>OY776119.1:7542347-8924347 GCA_963675135.1 Galeopsis tetrahit
ACACAGTTGGAAGGGCAAATAACCCACGGCTTTCAGCATTATTAGTTGGGCCCATATTATTTTCTTGTTGGGCTTTATTCCGATATCTTTGGGCCACGGATAAATGCCCCCGGTTTTTATGTCTTCAACCCAGAGTTATGTTCCAACGCTAGCTTAACTTCCCTTTTAAACTCATAAACCCTAATTTTCTTCAGCCTATTCCTCTCCCCTCCTCCTCTCTCCCATCCTTCTCCCTACAAACATCGCCGCCGCCGTATCCTCGCGCGCAGCCCCATCGCGTCTGGCCGTCGAGTCCTGCCGCCGTCGCTCCGCCCCTTCGAGCCCTTCACATCCCGTATCGGTAAAAATAAGGTAAATATCTCATCTACTTTGCTTTCCTCTATTTTGGAAACTTGTTTTGAAAAAAATCTGGATCTGAAATTTGATTTTAGTGTTTTTAGGGTTGAAGATTGTCGTTTTTTAAGTTTGATTTTTTTTTTCTTTTCGATTGAAAATTATTTCCGATAAAATCGAGACTTTGTAACTTTCTCAGAGAGATTTGTGTTTAAGTTCCAAAATTTTTTTGGATTTACAAATAAGGTTTTAATCAGTATAATTTTGATTTAATTATATTTCGATTCGAGCAGGATGGGATCAATTTCCAATGATGTTGGTGGTGGTTTTAATAATGACGAGGATTCGTTGACGCAAATCCTTGCACGGCTGCCTACAAAGTCTGCAGTGAGATTTAAATCAGTATGCAAATCGTGGTTCTCCCTTATCTCCTCTGATTTTTTCCGTCGTCTCCACACACTCTGCAAACCCCCACCCTCTCTCGTCGTCACCGAGCTCCCGTCTTTTCCATCTTCTCGTTTCAGTCAGATTGTCAAAATAAGTGATTTGTTTTACTACTCCAATGAGGTTGGGTATGTCAAAGGGAGTAATGAAATACAGAAGTATGTTCCGTATGAGCTTTTTATGGGACCTTTGAATTATTCTTTTGAAGCCTTGAGTTTTTGTAATGGTCTTCTGTTATTAAGGCACGAGTGTGGTGATTCCTTTGTTTACAATACCACCACCAACCATCCTGAACATTTACTTATTCATGACTATCATAGAGATCATGTCTCACTTCATTTACTCTTTGATCCTCTCAAATCAGTACATGATTACAAGATTGTTTGCATTCGTGAAAAACAGATTACAACTTTCGACTCGTATAGTAAAATGTGGAGGGAATGTGTCGAGGAGGGATTCACAAGTGGTGCTAAAACCTGCTTATTCTACTTGATGCATTCTGGCCTTCTTTACTGCTTTAACATTGTTAAAGATTATGTGTCGCAATTTATTGTTTCTCCACTGCCTAAACTTGCTGATCAAGGCCAAGTTCATTACCACCATCTCCAAGACTCGTCGAATGGTTGTCTCTACTACTGTGCCTTTTTCAAATCAGCAGCAGCATTGTGGGAGTTGCAATTGAATGGGGGCGATCCTCGTCTCTCTAAGTGGTTGTTGAAGTACCACCATAGTGACGTCCCTCCTCTTCCAGGCTTAGTAAATGTAATCATGTTGGCATTCATTAGGGAGGCGAGCACTATATTGATTCGTGTCGATCAAAGGATTCTGGCCTACAGTTTTCTTCATAGAAGCTACACGGATATACTTATTCGTCCTATTCCTCGTATTCCTCGTTGTTATTTTGTACATGTTAATCATTTTGGTGACACTCTACCTTAGGAGGAGGAGTATTATGTTTCTTTTTCTTACTATACTAGATAAGAAGAAGAAGAGAGTGATGATTTTGCAAACAATACTATTTTTCATCATAACAATTCACATTCTTTCCCTTTCTCTTTATTCTTTTCTGACTGATTGTGCTCGTGTCTTTGTGAATTGACAACAAACATCATGCATGTTTGATTGATCTTATGCATTTGTGTTTGGTGTTGCATTCATAGTTTGTTTAGCATATATGTACTTGAGAAGATGATAGCACTCGTGTTTTAATTTGTCACATGATGAGTATGATAAGGGAGAATCAATCTTGCTACATAAGCATCCAAGTTGTGATCAAGATGCTTGTTGCTCGATTTAAGGTCGCCATGGACAATGTGTGGTTTGCATATTTGACAGAGCTTGGCCCTTGCACAATTTTTAGTCGACTATGCCAGATGAGTTGGGTGTAACCAATAACCTTGGCCATGTCTCCTGAAAGCTAGCTTCTTCATTGCTACTCTACTCTCATCCCTTGTATACCAATTCACAACTGATTATGTTTGATTGGTTAAAATTGTCTTTTGTTGTCGTTATTTGGAAACAAAACGACGAGGCTATGCTCAATTGGTACGGGCTTAACTCATGGAGAAAAAATTGTTATTAATCCATTTGTTATGTGATTACTTGTGTAGTAATTTTTTTTTTGGAAGCCGCAAAATTGTTATTAAACGTGCATCAGAAATGCCCCAAACATTTACAGCATATTTGTGTAGTAACATATTCATTATTATGAGCAAAAGTTATTAATGACACTCAAATTCTATTTCGAAAAAATAGAAAATAATATTTTTACTCAAAATATGAAACACATTAACGCTTACTTTTATTTTAACATCATTCGACTCATATATAGAAAAAAAGTGCTAATATTTGATTAATCCCAACGTCTTCAACCATGGAAGCAGCTCCATAAGACCTTGCCTCAGACTTCTGGAATTATAATCCAGCTCTTTTTTGGCCTTGTCACAATTGTATGCCTATTCATGCCTAAACATGTTCACAACCTGAGGTTCAACACACATGAAATTAATCATAGGAAAATTAAGATTTATAGTTGATTACTTACTGGGGGAGTGTCGGTCTTAGACCGGATACCCGAGACTTAAAAAAAAAAACTTACTGGGGGAGTGGTTAGGGGAGGTTTTCCGGTCATTGTGTAGAAAATAATACACAACCATCCAATTGCTTCCAAAACAATTAATGGGATGCGAAATCGAGGCTTTGGGGTGTGACTTGTGAGTGATTTCCGCAACCAAATCCATGAAGTGTTTGAAGGAAGCATTTTCTCCAGTAAGAAGGCATCTTTCACCGGGATGACCTTTGGTCATCGCGGCAACGTGCCCCTTGGCTACATCGTCGATGTACGAGAAAGACGCCGCGTTCATGTCTTGCCCAAAGTAACCCGGCATTCGCCCATTAAACCGTTCAATGACGTACCTAACACATCAAAACAAATATCACTGGATGCTTGCATTGCAAAAAAATGCGGAATAGAAACCGATTTACGGTCTCTAAAGTGTTTAGAGACCGTTTTTCGTCCGTCCTATAATGCTCGTCTCAAATATTTATAGATAGTTTTTTGAAACCGTCTCAAATTATACACCATATGTTTTTTCAGTCTCTAATTGTAGACGATTATATCTGTCTAAAACCCGACTCAAATGATGAGTCGACCCGTTTAGTGCGTATTCAGGTCATACAACGGTCTCTAATTTAGAGACCGCATTTTCCGTTCAAAAATCGACCTGTTTAATATTCGAGTCAAAAAATGGTCTTTAATCCATTGATGGAGATCAATTAGCAGCAATTAAGTCCTTGATTTGTATTTTAATTATAATTGTTATTTCCTATTTCAGTACTATAAGCCCACGATAGTGTTGGGCCTTAGGACTAGGGTTTTGAATTTGCTTATTTATAGGTTTGGTGTTTCGCATTGTAAGAGAGGTGATTTGATTAATTAAAAAAATGAGAGTTTATCTCAAGATCTCTTTTACGGTATTTTGTGTGAATCAACGTATCTGAGTTTTGCCACTTTTTCGGGTATTCGTAGAATCAACGGATAGTGTGTGTTTCTTTTGTGTTCTTCGTATATTCATCTTTTTATACGCTTCCGAAATTGCATCAGTTGGTATCAGAGATCAGGTACGATTCTTGATGATGGTTCCAAATTTTTATGAATATTTTTGATGAAAATTGTGGTTATGATGGATCATCAATTTTCGATGAAGATTGTGGTTATGATGGACCACCAATTTTTTATGAATATTCTGATGACATTTGTGGTTATGATGTACCACCCATTTTCAAGGAGTTTGCCAATATTCTGATTGATGATGTTGACGTTGACGATATTGGCTCCCCAATTTTTTACGAGAAAAATGAAAATATTTTTATAATTGAGGATGTTCATTCCAATATCATTGACTCATCAATGAGGGTTGAAAAAAATTATTTCGTGTTATTTACTCCTGGTGATGGAAACCACACTGCTCGTGAGACGGAATGTCTAATTGTTACTCCCTCCGTCCTAGAGGAACTTGCACCTCTGGCTTCAATGGAGTCGAAGAGGGGGCCATGGACTCAGCCTTCATGTTCTGTTTAGACACAATAGCCTTGTCCTCTGCATCTCTTCCTCCTTTAGCTTTCAACAAGCACGTCTCTTCTTCCTTTAGCTTTCACAGGCATACTCATGTTGAGTAGGCCACATATGTTGATCTGCATCATCTTCATCTTCTGGACAAATCTTCATCTCCTTCACCCAAGACTTTGTTTGAAGGATGATCTCCATTCCATCTTTTCTTTCGATTGTCTCCATACCTGAAACAAAAATAATGTTTAATGATTTGTGTTCTTAGGTGTTCTCATAACTTCCTCCTTTTATAGGGGTAGAAATGAGGTAGTGGAGTGAAAGATGACAAAACTATAGAGTTGATAGGTCTGAATTTCTGAAAAGTTACTTCTTAAGATCAACAATGAGATTCTTGATCTAAGGGTTCACATTTAAAGATATTCAGACTTTATCTTATGGAATGCAGAAATTATAAATTTTGAGCAAGAGTTATTTGAAATCCGTACAGTGCATGCATACTGTTGAGTCGGTGAGGATGGTGTATTAATCCAACCAAGTATAACTCAATAGTATACTGTATGTATGTATACAAAATAAAGTATTTTATGAAGAATAATTTATTAATATACATAGTTATACATTGCTTGTAAATAAATCAAATGACCTTGTTCAAGTCTGCTGTCTATATATATATATATGATATGCAATGCAGATTTTAGAGTATTTCATCAAGGATTCTTAAGGTATCATTGATTCCCCCTTGATTAGATGACTCTAAATTTTCCCTTAGCTTTATTTGTCTTCATCGGGAATGTACTTACCTGAAGATGAGGGTGTCTATTCACCTCATCTGATCCTCCTAGTCTGCTGCACCTGTATCAGCTGAGGTCTTCAGCTGATCTCTACTCTTCATGTGCTTGGATCCAGGAGTCCTAAGATGTAGCATAGGGTCTTGAATCGTTCTTCAGCTAGGGGCTTAGTCAAGATGTCTGCTCTTTGGATATCTGTGTGAATTTTCTCCATCTTGATGTCCTTCTTTTCAAGGTGGTCTCTTATGAAGTGGTGTCGAATGTCGACATGCTTGCACCTTGTGTGGAGGACTGGATTTTGAGTGATGACTATGGCACTGCTGCTATCACAATAGATAGGGACTTCTCTTGCCTCTACATTGTAATCCTTGAGTTGTTGAACTAGCCAGATCAGCTGACTACAACAACTACCAGCTGCCATGTATTCTGCTTCAGTGGTGGAGGTTGCAACTGAGGTTTGCTTCTTAGAGAACCATGAAATTAGCTTGTTGCCTAGAAATTGACAAGTTCCAGATGTGGATTTCCTATCAATTCTACATCCTCCATAGTCTGAGTCAGAATAGCCACTCAAATCTAGATTGTCATCAGCAGGGTACCATAGTCCTAAGTTGACTGTTCCTTTTAGGTACTTGAGAATCTTCCTTGCTGCTTCTAGATGACTTTGCTTTGGGTTTGCTTGAAACCTAGCACATACTCCTACAACAAATGTTATGTCTGGTCTGCTAGCTGTAAGGTATAGTAGAGATCCAATAAGTGCTCTATATTCAGCTTGGTCAACTGCCTTTCCAGACTCATCTGGTTCCATTTTGAAAGATGTCATCATTGGAACCCTTGCAGTCTTGCTTTGTAGAGCTTTGAATCTTTCTAATAGACTCTTGGTATACTTGGACTGGTTGATGAAGATCCCTTCTGAACTCTGCTTGACTTGAAGTCCTAGGAAGTAATTCATCTCACCCATCATGCTCATTTCAAACTTTCCTTGCATAAGTTCAGAGAACTTCTTGCACATCTCTTGATTGGGTGATCCAAATATAATGTCATCTACATATATTTGTACCATTAGAATGTCTTCTCCTTCTTGTATTCTGAAGAGTGTTCTATCCACTTTGCCTTTTGTATATCCATTGTCAAGTAGGAATTGTGACAATGTGTCATACCAAGCTCTAGGGGCTTGTTTTAGACCATAGAGAGCCTTCTTCAGTCGATATACTTGATCACCTTTTTCAAATCCTGGAGGCTGCTCTACATATACTTCTTCTACCAGAATACCATTTAGAAAAGCACTCTTGACGTCCATTTGATATACCTTGAAGTCCATATATGATGCATAGGCTAGAAACAATCGTATGGCTTCTAATCTGGCTACTGGAGCAAAGGTTTCATCATAGTCAATTCCTTCAGATTGGGAGTATCCTTTTGCAACTAGCCTAGCCTTATTTCTAGTTATCACATCATTTTCGTCCTTCTTGTACTTGAATACCCACTCTGTCCCTACTACATTGTGGTTTTCAGGACGATCTACCAATTCCCAGACTTCATTTCTTTCGAATTGGTTTAGTTCTTCTTGCATAGCAGTGATCCAATTGCTATCTGTCATTGCTTCTTCTATGTCAGCTGGTTCAATGTTGGATAGAAAGGCACACCAGCAGAACATAGATGATTGTGAGTTCTGATTCAGTTGTCTTCTGGTCTTGACACCTGATTCTGCTCCTCCTAAGATGAGGTTTGATGGATGATTGTTCCTCCATGTATGCCTCACTGGAGTATCTGCATTTGATGAGTTTGGATCCTCATCTGATCTAGTGCCATCAGTAGGGTTGACTTGATTAGGTCGATCATCATCTGTATCTTGTGTGTCAAAGAGATCATTCCCCCTGGCATTTGGGATTGGTGCATCTTGATTCTGGTCAGCTTGTCCTGCTTGAGTTTGAGATCTAGTGACAGGTCTATGAGACTTATCCTCCTCTGGTTCTTCAGGGAAAGGTTCATTGACTTCAATGAACTCATCTGGTCTGGACTTGATCACTAGATGTCTCATCTGTTCTGCAGCTGAGTTTGTTTCTACTGCATTCTTATCACAAGATTCATCAAAAACAACATGAGGTGTTTCTTCCACAAGAAGGGTTCGTTTGTTGAGTACCCTGAATGCTTTGCTAGTAGAGGAGTATCCTAAGAATGTCCCCTCATCTGCTTTGGCATCAAAGGCATTCAACTTACTCTTCCCATTGTTGTGAATGAAACACTTACAACCAAATATATGAAAGTAAGATACTCTAGGTTTTCTTCCTTTCCACAGTTCATATGGGGTTTTCTCATGTATTTTATGAATACCTGACCTGTTTTGAGTGTGACAAGCTGTGTTGATGGCTTCTGCCCATAGCTTCTTGGGAGTGGAGAATTCAGCAAGGAGTGTTCTGGCAGCTTCTTTGAGTGTTCTGACTCTTCTTTCAGCTACACCATTCTGTTGAGGTGTTCTTGCTGCACTTGTCTCATGCTGAATACCATTAGAAGTACAATAGGCAATAATATAAGAGTTAATGAATTCAGTGCCTTTGTCACTTCTAATTTTCACAATTGGTTCTCCTTTCTCTACTTGGATCCTCTTCAATAGTTCAGGAAGTTTCTGCTGTGTTTCACTCTTCTTGTATAAGAAGATAACCCAAGTAAACTTGGAGTAGTCATCTACAACAATAAGAGTGTATTTTCTTCCTGTTAGAGTGGTTGGAGTGATTGGTCCAAAGAGATCCATGTGAAGCAATTCAAGAACTCTGCTGGTTGATGCTGTCTTCTTGGTCTTGAAGGAGACCTTTGTTTGCTTTCCTTGTTGACATGCATCACATACCTGATCTTTACAGTAGAGTTCATTAGGCAGACCATCAACTAAGGATTCCCTTGCTAACTTGTTCATAGTCTTAAAGTTCAGATGACTAAGACGTTTGTGCCATAGCCAGCTGACATCTTTAGGGCTCTTCACAAGCAGACATGTATCCTTAGGACAGCTGTTCCAATTTGCAAGATACATACTTCCCTTTCTAGATCCTGTTAGAAGGTTTTGTTTTGTTCTTTTATCACTTATGAGACACTCATCTTTAGAGAATTTGACTGAGTAACCAGTGTCACAAAAATGAGAAACAGATAATAAATTAAACTTAAGACCTTCTACATATGATACATCATGTACCTCAATGTCACCATTTTTAAGGGTGCCATATCCCTTTGTGTTATCGTGCGCGTTATCACCAAAGAAAACTTTTGGACCTTTCTTCTCTATGTAGTTGGTCAGCAGGGCTTTGGTTCCTGTCATGTGAGTTGAGCATCCACTATCTATGTACCAAGTTTCTCCTGCTAGACCTCCTCTTCTGTATAGGTCCCTCCTTTCCTGCAAAGAAAAGTTAAGTCTTAGGTACCCATTTTGTTTTGGGTCCTTGGGTGTTAGTACTACCCTTGGGAACCCACATATACATTGGTCGTTTGAATAACCTTGAACATTTGAGTTGTTTCCCTCGGGCATCACAGAACCAAATCTTACCAGTCAGCACCTTGGACTGATCTGATTTGTTCTTTGTGTCAGCTAAGTAATAGTCAAATGGTTTCCCTTTATAGGAGTGTACATACATGATCTTTTGACTAGTTACATTCGGCCTGGGTGCATTAGCTGGTCGATGCACACGATTATATGGACCATACTCTTCTGTTCTCACAATATCATAAGAAATAGGGGGCGCAAAGAGAACAGATTTGTTTGAAGAAGATGTCTTCTTCTTGGCTGGAGCAGCATACAGCTGAGACTGTCTCAGGCGAGATGGTCTAGGCTGTCTGCTGTTTCTCTGTACAGGCTTGGGGTTAGCTTGTCCTTTACCATTTTTGGTCTTGGGATAGTTAGCCTTAGCTGGTACAGATGCCTTCTGGTTCATATTAGGTTCATTGTGTTTAGAACACTCACCCTTTTCATGTGTCTGAGTAGTGCACTTGTTAGGTGTACTACCCCCAGCTGGAGAGGATGTAGATGGATTAAGTTCATACCCAAAACCCATCTTATTGCCATTTGATCTATAATATTCAGAGATACTTTCAATAGTAGTAGAAGCTTTATTGAACTCTGAAATCTTTTGATTTAGGCATTCCTTCTCCTTTTCTAAGAGCTTGTGTGCTTGGAAGAGGTCATTGAATTTGGATTGTAGTGAACGAAGTTCCTTAGTTTCTAAAGCTTGGGTTTGTAACATCCCCTCATAAAACTGAGTTATTGTGGTATTTTCTTCCTTAAGAAGCTCCACTTCTCTGGTCAATCTTTCATTCATTGTGACCAACTCAGGGGTGTTATCAAACTTAGTCTTCTTCAACTTAGTAATTTCTTTCCTTAGATCCTTGTTCTCCTCTTCCACTTCTATGAAAGCTCTAGTGGCAATATCAAGATCACCTTTTACCTTTCTTAAAGATTGATAATAGGTGTCTTCTGATTCGCCTTCAGATGAGTTTATCTCATCTGATTGTGAAAAAATAGGTGAATGGAAAGTAGTAGTATAGGAGTTTACCTCATTTTCACCTATGGCCATCATAGCTAGGTCGTCTGAATCATCTAAAAAGAGTTGCTCGTCTGGTGATGTAGGGAGTTCATCACTTTGATATTCAGATTCTTCAGTCACCATTGCTTTCTTGTCTGAGGTTCTTCTTGGCCTTCTTTCTTTCTTGTCATCCAAATTCAGCTCAGGACATTCATAGACATAGTGACCTGGTTTGCCACAGTTGAAGCAAGATCCAGATTTCTGATTTGAGTTGCCTCTCCTTGGAGGAGTGGCATCTCTTCTTCTAGATCCTCGGCTGTCAGATGACTCCACATCCTTTCTAGGATGTCTTTCTGGTGTTCTTTCTCTGGAACCTCTGGAGGGTGAACTTGCTCTCCTTGGAGGAGTGGCATCTCTTCTTCTAGATCCTCGGCTGTCAGATGACTCCACATCCTTTCTAGGATGTCTTTCTGGTGTTCTTTCTCTGGAACCTCTGGAGGGTGAACTTGCTCTTCTATATTTGTAGTTTCTATAGAATTTTCTATATTTGTTGTTGAGAGTGTTCATCCTTTCGAATCTCTTGATCATAAGAGCCATTTGCTCCTTCAGACTCATGTCTGATCCTTCACAGTCTTCTGTTTTCAGAGAGGTCATGCCAGATGAGGTGCTTGCAGCTTTTGTATTGGCTGCCTTGAAGGCTACAATCTTGGAGGTAGATGGGGTTGCAGTTGGCTCATCACTTCCTGAGTTCTCTTTTCTTTCCAGATCATATTCATGGGCTTTTAGGTTCTGAAATAGAGTTTGAGCAGACCACTTCTTGATATCTTGAGTATCCTTGATGATGGTCTTCTTGAGTCTCCATTTCTTGGTTAGAGAGTCTAATATCTTTAGATTCTTCTCTCTATTTGTGTATTTCTTGCCCAGAGACTCTATCTCATTGATGATCTTGGTAAATCTATTGTCTAACTGATCAATAGACTATTCTGGTTGCATCTTGAAGTGTTCGAACTTCTTGACTGCTGTAGACAACTTGGATTCCTTGATCAGCTCAGTTCCTTCACAAAGAAGTGCCAATGCCTCCCACATCTCTCTGGCTGACTCACAGTGAATTACCTTTGCAATGTACTCATTTGGAAGAGTTTGCATTATGTAGTCTTGAGCAATACTATCAAGATTTGATTGCTTCATTTCTTCTGGTGTGAGGTCCTTCATGGGCTTTGGAACCAGCTCTCCAACTGGAACTTCTGGATCACCATGTGCAGTGTTGACTGTCATGATGGTGATCGGGCCTTCTGTGATTACAGACCACATCTTGTAGTGGACTGATGTGAGATTCTTCCTCATCCTGATCTTCCAGTAATCATAATCCTCAACTGAAAACTTAGGCAACTTTCGCATGTTAGCACTCATGCTGTATGAGTTTTCAAAAACAAGTTTTTTTCAAAAAGATCTGTTCAAGAGGACTACAGAAAGACTCCCTCAAGTCTTCTGATAATCTAGAGACAGTAGTCCGTTAGAACCACTGCTCTGATACCACTTGTTGGTCCCTGAACGAGTAGTGAATGGGATTAAAGTCTAGAGGGGAGGGGTGAATAGACTTTAAAACTTTTCTAAACAGAGTTGGGAACCTCTTCTGATTGCTATGTCAACTGGACTGCAAGTCTGCTGGTCCAGATGACTATAATGATCTGATTGTTAAGGTTGTATGCGGAATTATGGTGGCCCTTGTTTAAACTCGTTCTTGTAACTTGTTTTATTTGATGAAAATACTCAGCTGATGCTGGTTTGAAAGTTATGGCCTGTTTTAAGGAATGTTGAAATAACAGTATGCACTATATAATGATGAATGTAAAAGCAGAAATGTAAAGTGCAGAAAGTAAATAACACCGGATTTATAGTGGTTCGGATATACGATCCTACGTCCACTCTCACGTCCTAACGTGATGTTTAATCCCTTTAATTTCCACAAATTACAAGGGTCTTGTCCTTTATAGTCCCAAGGTTAGGACTTTGAGATCTGAGTCGTCCTAACAGCTGCGGTCTCCACAAGTGATTGTAAGCACTTGCACTTTGAGGGGTTTCAAAAACTTTAACCTTTCGGTGAGGGTTTGGGGTTTTTGAGATGTATCCAACTAATGGTTCAAGCTTATAATATGCTTAACCACTATGCCTAAAACAATTGATATACAATATGAACAGGTTTCAGGTTCTTAAGGGTTGGATAGGAAGCACTTAAGAGCTAAGGATAATCTAACGGATTTCTGGCTCTTGAAGAACTCTTAGAACAATAAGGCTTTTTGCTTGATTGCTTGCTTAGCTTGTGAATTCTCTCTTGTTACTTCTGTGTGCTTCTTATGTTTGTGCTTCCTCATCCTCTTGTATTTATAATGGAGATTGGTTGCAACTAGCCGTTGGAGTTGACTAGCCGTTTGAGCAATCTTTCCATAATAGCTTGATTCCTTGATTCCAGCCGCTTGATTGCTTCAATCCTGGGATCATGTCAATCTTCTAAATAAGGTAGGTCTTCGTTTGAATTGCAAGATGACTTAGGAATCAGCCGAGTCCTGGAAGAGCACATAGTCTTCTGATCTGTACTTCTAGTCTTCTGACTACTCTTCTGGCCTTAGGTCTTCTGTCTTCTGATATCAGACGAGTAACACTCTTCTGATCTGGAAATTCTTTGTACTTCTTTTAGGCCATCTTCAATCTGGACTCCATCAGATAAGTAGGTATACAAGCACCTTAACTTATCTGGTCTTCAAGGATCTTCTAGTCTTCATGTCTTCTACTCTTCTCATCTTGAGGATAGGCGTGTAAGCCAGGACTGTGCTGATCAGCTGATATCAATACAGTTGATCACACAAGACTAGTCTAAGCTGTTCTATACAAGTCAGCTGATCCTATTACATTTATAAACTCTAAGTGTTTTGGCCATCAAAACTATTCTAACATCAAGTGGGGCTTAGGGTGAATTTATATCCCAACAATTTCCCCCTTTTTGATGAAGCCAAAACTATGCTTGATAAATGCTCTTAATGAAATAAGATAAGAGTTTATAATATGCTAAAACTGAAGTATCTGATGAAGACAATGAGAATTTGTCTTGTAAGCAAAAAGAACTAGAACTTGAATATAGATAGAACTTTTACAGATTACAAGTAATAGTTTCTTTAAACTTCTAAGCTAGTCTTCATCAGGTCTTCTGATCTTCAAATTCGGTAGGCCAGGTACAGACGAGCTCGAACATCTTCCATGTGTTGTGCGTCTGTAACATTCTCCTCTTCATAGATCTTGTACAGAATCTTCTTGATTTCAATCATGTTGACTCTTCCTGAATCCAGAAGGGGTGCATCCCATTTGGGTTCTTCAGGGGTTAGGATTCTGCAGTTGTCAAGTCCTTTGGCTGTCTTGACAATTTCTTCCCAGAACTCTGGATCTTCAAAGTTCATGAACTGGGAGAATTGGAGAAATTCTTCTTCATAAGTAAGGAGAGGGCCAAATTTCCTTACAATGTGGTGTTGAATTTGCCACTTCTTCTTCAGAGGATACCATCTAGGTAGCTCATCTTGAAGGGCTAAATAGTCCACATAATTGCTGTCAAACACCAGGACATTGCCTTCTGTTGCCTTGTCCTTCATTGCTTTCCTGAGTTTGGCAATTCTTCTTTCAAATTTGGCTTTGACTGCCTTCGCATCATTCAGCTTCTTTTGCTTAAGCTCTTGAGCTTCAAGCAACTTCTTCTTCTTCTTCAACTCTAGAGCCTCCTTCTCTTCTGCAGTAGGCTCTGCTGGAGTTGGCTTCTTGCTGGTCTGGGCTGACTGAGCTTGCTCATCTGCCTTTCTTTTCCTGGTCATTCTCTTTTCAGGAGCTTGTTCTTCAGTAGTGATCTGAAGAGTTTTGGCAGGAACTTGAGTGGGTGCTTGGGTATCTCCTTGAGCAATTTCTTTGCCTTTTCCTTGCCTGCTCTTGATTTTGCTCTTTAAACCATCCAAGTTTTCAGTCAAGTCATCTTGTGCTACTACCAGTTCAGCTTGCTGGGCAGTAGACTTCTCTAGAGCCTTTATCAGCACATCTTCCCCCTTTTTGGCTTCAGCAAGTGCAGCCGCAAAAGGCTTCATGGCATTCATGATTTCCACTTTCAGAGTATGTTTCAGTGCAATGGCATTGACCTTGGCAACTTGGTTCAGATGGGTATGTTGTGTTCAAGAATATCAGCATGTGAATTGGAGGAGGAGGCAGCTTCAAATCTAGCTGTAAGTGCTTCCAACTTGGCTGCTGTCTCCTTCAGCTGAGTCTGAAAATTTTCATTTTCCTCTGCAGCTAATTTAAGAAGAGCTTGTCCTTCAGTGGCTCTTGCTTCAGCATCCTCAATTCTTTGCTTGTAGGTGGTCTCCATGCGATATATCTGCTTCTGACAGTTATCCAAATACTCCTTTATCTGCTGATGGAGTGCTTCACCAAATTTGTCTTCAATGTCAGTGATCGCGTCATGGAGCTGAGTCTTCTGTTCCCTTGCAACTTTCTCAACATATCTTCCTAGCTGCAGGCCTAAACCTTTCTCAAAGTGCAAGTCTATTGCAGCTTTGACCTGGGAGCAGATGTCTGCTGTATAATCAACAGACGGGGTAGGGGTGGAAGTAGTACCTTGAGGCTTTGGATGAATCATTAGTGTTTTGCCTCTCTCTTCAGCTGATAGGTAATCTTCATTGAGGAAGCAGGTAGTGGCCTTTTTCAGATGGGTCATGATTCGACTGTCTGCGTCATCTGATTGTTCAATGAAGTGAGTCAGGTCGTCTGAAGGCCTGAAGTGAGCTGGTACTATGACTACTTCTTTGTCAGCTGGTGCAGTTGAGTCTTCTGCTGGGGCAGCTGAGTCTTCTACCACGGCTGGTGCAGCTGAGTCCTTCGGAGGATAGAAGACTCTCTTCACTAATCACAAATGAAAGTTACAGATTACAAGTGTACACAAAGCTTGATCCCTCTCTTAAACTCTCTATGTGTGTAACCCACAATTTATGCACTAGATGGTGTATTTATAGATGTACAATGCAAGTTGTAACTGCCTCTAACAAACTAACTAACTAACAGAAATCAACTAACTCTGAAACTGGAATATCAGCACAGTAGAACTCAGCGCAGTAAAACTCAGCACAGTTGTCTCAGCAGACTAAGAACACTATATCAGCACAGTACTCTTTAGCAGACTAAGAGCAGTACTGTTCTGACCCGACCAGCAGAGTTGATACCTAAGATCACTAAACCTTATCAACAGAGTACTCATTACTCTACTTGTACTGAAATAACCAAATATCAGAACACTAGTTACTGTTCTGATACACTAAGAACAGTTCTGAAAGTCAGTACACTACCACTTCTGATAGTAAGAACAGTTCTCAATATTGCATTAATCTCAACAATTCTCCACCTTAATGCAAGATTGCCTTCTTCCCAGCCCTCCCCAAGGTTGTTTGTTCATTCTCTTCTTAATGAACATCCCAGGTACTAAGGTTTACCAACTCCATGCAATGGTTGAACTTATTGCTTGGTAATGCCTTAGTTAACATATCAGCTGCATTCTCTTCTGAAGCTTCTTTCTGAACTTCAACAATGCTCTTCTCCAAGATGTCTCTAACAAAATGCAGCTTCACATCAATGTGCTTTGACCTCTCATGAAACACTTGATGTTTTGCTAGATGGATAGTGCTCTGATTATCACACATCACAGGAACACTCTTCTGGAATATGCCAAAATCTCTCAGAATGCCCTTCAACTACATTGCTTCCTTCATAGCTTCTGTTAAGGCTATGTATTCAGCTTCTGTTGTGGATAAGGTCACCATAGATTGTAAAGCTGCTCTCCATGTTATAGCAGTGCCATACAATGTAAACACATAACCAGATAAAGACTTCCTTGTATCTATGTTTCCAGCAAAATCAGAATCCACAAATCCAATTAAAGGACTCTTGGTATCAGCACACTTCTCGAACAATAATCCTAAGTCTTCTGATCCATTCAGATATCTTAGAATCCACTTCAAAGCTTCCCAATGAAACTTTCCTGGATTTCCCATGAACCTACTCACCATACTAACAACATAGGCAAGATCTGGTCTGCTACAGACCATAGCATACATGAGACTTCCTACTCCATTTGCATAAGGAACAGTAAGCATCTGCTTCTTCTCTTCAACTGTTTGAGGAGATTGCTTGATTGACAACTTGAATTGCTGACCAAATGAAGTACTAACTGGTCTGGACTGGTGCATAAGAAATCTTCTCAAGACCTTCTGAATATAACTCTTCTGGGATAGGAACAGCTTGCCTGCTTTCCTATTTTTAAGAATATCCATTCCTAATATTCTTTTGGCTTCACCCAAATCCTTCATCTCGAACTTGCTACTCAGCTGCTGCTTCAGCTGGGTAATCTTTCTCATACTCTTGCTAGCTATTAACATATCATCTACATAGATCAGTAGATAGGTACTCTCTAGATAATCTTGTTTACCAATATATACACATCCATCATATTTGCTTCTTAAGAAACCAATAGAAAGCATGAAGGTATCAAACTTTCTATACCATTGTCTAGGACTCTGCTTGAGCCCATACAATGATTTCTTAAGCAAGCATACCATACTTTCAGTTTCAGGCATGATAAACCCTTCTGGTTGATGCATATATATTGTTTCAGCTAGTTCTCCATGTAAAAATGCAGTTTTAACATCTAGCTGATGTAACTCAAGATCATCTTGAGCAACCTTAGACAAAAGTAATCTTATTGAACAGTGTTTAACAACAGGAGAGAATACCTCATTGAAGTCTATGCCTTCTCTTTGTGTGAATCATTTTGCCACCAACCTAGCCTTGAATCTGATCTGCTCTCTAGCACCACCAAATCCAACTTCAAGCTTCTTCTTGAACAACCACCTGCAGCTCACTAACTTCTGGTTTTTAGGCTTCTCAACAAGGATCCAGGTTTGGTTTTTCTCCAAAGATTACAACTCTTCTGACATGGCTGCTGCCCACTGCTCTCTTTCAGGACTGGTGATTGCTTCCCTATAGTTTCTTGGCTCATAATGTTCCACCTCTTCTGTTGTGATCAGAGCATATGACACAAGTTCAGCCTGGCCAAACCTAGATGGGGGGGTGAATCTGCCTTCTGAGCCTATCTCTTGCAAGACTATAATTTCTCAAATCAGCAGGGTTGTCCTCCATGGTATCATCTTCTGGTACCTGTTCTGGAACAACCTCATCTGGTGTGTTATTTCCCAAATCAGTAGGGTTGACCACCTCCTCTGGTGCCAACTGATCTGATGTGGGAAACTCCACCTCAGCTGAGAAACTCTCTTCTGACTCATTTACAATTCTTCCATCTAGGTCATGGGAATTTTCATTATGAGGATATCCCATTACCTTTTCATTAAAATCAACATCTCTGCTAATTATTAGTTTCTTATGACCTGGTTTAAGACACCACAATCTATAGCCCGTGACACCTATTGGATAGCCAATGAATATACATTTTAGAGCCCTAGGCTCAAGCTTATCCTGTCTAATATGGGCATAAGCTTGACATCCAAACACTTTAAGTTTTGAATAATCACTCAGCTTGCCATACTAGATCTCATCTGGGGTTTTACCTTCTAAAGCAAATGATGGGGTTTTATTTATCAAATAACATGCAGTACATACAGCTTCTCCCCAAAAGCTTTTAGGTAATTTAGCATCAGCTAACATGCATCTGACCCGTTCTAGAATAGTTCTATTCATTCTCTATACTAATCCATTTTGTTGTGGATTAAGAGGGACAGTTCGATCTATGTCTAGTAATGCCCTTCTCTTTACAAAATTCATTGAATTCAGCTGATAGATACTCAAGGACATTATATGTCCTTAAATGTTTTAAGGACTTTCCTTTCTTGTTCTCTATCTCAAGTATCCATTCTTTGAATTTTGTAAAGGCCCCACTTTTCTGCTTGAGAATGAACACCCAAACTTTTCTAGAATAGTCATCTATAATTGACATGAAGTACTTACCTCCACCAATGGTTTCTGTTCTTGATGGCCCCCAGACATCTGAATGAACATAATCCAGCAGCTCCTTTGTAGTGTGCTTACCCTTCTGGAATGACTTCTTCTTGGCCTTGCCAAGAATGCACAGCTCACAAAACTCCAGATTTTTTAAAGTCTTCTGGTGGAATGCCCCCTTCTTAGATAACTCCATCAGGCCTTTCTCACCCACATGTGCTAGCCTCTTATGCCAAAGCATGGCATCCTCAGAACTCATGGTAACATCAGCAGCACCTGTGATTGTCTCACCAATTAAAGAGTATAACCCATTAGACTTCTTCCCTTGCATCACTATTCTATCAGCCTTGGTTACAAACAGACATCCTTTTTCAGTCTTGAATTCATAACCCAAAGCATTTAGTGTGCTAAGAGATATAAGGTTTCTCTTCAAATCTGGAACAAATCTGACATTGGTCAGGATCACATGTTTATCATTAAACATCTTCACCCTCACAGTGCCAATCCCTCTCACATTGCAGCTTTCATCATTACCCAACAGAACTGATCCACCATCCATCATTTCCAGGTTTTGAAACCAAGATTTGGTAGGACACATGTGAAATGAACATCCAGAATCCAACACCCATTCATTAACAAGCTTGCTATCTGTTATGCTCATAACCTCAGCACTATCATATCCTTCTCCTTCTGCTCCATCAGCTTTAGCAGCATCAGTAGACTTCTTTTGCTCTGGACAATCTTTAAAGAAATGTCCTTCTTTATGACATTTGTAGCAAGCTCTGTTCTTGGCTACAAATCCATTCTTCTTCTGAGCTGGCTTGGCATGGAACTTCTTGCCTTGCCCTTTCTTCTTGTCATTCTTAAGTTTGATGTTAAGACCCTCAGCTTAGTTCTTGGTCTTCTTGTTTGAGTTTGCCACATGCAAACTCTTAGTTTTCAGAATAGACAAGACTTCTTTGAATTTTGCCTTACACTCATTGGTAATCAGCAAAGCATCCTTGAAGCTATCATATGAAGGTGGTAAGGACTCCAAAAGTAGAAAAGACTTCTTGTGATCATCTAAAGTAACTCCAACATTTTCAAGATCATCAACTGCTTGCATGAACTCTATTAACTGCTCATCAAGGGTCTTATCATCTGTCATCTTGAAATTGTTGAGCTTCCTCTCCATAAACATCTGGTTTGACAAAGATTGTGTCAAATACAGATCATCAAGGGTCTCAAATACAGCAACAACATCCTTCTCCTTCATAACTTCCCTGAACACATTGTCTCCCAAACTCAGGACAACAATGTTGTAAGCTTTTTCCATAAGCTCTTCTTTCTTGGTCTGGTCTGCATCGGATGCAGCAGGGTCAAGGGGAGTAAGGGCCTCTTTCAGCCCATGGTGTGACAACAGAGCCTTCATCTTGGCTTTCCATAAGCCAAAATCTGTCTTACCATTGAATTTCTCTATCTCCAACTTCACAGAGCCCATTTCTTGATTCTTGACTTTATCTTCGGTTCCCACATACGGCGCCAATTGTTACGGAATTGTATTCACAAAGCAACTCCTTACAAATGATAAATCAAGACAACTAGAAACATAATGAATTGAAACGAATAAAGAAAACAAAATAAGACTCGGAATTTACGTGGTTCGATCAAATGATCTACGTCCACGGAGGATAGAAGACTCTCTTCACTAATCACAAATGAAAGTTACAAATTACAAGTGTACACAAAGCTTGATCTCTCTCTTAGGGCATATTTGTTTTGGGACTCACCCGTCCGGACGTGGAACGTAACGTCCCACGTCCTTGTTCTACTTCGGGATTTCACATTCGGATTTCCCCATCCAACTACACTCATTTCTAAAAATACCTATACATCCTACTATTACATCCCATCCAACACTCTTACACAATTTGATTTGACATAAAGTTACATCTCATCCTACTCAAAATCCCAAAACAAACACACACAATTACTATTCATCAGGATTTCCCCATCCAGGATTTCCACGTCCAGGATTTCCCCCATCCTACATAATCCCAAAACAAACATACCCTTAAAGTCTCTATGTGTGTAACCCACAATCTATGCACTAGATGGTGTATTTATAGATGTACAATGCAAGTTGTAACTGCCTCTAACAAACTAACTAACTAACAGAAATCAACTAACTCTGAAACTGGAATATCAGCACAGTAGAACTCAGCGCAGTAAAACTCAGCACAGTTGTCTCAGCAGACTAAGAACACTATATCAGCACAGTACTCTTTAGCAGACTAAGAGCAGTACTGTTCTGACCCGACCAACAGAGTTGATACCTAAGATCACTAAACCTTATTAGCAGAGTACTCATTACTCTACTTGTACTGAAATAACCAAATATCAGAACACTAGTTACTGTTCTGATACACTAAGAACAGTTCTGAAAGTCAGCACACTACCACTTCTGATAGTAAGAACAGTTCTCCAATATTGCATTAATCTCAACAGAAGAAAACAAGTCCAAAAAGGCAGCAACAATGTATCTCTTACCCCTAAAAAAACAAAATTTAGAAATAGTTGTAATTTGCTTCAACGTTTGACCTATAAATTGAGGGCTTTTAGGCTTACATGAAATTTCCTACTAATCTATTACTCCACTTTGCTTTTTTTTTTTTTTTTTAATAATTAAATTTATAATTTCGTATTTAAAAGGGTATGATAATAATTTTGTTATTTCCCATAAATTTTAAACTTTTATAAAAGAAGGGTAATATAGTAAATAATAAAATACAAATTAAAAAATAATTTAATTAATTTAAACTTGTAGAACAGGTAGCAGGTTCATACGATGCATACGACGCCACGTGGCGCGATTCGACATGCTGACCTACATAGTCACTTTGTACAATTTAACTACACTAAGAAAAATCCATGATTGATAATATTTATCATTCTTTCTTTTGTTTCAAGTAATTATTTATTGATAATTTTGTTTTGCTAATGGTTTTTTTTTTTTTTTTTTGTGTTTAAAAGAAAGTAAGATTATGTTTATTTTATCTGAATATATAATAGTGAATGATTTATATTATTATATTATTGTTGAGTATGATTAAAATAATTAATTTTGAATTATAATTTAAATATATTAAAAGTGAAAGGAGAAATAATTGAATATTAGAAGGTATTGAAAATTGTTATAGTAGTTTACTAGAAGTGTTGTAGCAATATTGTAAGATCTTAAAATTCAAAATTCGGGGAAATACAAATGCACATAAATTTTACTCTCAACCTAGGTTTGCATATGTTTCTTTCAGAAATACTCTTCTACTATAATACTATAGTGTACACAGCAAAAATATGATATTAATAAGACTGCAACAACCTGCATGATATTACCTCGCAAAATAAAAAAAAACATGCATGATATTAATAAAAGATGATTTTTTTAATGTAATTTGAATTTTAAATGATTTGACTTTTTTAAAGAGTTACAATGGTCATGGTGTACACTAAACTAATTTCATCACGGTGACTCGAAATTTAATTACCGGTGAGTGTGTCTGTGAACACTATTTTGTGTCCACTGCTTACTTGTCACGTTATTATATTGAGTGATTTCAAATTATTTAATTAAATTGTAGTATATTTTCCATAAAAATAGAAATACAATATTTTCTTATTCTTTATCATATATTTCTATGTAAATAGAAATAAAATTTTTAAATATTTTTTAAAGAGAGAGATACAAGTAATCTCGATAAAATGAAAATATTGTGATAATCATACGTTAGAACAAGTGACGATGGTATTGGAGCCTATATTATGTGGGATGAGAGAACCGGATGCACTAAAATATAACAACTTAAAACGTTTCATATTAATTTTGCATTAATAATTATCTGGTGATAAAAATTCCAAGTTGATCAAATTTTATGGAAACAACATATATACATGAGCTATGTATCTCAAAGTAGTTGGAGAACAATGAACGAATTGAAGAAATTCAATTTTGTAAAAGAAACCACCGATTGCATTTTTTTTTTTTGTTGAATGGAAAGATAAAGATTGGATTTCTCTATTTATGAAAAATATATCATATAAATAAATAATCTAAAATCACTTAATATAAATGACGTGGCATAAGAAGTGGGCACTAACTGATTAGGGGTGAGAATGGGTCATGCTACTCGACAAGGGCCTAATAAACGAGTCAGACTCAAGTTTTTTTAGAAGCCCATTTAGTTAAATAGGTCGGGCTCAAGCTTTTTCGTAAGTCTTTTAACCCAACAAGCCGGTCTATTTTATAGTGAATTATACACATTTGGAGAGTATTTTTATCTTTTTCGCATAATATTACTATTTTAGTTAAAAAATTAATTTACGTCTCATAACTTCTTTAATTGCTCAATTTAGGTCTCATTTACGCTTAAGTGACCAAAACGTCGTTTCTATCACGTATATGTCACATGATTATTAAATTTTGGGAATTCCGACGAATTTTTACAACTCTAGCAAAAATTGGATGTAAATGAAGCAACTGAAGAAGTTATGGGACATAAATTAAAATTTTAACTATTTCTGAACGTTTTTTTTAAAAAAAAAGAAAGTTACGGGACGTAATTAATTTTTTTCTAATTGAATTTTAAATGATTAAATTTTTTTTTTTTAGTGTTACAATTATGTACATTCAACTAGTGTAAGACCCGCATACTACGCGGACGAAGTTGAAATAGTAATTTAGTTTATTTTTGAAATAGTAATTTAGTTTGTTTTCGAGGTCTACGTTATATGTATGTTAGATGACTATTTTTTATTAAAAGATGTTATATGTGTTATGATTAGGAAATCTGAAAATTTAAAGATTTGAATTCTGGAATGGATTGATTTTTAAAAGGGTTGGTCTGTTATGGACTCGAGTGCATGTTGTGCACCCTAGTCCATGTTGCACTTTTCAATTTACTGACTTACACTTTTTGATAAATGGTGTTGCACTTTTCAATTATTAAACTGTATAATAATATTTTTAGTAATAATTGAAAAGTGCAACACCATTTACCAAAAAGTGTAACTCAGTAAAACTGAAAAGTACACATGAACTAGGTGCACAACATGCACTCGAGTGCATACTAGACTTTACCTTTTAAAAAATAAGGTTAGTGTTGTGATAATAAATTGTTTGTTTTAATACTTTATGATTAATTATACCTTCATTATATTATATATTTTTAAATTATGACACAAAATTTGTTTCTAGAAATTTTGTACATAACAGATTATGAAAATAATCTATATTAGGTATTGTAGATGAAAAAATAAAGAAATATGGTGATAAAAGAGTGTACCTTAATTGAAGTTGCTCATGACACAAAATTTGAATTCTGCCAGGATTAATTTAATATAATTAGGTTGTAGGAAATAGATTATGAAAATAATGTATATTAGGTTTTGTAGATGAAAAATAAAGAAAAATGGTGATAAAATTAAGAGTGTACCTTAATTGGAGTTTCTCATAACTTGATCTCACTTATGAAGACAAACTTGAATAATTATTTTTTTGTGCATATTAAGTAATCTCAAATTTGTAGACTTTTAGCTGTAATATATAAGGAAATAATTAACATTGAAATATTAAGAGGATTTATATTAGATAAAATAAAGATCGGATTATATATGCATCTATATAACAAAATATAATCAAATCTTACATTTTGATTTGCTAACAATAAATAAATTGACTTAAATTAATTTTTAAAGTAATAATTAAATGTAAAATGATGGATTTTCTTTTATAAAAAATGTAAAATTAGATTTTGAAAATAGAAAGAGAGAAGAAATATGAAAAAGATTTGTAAAGATATGAAAAGGATTTAAAAAAAAAAAAGTTGGAGAAGAGAGAGAAATAAGAGAAAGTCATTTAAAAAGTAAATTAAATTATAGAATTAAAGAGGTTTCGGATATATTTAATAAGTATATATTTTCAAAATTAAAAAAAATATATATTAGAAAAAAATAGTATAATAATTTAATAAGTATATATTTTCAAAATTATACTAACTAATAGTAATTCCTATATTTTGTTAAGAAATTTGACTAATGAGTAAATAAGTAGACTGTTTGTTGAGATAATTTTGGGACTCCATATATAATAAATTTATGAAAAATTGAGAATAGATATTTTTTTGATTGTCTTTTAATTATTGAGAAATCTCATATCAATTACGTAATAAAAACATTAACTAAATCAAAATTAAAGATTTGGTTTTATTCAAAATCTAATTAGAATATTTGAAAATTAATACTAATTACTTTAGAAAATTGATATAAATGGATAAGATTAAATTTATTTTACTTAGATTTATAAAAATTAAAGTCAATTAAATTTGTTGGAGTAATTTTATTAATCATTGTAGGAGTAATTTTAGGGAAAAAATCAAATTTTATTTTTGGAGTAATATTAGGAAATAGAAAGATATATAAGATTAGATTTATTAATTTTATAGATTGGAATTATAAAATATTATTGTTTGTTGGAGAAGTAATTTTAGAAATAAGATTAGAATTAAATTGGGGTAATGGTTGGAATCGTGCACATATTGTTGAAGATAAATTAAAATTACTATATAAATAAAATTATTAATTGATTGTTGGAGTAATTTTAGGAAAAGAATTATGATAATTAAGATGGATTTGTTGAATTTAAAAAAGTAAAAAGATCGAAATATCAAATTTTATATTTATTGTAGAGTATTTAAATATTAAGATAGATAAATAAGATTAAATTTATTAATTTTATAGACATTTGGAATTATAAAATATTATTATTTGTTGGAGTAATTTTAGGGAAGAAAATAAAATTTTATTATTGGAGAGTAATTTTAAGAATAAGATTAAAATTAAGAAGATCAAAATATCAAATTTTATATTTATTGTTGGAGTATTTAAATATTATTAAGATAGATAGATAAGATTAAATTAATTAAAAAGATCAAAATATCAAATTTTATATTAATTGTTCGAGTATTTAAATATTATTAAGATAGATAGATAAGATTAAATTAATTAATTTTATAGACGAATTGTTGGAATTTAAATTTATTTAAATTTATCAAGATTATGGCATCTTTTTTGATCACTTTGGAATTTGGAGCCTACAGCTTGGACGGAAGAGTACTCCCCGTTGATCTTGAATCCTTGAATTGAATAATTCATTAAATATTAGTTTGTTCATTCTTTGTATAAGATTAAATAGGATTATTTTATTTAAATTGAATTTATAAAAATAAAAAGATATAAAAATTAAATTGATGACAGTTAGATGAAAAATCTTAAATCTTCTTCACAATCTTTTTAATTGATTATAATCCAGGAAAATTGAGAATTTAAAATTGAGAATGAATGAGAAATTAGGGATTTTGAGAAGAGAGGGGGATTTATATACAAAATAAGATTAAGAATGTAGGGTCCTTCAATTGATTATCAAAATCCAAAATCTTCAATAAATTGATTATAATCAATGGATGATATAAAAAGTAAAATTGAAAATGTAAAATTGAGAATGAATGGGAAATTAGGAATTTTGAAAAGAGGTGGGGGATTTATATAGAAAATAAGATTAAGAATGTAGGAATTGAAAATGTAAAATTGAGAATGAATGGGAAATTAGGAATTTTGAAAAGAGGTGGGGGATTTATATAGAAAATAAGATTAAAAATGTAGGGTCAAGATTAAGTTTTAAAATGAATGGATGAGATTAAAAGAAAAGTGGAGAATGAATGAGAATTCAGGAATTTTGAAATAGAGTGATTTGAGAAGAGTAAGATTGAAAAATAAATCAATGAATTAGTGTAAAAAAATGTTTACAAATATATATTAAATATAAAAATTCTATAGTGCAATTGAATCACAATTTTAACTTCTAATTTATTGGGTTTTTTTTAGTGTTACAATTATGTACATTCAATTTTATAGTGCAATTGAATCACAATTTTAACTTTTATTGGGTCAAAATTTTAATGGAATATTGAAAATACATTCAAATCACTCCAAATTCAATTATGGGTTAAGGTTATTGACAACTGACAAGCAAATATATGCGGAACAATAAATAAATATATACTCCATATATATATATTTATGGATTAGTCTTATATAGACTCGATTCCTTATAAGGAATCGAGTTGACTAAGTCAACTTTCCATTTTTTTTTTGATAATTTTTTTCCGAAAATGTGTATGTTAAAAAGTGTAAGTCATTATAACTAAAAAGTGTAACACAATATTACTAAAAAATGTAACACGTTTTTTTATTAAAAAGTGTAAGATATTATAATTGAAAGTGCAACAGCAACACAATTTTTAATGAAAAGTGAAAGACATTATAACTAAAAGGTGCAAGTCAGTATAACTAAAAAGTGCAACACAATATTATTAAAAAGTGCAAGTCAGTATAACTGAAAAATGCAACACAATATTTAATGAAAAGTGTAAGTTATTATAATTGAAAAGTGCAACATAATATTACTGAAAAGTACACGTCTATATAATATTACCAAAAAGTGTACGTCAATATAACTTAAAATATTATTTTGAAAAGTGTAAGTCATTACAATTGAAAAGTGTAACAAACAAAAAATAGTTGACTTGGTCAACTCAGTTTCTTATAAGAAATCAATTCTATAAGAGACATACCCTATATTTATATAGGGCCCATTTGGTAGAAATCACTAAATATCTCACATTTGGGCCCAATATTGTGTATACATGATAAAACCCATATTCACAATGTCTTTTCACATTTGGTATGCACCATGAGTATGTGAGATGATTAGTAAATTGAAGTTTGCAATTGTCCATATTGTCCTCATAGATTTTTTAATATTCCACAATTGCCCCCTCTCAAAATTGAAAGCCCTCGTTCTCACTTTGGTATGAGGACAATTACAATGATGAGCGTCGCCGACTTGAAGTCGGGAGAGCCGTCGAACCCAAAATACAATCCCGATTTGCCCGTTTTGTCATCGAAGGATGAGGTACCGATGAAGCGAGTCAGATACACTCATGGATGTCGGCATCCGCCTCGTCGTTTTTCCATCAATTGGGTTTCGCGACGCGTAGATCGACGACGATAGATTTCAAGATTGTTGTGGACGATTTCTTCAGAAGAACTTAATGTGGTAGGTCTATTGAAAAATACGCACTAATCTGTTGAACAATTGCTTATGGTGTTTTGTGATTCGAATTTTTGGTTTCAATTTGTTTGGTGTTTAGGTTTTATGCATACCAAATTTTTGGGCTTCAATTTAGGCGTCAATTTACTATTATGTGTTATTAAATATTTCGGGTTTTGAATTTGCAATTGGAAACACTAAAATATTCTTTGCGCATTTAACGCGTTCGTGGTTACATCCCAAGTACGGCTTGATTTGCATATCTCTAATTTTCACATCATGATAAATTTTGTTGTACTTTGCATCACTGTTATAACCCCCAACTACACCCATTCAATGCATCATCGGCTATTTAACATGCTTTCGTATCTAGTAATAACCATCATTCTTGCTCATTAATCTTACTTCTGTTACTCTGCATATGGAGGCCATTGGGAAACAGGTGGATGTTGAGGAAATACCTCCACAAGAGTCATACTTGTACACTGGGAGGTGGAACGAACGGTCCGTCACCACTTTTGTTAACATTCTAGTTAAGAAAAAGCGTGAAGGGTACTGGAAGAACGATGGCTGCAACGACGCATCATTGGCAGAGGCACAAGGCGTCGTTAATATCGTGACTAGTCATGCTTTCACTTGGTGTGAAGTCAGGTGATGTAAAACTTGTTATGCATTTATCCGAATGTTTTCAGTAGTGTGTAGGTTGGTCTTTAATGTACTGTTTTATTGTGCTTATTAATTTGCAATTCAGTCATTGTTGTATTTTAAGGTGTTGTATTTTCCATAACCAGTATTACGTATTCAGTTTATAAGAGTTTGTCCGCGTATGGCTCGATGTATGATGTTATTGCACTAGTTGGGTCGGTACAAGAGCTGGCCTGGCACTTGTTTTTCTCGAGGAGTGGCAGCAGGTTCGAGTTCGCCTAGCACTTGTTTGTCTTGAGAAGTGGCAGCAGTTTCGAGCACCACCGCCAGCTATTCCTCAGCACGTTGGAGAAAGCCGTTTTGTTAAAGTGAATGAAGATGCAGGAGAATTTGAGGTAAACAAGAAGGAGTAGGCATGGGATAAGAGGAATTTTGATGCTATTCATTAGCAAGGAGACATTAGTTTGTTTCGTCTTAACGTCAATTTTGATTTCTTAACACTTTATGATCACTTCTCCATTAGTTTGTTTCGTCTTAACGTCAATTTTGTGGCTCATAAGTTAGCTAGGGGCTTCTTGTTCTCTTTCTAAGTGTGGGCGAGTCTTGAACCTTTGTTGATGAACTTTTCGACATTTACTGTTCTCAACTTTCTGAGTTGCTCGGATTATTTCATAATCAAACAATCCGAGCAGCTTATTGACACTTCCTGATCAATGTGGTTAATTTGCAAGATGCCTTAAAGTAGACAATGTCTCCAAACTCATTACTAATTACTGTTAATTAAGGTAAAATGAACTATTATTTGCTTCATTTTTTTCTACAATTGTTACGAATTCAAGGTAGTTGACAATATGAGCACTCCCAGAATTAAGTATCTTCAACAATTGTCACGAATTAACTATAAAAAGTAGTCCACATTTCGGTATATTGTATTTGCTAACATACTAATGTGTTAAACTGAAAAAAAATCAAGTTGATATCAAATTATCAATCCATCGAAAATCCCATAAAAAATAGGCATATCCACCAGTTTGGGGGATAAAATTCACAGTTAATTTTGCTTTCTCAAACATTATTCGATAAAAGTTATAAAAACATCATATTCAAAAATTAAATATAGCATCCGCCGCCATCCAAATAATGGAAATAGCCAACAATAGCTCTAGTAGTTTCTGAAGCAAAACGCCGCATTTAGGAACTCATCATAGAACCCGAGTTTCTCTTGCATTCCGTCAACATATCCATGTAGAACTAACACTTGCCGATATCATTGCCAGAGCCATTCAGGCACTACAGAAAAAAAAAAACAAATTTCAGTTTATCACAAATAAAAAAGCCAGCATACTTTACCCGACACTTTTATCACTACATGAAATGTTCAAGTTTTCATTACCACAACCCATCCAACCTCAAAAGAACAAGGAATCATTATATAAAAGATAGATTCACAAACTGGTTTGAGAGATAGAAAGTATTTATCACTTACATCCATGAATGCCTTTGTTTGGAGATTGCAAGCATCAGAACCACCCATGCTGTTTGCAGCAGGTGCTGGTGTGGCAGCAGCTTCAGAGCCAACTGTTTCGTGTTGAATTGTGCGAGGTCCCATAACAGCATCCACGGCTCTATGTGCAACAGCACTTCCAGTACCAAATGCCAACCCTATAGCAAAAAAGAGCGGAACGAAACACAGTCAAGTCCACACTGCGAGGGGGTATTCAGGTCATGAACAAAGGTTTAACCGACTCCTACACACCTTGGGCTATGGTTGAACCAATGCTTCCGAACATGGATCCACCTGAACCACTTTGAGCAGGAGCGGGAGGAGGAGCATGGTTTGCTGAAAATATAATCCAATCAAACGTTGAGCCCAGAAATAATGTTTGAAAACTAGATACTCCATTAGATTTCTATCACACAACAATGATTGATCCAACGAGGGGATAAAAAGGATGAAAGATGCTAACAATGTACCCTCCAAACTCTCATAAGCTAATATAATGCTTCACACAGAAGACAAGTACCTGGTTTAGGTGGTGGGCTGCGCGCAGCAGGGCGGGGTGCGGGACGAGCAGATCTTCCTACAAAAGCAATTATGCACATAAGGGAATACTGATGACTGTTGCATAACAAGTATAACAAGGAGAGCACAAACTTTCCATGATGAAAGGGTGGAATGATTAAACCAACAAATAAGCTGATTTTTCCTTTCAGAAATCAGTTTAAACTAATCAAAACACGACGGGGGAAGGAAATATAAAGAACAGCGATGTCTCATTTATAATTATGTAGTGAAAACGTATGGGTTGCCCATAAGACTAACAAAGTTTTAAACAATCTCCTTTAAACATCACAATTAAAGAATCAATCCAGAATGTTTGCAAGCTAAAGTGACATTTAAAATTTTAGGAAGATATGTATTGTCAATAGCCCAAAAAACACAATGCACAACGACATCTGACAACACTCCACATTACGAAATCTAAACCTATATTTATCAAAATCAAGCAAAAATAAGAAACCTCAAACCTAATACAGTTTTCCCCCCTTTAATTATACAGTTAAAACAATTAATCCCAACAAAGTATGCCAATATTACACCAGATTGTGCAACACCTGCAAATCCACAACCCTCACACTGTAGACATAATGAAAAAGACAAGAAATAGGGTTTTGGGTGGTGCGTACCGATGAAATACACAAAGATCCAAACTTTCACAAACCGATCAAACGCGCGTTTTCGAGAACCTCTTCCCAGAACCCTAGCAAAAAATGAAAAGATAATCAGAATGCATGTGTATAAAACAAAAAAAAAAAAAAAAAAAGGAAGAAAGAAAGAAAGACAAGAAATGTGAGCGACGGTCACCAAATCCGAAGCCCAAGGTCGCCGACTCCGGTAGAACCCTTCGTCACGAGGTCGCTTACCTGAAGTTGTCGCCAACTCAAAATCGCCGTTTGGGAGTGGAAGAGGAAACGTCTCGAAGAAGAAAGAAGAAGAAATATTTTGTGGCAGAAGAAGTAGATTTTGACTTTATATATGAGGGTATATAGGGTATTTGGGTTTCCGCACAAATCCAATTTTTCCCCAAGATTGCCTATCTCACCTCTTTTGCAAAGACAAAAAACGCACCATATTCTTGGTTTTGTAATGGGCTTCCACTTTTGTAGTGGGCCTTGATGAGTTCCACCAAACAAAAAAATGGGAGTTGGGGTATATACCCCTCCAGGTTTGTTTGATACACTCCACCGATTTCCATACTCCCCCATTTATTGAGCTTAGATACATGCACCCCCCCTGAAATGTCTCCAGTACCCTTTGACCATTATTGGAGCCAAAAAAATATGGTAAAGATACACTCCATCGTATCACTCATATCACTCCATCCCAAATTCAAAACTCTTAAATTTCAAAGGCGAACGGCGAACGACGGCGAACGGCGGCGAACGTCGAACGACTTAGAGCAGAAGCAATGGATCTACCCCCGAATGCTAAACGTACGTTGCGTAGATGTTTTTGATTTTTTTTGTTTTTTTACAAGAATGAAATTCTTGAATGCTAAACGTACGCGTAGATGTTTTTGCATTTTTCTGTATGGGCATGAAGTGTTTCGTAGTTCTTTTGCACTTAATGGGTTTATTTCGTGTTGTATTTGAGTAGAAATTCGAAGATTGTTGTAGAATTTGATTTGTGGTTTCTTGTTAAACTAGGGTTTATATTTCGTATGTGGTTTCTTGGATTTGTGGTGAAAACTAGTATGGGGTGTAAAAATTACAAAGCGAATGATATTGGGTTTTGTCATAATAATAATGGATCGACGGACCAGGCTCGATTGTAATCTTTCTCGCCGACTCTGGTCCATCGATCGAACGTGGTTTGGTCGACTCTTTCATGTCGACCGGATGTTCGTTCATCGATTATTTGTCGTCGATCGTATTTGTGGAGGGTGGGGAGTTTCTCTTTATGTTTATGTTTTTTGCAGATGCATTTCTCAGATTTTGAATTATGTTTATGTTTTTTGCAGTGTACAAGAGAACTAGACCAACGTCGTCTAATAGGAAAAAAAACGAGGAGCTTCACAAAAAACCAGAAGAAGTTGCCCCTCCTCCACAACAAGAAACTCCCCACCCTCCACAAGAACAACAAACTCCCCCTCTTCCACAAGAACAACAAACTCCCCCTCCTCCACAACAACAACAAGAAACTCCCCCTCCACAACAACAACAACAAACTCCCCCTCCTCCACAACAAGAAACTCCCCACCCTCCACAAGAACAACAAACTTCCCCTCCTCCACAACAACAACAAACTCCCCCTCCTCCACAACAACAACAAAATCCCCCTTCTCCACAACAACGAGAACAAGAAACTCCCCACCCTCCACAAGAACAACAAACTTCCCCTCCTCCACAACAACAACAAACTCCCCCTCCTCCACAACAACAACAACAAAATCCCCCTTCTCCACAACAACAAGAACAAGAAGTTCCTCCTCCTCCAGAACAACTACAAAATCCCCCTTCTCCACAACAACAAGAAGCTCCCCCTCCTCCACAACGAGGACAAGAAGTTGCCCCTATTCCACAACAACAACAAGCTACCCCTCTTGAGCATGAAGAAGCTTCCCCTTCTTCGCAACAAGAAGCTGTCCCTAATGTTGACGATTCGAGCGATGACTTTGTATCCGGTGGTGAAGAATGGGACGATGAAGAGAACTTGGATGAAGAATATGTGGACGAAGGACAGATTGATGTGGATGTTGAAACGAATGTGGCCAATCCTCCATTGTTTAGTTCTTTCGACATTCATGTGGCAAAATATATTTGGAAGGGCGAGGAGCGTGGTGTGCTTAAGTGTCACAGCCACATTAGTAAGCTTATGGCATGGACGATCGTGGAGGATGTCGATGCCCAACAATATCGCCGTTGGAGGAGGTTTTTTAAGAAATCTGGACTTCTTCAAGTAAGGAATTTCTCGTATAGGTCAGTGAACAAGAACTTGATTACAGCCTTTATCGAGCGATGGCATCCCGAGACCAACTCATTTCACTTTCCATTTGGTGAGATTACCATCACACTTGACGACGTATTTTGCATAACCGGTTTATCGGTTGAAGGACGACTGGTGCAGTCGTCTCGTGTAGACCACATCCACGGGGCTGAAGATGTTAGCTCCATCTTGGGTGTAGACGATATGGTTGCAAAAGATGTAGTTTGTGGTACACGTGGGCACGCGTTGAAGTTGGAATGGTTGCGAGAGACTTACATGGATATGGCTAGTTCTGAAAATACTGGTGAGGTGTTGATGGCTGCACGGGCCTATGCATTATATACTTTTGGGTGCTCTCTATTTGCTGATAAAACTGGCACTCGGGTATCTACCTCATGGCTGGAGTATTTGGAGGATATGGACAGGTTTCACGAGTATGCTTGGGGTGCGGCTACGTTAGCGTATTTGTATAGGCAGTTGGGTTTAGCATCACAATATAAAACAGCCCAGATATCTGGCTATTTAACTTTGTTGGAGGTATGTATGTGCACTTAAACTTCCATTGTTTAATATTTTGTAATGTACTAAAAAACCAAATTTTCTTTGTAGGCTTGGATTTACGAGCATTTTCCTGTTTTGATCAAACCTCCACACAACATGGACTTCAAGAATGGCTTCCCATTGTCAGCGAGGTGGGCACCAGAGGGCCATACTGGTCCATCACTTGCTCGTGTGCAAGCATATAGGGAGCGTATGGATGCCCTAGAGCCGTACGAGGTAAGCGCCTTTCCCGTTGTATTCTTATGTGTCTAACATAGAATTTTGAAGTTAATCAATATTATTATTCTTAGGTTACATGGAATCCGTACTCAAAGATTAGAAATGAGTATCCTTGTCATGATGTGACGTACTTCCATGGTTGCTTGGTGTGTGGTGACATTGTGGAACCGTACATGCCGGACCGAGTCCTTAGACAGTTCGGATATGTGCAGACTATACCGGAGAAGACTCTTGTCGCTCGTACGCAGAGAAGTGCCAAAACCTCTCAAAAGACAAAGCTTGTGTGGGGCCATCTAGCTGATTATTTCGGAGCGTGGGATACGCATCTACTAACTACTGAAAGACTTGGTGAGCGTGCTAGATTACCATGGGAGTGTTCATCGGACTATCTCACATGGTACAAAAAAAACACGCACCTGTATCTATCAAACCCTGCAACACGTACGCGGGCTGAAGAACGAGTACCCATTAGCGATGATGCGTGGCTTATGATCAGTGTGGCTCAAAATATGATGGCTCCTTTGGTGGAAAGATGGAAGTCCGGAGATGGTCCCACCACGGATGAGGCAATGCATGTAATGGAGGCAGCATGTCGAACACTTCAACTACCACAACATACAACGTCGTCATCTTCAAGAGCTGAAAGTGGTAGAGGACGAGGAAGAGCCTCAAGAAGAGTCACCAAAAGGGGGAGGAAAACATAAATTGTTGTTATTTTGTTGATGGATTGTTATTTTGATGAATTATTATTTTGATGGATTCTACTTTTGTGACTAGATTATTGTTATTTTGTTGAAGGATTGATTGTTATTTTGTTGATGGATTGTAATTATTATTTTGTTGATGGATTATTGTGATTTTGTTGAAGGATTTTTATTTTGTTGATAGATTGTAATTTTTGTTGCAAATATGTTGTGTTGGGTTAAGAAATACAGGTGGTCGAGTAGCTAAAATTCAGTCGAACTACATGTATCGATCGACCAGTATATGCCGAGTGAAATGGATATGGTCGACTATTGGTAGTCGACCGGATTATATATGATCGACATGTATATGTCGATCGACTACAAAATGTCGATATAGGGAGTGCATTTATCATTATAATCGAAAATCGTTGTCGATTTGAAGTGAATTGGTCGACTATTAGTAGTCGACCGGATTATATATGATCGACATGTATATGTCGATCGACTACAAAATGTCGACATAGGGAGTGCATCTATCATTATAATCGAAAATCGTTGTCGATTTGAAGTGAATTGGTCGACTATTAGTAGTCGACCGGATTATATATGATCGACATGTATATGTCGATCGACTACAAAATGTCGACAGAGGGAGTGCATCTATCATTATAATCGAAAATCGTTGTCGATTATAAGGGAATTGGTCGACTATTAGGAGTCGACCGGATTATATATGATCGACTTGTATATGTCGATCGACCGTAAAATGTCGATTTGAAGTGAAATGGTCGACCATTAGATGTCGATCGAAGAAGATATGGTCGACCATTAGATGTCGATCGAAGAAGATCTGTTACAAAACTATGTACAATAATCTCACAAATATATCAAAATGATTCAAATAGATGATAAGGGCAAAATGATTATAGTTTTGATCTTTTCGATCATACAAAAGATGAGGTTTTGATCTTTTCGATCATACAAAATATGAAGTTTTGATCATTTCGATCATACAAAAGATGAGGTTTTGATCTTTTCGATCATACAAAATATGAAGTTTTGATCATTTCGATCATACAAAAGATGAAGTTTTGATCATTTCGATCATACAAAAGATGAAGTTTTAATAAACAACTAATACCAAACATGCCTATCTACTTAAATTTGTTACTTTCACATGCATCCCTCCATCCAGTAGCCGCTGAAAGTTTGTAGATCGTCCATGCAGATGCAATCGGCGGCAGTGGACGTCCATCACGAAAAATTACCTATATGCAACAACCAACGTAAAGAATAAATAACAACCAACGTAAACTATTAACAACCAACGTAAACTATTAACAACCAACGTAAAGAATAAATAACAACCAACGTAAACTATTAACAACCAACTTACATGTATGAAATGATTTCGATTCACATGCCCAATGCAAATCAGCTTCGGATTCTCCGGTGGAGGAGTTCTCAGGGGCAAGTATGTAAGGGACAAATCATCCCCTAACGTAACAAGAGCGACGTTGTACACACTTGCAACCAAAAAACCCATATATGGCAATTGGAACCACCGGTTTCCGGGGGCTGTAGGTGTGAAACAATTAAGTGCAGTCGACATCCTGGCCACGGCTCCATCCTCTCGGAAGGCTCCCTCGTACAAGTGAACATGGTGACTTAGCTCAGTCATCATATTCTGTCGTACTCTTACCCAATTTTCTTCACCAAAGCCCATTGCTGATGCAACGGCTCGGAAACCACAATGGCCGTCAGATTCCACATTTTTGCACTCCAATACATGTGGTTGGAATCGTACTGGCAAAAAGTCTACTAAAGCTGTCTTTCTTACGGATCGGGTTCGCTTGCGATAAACCTGTACATAAAATGATTAAAAACTGACTTACATATTAAAAACTGACTTACATATAAACACATGAAAATTAATGCATAAATTACCGGGCGTACAGGGGCTGTTCTTTTGTTGCTTGACTTTTGTGTGGTCAAATCAATAACCTCATCAGGAAAGGGAATAGACTCCACATACTCAAACTCACTGGGATCACGCTTTGTCGAACTTTCGTTCTTTTTCTTTGACCCTTTGAACTTACCCTTCCCCTTCCCTTTCCCTTTCGGGCGACCACGAGTGTTCTTTTTTGGCGAGGGCTCAAGTACAGAAGTGGTGGCCGGATTGTGCCATTCTATTGCTTGCCTCAACATGACTCTCTTTCGTGCTGTTTCTTCTTCCCCATGATATCGAACAACCATGGACTGTATAACACCGTCAAAACGGGTGTCAAGGTCTTCATCAACACCATCCTTACCATCATTCACGTCTCTTACCGTGGGCTCCATATCTAATTTCCTCCAGAACTTATCGATTGCATCAAGTGGTATGGGTTTACCAAGTCGATGGTATTCATCAAGCTCATGCGAACATGGTAACCCACAAACTTTCCTCAAGTAGTGATTGCAAATGAGTGGATTGGATTCCCCTGCTTCAATTCGTGTCATCTCCTTATACATCTTCTCCAATGCATAGATAGACACAACCCCTCTTAGATCTTTCCACAACACTGACTTGAACTTGTGTAGAGCGACGTTGACACTCTTTTCAAAAGATGCTTTTATGGCATTGTGGCTTGCATTATACAGCGCCTCCGAGCTAGTCCAACATGCCTCAAAGTTTCCCATGCTAGTACCAAGAGATCTCTTCAAAGAAGCATGGTGTGATTCAACCCTGAAAGTAATGGAATATAGATCAAATTCATAAAGAATGTTGGTCCCAAGTTGAGTTAATAACGAGTAAGCTAGTGAAAACGTCTAGAGGGGGGTGAATAGACTTTTCAAAAATCTTTCGTTATATCAGAATACAATATGCGGAATACGAAATTAACAATGAGCCCAATTCAAGATTATACTCAACTTATACTCGAGAACTTCTGTTCTATACTCAACTAGTCAAGTTCAGTTAAGCAATTAAACAATTAAGCAATTAACAATCAAAACAGTAAATCAACACACAAAGATTTATAGTGGTTCGACAACTTGTCTACATCCACTCTCACAAACCCAGTTGTGATATTTTCCACTAAACTCTTCAACACGAGTACAAAGTGTAGTTCCTGTCTTTTAAGTCCCAAGAAGAAGACTTAGATCTTCAAAAGAATATACCACCAGATATATCTACGATCTAACTAGCTTTTTAACAAGCAACTAGCAACTTGAAACAAAACAAACAAAAACTTCTCTATCTTCAGTAGTAGCCTTCTTGAATATGACTTGTCTTCTGGCTTCTTTCTGAAGATCAACTCTGCGAGTTCTTTCTTCTTTGAGTATGTAGCTTCAGTACGCAATGTTCAGTATGTAGTCAATGTTTCAGTAGTCTTCAAATGATAAACTCCTTCAAGTATTTATAGACTTCGAACTTCAAGAACTTAGGTAGTTGTAACCAACCTTTCTTGAAAACTGACTTCAACTGAATCTTCTTATCTATCTACGCGTTTCTGTTATGAATTAGTTATTCCATAACTAACTTCTATTCTTATCTTTATACGCGCTTAGCTTTGACTTTAAGTAACTCTCGCTGACTTGTCTTGAGTAGACTTGTATGAACTTGTCTTCATCTTGTAGTCCTCCTTATCTTGAGTAGTAGACTTCAGTCTTCTTGTCTTCCTTCTTCAAATAGTAGACTATACTAATCTTATCAAGACTATTACATTACATTAAGCTTTCATAATACAAGCTTAGTCAACTTAAAATCTATACAATAAAACTAATCTATTACATAGAAATCAAATGAGCTCTATACAATTATTATAGCTCAGTAACAAACTAACAATTAAACACATATGAAGTACTTATATTTATCTTTTTAAACATAAACAATACTTATCTTTTTCTCATGTGAACTCTACTGATCTGTTCAAGACGACTTCCATAACTAGACTAGATCAGTCAACACTTAGAAAATATTCATACTACTTTTGGCTTATCAAAACTTCATCTTCTATTCATCATTTAGAACTTGTCTAGGATTCATATCCCAACAATTTCCCCCTTTTTGATGAAGCCAAAACTACTTGAATCTTTTCTCATAAGTAGACTAGTTAAGTAGTTATCTTGTCTATTAACATCAAAATAGTACTTTATCTTTTCATTCATTCAAAATAGATCAGTAAATATTACACATACTTAGAAAAATCAAAATACCTAAGTATCAGAGAAAAAAACAATAAAAAAAAACAATGAAAATCAACTAGTCTGAAAGATTACCTCCTTCTGGATTTGGAACATGAAATGCATCGAGGATCCTTCTATGAATCAGACTAATATGACTATCATCCATGATCTCCTCTTTAACTAATAATTCTTCTTCAAACTTCTTTATACGACTCATATCAATCCTTTTACCTGAGCTTGTCATAGGACATTTCCAGTCAGGAAATTCAGGAACAAGGATATTGAAATTAGCACCAGCCGATATCCTTAGAATAAGATGCCATAACTTCCTGTGTTGACCTTCCATGAACCTGTCAAACAGTGAATAAAGTTCATCTTGATCTTCAGCATCACCAAACTTCCTAATTATCCAATGATCAAGTTCCCATTGATTCTTCACTTCAATCCATTCAGCTCTATGCTCATTATCAATGAAGTGATCAATGAACTTGTCTTCCATCAGATCTTCATCAGCTTTCAATTTCTGCAGTCTTTCAATATGCTTGACAATCTTCTTCTTGCTAGCATAGTGAATCTCATCATCATTAATTCTTTGTTTCTTCTCAACAATTCCAGTAGTAGTAGCCTCTTCAACCTCTTCAACATTTAGCTTTCTCTTAGTTCGTCTTCTAGTCTGAATCTGAATCTCAGCTTCTGGAGACGCAGTTTCTTTGCCTTTGATCAATTTCAACTCTTCTGATCTAACCTTCTCAAGTTCACTCGTCTTGATCAACTTTCCTCTTCTAGACCTTTTGAACTCTTGAATGGTTTCAGCTGCCTCCTTAGCTTCTGGTTCATCAGACTTCTCAACAATACTTGACTCTTCCCCCTTTTTGGCTTCATCCGCCTTAAGAGTGAAAAGACTAGTAAAGCGAGTCATTTCTTCTTTCATCGCTTCCTTCATGGATTCAGTAGCTAACAGAACTTGAGTCTGAATCGTCTTCTCATCAACCATCTTGTTTAGACGATCAGTAGTCAGCTCTAGCTTCTAAAAAGTTGAAGTAAGTTCATCTTTGAAATGTGTAGCTGTCTGTTGAAGTAGAGTATTCTGGGCTGTTAACTCATGTAAAATAGCTTGAGAACGCACCAACTGATCTTTTGCTTCTCTTCTCTGATCATCAGCAATCGAAATCTTAACCCTGTAGAGTCTTTCCATCTTATCCGACTCTTCTGCCAATGAACGAGCAAACGAAATAGAATTCTTTTCAGAAAAATCTATCTGTTTCTTCAGAAAGCTTTCAACTTGAGCAAACATCTCATCTCTGAAAGTTGAGTCCAACTTGTTGACTTCACTAACCAACAAATCTCTTGTGTTGTCAACAATTGACTGATTTTGCTCGAAAAGAGTTGATTTCAGCTTTGACTCTAAAAGATTATCAATAGACGATTGAACAACTTCCAACAAATCTTTCTTCAATCCGTCTAAGAATCCTTCAGAAACGATTTGAACAGATGACTGAGTCGTCTCTTGCACTTTCTCAACGAGTTCATCTTCATTGAACATCTCAGCATCCATAAAGTCATCATCTTCTTTACCAAACTGAAAAGAGTTGGATTCTTCAGAACATTCAGCATCATCTTCTGAACCATCCTCTATTTCCAAAAACGGTTCTGAGGTCTGTACTTTCAACTCGGCTTCTTCAGGCTTGATCATGTCTTCCACCAGATCAGTCTGGGTTCCGACATCAAACGAGAATTCATCTTCAAGAACACCATCAGGAATGTTCAACAGCTTTTTGACTAAGTTAACCAAGGCCTTGCGCGGAAATAGCTCGGAGTGATCCTTAACTCCACTATGTTCTTTCTGTTCCATCTCCCAATCCATGAAATTGGAGATACCGCCTTTGCCTTGAATAACTTCAAAAAGATCATCCGTAGACGACTTCTTCAAAGCGAACCATGTGCAGACTCTTACAAGCTTCTCAAATTGTTCCGAAGCCGTGTCGATGTCAAGAGTTGAGAGTTGCTTCTTCAAATTCCTCGAAACTTTGGCACGGATTCTCTTCTCTCGAAGACACATAGGATAGTATACCAAGGATTCAAATCTAACCTCAGACGGGTCCTGAGTAGATGGGGTCTCTAACTCAGTTGTTGCAGTGGAAACTGGTGTCTTGTCTGAAGTAGATGGGATGGAGGGTTCACCATATTCTGGTGAGGGAGAGGGAGTGAAAGCCATGGTTTCAAGGGGCTTTGATGTGTCTAGGTCAGGTGTGACAACTGTCTGAGTATCAGTTGTGTCCTTTTTGGGAGTGATTTGGGGTAGGCTTGCTCTCAGCGGATATGCTGGCAATGCCTGAGAGGTTATGGGTAAAGGACGAGGTCTAGATCGGTGTGATCTAGCCTTGGTTCGAACAGAGGGGAGAGAAAGAGAGGGAATTGACAAAGATTGAGAGGAAGAACAAACCTGGTAACCCATCTCTTCTGGTGGAGGTGGAGTACCAATCCTCACAAGTCGAAGGACTTGAGTCTCCTTCTGGTCATCATCCTTCTTGGTAACATCAGCTTCCTTGTCCGAGTGTGTCTGTTCAGAATCATCTCCACTCGACTCAGCTTTTGCAGGAGCCTCCGTCTCTTCATCGTCAGACTCATCTTCTGAAGAACTAGATGAGTTGCCATAGGGTAAGACATCTGAGTCTTCAATCTGAACACGTCTGGGGGCGGCTGGCCTAGCAGCAGCTTGCTTTCTTACGGCCACCTTCTTCAAGTAGAACTTTAATGGATGGAAGGGCTTCCCTTGACTCCAACTTGACTTGTTGGGCAGTAGACGAGGGAATAAAATACTTAACATGTTGCCATATCCAACAGCTGTAGACACCACCCAATTGCGAGTGTGGTCATCTACTCGTACACTCTTCGCAAAGTACATGATTCGATCCGCGATCAACCTAAACCAATCTCCTTCCGTTATGCCATCATAGATTGCAGCCATGACCCTTGCCTTGGCAAAAGTCACTGAATCATGTGAACCAGTAGAGCTGAGTAGAATCTGGCTGGCAATATCCAACAATGTGCGATATTTGTCAAGAAGATCACCCTTCTTGACTGCAGCATATTTTCCATCTTGCTTAGGTTTCAGCTTCCTACCACAGAAGATACTTAAATATCGAACCTCTTGCCCTAAGCCATAATTCTCCACATTAATCGATCCAATGGGCAGTTTCAGAAACTTGAACAGCGCCTCTCGAGTGATTTGCACTCGATCTTCTCCAATAAATGATTCGAGAATGTCACCTCGTCTAGTGACATTGGCATAGAATTCGAGCACTTCTTCCTCCAATACGACTTGAGGGAAGGCTTCTAAGTAGGGCTTTAGACCACATCTTGTGCATTTGGTCAGAATCTCCTCATTCTCAGCTGTGTGTTGGCCTTTGAAGAACACAGATGGTTCTACATTCACCTTGTTGTCGGCAATGTACCGTCCTAGGTCAAATGTGACGTGCATGTTTGATCTAATATCGAAAATCGAACGAGTAGACATTGTATAATACGAGTAGTTTGCAGTTAACTTGAGGAATAGCACGAAATCAAATGCTTCAGAGTAGAAGAGTTAAGAACACTCGTGGGTGTAAGACGTGGGAAGTAATGAAACAATAAGGCTAGTGAGTGTGGAAGATGGGTTTTGTTAAAACTGTAATTTGATTCAACGGCCACGATTGAAGGATTAAATCCAACGGTCGAGACCTTTGAGATTCGGTTACGGAATCGAGAATATAATGTGATTTGATATTGTAAAATTTGAAATCCGGCTCTATTTACTTAGGACAGGGGAGTGAACTCATCTGTCCTATTGTAGTCGAGTTCGAACTGGGTGTATACACCTCATTAAATGGGAGTGTATAAATCCAATTCTAGAGTTATCAAATTTTAGCATTATCTAATTACAAAAGTACCCTTGATTCGATTGACAAAACACTTAACATATATCGATCAATAGAAACACTTAGCTTGTCTGTTCGAGTCCATCCAGAGCAGACGAGTAGCCTTAAGCTTCACAAGACGAGTAGACTTATGAACACCAGTCGAGTTCCCCCTTCGACTGTGCTTGTCTAACTCAATCGTCGAACGTCTTCATGTACCTATCTTATGATTTGCAAGGTGTAATTGTAGGTACAGGTAAAGTAACATAAATAAGATGAATATCAATCGAGAGCAATGATCAAGGTTTCGAACAAGATGACAGGTTAACACACATAAGAGTCAACGTAAGGATATTTAAGAAATCAGAGATTCCCCCTTAATTGTTTATTCCCTTAGTATTACCCTCAGCTTTACCAGCTTCCTCATCGGGTTGTTTTGGTCATCTAGTCTAGCCTTGTATACCTGTCTGTTGAAAGAGTAGTTGAGTGCTCTGGTCTAGTGATCTTGTCTCCTTTTATTGATGTACCTGTCTTGTTAGTACATATCTATAGGCAAGTAGGATCTAAATCAATTAGCCCTAAACTAATGCATAACTCACGAAAACGTGCCTCAGCTAATGGTTTTGTGAAAATATCAGCTCTTTGAAAATCAGTATGAATCTTTTCCATGCGAATGTCCTTCTTTTCTACATGATCACGTATGAAATGATGTTTCACATCAACATGCTTACATCGTGTGTGCAGAACAGGATTTTGTGTAATGGCAATTGTACTATTACTATCACAGAAAATAGGAACATTTGATTCATATATGTTGTAATCTCTAAGCTGTTGCATGAGCCAGAGTAGTTGACTACAACAGCTACCAGCAGCCATGTACTCGGCTTCGGTAGTAGAGGTAGCAACACTAGTCTGCTTTTTCGAAAACCATGAAATGAGTTTTGTGCCTAAGAATTGACAAGAACCAGATGTAGATTTCCTATCTATTCTACAGCCACCAAAATCAGAATCTGAGTAGCCACTTAGAGATAAATCATCATTTGAAGGATACCATATACCACGATTGATGGTTCCTTTCAAATATTTCAATATCCTTTTAGTGGTTTCCATGTGACTCTCTTTTGGATTAGCTTGAAAACGAGCACATACACCAACAGAGAATGCAATATCAGGTCTACTAGCAGTCAAGTACAGTAATGAACCAATTAGACCACGATAATATGTTTGATCAGCACACTTACCTTGTTCGTCTGGGTCCATTCTGTATGTGGGAAGCATAGGTACGCCAGCAGACTTGCATGTCTTAATACCATACTTATCTAGAAGGTTTCTAGTATACTTTGCTTGATTTATGAAAATCCCTTCAGGGGTCTGTTTTACTTGAAGACCAAGAAAGTAATTCATTTCACCCATCATGGACATCTCAAATTTACTTTGCATGAGTGTTGAGAAACTTTCACTCAGCTTTTTGTTAGGTGACCCAAAAATGATGTCATCTACGTAAATTTGGACGAGTAAAATGTCTTTCCCTTCTTGTCTTCTGAACAAAGTTCGATCGACCTTGCCCTTAGTAAAACCATTTTCTAACAGAAAGAGAGAAAGAGTATCATACCATGCTCTTGGAGCTTGCTTTAGTCCGTATAAGGCTTTCTTCAATCTGTACACCTGGTTACCTTTGACTTCGAAACCTGGGGGTTGTTCAACATACACTTCTTCCGCAAGAATACCGTTAAGAAATGCACTTTTGACATCCATTTGATATACAGTAAACTTCATGTGAGCAGCATATGCAAGGAACAATCGAATGGCTTCTAGTCTAGCAACAGGAGCATATGTTTCATCATAGTCTATGCCTTCAGCTTGTGAGTAGCCTTGGGCAACTAGTCTAGCCTTATTCCTAACGACTACATCATTCTCATCTTTCTTGTTTTTGAAAATCCATCGAGTGCCAACTACATTATGATGTTTAGGCCTATCGACAAGTTCTCAGACGTCGTTTCGAACAAACTGGTTCAACTCGTCTTGCATAGCGATGATCCAATTACTATCAGCCAATGCCTCTTTAACAGTGGTAGGCTCGATAGATGAGAGGAAACAACACCAGCAAAACATAGTTGGACTAGGCTGTTCTTGCGACTCAAAGAGTTGTCGTCTAGTCTTAACACCAATAGTAGAGTCACCAATGATATTTTCTGTATCATGCGCAGATTTCCATGTTTTTCTATTCTTAACAGGAATACTATCATCATCTATATCATGTACAGCATCATGCATATCAATATCATTTGTATCGTCAACTTTCACAGGAGTAGTAGAGTCAACTAGAGCAGGCATGTCTACTGGTCTAGAAGACTTACCTTGAGCACTTACTTTCACTTTATCATCAGAGTCGAGAGCCTTCATGAATGGATTATAGGCTTGAACGGATTCATATACCTCTGAGTCTTTGTCAGATTCGATCGATAGATCAGTCACCTTTTCACTGATCTTGTCGGTAGACGAGTCCTGTCGAGATTCATCGAAAACCACATGTGGTGTTTCTTCCACACAAAGAGTTGAGTAGTTGAATACTCTAAATGCCTTGCTAGTCGAGGAGTATCCTAAGAATATCCCCTCGTCTGCTTTGGCATCAAAAGCATTCAACTTGCTCTTTCCGTTGTTATGGATGAAACACTTACAACCAAATATATGGAAATATGAAATACGGGGTTTTCTACCTTTCCAAACCTCATAAGGTGTCTTGCCTAAGGCTTTGTTGATCGCACTTCTGTTCTGTGAGTGGCATGCAGTATTGATAGCTTCAGCCCAAAACTTTTGAGGTGTGTTGAACTCAGCTAGCATGGTCCTACAGGCTTCTTTGAGAGTTCGATTCCTTCTTTCTGCTACACCGTTCTGTTGTGGTGTCCTAGCTGCACTAGTAAGATGCTGGATACCACGTTTAGCACAAAAGTCTTTGATATAGCAATTAATGAACTCAGTTCCCTTGTCACTATGAATTTTGACAATGGACTGGTTCTTCTCAACTTGTAACTTCTTCAACAGATCAGGTAGAAGGGTTTGTGTATCACTCTTCTTGTGTAGAAAGACTACCCAAGTAAACTTAGAATAGTCGTCTACCACAACAAGTGTGTACCTTCTACCATTCAAAGTTGGAGGAGTTATTGGACCATGAAGATCCATATGTAGAAGTTCTAGGACTCTACTAGTTGAGAGAGTAGGAATTGACTTGAATGAACTTTTAACCTGTTTACCCTGTTGACAAGCCGTGCATACATGTGACTTGTAGTAGACCTCATTGGGAATACCTTCTACAAGGTAATCTCTGGCTATCTTATTAAGAACCTTAAAGTTTAAGTGACAGAGGCGTCTATGCCAGAGCCACCCAAGTTCTTTTGGATTCTTAGTAAGTAGACAGGTGTCCCTCGGACAACTGTTCCAATTCACTATATACACACTACCTTGTCTTACGCCGACTAGTAGGACTGTATGTGTCCTTTTGTCAATGATCTGACACTTGCGGCTTTTGAACTGCACCTTGTATCCACGATCACAAAACTGTGAGACAGAGAGCAAATTGTATTTCAGGCCTTCAACGTATGAGACATCTTGGATCTCTACGTCTCCATTCCGAATGTAACCAAATCCTTTAGTGACAGCAGTGGAACTATCACCAAATATCACTTTTGGTCCTTCTTGCTCATGATAGCTTGATAAGAGAGCCTTGGTACCAGTCATGTGGTGCGAACAACCACTGTCAATGTACCAAGTTTCTCCTACTGAGCCACCCTTCTTATACAAGTCAAGTCGACCCTGCAATGATGATATTCAATAATTTAGGTACCCACTAGCTTATTGGGGTCCTGGGGGGTTAGTCGAGTTCACAGGAATCCAAATATACATTGGAGTCTTGAACAAGTTCGATCTCTTAAGCTTTCGCCCAAATTTATTACAGGATAAGACCTTGTTATCCTTTACTGGCCTATCAGTCGAGTTCGGGTCTACTCTTTGGAGATAGCCTTTCGACTTAATCTCTACTTGAGCAGGCACTTGTCTATGATAGTCAGAGTAGGGTTTGAAAGCATTAGGTCCATACGGTTTATAGACGCGTTTGGGTCTTTCCTCACTAATAATATCATATGACAAAGGTGGAGGATATAGGACAGCTTGTGTACGATATTTTGGTCCAACCTGTCTAGGTCTAGACGAGTAGAGCTGAGACTGCCTTATGAAAGGAGGTCTAGGCTCTTGTCGTCTAGTCTGTACCTGTCTAGTACTCGTCTCTTCAGGATACCAATCCTCGTATCTGACCTGGTTGGGTCGTCCACGATTAGTGGTCCTTTGAAGATTAGTTCTAGGTGGAACAGGCTTGTTGTTAGCATTCTTTTTACCTCCCTTGGTAATCGGAATGTTAACTCGAGTCTGTTTAGGTACAGTACCTTGAGAGGGAGTACCAATATCGTATATCATAGGTCCTTTTCCTTTGTCTTTTGGCAAAAGTCTTGAGTTAGTAGTAGTAGGGTTCTTATTGACTCGAGTAGACGAGCTGGAAGACTCAGCTCCTATACCTGTCTTGTCAGCTGGATCTCTATACCTATCTGACAATTCAAGGTTAATCTTAGAAGAGTTAACCAGGTCAGTAAGTTTGAGATCTAGTGTGACAACCTCGGTCTCTAAGAACTTATTACGTTCTTCAAGCTTTTTGCACTTGCTCTTTAAAACATTGAATTCATTTCTCTCAGTTGCATGTGTCTTAAGTAGGTCTTGATATAACCTGTCTGTCAATGCACACTTTTCTTTGAGTTGTCTCAACTCTTCAGTTAAGCGTTCATTTAGGACTGTTACATTAGGATCTACTTTAGACTGAGCTTCCTTAAGATAAATGATTTCTTGTTTTAATGCAATGTTCTCATCACTGACTTCAATGAAGGCTTGGTTAGCAAGTAGAAGGTCGTCCTCAACTGCACTAGTCGAGTGTTGAAGACTACTTCCTACTTCGCTACTAGCAGTGTCACTTTCATCAGTATCAGAATCATCACAAGATTGAAAAGAAGTGTTTGAAGATACCTCTTGATCGATTTTAGCCATACAGCATAAGCCATCGTCTACTATAAATGCTTCGTCGTGGTCTGGATCGGATGGGCAGCTGGATAGGGATGATGGTAACTCGTCTGAGTCAGACTCAGATTCATCATTAGCCATCATGACCTTTTTCCCACGGTTATATCTTCTATCTCTTCTTGCCTTCCGCTCCTCTCGATCATCAGTACTCAGGTCTGGGCATTCATATATATAATGACCTGGCTTTTCGCAGTTGTAACACAAGAGATCATTAGTAGTCTTCTTGATAGGTGAGTTATCTCTATGTTTATTACGTCTATCAGGACGCTGACTCTTCCTATCATCCGACTTTCTATCTCGTCTATCAGGCGAGTTCTTCGATGTAGACGCCCTATGATTCTTGTAAAATTTCTTGTATCTACCGAAACGCTTATTCAGCCTATCAAACTTTCTAACCATGAGGTTCACCTGATCCTTCAGACTAAGATCAGTATCTAACTCGTCTTTCACAGAAGCAGACTTAGTTTTAGTCTTAGACTTAGACTTAGACCTGTCTACTCTAGAAGACTTAGAAGAGCTAGACTTAAAGGCAACGTTCTTAGATACACCATGTTCTCTATCACTACTGACTAATGGTTCATCTTCGTCTAGATCATACTCATGGGCTTTGAGAGTTTGGAACATTGTTTCAGCAGTCCACACATCTATATCTTGAGTGTTCTTAACAAGCATCTTTACCATTCTCCACCTGGCATCAAGACTCTTAAGAATCCTAAGATTAATCTCACGAGCAGTATATGTCTTACCAAGGACTTCTAAATCATTCATGATCTTAGTAAACCGAGTATCTAGCTGGTCGATAGTTTCGCCAGCTTTCATCCGAAATGATTCAAATCTTTGGACAGCTGTGGAGAGCTTGCTCTCTTTGATTAGGGATGTCCCTTCACAAATGATAGCCAGCCTATCCCACATCTCCTTGGCAGTTTTACATTTTAACACCTTCCCTAGATACTCGTTAGGGAGTGTGTGTAAGATGTAATTCTTTGCCAGACTATCCAAATTGTTTTGACGCATTTCTTCTGAGGTTAGATCTGACCTGGGTTTCTTGACGAGAGTGCCAATTGGTTTGCTTGGGTCAAGAACAACAGTATTTGGAACCATCGTAACAATGGGTCCTTCGGTGACAACAGAGATCATTAGGTCGTGAGTGGAACTGAAGATGGCTTCCATCCTCAACTTCCAGTAGTCATAGTCCTGGACCTGGAACTTCGGTAGCTTGTTAGCACTTATTTCAAGAGACATGATTTCAAGTAGATCAGTACTAAACAAAGTTATGATCAAGAAAAACAGATAAGTCAAGAACAGAGACAGGAAACAAATATAGCAATAATATTGATCAAGAACACGTAAGCAAATACAGATACGAACCAAGACTTCACCCTAAGTCTTTAAGTTGGTTATCAAGAAACAGCAGTTCGTAAACTACTGCTCTGATACCACTTGTTGGTCCCAAGTTGAGTTAATAACGAGTAAGCTAGTGAAAACGTCTAGAGGGGGGTGAATAGACTTTTCAAAAATCTTTCGTTATATCAGAATACAATATGCGGAATACGAAATTAACAATGAGCCCAATTCAAGATTATACTCAACTTATACTCGAGAACTTCTGTTCTATACTCAACTAGTCAAGTTCAGTTAAGCAATTAAACAATTAAGCAATTAACAATCAAAACAGTAAATCAACACACAAAGATTTATAGTGGTTCGACAACTTGTCTACATCCACTCTCACAAACCCAGTTGTGATATTTTCCACTAAACTCTTCAACACGAGTACAAAGTGTAGTTCCTATCTTTTAAGTCCCAAGAAGAAGACTTAGATCTTCAAAAGAATATACCACCAGATATATCTACGATCTAACTAGCTTTTTAACAAGCAACTAGCAACTTGAAACAAAACAAACAAAAACTTCTCTATCTTCAGTAGTAGCCTTCTTGAATATGACTTGTCTTCTGGCTTCTTTCTGAAGATCAACTCTGCGAGTTCTTTCTTCTTTGAGTATGTAGCTTCAGTACGCAATGTTCAGTATGTAGTCAATGTTTCAGTAGTCTTCAAATGATAAACTCCTTCAAGTATTTATAGACTTCGAACTTCAAGAACTTAGGTAGTTGTAACCAACCTTTCTTGAAAACTGACTTCAACTGAATCTTCTTATCTATCTACGCGTTTCTGTTATGAATTAGTTATTCCATAACTAACTTCTATTCTTATCTTTATACGCGCTTAGCTTTGACTTTAAGTAACTCTCGTTGACTTGTCTTGAGTATACTTGTATGAACTTGTCTTCATCTTGTAGTCCTCCTTATCTTGAGTAGTAGACTTCAGTCTTCTTGTCTTCCTTCTTCAAATAGTAGACTATACTAATCTTATCAAGACTATTACATTACATTAAGCTTTCATAATACAAGCTTAGTCAACTTAAAATCTATACAATAAAACTAATCTATTACATAGAAATCAAATGAGCTCTATACAATTATTATAGCTCAATAACAAACTAACAATTAAACACATATGAAGTACTTATATTTATCTTTTTAAACATAAACAATACTTATCTTTTTCTCATGTGAACTCTACTGATCTGTTCAAGACGACTTCCATAACTAGACTAGATCAGTCAACACTTAGAAAATATTCATACTACTTTTGGCTTATCAAAACTTCATCTTCTATTCATCATTTAGAACTTGTCTAGGATTCATATCCCAACAAAGAACCACAGATATAGCTAAAGAATTTAATTCAAAAGGCATAGAAAACTATCCACAAATATATCTGATTACACAGTCAGTCGACATTACAGAGTCGACTATTACACATTTGGTCGACTACTATGTGTCGACTAAAATGAATCCCATCGACTATTGAGTACCGACTGAAAACTATCCAGTCGACTACTGAATGCCGACTGAAAACTATCCAGTCGACTACTATGTGTCGACTGCAAAGTTTCCTGTCCACTACTGTGTGTCACAGCCACATTGTTTCCATTGATTAAAAACCACAATACAACCAACCAACCTATATGCAACAACCAACCAACCAACCAACCAACCAATATATTTCATCAGCTATTAACAAATATGAACAACCAAACTTACCTATACGAAACAACCAACCAACTGAATTATAAACAAGTGTTAACAAATATTAAAACTTACCGGTTAGTTGTTGTATTCTCAAAATGCATCACTTGATCTGTCCAAGCTGCTACAAATTTCTCTTTGTACGGATCAACCCATTGCCTCATGACATACTCGTACGCTTCACTTTGAATAGGGACATCCGCATACTCGTCATGGAAAGAGCGACAAACCTCTTCAAATTCTTCCAAAGACGATGCATTCATTACGTTCTTCCATGAAACTTGATAGAATCTATTCCACTCATCCTTCGTAGAGAACTTCCCCTTACACTTCGCCAACACATTCCTATCGATATGCCACGAACATAGGAAATGCGTTGCTCGTGGAAATATTGAACCCAAAGCATTCACCAGTGCCAACTCTCTATCCGTAAGTACAACTCTAGGTAGGCAAGCATCGTCCAAGACTTCACGTAGGACACCTAATGCCCATGTGTAGTTCTCCTCTCTCTCATGGTCAAGGTAGACAGAAGCAACTGAAAATGACATACCTGTTGGTGTGAATCCGACCATCTCCAAATAAGGCATCTTGTACCTATTTGTTTTATACGTGCAATCGATGATCAGAATACTAGGAAATGCCCGAAACAATTGAATCCCCATAGGATGTGCAAAGAACAGATCTTTCAAGGTGTTTGTCTCTGAACAGGTTCTATGACAATGGAAGTATTGATTATCGATCAACAGACTCATTAATTGTTGTAGTTGACTTCGTCCGGCATACTCCGTCAACTTGTACTTTTTCCGGGCATTGTAGATGGTGCGGAGTGTCGAGTGGTTGTCAGGATTCCTCTTCTTGAGCATCATCAATACATCCTTCGGAGGAGCATTGCATTTAAACATGTCAATTACAATTTGCTCTTCTTCGGGAGTTAATCTCCCAGCATAAGAGTGGCCCTCAAGATACAAAGCCACAGGATGATTACGAAGCCCACACTTCACATCCAACCTCCATTCCCCCTCTGAAATTTTGATGCCCTTCAATAAAAACGGACATCCACACTTCTTCGATCCGGTTGTCCGCTTCTTCTTGTCGTTTAGCTCGTCCTCAAAATCCGAATCCTTTGAATCCTTGTGAATAACAATTTTACTCCTGTCCCTCCCCTTAAATTGACGATATACTCCAGCCCGTTCACATGCAAGCAAAACATGTGCCTTCTTCTTCCCAGAGCCGTTATTGGAGCGCTTAACAACAATGACCATGTTGTTTTCTATAGATACACGACGGACCCACTCTTGCAAATCTTCCCGACTAGCAAAGTAATTTCCATTGGTGAAGACATCCGTATAATCCATCACCATATCATTACATGGAACCTCCTCTTCACCACCTTCACCACATCTGCCCTCTTCATCAAATGAAATAAGACCACCTTCAAAATCAAAATGGCCAAATTCTTCATCTTCATGGATCTTTGCCTCCCATGACTGAATTTCAGTATTCTCAATAGTATCCTCAACAACAGTATCCTCAACAACAGTATCCTCAACAACAGTATCCTCAACAACAGTATCCTCAACAACAGTATCCTCAAAATATTCCGGATCGTCCGCCAAATCCTGATAAAAAAGGACACATTTTAATTTAAAATTGAATGGTAGTCGACACATAAGTGTTGATCACAAACAACCCAGTCGACACTCTACCCTCGCTCAACATCATTACAGTCGACTGTATACGGTCGACCACAAATTTATAACAACAACATCAATACTTATTTAATCGACTACACAGTGTCGACGGGAAACCTTCCGGTCGACTTCTTCCCGTCGACACACCAGGATCGGTAATGTTAACTTCGAAAACTTAAATATTTTGACGCGGGAACACAACCAAACACCGTTTTCATCACATTAGAACCCCTAAACTACCACAAAATATACTACGAACATTAAAACACTAACAAAAATCGAAAACCTAGTCATGCATGTATACATTACAAAACTGTAAAAACGAAAAAATAAACTTACTGGAGTATTGTGCCCTTCACGTTTTCGCACCATTCTTGATATTTTCGTCACCCTAAAAGCCGTCTGAAGCTTGCCCGCGAGATTTTTTGCCTTGCTTGAGGTTGGATTTTGAGTTTTTTGATTTTTCCAGAAAAAGTGACAAGATGGAGTAGGCAAAGGGTCGCCTATTTCATTTCGTACCAATTGTGGGAATTGTGGGAGTGTATCTATCGGACTCCATTTCAGTCAAAGGGCAACATGGACATTTTACTTGATTATTTTATTATTAAAAGTTTGGGGGTAGTGTATCTAACAAACCTGGAGGGGTATATACCCCAACCCAAAAAATGGTCAAGATTAGCCCATATCTCACATTTATCATGGCTAATCTTGGCCACCAAATGAGCCCATAGATTATTAATCTTTTCCTTGTATTTCAAGTTCGTGAATCTTATTAATATTTTCTCAGTGAATCGCTGGTTTGTTTGACTGCGATAAAAAAATATTGATAAATTAATTATATTTTTCTAACTACACCCAAAAGAATAGGGTCGCTTACGATTCTATAAATACACCCCCAACTCTCACCACTTTTTTGCCCCCTAATTATTTAGGTTATTCAGCAAGTGTGTGACATATTCTTCACTATGTAAGTTCTGATTCCTTTGAATTTCTAGAATTATTTATGTTGTGTGGGGTAAGATTTTCATGATTAATTTTTTTTCTTAGCATGAATAATACAATGGAATTGAACGAGGACGTCTGTACGGAAATCCTTCTTCGGCTGCCCGTAAAATCTGTAATTAAGTTTCAATTGGTGTGCAAACGGTGGTTCTCCATCATCTCCACCGATCAGTTTCGCCGTCACCACACTCTTGGCCGCCCCAAACCGCTGCCGTCTCTCATTTTCAACCCGCGTGACTCCGTATTCCTTTACTTGAATCCAATCAATCCAACCGCAAATTAAGCTGACACCTTTTAGCATCAAACTTCCTAATAATCCCATATATGTCAGCATCAAGCTTCCTAATAATCCCATATATGTCGAAATCTTGAGTTCTTGCAATGGCTTACTGCTTGTAAAGTCCTATGGTGATGACAACAACGATGATTTATTTGTTTACAATCGAGAACAATCTGCCTCTCTCATAATGACAAGTTTACACAGCTTCATTTAGAATTCGATCCTACCATATCGATCGATTCATTACAAGATTATTTGTGTCAAGATTAATGCTCACAGTGTTGGCCAGATCGAGGTTTTCGACTCGAAAAGTGGAACATGGAATGTTTGCGGGGTTCCAATATATGGCTTTGATTATAGATTTAGCTCTGGTTCTATCTGCTTTACACTACAGAAACAAGATCTACGGGAAAACACTGTATAACACCCTTTTCTACTTTGATTTGGATAGATGTCTATTATGCAATTTGGAATGCCCAACACTTCCAAATTATCAACATATAGATTCCTATTCTGCAAACTTACTGCATGTCTCAAATGATTGTCTCTACTACGTTTCTCTACTGTTAGACGGCAATCAGCTGCCGTATGGAAGTTACAATTTTTCTCCGTGGTTGTTGAAGTACCACGAGAGACTTAGTCGTAGAAGTCTACGAGGGCGTCCATCTAGCATGTTTAGATTCATCGCTGAGACTAGCACTCTACTGATTGATGTCCAAAATAAGATTATGGCATACAATTTTTGTCATAAAAGTTATACTGAGCTTCTTGTGTTAGAAATATTTATTCAATTACTGAAATATACATGTAGTACAACAAATATCCTAGATGCGGAAATTCTAGGATAACAACACGCTTATTGATTGAGAATTAATGGATTTAGTGAAATACCTGGATCCATAGCAATGTTTTGTGCAGGAAATGCCTCACCAATTTCCAGTTCGATCGATGGGGTGGTTTTATGGCCTTCCTCAACTAAATCTCCGTATGGTTTTCGTTTCACTCTTGATGGGGAGAGCAGAAAACTGTATATGCTCTTTATATAGTACTGAATAAGGGTTCCATAATTCCCGTAATAAAATCCTATTTGGTATCTACTCATAAGTCCATATTAATTTTAATAGTCAACCGTATTACAATAATAAATATAATTATAAATGACTAATATAATTACATTAAATATGTGGCCCATATATATAGGAAATAATAATTTCCTAACATCTTGATCTGAAAAACGAATCACGTTGATTGATGTCCAAAATAAGATTATGGCATACAATTTTTGTCATTCTTGATCTGAAAAACGAATCACGTTGGGGCCACTTTCATTTGGATATTAATTATTCAGAATACCTTCATCACTTTGGTGAAACTCTAGCTCCACCTTAATTAATTGTTGATCGATGATTCATTCTCTAATAGAGACTTATTTTTTTATTAAATATACTAGATTTTTGCCCGTGCGATGCACGGACTTATTATTCCTTTATTTTCTACGGTCTTTGTGTTCCTTTTTTTTTTTTTTGGCAACATGCCTATTCCTTTGTTCTCCTAGAACTAATCTTGGATGATAATTTCAGTCCTAAAATCTAAAATTTGAGGCCCTAGATTGTCTTATTTTGAACCAACTCTAAAATCTAGATTTTATTTCATCAACATTTTTTCTTTCGAGGTCTCTTTATGATGCTTATTTTCTCACAAATAATGATACTCAAGTTTTTATACAGGTAGCTATATTCATTTCTCAATTATATGTCAAGTTCAATCAGTTTATTAATACAAAACATCTATACCCATGCATATTTATCTATATATTTATTCTACAATTCTATAAAAATATTGTTAATTTTGCATCTTCTGTATTAAAACTTTTGGTTTGGTTAAACTAAATTTCTATCTTTAAGAAATAAAGAAAAATAACAAAAACCATTCAATTTGAAAGACACAATATGTTGAGAGTTTATATTTAGTGATTTAGGCATGAAGTCACAATTCATTAAACTAATAAAAGTTCTCAACTTTAATGTAATAGTATAACAAAATCCGGCGTTGCAGTCCTTTGTTTCTGCTCCTATGTTCTTCTGCTTATTAGCCGCAGGGACTACTGCTTCACTTATATTCTGCTGTTTTCTGAAGTCGGCCATTTGTTGATATACCTCCTAGATTGGAAAAGCAGAGCTTGCTGTTCTTAATTCTTATATTGCCATCTCAATAAATAATGCAGCAGGGGTAATAAGTATCAAAATATTATAAGGCAACGATGAAACAAACTATATTATAAATACATTAAATATTCAATGGTAGGTAAATGATCCATCCCTCACCGATTCACAGTAACACCCAAACTTTCTAATTTAACAAATGTCAATTCTAATAAAACACTCTTAAAATCATGCTTGATACCTGTTCAAATCAAGAAACACCGTTCATGATTCATCCTGTCTTCTCAATCAAGTCCAGTAGATTACATATATACCTAAATGACCATATAATTTTTAGAATTTTTATTCACTACATTCTCATATCTATTGTGTGTTTGTTCTTAAATTCATCTCTTAGCACATTGATATGTATACACAAGTACCCTGCATCTTTAGAATATAATGGTACATGATTAATTACTGGCAAGGTAAACAAACAACTCAACGTCTAAAATAACCTAAAGAAGCAGAAATGTTCAATCAAATTTGTATCAACCTAGCTAAGACATGCTATAAAACACAATTTAACTATCAACAAAGTTCACAATCTCCATTCAGAATTCAGCATGAATTTAGACACTTAAGAGCAGACACACCTTGATTCCCTAATGTATTCGCAAGATCAGCTGGCCTGGTCACTCGAATTTGTCGTCAGCAACACCATGTGAAGGGGCAGGTCGTGTTTGAGTTTCACAAGATTTCAACGCATCCGAGAGAGAAATCTAGCTTAAATACGTACCTAGGGAAAATTATTAATCACCATTTACCAATAAGGACCACTGTATTTCCATTTTCTTCTATAAACAAAGAGAAAATTTCACCAATTCATCACAATCGATAGGCAAGAGACAAGCATAAAACAAAGTTAGTATTCAAAAGTTGCCTTTAATAAAGGTACCAAAATAAACATTTTTTTAAATCAAAAACTTCCAATGAAGCTCAATTCCTCCACTATAAGTTCCCTTATGTAAACTCACCTAATACAAATGAGCAATTTCAGTAATCAAGTAATCAAAGTCAAGGTAAAAAAAACCCAGAAAGTATAAATCAAACAGGACCTTATCCTAAATAAAATCATTAGAATCCAGTATCAGAAAACCAAAAGATAAACGAAAACCCATTTTCATCCACAAAATTCTAAATAATATCCAAATCGGGAAATTGGCAAATATGAAGCAGCAAGAAAAATAAATTGTAAAGAGGTTTTCTGCCTCAGAAATGTCTAGAGTAAAAAGGGTTGCTTTTGAAATAATTTAACAACAACCAAGTACCCTACACCCATGCATTTCCATTTAAGCAACTATGAAAATTTTCACACGAAGATAAACAGTTTTAGTGCAAGACCACAAATTCAAGATAATAGGAAGCACCAAATTGTTAACTGGTCCAAACTTTCTTATTGTATTATTATCTAAAATACTGTTGATAAATCACATAGATTCAAGCTAAGGTAATCTCTGCAGTGACATCAGCAATATTAAAATAAACCAATCATATTTTTAACTAAGTGTCAAATTACCCCAACAATAGGTCCTCCTCTGATATATCATCAATACTTCAATAGAGGACTGCAAATATGTACTAATGGAATCAGTAAACTGCTTAAAAATACTTAGAATTCCTGCATCTATAATTTAGGACAATTGATGCTTAGAATTTTAAGTATGATAAAGAGATGGATTACCTGAGACGGAGCAGCAACAACGTCGAGGGTGAAATTTTAAACGACCTGAACAATCCCACAAGCAAAGAAAGAGAAAGACACAATATGATATCGTCATTGAAATTGACTGAAATATTTGAAATTGAAAAGGCTAGATGCAAAAAAAGAAGTGATGTGGTGCTTACGAAGGATGAAAACTTACTCCCTTCCAAAAAAAAAAAGAGAACTTACTTGAAAGCTCAGAAACCTGTAGAGAAATTAGCTTAGCAAAAAATCCACTTGCAGCATGTTTGTAGCTGTACACCAAAGCCTCCTTTGCAGAAAATACTTAGGTCGTGTCTCAGTCCCAGTGTGGCTGATCGTCCGAAAAGACCAGCTAAGCATCATTGGCTTGGTCAGCCTTTACCTGACCAACTACCTAATACTACGCAGGCTCATCAAACAGCGCTTTCTCACTTTCTTCAGGATTTGGCCCGAACCGTTCGACAGATTCCCACACATTACGCACCCGTTCGCCACTTTGTTCTCAACTCTTCTCACCTCTCCTACATCTATAATTTAGGACAATTGATGCTTAGAATTTTAAGTATGATAAAGAAGAGATGGATTACCTGTGACGGAGCAGCAACAACGTCGAGGGCGCAATTTTAAACGACCTGAACAATCCCACAAGCATAGAAAGACACAATATGATATCGTCATCAAAATTGACTTGAACATTTGAAATATAAAAGGCTAGATGGAAAAAAAAGTGATGTAATGCTTACGGAAAATGAAAACTTGAAAGCTCATAAACCTGTAGAGGAGTTAGCTTAGCAGAAAATCCACTTGCAGCATGCTTGTTGATGTACACCAAAGCCTCCTTTGCAAAACATCCTCACTTTTATTCAAAATATTAACAAAATTAATTATATCAAACCATCGAGTATAATTTATTTATTTTTGGTCGGTAAACAATGCTTCTATTGATAAAAAAATCATAGTACAAAGAGTCAAGCTTGGGTATAAGCATACCCAGACCATAAAGCTAAAAAGAAAACACATAAATCATTAAAAAAGTTACAGAAACTTGTTAAATAATTGCGGCTATAATAGCATATTGTGTGTGTCTTCTCTACTAATTAAACCTGCGCAATCAGCAACCTAGAATTACTCTAGGATTGCAGCTCCATTCCGTGAACTCCTTACCACTGTTCCAAAATTCCTTATTTATTACCAAGCTCCAAATTCTTGACTTGAATAGAACAATAAGACTAACATCATCTTCGACTAAACAACCATCACCTCTCGTATTTCAAACACAAAAAAAGATGCAGATTTTATAAGTTAATTTGCGAACAGTTCTTGAAATCTTGCACATATTTAAACAACCCTGATGCATATATCAAACACACAGACATCAAATAGAGGCACAACAAATTCAAAGATAAAATCCCTTAAGAATCTATTTAGCTAGCTAGATACATGAAATTTAACATCCACTTCAACATACATAAACATCATAAACTCAAAAAAAAAAATATACACAAAAAATAGATCATAAAAAGGAAATTCAATACTAATAATGGCAGCTTCCCCTATTTTTTTCAAATTCCTCAATTTCACGAAGGTTTAACCTAGATTCTCCTCTTTTTCCAGGAGTTGATCTACACTCTTGATCTATACTTTCCCTTTGTACATCGTAAACTCAAACAAATATATACACACAAAATAGATCATAAAAAGGAAATTCAATACTAATAATGACAATTTTTCCTAATTTTTGCAAATTCCTCAATTTCACTCAATTTCACGAAGGTTTAACCTGGATTCGCCTCTTTCTTCAGGAGTTGATCTACACAGTTGATCTATACTTTCCCTTTGTGAGAAGACGAACGAACTGGAAGGCAGAGAAATAGAAATCCGATTCCGATCAAAAGGGGGGCCTGTGAATTTAAGAATTATACTGGATGAGTAGTTCATGTTAGAAATCCGATCAAAAGGGTTTGTTATTTGAATTGAAATGGTTTTTATATGTAATTTTATCTGATTCCTATGCTAATTTAATAACACTATTGAATGTCCTCTTTCTTTTTTTTGTGGCTCGGGGTTGTTCTTTCTTCATTATTAAATGTTGAAGTTAATCAATTATAATCTCGTGTGCAGGATTTACCTCTGAAGTAAAGATGGCTCAGGAGAAGAAGTTGGAGGAGCTTAATAAACATCAAGAAGATGGACGCAACCAGGCGCGAGCAGTCGGCGGCGGCGGCTGGGGGCGAGCTCGAGCATGGGCGGTGCGATAAAGATCACGACGGTGCAATAGAGATCCAAGATTGCAGACTCATCTATCCGTAGGCGCATAAATGGTGAAAGATGAAACGGTCAGTGAGGTGAGAAGACAAACAGGCGAAGAAGAGAGAGAATTAGATATGACTGTGTTAAATAATGACGTAGCATACACATGTCAAGACCTGGAGAGGCACATGTCAAGCTCAAGAGAGAACTTTCCTCCTTTTATTATACTCCTATAAAATTAGTTTTCCATTTTGTGATATGATTGATTGATATATCAATCATTCTTTTCTTTGTTTCAAGTAAATATTTATTGATAATTTCGAGTTTTTTTCACACATACAGATTTGATATTCTGTTTGATAATAGTTGTTAATTACAATTTACTGATTTCATATGGATAGGAATGCCTTTGCCACACACAAATATAAAATATATGTTGTTAATAGATTATCAATTTTATTAGTAAAGTATGTTTCAAAAAAAAAAAAAAATGATAAAGTCTGGTATGTACTCGAGTGCATGTTATGGACCCTAGTTCATGTTACACTTTTCAGTGTTATGCACTCTAGTCCATGTTGCACTTTTCAGTTTTACTGATTTACATTTTTTGATAAATGGTGTTGCACTTTTCAATTATTACTAAAAATATTATTATACAGTTTAATAATTGAAAAGTGCAACACCATTTATCAAAAAGTGTAAGTCAGTAAAACTGAAAAATTCAACATGGATTAGGGTGAAAAGTGCAACACCATTTACCAAAAAGTGTAAGTCAGTAAAACTGAAAAATTCAACATGGATTAGGGTGCATAACATGCACTCGAGTGCATAACATACTTAGACCAACCCAAAAAAAATTTGGGGGAATTGTTATAAGGGACATTTCACCTATAGAAACTACAAATAAAGACAAACAATTTAAAAGTTAAAAAGAAGGACAAATTGGTTGGTAAATGTACCATTCTACCCTTAGTTTATAATTAAATTCGAACTTGACTTATTCAATTAATATAAATTATATTATTCAAATCAATATTTGATATATGGAAACTTGTCATCGAAATTCTCGGTAATAAATACATTGTTCTCGAATTTCAAACTTCCTAAATCTGAGCTGGAGTGTTGGAGAAGGTCAATTACACAAATTTCGGAAGCTAGGAAATCGGGGTTTTCTGCAGATATTCGTCTCTGTTTCTTGAAGAATCTTTAGATTTCGTCTGGAAATTTCGGAAGGTAGGAAGTTGTTGTTTTCTGCACAATCCCGACTCGGTTTCTTGAAGAAGCGCTTCATTTCATCGGCTGAAGAAAGGTATGTAACTTCTCAATAGAAACTTGGGGTTTTCTGCACATTTGGGTTTTTTTTTTGTTCATTGATGATCGTTTATATGGGTTTTGGATCAGAAAGTTTTAAAGTTGTACTCACACTCTGTTTCTCGAAGTCGAAAAATTTAGGGTAAAATTGCACTCTGTTTTTCGCTTTTGAAATCTATTTGCATGTTTGATTGATGCTTATTTATAAGCACTTCCAAACTTTCTAATTATTACTAAGATCGACACAGTAGATTTCGATTTATTGTTAATATACGTATATTCTATAGTAATAGAAAATATTCTGCTTTAGGAAGCTTGATTTGGATTGGTTATTGAACTGTATTGATGAAAAATAAAATGCATGTCAAGTTCTTGAGCAAAAAAAAAAAATGGAATTTGAGATCAAGTGAGTTTTAATGTAATGCAGATGCCAAGGGTGAAGAGAAGTGGAATTCACATCAATGACGATGGTGAGAGTGGAGGTAGCAGAAAAAGGATGAAGAAAGGTGAAAAAAAAAGGGCCAGAAAGACAAAGATAGGTATACATATTTCGTCTACTAGTTATGCATTTATATAAAGTAGACATACTATATCTTAAAAATTAACAAGTGGTCTTGTTTTTTTGTATGTGAAGCATTTACAGATGCAAAAACAGCTAAAGATGCAAAGAAAAAAGGTTGGGTTGTTATTTTTTTTGGAGTTTATAACATAATATTAATTGGGGTCACATTAATTAGCATATATGGAATGCCTCTTATAATATACTTTTGAATGCAGGAAAAAAGGTTTTTGGTTACGTAATAATGTCCTCTGACTCAGGTGATTTTGCGATTATATTAATTCTATGTAATATAGAATAGAACCAACTAGTTATATAATTATGCTTACTTCTATTGGCAGATTTCGAAAGTGATGAGGAGATTGTTGCTGATAGTGATGATGAATCCAAAAGTGATGATGAATCCAAATCTGAATCGGAAGGTATAGGATAAATATGTGGTTACTAACATACTGTTGATGTCTATGTATATTGATTGGAGGTTTTTGCATAATTTCATTGTTTTAATGAAATCTTAAACTGTTTCTGAAGATTACGACAGTGAGGAGGAAGTGCGAATCGAGGAACAGATAAAAAAAAGATCAAAACGTTCGGGAAGTAAAAAATCTGGTATGCTATTTTATAGTTTTACTTTCATTATGATATTGAATTTTTGGTTGAAATTAGATTTAGATGTCATTCTAAATATGTTTTAATTTTTCTTTGTTAGACGATGGGGATGTTAAAAATAGTCAGAACTACTGTAGATCTAATATGCTGACTTGTTTCAAGGATTTAAGAAAGATGCAGATTAATGATAGTCATTATAATGAACTAAAGAAGATGCCATTTTGGTTTATCTTAAATTCGATATTGGTAAATGGGAATGATGAGATGATCGAAAATTGCAAGAAGGTTGAGAGAGATATACAGGAGATTGTAATGAGGTTCGATGACAAGTCTGGGAGCTTCTTATTCGGTTCTAAGGAGTTGACTCTAAGAAAGAAAGATGTGGAGCTCATATTTGGAATTACATCTGGTAGTGAGAAGGTTCCATTACGTAATGAAAATTATGCTCATCCAGACTGGATTCGAAGGTGCTTCAGAGAGGAACTAGTTATGAGGCATCCAAACCTTGCATTGAATAAACCATTGTTAAAGTCTAAAATAAAAGAGATGGTTGAGTTGAATGATCTTGAATCTGTTCAAGATGTAGCTAGGCTTCTTTGCTGCTATGTGATGTGTGGAATATTCTGTCCAGTTCGAAGTGGTGCATTACCATGGTACTTGACTGCGTATTTAGAGAATCTTTCTGAAGTTTGCAAGTATGATTGGAGTGGACACATAGTGGACAATCTGAAAAATCATATCAGAAGGAGTAAAGACATGAAGGCAGGGGGTTGTATTATGATTTTACCGGTACGTAGTTTTACGTTTACTGAAAATTAACAGCAAATTTTTTTTTTTTAAGATCATTTATATTATACGTATTTGAATATTATTCATTTATGCAGTTCTTAATTTGCGAGCATACATCGTTAGTTCAACCCATCAATAGAAATGCATTTCCAAGGTTTCTAAAATGGGATTTGCGAAGGCTAACGAGTGCTCTAAAGAAGAAGAAGTGGTACAGACGTACAAAGGTAACAGAGTTTAAAAACAATATGAGCTACACTATTTAATATAAATAAACTTACTATGTATATATATATATAATGATATTGATTGCAGGTACATACTGGAAGTTTAATGACTGAGCCTTGGGAGGAAGAACAATTTCAGGCTATATATAACTTTAGAGAATCGGCCCAAGCGCAGAGATCAACTGTTGTTGACAGTAATGGAGCTAATGTAACAAATGGACCTGGTGAATCTGGTGCAACTGCTTTAAATGATCCAGTCGTTGATTCTGCTGATAAGGATCAATGTCTTTTTCAGCAATCATCGTCTAGACAATTTGAGGTCGGTTCTACATCAACGGTGAAGGAAGTTAGCTTGGATAATGGCCCTTCGTTTGATCTTGGAGAGGATTGCAACATGGGAAATACTCCAAGGAAAATGGATATTGACAACACTTTGATGATAGTATGCAGTGATCTGAAACGTAATTTTGAAGATGTAGATAATGATTTTACTGATTGTTTGTTTGGAGAGGATACAAATACTGCAGATGTGAACTGTGGGGGGGATAATCCGAGATCTCGAAGTGATGATGTTGAAGGCAGTGGAAGAAAAGTCGAGGAATTACTTACTGAAATTATACGGCTTAAAGAGGATGCTGAAGCGAAGAGGGTTAGTAATGAGATTGAAATCAATATGCTGAAAGAGGATGCAGAATCGACGCGGGTTAATTTTGAGAATGAAATTAAATGACTTAAGGAGGAGTTTAATAGGGAAAGAGATTTTTTTACGATGGAAAGGGGAGTCAAGAATCAAATGATCGGTGATCTCCAGCATGAAATCGAGTTATTGAAAAGACAGCAAAGCATGAAACGTCTGTCATCTCCAACCTGTTTATTCGAAGATGAGCAACTTGTTGCAGAAGTAGAACAGATAGAGAAGAATTTGAATATTGAATCGTCCGGTAGCAAATGTCATGCAACAGGTGCTCAACAAGAGGTTGAAGTACAAAATCCAGTTGAGACTACGCCGTGTCAAGTTGTTAAAGGGAAAAAGAAGAGTAAGGAATTAGTAGATCCTAGTTCTATGGTAATACGTGTGAAAACCAGAACTGAGACACACGGAAGAAAACCAGTGCAGCTATCACCTCAGGTCCTGACACAAGAACTGCATTTGGTTCACGAGATTAGTGACGAGGAACGTGAGGAGGATTTGGTTGGCAAAAGAAATTTGAAAGAGAACAAAGTAGTGAAGAATCCATTTGATAACAGTTTGGATACAGTTAAGAATGCCCCCTTTGAGTTGAAAGATCAAATTTATAAAGAACTCGTAGAATATGGTCCAAAGTAAGTAACACCTTAAATATATTTAACACATCTTCTACACATAGTCAATACATAAATTGCATTTTCCACCTTATATTGATTATACATTGTTTTTATAAAGATGAATGATATTTGTTCATTGAATAATATTTGTTTGTTGTTTGTTTAATGATGCAGTCATTCTGTATACGTTGGAAATCGGCCCCTAACTGATGTCACGGTTCGAATGCTTATTAATTTGTTAAACAACAAAACTGTGGATGATCAGGTAATTATTAGTTGGATTATTTATAAGTTTGTATGTTAATTAATAATGTAAATTTTTTTATCTAATTGTACGGAATACAATATTATTTAGGTGATTGATGCATGGTCGGACATGGTACAATCGGCACTAAGCCAGCATTGTCCTATAGCTAAACGTGTCACGATATTCACTTCTTCTTGTTGGGTAATGTACATTGTTACTGTTATATAATTTGTTTAATCATTATGAATGACAGTCCTATAGACTAATTTTTATATAGATTTGTTGTATCATTGAATGCAATTTTTTTGTAAACAGACTATGATAAAGAAACGTGATATATCAAAGCAAAAAATCTTTGCATCTCTCATTGAGAAAGTGATAGAAGAAAGTATTGGTCAAGATATGTTGTTATTCCCAATTATTATCACTGAGGCTGGGTACAGAACAAGATCGAACATTAAAGGGCATTGGACACTTTTGAAGCTTGATCTTAAGAAGAAGGAGTGGATGTTTTTCAACTCAATGCAGCCGAGAACAAGTGGGAATGTTGATCAGCATCTGAAAGAATGCGTATATGTGGTATTCTCTTTCACTAAAATCAATAGTTGGTTAAATATATACATGTTTCTTTTGACTACTGCACAAATTAAATAAGGAGTGACTATATCCCATTGTTGTATTTATTACTCCCTCCGTCCCACAGGAATTTGCACACTTTCCATATATGGATGTCCCATACCAATTTGCACACTCCATAAAAGGAAATATCTTCACAACCCTCACCCTTGAAATATACTCATATTTACCCATATGCCATTACTTTTCCACACTCAATCTACTTTTTACTTTACTTTATTCATAAAAGTTTACAAAACTACCCCTCAAAACATCAATCATTACACCTTTTCTTACACATTTCTTAAAATGTGTGTCGGTCAAAGGGTGCAAGTTCCTCCGGGACGGAGGGAGTATATATTATTCTATGAGGTATATGTGGTATACTCTTTCATTAAACTTATTAGTTGGTTAAATTTATATTTGATTCTTTTGTCTATGGCACATATGAATTAGGTACTGGCATTGTTGTATTTATTAATTAAATTTTTTATGTAATAACTTGTAGGTTAATTATGTGGAGTCAAAATTGAGGAATGTGTTCAAGATGTCATCGCCAAATCACTCATTTTTGAATGGACCTTGCAAAAAACCTAATGCATCAAGCATTATGCAGCAAGGTCATGGCACGCTGGATTGTGGGATAGTTGTGTGCAGGTTAATTGAGTGTTTCTTAAGAGGTGAAGACCCTCAGACTGTTAATTTTGATGGGGAAGAATCAAGTAAGATGCGTGTGAGGATTGTTGGGACATTCGTCAACCCTTTTATTTATGGAGCTATTTAGATATGGAGTTTGATGCTACACTATGCTGTAATTTGTTGCAGACTTATTTACATTTTTGTGAAGATATTATTCAATATTAGTGCTGCTGGTTTAAGTTATTTAGGTTAACCATTCATATGTTATGAATGTAGGGCATATGAACATGTTTGCGTATTTTGGTTTAAATTCTATTTTGGATGATTACTTTGTTTTTTGAATGACTTCTTTTACTAGTTTACAATATTTCTTCCTAAGTGGTTATTTATGTTATTATATTGAATATTAAGTAAAACGTTATTGTAATAGATAGATGATTAATTTTCCTTATATCGTGTAAAAGACATCATGATAATTGATTCTTGATTGAATATTAGTTATTTATGTTACAATATAATATTCTGCTAAATTTAATAATCAATTTTAGTTTTGTATATGATTCCTTATTGTTATTTTGAATTTTGATCGTACTTACAATATATATGCCTATTATTATATCTCAAGATATTTATGGGAATTAATTAATATAAATCGAATATAGTATATTATAGATATGAAGAGTTAGTAATCAAAACAATAATAGACTAAAGTTGGAGTAAATTAATATAACATCACTTCATATTTGGAAAGGGAGATACAAGACTTGCAACATACTTGTATGTGTGCTGAACACCGTAAACCCTATCAACATCATTCAAATCAATAAATACATTCTTTCGAAAGTCATACGAACAAAATGTACCATTCGGATCAATTCTGAACAAAATTTTTGTACGATCACTATTGAAGAACTGAATTGGAACAAGATCATAATAGTTGGGCAAAACCTCGTCCTGCATAATGTTGAACTTGGACCATGAACGACCAGAATTTGTGTAAGAAAGTATATGCATCTCAAAAAAGTAATGACCTGAACCTTGCTTTGGAATGCATAGACGACTTCCATAAAGAGCCAAGTTGTTATCATCCAAACTCTCGAGAGTCAAACACCAAGTGTCACATAATGATTGAGGAACTTCAATAAGACCATAACTATTATCACTAAAGTCGAAAGTTATAATTGAATAAACACCTTGGCCATGGTATACATTCCAATGGAATAGACCGCCTACGAAACATGCATTCGAAATTGGGGGAAACTCACATGGAAAAGGATTTATCGTAGACCACATGTTTGAATTTCTAGAAAATAATTTAACCTCAAATCGGTTACAATGAAGAGACCTTAAATGTGCAACTCGCATTATTATATAGTCATCATTGGTCTTATCATAACCTAAACCAAAGTAAACACATGCAACACTAAAATTAGTGTGAAAAGTGATGGGGTCAGTAGGAATGAAGAAGGTCTTTTTGGTAGTTGGATTAGACAATGAATAAACATCATGTAAATCACAATAGAGTACCAAGCCGTTCACTGTTCCTAAAACTTCATCGTCCTCATGACTATCTGAATTATCTCTATAAATCGATGGGTTTCTCTTAGGAAAGTACTCGTATGTTATAGGCGGATTTGCAACACATTGCTTGTGGATATATGAAAAGAAAAGACCCCCTTTCATTCTAATCAGATTTGCTTCAATAAAAGAACGGGAAGATATTAGTGCATACCAAGATTTAGACAAACTTATGAAATGTTTCAGCTCATATGCCGACAACCTCTCCAAAATATGAGATGTGATGTCATCTGGAATGTTGCATGCAGCCATGGTATACAACTATGCAAGATAACTATGAAATGTATGAAATTATGCAATTAAATGACAACAATGCAATATATATATAGAGAGTAAAAATTAATATATGTAATTTTTAAATATAATAATTATTGAGAGTTTATGGAGAAGTGCATAACGTGGGATATTGAGAGTTTATGGAGAAGTGCATAACGTGGGATATTGAGAGTTTATGGAGAAGTGCATAACGTGTTATCTAATTAATACCAAACACTATTTTTAATTCCAGATATATTAAAAAAATATTATTTATTATTAATTTTATATGCAACATTCTATAGAATATAATGCGTTAAAATATTATATAGAATAATTAATAAATCGGTAGAATAAAATTATGAAAATAAAATATTAATGATAAATTATTATCATGAAATTTTAATTGTAACAAACCGTTTTAAATTATTAATAACTCCCTCCAGTATAACTATGCAATATATATTTATGTAATTATGCAACTCAAGGATAACTATGAAACACACACACACATATATATATATATATATATATATATATATATATATATATATATATATATATATAGTAAAATGAATAGATTTTTTTTTTAAAATAGAATAATAAAACCCTTAACATTCGCCACAATGTGGGATATTGGGAGTTTATGGAGAAGTGCATAACGTGTTATCTAATTAATACCAAACACTTTTTTTAATTCCACATATATTTAAAAAAATATTATTTCATATTAATTATATGCAATATTCTATAACAATTCCCCCTAAAATAATATACAAATAATTATGTTCAAAATATTAATGGTAACAAACCGTTTTAAAATATGAGTAACTCCCAGAAAGAATAACCGTTTTATTAAACTAACTTAAATTTAGACGATGGGTAACCCAAAAAAACGTTAATTTGTAACAAATAGTATTTATTTTAAATTAACATGACTTAATGACTCTAATAACAACGCACCCCTCTAGTTGAACTAAAAAAAAACGGTTTGAAACAAAGAATCAACAAAAGTAAACAAGTTGAATTGAAAACCATAGGAAAAAAATTAATATCAAGGAAAGAAGACGAAGTAATTACTTAAATACATATAGCCAGAATATATGCTTGTAAATATGCTAAAAGTGAATGCACATGTTAATTTATTCTCCATATGTGCAAAATCCGGTAGAACTATCTTTGTTATTTTATTAATATAATCATATTATTATTGCATAAATTATGGTGTTATCCGCCTTATAAATATATAATATAATAAAAGATAACTAAAATATTAAGAGTCAACACAAATATTGGACATAATTTATCAATATTTATAATTAATATATGTAAAAGAGTTTTTAGAATAAATATGAACTCATATTATTAAAAATTTAAATAAATCGAAATATAAATATGGGGGTTAGTTATAAAAAAAGGTTTAAAATCAAAATATAAAACATATAATGTACTCTAAGAAAAGTAAAAATATAAAATATCCTAAAATATTAATCATGAACACAAAAATTCGACAAAAATTTATCTATATTTATAATTAATATATATACAAAAATGGATAATTACAATTTATCTAAATAATTAATATATATAAAAGAATCTATAATTAAATTGGCATGAATTAATGGATCTAATAACAACTCACCACTTTAGTGGAACTAATAAAAAACCGTTTAAAAACAAGAATCGATAAAATTAAACAAGCTGTATGGAAAACCATAGCAAAAAAAATAAAATAAAGAAAAATAAACGAAGCAAAGAATAAATGAACGAGGGTTACACTACATGCTTGTAAGTATGCTAAAACATAATGCACATATTAATTTATTATTAATATGTGCAGGGGCATATGCTAAATGTTACAGCATATACATAATATAGATATTGTGGGTAATCATAAAAAAAGGGTTAAAATCAAAATATAAAACATATAATGTAATATTTAAGAAAAGTAAAAATATATATTTATCTATATTTATAATTAATATATGTAAAAGATACTTCTTAAATCATAATATTAAATATTTAATTAAATTGAAATATAAATATTGTGGTTAATTATAATAAAAAAGGAATTTAAAATCAAAATATAAAACATATAATGTAATATTTTACAAAGGTAAAAAATTGAAATAAATTTTTGATATAATTGAAAGCGTTTAATATATGATATATAAGACAACAAATTTTTTTATATCATGGAAATTACGTTAATTGGGTACAGATATATAAGTCAACAAATTTCAATTTAACATATATTCATTGGATATTACGTTTTGCCTGCATATGTCCAATCTGCGGCAGAATATATGCAAAACCGCTACATGTTATTTGAATATATGTACAAGATCAATTAGATATGGACATAGATCTGTAAATGTATAATAGTAAACTAATATAATAATTGTGTTCGTTTTTTGTTAGTGGAGGGGGATAAGTTAATATAATACTAAACACACAAAAATTTATAAAAAAGAAATATATTAAAAATATTATGACCAATACTAAAAGATAAACAAACACCTCAAATATATAATAATAATATAGATGCCAAACCAATATAACTAGAAAATATAATGTTATTGAATATAACATTATATCTAGAAAATGCAATGCCAAACCAATATAACTAGAAAATATAATAAAATTCTACTGCTTCGTAATCAAAGCATAATGTTATTGAATAGTGATTCAATCAATTCTACTGCTTCGTAATCAAAGCATAACATATGATGACCACATCAATAGTGGAAAAATGGAGAAAACAAAAAATTCATATCTAAATCAATAAATTTCAAAGTGAATAAACAACAATAAAAAAAGATCGAAACATTCTACTGGAGAAAATTAGTTTTATCAGTTCCAAAGACACCTGAACATGTCAATGAATCATGTCTGCCCTTTTTACCACACCTCTTACAATTGGTAGGTTTTACTTTGCGAAATTCTCCATATGACGTAATCCTCTTCTGCTTAGGTCTTCCAGGTGGGTTCTGCAGAATTGGAGGAAGTATTTTTTCAACTTCGACGAGTTGATGTGACTCAAATCGCTCAGTTTGAGGAACAAGGGACAGATCCTCCTTGTAGCATTGCTTGTAAGTAGATGTAAAAAAACACTCCTCAACAACGCTATGAATGGATGTGAAATGCTTCCTTATCACGGCGACTGCATGAGCACATGGGAACCCTTTGACTTGCCACTGAAAACACGTACATATTTTGTATTCTAGATCGACAGTAACAGAAGTGTTTGAGGATACCTCAAATTGACCATTTGGATATAAGGACACAGACCATGAAGCACTTTTGTTTGTTAGTTCGTGCCAAACTGCCTCTTTACTAGGAACAAGTAGACCTGACCACTTATCCGATGCTTCACGGCGCTCTACGAACCACCTAGAAATATTCTTCCTTATAGAATCAATCATATGTGTTATAGGTAAGGTTCTGGCTTCACGTATCCAAGAATTAAATGACTCCGCGGCATTGGAAGTCATCTCTCCATACCTTTTAAGATTCGAAGAATGTGATACTGCCCATTTAGAAAAGGGTAAATCTTGAAGCCATTTTTCAGCGATAGGACCACCCACATCCTTGAATTTCTGCAGACTTTCCCTGAATATAGTGAGAGTAGGTGCATAAGCACACTGTTTGAACAAATCAGCCATATTTTCGCGATGCTGCGTGTTCCAACCTCCACCATAATTACCCTTAAGATTTAGCAACAAGTGATAAAGGCAATAAAAGTGGGCCGGATCATCCCATACATCATAAAATGCAGACATCAAACCCGTATTCCTGTCAGAAATGTAAATAACCTTTTTCGGGTGAATGATAAGATCCCGAAGCTTAGTTAAAAACCAAGCCCAATTATTACGATTCTCGGCAGATACGATAGCAAATGCAACAGGGAATAATCCTGCAAAATGTAGTGAAAAATAATAAGAAGCATTTTAACATAATGGAAGTATAAAAAAAATATACATCTTCTGCAATTTAGCAAATTATTAGTAATAACATTGTACAATGTGTCTGTGAATGGAACTTGGAATATTGTGTAAGATCTATTTATAATATTGAATGAGTACATAATGAACCAATTGATCTAAAAAAGCTGTTAAGTCCAAAAATTGTTTTCCACGAGCTATGATATAACAATTAAAGAATATGCAGCAAGAAAAATTCCATGAGCTATGATGTATTCTTATAAATGAATTATCTTCAACAATCTTTTCTTGAACTGTAAGGACAATTTTTTCTACTGGGCTATGAGCTGTTTAAATAAATTAAACAAGATGCAACCATTCTTTGAACATGGGCTATGATCTTTTCTTGAAAATGAATTATCGCAATAAGATCTAGGGATTGAAACTGATATTTAATAGACAAAACTAACATGCAGTAATTAAATATTTGTGTATTAACAGAGCACATTACATTTGAATCATACCATACAAAACTAACATGCAGAAATTAAATGGCTGTGTATTAACAGAGCACATTAAATATATGTGTATTAACAGATTCCATTATGTTAAATTGTTGATATTTAATAGACAAAAGGATTCTGCAGTAATTAAATATTTGTGTATTAACAGAGCACATTACATTTGGATCATACCATACAAAACATAAATACTGATATTGAAAAGATAGAAACTAAGATGAAGTAAGGGAACAAAACATAACTTAAACTTATGAATTAGTTGTAGACTTAATTCCGTTATTTCCGTCCTTTGCAGTGGCAGCTAGCAATACACCTTTTGACCGTCCCTTCATGAATGTGCCATCAATGAAAAGCATTGGCCTACAACTTTTAAATTCTTCCTTGCATGCATTGAAAGAAATAAAGATTCTTTCAAAGCGGTTGTTGATGTTGTTAGTCTCCAAATCCACTATACTTCCAGGATTTGTACGTTTCACTGCGTCTCCGTACCATCTTAATTGATCGTACGACTCGTCGTAGCTTCCGAATATATCGTTCCTAGCAGCCTCAATACCACGCCACGCCTTCCAATATGGTAGACCAAAACCATAATCTTTATTAAAATCTATGAGTACATTCTTTCCAGAAATCATCGGATTGGACTTAACATCTTGCAACAGAAGATCTTTTAGAACTTTAGTACCAAACCTGTTTTTCTTCTCATTTAGCAAGTTGCCAACACACTTATGATCTAGATTTGCTTTGGAAACAATAAACCCTGTATTCATAGGTAAGTTTCTGCCTCTAATGAACCAATCACAGCCACACGACTTCTTTTCAAAGCATTCTACGTATATATACCTAGGACAGTTCTTAACGTATCTATACTTGAAGTTCAATTTGGTCGAATACTTGATTAGCTCGATCCTAAACTCGGGCGCCCCACCCCCAAATACTGCACCTACTTTCATTATGTTGACCCAATCATCAGACAAATATGCTTTACTCTTCTCCACAGGACTGATATCAAAATTCGGCAACTTACCCAAACCAGAAAACTCATCTGCACAATCTGCCTGATTATTACAATTCGACACTATGTCAACATTTTTAACAGGTATATTTGATAATTCATATTGGGATGCAGATGTATTCAAAGTAAGTTGATCTATCACAGAACTAGGTGAGATAGTTTGTGGATTTTGAATGTCAGGTAGTAAGGTCTGAGATTGATTACATTCTACAGAAACATCTACTAACTTCTCAGACGATATCTTGCAGTATTCAACCAAACCAATTAAATCAATATCTGATGATAAAGCACAATCCTTTATGCAACCAACAGAATAACACATTCTTATATTAGGAGATGATAGTATGGGCCACATACCAGTTATTTCATTGACGATATGCTGAATGGTTGAAGATTGTTGAACTGGAAACAACTTCATTTTTCCCTCGTATTGGAACTTCAGAATCACGGAATATTCCATTGGTCGATAATGATTTGATGCACCAATATATATTGAAGAGCCGATTAGTCCTTCCTAAAATCGTTGAAGATTGAATGATGGTTGAAGGACTGAATGATCGAATCTGACTAGATTGAAGATTGTTGAATGATGAATTGCAGAATCCCTAATTCTTGAACGATGAATTGCAGAATACCTAATTCTTGAACGATGAATTGCAGAATTCAAAACACCCAATAAACTGCCATTGTTCTGCAAATTGATTTCGTATTTTTGGAATTAGGTTGAGGGAGATACGAATGCCATTGTTCTGCAAATTGAATTCGTATTTTTAGAATTACGTTGAGGGAGATACGAAAGGAAATTATTTAGGAAATTTTGGTAGTTTTGCAAATTTACAGAAGCTGGGTAGTTTTGCAAATTTAGGGAAGCTGGGGAATCTCAATTTGGAATTACGTTGAGGGAGATGAAGAATTAGGAAATTATTGTATTTAGGAAATTTTGGTATCTTGAGTAATTTACGGAAGTGGGGAATCTGAATTTGAATAATATATATATATAATTCAAAATGCAATTTAAAATTCAAATTTAATTACATTAATGAATTAATATTGTTTTATAAGATGAAGGGGCATAATTGGGTATTAACAAGTTAATTTGACCTTAATTGTATTGTTTAAGTTTGTTTCCTTTATTTGAATATTGGTCTATATGATTGTCTTTCTTAGTGATTAAACTCAAAAAATTTATTAGTAAAGTAGAAAAGATACGACTAGTTTGAAGGGTAGGTGATCGACGCCGTTATTGGTCATTGAACCGAATCCAAAAATTAACGGTGTTAACCCTTCAATTCCTTATCTTCCATTTAAATTCCCTGTGGAAATATATAGCCAAATCTTATATTAAACAGAATCCAAAATATTAGGAGATTTGATAGAAATATTGGATAAATACACGGTTGGGTTGTACGTGCTTTGAACAGATGATCTGGATGTGAACTTTTGTAAGCACTAAACAAACATATATTTATGATCGGGGTTTATTACGTTTTAATACGGGTTAATATGATGATTTACGATGAATAATATGAAGAACAGTGAAGAACACAAGGTGTAGCTTCGTTGAGAAGCTAAAGCTTTGAGCTTGGGAGAGTTTATTGCTTTTGGTTGGGGTGATTGTAGGAAAATGTTACTTGAATGTTACAAATGAGCCTTTTAGGCATTACATAATGGTTTTTGGGGCTGCCTGCCCTTTACACGTGGCAAACCCCCATTGGACCTGCACTTCTGCCCGAAAAGGTGATGGGACGGCGCATTTAATGCTAAACTGCCTCTGGTGGTCGTCCTCGGCGAGATGCCGATGAGCTAGGCACGGTGGTCGCCGGAGAACCTGGTCGTCGAGGAAGGTGGTCGCCAACATCTTCAAGGACGGTGGTCGCCACGCACTATGCCGTCTCCCAAGGCTTCAACACTTGTCTTCTCTAGCTAAATAAACACCTGCTCGCCAACAACTTTGGGCGAGCAGCTAAATAAACATGTGCTCGCCAACAACTTTGGGCGAGCACTTAATTACATTAAATACATTATTAATATTACATTTTCTTCATCTTGTTGACTAGTCGTCGCACGACTTTGTTGACTAGTCCTCGCCACGCAAGTTGGTGACTAGGATTGACTTGTCAAAGATTGACTTCTTTGACTAGGTATAACATTTGCCCCCTGGTCGCCTTTCTTCGTATTCGTTGAATAGTAAGGCGAACAGTGTGATCGTCTTCTTGGAAAGCGGAAACTGTCTCCGACAAACAAATTAATTTTGAAATCTTGATGACGAAAGTTGGAGGCGGTCGCATCGTATCCCATGCCGAGTACGCTTTTCGAAGCACTTTTAATGATGGCGGATTTGACGTGTGTCAGGCGCGTGGTCGGCACCTCAGAATTTGAATTGTGCGCGTGGGGCGCGTGCCGACCTCAAAGGTCGCGCGTGGGGTCACTCTCCCACCTCGATTTCGGGAATGACCCCTAAATTTTGGGAAAATTGCAGATTTTACCCCGTTTTCTTGCACATTGGTCCCTGAACATATTTGCCTATAAATAGGACCTCACTTCTCTTGAATCCATTTTCCACTCTTTGCACTTACGAAATTTCTTCTCGAGTTCCTTTCAAGCAAGCTCTTCAAGCTTTTCCGGCGACTCTTGGGTGGTTTTCGATCGGCAAAAAAGGTAAAACTCACATTTCTTTCTTAAAAAATCTTCTTTTCCCCCATTTCTTAAGAAAAAATGGAGTTTGGTAGTGGCTCCGGTGGTGGTCCGCCGCCGTTGGATGGTGGTGCCAGCCCTTCCGGCGAGGGTGATCGTTTTGCCCTAGTGGAGAGGGTGGTCTCCTCGGATTCCGTAATCCACTCCCACGACCCCCTTAATGTAGGAGTTCCCAATGTAAAAACGTTAGAGGTCGTCGACATAGATGAGATCGACGAATCCGAAAGGGACGATGCTGGCAACGATGCCGAGGAGGATGTCGAGGAGACCGACTCAGACCTGAACGACCCAGATCTGAATGTATAAAGGGGCGAGCAGCTTGACCCGACCCGAGTTGAAGAGACCTTGACAGGCAGTCTCCGCGAGGAGTACAAGGAGGTTGCTCGCTACGCGGCGAGTATTAAAGATATTTTGAGTGGGCGAGAAGACCTGAATGGCGATGAGCTCTCGAGGGAGACATATTACAAATACTTCTGCGAGTACCCGCCTAGAGAGGTCCCTCGCACATACCGAGAAGCATATGAATCAAGGTATGAAGCCAGTAAGTATGCGAGCACCATCTTCTCTTCCCAGCTAGAAAATTCTCGGAAAAAATACCAACTGCCAGCCGATGTTTGCTTCTTTGTTCCTCGCGAAGATGAGAGGGCCGACCAGCCGCCAGAAGGGATGGTCGCCGTCAACATTGGTATGATGGAGGCAGGACTGAGATTCCCCCTGCACCCCGGAATTACAAACTTTTTACACTTTCTAGGGGTGGCACATTCTCAAGTGTTGCCGAACGGGTGATCGAACTTAATTGGACTCCTCACCGTGTTCGGCCTGGAGGCAGCCGAGACCGTTTGTCGGAACACATGGCTCAGTCCGAGAGAGATCAACTATCTCCTTCAAGCGGCCGAAGCCGGCAAGAAGGTGGGCTACGGCTGGTATTATGTGAAAGGTCGCGACCACTCCAAATTGGTCGAAGGGGTCCTTAACAAAATTCGGGATTGGAAGACCAACTGGTGGTGGGTAGCCGGGGACTGGAAAAGTGCCATGAGGCCAGATGGATCCTCTGCTCGCATTCCCATCGCGACCGACTACCGGAGAATTCGCAGTAAGTTTTTTTATTTCTGTTCGTTCTTGTCTATACTGAATAACTCCTCGCTTTTGTAGGTGAAACTGTTCGCGCGAAGACTGTCGAGCACCGTCTCTCGCCCATCTTCCAATATCATATTTGCTGCATAGCTGGTCGTCGCTACTTGGAAAGGTCTACCCGTTTTTTGAACAGGGAGTGTATGCGAGAGCGAGCAGGTCTTAGAGTACCTCCTCATCACATCACTCGAGAGTTCCCTCCAGGTATCAAAATATTTCTAAGTCTTTAGTAAAATTTTCTTTCCTTCGTAAAACTGACTCTTCGTTTTTAGTAGTGGTTCCTGAGAAAGTTGTCATCTATCTTCCTCCGACCATCGAGCTTGAACAAATAATGGTGAGAAAAGTTTTGCGAGCAGCGAAAGCCAGTCGCGAGCGCACGATTATTGAGGTCACAAACAAAAGGAAAGGGCCGACGGAGACCTCAGAGGCTCCTCCGAAGAAAGTTGCTAAACCGACCAGAGGGGGTCATCGCCCAACAGCTAGCGAGCAGAGAGTCTCGCCGAGGAGATCTCCGCCAAGGGGTAACTCGCCACCCCCCAAGAAAACATCCCCTAAGAGGCCCTCCCCTCCTCGTAGGACCACGCGATCGAATGAGGTTGCCACGAGCTCCTCGGCCGAGCCAAGGGCCCCCGAGGACATCACTCTACTCGGCTGGAACGCCGAACGGGTTGCCAAGTAAGTTCATAAAATGCCTTTGAAAATTTTTACAAGTACCTTTCTGATCGTCTTTGTTCTTTCTTAGGATTGCCGATCACCCGGTTTCCGAACCTTTCAATGAAGATCTCCTCAACTATTACCGGTCGCGGTACCCGTCTGACAATGATGAGCTAAATAAGGTCGCGATCAGGGAAATGAAGAACTTGCCCCGACCGCTAACTACAAAATTCGTCGACGAGGTTGGCAAACACAACTCTATGGAGAACGCGAGACTGATCGTCGTCGAGACTAGTCGCATAGCTTATGCTGCCGAGCAGCTTTCCCTCCAGATTTACGAACATCGAAGATCCAACGAGGAGAAGAGCGCGACGATTGCCCAACTGGCCAAGGCTAAGACTGGCCTTGAGAAAAACCTGGCCGATTCTGAGCTTAAGCTGGCCGACACTGAGGCTCAACTTGATGCCGTTCGGAGAAAAGATCAAGAAGATCTCCAAACAATCGAAGATCTCCGTGCTCACCTCAAAGGTGCCGAGGACGAGCTATCAGTGAAATCCAGCGAGCTCACTGCTGCTCGCGAAGAGGTGACCACTCTGTAAGACAAACTCACATCTGTTGAGGATGATTTGGCCACTCTTCGGCGAGATCTGATCGCCACGAAGGAAGAGCGAGATGAAAATGGCGACCTCGCTGCATCTGCGGCGATTTATGCGGTAGCGCTTACTGCCCACGAACTTGTTCGTCATTTCTCAGAAGTTCATCCCAAAGTGGACGTAACCCAGTTCGACGGTTTCATTGATGATCTCATTATGGAGGAAGAACCTGTTGAAGGAACAAGTCTCCCCCTGCTCGACTTGATGAAAATGGGACTCATGTTTCCTTGTCTCCTGTCGATTCCGATCCTCTTCGAGAGTCCGCCACAAGACCCCCCAACTCAACAGGGCGAGAAGAGTGCTCCTGCCGAGGAGGTGGCCATAGGCGAGCAAGGAGCTGCCGAGGAAGAGGTTGCAGGCGAGCAAGATGCTGCAGAGGTTGGAGATCAACCGTAAACATGCTCGGCCACTTCTCTTTTTATTTTGTTTATCACTGTTCGGCCACTAGGGCCCTTTTGTAATTTCAGCCTTTAAAGCTTTTTTAATGAATGTAAACTTTTTGCTTATGATGTGTTCGTTTATTTTGAGTGATCGTCCTCGTCACTGCTTTTCAATTTGTGTTTGATTATTATTTTGCAAGTATCTTTCAATGAGTACTTGTCTTTTGAATTGGTCTTTCATTGGTTTGTGTTCGTATATTTTAGATAGTGATCGTCGTCGTCACTACCTTGCGAGCATCTTTAAGAAAGAGTGGTCGTCTTTTAGAGTTAACCATTCGTCGGTTGAACTCTTTTGATTTCTAGATAGTGATCGTCGTCGTCACTACCTTGCGAGCATCTTTAAGAAAGAGTGCTCGTCTTTTAAAGTTAACCATTCGTCGGTTGAACTCTTTTGGTTTCTAGATAGTGATCGTCGTCGTCACTACCTTACGAGCATCTTTAAGAAAGAATGCTCGTCTTTTAGAGTTAACCACTCGTCGGTTGAACTCTTTTCTTAACTGGCTACGCAGAGCCTCATCTAAAATTTCTAGAATTTTCCTAACACTTGGTGAAATTTAAACTTGACATGTATTGAAACGATAACTAGATACAAACTATACAAATGTACGGAATTTTAAAAACTTACTGGTAATACTTCTTCAACTTGACCGCATTCCATGGGTACTTGCTCGGCTTGCCTTCGAGGTCTTCTAGCTCGTACAATCCATTTAGGAGTGTGCGCGTTATTCGGTACGGACCGTCCCAATTCGGGCCAAGTATGCCAATGGACTGTTCCGTCGCCCGTCGAAGTACGAGCTGGCCGATAGTAAAATGGCGAGCACGTACTTTGGTGTTGTAGTAGCGTTCTGACCTTTGTTTGTAGACCACATTCTTCTCGTCCGCTGTTAGTCTTCGCTCTTCTAGGAAGTCCAAGTCGGAGAGTTGTGCATCGTTATTCAACTGCTCGTCATAGTTTGCCACTCGGGAAGTGGCGACCTGTCCTTCTGCTGGTATGACAGCTTCGGTTCCGAACGCGAGGGCGAAGGGAATCTCACTTGTGGAGTTTCTCGTGGTCGTCCGATATGCCCACAGAACCATGTGCAGCTCGTCCGCCCATCTGCCCTTCAATCCATCTAGCTTAGCCTTCAAGGTGTGCTTGATGATTTTGTTGATCGCTTCTACCTGCCCGTTTGATTGTGGATGATAGGGTGTTGAAAAAAGTTTCTTGATTTTCCACTTTGAGCAGAATTCCAACATGTCTTGACTCGTAAATTGACGTCCGTTGTCGGTCACTATTGCTCGTGGTAGGCCGAACCTACAAATTATATTTTTCTAGATGAAGCTTATCATCTGAGACGTTGTGATGGTCTTCAAAGCCTTTGCTTCCGTCCACTTGGTGAAGTAATCGACTGCTACGACTACGAAAGTTACCCCCCGACGCCAGGCGGGAAAGGTCTGATGATGTCGATGCCCCACTTCGCGAAGGGCCAAGAGCTATAGACGGAGATGAGCTCGTCTGGAGGTGAGTGAATAGCGGGAGCAAAAGCTTGGCATCTCTTGCACGTTTGGGCGTAATGAATAGCATCCTTCTTCAGTGTTGGCAAAAAGTAGCCTTGCCTTATGATTTTTAAAGCGAGCACTTGCCCCCCTGTATGATTTCCACAGATTCCGTCGTGGATTTCGTGCATGACGATATTCGCTTCGTCTTCTCCGAGGCATTTCAATAAAGGCATTGAAAAACCCCGTTTGTACAACTGGTCGCCAATAATAGTGTACCTTGTGGACCTGAGTTGCAGCTTGGTCTCCTTCACTTTATCGTCCGGGAGCTCACCGGTCTTGATGTACTTGGTGATCGGCGACTTCCAGTCCTCGTCGCTGGTCGCTTCAACCTGCAAAATTTGACTTCTGCTCACTAATGGGGAAGAAATTTTAGTGATGGTTGCTTCTGAAAATATTGCCCCCCCCCCCTCTGAAGTGGCCAGTCGAGCTAAAGCATCTGCTTGCGTATTCTCCTCCCTAGGGATTTGCTCGATGTGGATTTGATCAAATTGCTCGAGTAATCCTTTCACTAGGTCTTGATACTTTATCATTTGATCGCCGTGAGCCTCGTACTCGCCCGTAATTTGACATACCACCAGCTGAGAGTCAAAAAAAATTCCAGTTTTCTGGCGCCCACAGCCATGGCCATCTTGATTCCAACGACCAGAGCCTCGTAATCTGCTTCGTTGTTGGTCGCCCGATACTCGAACTCGATCGCCGAAGCAAACGTCTGTCCGGTTGGGCTGGTGAGGACGATTCCTGTCCCCGCTTTAGTGCTCGTCGAAGAGCCATCGACGAACAGTACCCAAGGAAGCTCGATTTCCTTATCAAGTTTATCCGGGAAAGTGAGCTCCACTATGAATTATGTCAGCACTTGTCCCTTGATTGCCGTTCTGGGTGCGTAGGTGAGCCCAAATTGCCCGATTTCCACCGACCATTTCAAAAGTCTTCCAGTGGTATCCGGACGATGCAGTGCTCGCCGAAGAGGAAATGTCATGAGGACGACCACCTCGTGGTCGAACAGGTACTGCCTTAGTTTTCTAACGCTCATGACTAAAGCGTACGCCAATTTTTCCATCGGAGTATATCCATCCTCATTTTTCTTTTCATTCTCAAGAATTTTTCTTCCTTTGTTTTTCACGAGTCCACTTTTGCTCTTAAGCACATGTTTTTGGGAGATCCCCTCTTTGATTTTTTCATTTTTCATTCTTTTCACTTTATTTTCTAGGGGCTCCCATTTTCTTATCCTTTTCTTTTGTTTCTCATCTTTTCTTTGTTTTTTTTTTTTCTTTGCTCAAACACCCCACACACATTTCACTCAAAACTCATGTTTTTCCACTTTTCACTTGTCCTCCACTAGTAAGGGTAAAGGCTTATAAAGTTAAAGAGGTCAAACATTGTAGGTTGCCAAAAGATCAAGTTTTAAGGCTCAAATTGGCTAACTACGGTAAATTCTTTTTGGTATGGAAATATTTGGCTAAGTGACTATTAATAACAAAAGATGGCCTAAATCATATCCCATTGTTTCACACACTTGTGGTTTCAAGCAAGACGTATGGCAAGTTCTAGAATTATGGACAATGATCAATCAACTCTCAATTAAACAACCGGATCATGATTGGTTCAATGATCAATTCTCACCGGGTTTTCAAAGATGTGAATACAAGCATCATCATAAGCCTAGTTCTTCTCAAACACACATTCAAATGATAAGTTCATTCATGAGTCAACTTTTAATCACATAGAAACTCACACAATCAAACATTCAAAAGTGTGTAATTGCATTGTGACTCGGCCGAGTCATGCCACTAGGCCGAGTGAAGTAATTTAAAAAGCGTGTAACGCTTTTATCCTCAGGTGACTCGGCCGAGTTGGCTCACTTGGCCAAGTGGTCACTAAATTCCAGAAACTGCATTTTTGGCCTTGACTCGGCCGAGTTGGCTCACTCGGCCGAGTTGGCTCACTCGGCCGAGTGATTCCTCAATTCCAGAAAATTTTAGATTTTTGTCTCAACTCGGCCGAGTTGGGATCACTCGGCCGAGTGCTCAGTTTTTCAAGAAACTCTCTGTCTCGGCCAAGTGGCATCCTCCCCTTCTTGTTTCATGCATAACTTTCACTCCCGATGCCCGATCGGCTCGATTCTTATCTTGTTACGATCCTCTCTTCGATGCCTTTCATGTGGTTGAATCTTTGGATTGTTCCAACGGCTGGATTCTTCATGGTTTGCTTCGAAACTTCTCGTATTACCTAGAAATCCAGCAAGAATGTTCGTGTATCAAAATTTCGAGAATTAACCCACAATCACACGATTCTTGCAAGAATAACTTGATATTTAAAGCACAATTCATCCATAAATTCGAGCAATCTCACGACAAATCATGCAGCCATTTATAGAGACAACCTGGGATCTTTCTTGGGGGCATTCACAATGACCTACGGAAGAGGCATGGCTTACGAGGCAGAGGCACTCACTGCCCTTCATGCAATCAGGTAGGCGGACAATCACGGTTGGAGAAGACTCTGGCTGGAATCGGACTCAACTTACGTTGTCCACCTATTAACATCACTTAAACCGAACGTCCCATGGCGGTTAAAGGCACTATGGCAGCAAATTCAGCAAATACGCCACAGAATAGGGCTGACGGTCACATACATATTTAGGGAAGAGAACGTTGTGGCTGACAAATTGGCGGCGTTGAGCTCGGAAAGTTTTCGCTGGTATGATCAACCCCCGGAGGAGATTAAGACATTATTATTTAAAGATGTAAATTCAAAATTCTATAGATTCAACTCTTAGAGGAGCCTACCTTTTTTCCCTTGAAACCGTCCGTCGTAAGCCCAAAGACGTCGTTCTGTGAAAGAGACTAAGCTCTTATAACAAGCTTTTGTGAATTGGAGAGTTTTGGGATGAATTTTGGTCGGAATGTATAAAGAATTGAGGCGGCGGAGGTGGAGAGTCCAGCAGGGGCGGACCTAGTTTGGAACATGGGGTACAACTGTACCCCCAAATTTCAAAATTTTCCTTTTTTTTTATATGTATAAAAATAATTTGTAAAAAATGGACGTTTATACGAAGTATATCTTATTTTTCATACTTTGTCATTAAACCATTTAAACCCTTATACTATTTCATATTAAAAAAATCCTAATGAAAATTACAATTATGTCATTAAGCCATCTAAATCTTATTTTTCATATTTTATCGAAATACTTATTTGTTTGTATCGTAAATATTTGGTTCATTTACATGTGTGGCAATTGTCTTGGACGAGAGAGTTACTTGATAGAAAGAGAGAGAGAGTCTTAACAACTTGATTGCAATTGTTAACAGGTATAATATATCGGAAGGCGATAGCGATGAATGGAGATGGAAAGCAAATGCAAAAGGGAAGTATAGCACAAAATCTGAGTATGAGGAAATTGAAAAAACAGTAGAGCGGAACAATATAGCAGCGCCAAAAGGGAAGGAATTGGATCTACTTTGGAAGAATGTAGCACCAGTAAAAGCGGCAGCAACGGCGTGGCGGCTCTATTGGGATAGGCTCCCGACTCGAACCAATTTGAGAAGACGACAGATCATAGGCTCGGATGAGGAGGAAATCTGCACGGCATGTGGGACGGAAATGGAATCAGCACAACACCTGTTCTTTGAATGCGAGTTATCTAAGCAGGTGTGGAGAAACATCTTATACTGGCTGAACATTCACACAGCACTCCACAATGAGATGAAGGTACACTTAATGCACTTCACCAATCTTCTAACAGCAAAGAGAGGAGAACAATTATTAGCGGGTGTGTGGGTATGTGTGGTGTGGGTTATTTGGAATTGGAGGAACAAGGTCATATTCGAGAACACAACGTGGGACAGAGATAAAATCACAAACGAAATCAAATGACGACTTTTGAGCTGGTGCACTGCAAAGAACCTAATCAAACAGGGGTCTCTCTTCAGGGAATGGAGCAAGGAACCAACTCAGGTGCTGGAATTAATTAATGGATCTTGAAGGACTTCTATTGCTAGCACTCACTTGTATCTTTCCTTTTAAATCTCTTCTTTTATTCTGCAACTATTTGTAAGGTACCTCTGGTACCTTTTTCTCTGAGTATAAAAAAAATTTATTCACCGACCAAAAAAAAAAAACATATTTATCGTACTCCGGATTTAGAATTCTGGGTCCGCAACTAGACTCCAGTTTCGGCGGTGATCTCATTTAATTTGCAGCGTTGGGACTCATGCATCATGCATGTATTTATAGATTTTTGCACGTTTTGGTTAAAGAAAAAAAAAATGGGCACATGCGTTTTCTTCACACCCACAATTTTTTCTTTTTAATAAATAATTGTATATGTTGTTGGTAATTGTTACTCTTTTCGTTCAAATTTTGTATGCATGATTCATTTTTACGAATTTTAAAAAATATTAATTGTTTATATATAAAATACATGCATTTGAAGGTATTATGAAGGCCAAAATCTCATGTGTACTTGAGTGGACCTTGACCATTGAACTTTGATTTTTTATTTTTTTCAATTTTTTTTTCCTTTTTTTTTTTTGTTGGAAAAGTGTATAATAGTATATTGAAAAATGTATCTTTGTTTTTTTTTAATGAAAAGTGTATGTTATTTTTTTTTTACCTAAGACCTAGGTAGTGGTGCTCTAACCACTTGAGCTATCGCACTTTGTCATGAAAAGTGTATGTTATTATAACTGAAAAGTGTATGATATTATAATTGAAAAGTGTATGATCTATTAATGAAAAGTGTAAGTTATATAGTATTAATGAAAAGTGTATGTTATTATAACTGAGTGTATGATCTATTAATGAAAAATGTATGTTATTATAACTAAAAAGTGTGTGTTCTATTAATTAAAAGTGTAATTTATATATTAATGAAAAATGTATGTTATTATAACTAAAAAGTGTATAAAAAAATCGAAAAAAAAAAGTCAAAGTTTGACCGTTGATCGATCAACGGTCAACAGTTGACTAGTCAATGTCCACTCAAGTACACCGTGTACTTGAATGCACAAGAGACTCACCCATTATGAAGGATTACGGGTCCACTTATAAATAAAATGATTGTGTATGATCAAATTAAATGACAATTTAAGTAAATAAATGATGATTTGAAGGGTAATGATAAAAATATTATTTCCATTGTCAGGCATACTTATTAAGTTTAGACTAATTAGAATACTTATTTACGAAGTTTTAACGATTAAGTATTTTTTTTTCTTCTTTTCATGTATTTTCTTCTCAAGTTTGTTTCTTAATACTCCATATATATATATATAATAGAGTCATTATATATTGATAATGTACTCTCCCCTCTCACTTCAGAAAGCAGTAGCTTTCTTCCTTTTCCGGCGATTTTCCCTCCCACCTTCACCATAGGCTTCCACCCCTCCATGTAGATTTACTACGGGTTTCCAATTTTCCCTCCCACCTTCACCATAGGCTTCCACCCCTCCTTTTTAAATTATTATAATATGAATGATTATTCGTATGAATCTTTGTTGGTGGGGAGCAAATATACTCCTAAAAGGGTCACTCTCTCTTTTCTCTTTTAAATAGGAAAGGCATTTTTCAACCTCATTTTTCACTTCCAGATATAATTCATGAGCCTTTTCTCTGCTTTTCAGTTCCTGCTTCCTACCTAATCAAACACCAAACACATCCATGCTCAATCTCGAAAAACAACGAAAGGTTAAATATGGAACTCGATCAAGCATGCAAGAAACGAACCTTGTGTTTCTATGGGCTTCCCAAACAAGTAATAAAAACGGTAGAGAAACAATGAATAGGGAAATTATTATTTCATTGAATGATTGTAAAGAATACATGAGAGGAGTATTTATAGATACAAAACATATCTACTATATATCTCTAATTTAAGGAAATAACTATATCTAAGGAAATAAAGATTTACAAGATATATAAAATATATTATACAAGATATATATAATATCTCTTAATATATTTATATATGACTAATACGCCCCCTCAAGATGGAGCACCGTAGGAGAGTCCAATCTTGATTATAAGTGGTTGTTGGTCCCAAGTTGAGTTAATAACGAGTAAGCTAGTGAAAACGTTTAGAGAGGGGTGAATAGACTTTTCAAAAATCTTTCGATATATCAGAATACGTAATGCGGAATTTATCAAAGTAACAATGAGCCCAATCAAAATTATACTCAACTTATATTCGAGAACTCTGTTCTATACTCAACTAGTCAAGTTCAGTTAAGTAGTTAAGCAATTAAGCAGTTAATCAAACAAGAACAGTAAATCAACACACAAAGATTTATAGTGGTTCGACAACTTGTCTACGTCCACTCTCACAAACCCAGTTGTGATATTTTCCACTAAACTCTTCCACACGAGTACAAAGTGTAGTTCCTGTCTTTTAAGTCCCAAGAAGAAGACTTAGATCTTCAACAGAATATACCACCAGATATATCTACGATCTAACTAGCTATTTAACAAGCAACTAGCAACTTGTAACAAAAACAAACAAAAACTTCTCTATCTTCAGTAGTAGCCTTCTTGAATATGACTTGTCTTCTGGCTTCTTTCTGAAGTTCAACTCTGCGAGTTCTTCCTTCTTTGAGTACTTCGTAAAACGCCTTTTGAATGCTTAGAATATCAGTTCGTCAATGATCAGTAGTTCAGTAGTCTTTAATCGTTGAATGCGTCAAAGTATTTATAGACTTCGAACTTCAAGAACTTAGGTAGTTGTAACCAACCTTTCTTGAAAACTGACTTCAACTGAATCTTCTTATCTATCCACGCGTTTCTGTTATGAATTAGTTATTCCATAACTAACTTCTATTCTTATCTTTATACGCGTTTAGCTTTGACTTTAAGTAACTCTTGTTGACTTGTCTTGAGTAGACTTGTATGAATTTGTCTTCATCTTGTAGTCCTCCTCATCTAGAGTAGTAGACTGGTCTTCTCTTCTTGTGCAGTAGACTCTAATAGAACTAATCTAGTCCTATCAAGACTATTACATTACATTAAGCTTTTATAATACAAGCTTAGTCAACTTATAATCTATACAAACAACCTATCTATTACATAGAAATATCATGAGCTCTATACAACAATTATAGCTCAATAACAACCTAATATGAACAAATATGAAGTTCTTGTAAATCGTACTTATCTTTTAATATAAAACAATACTTATCTTTCATGTGAACTCTACTGATCTGTTCAAGATGACTTCAACTTAACTAGACTAGATCAGTCAACACTTAGAAAATATTCATACTACTTTTGGCTTATCAAAACTTCATCTTCTATTCATCATTTAGGACTTGTCTAGGATTCATATCCCAACAATTTCCCCCTTTTTGATGAAGCCAAAACTACTTGAATCTTTTCTCATAAGTAGACTAGTTAAGTAGTTATCTTGTCTATTAACATCAAAATAGTACTTTATCTTTTCATTCATTCAAAATAGATCAGTAAATATTACACATACTTAGAAAAATCAAAATACCTAAGTATCAGAGCAAAAAAAACAATCAAAAAAAACAATGAAAATCAACTAGTCTGAAAGATTACCTCCTTCTGGATTTGGAACATGAAACGCATCGAGGATCCTTCTATGAATCAGACTAATATGACTATCATCCATGATCTCCTCTTTAACTAATAATTCTTCTTCAAACTTCTTTATACGACTCATATCAATCCTTTTACCTGAGCTTGTCATAGGACATTTCCAGTCAGGAAATTCAGGAACAAGGATATTGAAATTAGCACCAGCCGATATCCTTAGAATAAGATGCCATTACTTCTTGTGTTGACCTTCCATGAACCTGTCAAACAGTGAATAAAGTTCATTTTGATCTTCAGCATCACCAAACTTCCTAATTATCCAATGATCAAGTTCCCATTGATTCTTCACTTCAATCCATTCAGCTTTATGCTCATTATCAATGAAGTGATCAATGAACTTGTCTTCCATCAGATCTTCATCAGCTTTCAATTTCTGCAGTCTTTCAATATGCTTTCTAATCTTCTTCTTGCTAGCATAGTGAATCTCATCATCATTAATTCTTTGTTTCTTCTCAACAATTGCAGTAGCAGTAGCCTCTTCATCCTCTTCAACATCTAGTTTTCTCTTAGTTCGTCTTCTAGTCTGAATCTGAATCTCAGCTTCTGGAGACGCAGTTTCTTTGCCTTTGATCAATTTCAGCTCTTCTGATCTAGACTTCTCAAGTTCACTCGTCTTGATCAACTTTCCTCTTTTAGACCTTTTGAACTCTTGAATGGTTTCAGCTGCCTCCTTAGCTTCTGGTTCATCAGACTTCTCAACAATACTTGACTCTTCCCCCTTTTTGGCTTCATCCGCCTTAAGAGTGAAAAGACTAGTAAAGCGAGTCATTTCTTCTTTCACCGCTTCCTTCATGGATTCAGTAGCTAACAGAACTTGAGTCTGAATCGTCTTCTCATCAACCATCTTGTTTAGACGATCAGTAGTCAGCTCTAGCTTCTGAAAAGTTGAAGTAAGTTCATCTTTGAGCTGTGTAGCTGTCTGTTGAAGTAGAGTATTCTGGGCTGTTAACTCATGTAAAATAGCTTGAGAACGCACCAACTGATCTTGTGTTTCTCTTCTTTGATCATCAGCAATCGAAATCTTAACCCTGTAGAGTCTTTCCATCTTATCCGACTCTTCTGCCAATGAACGAGCAAACGAAATAGACTTCTTTTCAGAAAAATCTATCTGTTTCTTCAGAAAGCTTTCAACTTGAGCAAACATCTCATCTCTGAAAGTTGAGTCCAACTTGTTGACTTCACTAACCAACAAATCTCTTGTGTTGTCAACAATTGACTGATTTTGCTCCAAAAGAGTTGATTTCAGCTTTGACTCTAAAAGATTATCAATAGACGATTGAACAACTTCCAAAAAATCTTTCTTCAATCCGTCTAAGAATCCTTCAGAAACGATTTGAACAGATGACTGAGTCGTCTCTTGCACTTTCTCAACAAGTTCATCCTCATTGAACATCTCAGCATCCATAAAGTCATCATCTTCTTACCAAACTGAAAAGAGTTGGATTCTTCAGAACATTCAGCATCATCTTCTGAACCATCCTCTAATTCCAAAAACGGTTATGAGGTCTGTACTTTCAACTCGGCTTCTTCAGGCTTGATTATGTCTTCCACCAGATCAGTCTGGATTCCGACATCAAACGAGAATTCATCTTCAAGAACACCATCAGGAATGTTCAACAGCTTTTTGACTAAGTTAACCAAGGCCTTGCGCGAAAATAGCTCGGAGTGATCCTTAACTCCACTATGTTCTTTCTGTTCCATCTCCCAATCCATGAAATTGGAGATACCGCCTTTGCCTTGAATAACTTCAAAAAGATCATCCGTAGACGACTTCTTCAAAGCGAACCATGTGCAGACTCTTACAAGTTTCTCAAATTGTTCTGAAGCCGTGTCGATGTCAAGAGTTGAGAGTTGCTTCTTCAAATTCCTCGAAACTCTGGCACGGATTCTCTTCTCTCGAAGACACATAGGATAGTATACCAAGGATTCAAATCTAACCTCAGACGGGTCCTGAGTAGATGGGGTCTCTAACTCAGTTGTTGCAGTGGCAACTGGTGTCTTGTCTGAAGTAGATGGGATGGAGGGTTCACCATATTCTGGTGAGGGAGAGGGAGTGAAAGCCATGGTTTCAAGGGGCTTTGATGTGTCTAGGTCAGGTGTGACAACTGTCTGAGTATCAGTTGTGTCCTTTTTGGGAGTGATTTGGGGTAGGCTTGCTCTCAGCGGATATGCTGGCAATGCCTGAGAGGTTATGGGTAAAGGACGAGGTCTAGATCGGTGTGATCTAGCCTTGGTTCGAACAGAGGGGAGAGAGAGAGAGGGAATTGACAAAGATTGAGAGGAACAACCAACCTGGTAACCCATCTCTTCTGGTGGAGGTGGAGTACCAATCCTCACAAGTCGAAGGACTTGAGTCTCCTTCTTGTCATCATCCTTCTTGATATCATCAGCTTCCTTGTCCGAGTGAGTCTGTTCAGAATCATCTCCACTCGACTCAGCTTTTGCAGGAGCCTCCGTCTCTTCATCGTCAGACTCATCCTCTGAAGAACTAGATGAGTTGCCATAGGGTAAGACATCTGAGTCTACAATCTGAACACGTCTGGGGGCGGCTGGCCTAGCAGCAGCTTGCTTCCTTACGGCCACCTTCTTCAAGTAGAACTTTAATGGATGGAAGGGCTTCCCTTGACTCCAACTTGACTTGTTGGGCAGTAGACGAGGGAATAAAATACTTAACATGTTGCCATATCCAACTGCTGTAGACACCACCCAATTGCGAGTGTGGTCATCTACTCGGATGCTCTTCGCAAAGTACATGATTCGATTCGCGATCAACCTAAACCAATCTCCTTCCGTTATGCCATCATAGATTGCAGCCATGACCCTTGCCTTGGCAAAAGTCACTGAATCATGCGAACCAGTAGAGCTGAGTAGAATCTTGCTGGCAATATCCAACAAAGTGCGATATTTGTCAAGAAGATCACCCTTCTTGACTGCAGCATATTTTCCATCTTGCTTAGGTTTCAGCTTCTTTCCACAGAAGATACTTAAATATCGAACCTCTTGCCCTAAGCCATAATTCTCCACATTAATCGATCCAATGGGCAGTTTCAGAAACTTGAACAACGCCTCTCGAGTGATTTGCACTCGATCTTCTCCAATAAATGATTCGAGAATGTCACCTCGTCTAGTGACATTGGCATAGAATTCGAGCACTTCTTCCTCCAATACGACTTGAGGGAAGGCTTCTAAGTAGGGCTTTAGACCACATCTTGTGCATTTGGTCAGAATCTCCTCATTCTCAGCTGTGTGTTGGCCTTTGAAGAACACAGATGGTTCTACATTCACCTTGTTGTCGGCAATGTATCGTCCTAGGTCAAATGTGACGTGCATGTTTGATCTGATATCAAAAATCGAACGAGTAGACATTGTATAATACGAGTAGTTTGCAGTTAACTTGAGGAATAGCACGAAATCAAATGCTTCAGAGTAGAAGAGTTAAGAACACTCGTGGGTGTAAGACGTGGGAAGTAATGAAACAATAAGGCTAGTGAGTGTGGAAGATGGGTTTTGTTAAAACTGTAATTTGATTCAACGGCCACGATTGAAGGATTAAATCCAACGGTCGAGACCTTTGAGATTTGGTTACGGAATCGAGAATATAATGTGTTTTGATATTGTAAAATTTGAAATCCGGCTCTATTTACTTAGGACAGGGGAGTGAAGTCATCTGTCCTAATGTAGTCGAGTTCGAACTGGGTGTATACACCTCATTAAATGGGAGTGTATAAATCAAATTCTAGGGTTATCAAATTTTAGCATTATCTAATTACAAAAGTACCCTTGATTCGATTGACAAAACACTTAACATATATCGATCAATAGAAACACTTAGCTTGTCTGTTCGAGTCCATCCAGAGCAGACGAGTAGCCTTAAGCTTCACAAGACGAGTAGACTTATGAACACCAGTCGAGTTCCCCCTTCGACTGTGCTTGTCTAACTCAATCGTCGAACGTCTTCATGTACCTGTCTTATGATATACAACGTATAATCGATGGTACAAGTAGAGTAAAATAGATAAGAGGAATATCAATTCAAAGCGATGATCAAGGTTTCGAACAAGATGACCTTTAACAAACTTAAGAGTCAACATAAGGATATTTAAGAAATCAAAGATTCCCCCTTAATTGTTTATTCCCTTAGTATTACCCTCAGTTTTACCAGCTTCCTCATCGGGTTGTCTGGTCATCTAGTCTATCCTTGTATACCTGTCTGTCGTGAGTAGTCGAGTGCTTCTGCTCTAGTAATCTTGTCTCCTTTTCTTTTGATGTACCTGTCTGGTTAGTACATAGCTATAGACAAGTAGGGTCTAAATCAATTAGCCCTAAACTAATGCATAAGTCACGAAAACGTGCCTCAGCCAATGGTTTTGTGAAAATATCAGCTCTTTGAAAATCAGTATGAATCTTTTCCATGCGAATGTCCTTCTTTTCTACATGATCACGTATGAAATGATGTTTCACATCAACATGCTTACATCGTGTGTGCAGAACAGGATTTTGTGTAATGGCAATTGCACTATTACTATCACAGAAAATAGGAACATTTGATTCATATATGTTGTAATCTCTAAGCTGTTGCATGAGCCAGAGTAGTTGACTACAACAGCTACCAGCAGCCATGTACTCGGCTTCGGTAGTAGAGGTAGCAACACTAGTCTGCTTTTTCGAAAACCATGAAATGAGTTTTGTGCCTAAGAATTGACAAGAACCAGATGTAGATTTCCTATCTATTCTACAGCCACCAAAATCAGAATCTGAGTAGCCACTTAGAGATAAATCATCATTTGAAGGATACCATATACCACGATTGATGGTTCCTTTCAAATATTTCAATATCCTTTTAGTGGTTTCCATGTGACTCTCTTTTGGATTAGCTTGAAAACGAGCACATACGCCAACAGAGAATGCAATATCAGGTCTACTAGCAGTCAAGTACAGTAATGAACCAATTAGACCGCGATAATATGTTTGTTCAGCACACTTACCTTGTTCGTCTGGGTCCATTCTGTATGTAGGTAGCATAGGTACGCCAGCAGACTTGCATGTCTTAATACCATACTTATCTAGAAGGTTTCTAGTATACTTTGCTTGATTTATGAAAATCCCTTCAGGGGTCTGTTTTACTTGAAGACCAAGAAAGTAATTCATTTCACCCATCATGGACATCTCAAATTTACTTTGCATGAGTGTTGAGAAACTTTCACTCAGCTTTTTGTTAGGTGACCCAAAAATGATGTCATCTACGTAAATTTGGACGAGTAAAATGTCTTTCCCTTCTTGTCTTCTGAACAAGGTTCGATCGACCTTGCCCTTAGTAAAACCATTTTCTAACAGAAAGAGCGAGAGAGTATCATACCATGCTCTTGGAGCTTGCTTTAGTCCGTATAAGGCTTTCTTCAATCTGTACACCTGGTTGCCTTTGACTTCGAAACCTGGGGGTTGTTCAACATACACTTCTTCCGCAAGAATACCGTTAAGAAATGCACTTTTAACATCCATTTGATATACAGTAAACTTCATGTGAGCAGCATATGCGAGGAACAATCGTATGGCTTCTAGTCTAGCAACAGGAGCATATGTTTCGTCATAGTCTATGCCTTCAGCTTGTGAGTAGCCTTGGGCAACTAGTCTAGCCTTATTCCTAACGACTACATCATTCTCATATTTCTTGTTTTTGAAAATCCATCGAGTGCCAACTACATTATGATGTTTAGGTCTATCGACAAGTTCCCAGACGTCGTTTCGAACAAACTGGTTCAACTCGTCTTGCATAGCGATGATCCAATTACTATCAGCCAATGCCTCTTTAACAGTGGTAGGCTCGATAGATGAGAGGAAACAACACCAGCAAAACATAGTTGGACTAGGCTGTTCTTGCGACTCAAAGAGTTGTCGTCTAGTCTTTACACCAATAGTAGAGTCACCAATGATATTTTCTGTATCATGCGCAGATTTCCATGTTTTTCTACTCTTAACAGGAATACTATCATCATCTATATCATGTACAACATCATGCATGTCAATATCATTTGAATCATCAATTTTCACAGGAGTAGTAGAGTCGACTAGAGCATGCATGTCTACTGGTCTAGAAGACTTACCTTGAGCACTTACTTTCACTTTATCATCAGAGTCGAGAGCTTTCATGAATGGATTGTAGGCTTGAACGGATTCATATACCTCTGAGTCTTTGTCAGATTCGATCGTTAGATCAGTCACCTTTTCACTGATCTTGTCGGCAGACAAGTCCTGTCGAGATTCATCGAAAACCACATGTGGTGTTTCTTCCACACAAAGAGTTGAGTAGTTGAATACTCTAAATGCCTTGCTAGTCGAGGAGTATCCTAAGAATATCCCCTCGTCTGCTTTGGCATCAAAAGCATTCAACTTGCTCTTTCCGTTGTTATGGAAGAAACACTTACAACCAAATATATGGAAATATGAAATCCGGGGTTTTCTACCTTTCCAAACCTCATAAGGTGTCTTGCCTAAGGCTTTGTTGATCGCACTTCTGTTCTGTGAGTGGCATGCAGTATTGATAGCTTCAGCCCAAAACTTTTGAGGTGTGTTGAACTCAGCTAGCATGGTCCTACAGGCTTCTTTGAGAGTTCGATTCCTTCTTTCTGCTACACCGTTCTGTTGTGGTGTCCTAGCTGCACTAGTAAGATGTTGGATACCACGTTTAGCACAAAAGTCTTTGATATAGCAATTAATGAACTCAGTTCCCTTGTCACTATGAATTTTGACAATAGACTGGTTCTTCTCAACTTGTAACTTCTTCAACAGATCAGGTAAAAGTGTTTGTGTATCACTCTTCTTGTGTAGGAAGACTACCCAAGTGAACTTGGAATAGTCGTCTACCACAACAAGTGTGTACCTTCTACCATTCAAGGTTGGAGGAGTTATTGGACCATGAAGATCCATATGTAGAAGTTCTAGGACTCTACTAGTTGAGAGAGTAGGAATTGACTTGAATGAACTTTTAACCTGTTTACCCTGTTGACAAGCCGTGCATACATGTGACTTGTAGTAGACCTCATTGGGAATACCTTCTACAAGGTAATCTCTGGCTATCTTATTAAGAACCTTAAAGTTTAAGTGACAGAGGCGTCTATGCCAGAGCCACCCAAGTTCTTTTGGATTCTTAGTAAGTAGACAGGTGTCCCTCGGACAACTGTTCCAATTCACTATATACACACTACCTTGTCTTACGCCGACTAGTAGGACTGTGTGTGTCCTTTTTTCTATGATCTGACATTTGCGGCTTTTGAACTGCACCTTGTATCCACGATCACAAAACTGTGAGACAGAGAGTAGATTATATTTCAGGCCTTCAACGTATGAGACATCTTGTATCTCTACGTCTCCATTCCGAATGTAACCAAATCCTTTAGTGACAGCAGTGGAACTATCACCAAATATCACTTTTGGTCCTTCTTGCTCATGATAGCTTGATAAGAGAGCCTTGGTACCAGTCATGTGGTGCGAACAGCCACTGTCTATGTACCAAGTTTCTCCTACTGAGCCACCCTTCTTATACAAGTCAAGTCGACCCTGCAGTGAAGATATTCAATAATTTAGGTACCCACTAGTTTATTGGGGTCCTGGGGGGTTAGTCGAGTTCAAAGGAATCCAAATATACATTGGAGTCTTGAACAATTTTGATCGTTTAAGCTTTCGCCCAAATTTGTTACAGAATAAGACCTTGTTATCCTTAACTGGCCTATCAGTCGAGTTCGGGTCTACTCTTTGGAGATAGCCTTTCGACTTAATCTCTACTTGAGCAGGAACTTGTCTACGATAGTCAGAGTAGGGTTTGAAAGCATTAGGTCCATACGGTTTATAGACGCGTTTGGGTCTTTCCTCACTAATAATATCATATGACAAAGGTGGAGGATATAGAACAGCTTGTGTACGATATTTTGGAGCAACCTGTCTAGGTCTAGACGAGTAGAGTTGTGACTGCCTTATGAAAGGAGGTCTAGACTCTTGTCGTCTAGTCTGTACCTGTCTAGTACTTGTCTCCTCAGGATACCAATCCTCGTATCTGACCTGGTTGGGTCGTCCACGATTAGTGGTCCTTTGAAGATTAGTTCTAGGTGGAACAGGCTTGTTGTTAGCATTCTTTTTACCTCCCTTGGTAATCGGAATGTTAACTCGAGTCTGTTTAGGTATAGTACCTTTAGATGGAGTTCCAATATCGTATATCATAGGCCCTTTTCCTTTATCATTTGGCAAAAGTCTTGCGTTAGTAGTAGTAGGGTTCTTAACTACTCGAGTAGACGAGCTAGATGACTCAGCACCTATGCCTGTCTTGTCCGCTGGATCTCTATACCTATCTGACAATTCAAGGTTAATCTTAGAAGAGTTAACCAGGTCAGTAAGTTTGAGATCAAGTGTGACAACCTCGGTCTCTAAGAACTTATTACGTTCTTCAAGCTTTTTGCACTTGCTCTTTAAAACATTGAACTCATTTCTCTCAGTTGCATGTGTCTTAAGTAGGTCTTGATATAACCTGTCTGTCAATGCACACTTTTCTTTGAGTTGTCTCAACTCTTCAGTTAAGCGTTCATTTAGGACTGTTACATTAGGATCTACTTTAGACTGAGCTTCCTTAAGATCAATGATTTCTTGTTTTAATGCAATGTTCTCATCACTGACTTCAATGAATGCTTGGTTAGCAAGTAGAAGGTCGTCCTCAACTGCACTAGTCGAGTGCTGAAGACTACTTCCTACTTCACTACTAGCAGTGTCACTTTCATCAGTGTCAGAATCATCACAAGATTGAAAAGAAGTATTTGAAGATACCTCTTGATCGATTTTGGCCATACAGCATAAGCCATCATCTGCAATAAATGCTTCGTCGTGGTCTGGATCGGATGGGTAGCTGGATAAGGATGATGGTAACTCATCTGAGTCAGACTCAGACTCATCATTAGCCATCATGACCTTTTTCCCACGGTTATATCTTCTATCTCTTCTTGCCTTCCGTTCCTCTCGATCATCAGTACTCAGGTCTGGGCATTCATATATATAATGACCTGGCTTTTCGCAGTTGTAACACAACAGATCATTAGTAGTCTTTTTGATAGGTGAATTATCTCTATGTTTATTGCGTCTGTCAGGACGCTGACTCTTCCTATCATCCGACTTTCTATCTCGTCTATCAGGCGAGTTCTTCGATGTAGACGCCCTATGATCCTTGTAAAATTTCTTGTATCTACCGAAACGCTTATTCAGCCTATCAAACTTTCTAACCATGAGGTTCACCTGATCCTTCAGACTAAGATCAGAATCTAACTCGTCTTTCACAGAAGCAGACTTAGTTTTAGCCTTAGACTTAGACTTAGACTTAGACCTGTCTACTCTAGAAGACTTAGAAGAGCTAGACTTAAAGGCAACGTTCTTAGATACATCATGTTCTCTATCACTACTGACTAATGGTTCATCTTCGTCTAGATCATACTCATGGGCTTTCAGAGTTTGGAACATTGTTTCAGCAGTCCACGCATCTATATCTTGAGTGTTTTTAACAAGCATCTTTACCATTTTCCACCTGGCATCAAGACTCTTAAGAATCCTAAGATTGATCTCACGAACAGTATATGTCTTACCAAGGACTTCTAAATCATTCATGATCTTAGTAAACCGAGTATCTAGCTGGTCGATAGTTTCGCCAGCTTTCATCCGAAATGATTCAAATCTTTGGACAGCTGTGGAGAGCTTGCTCTCTTTGATTAGGGATGTCCCTTCACAAATGATAGCCAGCCTATCCCACATCTCCTTGGCAGTTTTACATTTTAACACCTTTCCTTGATACTCGTTAGGAAGTGTGTGTAAGATGTAATTCTTTGCCAGACTATCCAAATTATTTTGACGCATTTCTTCTGAGGTTAGATCTGACCTGGGTTTCTTGACGAGAGTGTCAATTGGTTTGCTTGGGTCAAGAACAGCAGTATTTGGAACCATCGTAACAATGGGTCCCTCGGTGACAACAGAGATCATTAGGTCGTGAGTGGAACTGAAGATGGCTTCCATCCTCAACTTCCAGTAGTCATAGTCCTGAACCTGGAACTTCGGTAGCTTGTTAGCGCTTATTTCAAGAGACATGATTTTTCAAATAGATCAGTGCTAAACAGAGTTATGATCAAGAAAAACAGATAAGTCAAGAACAGAGACAAGAAACAAATATAGCAAGAATATTGATCAAGATCACGTAAGCAAATACAGATACGAACCAAGACTTCACCCTAAGTCTTTAAGTTGGTTATCAAGAAACAGCAGTTCGTAAACTACTGCTCTGATACCACTTGTTGGTCCCAAGTTGAGTTAATAACGAGTAAGCTAGTGAAAACGTCTAGAGGGGGGTGAATAGACTTTTCAAAAATCTTTCGATATATCAGAATACGTAATGCGGAATTTATCAAAGTAACAATGAGCCCAATCAAAATTATACTCAACTTATATTCGAGAACTCTGTTCTATACTCAACTAGTCAAGTTCAGTTAAGTAGTTAAGCAATTAAGCAGTTAATCAAACAAGAACAGTAAATCAACACACAAAGATTTATAGTGGTTCGACAACTTGTCTACGTCCACTCTCACAAACCCAGTTGTGATATTTTCCACTAAACTCTTCAACACGAGTACAAAGTGTAGTTCCTGTCTTTTAAGTCCCAAGAAGAAGACTTAGATCTTCAACAGAATATACCACCAGATATATCTACGATCTAACTAGCTATTTAACAAGCAACTAGCAACTTGTAACAAAAACAAACAAAAACTTCTCTATCTTCAGTAGTAGCCTTCTTGAATATGACTTGTCTTCTGGCTTCTTTCTGAAGTTCAACTCTGCGAGTTCTTCCTTCTTTGAGTACTTCGTAAAATGCCTTTTGAATGCTTAGAATATCAGTTCGTCAATGATCAGTAATTCAGTAGTCTTTAATCGTTGAATGCGCCAAAGTATTTATAGACTTCGAACTTCAAGAACTTAGGTAGTTGTAACCAACCTTTCTTGAAAACTGACTTCAACTGAATCTTCTTATCTATCCACGCGTTTCTGTTATGAATTAGTTATTCCATAACTAACTTCTATTCTTATCTTTATACGCGTTTAGCTTTGACTTTAAGTAACTCTTGTTGACTTGTCTTGAGTAGACTTGTATGAATTTGTCTTCATCTTGTAGTCCTCCTCATCTAGAGTAGTAGACTGGTCTTCTCTTCTTGTGCAGTAGACTCTAATAGAACTAATCTAGTCCTATCAAGACTATTACATTACATTAAGCTTTTATAATACAAGCTTAGTCAACTTATAATCTATACAAACAACCTATCTATTACATAGAAATATCATGAGCTCTATACAACAATTATAGCTCAATAACAACCTAATATGAACAAATATGAAGTTCTTGTAAATCGTACTTATCTTTTAATATAAAACAATACTTATCTTTCATGTGAACTCTACTGATCTGTTCAAGATGACTTCAACTTAACTAGACTAGATCAGTCAACACTTAGAAAATATTCATACTACTTTTGGCTTATCAAAACTTCATCTTCTATTCATCATTTAGGACTTGTCTAGGATTCATATCCCAACAGTGGTTGTAGGCGAGAATGAGAAAATGACTGGGTAAGAGCATCAACAAGTTGATCCACAGACGAAACATGTGAAACTCGAAGTTGAGGGTCGGGTACGAAAAATGGGGCAGTAGGGGGTGTATTTAGTAAGTCTGGAGTGGGTTGATCGAGACCGTGGGTGGATTTGAGGTGCGGGGTGTATTTAGTGGATTAGGGGGTGTATGCAGCAGTGGGGTAGGGGATCTGGTGGTGGTGTATTTAGTGAGCTGAGGGTGCAGCAGCGCGTGATGATGGGCCGAGGGTGGATTAGGCGAGACAGGGGGTGTGGGTAACAAGTTTGGTAAAGGGGTTGGGTTCTCGTCGGGAGTTGGCATAATTTGGGGAGGGGGTGTATTTGTAAAAGTTGAGGGTGGGGTAGGGACAGTAGGTAAGAGAGGGGTTTGATTAATTAGAGTGGGCAGCGGAAATAATATGACAGTAGGGTTTTGTTGTAGACAGCGGGTGTGGGTTTTGTTGTAGACAGCGGGTGTGGTTACTTGGGGAGTTTGCATGAACTTCCATGGATGGAGATTTTGGAGAAGAAAGCTTCTTGTGGAGATTTTGGAGAAGAAAGCTTCTTGTGAGTGCACGGTTGTTTTAAGCAAAATTGATTACCGTGAGAGGGTTGCAACCGTGAGTTTTGATCGGTGTTGGGTGTCGAGCAACAGTTAAGGGTGGTAGTCGGGAGTTTGGACGGCGCTGGACGTCGAGCAACGACTACGGGGGAGGGTTTCAGATCGAGGCGTTAGCCGTACGACTCGTTGATGTTGGGGTAATTGTGGGTTTTGTACAACAAGAACGTCGAACAACGATTATGGGAAAGAAGAAACTTGTCTTCTTGAGGTTGGGGTAATCGTGAGTTTTGTACGACAAGAACGTCGAACAACGATTACGGGGAAGAAGAAACTTGTCTTCATGAGGTTGGGGGAAGAAGAAACTTGTCTTCATGAGGTTGGGGTAATCGTGGATTTTGTACGACATAAAACGTCGAACAACGATTATGAGGGTTTGGTGGGATCGAGGCGTGAGCCGAGAGGCTCTTGATACTATGTAGAGAAATAATGAATAGGGAAATTATTATTTCATTGAATGATTGTAAAGAATACATGAGAGGAGTATTTATAGATACAAAACATATCTACTATATATCTATATCTAAGGAAATAAAGATTTACAAGATATATAAAATATATTATACAAACATATTAGACACGCGATTGTTAGAACCTAGTGGATTCCAGGAATGCTGCAAGTGTTCAGATTAAACACGACTTCCCTTTTCCCAAACCCAAAGGAGTAATAGCTAGAGCATAACATACCTCAAGTTCACTATCTCATGTGATAGCTCTTCAATTTTATTCTTGAAATATGGAATGTTGTTCAGATCATTGTAATCAAGTAGTAACTGATAAATGAATCAAAAAATCAATTTCAGGATGATGAACAGGAAATAAAAAAAGGCCAAAACTCAGAAGCTACATTATTCAAGCTTACATGACTAATATCATCTTCTCCAACAGCACCAAAAGGTACGATTTTCGCTCCAAATTTAGCCGCCATCCAAACAAACTCTGACTGCTCTGGCCAGAACAGTTTGTACTCCTCACCCTGGAATTCCTCAAAAAAAAAAAAAAAAATTGCACAGAGTAAAATACTTGGTCATAAAAAAAACGGGCTCATCATTCCACTAAGGGGTGCTCGATTGTATCACCTTCCGATGAAAAGCCTCTCGCGATCCTCCAGGATAGAGCAGAACGTGAGATTTGGAAGAGAAAAGTGTAAAGAAATTACGTGCTGATACAGGAACGTAAAGCTGCATATAACTAAAATAACTACTTTATTTAAGAACGGGTCCCAAAAGACGGGGAATCTGCTTGATAACAACTTCTGATGCTAAGAAAGCACAAAGTATTCTTTTCATGTTTCTTTTACAAATTCAAAATATCAAATAAATTTCCTAAAATACCAACACCTCATCTGATGCGACATAATGGCGCATGTCCAGAAAGGAATAGCTACTGACTGAGACCAAAATAAAAGCTGATCACTTCCTCGAGGCATCAGGACCTGAAAAGTCCTTACCCCTGACATGAATCACGACCTGATCAGATCCCTTAAAGATCTGATCTGACAATTAATACTCTCATCCAGGATCAGGACGATAAAGGGCCTTGGTTAAATGAGAAGAAGCAAAAGAATCTTGGTGTATCAGAATATCTCTGCAGACCCCTGCAAATGTAGGCGCATTATCTGAACAATTAGTTATGCGTCAGATAGGACAGTGACGTGGCACTTTGGGTAACAAACCCTAGAAGCTAAATTACTCCCTTACCCCTCTAAAGCAAGGTATAAAAGCATTCCATTTTCAATTTGTAGAAAGTTAAGTCACTTTTTCTACTATTCACTCTCATATTCAAAACACTCCGATTTTCTTCATCTTCTTCATCGAACTCGACTGACTTGAGCGTCGGAGGTCCGTCGCCGGACACTCCTCCGGCCCGGTTTTTCGTGCAGGTCCTGGGAGCAACCGTCATCCTCCATCTTCATCAATCATTCAAGAAATCTTAAGGAGCGTGTAATCATTCTTTGATTGAGTCCTTATCAGTCATTTCTACGAATTTGATAAGGTCTCATCAAATGGCGCCGTCTGTGGGAAATCTGAGCCAAGGCGTGAGGATTTTCAAAAAAAAAAAAAAAAAAAAAATTTGGTATACTGATAATGCTGTTCCCAGAAATCAATCTTTGGAAGTTGGAAGATTTCCCAATATCCGCTTCCAATCGAACCCAGGGCTCAGCCAAGGTCGGAGCCCCGTCGTGCAGAATTTGCTTGTCGTCTGTTGGAGTGCCACCTCAATGTGCGCGTCGCTATCACCGCCTCCGCCGCTTCAAACCGCAGCCGTCGAGCGCCACCCAGGGTTGTTTCCAACTTCCGATCATTCACGGAGGTAGCCGATTAACGCCGTCTCACATTCCGGTCGCCGTCGTGCACCGACTAACCGAAAGTCTCCCCACCTTCGATTATTGTCGGCTCTGCGTCAGCACGATTGATTCCAGTGCATAGGGCCGAACCTGAGACCACTTCGCCGTTTTGAGGAAGGATTCCCTCGAGTTCGTGGATACCACCGTCGGTTTCTCCAACTGGTGACTGGCGCGCGAACCGTCGCCGCTCCGCCGTCGGTTTTCATAGATTTCCCACCCTCGGCTCTGAGTTACTTCAGGCTCAGCACCAATCGAAGTGGATATGGCTTCTACCTTGTTGTCGGAAAAGAAATTGCAGACCACCGCAAAAACCTGAACCACGGTTGCAAATCGTGTTTCCGACTATCATTTGTGGAGGTAACCCTTTATCTCTACTGGAATGGAAAAACATTAAAAGGATTAGTAAGTCTCTTGCCAATTCGATTGACTTCAGGCATAAGTATTCCTATCCCTGTTTGTCTGATATATTGTGTCACGCTCACAACACCTGTTCGATGAAATGCCCAAGAGAGTTGTGATTTTTTTTTTTAATTATTTTTCTGGGAAAAATCCCCTTCTGCTTGCTTAATTTCAGATGCTTGGATATGGTAACAGGAAACCTTGCTTAGGCAGAAATGTATAAGTTCTTTGTTTGACATGGTGACTCCAGATTGTGAATGGTTCTTTGTTAGGCAGAAATATTTAAGGTGTTGACTTTTATGTTCATCAGGTTGATTGTGGACTTCCAGTAATTATAAAATTTTAATTGAAACGACTAGCACGAGGATTGTATTAGTGTTAATCATGTTTAATATGATGTTTGAGACATCCCTGCCTTTTGACTAATATGGCATTCTTTGAGTTATGATCATCACAATGTGTTTGAGATATATAATGCTTGGAAAAAAAATGTAGCTTAGCCATGATGATTTACAGTAACATGGATGTGTTAGAATTATCGAAAACGGAGTTATGTAATAGGATGGTATATATTATTTGGGAGAATGGAGGTCCTGCTGAGTTTGGATCTAGAGTATTTGGAGACAATGGAGGTATGTAAATTTCCTGCTACCAAGAGAAATCATTTATTCTCTAATTAATCTTGTAATAACTGGTATTTTGGAGATCTCAATGAGATGGGGAACTGATAAGAGCAGTTTCTCTTTACCACTACTTCGGAGAAACCTATACGAAAAAAAAGGTTGGAGTTCCAACCAGGTGCTTGAGAGTCACATCCTAGTAGCCTCAATACGAACTGAGTCTGGATCAGAGAAGAATAGATGGATTTCATTACAAGAAGAACTCTCCGGAGTATAAATAACTCCCCGAGGAGTATAAACAACTCATATAAGAGTATAAAATAGGACTCTGAGTGAGCAAGAGCTGCTCCTTATACTCGGAGTATAAATAACTCCCCGAGGAGTATAAACAACTCATATAAGAGTATAAAATAGGACTCTGAGTGAGCAAGAGCTGCTCCTTATACTCGGAGTATAAATAACTCCCCGAGGAGTATAAACAACTCATATAAGAGTATAAAATAGGACTCTGAGTGAGCAAGAGCTGCTCCTTACATTCGGAGTATAAACAACTCCCCGAAGAGTATAAACAACTCACATAAGAGTATAAAATGTAATGCCAAAGAAACAATCGCTGCTCGTCGAACTCGAGGACGAGAAGAGATCTCAGGACCTGAGTCCTAGATCAGAAATATTATTTACTTAGAAAAATTTCAATTTTTTTCTGAGAATGAGAAACGAACTCAGGACCTGAGTCCGAGATCAGAAATCTCAGGACCTGAGTCCGAGATCAAAAATATTATTTACTTAGAAAAATTTCAATTTTTCTGAGGATGAGAAGCGATCTCAGGACCTGAGTCCGAGATCAGAAATATTATTTACTTGGAAAAATTTCAATTTTTCTGAGGATGAGAAACGATCTCAGGACCTGAGTCCGAGATCAGGAATCTCAGGACCTGAGTCCGAGATCAAAAATATTATTTACTTAGAAAAATTTCAATTTTTCTGAGGATGAGAAGCGATCTCAGGACCTGAGTCCGAGATCAGAAATATTATTTACTTGGAAAAATTTCAATTTTTCTGAGGATGAGAAATGATCTCAGGACCTGAGTCCGAGATCAAAAATATTATTTACTTAGAAAAATTTCAATTTTTCTGAGGATGAGAAGCGATCTCAGGACCTGAGTCCGAGATCAGAAATCTCAGGACCTGAGTCCGAGATCAAAAATATTATTTACTTGGAAAAATTTCAATTTTTCTGAGGATGAGAAACGATCTCAGGACCTGAGTCCGAGATCAGGGATCTCAGGACCTGAGTCCGAGATCAGAAATCTCAGGACCTGAGTCCGAGATCAAAAATATTATTTACTTAGAAAAATTTCAATTTTTCTGAGGATGAGAAGCGATCTCAGGACCTGAGTCCGAGATCAGAAATATTATTTACTTGGAAAAATTTCAATTTTTCTGAGGATGAGAAACGATCTCAGGACCTGAGTCCGAGATCAGGAATCTCAGGACCTGAGTCCGAGATCAAAAATATTATTTACTTAGAAAAATTTCAATTTTTCTGAGGATGAGAAGCGATCTCAGGACCTGAGTCCGAGATCAGAAATATTATTTACTTGGAAAATTTTCAATTTTTCTGAGGATGAGAAACGATCTCAGGACCTGAGTCCGAGATCAAAAATATTATTTACTTAGAAAAATTTCAATTTTTCTGAGGATGAGAAGCGATCTCAGGACCTGAGTCCGAGATCAGAAATATTATTTACTTGGAAAATTTTCAATTTTTCTGAGGATGAGAAACGATCTCAGGACCTGAGTCCGAGATCAAAAATATTATTTACTTAGAAAAATTTCAATTTTTCTGAGGATGAGAAGCGATCTCAGGACCTGAGTCCGAGATCAGAAATCTCAGGACCTGAGTCCGAGATCAAAAATATTATTTACTTGGAAAAATTTCAATTTTTCTGAGGATGAGAAACGATCTCAGGACCTGAGTCCGAGATCAGGGATCTCAGGACCTGAGTCCGAGATCAGAAATCTCAGGACCTGAGTCCGAGATCAAAAATATTATTTACTTAGAAAAATTTCAATTTTTCTGAGGATGAGAAGCGATCTCAGGACCTGAGTCCGAGATCAGAAATATTATTTACTTGGAAAAATTTCAATTTTTCTGAGGATGAGAAACGATCTCAGGACCTGAGTCCGAGATCAGGAATCTCAGGACCTGAGTCCGAGATCAAAAATATTATTTACTTAGAAAAATTTCAATTTTTCTGAGGATGAGAAGCGATCTCAGGACCTGAGTCCGAGATCAGAAATATTATTTACTTGAAAAAATTTCAATTTTTCTGAGAATGAGAAACGATCTCAGGACCTGAGTCCGAGATCAAAAATATTATTTACTTAGAAAAAATTCAATTTTTCTGAGGATGAGAAGCGATCTCAGGACCTGAGTCCGAGATCAGAAATATTATTTACTTAGAAAAATTTTCAATTTTTCTGAGGATGAGAAGCGATCTCAGGACCTGAGTCCGAGATCAGAAATCTCAGGACCTGAGTCCGAGATCAAAAATATTATTTACTTAGAAAAATTTCAATTTTTCTGAGGATGAGAAGCGATCTCAGGACCTGAGTCCGAGATCAGAAATATTATTTACTTGGAAAAATTTCAATTTTTCTGAGGATGAGAAACGATCTCAGGACCTGAGTCCGAGATCAGGAATCTCAGGACCTGAGTCCGAGATCAAAAATATTATTTACTTAGAAAAATTTCAATTTTTCTGAGGATGAGAAGCGATCTCAGGACCTGAGTCCGAGATCAGAAATATTATTTACTTAGAAAAATTTCAATTTTTCTGAGGATGAGAAGCGATCTCAGGACCTGAGTCCGAGATCAGAAATATTATTTACTTGGAAAAATTTCAATTTTTCTGAGGATGAGAAGCGATCTCAGGACCTGAGTCCGAGATCAGAAATATTATTTACTTAGAAAAATTTCATGACAACACAAGCATAAAATATTAAGAAGAAGAGATCCCTAATCGGGATCAGAACCCAAGATGTGGGTCTAAAAACTTAAATATTTTCAAGAGAAAATATTGAAAAGAAGAGATCCCTAATTGGAATCAGAACCCAAGATGTGGGTATAAAACATTAAATATTTTCAAGAGAAAATATTGAGAAATTGAGATCCCCATTCGGGATCAGAACCCAAGATGTGGGTCAAAAACTTAAATATTTTCAAGAGAAAATATTGAAAAGAAGAGATCCCTAATTGGGATCAGAACCCAAGATGTGGGTATAAAACATTAAATATTTTCAAGAGAAAATATTAAGAAATTGAGATCCCTATTCGGGATCAGAACCCAAGATGTGGGTTTAAAAACTTAAATATTTTCAAGAGAAAATATTGAAAAGAAGAGATCCATAATTGGGACCAGAACCCAAGATGTGGGTATAAAACATTAAATATTTTCAAGAGAAAATATTGAGAAATTGAGATCCCCATTCGGGATCAGAACCCAAGATGTGGGTCTAAAACTTAAATATTTTCAAGAGAAAATATTGAAAAGAAGAGATCCCTAATTGGGATCAGAACCCAAGATGTGGGTATAAAACATTAAATATTTTCAAGAGAAAATATTGAGAAATTGAGATCCCCATTCGGGATCAGAACCCAAGATGTGGGTCAAAAACTTAAATATTTTCAAGAGAAAATATTGAAAAGAAGAGATCCCTAATTGGGATCAGAACCCAAGATGTGGGTATAAAACATTAAATATTTTCAAGAGAAAATATTAAGAAATTGAGATCCCTATTCGGGATCAGAACCCAAGATGTGGGTCTAAAAACTTAAATATTTTCAAGAGAAAATATTGAAAAGAAGAGATCCCTAATTGGGATCAGAACCCAAGATGTGGGTATAAAACATTAAATATTTTCAAGAGAAAATATTGAGAAATTGAGATCCCCATTCGGGATCAGAACCCAAGATGTGGGTCTAAAACTTAAATATTTTCAAGAGAAAATATTGAAAAGAAGAGATCCCTAATTGGGATCAGAACCCAAGATGTGGGTATAAAACATTAAATATTTTCAAGAGAAAATATTGAGAAATTGAGATCCCCATTCGGGATCAGAACCCAAGATGTGGGTCTAAAACTTAAATATTTTCAAGAGAAAATATTGAGAAGAAGAGATCCCTAATTGGGATCAGAACCCAAGATGTGGGTATAAAACATTAAATATTTTCAAGAGAAAATATTGAGAAATTGAGATCCCCATTCGGGATCAGAACCCAAGATGTGGGTCTAAAAACTTAAATATTTTCAAGAGAAAATATTGAAAAGAAGAGATCCCTAATTGAGATCAGAACCCAAGATGTGGGTATAAAACATTAAATATTTTCAAGAGAAAATATTGAGAAATTGAGATCCCCATTCGGGATCAGAACCCAAGATGTGGGTCTAAAACTTAAATATTTTCAAGAGAAAATATTGTGAAGTAAATAGATCCGTGATCGGGATCTGACCAGAGAACTCAAGATTTGAGTTCAGGATCTGAAAAATATTTTCAAGAGAAAATATTGTGAAGTGAAGAGATCCGTGATCAGGATCTGAACCAGAGAACTCAAGATTTGAGTTCAGGACTTGAGAAATATTTTCAAAAGAAAATATTGTGAAGTAAAGAGATCCGTGATCGGGATCTGACCAGAGAATTCAAGATTTGAGTTCAGGATCTGAAAAATATTTTCAAGAGAAAATATTGTGAAGTAAATAGATCCGTGATCGGGATCTGACCAGAGAACTCAAGATTTGAGTTCAGGATCTGAAAAATATTTTCAAGAGAAAATATTGTGAAGTGAAGAGATCCGTGATCAGGATCTGAACTAAAGAACCCGAGATTTGAGTTCAGGATCTGAAAAATATTTTCAAGAAAAAATATGGTGAAGTAAAAAGATCAGTGATCAGGATGTGAACTGAAGAACTCAAGATTTGAGTTCAGGACCTGAAAAATATTTTCAAGAGAAAATATTGTGAAGTAAAGAGATCCGTGATCAGGATCTAAACTGAAGAACTCAAGATTTGAGTTCAGGACCTGAAAAATATTTTCAAGAGAAAATATTGTGAAGTAAAGAGATCCGTGATCAGGATCTGAACTGAAGAACTCAAGATTTGAGTTCAGGACCTGAAAAATATTTTCAAGAGAAAATATTATGAAATAAAGTGATCGGTAATTAGGAGCAGAACCCAAGATATGAATTCGAAAAGATTTTATTCTTAACTATTTCGGCAAAGAGCTGTCATAGTCAAGAATAGGGGGGAGTGGATGATGCGACATAATGGCGCATGTCCAGAAAGGAATAGCTACTGACTGAGACCAAAATAAAAGCTGATCACTTCCTCGAGGCATCAGGACCTGAAAAGTCCTTACCCCTGACATGAATCACGACCTGATCAGATCCCTTAAAGATCTGATCTGACAATTAATACTCTCATCCAGGATCAGGACGATAAAGGGCCTTGGTTAAATGAGAAGAAGCAAAAGAATCTTGGTGTATCAGAATATCTCTGCAGACCCCTGCAAATGTAGGCGCATTATCTGAACAATTAGTTATGCGTCAGATAGGACAGTGACGTGGCACTTTGGGTAACAAACCCTAGAAGCTAAATTACTCCCTTACCCCTCTAAAGCAAGGTATAAAAGCATTCCATTTTCAATTTGTAGAAAGTTAAGTCACTTTTTCTACTATTCACTCTCATATTCAAAACACTCCGATTTTCTTCATCTTCTTCATCGAACTCGACTGACTTGAGCGTCGGAGGTTCGTCGCCGGACACTCCTCCGGCCCGGTTTTTCGTGCAGGTCCTGGGAGCAACCGTCATCCTCCATCTTCATCAATCATTCAAGAAATCTTAAGGAGCGTGTAATCATTCTTTGATTGAGTCCTTATCAGTCATTTCTACGGATTTGATAAGGTCTCATCATCATCAAATAATTCTTAATATATTAAAGTTCTCAATACCAATTCCCCATAGACGGAGCCCATGTAGGGCCCAGGGGGTGCACTGGCCCCCCACTCATTTTTAATTTTTTTTATTATATATTTATACACCTTTTTATTTATTTAATTTATTTGTACTCCGTATTATTTAGCAGTAATAAATCTCTCCGTATTCACACATTCTCGATTACAGTTGATAGCCTTCCACCACTTTATCTCCCCTCCTTTTTTTGTGCTTATACTCTATTATGATGTTCCCTTTTTTGTTTTTATTAATTTTAGAAGTTTAGTTTAACTTTAATGATTGTGAATTTAATTAAACAAAAAATATTTAATACTTTTTCTTTACACGAGTATTAATAAATACAATCTCTTATTCAAAATGTAATTAATTTACCTTTGAAAAATGCAAAACGTCATATAAATTGGAAAGAAAATGAAAAGTCAAAACGTCATATATTATGAATAGAAGGGACTATTTGTTAAAAAAATATTTTTAACAAAGTACACCATGTACTTGAGTAGACTTTTACTAGTCAAATGTTGACCGTTGACCATCGTTGATCGGTCAACGGTCAAACTTTAATTTTTTTTATTTATTTATTTTTTTTTAAAAAACGATTTTTTTTTCGAATTTTTTTTTTCGATTTTTTTTTTTTTTTTGAAAAAGTGTATGTTATTATGACTAAAAAGTGTATCTTTGTTTTTTTTAATGAAAAGTGTATTTTACTATATTGAAAAGTGCAACATTGTTTTTAATGAAAAGTGTATGTTATTATAACTGAAAAGTGTATGATATTATAACTGAAAAGTGTAAGTTATATATTAATGAAAAGTGTATGTTATTATAACTGCAAAGTGTATGATCTATTAATGAAAAGTGTATGTTTATTTAATGAAAAGTGTATGTTATTATAACTGCAAAGTGTATGATCTATTTAATGAAAAGTGTATGTTATAATAACTAAAAAGTGTATGTTCTATTAATGAAAAATGTAAGTTATTATAATTGAAAAGTGTATGTTATTATAATTGAAAAGTGTATGATATTATAACTGAAAAGTGTATGCTAATGATACACCTTTTGGTTATTTGTACTCGTACTTTCATAATTTAAAAAAATTGGTGCTAATTTTTTTAAAAAATATTATTAATTTTACTAATTTTCTATAAATGTATAAGGATTGTTGAGAGTGGGTTTTGAACTCATAACCTTGTGATATGACAATATCAGGACAACCACTAGACTAGAATAACTTCTGTTAATTATTTTGTTATTTATTATATATATATTTAATATTTTCTATATAGTTGGACTCAAGTACACCATGTAGGGTAGCATGCATGTGATTATCATGAGCAAGAGTTACAGGCATGGATGATGTAAATGTAGAAAAAGGAAAAACATGCTCAAAAAATCTGACATTTCTGGAAATAATGATTTTTCCAGAGTTTAAGTCCAAGAGCTTGTAGCCTTTAGTACCAAAAGGGTAACCCAAAAAGACACACTTAGTGGCTCTAGGTTGAAACTTGTGCCTATGTGCAGTGAGGGTGCTAGCATAACACAAACAACCAAAAACTCTCATGTATGAGTAATCAACCTTCTTATTATACAAAAGCTGGAAAGGAGATTTATGTGCAAGAATGGACAAGGGGATTCTGTTAATAATATGTGCAGCAGTGAGAATACATTCATTCCAAAATTTCAATGGTAATCCAGATTGGAAGAGGAGGGATCTAGCTACTTGTAAAAGATGTTGATGTTTCCTCTCAACCAAACCATTTTGTTGAGGGGTTTCCACACAAGAAGTTTGGTGGAGTATGCCCAAAGTGTGATAGAAGTCATGCAATAAGAACTCAGTACCATTGTCACTCCTCAAAATCTTAATTCTAGCATTGAATTGAGTAAGAATCATGTTGGAAAATTTTTGTAATGAGAACAGAACATCAGATTTGTGTTTCAACATGTATATCCAAGTGCATCTAGTGAAGTCATCAACAATAGTCAAGAAAAATTTGTGACCTAAATGAGAAACAGTAGAGAATGGCCCCCAGACATCACAATGTATTAAATGGAAAGCATAAGTAGAAACAAAAGTGCTAATAGGAAAGGACTTTCTCTTTTGCTTAGCCAAAGGGCAAATGTTGCAAACATGGTTCTTGTTCCTAGGCTTTACATTCAAATGTTCAATAGTAGACAAGCATTTATTAGAGATATGCCCTAGTCTATAATGCCACAAATCAAAAGTGCTAGAAAGAAAAGCAGAGTGTACAGGATAAGTTGCAATCTTGAGAATGTAGAGGCCTCCAGTTTGTTCAGCAGAACCAATCACTGTCTTGGTGTTGATGTCCTGCAAAACACAGTGTGAGGATAAGAAATTCACAGAGCAACTAGAGTATCTAGTTAAATGAGATATGGACAACAAATTGTGAGTGAAATCAGGGACATAAAGAACATTATAAAGGGTTAAAGAATCACTCAATTTTATGTTCCCTATAAAAGTGGCAGTGGAGGTGGCATTATTAGGGAGACTGATTTTGATGTTAGATTTACAAGGAATGGAGGAAACAGGGAAAAATCAGAGGTCATGTGATCTGTGGCACCTGTATCCAAAATCCAAGTAGAAATATGTGAACTAAGACCATCACTTTTGGAACAAAGAGAGATACCTGTATCCTGTGGCTGATCAGAATGGTGGACAAAGGCTCCGGCTGCAGCATGAGGTGAAGGTGGGGCTTGTGGAGGCTGCTGTGTCTTAGTGTAGTTTAAGAATTGATCAAACAACTCTTGATTGACCAAAGGATTAGAGGGGAGGGCATCTTCCTTAGTGAGGTGGGGAAAAACCAAATTGGCAGAGGTTGTGTTATCATTCTTGCTCTTAGAACCTCTAGGTCCCTTCCAACCAGGAGGAAAACCAATTAAATGGAAGCACCTATCCACAGTATGTGAGGTGCCCCCACAGTGACTGCATAAGAGTGGTTTTCTCTTATCTTTAAAAGGTTTTTGAATAGGCTGCTTAGAAAACATGGCTACAGAATCAAGAGTAATGGAATGAGATGGATTGAGGGTTCTTTGAGATTCTTCTTGCAACAAAAGGGAGAAAACCTTAGCTAAAGGAGGAAAAGGAGATGTTAAAAGCAATTGACTACGAATAGCTGAATAAGAATCATCAAGGCCTACTAAAAACTTCATTACTGCATCTTGTTCCTGAGTTTTCGAAATCTTTTTAGGGATATCACATTCACAAATTTTCAAAGCATCACAAGAACAAGACAGGACAGGCCTAAAACTAAGATACTCATCCCATAAACTCTTGAATTGGTTATAATAGGTAACTAAAGATTGATTATCTTGGGCAATAGAACTAAGACTCTTTTCTAGATGATAAACTCTAGTGTCATCCGAACTAGTATACCTAATTTTCAATTCATCCCATACCTGTTGAGCGGAGGAGAAGTATTCCAGTGTGTGCTTGATTTCTGGAGAAATGGAATTCAGGATCCACATCAGGACCAAGTCGTTTGCGCGAACCCAGGCTGCGAAAATGGCAGGATCATCGTCTTGAATGGGCTGGGGCAACGAACCGTCGATCAAAGGTAATTTGTTCTTGACACTCAGGCCGCGCTTGATTGCATGACTCCAGTTGACAAAATTCGATCCGATTAAGGGACCGAGAGCGATGACGACGGCGGGATTGTCATTATGATGCAAGGCGAGAGGCGAGAGAGGATTCTTGGCTGGGTCAAGAGAAAGAGGATCAGGTGCCATCGGAAAAGATGGAAGCCACCGGAATCGAAAATAAAAGGGGAATAAAATCGAGCAAAATTGCTCGAAAAGGGGAAAAGATGCTCGCCGGAGATGGCGGCCAAAAACGGAGGCTTAGGCGGAAGTGAGAATCGGCTGTAAAACTGATACCATATCAAGCCATAGAACCAAGAATTGGAAGAATCACAAAACTGTATTTGAGAGAAAATGATGAATGAATGAATGTTTACAGAGGAAAGGGGAGATCCCCTTTTATACTTGCCCTAACCTAATAACAGTTAGTAACTAATTAGCAGTTTATTTACTAATAAAAACTGCTTATTAACTATCTTAATATCATGTTAGCTTGAAACATCGTTAGTGGACACTGGAAATTAGTGGCTACTTTAATTGAACGCAGAGGGGTTTATAAAATTAATGAAACACAGAGAATCGTTGAAGATTTTATGCTTTTTTACCAAAGTATGTGTGTGTATACAGTGACGGAGCCAGGAATTTTCAGTAGGGGGGGCCGATTTTCATTATTATAAAGATGAAAAAAATGTATTTATTATACTTATCGAAATTTCTCATAATAAAATTGTAAATACATTCAATTTTAAAGACATTCTTGTGAATCTTAGCAAAGCTTTAGACAATAATTTCAAATATACTATTAATCTATATTATTGACTCTATTAAAAAAAAACGGAGTATTAAGAAACAAAATGTATGTAAGCATTCATTTTAAATCCGTATAAACTTAATATGTATGTTTGAAAAATATAATGAATATTTTTATCATTAGTTTTAAAATTATCATTTATTTACTCAAATTATCATTAATTTTATTCATATATAAATATATATCATTATTTTAAAAAGAAAAAAATTATTAAATATATATATATAATAAAAAATGGTGGGGGGCACTGGACCCCTCTGGGCCTAGTGTGGCTCCGTCTATGTGTGTATATATAGCAGTTGGGATAAGTTGTATTTTGTGCAGGAAGGCTCTGAAAATTTTTTATCACGTAAAATTTTAGTTTATTTTTTTACTTATTTTTTGTGATAAAATTATACATATGGAAATAAAAGGACAGTAAAATTACTAGTCATATTAATTCTGAATATGTAAAAAATAAAATGAATAATTTAATTATTTTCGTAATTGGTGTGATATTTGTATTTTTTTTTTTAAATATAGATTCAATTGGGGTGAGAGTTCAATATTAACTAGACACGCGATTGCATTAACTTTTTTAACGACTTTCATACTTTTGACTTTTTTGAAACATTTTCATACTTTTGATTTACTTATACTTATACTAATTGATAATAAGATTTTAATTTCAACTTCCTTACTATTTTATTGAGTTACCAAAAGCCTTTATTTTAATTTACTGAACATTTCATCATCATTTGTATTACAAAAATATATTACCAGTTTCAATTTAATGAATATTTCACCATGTAGAATTCTAAAACCATCTTCATTCAAAGAATACAGAGAACAATTAATCAAGAAGAGCTTGGAATAAACTTTGAAAGATAGATTTCATGAATCAAAAAGTGAAGTATACAAATGCCCCTTGATAGTCTTTATAGACTAATCAAGTTTAAAACAGTTAAGTAACCTCTCTTAACTGCCTAACTAACTAGGTCTCCAATAATACAAGATGGAGGAGTGTATCTACTAATACTGAGGGTGTATTGAATATTTAAGTTGGATGTGAACTAACTAACCCTTTATAACTATCATCTTCGTCTTCAGCCTCGTCGTAGTAAGTAAACAGGAGTGGCACCGAGTTGAACGCTTGGTATCTTCCCACATTATTCAAGTGCTCGTTCTCCAACCTGCGATCATAATAAAAACACTACACTTTATTAGGTGCAAACATCCCTCAATTGCAATCAATCTATACTAGCCAATAAAACGATTATGTTTTATGTGTATACTCTGGTTTAGGAGCCGTTATTTTATGCGCCCTGGAGTTTTTTTTAGCTCATCAAATGCTATTTTCTTTCAAGTCATCGACAATGCACGGATTTCCTATTTTGTATTTCCCAGATAAGGTCTTTCCTCCTTCTAGTTCATACCATACTACCAAAACCACACCCTTACAATGAATGCACTACTATATATACTAAAAAATAATTTAATTTTCTTTCATTAGCTAGCTAGCTAGCATTTAACATTCCAGCTCAAGACTTTGGAGCTGGTTCTATGTCAAGGGAGAAGGATGTTACAGATTTTCATATGGCTGGAATGTTCAAGCTATAGACGTCTACTTATTAGAGGATATATTATATTCTCTAATACTACTTGTATATCTGGTGCCTTGACATAGATTGTGTAAAATGTGTCCCTTTATATATGAGAACTAGTGTAAGACCCGCGTACTACGCGGGGTTGAAATAAGTATATATTTTATAAATTTTTAATAATTATAATAATTTTTAACTTAATTTAATTTTATATTATAATGCGAGATTTGTAAAGATATGAAAAAGATTTTTTTTTTTTTTTAAAGTTGGAGAAGAGAGAGAAATAAGAGAAAGTCATTTAAAAAATAAAATAAAATTATATAATTAAAGAAATTTAGCAGAATTTTATTAGAGTATTTTTTTTAATTCAATTTTCTTTTTTCAATTTTTTTATTTAAAATTATTTAAACTATTTTATTCAGTTTATTTATATTTTATTCCAGTTAGTTACTCAAATTTTTAAATTTGCAATCGTATAAAATTTATAAATTAAAATTTTGTAAATTAAAATATATTATAATTATATATATATATATATATATATTATAAATATAAATTTAATTATACATATATATTTAGGTAATTTTAGGATAATACATAAGAGTAATTTTAGGAAAAACAAATCAAATCTTATTATTAGAGTAATTTTAGTAAATATGAAGATATGAAGATAGATAAAAGTAATTTTAGGGGAAAAAATCAAATCTTATTATTGGAGTAATTTTAGGGTGAAAAATCAAATCTTATTATTAGAGATCTTTTATATTATTAAATTTATTAATTTTATAGACGAAAATATTAAATTTGTTAGATTTATAAAAATTTGTATAAAATTAAATATGTAATTTTAGGGTTGACATGTTAAAAAATCGTGTATATATTTGTTAGATTTATAAAAATTTGTATAAGATTAAATATGTAATTTTAGGAAAAAAAATCAAATCTTATTATTGAAGGGGTTGGGCTGCTGTGTACTCAAGTACACAGTGTACTTGAGTCCAACTATATAGAAAATATATAATATATATATGATACATAACAAAATATTAAACAAAAGTCATTGTAGTTTAGTGGTTGTCCTTGGAATGCTTTACCACAATGTCCCAGGTTCGAGACCCACCTTCAACAAATTTCGATATTTTATTATTTTATTTTAGCACCACAATGTCCCAGGTTCGAGACCCACCTTCAACAAATTTCGAAATTTTATTATTTTATTTTAGCACCAGTTTTCAAATTTCGAAATTTTATTATTTTATTTTAGCACCAGTTTTCTATATTAATAAAAGTGCAACAATTAATAACTAAATGGTGTATCATTAATAATAATAAAAGTGCAAGTAATAAATAATAAATTTTGTCAATTTTCTATATTAATAAAAGTGCAACAATTAATAACTAAATAGTGTATCATTAATAATAATAAAAGTGCAAGTAATAAATAATAAATTTTGTCAATTTTTTATACATTATAAAAAGAGTGCAAGTACTAATAATATCATTAATTACACTTACTAATAATATCATTAATTACACTTACTAATAATATCATTAATTACACTTACTAATAATATTATTAAATAAAATTAATAATAATTTTTTTTTAAATTAGCACCAATTTTTTTATCCATTATAAAAAAAAGTGCAAGTACTAATAATATCATTAATTGCACTTACTAATAATATCATTAATAGTAATAAAAGTGCAAGTTAAAAAAAAAAACGAGTCAAATTAATAATAATTTTTTTAAAAAAAATTAGCACCAATTTTTCTAGATTATGAAAGTGCAAGTACAAATAACCAAAAGGTGTATCAATAGCATACACTTTTCAGTTATAATATCATACACTTTTCAATTATAATAACATACACCTTTCATTAATATATAACTTACAGTTTTCATTAATAGAACATACACTTTTTAGTTATAATAACATACACTTTTCATTAATAGATCATACACTTTGCAGTTATAATAACATACACTTTTCATTAATATAACATACACTTTTCAATAATAGATCATACACTTTGCAGTTATAATAACATACACTTTTCATTAATATATAACTTAAATTTTTCATTAATAGATCATAAACTTTTTAGTTATAATAACATACACTTTTCATTAAAAACAATGTTGCACTTTTCAATATAGTAACGTACACTTTTCATTAAAAAAATAAAGATACACTTTTTAGTTATAATAACATACACTTTTTTGAAAAAAAAATCGAAAAAAAAAAATTGAAAAAAAAAATTGAAAAAAAAAAAAAAGGTCAAAGTTTGACCGTTGACCGGTCAACGGTCAACTTTTGACTAGTCAAAGTCTACTCAAGTACATGGTGTAGTTGAGTACATACAAGACTTTGGCTTATTGAAGTAATTTAGGAAGATAGATAAGAGTAATTTTAGGGAAAACGAATCAAATCTTATTATTAGAGTAATTTTAGGAAATATGAAGATAGGAAGATAGATAAGAGTAATTTTAAAGGAAAAAAAAATCAAATCTTATTATTAAATATTATTAAGATAGATTAAATAGGAAAAAAAATCAAATCTTGTTGGAGTAATTTTAGGAATAAGATTAAAATTAAATTTATTTAGATATTATTAAGATAGATTAAATTTGTTTAAGTTAGATTTATAAAAATTAAAGTCAAAATATGTTGTATATTAAAATTTTGAATTTATAAAAAATCAAATCTTATTGTTGGAGTAATTTTAGGAATAATATTAAAATTAAATTTATTTAGATATTATTAAGAAGTAATTTAGGAAAATAGATAAGAGTAATTTTAGAGAAAACAAATCAAATCTTATTATTAGAGTAATTTTAGGAAATATGAAGATAGAAAGATAGATAAGAGTAATTTTAGGGGGAAAAAATCAAATCTTATTATTAAATATTATTAAGATAGATTAAATAGGAAAAAAAAATCAAATCTTATTGTTGGAGTAATTTTAAGAATAAGATTAAATTGGAGTAATTTTAAGAATAAGATTAAAATTAAATTTATTTAGATATTATTAAGATAGATTAAATTTATTTAAGTTAGATTTATAAAAATTAAAGTCAAAATATCGTGTATATTAAATTTTTGGATTTATAAAAAATCAAATCTTATTGTTGGAGTAATTTTAGGAATAATATTAAAATTAAATTTATTTAGATATTATTAAGATAGATTTATTTAAATATTATTAAGATATATTTGGTTGGAATTATAAAATATTATTATTTGTTGGAATAATTTTAGGAATAAGATTAAAATTAAATTTATTTAAATATTATTAAGATAGATTAAATAGAAAAAAAAAATCAAATCTTATTGTTGGAGTAATTTTAGAAATATAAGATTAAATACGTTTAAATTGAATTTATAAAAATAAAAAGATATAAAGATTAAATTTATGACAATTAAGATGAATTTCTAAAAATCTTCTATCTTCAAAATTTTTTCACAATCTTCAAAGTTCTTCACAATCTTCAAAGTCACAAAGTCACAATCATCGAATTGATTTCTATTGATGAATAGACAATCTTCAAAATCCAAAATCTTCAATAAATTGATACATCGAGAAAGACGAATCAAGAAATTGGATTTCTATTGAGAACATGAGAGACAATGATAAATTACAAAAATCTTCGAATGTAAGAAGAAATATACATAAATTACAAAAATCTTCAATCTTCAAATTTTCTACACAATCTTCAAAGTCACAACCTTCAAATCTTCAAAATCTTCAATCTTCAAAATTTCTAAAAATCTTCAATTTTCAAAATTTCTTCACTATTTTCAAATCTTCAAAGTTATTCACAATCTTCAAAATCTTCATAAATTGATTATCAAAATACAAAATCTTCATAAATTGATTATAAAAATAAAAAATATTCAATAAATTGATTATAATCAATGGATGACATAAAAAGTAAAATTGAGATTTAGAACATGAGAGACAATCATAAATTACAAAAATCTTCGAATGTAAGAAGAAATATACATAAATTACAAAAAATTTCAATATTCAAAATTCCTTCAAATCTTCAATTTTCAAAATTTCTTCACTATCTTCAAATTTTCAAAGTTCTTCACAATCTTCAAAATCTTCAATAAATTGATTATAATCAATAGATGACATAAAAAGTAAAAATTTCTTCACTATCTTCAAATCTTCAAAGTTCTTCACAATCTTCAATAAATTGATTATAATCAATGGATGACATAAAAAGTAAAATTGAGAATGAATGAGAAATTAGGGATACAAAATCTTCAATAATTTGATTATAATCAATGGATGAGTCGATGACATAAAAAGTAAAATTGAGAATGAATGAGAAATTAGGGATTTTGAGAAGAGATGAGGGATTTATATAGAAAAAAAGATTAAGAATGTATGGTCAAGATTAAGTTTTAAAATGAATGGATGAGATTAAAAGAAAAGTATAGAATGAATGAGAATTCAGGAATTTTGAAATAGAGTGATTTGAGAAGAGAGAGATTGAAATAAACCAATGAATTAGTGCCACGTGGCTGTAAAAAATGTTTGCAAATATATATAATAAAGATTATTTTGCTGATAAAAAAATACTCCATAGCTAGTAGGATTAAACCGAAACTCTGGTGAAGCTCGCACATCAATCCGCATATAATATTTTATAAGTATGAAATAAGCTAAATAAGTATCAAGAGAAGTTGTAGTTGTTGGTCCCAAAAGTTGAGTTAAGATTGATTAAGCTAGTAAAAGTCTAGAGGGGAGGGGTGAATAGACTTTTAAAAATCTTTCAAAACATCAGAGTTTATAATGCGGAAATGTGTTCTGAATAATACTGTTCTTAAAATCAGACCAGTACTAACAGTTCTTGTTTATACTCAACTTTTCTTTAAATCTTTCCTTTAGAAAACTTACTGTTCTTGTTCAAACAAATATATCAACAGTTAATCAAAACAGAAAATAAAACAGTAAAGAACACAAGATTTATAGTGGTTCGACAAATGTCTACATCCACTCTCACAACTCCAGTTGCGATGTTTTATTACTCTTTTCCACTTGAGTACTTGTAGCTTAGAGTCCCAAGATTAAGACTTTGATCTTGTCGATTATACCTCCAGGTATATCTTCGATCTACTAGTAATTTCACAAGCAACTAGCAAACTTGTTTACACAATACAAACTTAAAACGAAAAGTAAAACTTCTCTTTGTAATAGCCTTTGATTCTTCAAATTAGATCTGTGGCTTCTCTTCAGTTCTTCTTGATCTCCAACTCTGTGAGTTCTTAAATACTTCTTGATTGCTTCGAATATCTTGAGTAGTCGTAGTCTCAGTAGTCCTTTCAAGTAGAAGATCACACGGTATTTATAAGCATTAGTAAGACAGTTAGCAGTTTGTAAACCAACTCTCAACTAACTCATAACCGTTTCTTGTTGTAACTTCCATCTGTTTGTAACCAACTTATCCTATCTTTCAAGTCAGCATATCTTCATATAAATCTTCAGTTACGTTTCAAATAAGTCATCCAAACTTATTCTTCAAATAAACCAACTCAGCACAGTAAACTACTCTTCTTAGTTCTACTGCTCTTGGTCAGTCAGCTCAGTTCTTCAAAACTGTTCAGCTTCCTTCAAAAACTTCACTTGATTTCTTCAATCTCTGAAATAGTCTTCTGATATCTCTTAGTCTTCTTTCTTCAAACTAATCTACTGTTTTAACTATTACAATGCTGAATACAATAACATACAACTTTACAAATATAAAACCTATCTATACATCAACTGAACTACATACAGATGAGTATATTTAAGTCCTATACTATAAGATGTCTATACAATACTTCCATCAGCTTAGTTCTTAAACAGTTCATATATCAGAATACTAAAAATACTAAGATCAGTAAACATAAGATCAGTAAACTCAGACTAAGATCAGTAAACTTATATCATATATCTCAGTTAGAACAACATATAATCACATATATCATTAACTCAAATTGCTTTTTGGCCATCAAAACATACAATCATCATCTAGAACATTGTTTATAGGATTCATATCCCAACAATTTCCCCCTTTTTGATGAAGCCAAAACTACTTAAACATTAACAGATCAGTAGTTAAGATATATAGTTAATCATATCAGTTCATCAAACCAAAAATCAGATTAGGATTCATATTCAAAATAAGATCAGATATTACACATACTTCACATAGTCACAGAAATACCAAATAAAGAAATAAAGATAAGGTTAAGAAATGTTATCTTTTCCAGCATAGTCCTTCATCTTCAGTCTTTAATAGGAATTCTGAATGCCAAGTACATCCTATTCTTGATATCCATCATGTGTTTAGTATCAGTTATTCCTTCATCTTGAATAATCCTTGAAATTATGTCTCCAACTTCATTCAGATCAGGTTCTCCATTTCCAAGTCTTGGAGGTCCCCAAACTGGTTCTTCAGGACATAAAATCTGTATTCCTGCACCAGCAGCTAATAACAGAATATATTCCCAAAAATCTCTTGACATATTCATCATGAATTCATCAAAATCAAAATATTCATCTTCTTTGCTTGAATGATCACCAAATTTCTTCACTATGAAATTATCAATTTGCCATTTCTTTTTCAAACTATTCCATAACTCCATATCTTCTGGATCAACCACGAATTCTATAAATTGTTCATCCAGAACAGTTCCAACAGATTTAGACTTCATTTTCTTTTTCAATGCAGTAACTTTATTATCAAACTTCTTTCTTGCAGCTTCTGCATCTTTCATCTTTTGTTTTCTAATCTGTTCAGCAGATCTTTTTTCAGCTAATTCCATTTTCTTCTTAGAAAGCATCTGATTATGCTTCTCAATAGCTTCAGCCATCTGAACATCACTAGGTCTACTATCAGTAACCATATGTTTCAGTTTGCTTTTAGACCTGGTTAACCTTCCAGTCTCTTCAGCCTCTTCTTCATCATCAATAACCAATTTTCTTTTTCTTATTCCAGAAGAAGATTCAGTAACATGTTTCTCAGCAACAGAATCAGGATTTTCCAATTTTAACTTCAGACTGATGATTTCTTCTTTCAAATCATCAATGCTTGTTTTCAACTCATCCTGACTCACAACCATTTGGGCTTGTTGTGATTGAGTTTGTTCCATCACTTTCATCACTTTTACTTCCCCCTTTTTGGCTTCATCTTGCCATTCCTTCAAGGGAGTTAAAAGAAATTCTACTCTCTTTTGCAGCTCAGTAGAAAGTGACTTTTCTTGTAATCTATGCAGATCATAGATTTTGTTCATTGTGAATTCCATTATGTTTTCATATGAATTTGCAGCAGTCAAATTCTCCAATTTCTCAGCGGCTTGCTGAAATCTTTTCAAAGTTTCATCCAACTTACTTTGTAACTCTTCATTGTGCTTTTTCAACAATTCAAAGCTAGAGTTAACTTGCACAGATTCGGTATGAACATCTTGTACTGCTTCATCAAGCACAGTATGTTCATCAGCAATGATAGGTGTACTTTCCAACTCATCAGTACCCATATCTTGATCCACTAAGACTTCAGTTTCTTCAGCTACAACCGTGTTTTCAAACATTTCAGTAGCATTTGTATCGGCTTCATAATCAGCTTCCATATCATCATCATAGTCAGCATGATTATCAGAATTTCGAACTTCAGTATTGTCAGCATCCATGTTGACATCAGTATCAACATCTACATCAGTAGGCTTAACCATGGAATATTTGCATCCAGTTATTCTTTCAATCAACTGAATAACAGATTCCAAAGTTGATAACTCATTATAAGAATTAACACCTGCAGCTTCTTTCTGTTCTTGTTCCCAATCATGGAACACAGATAAACCACCCATACCTTCAGCTACTATCATTTGCTCACTTAGATCAAGTCTACTAAGATATACCCAAGTACCTATTCTTAGAAGTTGCTCAAAAGTCTTAGAGCTGTCATCTAAACCATGAAAGCATTTGAGAATAACATTTCTCAATTTAAATCGAATCCTCTCCTCCTTATCACAAATGGGATAATCCATTAAAAATACTGATTCAGGTTGGATAACCTCAATCTCAGTTGGTTCAGAAGAAGGCATATGTTCATGCTCAGTAGAATGATCATGAACGGGTTCAGATTCAGGTTCAGGAACAAAATGGGGAGTAGACGAATGGTGAGGATCAGCTTGAGGAGTGGAATGAAAAGAAGTGTTCTGAGGGGTTGAGGGAGGAGTGTTCTGACGAATAGGGGAGTAATGGACAGACTCATCAGAACAGGAAGGCTCAGCTTCAAGGGGTTGGGCTTGTATAGAATGAGAGGTTGAGTGAGAAGGGGTAGAGGTCTGGAGGCCTCTTCTGGGTCTAAGAGCATCAGACAATCTAGTTCTCTTATGTGAAAGAATAAGACTAGAAGAACTTACCTCTTCCACAGACGACACCTTCACAGCAGCAACTGACTCTTCTGACTTTTCAGGAATGACCCTAGCTGATCGACCTCTGCGTAATCCAGATCGAATAGGATCATGCCTAGCCTTCGTTCTCGCCTCTGGCTCATCATTGTCAGAACGAAACATAGATCCACCAGATTCTTGAGGTTGAGGATGATTCCTCTGATCTTGTTCAAACAAAGTGGACTCCTTCTTGAACAAGAATTTGCCCTGATGAAATCTTTTTGGACGACTCCAATCCATCTTCCTTTCAGCTAATTGTGGTAACAGTATGCTCAATTTACTTCCAAAACCCAACAGGGATTTAATGGAAAATTCTCTTGAGACTTCATTAAAAACCACTTTTTCTCTTTCAGCTAGCAGTCTGCCAAGTATAAATCCTTGCCAATTTCCATTGACGCGATCAGTGATTGCAGCCATAATGCGAATCTTGAGATTGGTAAGGGCGTCTTGACTGTGATGTTGCCCTAATAGGCATTTTCCAGCGATATCCATCAGTAATTGCATACCTTCTGAGAGCATATCTTTCTTCAAATTTGACAACGTTGCTGGGTCAACATTCAACCACCTGCCCACGCGAACTTTCTCTCGTCCTGCCATATAGCTCAGAATGTCTATCGGCCCGTCTGGAAGATTGAACGCGATTCCTAGGGTTTCCTTTGAAATGACAACCCTGTGGCCAGAAATCATCGAGCGAATGTTGTTTGAGTCACCCTGCACCTGAAGAAAGAATTCCATCGCCTCAGGTTCGTAAACCTTCACAGGAAATGATTCTAGATATTTCCGTAGCCCACATTCTTCACACATGGTGAGAATGGCTTGATTCTCTGCCTTCTGACGTCCGGTGAAGTAAACGGAGTTTTCAATGAAGATACCTTTCTCTCGCAACCATCTAGATGAGTCAAAAGTTCCTGCCACTTCATTTTCTTCGTTAATAACATCGATAATCGCCATTGAAAAGAAATAGAGGAGTGTTGTTTGCAAGAGTAAGGGTATTTGAGAAGGCTTGAGCTTAGAAAATTTTGCAGAAAAAATATTGAGTAATGAAGAAGATGAAGTTAAAGAGATCGTGTAAATCTAAAATCAAATCAACATCTAGGGCTTGGATTGATTTTGATTTCCACATTGTGTGGTTTGGATTGAGTTATTGAAAAAGTAAAAAAAAACGTTCCAGATTCATAGCAACCCAATTCCAATTTGGAGCCAACTTGTGTTGATAAATACACCTTTTTAAATTAGGTTAGAGATAGAGGAGTGAATTAATCTTTTCTATAACCGATCTAATTTTGAACAGACCTTGACTTAGAAAAATTCTAAGGCAAAATACTGTTTTGATGTATATCAGCACAGTTGTTTCCATCCTCAGCTTCCAATAATCGTAATCTGCAACCTTAAACTTAGGAAGTTTATTGATGTTAGTTTCTTCCATGATAGAACAGACAGTTAAGATCAGTAATAGAGCAGGTATATGCAGATAGACGAGTAAGATCAAGAAACAAGTATCAGTAATGAGAAACAGTTAGACTTTCCCAAAGTCTACAAGGTTATCTAGAAACAGCAGTCCAAAGAACCACTGCTCTGATACCACTTGTTGGTCCCAAAAGTTGAGTTAAGATTGATTAAGCTAGTAAAAGTCTAGAGGGGAGGGGTGAATAGACTTTTAAAAATCTTTCAAAATATCAGAGTTTATAATGCGGAAATGTGTTCTGAATAATACTGTTCTTAAAATCAGACCAGTACTAACAGTTCTTGTTTATACTCAACTTTTCTTTAAATCTTTCCTTTAGAAAACTTACTGTTCTTGTTCAAACAAATATATCAACAGTTAATCAAAACAGAAAATAAAACAGTAAAGAACACAAGATTTATAGTGGTTCGACAAATGTCTACATCCACTCTCACAACTCCAGTTGCGATGTTTTATTACTCTTTTCCACTTGAGTACTTGTAGCTTAGAGTCCCAAGATTAAGACTTTGATCTTGTCGATTATACCTCCAGGTATATCTTCGATCTACTAGTAATTTCACAAGCAACTAGCAAACTTGTTTACACAATACAAACTTAAAACGAAAAGTAAAACTTCTCTTTGTAATAGCCTTTGATTCTTCAAATCAGATCTGTGGCTTCTCTTCAGTTCTTCTTGATCTCCAACTCTGTGAGTTCTTAAATACTTCTTGATTGCTTCGAATATCTTGAGTAGTCGTAGTCTCAGTAGTCCTTTCAAGTAGAAGATCACACGGTATTTATAAGCATTAGTAAGACAGTTAGCAGTTTGTAAACCAACTCTCAACTAACTCATAACCGTTTCTTGTTGTAACTTCCATCTGTTTGTAACCAACTTATCCTATCTTTCAAGTCAGCATATCTTCATATAAATCTTCAGTTACGTTTCAAATAAGTCATCCAAACTTATTCTTCAAATAAACCAACTCAGCACAGTAAACTACTCTTCTTAGTTCTACTGCTCTTGGTCAGTCAGCTCAGTTCTTCAAAACTGTTCAGCTTCCTTCAAAAACTTCACTTGATTTCTTCAATCTCTGAAATAGTCTTCTGATATCTCTTAGTCTTCTTTCTTCAAACTAATCTACTGTTTTAACTATTACAATGCTGAATACAATAACATACAACTTTACAAATATAAAACCTATCTATACATCAACTGAACTACATACAGATGAGTATATTTAAGTCCTATACTATAAGATGTCTATACAATACTTCCATCAGCTTAGTTCTTAAACAGTTCATATATCAGAATACTAAAAATACTAAGATCAGTAAACATAAGATCAGTAAACTCAGACTAAGATCAGTAAACTTATATCATATATCTCAGTTAGAACAACATATAATCACATATATCATTAACTCAAATTGCTTTTTGGCCATCAAAACATACAATCATCATCTAGAACATTGTTTATAGGATTCATATCCCAACAATTTCCCCCTTTTTGATGAAGCCAAAACTACTTAAACATTAACAGATCAGTAGTTAAGATATATAGTTAATCATATCAGTTCATCAAACCAAAAATCAGATTAGGATTCATATTCAAAATAAGATCAGATATTACACATACTTCACATAGTCACAGAAATACCAAATAAAGAAATAAAGATAAGGTTAAGAAATGTTATCTTTTCCAGCATAGTCCTTCATCTTCAGTCTTTAATAGGAATTCTGAATGCCAAGTACATCCTATTCTTGATATCCATCATGTGTTTAGTATCAGTTATTCCTTCATCTTGAATAATCCTTGAAATTATGTCTCCAACTTCATTCAGATCAGGTTCTCCATTTCCAAGTCTTGGAGGTCCCCAAACTGGTTCTTCAGGACATAAAATCTGTATTCCTGCACCAGCAGCTAATAACAGAATATATTCCCAAAAATCTCTTGACATATTCATCATGAATTCATCAAAATCAAAATATTCATCTTCTTTGCTTGAATGATCACCAAATTTCTTCACTATGAAATTATCAATTTGCCATTTCTTTTTCAAACTATTCCATAACTCCATATCTTCTGGATCAACCACGAATTCTATAAATTGTTCATCCAGAACAGTTCCAACAGATTTAGACTTCATTTTCTTTTTCAATGCAGTAACTTTATTATCAAACTTCTTTCTTGCAGCTTCTGCATCTTTCATCTTTTGTTTTCTAATCTGTTCAGCAGATCTTTTTTCAGCTAATTCCATTTTCTTCTTAGAAAGCATCTGATTATGCTTCTCAATAGCTTCAGCCATCTGAACATCACTAGGTCTACTATCAGTAACCATATGTTTCAGTTTGCTTTTAGACCTGGTTAACCTTCCAGTCTCTTCAGCCTCTTCTTCATCATCAATAACCAATTTTCTTTTTCTTATTCCAGAAGAAGATTCAGTAACATGTTTCTCAGCAACAGAATCAGGATTTTCCAATTTTAACTTCAGACTGATGATTTCTTCTTTCAAATCATCAATGCTTGTTTTCAACTCATCCTGACTCACAACCATTTGGGCTTGTTGTGATTGAGTTTGTTCCATCACTTTCATCACTTTTACTTCCCCCTTTTTGGCTTCATCTTGCCATTCCTTCAAGGGAGTTAAAAGAAATTCTACTCTCTTTTGCAGCTCAGTAGAAAGTGACTTTTCTTGTAATCTATGCAGATCATAGATTTTGTTCATTGTGAATTCCATTATGTTTTCATATGAATTTGCAGCAGTCAAATTCTCCAATTTCTCAGCGGCTTGCTGAAATCTTTTCAAAGTTTCATCCAACTTACTTTGTAACTCTTCATTGTGCTTTTTCAACAATTCAAAGCTAGAGTTAACTTGCACAGATTCGGTATGAACATCTTGTACTGCTTCATCAAGCACAGTATGTTCATCAGCAATGATAGGTGTACTTTCCAACTCATCAGTACCCATATCTTGATCCACTAAGACTTCAGTTTCTTCAGCTACAACCGTGTTTTCAAACATTTCAGTAGCATTTGTATCGGCTTCATAATCAGCTTCCATATCATCATCATAGTCAGCATGATTATCAGAATTTCGAACTTCAGTATTGTCAGCATCCATGTTGACATCAGTATCAACATCTACATCAGTAGGCTTAACCATGGAATATTTGCATCCAGTTATTCTTTCAATCAACTGAATAACAGATTCCAAAGTTGATAACTCATTATAAGAATTAACACCTGCAGCTTCTTTCTGTTCTTGTTCCCAATCATGGAACACAGATAAACCACCCATACCTTCAGCTACTATCATTTGCTCACTTAGATCAAGTCTACTAAGATATACCCAAGTACCTATTCTTAGAAGTTGCTCAAAAGTCTTAGAGCTGTCATCTAAACCATGAAAGCATTTGAGAATAACATTTCTCAATTTAAATCGAATCCTCTCCTCCTTATCACAAATGGGATAATCCATTAAAAATACTGATTCAGGTTGGATAACCTCAATCTCAGTTGGTTCAGAAGAAGGCATATGTTCATGCTCAGTAGAATGATCATGAACGGGTTCAGATTCAGGTTCAGGAACAAAATGGGGAGTAGACGAATGGTGAGGATCAGCTTGAGGAGTGGAATGAAAAGAAGTGTTCTGAGGGGTTGAGGGAGGAGTGTTCTGACGAATAGGGGAGTAATGGACAGACTCATCAGAACAGGAAGGCTCAGCTTCAAGGGGTTGGGCTTGTATAGAATGAGAGGTTGAGTGAGAAGGGGTAGAGGTCTGGAGGCCTCTTCTGGGTCTAAGAGCATCAGACAATCTAGTTCTCTTATGTGAAAGAATAAGACTAGAAGAACTTACCTCTTCCACAGACGACACCTTCACAGCAGCAACTGACTCTTCTGACTTTTCAGGAATGACCCTAGCTGATCGACCTCTGCGTAATCCAGATCGAATAGGATCATGCCTAGCCTTCGTTCTCGCCTCTGGCTCATCATTGTCAGAACGAAACATAGATCCACCAGATTCTTGAGGTTGAGGATGATTCCTCTGATCTTGTTCAAACAAAGTGGACTCCTTCTTGAACAAGAATTTGCCCTGATGAAATCTTTTTGGACGACTCCAATCCATCTTCCTTTCAGCTAATTGTGGTAACAGTATGCTCAATTTACTTCCAAAACCCAACAGGGATTTAATGGAAAATTCTCTTGAGACTTCATTAAAAACCACTTTTTCTCTTTCAGCTAGCAGTCTGCCAAGTATAAATCCTTGCCAATTTCCATTGACGCGATCAGTGATTGCAGCCATAATGCGAATCTTGAGATTGGTAAGGGCGTCTTGACTGTGATGTTGCCCTAATAGGCATTTTCCAGCGATATCCATCAGTAATTGCATACCTTCTGAGAGCATATCTTTCTTCAAATTTGACAACGTTGCTGGGTCAACATTCAACCACCTGCCCACGCGAACTTTCTCTCGTCCTGCCATATAGCTCAGAATGTCTATCGGCCCGTCTGGAAGATTGAACGCGATTCCTAGGGTTTCCTTTGAAATGACAACCCTGTGGCCAGAAATCATCGAGCGAATGTTGTTTGAGTCACCCTGCACCTGAAGAAAGAATTCCATCGCCTCAGGTTCGTAAACCTTCACAGGAAATGATTCTAGATATTTCCGTAGCCCACATTCTTCACACATGGTGAGAATGGCTTGATTCTCTGCCTTCTGACGTCCGGTGAAGTAAACGGAGTTTTCAATGAAGATACCTTTCTCTCGCAACCATCTAGATGAGTCAAAAGTTCCTGCCACTTCATTTTCTTCGTTAATAACATCGATAATCGCCATTGAAAAGAAATAGAGGAGTGTTGTTTGCAAGAGTAAGGGTATTTGAGAAGGCTTGAGCTTAGAAAATTTTGCAGAAAAAATATTGAGTAATGAAGAAGATGAAGTTAAAGAGATCGTGTAAATCTAAAATCAAATCAACATCTAGGGCTTGGATTGATTTTGATTTCCACATTGTGTGGTTTGGATTGAGTTATTGAAAAAGTAAAAAAAAACGTTCCAGATTCATAGTAACCCAATTCCAATTTGGAGCCAACTTGTGTTGATAAATACACCTTTTTAAATTAGGTTAGAGATAGAGGAGTGAATTAATCTTTTCTATAACCGATCTAATTTTGAACAGACCTTGACTTAGAAAAATTCTAAGGCAAAATACTGTTTTGATGTATATCAGCACAGTTGTTTCCATACACACTTTACTTCAATTTCGTATTACCAGATTATTGAATTTTACTTATCTGGGTTCAGCTGAGTACTGTGATCAGCTGAGTACTCATTTGAAGATCAGCTCTGTAGTTGGGTCAGCTCAGTAGTCCTTAGATCAGTTCCCAACTTTTCTGATTTTCACCTTGTTTGATATCAGCATAGTACTTTCTCAGATCAGTACTGTAGATATACTGTAGACAGATTTTCCCTGTAATCAAATAAGCTATGTAGACAGTCTAATCAGTAATCAGATCAGTTCTGTAGATTGAATGATATTGTAGTCAGAATAGTTCTGTAGACAAATCAATTTTGTAATCAGAACAGTCCTGTAGACAAATCATTACAATAGTCAGAACATGTCTGTAGACAGATATGTGCTGTAATCAGATCAGATTTGTAGACAGATCTAATCTGTAATCAGACCAGTTCCCCCTTCAGTGGAGAACTCCTCTTCTGTGCCTGTTTCACCTTGGTAGAAGTGTTAGTTCATGCATAGCTGGTGAAATTTAGTACAGAATAGTAAAGAATAATTAGCATAGGTCTATATAAGGTTTGTTCTAAGGTGATTAGTGCTCTGAGTCAATCATACAGGATATTTAAGAAATCATAGATTCCCCCTTGAATGTATATGCTCAATTCCCTCAGCTTTACCAGCTTCCTCATCGGGATTTAGGCACCTTAGATACCTTTTTACCTGTTTGTGGTGTATGTAGAGGTCTTGACATGGTCTGTTCTTCAGAATTACCCATCTTGGTGAACTGATCTTGATATCAGCTCAGTACCTGAAATGTTAGAGTATAGCTCTATATACATGTGGGATCCATGTCGACCCTGCAAGTAGTGATCTTAATAATTTAGGTACCCTTTCTTTACTGGGGTCCTTGGGGGTTAGTAGTAAGAGGTATCCAAATAAACATAGAAGTTTTGAACAATTGAGACCTCTTAAGTTTTCTACCATGCTTATCACAGAACAGTACTTTATTGACCTTATCCAAATTATCAGCAGACTTGGGATCTATTTTTCTGAGATAGCCTTTCCTTGGTTCTATCCCTTTTTCAGGAAGATCAGTATGTCTGTAGTAATTTGCATAGGGCTTAAAAGCCTGTGGACCATACGGCTTATAGATGCGTTTTGGTCTTTCCTCTCCAATGATGTCATAAGATAAAGGTGGAGGATAAAGAACAGGTTTGTTATGATAATGAGGCACGAATTTTCTAGGTTTAGTTGAGTACAGCTGAGACTGCCTTATAAAAGGAGGTCTAGGCTGTTTCCAACTTGCCTGTGCTTGTCTTGACCTACTGTTCTGAGTCTGCCTCTTCTGATTCCAGGACAGTTCTGCTCTGGTCAGAGGAGTAGTACTCTTCTGGTATGGTCTTGACTGTACTGGTCTAGATCCATTCTTCTGTTTACCATTCTTGGTAGTAGGAGGAATGTATTTAGACTGTACTTTGGATTTTGGTTCATTATCATAAGTCATAGGTTCTTTTCCTTTATCTAATTGTAAAGAACTTGAACTAGCTCCAGTAGTGTTCTTAATGCCTGAAGTAGAGGAACTAGGCAGATCAGTACCTATTCCACTTTTATCATAAGGAGCTCTGTATCTGTCTGATAGTGTTTGATTAATCTTAGAGGAGTTAATCATATCAGATAGCTTTAGATCTAAGCTCAGTACTTCAGATTCTAAGAATCTATTGCGCTCTTCAAGTTTTTCACATTTAATCTTTAGTTCATTGAATTCATTTGTCTCTTTGGCTTGTGTGTGAAGCATACCCTGATATAGCTTGTCCATGGATGCATACTTTTCTTTGAGTTGAGACAACTCTTCTGATAGCCGTGCATTTAGAACAGTTATATTAGGATCCACTTTCAATTGAGCTTCTCGAAGACTAATGATTTCTTGTCTTAAAGATATGTTCTCATCACTGATTTCCATGAATGCTTTGTTAGCTGGTAGGAGGTCTTCTTCATTCATTCCATTGGAATGGTGAAGACTACTCCCTACACTACTATCAGCAGTGTCACATAAATCAGAATCAGATTCATCACAAGATTGAAAAGATGTGGCAGAAGATACCTCTTGATCGATTTTAGCCATCATAACCAGTCCATCATCTGCAATGAAGACTTCTTTCTCACTGCTAGAAGAGTAATCAGAAGAAGACGATGGCAACTCATCTGAATCCGTGTCAGATTCATTGTAGGCCACCATTGCCCTCTTACCCTTAGCATATTTGCGATCTCTCCTTGCTTTCCTTTCTCTTCTGTCTTCAGCACTCAGATCAGGACATTCATAGATGTAATGACCTGGCTTTTCACAGTTATAACACAGAGGTTCATTAGTAGAACGTTTAGAAGGAGAATGATATCGGTTCCTGTCCTTTCTATCAGCAGAGTTTCTATCCTTCCTATCAGCAGAGTTCCTATCTCTTCTTTTCTCTTTGGGACCCTCATCTCTCTTTTCAGAAGATTTGTGGTCCCTTCTGGTCCTAGAAGAGTCCCTGTTACTAGAGCCCTGAGAGTTCTTATAAAATCTCTTATATCTACCATACCTCTTGTTAAGTTTATCAAACCTCTTAATCATTAACTGATCCTTAAGAGCAAGATCAGTACTCTCTAGTTCATCTTTTATGCTTGAGGACTTAGACATAGATGGTCTAGACTTCTTAGAGGTAGATGCCTTAAGTGCAATACTCTTGGAGATTTCCTTCTCCCTATCACTGCTCACTATTGGATCTTCTTCATCCAATTCAAACTCATGCGCCTTAAGGGTTTGGAAGGTGGTTTCAGCAGACCAGGTGTCTATATCCTGTGTGGTTTTAATGATCATCTTGACCATTTTCCACCTGTCATCTAGAGCCTTAAGAATACGCAGATTTATCTCCCTATTGGTGTAAGTCTTTCCTAAAACATCCAAGTCATTCATGATTTTAGTAAAACGAGTATCGAGCTGGTCGATTGTTTCACCAGACTTTATTTTAAATGATTCGAACCGCTGGACAGCTGTAGATAGTTTGCTTTCCTTTATTAGGGATGTACCTTCACAAAGAATAGCTAACTTATCCCACATTTCTTTGGCAGATTTGCATTTTACCACTTTCCCAAGATACTCGTTGGGAAGGGTGTGCAAAATGTAATTCTTAGCCAAGCTGTCTAAGTTGTTCTGCCTCATTTCCTCAGTAGTCAAATCTAACCTGGGTTTTGCGACAAGAACACCAACTGGTTTTGAGGGTTCCAGAGTTGCAGTGTTGGGTACCATGGTAGTGATTGGCCCTTCTTTGATTACAGACATCATTAGATCATGGGTTGAGCTAAAGATGGCCTCCATCCTCAGCTTCCAATAATCGTAATCTGCAACCTTAAACTTAGGAAGTTTATTGATGTTAGTTTCTTCCATGATAGAACAGACAGTTAAGATCAGTAATAGAGCAGGTATATGCAGATAGACGAGTAAGATCAAGAAACAAGTATCAGTAATGAGAAACAGTTAGACTTTCCCAAAGTCTACAAGGTTATCTAGAAACAGCAGTCCAAAGAACCACTGCTCTGATACCACTTGTTGGTCCCAAAAGTTGAGTTAAGATTGATTAAGCGAGTAAAAGTCTAGAGGGGAGGGGTGAATAGACTTTTAAAAATCTTTCAAAATATCAGAGTTTATAATGCGGAAATGTGTTCTGAATAATACTGTTCTTAAAATCAGACCAGTACTAACAGTTCTTGTTTATACTCAACTTTTCTTTAAATCTTTCCTTTAGAAAACTTACTGTTCTTGTTCAAACAAATATATCAACAGTTAATCAAAACAGAAAATAAAACAGTAAAGAACACAAGATTTATAGTGGTTCGACAAATGTCTACATCCACTCTCACAACTCCAGTTGCGATGTTTTATTACTCTTTTCCACTTGAGTACTTGTAGCTTAGAGTCCCAAGATTAAGACTTTGATCTTGTCGATTATACCTCCAGGTATATCTTCGATCTACTAGTAATTTCACAAGCAACTAGCAAACTTGTTTACACAATACAAACTTAAAACGAAAAGTAAAACTTCTCTTTGTAATAGCCTTTGATTCTTCAAATCAGATCTGTGGCTTCTCTTCAGTTCTTCTTGATCTCCAACTCTGTGAGTTCTTGAATACTTCTTGATTGCTTCGAATATCTTGAGTAGTCGTAGTCTCAGTAGTCCTTTCAAGTAGAAGATCACACGGTATTTATAAGCATTAGTAAGACAGTTAGCAGTTTGTAAACCAACTCTCAACTAACTCATAACTGTTTCTTGTTGTAACTTCCATCTGTTTGTAACCAACTTATCCTATCTTTCAAGTCAGCATATCTTCATATAAATCTTCAGTTACGTTTCAAATAAGTCATCCAAACTTATTCTTCAAATAAACCAACTCAGCACAGTAAACTACTCTTCTTAGTTCTACTGCTCTTGGTCAGTCAGCTCAGTTCTTCAAAACTGTTCAGCTTCCTTCAAAAACTTCACTTGATTTCTTCAATCTCTGAAATAGTCTTCTGATATCTCTTAGTCTTCTTTCTTCAAACTAATCTACTGTTTTAACTATTACAATGCTGAATACAATAACATACAACTTTACAAATATAAAACCTATCTATACATCAACTGAACTACATACAGATGAGTATATTTAAGTCCTATACTATAAGCTGTCTATACAATACTTCCATCAGCTTAGTTCTTAAACAGTTCATATATCAGAATACTAAAAATACTAAGATCAGTAAACATAAGATCAGTAAACTCAGACTAAGATCAGTAAACTTATATCATATATCTCAGTTAGAACAACATATAATCACATATATCATTAACTCAAATTGCTTTTTGGCCATCAAAACATACAATCATCATCTAGAACATTGTTTATAGGATTCATATCCCAACAGTAGTGAATGCACATCTAATAAGTATCAAGAGAAGTTGATCTGAGAATAATAAAATCCAAACAAAGTTATTGAGAAAGGAACAAAAACAACAACTAATAAGACCTCAGATTCAAGGATTTTGTGAGAGACAAGAAGTTTATTATTATCCCTCATAAACGAAACGGGGGGGTTTTAGCAGTCTACAACGAGATCCCAGTATGTATTTGCTATAGCAGCAATACAAGAGCTTAGCAAAGCTAACACTTTCCACATTATCTTCTTTCTCAGTTCACAACTGTGACAATTGTAATGAAATATCTTCTTCTACAATAGTTGAAACAGAGGAATAAGCATATAAATCATGAATCATATATTAAACTTCAGAAGTTAACAAACACCTGAGTTGTATAAAGTTGAAAAGATATGTGAATTAGGTTTAAGAAGAGCTAAATGTTACTAGATTCTAGAGAGCTTACTCATTAGTATTATGGAAGAGCAAGATAACATTGCATTCTATCACATTTAACATGAAACCTGGCTGGTGAGTTGGTCTGCGTCAGGGAGAGTAACCTACATAAAATTGAGTTGGTACTAACTCATTAAAACAAATTTCATTTCTCACAACGACTAAGCTCAGTGTATGTTTCAGAGTTCCTGAGTCCATCTTTAAGTGCAATGTAGAAAGCTGCTTGAATTGATCCAAATATGAAGAATTGATAATTGATTTTTTTTGTATCGCCTCCAAAAATAGGTGTTTGCAGCATAAACAAACACGTGAAGGACTATACATATACATATATATGCATAAAGGCTGCAGGAAGTTTTTTGATGTTAGTATCACATTAAAGGGTTGATGTATATTTGCTCAAACCGATAGAGCGGGAAGATAATAATATCCATGTATTCGAATGCATTAATTTTCTTTCTTCAAAAAGTAGAACAACAGCAACTATTAGAGCTATTGCACAACCTGTATCATATATGAATTAGAAGATAAATACAGAGCTATTGCCTTATGATATATACACAGGTAACATATGCTTATATAATCCTCTGTTTGAAATTCTCTTCCACTTATTATAACTTTTGTTAAAAGTTGAAGCAGCAGCAAATATATGATCTTGTGACAATCCTTGATGTTATCTGCAGCATTCAAGTAACTTGAAAAAGACTTACTTAATCTACTCAGTACCCAGACAACCATAAAAATTCTCTCTATTTCTCTTTCGTTTTAAATACTACAAGATTGCACCACCACAACCATAAAAATTCTGTCTATTTGGATGGAGTATCAAATGTATTAGAAATTTTTGCACGACGAAATTAACTGTTTCACATTCATTGATATTCGCCTCATCTTCTGGAGAGATATCGTGTTTACGATTACTATCAAAGTCCCGCTCTTGATGGTTCAACTCTACTTCTGTATCAACTATCAAATCAGAATACTCTATTAAAAAAACTTAAGAAATAAATTCTCAAGTTAGTGAAATATTAATCAAAATTTATGTAATGGTGAAGTTTAAATATCACAACTGCATCACCCCTTGAAGAGCCCAAATGCAGCTGCCTTCTGTTACTCATTTCTTTACTGCACAAATCACTACTACAAAATATCCCTGTAGTGACGCCTGCTTAGTGATCCTTTTAAATAAGGGTCACAATATTATATACATAATGACCCTTTCATTTTTTAATTGAATTTAGTGACACTAGGGGCATGTTTGTTTTGGGATGGGAAATCCGGATTTGGGATTTCGAAACTCCACCCCCATTACAGTTTGGGATTTTGATTCAGGATTTCAAAATCCCACTCTATAAATACCTATAAACACTATAAAAGCCAACCTTATAAATACCTACAAACTCTATATAAATACCTATAAAACCTATAATCCTATTCTATAAAGTTAAATCATACCCTACATAAAATCCCAAAACAAACACAAAACATAAAAATCATTAGGATTTAAAAATCCTCAAAATCCCAAAACAAACATGCCCTAGGTGATTAGAGCAGGTCCTGTGTTCGAGTTCCCGGGAGATGAGAGTTTTCTTCTTTTTGTTTTTTTATTCCTGCCCCTAGCTAATCTCTCATAATCTATTTTTTCTAATTAATTAATATTTTTTCAAATTTCCTCCCGATTAAATTAAGTAATTATCTTTCCCCAAATTCACACAATTCTCTCCCCCCACCTCCTAATTGTGCAGCAAATAATTCAGCCCGCGACAATTCTCTTCCTACATCGTGGGAAGGATCCCTAAATTTTTTAGTTTCCACTCACTTTCATCAATTCCGGCCGTCTAGAATCTGAGCCTTCATCAATATACCTTGATCGTGGGAGGGAGTCTTCATCAATATGCCTTCATCTGCTTCAAACGCGATTACACTTGCGCTCACGATCTGCGACCGTACCACCGAAACGATGGGCTCCGCCGCTTCTGTTGGGTATTCTTCAATCTGAATCATCTAAGATTTAGTTTTTAATTTTTCGATCCCAATGTGTGATTGTTCGGTTTGCTTATTCACTCCGATTGGGGGTGTTCTTTGTAATTCAAATATTGTGGGTTTGGATTTTGTTGCACGAAGTTCAGTTTGAACGCGATTGTTATTCATTCCTGTTATCGGCTTTTGATCTTTTTTGTTTTTGTTTTTACAACCCATTTCTATTTGTGTTCCAAGTATCAGTACTACTGGGTTCTTGAATTTTGGATATCAATTGGTTTCAAATGTTTCGAATTCATTGAAGTTTGTTAATGATTTATTATGATAAATTACAATGAACTAGACAGAACACTAAGTTGATTGATTGGTATTTCGCAATTCATCTTTCAATTTATAATCTAATAGTTTATCTATGGGAGGAAGACACTTAATGAAATTCAGAAGCTACTTAGCAAAACTAATGCCTGTCAGTCAGAATAAACTAGTGGTTAGTGATTTCATTTTCTCACTTTTAAATGGAGTACTTTGAATTTAATTATACTTTTACTCCTAGTAGATTAATCTTCTGTTTCCACTACTCATTGTTTTATGATACTGTGTTTCTTTTGCATTCTTTATTTTTGCTCATTATAGAAATTTCTATTAAGTTGTTAAGTAGAGAATCTTGATGCTTTCCATGAGGACATGTAGGTGAAGGCCATTCTCTACATTAAAGAAAACAACAACATAGAGAAATAAATTTAATGTAATAGAATGAAGTAAACGGGTTATACAAAATCTGATTTGCAAGAGATATGTTAGTTATTAGTCTCCATAACATTCTCAAGTTCAATGGGAGGGCTTTGAATAACTAGAGACCATCCGATCTTCTATAAGTCATTTTTAATGTGTGTTTGACTCTTATGAACTTTTAGCTGCCAAATGATGAGCTAAATCAATGTATAGGTTTTCTTTACTAGTGAATAGTTTGGCTCTGTTATGGGAAAGAATAGAAAAGATGCCCAACAACATGCAGCAGAGAATGCCCTTCGTAGCTTAGCTAGTAAGACCTCTGATTCATCACTCTCCTCTGTCACTTGTTATAAACAATGTATTCATTGTAATTATTGATGTCACGTATGACTATATCTTATGTGGTACCTCATTCTGTTGTTGTGGATAATACTGATTTTGATTCACTTCTCTAGAGAAAGAAAATGGGTTTCCCTGGGACATTGTAAATTAAGCCTACATCAGAAGACTTACTCATTAACAATGACTTACGCAAGCAAAATTATTCTGAATTTGGGAACTTTGACAATACTTCCCTTGGTTGATCTGATGTACTCTGCCCCAAAACATCAGGGATGCCTTAAAATGATTTGTGTGGAATGTGGATATTTCAAGAGTAGGATTATTGATTATCTTGAGATAAACTACTCCTTGGAATTATACTACTTGTGAGACTATTATTGTTATATGTATTAGGAATTTTCTTTTTGGTGTCATCTACTCTTACAAGAACTCTTCATTATTCAGACAATAATGATGTATTTCAAATTTCTAGGACATTGATTTGTCAACTGTTGTATTACACGAGCTTTATTTATTTCTCAATATTTTTAAGACGTGAGTTTTCACCACCTGAAAATTGATTATTTTATATTTTTGTTGTGAAATCATCATGTTCTCTTGGCAAACAGAAGAAAGATATATTTTTTTTATGATATCTGCATTTTCAGTTTCCATGACTATGAAATAACCTTCTCATTTTTTTATATAGATACTTCTGATGAAAATCGGGTTCATGATGAATCTCAACGCGATCACGTATGTAGGGGAATTTGCTGCCTCACTTTGCACATAGTTGGCAACCCCTGTGTTTCTAGGTAAATAATATTATTAATAATATGACGCCTTCTTTGTATAGACTCAATTTTGAGTCAAATTTCTTTGATTTATATGGCTTATTTTGCTGACTATTCTGACTCTGTAAAAGTGATATCATTTGGTGTTGCATGATGCAGGTTAGTAGTTCTTCCACATTTTGAATAATATGTGTTTTTTACTATATTGTGAAATGTTATTGGAGGAAAATGAGGTATACTCACAAAATTAGTAAAAACCAGTAAAATTGTTCTTGAGAGGAGTTATTGGAGTAAAACTAGGCATGTAAATATTGCTAAAGTAGTATCAGGTCAAGAAAATAATAAAATAAAAGAACTTAAGAAGAAAATGCACTTAAGTAACTAGTAGTATTCCTTTATATATTCATTTCCTGGCATTTGGTTATGATAGCATAGATTGCATTTTTTTTATATATTGTAACCTGAGTTATTAAAATTGTTTATTGGCAATGTTGTTAATTATGGTTTTGGACATTGTTTCAGGTATGCTTGAAGATAGAGAAGAGGAAATTAATTGCTACGAGCATCTTTTGGACGTGTAATGTTATTAAGTATAGTTGAATTTATAGTTGTGTAGTGTAATGCATTTGAATTTATGATGATTAGTTAGTATTGTTGGGAATTTATTGTATTAAGAATTACTTGAGAACTGGTTTATATTTTATGAAAATTTGTTTGTATGTTACATTAAATTTGAAAATTACTGTTTCAAGAAAAAAAAAAAATAGGTACGATATCAAAGGACGGTCCTTTCATGACACGTATGCGACATTAAACGAGTTGGTTAAATTAGTTATAAACATTTACGTGACGCGAGAAAACGTCTCAAAAGTACACCGGTAGGGTAGCGTCCTTAAATAGTGTTACTATGACGCAAAAAAGCATCACTAAATGAGGTGGTAAAGGTAGTTATAACTTTTTCGTGACGTGAGAAACTATTACTAAAACACACCGTCGTGACGTTGGTTAGCATCACCAAACTGTGTTACTATGACGCGTAAAAACATCACATTTGACAGTTTATGGTGACGCTTTCAAGCATCATGATAAACATATAAAGAAACGACAAATCAGGTGACATTTGGATAAAGCCGATTTGAATGATTGCGAACAAGTTACTAACATAAAGAAACGCCAAATCAGGTCGATTTAAATGCATTACAAAGAAAGTTACTAACATAAAGAATGATTGCGAACAAGTTACTTTGCTTAGTAAAGCCGATTTGAATTGAATTAAACTGTTAGATTTTTACACAAGAGTTACAGAGAAAGTTACTAAAAAAATGGACGCACGGTCATTCATTAAATAAATACAAAAACTAATAGTAACTTAGTACATTGTTATACTCAGCCCACTAAGATTTAAAAATCAAACTAAAATACTATACACACCCCATTTTTTTCCTAAAATCAAACTAAAATACTATTACACTAAAAAGCTACTAAACTCTTATATTACGTATTACGAGGAGGGGCCCGCAGACACATATAAATATAAATAAGCTCCTCCTTCCTCGAGTGTTCCTTCCTTAAGTGCAGTAGTGACGACTCGAGTGATACAGTTTCGAGTTGGAAAAAAATGGAGATTTGCGTTCGACAATCGCCTGAGAAAGAGGAGGAGGAGAAAGAGGAGGCGGAGAAAGAGGCCCCGCCGGAGAAAGAGGAGGAGGAGAAAGAGGAGGCGGAGAAAGAGGGGAATAAAAAACTTGCCGACGTGGAGGACTTCGTTAGGGATGTTCTTTTTCGATTGCCTATCAGAAAAGAATGGAAACGAAAATAGTTTGTAAGCACTCGTACAATGTCCTTACTGACTTTACTTTCTGTAAGAAGATGTTAAACCCTATGTTTGTACCTAAACCTATGGGAATTTTCGTTTTAAGAGATACTTTTGAAGATGTCTTGATGTTCATACCGTTCTCTGATCACTGGATTAGGGAGGTTGTGCACTCCGTTTTGGGCTTTTTTCTTTTAACAAATGGGTATGGAATTTGGGTGCACAACCCTACCACAAAAGAATTAGTTAAATTACCAAAGATAATAAAGGAGGGACATTTGTCGGGGCTTACTTTAATCTTTGATTACACTGTGTCACCCCACTATAGGGTTGTTTGCTGCCTCTTAGATGAAGTCAAGCAGAGGTGTAGGTTCACCATCTATTCCTCGTACACCAGAACATGGGAAAGATGTACTGAAAGTTTCGATTGTAATGTCATGAAACCCTTCGGTACAGGGGTCTACTGGAACGGCCATTTGCACTGGTTCAAACCAGATGATCATGGCTCATGCTACCTCAACTTACAGAGCACAAGGGGGATACACACACACTTATGGTACCTCCTACTAGGGGATTAAGAATGGGGATGAGACTTAGATATTTTTTGGGTGAATCTGGAGGGCACCTCAGTTTCATCGATCTTACTAATGTAGGCAATGAATTGGAAATATTTGAGATGAAGCTGGATTACTTCGGGTGGGTTTTAAAGTACACCTTAAATCTCACTGACATGATAAATGAATTTCCACGGGTAAATCGAGTCTATCCTTATGCTTTCGAGGTTGGGTTTTCAATATTAGGCTTGGTAAGAGGAAAGGAGGAGGATGAAGATTCGTTTTTGGTATTAATACTTCCAACCACCGGGATCATTGAGTATCACATTAATACGGGCGAATCTCTTGTTATACATCAATCCACTGAGGCTCCAAGATTGTTTTTTAAAAATTGTCACTCAACTGGACATACTCATGTTGAGTCGCTGCTGAGTGTTCAGCCGGAAAGGTTCCTACTCATGGAATAAGTATCTTGCTGATGGAGTTCTTGTCTTAGACACATACTATGATACCAATACATCACACCTTATCTTGCTGATGGAGTAAGGGTAAGACACATACTATGATACCAATACATCACACCTTATCTTGCTGATGGTGTAAGTCTGTTTTTTGTTGTTTGTATTCTACCATGACTACTAGGTACTACTTCCTCATTTGCTCTATTCCATATAAAATCTTTTGTGATTGTTTGAGTTTTTGGCACTATGATTTTGTGTATCTCATACAATTTGACATGATTTCAAGATTTACTTTCTACTCATTGTACAGTTACTTATAAATTAGATGTAAGAATAAGTATTTTACTTGCTCCATCTCGGTGTCTACGCACTTGAATTCACTTAAAAAATCTGGAAAACTGATCCTGATTATGGTGCAAACTTCATGTGTCTTTGCTGGTATATCTTTTTGGTAGGGCATTTTATCGATAACCACTTTCCGCTGTAAAGTTCGCCAAGGTCTTGAGCTATATTTCAGCTTGTTGATACTTGTTTAAAGCAAAAAAGCACATTCATAGCTCTGATTTTTATTTTCATTAGCTAGTGCAGCAACACAGTAGTGGAAACTTGGGAAGTAGCATTTCAAAGAATGTTGCGTTTTTTTGGTGTTGGAAATTTTATCATAAGAGGGGTGATTTTATCATAAGTAGCATTTCAAACTTGATGAACTGTTCAGTTCATCAATGCATGTTTGCTGGTAAGTTCCTGCAGAACTCAACCATGTTCTCAGATCATCAAAAGCTTGCAACAATTTCATGTCTTTTATGGACAGGGAATTGTTGAGGTGATCAAGTGCAAGATACTGCAACTGTTTTTTGATTATGTTCTTTAATGAATAGATAGCGATGCTGGATGGCCATACATTGCTTTCGATCTTGATCCTTCTGTTGTGAAGGTCACTTTTGAACTCCTAGGAAATTTGTGTGTGTGTGTTTGTTTCTTCCTTCATTTTCCCCCTTTCCTTTGAGCCGAAGCCTTGCTAATGCTAATCTAGTCCCCAAAATTTACCGATTTGTGAATTTGGTATGGGAATGACAGGGAACCAATGTAGGTACATCTTCTAGTTCTCTTGGATTCGCCAATAGCAAGATAATAATCTAGACTCCAGAAATCTCCTTGCCCATATATATAAAATCTTTTGTGATTGTTTGAGTTTTTGGCACTATGATAAACAGTGAATGACTAAATCCTACCCAACTAATTGTGAAAAGATTATATTTCTTTAACAGGATTAATATAGTATTCAAATGCTCAATAATGCAGATCCTAAACCAAAATAAACAGCAAAAATTAATAGAATTATACTAAACATAATATATTATCTCAAGGATACGAAAGGAAAGACTTACCGGAAGCGGAATAATAATATTAATTCAGACTTCATATCATTGAAATGAATCTCTCTCTCAGTCTCTCACTCTTTTTTCCTATTTGGAAACCCCAAAAACCGCAGTCAGTTTGAACTACATTTTCATATAACATAATAAGCCATGACAACATAAAATTGTGGATTGAAAAGGGGTTTTCTTAAGAGATTACAGTGTTTGATAGAGATTTACGGAGGACAGAAATGGAGAGAGAATGATGAGATGAAAGTGAGAATCAAAATGCGTTAATAAATAAAACCTAATGAACGAATAGAGACAATTTGATACCTTCTCTTTCTCCTTCTCCACTGACCAAAACAACGGTACAGACGGAACTTTCAGTTTCAAAATGAGAAACAGTAGAAAAACTGAACTCAGTCGCAGCAGTGTAACTCCCTGTCTTTTCGTTATCCATCCTGTTAAAATATCCAAAAAAATGATTTTTTCGAGTTCCAGTTGGTGAATTCCAATCAACAACAGAAAATAAGGATAAGCAATTTATGCAAAACGTCTTTGCAAATATAATTTTCATGATTTTGAAAGGAAGCATAAGATGAAAGGCTGACCAAGATGATCCTGCTTAAGAGCAACATGGAATGGATCGAAGCCATTATTCGCAAGATCGAATTGAGTCAAAAACTCCTTTACAACAAAGATATGCTCACTTTCTGCAGCAAACATATAAATAAGGGTGACTCGTCTTTTAGATAAAATAATAATAAAAAAAACTTTTTGAACACTGCTTGAGGTGAAAATGTGAAAGCGAAACTGCAATAGGATATGATTTAAAGCACAAATAAGTGCATTATAGGATTTGGTGCTTCAGTAATAACATTTTTTATTTTAAGAATAGTTTTTCTTTGGAAAACATAATGAGAGTTGTAACTGAAAACTTGGGCCTCTATAGTTATAGAAAACCCCACAGGCTCTTTTTATTTTCTTCAATTAGACTCTGAGCTAATCAATGTATGTTTAATAGTTTATAGTTCTACTTTACCTGGTATAAGGATAGAGTTACATTCAGAACACTTACAAACATAAGGATCAGTATGCCTCCGCTTGTTGTACTGTGCTTCACCATCAACTATCATTCTCTCAATATGTTCAATATTCTCTTGAAAGGTCATTAGAGAATGGCATAAAGTAACAATAACAATATATCCATTATCATATTTCTCGAACTCCCAAGACATAAACATATAATTGTAATCATAGTCGAGTCCCAAAACAAAGATCAAGTCCAGTGGAATCAGTCAAATATTCTAATGCATCAATCACCTAAGAAACAACCATCACAACATTGAATACCTCAGAAATTACTATTCACAATCAAAATAATCGAAGAAAAAAGAACAAACCTGATGTGACCTTATCGAATTCACAGGAGTGAGTGATATGATAAGGAACACAAACAAAGAGAGATTAATATAAGAAGTACCTAAATGAGTCCTTTGTAAATCCTTGGATATATGACGACAATGCACGTCTTGAATGGGGTTGAAGACCTGCAAACAAACCGGGTCGGAGGAGTGTCCGGCGACGGACCTCCGACGCTCAAGTCAGGCGAGTTTTATGAAGAAGATGGGGAAAATAAGAGTAATTTGAGTGAATAGTAATGAAAAGTGACTTAACCTTTTGAAAATGAAGAGGGGGTACCTTTTATACCTTATGACTGAAGGGTAAAGAGGTAAATTCGGATCTAGGGTTTGTTGTGAATGGTGCCACGTCATGGTACGACTCTGACACATAACTGATTATTCGGATAGTGCGCACACATTTGCAGGGGTATCAGAGATATTCTGACACATCCAGATTCCTTACTCTTCTTGGGGGCCAAGACAATTCATTTACTAGGTCCTAATAAAGAAGGGAGGACCAAGTGAGGTACTCTTCTTCTTATCCACGCCCACAAGCCCGACCGCATTTAGGATAAGGCTAGTAATGTCAGATCAGATCCCGCAGGGATCTGATCAGGTTGTGTCTAGTTTTCTGAGATCAGTTCCCGGGGTAATCAGGTCCTGATGGGGAGATGATTAGGTCTCATCTTGACTTCTGACTAGTGGCTTCTTTCTTTTGGACCTACACCATTATGCCCTATCATCCACTCCCCCCTATTCTTGGCTGCCGCAGTTCCTGCTATGGTAGTCAAGAATAGAGTCTTTTCGACTTCTCCGGATTTTCCCGCTTATTTCTCAAACTTTTTTACCTTCGATCTGAGCCATTTATTCGGACTTGTCCTTTCACCTCCTCTCATCTGGGCCGTACACGCGTCACTCGTTCATTGAGGCGGCTGTCCCATCATTTCTTAGTATAAAATGATAGTTTTATCCTCACCTTTCACTGTTTGAACTCTTGAGTAAAAAAGTTTTGCTTCTTGAGAAATTTCTCTCTCTAAGATTCCGGTGGGAGATCTTTAATTCCGGCGAGTTCCTCTTTCTCAGGCGTCACCGTCATTCAAATCAGGTACTGTCCTCTTCCCATTCTTCTTCTTCTTTTCTGGTCCCTGATGGCTAGTCCGTCTCCTGCTGCTCCTGGTTCCTCTTCCTTTTCTGCAGAGGGGGAGGGAACTCGATCTGGTTCTTATACTCATAGTTCTCGGAGCTTAACTCCTGATCAGCTTTACTCCTCTGGTTATACGGATGTTCTGTCCGACCAATACCCTAGATCCCAATTAGGACCTGCTCCCTTAGCACTAGTTCCTCATCCTTCTTCTTCTTCTTCTCGTCCTCCCATTTCTCGTCGTCCCAGGAGGTTAACGACCTCTGAGGACTCTTCCGATGAATCATGGAATAAGGTCGCTAGACACTCTTCTCTTACCTCCATAGAACTTAAAGCCATTCGACGAAGATGTCATAATGTCTCTAGTTTTCTTTTCGATATGGCTCTTCCTGAGGAGAGGCCGAACTTCTTTTGTCGTCCCTCGTTGCCATTCTTCGAAGCACACATTGATTGTGGACTTCGTTTCCCAATTTGTCCTTATCTTGCCAAAATATGCCGCTTATTTAACATATCAGTGGCTCAGGTCAATCCTTCATCCATCCGGACCTGTTTATCTTTCTACATCCTACTTAAATACTATGGAGGGAAACCTAGCTCTGAGATGTTTGTGGCCTGCCATGAAGTGAAATTAAAGGAAGGGTTCTTCTACTTTAGTCCTCGTGTAAACGGCCTTCCTAATTTTATAAAGAAACCTCCCAGCCTCAACGGGGGTTGGAAGAAAAAGTACTTCTGGATTACTCCCAAAGACGGGAAGTGGCCTTTCCCTTGTTCCGAATGGCAACAGACCACCCCCTTCTATGTTGCTATCTCTGATTCCATAGTTTCTCAGAGAGATCGGAAAATCATGAAATCCCTAGAAGACCATGTTCTCGTTAAAGAGAATGGTCTTTTCAAAATAATTCAACACGTGCGAGATCGAGGCGTGTTAATTCAATTTGGCCTTGACAGCTCTGGAGCGGAACTTTCCCCCAGAGCCGGTAAAATCATCTCATCTTCTCTTTCTGCTCACGTTCTTCTTTTTGTATCTTATGTTTTTAATTTTAACTTTTCCTTTTTCCTTTTCAGAGATGGAATTTGCCTTCAGCTCTGTTACGATAGATCTTGGTGATGATGATGATGAGGTTACGGCGGTAGGGACCTCTTCAGATGCTCCTGCCTTGCCAACGGGAATAGAGGACGTTGTTACAGTAGCAGCTCCCCTGAATTCGGTCCAGCCTATTCATGAGGACGACTCAGTTCTGGCTATCACCAAGATTCCTGGTGACACTCCTTCGAGTGCCCTGCCCCCTGCCCCTAAGCGTCCTGCTCCTGATAGTGGCGAGAAGGTCGCCTCAAAGAAATCCAAATCCCATCGGACTCGTTCAGAGGCAGTTGTTCCTCGTAGGTCCTCTAAAGATCTCTTTACTCTGGAGATCCCCAGGTCCATTTCCGAGCTGAGAGGAGAAGAGAGCACCTCCTTTGTTAAATTACTTCCGACTTCGGATGACAAGCAAAGGTTCTTTGAACATTCAGTTCCCTAACTTTGGGAGATCTCTTAAGAGCTGAGCACCCAGGTAACCTCTCTTTTCTTATACTTTTATATTCTTATTACTTTGCTCTTCCTAATAGATCTCTTCTTTGCAGCTTATGGCTGTCCAAGGAATTTTATTGGACAAGACTGAGAAAGAGTTGAGTAACAAGGACCTGAGACACCTACGTTCAGAGTTGTCCAAGAAAGATGAGGAAGTTCAGAAAGTGGTTGTAGATCTTAGTTTGCTCACCGCTCAGAACGAGGAGCTAAAGAAGAAAGTCGAAGAGGGTTGGGAGGTGGCTGAAAAGGCTCGCTCCGAGATATCAGCCATGAAGGCTCAGCAAGAGAGGGCTCTAGAGGATGCTTTTAAGCAGGGACAGAAACGGGGTGTCGATGATTGCCGTCAGAGGCTGCTAACGACCTCTATTGGCCAAGAGTTCCTTCAGGATCTCCATTTAGGACTTGTTGAAGCGTATCAGCATAGCCCCCATTATCTTAGGGATATGAATCCCCATATCAGTCACTTCATTACCCATGGGATCAAGTGCACCGTGTCCCAAGTGAAGAAACAGGGCTTCAAGCCTTCTATCGATCCTACTCCCATTATCAAGAGTTTAAAACCTTCTCCTTTCTTTCAAGGAGATCTCAATGCAAGTCCTGACCAGAAGTGGTGGCTTCCTGTTATTCAGAAGGCAGCTCTGAAATTGGCCTTTGAGAAGGAGTTGGATCCTGAAGTGCCTGCCACCTCTCCTTTGGTCTATGATCTCTTCCCTCCTCGTCAAAATTTGGCCTCGTCCTCTGATCTTTTGTCGAATCTCCCCCCACTTGAGGGATCCAGTCCTCCCGATCTTGGGCCTTCAAATCTCCTAGAGGAAGAAGCTCCTGCTTCCGACACCCAGACTTAATGTTTTCTTGATTTTAAGAGCTTATGTGCTCTTTTTGTTATCTTGTTCTGTATATTTTGCTTTTGTGCTCCTTTTGTTGTACTTGTTATTATCCCATTATCAATGAGATCTCTTATCTTTCTGCTCTACTTATGTTTTCTTATGCTTATATTGTTGTTGAAAATTTATTTTCTAAGTAAATAATTTTCAGATCCCGGATTCAGTTCTTGAATCCTCTTCTCCTCCCTAGAAAAAATTGAGATTTTTTCTAAGTAAATAATTTTCAGATCCCGGATTCAGTTCTTGAATCCTCTTCTCCTCCTTAGAAAAAATTGAAATTTTTTTCTAAGTAAATAATTTTCAGATCCCGGATTCAGTTCTTGAATCCTCTTCTCCTCCCTAGAAAAAATTAAAATTTTTTCTAAGTAAATAATTTTCAGATCCCGGATTCAGTTCTTGAATCCTCTTCTCCTCCCTAGAAAAAATTGAAATTTTTTCTAAGTAAATAATTTTCAGATCCCGGATTCAGTTCTTGAATCCTCTTCTCCTCCCTAGAAAAAATTGAAATTTTTTCTAAGTAAATAATTTTCAGATCCCGGATTCAGTTCTTGAATCCTCTTCTCCTCCCTAGAAAAAGTTGAAATTTTTTCTAAGTAAATAATTTTCAGATCCCGGATTCAGTTCTTGAATCCTCTTCTCCTCCCTAGAAAAAATTGAAATTTTTTCTAAGTAAATAGTTTTCAGGTCCCGGATTCAGTTCTTGAATCCTCTTCTCCTCCCTAGAAAAAATTGAAATTTTTTCTAAGTAAATAATTTTCAGATCCCGGATTCAGTTCTTGAATCCTCTTCTTATTTATGTATTGCAGGTGGAGAACAATTATTTGTTCCTATGGAGTCATATTTTATACTCTTATATGAGTTATTTATACTCCTCAGGGAGTTGTTTATACTCTGGATATCAGGAGCAGCATTTGCTCATCCTGAGTTATATTTTATACTCTTATATGAGTTATTTATACTCCTCAGGGAGTTGTTTATACTCTGGATATCAGAAGCAGCGTTTGCTCATCCCGAGTTATATTTTATACTCTTATATGAGTTATTTATACTCCTCGGGGAGTTGTTTATACTCTGGATATCAAGAGCAGCGTTTGCTCATCCCGAGTTATATTTTATACTCTTATATGAGTTATTTATACTCCTCGGGGAGTTCATTCAGATCCAGATACTTCTCATAATGATAAGATAAAAAGGAACTGCTCTCACCAGTTCCTTGTTTCATTGAAATTTTCAAAGCGCAAAGCTATTACAGCGATTTTTCATAACCTGGATACATCATCCAGTTCATAACAAAGAAAATGACAAAGGTAAAGGTTTCAGATCCTGCCTGTTTCTTAACAGTAGTATTTCTTAAGTTTGCTCACATTCCATGGACGTGCTACTTCCTTTCCATCTTCTCTCATCAACTTGTATGCTCCTCCTTTCAGCACTTCGCTCACAATGAATAGCCCTTCCCAATTTGGCTCTAACTTCTTCACTGGCTTCAATGCATCAACTCTTCTGAGGACCATGTTTCCTCGGCAAAACTTTCGAAATTTTACTCGCTTATTATATCCAGCACGGATCTGACTCTTGTACTTTTCGGCCCTGAGACGTGCTATTTCTCTTTCTTCTTCAACCAGATCCAGATTTTCTTTCATCAGAATGGCGTTCAAGTCCTCATCATAGGACATGATCCGGTGAGATTCAGATCCGATCTCCACCGGGATCACTGCTGCTGCCCCATAGACCAGGTTGAAGGGTGTTTCTCCAGTGGCTGTCTTGGGACTGGTCCTGTACGACCAGAGAACAGAATCTAGTTCCTCTGGCCAGCTTCCTTTCTTCTTCTCCAATCTAGCTTTGATCCCTTCGACTATAGTTCTATTAGTTACCTCCACTTGGCCATTGGCCTGAGGATGAGCCACTGATGTGAATTTTTGCTCGATTTTCATTTTTTCACACCAGTTCCTTATAGCCTTGCCACTGAATTGAGTTCCATTGTCTGAAACGAGGACTCTAGGGATCCCAAATCTGCAACAGATGTTCTTCCATAAGAACTTCTGAATGTTGTTCTCATCGATCGTTGTTACTGCTTCAGCTTCCACCCACTTACTGAAATAATCACCAGCCACAATCAGAAAGGATCTCTTTCCTGATGCCTCAGGAAATTTTCCTACAATGTCAATTCCCCACTTATCACAGGGACATGGGGAGTACATAACTCCCATCTCTTCTCCAGGAACATGGATAAGGGGTCCATGTTTTTTACACTTCTCACATTTTCGTACCAGCTCCTTAGCATCTCTAAGCATCTTTGGCCAATAATATCCAGCTCTCAAGATTCTTCTGACCACGTCTCTGAATCCTGTGTGACTTCCTCCGCACCCTTCATGGATCTCTCGGATGACATAGTTTCCTTCTTCGTCAGTTATATATTTCAAATATGGCTGTGAGAATGATCTCTTGTACAGATCCTCTCCAATCATACAGTACCTTGCAAATATTGCTCTCTTAGGAACCCTAGGTTGATCAAGCCTTTGCCCTGTTTTTATGTAGTGGATAATTGGAACTCTCCAATCTCTATTCTATGCTTCTTCTTCAACTGAGAACACATCCAAGTCTATCGTTCTGCCCTCTGCCGTTAAGAGAGTAATTTGACCTCTAGCTCCCTCTTCCACTGAACTGGCTAGCTTTGCTAAATAATCAGCCTTGACATTCTTTGCTCTTGTTATCTGTTCCAAAGAGAACTCCACAAATCTTGACCTGATATTTTCCACCATTCTAGCATATTTGATCATTTTCTCGTCTTTCTTTTCATAGGATCCAGCCACTTGCTGAGCTACCAACTGAGAATCTGAAAAAATCCTCACTTTCTGTGCTCCCAAATCTGCCAACATTCTCATCCCTCTCACCAGGGCCTCATATTCGGATTCATTGTTTGAGGCTTTGAAACCAAATTTGATAGCGAACTGTAGCTCCTCTCCTGTTGGAGTGATAATCACTATTCCAGCTCCACTCCCCATCATAGTAGAGGATCCATCCACATATGCTGTCCATTCCTCCAACTCTGTGTTCCTCGTTGTTTCTTGAATAAAGTCTGCTAGAGCCTGAGCTTTAATGGCAGTTCTTGGCTCAAACTCCACATCATACTCGCTTATTTCCACTGCCCATTTTACCATGCGTCCTGACAGATCAGGTCTCCCCATGGTCTGCCTCAAGGGCAAGTTTGTTCTCACCATCACTTTGTGAGCTAGAAAATATGGCCTCAGTCTCCTAGCTGTTACCATCACAACCAATGCTGACTTCTCCATCTCTGAGTATCTCTCCTCTGGTCCTTGGAGCATCTTACTCACATAGTATATTGGCCTTTGATGACCCCCTTCTTCTCTTAGGAGGACTGAACTTAAAGAGTGTTCTCCTATAGAGAAGTACAAGAACAGAATCTCGCCAGGAACTGGTTTAGTGAGCAATGGCAAGGCTGAGAGATGATCTTTCAGTTCCTGAAAAGCCTTTCTACACTCCTCGCTCCACTCGAAGTTAGATCCCTTCCTCAAAATTTTGAAGAAGGGTAAGCTCCTCTCTGCAGACCTAGAGATGAAACGGCTGAGAGCTGCTATGCGGCCATTCAACCTTTGAATTTCTCTTATGTTTCTGGGCTCTTGCATCTCTAGAACAGCTTTCATTTTCTCCTTGTTCACTTCGATTCCCCTTGGTGTGACCATATATCCCAAGAACTTGCCCGATTGCACTCCAAAGGCACACTTCGCGGGATTGAGCTTCATGCCACTTGCTCTGATCACCTCAAAAGTCTCCTCCAAATCTTTCACGTGATCCTTCTCCTTTAAGCTCTTTACCAACATATCATCTACATATACTTCCACATTTCGCCCTATTTGGTTTCGAAAAATCGAATCCACCATCCTCTGATACGTAGCTCCTGCATTTTTCAGACCAAAAGGCATGTCTGTGTACCCATAAGTGCCACAGCATACTACAAAACTAGTTTTCGCCACATCCTCCGGATCCATCTTGATCTGATGATAGCCTTGATAAGCATCCATCATTGAGAGCAGCTCACATCCTGATGTGGAGTCCACCAGTTGATCTATTCGAGGAAGTGGGTAATGGTCCTTCGGACAAGCTTTATTAAGATCTCGAAAATCTATGCACATTCTCCATTTTCCAGCTCCCTTAGAAACCATTACCGCATTGGAAAGCCACTCGGGGAACTGGATCTCCACAATGTGCTTCGCCATTAACAGTTTGTCTACTTCCTCGATGATGACCTTATCCTTTTCTGGTCCAAACCTTCTCAGCTTCTGCTTCACTGGTCTCACTTGCGAACTTACGTTTAAGCTATGCATGGCCAAAGCTGGATCTATCCCCGTGAGATCAGTTGAGTGGAAAGCAAAGATGTCAGAGTTGGCTCTAAGACATTGGACCAATTTTTGGGCTACTTCATGATTCATTTGAGTTCCGATTTTCGTCGTGCATCCTATCTTATGGGGCAAGAGCTCCACAGCCATAGTCTCCTCCTCAGGCCTGATCTGCAAGTGGGGATCTTCTTCCATCATTTCTCCTTCTTTCAACCTCTTCCCCACGGGATCATCTCCTCTACTCTGATCTCCCTTAAACACCTTATCAGCCTGATTCACAGTGTCTACATAGCATCTCCTAGAACTGATCTGATCACCACGAACTTCTCCTACCTCATCTCCAACGGGGAACTTCATTTTCATGTAATAGGTGGACACTACTGCTTGCAGTGAATTTAGAGATGGTCTTCCTAGGATCACATTGTAAGCAGAGGGAACATCCACAATCAGGAACTCCACCATCCTCACCCTTTGCAATGGTGGCTCTCCTATCCTGAGTTGTAGAGTAACTTGCCCCCAAGGTTGTGTAGCTCCTCCCGTAAACTCATATAAGGCTGTCTTTACTGGCACCACCTTTACATTTAGGTCCATTTTATCAAAACACTCCTTAAACAGGATGTCGCAGGAGCTTCCTGTGTCAATGAACACTCTGGCCACGTCATATCCTCCTATCTCCGTTGTGATCACCAGGGCATCATTGTGTGGCTGAAATGCACTTCCTCCATCAGCTGGACCAAACTGGATATTTGGTCCTTTACCAAGATCTGACACGCTATGCACTTCAGATCCCCAAGTTTTCGCCTCTCTCACAAAGGCTTTTCGTGCTCTGTTTGAGTCACCATCAGTAGGTCCTCCCGCGATCATGGCTATGTTACCCCTTTTAGGTGGTGCGCCTCCTCCTCTAGGGGGCTCATGCTGCTCCTTCTCTTTTCCTTTATCCTCTCTTCGACCATAGTTCTTATCCCTCTCAGCTCTCACGTATTTAGCCAGTTGTCCTTCTCGTATCAGCCTCTTAATCGCATCCTTAAGATGACGGCATTGGTCCGTATCATGACCATACTCATTGTGATACTTACAATATTTGTCAGATCTGGGATTTTTGGGACCTCCTCTGGCCGAATATGGGAATTTAAATCCCGGCTTGTTCTGCACCACCTCTAGCAATTCTGAGGGTTGTTTAGTCAGAGGCGTGTGATTTCGGAAGTGCCTGGTCTCCACTCTGGCGTCCCTCTCCTCATACTTACGCCTCTTGTCTCCGCCATTCTCCCTTTTAGGGTACACACTTTTTACTTCTCCTTTCTTGGTGTTCTGGATCTCTTCCAAATTGATATATTTTTCTGCTCTAGCCAGGAGCTCATCGAACGTCAATGGAGGGCGCTTAGCCAAAGATTTGAACAGGTCTCCTTCTGCTAAACCTTGAGTAAGGGCGTTAATTTTCACTTCCCCTGTTGCATTGGGCACTTCCAGAGCTGCTTTGTTGAATCTTCCCAGGAAGGTCCTCAAGCTTTCTCCAGCTCTCTGCTTAAGGCTCATTAATGATAAGGACGTCCTGAGCTGCCTTCGAGCACTCGCAAATTGGTGCAAGAAAAGGGAGCTCATCTCCGCGAAGGAACTTATAGAATTGGGAGGAAGTTGTGCGAACCATTGTTGAGCTGCTTTTGTTAAAGTTGTCAAAAACACTCGACACTTAACTCCGTCAGTGTATTGATGAAGGAGAGCTCCATTCTGGAAACGGAGGAGGTGCTCCTGAGGATCAGTAGTACCATCGTACTCATAAGATAGTGTTTTAAAATTCTTGGGAAGTGGATCCATTAGAATCTCCGAAACAAAAGGAGATCATACTGCTCTACTTCCACTTGTAGCATTCTTCTCATACATCCCCTTCATTTCTTCCAGTTCTCTCCTTAATGCCACAATTTCAGTGTTGAGGCTTTCTCGAGCTGAAGATTGGACATATTCTTCCCCCGAACTATCTTCCTCCTCCTCGTTTGGGGGCAACACCACTCTCTCCTTCCTCTTCCTAGTGCCCATTTCAGTAGCCGCAGCTAACACCTCCGTTGATTCATTCGGCCTCTGGTCTCTTCGGATTATGGGGACATCCTCCGGAGGGATCTGTTCTCGCACATTTATTGTTGGAGGAACTATAGGAGTGCCTTGCGTCGGCACTCCCCTACGGGATAAGGCATGATCTACAGCAGCAGCGATCAAATCCCTTAAACCTTCCAAAGGGAGAGTAACAGCAGGTCCAGAAGAGGGAGATGGAGCTGGCGCCTCCTCTCTTTGACCTTGAGGGGTACTCTCCATTCTGATATCATTGGCTGAGCCCGTGATAACAGTCGGATCAGTAGCGGCAGCAGGGTCAGTGGCTACCCCCTCGAAATCCTTGCTCAAATTCTTTTGCACTTGATTCTCCATCGCTAAATGAGTAAGATCACAAAACGGATTTAATATCTCCACGAACACACATAAACAGATCCCATGACTATGGATTTTTTAAACAGTAGGTTGAGAGACTGATTTCTCTTCAACCATTTTTTAGAAAAGCTTGAATAAATGGAAAATCCTCACGTCCTAGTCAGATGTTCCCACAGACGGCGCCATTTGATGTGACCTTATCGAATTCACAGGAGTGAGTGATAAGGAACACAAACAAAGAGAGATTAATATAAGAAGTACCTAAATGAGTCCTTTGTAAATCCTTGGATATATGACGACAATGCACGTCTTGAATGGGGTTGAAGACCTGCAAACAAACCGGGTCGGAGGAGTGTCCGGCGACGGACCTCCGACGCTCAAGTCAAGCGAGTTTTATGAAGAAGATGGGGAAAATAAGAGTAATTTGAGTGAATAGTAATGAAAAGTGACTTAACCTTTTGAAAATGAAGAGGGGGTACCTTTTATACCTTATGACTGAAGGGTAAAGAGGTAAATTCGGATCTAGGGTTTGTTGTGAATGGTGCCACGTCATGGTACGACTCTGACACATAACTGATTATTCGGATAGTGCGCACACATTTGCAGGGGTATCAGAGATATTCTGACACATCCAGATTCCTTACTCTTCTTGGGGGCCAAGACAATTCATTTACTAGGTCCTAATAAAGAAGGGAGGACCAAGTGAGGTACTCTTCTTCTTATCCACGCCCACAAGCCCGACCGCATTTAGGATAAGGCTAGTGATGTCAGATCAGATCCCGCAGGGATCTGATCAGGTTGTGTCTAGTTTTCTGAGATCAGTTCCCGGGGTAATCAGGTCCTGATGGGGAGATGATTAGGTCTCATCTTGACTTCTGACTAGTGGCTTCTTTCTTTTGGACCTACACCATTATGCCCTATCATAGAACTCCCAAGACATAAACATATAATTGTAATCATAGTCGAGTCCCAAAATAAAGATCAAGTCCATTGGAATCAGTCAAATATTCTAATGCATCAATCACCTAAGAAACAACCATCACAACATTGAATACCTCAGAAATTACTATTCACAATCAAAATAATCGAAGAAAAAAGAACAAACCATGTTTCGTTTCTCTTCGAACTTCGCCCTTAGGGCATCAGGCTGACAAAACAAAATCACGAATTAGAGCCAATATAATAGAAATTTACGCATGTCTACATATTCAACAGATACTATATAAACATGCGTTTCCCAATCAAAAGCTGGATCGAAACAATGTAAAGAAATAAATGGAAATTACATCGGGGTAAAAGAGGTGGCGATGAACCGTGCACCCAATTGAGTGTATCATTGAGAGCTCGTCTGTAGAGGATCCGAACCCTCTCCTTCTGCGCTACTCGCCCGATAGGCTCATTTTTTCTCCTCGCTCCTCTTGGGTCTCTCTATGCTAAATTTCACTTTCTAGTGTTTTCCACAACAATTCAGTCATACAAAAAATGGGCGACAATGATTTAATATATTCAAACCAAACCAGCAATAGAAATCAACAAATGATTAGATATATACCTGTAAATATAAAGAAAAGTCGAATATCTGCAAACAACCTTCCATTGTACACGTTTTATTTTTAGGTGTTTCTCTGCCCCTCTCTTATTCTTCGCCCGTTTCAAATTTTATGGCATCTCTTCATCCGTTTCTTTGTCTTTCTTTCTTCCTTTCGTTTGTATAAATTATTTACATATACCACGTGTCAGATGTAGGGATGCCACGTGTCCTACACAGAAAAGACCTCATCCTCTTTTTATTATATATAAGATTTCTTCATTAGATTAGATAGAATAATGGTTTTTACTTCAAATCAAACTACGATTATCATCGGGCATCGTCTATTACATCGTTTTGTAGCTACATTTTCATGATCAAGGTGATATTACTCTATTTTGCACTTCAATTTGGTATTTTCTTAATTTCTCCAATCTTTTGCTATTTTACCATGATTTTGATGTTATTTGTTGTTGAAGCCATGAGATTCTCTTCTAGAACCATGGGCTAAGCTCTTATTGCCTTGGGTGTGGATGTTTTGATGGGTGTTTAGTGTAATTGTGGATTAATTGGATGATTAGCTTAGGATTTGGGTGTATATGTTTCTAGTGTTGTGATTTTCATGATTCAATTGATTAATTCACCCTATTAGCTAGCATTGTTGGTTTTGTCGACTTCAACGACCGTATTGGGTTGCATGATTAAGAGTGTGGGTGTGAGCTTGGATTAATTGATTAGAATTCACATAGTAATTGACTACACCAACCGGGGGTTGATTGCTTAGATCGACAACACTAGACACTAATCGATTAGAGGTCGTCTATTAGATTAGTGAAAGGGCGTCTCATAAGCATTAGTAACCGTGTTGAACGTGTTTATGAGACACTATCTTAGGAGCTTATGGTATTGATTAGACTATATAATTACTAGTTGATGCACGTGTTCACCTAAGCCTCACAAGGGATTGGTCTACACACACGAGTGGTAGCCTTTAGCTTAATCCAAAACCATAGTTTAACTCATGCAATTAGTTCGTTAACTCATTGAATTACCCACAAAACGGAAACACCTAAGGCAATACCCTTCTTTTGCACTTTCTCTCGAAAGTTAGATAACTTGTTATTACTTTTGTATATTTCTTGTTTATCTTAGTTAATTTAGTTTAATACCTGTGTTTTAATTCCCAAAAATCCAACAAACACGTTTAGTTACTACAATAGCATGAAAACTCTTAACTTTAGGGATTTGCTTGCACTCAACTAGATCCTTGGACGAACAAACTACTTGGTCATACTTACGTACTACAATCGGACTCATACGCTTGTGGGGATCGTATTGTTAAGTGCTTAAAAAGTGTTAAAAAAAACGAGTCAAGTCAATGGCGCCGCTGCCGGGGATTTAAGCGAGTGTTATTAGTGAAACTTAGAGTTTGTTGAGTGTTATTGATAGTAGCATTTCTTTTTCGTTATCTTGTTTTTCGTTTCTCTTTGTGGGCTTTGATACTTGTCTTTTGTAGGTGTATGATCACAAGATCTCGTGGAGGAAATTTAGAACCATTGGATCTTGAGATCGAGGCACACGTAAGGAGAAGAAATCGAGGTAGAAACCATCAAAGAGTCGTAGAGCATCTTGAGATGGAGAACAACGAAGAGTTGAATCCTCCACCAATGGAAAATGATGAGAATCCCCAAGTTGGGAATCAACAAGGAGGTAATCCACCTCAAAACCCTCCACAAAATCTCCATAATCCCAATCCACAATATCCACCTCAAAACAACCTTCCATGTCAAGGATATTATCATTACCCTTATCCACCTCCACAACAAACTTACTATCCACCAACTCGACAAACATTAAGAGAGACTCTTAAAATAGCATTGACCCTCAATTTTGATTTGTTTGGATACCCATCAATAACCAGCAGCACTGAATTGAAATCAACCAGATTCTTGACATTTGCTGCCAGTCTAAGACACAAAAACTCATTAATAATTTCCACTGCATTGAGCATCCCTTTACCCACATAACCTGAGCTGAAATCTTGTTTATGATCTAGAGCACAATATCGATCATGATTAATGCATTGAGACGGGCAAGGAAATACTTCATTAAATGGCTCAAACTCAAATTTCAGCAAATATGGATCATCTTATTGGCCATTCTTAATTCCTTTAAAACCTAAGTATTCAGGAATTATCAACCCCTCTATGCTAAGTTCATAGATACTAACCTGAACACACTCCCCATCACAAAATTCTTGTAAAACTTCCTCAAGTTCTACAAATTCCAGCAACACTTGGTCATCAATCTGAGCTTGTTTGCTCAAGAAAACAGCCATGTTTGGAAGGTATTCCATAACAGAGAGTTGGTTGACATCAACTGCAACAATAGAAGGTGTGTGTGCAACTTGATTCACTTTAGGATACATACCCTCAAATTTACCCCACTTTCTTGACTGAAGATCAAACTCTACTACACAAGTTAATGAGTCAGTGTAATTAGTCATCCCACCAATCATGGAAAATATATCATCCATGAAAAATCCTGCACACCAATATTCTTCCTCATATTCATCATTTGTTCCATTAAAATCCCTATGATCCTTAATCAAAATAGTGAAAACAACAACATCACAAATCCTTAAAGCCAATCCACTAAAAGAAGCCTCCATCATTACTGCCCCCACACCATTCTGCATCATCTTTGTTATCATTTCTTTAACCAAAATTGCATTAGGTTCCTTTAATTTTCTTAACTAGATTTTCACCCGTGCGATGCACGGGCTTGTTTTAATTATTTTTAATCTATCTTGCTAACAGTGTCTTCATATATAATTTGTTTGTTTACCAAAAAAAAAAAAAAAACATTAATATTAACTGCTTTGAACAAAAGATCTATATTTCTCTTCTTTCATTTATGTTGTCTATAAAAATTCTTGTGCAATGCATGTGTTTCAGTGGCTGTTTTAATTTTCTTATAGTCGATAATATAATAAGTATACACACATATATATAGATGTATTAAAACTCTCTCCTAGATAAGTTGTGTTTGTATTTTATGCGCACCAGCATGCATAAAATACTAATACCCATTTTTTTATAATACATTATAGAGCAACATACATTTGAACATTTCTGATTGAAAGATATTTTCCCTCTCTCAAGCCTAATGGTTAATAGTTCAATATTTTGGCCACTCAACATGATAAAGAGAATGTTTACATTCTATGCAATTAAAAAATAAAGGGACGTACTACTATCTTTACAACACTGAAAATATAAATAAACCTCAAATCTTCACATCTTTCCTCAAATATTTAAATTTGAACCTACATTCAACAAAACCACAATTTTTTAAAATAAGATAAAAATCCATTGACCCTCATTACTGTTAGAATACATAACACATATGTAGAACCTCTCAGAAGTCGAAAAGTGTAGATATTTTTCATTTTATGTAACAAACATCATGATTTTATGTAAGAATTAACATGTCTATTAGGTTACAACATATCGATGATGGGAGTATTGAAGTAACATATGGTCAGTTCAAAAAACTTCGAATTCAATTTTGTCTAAGAGTAAGTATGACATACAAAGTAAAAACATTCTATTTGATTTTATAATTTTCATGTGATTTAAGAAGATATCTTATGCTTTAATTATCAAATGCATTAATTCCAAAAATCAAAAGTTAACATTAATTCCACCTAATAGGTTCATACATACAAAAACAATGATTAAATACATTTACATATTTTTATTTTTTTTGGAAGCTGCCAAATTTATTATTTCACGGGATTTTAGAGATACCCCAATCAAATACAATTACATTGAAATCAATCTACGAATGGAACAACACTCTATCTAAAACAATGAATTGGTTCTCTAAACCAGTCCTCTAAAGTATTGCCACTCGCCACTTTGTTAAAAGCTTTGAGCCATCTGAATGACATGATCTTGATATTCTCTAAAGCTCTACATGACTATGAACTGCAGGTCTTCAAATTGTTTGGGCAGCAAATCCATAAAAATTATCATCCTTAATTCAAATTTGTTTTGTGAAATTCATAGGAATAATTGAAAGAAAACTCGAAATTAAAAAATAAACCTAGTCAGGTCCTTTTGGAGCAATAACACAAACCTCCTGATTAGGACATCCTTCGCAAGCATCAAATTTTCTAGCTGATTCAGATCCAAGCCCCTGACAACCTAAAAATCATCAAAGGGAAAAATAAATAAAAAAAATTAGAAACTGAGTTGTTTGACCTCTCATCAAGTAATATGAGTTGCCATTTCTTTCAATCGTCTTTCCTTCACATATATTAGTCCCTGGAAGTCCGACATGAAGGTCATAGATGTATATATGCTTGTAGATGTAGTGATATTAGAACATTTTAAAAAATAAAAAGAGATCGACTTGAAAAATAAATTAGACATAAGATGAACAAATATGAATTTTTAATTTATATACCTGAGCGTTGATTTGATCTCCACCTGAATATGAAACCTTCATCACCGTCTGGAATAACTAAAACATGAAAATAAATCATCACAAACATATTAGAAAAAATATTAACTTAAAAGCATTACTTTGATTCCCAAAACTCCCATGAGAACCACTATCATTCTCTTTAGTCCACGATTGACATCTCCACTATTGTTGAACATGAATTTATTCTTGTCTGTAGAACTAACATCATCAACCTTCTCATTCTTGGGGTGTCCAAAGAGTGTCCGATTTTTAAACTTTTCATCCTATATGGAAGCAATACATCCGACCTTCCATCTGAAGACTTGCTATCACTTCTCTAATCATGCTCAGAGTCTTTCACATTCAGTTTCTTCATCTTTTTAGGAAGATCTTCCATATTTAATTTACTGAGAATTGTAACACCCGCCACTGAAATTATGGGAAAAAATTGTAACGTCATTTAAGTTATGGAAAAAAATTGTAACGCCACTGAAGTTATGGAAAATTAAATGTTGAATTTACTGAGAATTGTAACACCCGCCACTGAAATTATGGGAAAAAATTGTAACGTCATTTAAGTTATGGAAAAAAATTGTAACGCCACTGAAGTTATGGAAAATTAAATGTTGCGCCACATAAGGTAAAAATAGAAGTGCCACATGACAGAAGCAGGAGAGCCACGTGGCAGAAGCTGGAGCAAAGTTTCCTCCTTTTATATATATAGATTCTAGCTTGTCAACCCCACAAACATAACATGCCACACTACTCAATATACCAATTTTCAACCCTATTGCCTCATTCATATACCCACATTTAAAAAGCATGTTAAACCCCACATTTCGACAAGAGAAATTATTGTTGGGTTTGGGCTTGTGCTAAAATAAAAGAAGCATGAATTGATTCTAACGGGCTTGGAGTGTAGGGCAAGTTTGATCCTAACGGGCCTGGAGCGTGGAGCAAGTTTGGCTCTAATGGGCTTGGAGTGTAGGACAAGTTTGATAACTCTATATAAGGAGTCCTTAGGTCTTTGTTACAGGTGCACCAATAAATACACTTTAGTCTTGTATTTGATTCTAGTTTAAAGTCCTTTCTTATATTCTCTTGTAATAGAGTCTCGTGAGAGAAAGGTGAGAGTCATTGTACACTTGAAAGAGTGTAGGAGGGTTGAGTGTCAAAAGAGAGGAATTTTGTGTGATTTTAAAAATTTATCATATAGTGATCTCTTTGGTGGGTCGTGGTTTTTCTCCGGTTTTGGAGTTTCCACGTTAAATTCTTGTGTTGGTGATTGTGTTATTTCTTCATTTTATTTCTTATTTATTTTTCGTCTGCCCTTGGGGGAATTAATTTCCCAACAAGTGGTATCAGAGCCCGGGTTTAGTCTCTATTTATTCTTAGTATGCTCTGTGGTTGCAGCGTAGTCTGATCTTCCACATCAGAAAATATTTTTTAGAGAGGTTCGGGGGTCTCTTTTGAGATGGTTGTTTAAGGGCGGAGAAACGGTATGTCAAAGACTTTGAGGCAATGAAGTATGACATGGAGAAATTTGATGGAAGAATCAGTTTTAGCTTGTGGCAAGTGCAAGTTAAGGATATGCTGATACAATCTGGTGTACACAAGGTGAAGTTAATCAAAGTGGAGCGGTGGCGGCAAATGGCTCCGAAAATGTTGCTAACGTTGTGATAGAAGATGATGTCCTCTGATTGAGGACATGAACATCCTTATGGCATGTCCAACTGCCATGAACGAGGATGTGATGACGTTAGTTGGACCACATGTGCATTGGTTTGGCAAGGATGCAAGGTGTGTGGTGAAAGATGTCGATGGCTGAAGGACTTCTATGAATGCCAAAAGTTAGAAGTTGCACCATAAATTTCAGCAGGTATTTTTTCGACATGTGCCGAAGGAAATTCTTAGAATGGGTGATTATAAGTGTTCTACTCATATGGTGGAGTATGTATTCTCTATGTTGAGAATGTTGGTTCTTTGGTTTAAGAATCATGTTTGTCGGTGAAGACAATGTAGTTCTACTCATATGGTGGAGTAGGTGTTCTCTGTTTTGAGAATGTTGGTTCTTTGATTTAAGAATCATGATTGTCGGTGAAGACAATAGAGCTTTCTTTTATTTTATCAAGGTGGAGTTTGTTGGGCTTGGGCTTGTGCTAAACTAAAAGAAGCATGAATTGATTCTAACGGGCTTGGAGTGTAGGACAAGTTTGATCCTAACGGGCCTGGAGTGTGGAGCAAGTTTGGCTCTAATGGGCTTGGAGTGTAGGACAAGTTTGATAACTCTATATAAGGAGTCCTTAGGTCTTTGTTACAGGTGCACCAATCAATACACTTTAGTCTTGTATTTGATTCTAGTTTAAAGTCCTTTCTTATATTCTCTTGTAATAGAGTCTCGTGAGAGAAAGGTGAGAGTCATCGTAGACTTGAAAGAGTGTAGGAGGGTTGAGTGTCAAAAGAGAGGAATTATGTGTGATTGTAAAAATTTATCATATAGTGATCTCTTTGGTGGGTCGTGGTTTTTCTCCGGTTTTGGAGTTTCCACGTTAAATTCTTGAGTTGGTGATTGTGTTATTTCTTCATTTTATTTCTTATTTATTTTTCGTCTGCCCTTGGGGGAATTAATTTCCCAACAATTATAAGAACATAATGGCCGAAAATGTAATTTTCTTACAGATTGATGAATCACCGAAAATGTACAGTAAACGACTTTACTCTCCTTTAACGTTGTCGACGCCGCATCAATTGACCCGTGCACATCCAATTTATCCACCACCGCGTGAATCGATCCATCATCGTGCACTTTTCGATCTCCATCTAATTTCAGATCCGCTATGGCATCATATCTGCTCTCCTCTACCTCACCTCGAATCGAATCCGAAAACTGTTGAGATTTTGCAGAAAGATGAGCTTCTCCAAGGATTAATCCATCCTTTTGCGGTTCCTCAAAATTCTTCACGTAATTGGGGTAAGAAATACAATGCCTTAATTTAACAAATTCTATATCAATTTCAGCCTCCTTCGACACTTTCATTGTAGTAGGTGTTAATTCTAGGCTTTGTTGCTTATCAAAAGTGGAAAAATCGTGCATACCTGGTTTACCATAACTAGATACTTCCTCATTTTCTCTGCCTTGGATAATAGTTTTACATACCAATACATTGCTACTGTGTTTTTTTTTTTTGTATGCTACCATAAACAACTATATACTTCCTCATTTGCTCTGATAGTTTTACATACCCACCACTATGATACATTGCTACTGTTTTTTTACTGTTTTTTTGTTGTATGCTACCATAAACAACTACTCCCTCCGATTCAAAAAGTTTGTCGCATTTGGACTTTAAATTTGTTTCAAAAAGTTTGTCGCTTTTCCTAATTTTACCAATGATCTCCCTAAATTGCCCCTATTCTTTTGGAAATATATTAATTACAATTTTTTTTTGGAAAGGTCAAAGAAATGGTGGAAGAGGAAGGTGGAAAAATAAAAGAAAAAAGAGAAAAAAGGGGGAGAAAATAACGAGGGGTAAACTTGTCAAAAAAATATGTTCCTTAATTCTATACAAAATGAGAAATGCGACAAACTTTAAAACATTATGAAACGGAGGGAGTATATACTTCTTCATTTGTCAGTTGGCTTAGTTCTGCTTAGTATTCTGCCTCGGGGGTTCATGTGGTTTTAAAGGAATGGTATTGGTCTTAACAGGTTTCATACATTGCTACTGTTTTTTTTTGTTGTATACTACCATAAACAACTAGATACTTCCTCATTTGTCAGCTGGCTTAGTTCTGCTTAGTATTCTGCCTCGGGGTTCATGTGGTTTTAAAGGAGTTTTAAAGGAATGGTCTTGGTCTTAATAGGTTTCATACATTGCTACTGTTTTTTTACTGTTTTTTTTTTTGTTGTATACTACCATAAACAACTAGATACTTCCTCATTTGTCAGCTGGCTTAGTTCTGCTTAGTATTCTGCCTCGGGGATTCATGTGGTTTTAAAGGAGTTTTAAAGGAATGGTCTTGGTCTTAACAGTTTCATACATTGCTACTGTTTTTTTACTGTTTTTTTTTGTTGTATGCTACCATAAACAACTAGATACTTCCTCATTTGTCAACTGGCATAGTTCTGCTTAGTATTCTGCCTCGGGGGTTCATGTGGTTTTAAAGGAGTTTTAAAGGAATGGTCTTGGTCTTAACAGGTTTCATACATTGCTACTGTTTTTTTACTGTTTTTTGTTGTTGTATGCTACCATAAACAACTAGATACTTCCTCATTTGTCAGCTGGCTTAGTTCTGCTTAGTATTCTGCCTCGGGGGTTCATGTGGTTTTAAAGGAGTTTTAAGGGAATAGTCTTGGTCTTAACAGGTTTCACAGGTTTCCAAAAACAAAGAATCACATTCTCCTTGATTTCTTTTAGTTAATATTTGCACAATCTATACAAAGTCATGTGAAAAAACCAGCCAAGACTATTCCTAATAGTTGTTTCTTTTTAATTTCATGATAATAAAAGAAAGTATTATTAATAAATTGAGTTCATTTCACCCAAACCATTATAAATTTATATTTACCAAGGTTTATATTTACAAAGGTTGTAATTGTAGATATGTATTGCATCTATTTATGATTTTAACAAAAATACAAACTAAAAACAACTATGTTGTCAATGTTATCGTGTTGGGATGAAGTAACATGTCAATGCACCAACTGTACACAAAATTTTACCAAAAAAGATATATACATGCTATCAAACATAGTATGGATATTTGTTTAAAGGTAAAATTGATATTCATAACTTTAGTACAAGAGGTACTCAAAAGCACAAAAAAATAAAAAAGAGATGAAAATATTGACACTAAAAATGTCATATGCAACTAACTAGTTGTGCAAATATTGACAGAAGAATGAAAAGATGAAAATATTGACACTAAAAATGTCATATGCAACTAACTAGTTGTGCAAATATTGACAGAAGAATGAAAGATAATGAGCTTTAAGTGATTTTTAAGAACAAAATTTTATATCATCAAAGATAATACATTCATTTGCTGCCTTCCAAATAATTTACACAACACATTGTCACTTAAATCCAAGAATCTTCTTAGCCGAACCACCATGCCATGAGTTCAATAAACTACTCCACGACAAAAGATGTGAAAAGGACAAATGTATCCAACCATCTACACAAACCTATCCAAACCAGAAGAGTACTGAGACATGACAAGAATAAATAATGGACATATTCCAAATGACGTAGACTTGCTAAGCAACCTCGATTCTCTTCCCTAATTATAACACCCCTTCTTATGAGATTGTCATTTATTGGAATTCTTCTTTGAAGCGTTTTCCATGAAAGAGCTGCGACTTTAGACGAAACTGCCTTCCACCATAATTTTGACCATGGAAAGCCGAGACTTCCACCATAATTTTGACCATGGAAAGCCGAGACTTCGTCGTCAAGCATCTTAGACAACGACAACTCGTACATATTCCTTATACGAAATGTCCCATCGCAAGCACCAAACCGTTCACACGAATATGAATTGACGCATTAGATTAAACTTTACTTTACAAGTTCAGATATATACAACACACATCGATAATTACACATACTCGGTCACAAAATACAACCACCTAACCAAAAAAAAAGGTGAAATTTATTTTATAAATTAAAAGAGAAAGAAATTTGAAATAAATAGTGGAGTATAAAATATTAAAAAGAACACATGAATCTACCCATTAGGGTTGTAAACGAATCGAATAATTTTGCTCGATTCGGTATTTGTATTTGAATTTTGATATTCGTATTCTAAATATTATGATTCGAATTCAAATACAAATATTTTTTTTGATTCGAATAATAAATGAATACAAATACAAAATTATGATATTCGATTCGATATTCGTAAGTATACGATTCGATTTTTAAATAAATATATATATATATATATATATATTATATTTATATATTATTATATATAATATTCATAAATTATTTAATAACTTAAAATTATGGAGTATTTATTTATTTAATTACATCAAGTATTGGCCCAATGGCTAATTGGCCCACATCACAATTCACTCTTATACATTATACACAAAACCCTAATTCAATTTTAAATTCAATTTCTCCAAAACTCCCTCTATCCGATGCGCCCCTCTTTCAGAGTCTCTATCAGTCGCTTGCCACCGGTCTTCCACCGTCGTCCACGGCCATTCGACCACTGATTAGGGTGTAAATTGCTCATAATTCACTTGCATGTTTGATCCAAATTGATTTTTTTGCATGTAATTTTCACTCATAATCACTTGATTTGGTGTATATTGGTTGAGAAAGGTTTGTGAGGTGTTTTTGTAGGAATATAGAGCTTATTTGGAACTAAAAATCACAAGAAACGAGTGATCGATCATCATTGATACTCGTATGAGGAGAAATGACGAGCAACGTGAACTAGAATGAGGAAAGTCGAAAGAAACGAGTCATGAAATGAAGGGATTAGACAAAAGAAGAAGAGGAAGGGACAAAAAGACAAGTGGTCGGGTAGAAACCACCCGACCGGGTAGAATCGACTTGGCCGGGTAGAAACCACCCGGCCGGGTGGCTTCAACCCGACGTGATGTGTGCAAAAAGGGAGGTTCGTATTTAGACCGAGTAAAACCCACCCGGCCGGGTGGGTTTAGCCCGGCCTAGCTCTATCAAAAAGGAAGGTTCGTATTGTGCCCGGGTAGATCTCACCCGGCCGGGTGGATTCTACCCGGGCAAGCCCAATTCAAGCAAGTGGTACGTGTTTAGGCCGGGTGGAACCCACACGGCCGGGTGACATAATTCTCGGGGGTTTTTGGCCATTTTCTCCAATTTCGAGGGACTAAAGTGCAAAAATTTATCTTTAGACTTCTTACAACATATAAAAGGGGCCCTATTTTAGTTTTGGAGGAAAACACACTTTTGGGGAGCAACATCTACACATAGTTACACATTGTGATAGGTTTTTGAAATAGTTTTCTTCTTATTTTCCATAGATTAGCTTAGAATTTAGTTAAATTGCTGTTTTCAATCAAAGATTGTAAGTGGGCTTTGCTTATTCCATCATATTGTAGCTACAATTTCATGATCAAGGTGATATTACTATATTTAATTTGCAATTCAATTTGGTATTTTCTTAAATTCCCATTTCTATTGCTATTTCACCATGAGTTTGATGATATTTGTTGTTATAGCCATGGGATTCTCTCAAGAAACCATGGGCTAATCCTAAATTGTCTTGGGTATGGATGTTTTGATGAGAATTTAGTGTAATTGTGGATTAATTGCATGATTAGCTTATAATTTTGGTGTTTAGGTTTCTAGGGTTGTATTTTGATGATTCATTTGGTTGATCAACCCTATTAGCAAGCATGTTCGATTATGTTTATTGCAACGAGAGTTGGGTAGCATGATTGGGAGTGTGAGCTTTGATCAATTGAATAGAAGTTAATTAGTAATTAGCTCACCCGATAGGGGGGTTAATGGCTAGACCGACAACTTTAGACACTAAACGAGTAGAGGTCGTCTAGGAGTTTGGTGAGAGGGCGTTTCATAAGCATTAGTAACCGTGTTGAAAGTGCTTATGAAACACTATCTTAGGGGATTATGGTATTTGGTTAGATCCTATAATTGCTAATCAATGCACGATGTTTACCTACGCCTTTCGAGGGGGTTTGCACACTTATGTGATAGCCTTTAGCTTGACCCAAATTTGTCGTAAAATCATGTAATTGGTTCACTAGTTCACTTAATTGCTCACAAAACGGAAACACCCGAGGCAATACACTTCTCTTGCACTTTCAATCGAAAGTTAGATAGCTTGTTATTACTCTTGTCACTAGTTCTCATTAATTTAGTAAATTTAGTTTAATACATTTGTTCTTATTCCCATAAATCCAAACAACGTCATTTAGTTACTACAATAGCATGATAACTTGCAACATTAGGGACTCATTTTCACTCAATTAAGTCCTTGGAACGAAAATCTACTTGGGACACTTATCTTACTACTAATGAACCCATACGCTTGTGGGGATCGTATAGTACTAAAAAGTGTAAAAAAATTCGATCCAAGTCAATGGCGACGCTGCCGAGGACTTAAGCGAGTGTTGTTAGTGAGACTTAGAGTTTGTTAAGTGTTATTGATAGTAACATTTCTTTTTGTTATTTTATTTTTGTTCATCTTTGTGGACTTTGACATATTTCTTTTGTAGGTGCATGATCACAAGATCACGTGGAGGAAACCTTGAACCGTTAGACCTTGAGATCGAGGCACACGCAAGAAGAAGGAATCGAAGTAGGAACCGACAAAGAGTTATAGAAGAACCATTTGAGATGGAGAACATTGAAGAGATGAATCCTCCACCAAATGGAGATGATGAGTCTCAAAGAGAGAATCACCAAGTTGGAAACCAAGTTGGAGGTAATCCACCTCCAAACCTACCACCAAATCTCCATAATCCCAATCCACAATATCCACCTCAAAACCACATTCCATATCAAGGATACTATCCTTACCCTTATCCACCTCCACAACGAGCCTACTATCCACCTCCACCACACACCAGGCTCACCAGTCACCACATCTATCCCCTACATTTCTCCTGTTCCTCACGCTCACACACACACGCGAAAATTGCGATTCCTCTGTGACTCCATCCCCCGTATCGGCACACAGTACTTCTGGTTGTTGTTAGTAGGATTAATATTTAAGTTTTTTTTTTTTTTTTTGCTTTGAAGATTTAAGTTATTGGTTATGAGTTTATGGATATGAGTTTGTACGCCTCTGTAATGAGTTCTTTATGTTGGTTATGAATAAATTGAGTTTTGATTCATTTTTATTTATTTAGAAGCAAGAAGAACCTAACAAACCAGCTGATTTGTAAGTTTGGTGGAAGATTGAATGCTCATTGGTGTTCATTTGAAGATTGTTATGAAAATTTTTATTTTATTGTTTATGTTATGTTACTATTAATGCAAACTTTTGAATTTGTAGCTTGTAATGAGAGTTCAAACAACTAAATCATCAATTTAGCTTTTGTTTAGTATTTTACTAGTGTAGAACCCGTGTATTACACGGAATTTTAAATATATTTTTAAATATTTAATAATAATTTTTTATTTATTTATGTTGGGATATGAATCCTAGACAAGTCCTAAATGATGATTAAAAGATGAAATTTTGATAAGCCAAAAGTAGATTGAATATTTTCTAAGTGTTGACTGATCTAGCCTAGTTGAGTTGAGTCATCTTGAACAAGACCAGTAGAGTTCACATAAGTTCACATAAAAGATAAGTTTGTGTTTGTTTATACTTCATATGTGTTGTATTAATTGTTAGTTTGTTACTGAGCTATTTGAAATATTGTATAGAGCTCATGATGTTTTATATGTAATAGATTAGTTTCATTGTATAGTTTCTAAGTTGACTAAGCTTGTATTATGAAAGCTTAAAGTAATGTAATAGTCTTGATAAGTTTAGTATAGTCTACTGTTTGAAGAAGGAAGACCAGACAAGAAGACTTGAAGTCTACTACTTGAGAAGACAAGTGGACTACAAGACAAGAAGACAAGTACATACAAGTCTACTCAAGACAAGTCAACGTGAAGATAGTTAGTCAAAGCGCGTGAAAAGATAAAGGTTAGAAGTTAGTTATGGAATAACTAATTCATAACAGAAACGCGTTTGATGGATAAAAGATTCAGTTAGAGTTAGTTTTCAAGAAAATGTGGTTACAACTTACTAAGTTCTTGAAGATTGAAGTCTATAAATACTTCATGGTGGTGATCATTTGAAGACTACTGTTAGACTACTGAAATACTGATTGCTGAAGCTTACAAAAGATATATTCGAAGTTTACTCTCAGAGATTAAAGTTCAGATAGAAGCCAGAAGTGAAGTGAAGAATTTTGAAGGCTACTACTGAAGATCAGAGAAGTTTTTAGTTTTTGTTTTGTTGTTTTATCAAGTTGCTAGATACTTGTAAAAAGCTAGTTAGATCATAGACATATCTGGAGGTATAGTCTGTTGAAGATCTAAGTCTTCTTCTTGGGACTTTAAAGACAGGAATATACACTTGTACTCGATTGGAAGAGTTTAGTGGAAACATCACAATTGGGTTTGTGAGAGTGGATGTAGACAAGTTGTCGAACCACTATAAATCTTTGTGTGTTGTTTACTTTACTGTTTTAATTGTTTAGTTGCTTAACTGTTTAACTATAACTAAACTTGACAAGTTGAGTATTCATAAGAACAGAGTTCTCGAATTAAGAAGTTGAGTATAAACTTGAATTGGGCTCATTGTTAATTTCGTATTCCGCATATTGTATTCTGATATTTCGATAGATTTTTGAAAAAGTCTATTCACCCCCCCTATAGACATTTTCACTAGCTTACTCGTTATTAACTCAACTTTGGGGACCTACAAGTGGTATTAGAGCAGTAGTTTACGAACTGCTGTTTCTTGATAACCGACTTAAGACTTAGGGTGAAGTCTTGGTCCTTGATTGTTCTTGTATACGTGTTCTTGATCAAATATTCTTGTTATATCTGTTTCGTGCTCCCTGTTCTTGACTTATCTGTTTTTCTTGATCATAACTCTACTTAGCACTTATTTCTTGAAATCATGTCTCTTGAGATCAGCGCTAACAAGTTACCCAAGTTCCAGGTTCAAGACTATGACTACTGGAAGCTGCGAATGGAAGCCATTTTCAGTTCCACGCATGACCTGATGATCTCTGTTATCACAGAAGGACCTATTGTTACGATGGTTCCAAATACTGCTGTTCTTGACCCAAGCAAACCAATTGGTACTCTCGTCAAGAAACCCAGGTCAGATTTAACTTCAGAAGAAATGCGTCAAAATAATTTGGATAGTTTGGCAAAGAATTACATATTACACACACTTCCTAACGAGTATCTAGGAAAGGTGTTAAAATGTAAAACTGCCAAAGAAATGTGGGATAGGCTACCTATCATTTTTGAAGGAACATCCCTAATCAAAGAAAGCAAGCTCTCCACAGCTGTCCAAAGATTTGAATCATTTCAGATGAAAGCTGGCGAAACAATCGACCAGCTGGATACTCGTTTTACTAAAATCATGAATGATCTTGAAGTTCTTGGTAAAACTTATACTCCTCGTGAAATCAATCTTAGGATTCTTAAGAGCTTAGATCCTCGATGGAAAATGGTAAAGATGCTTGTTAAGAATACCCAAGACATAGATGCTTGGAGTGCAGAGACCATGTTTCAAACTCTGAAGGCCCATGAATTTGATCTAGACGAAGATGAACCACTAGCCAGTAGTGATAAAGAACATGCTGTATCTAAGAACGTTGCCTTTAAGTCTAGCTCTTCTAAGTCTTCTAAAGTAGACAGGTCCAAGTCTAGAACTAAGTCTGCCTCTGTGAAAGATGAGTTAGATACTGATCTTAGTCTGAAGGATCAGATGAGTCTAATGGTTAGAAAGTTTGATAGGCTGAATAAACGTTTCGGAAGATACAAGAAATTCTATAGGGATCATAGAGCATCTACTTCTAAGAACTCGTCTGAGACCAGACGAGACCGAAACTCGTCCGAAAGGAGAGACGAAGTCTCGAAAGGTAATAGACGAGATAGAGAGTCTGACGATAGGAAGATTCAACGTTCTGATAGACGTGATAAACGTAAGGACAAATCTCCTATTAAAAAGGCTACTAATGATCTCTTGTGCTATAATTGTGAAAAGCCAGGTCATTACATATATGAATGTCCAGACCTGAGCACTGATGATCGTGAAGAACGCAAGGCACGAAGAGAAAGAAGATATAATCGTGGTAAGAAGGCAATGATGGCCAATGATGACTCTGATTCTGAGTCAGACGAGTTGCCATCGTCCTTATCTAGTCACTCGTCTGATCAAGATCATGACGAAGCATTTATAGTAGATGATGGCTTATGCTGCATGGCTAAAATCGAACAAGAGGTATCATCTGCTACATCTTTTCAATCGTGTGATGATTCTGAATCTGATGAAAGTGATACTGCTAGTAGTGAAGTAGGAAGTAGTCTTCAGCACTCGACTAGTGCAGTTGAGGACGACCTTCTACTTGCTAACCAAGCTTTCATTGAAGTCAGTGATGAAAACATCGCATTAAAACAAGAAATCATTGATCTTAAGGAAGCTCAATCTAAAGTAGATCCTAATATAACAGTCCTAAATGAACGCTTGACTGAAGAGTTGAAATAACTCAAAGAAAAGTGTGCAGTGACAGACAGGTTATATCAAGACCTACTTAAGACACATGCAACTGAGAGAAATGAGTTCAATGTTTTAAAAAGCAAATGCAAAAAGCTTGAAGAACGTAATAAGTTCTTAGAGACCGAGGTTGTTACACTTGATCTCAAACTTACTGACCTGGTTAATTCTTCAAAGATTAACCTTGAACTGTCAGATAAGTATAGAGATCCAGGTGACAAGACTGGTATAGGTGCGGAGTCATCTAACTCGTCTACTCGAGTCATTAAGAACCCTACTACCACTAAAACAAGACTTTTGCCTAATGATATACGATCTTGGAACTCCATCTAAAGGTACTGCACCTAAACAAGCTCGAGTTAACACTCCAATTACCAAGGGAGGTAAAAAGAATGTTAACAACAAGCATGTTCCAGCTAGAACTAATCTTCAAAAGACCACTAATCGTGGACGACCCAATCAGGTCAGATACGAGTTCTAGATAGGTACAAACTAGACGACAAGAGCCTAGACCTCCTTTCATAAGGCAGTCTCAGCTCTACTCATCTAGACCTAGACAGGTTGCCCCAAAATATCGTACACAAGCTGTTCTATATCCTCCACCTCTATCATACGATATTATAAGTGAGGAAAGACCCAAACGCGTCTATAAACCGTATGGACCTAATGCATACAAACCCTACTCTAACTATCATAGACAAGTGCCTGCTCATGTAGAGATTAAGTCGAAAGGCTATCTCTAAAGAGTAGACCCGAACTCAACTGATAGGCCAGAGAAGGACAACAAGGTCTTATTTTGCAACAAGTATGGCCGAAAGCTTAAAAGATCAAACTTGTTCAAGACTCCAATGTATATTTGGATTCCTCTGAACTCGACTAACCCCCCAGGACCCCAATAAACAAACAGGGTACCTAAATTATTGAATATCATCTATTGCAGGGTCGACTTGACTTGTATAAGAAGGGTGGCTCAGTAGGAGAAACCTGGTACATAGACAGTGGTTGCTCGCACCACATGACTGGTACCAAGGCTCTCTTGTCAAGCTACCATGAGCAAGAAGGACCAAAAGTGATATTTGGTGATAGCTCCACTGCTGTCACTAAAGGATTTGGTTACATCCGGAATGGAGACGTTGAAATCCAAGATGTCTCATATGTTGAAGGTTTGAAATACAATTTACTCTCTGTTTCACAATTTTGTGATCGTGGATACAAAGTGCAGTTCAAGAGCCGCAAATGCGAAATCATTGACAAAAGGACACACACAGTCCTATTAGTCGGCGTAAGACAAGGAAGTGTGTACATAGTGAACTGGAACAGTTGTCCGAGGGACACCTGTCTACTTACTAAAAATCCTAAAGAACTTGGCTGGCTCTGGCATAGACGCCTCTGTCATCTAAACTTTAAGGTTCTTAATAAGATAGCCAGAGATTACCTTGTAGAAGGTATTCCCAATGAAGTTTACTACAAGTCACATGTATGCACGGCTTGTCAACAGGGTAAACAGGTTAAAGGTTCATTTAAGTCAATTCCTACTCTCTCAACTAGTAGAGTCCTAGAACTCCTACATATGGATCTTCATGGTCCAATAACTCCTCCAACTTTGAATGGTAGAAGGTACACACTTGTTGTTGTAGACGACTATTCTAAGTTCACTTGGGTAGTCTTTCTACACAAGAAGAGTGACACACAAAAACTTCTGTCTGAACTGTTGAAGAAGTTACAAGTTGAGAAGAACCAGTCTATTGTCAAAATTCGAAGTGACAAGGGAACTGAGTTCATTAATTTCTATATCAAAGAATTTTGTACTAAACGTGGTATTCAGCACCTTACTAGTGCAGCTAGGACACCACAACAGAACGGTGTAGCAGAAAGAAGGAATCGAACTCTCAAAGAAGCCTGTAGAACCATGATAGCTGAGTTCAACACACCTCAAAAGTTTTGGGCTGAAGCTATCAACACTGCATGCCATTCACAGAATAGAAGCGCGATCAACAAAGCTCTAGGCAAGACACCTTATGAGGTTTGGAAAGGTAGAAAACCAAGAGTTTCATATTTTCATATATTTGGCTGTAAGTGTTTCATTCACAACAATGGAAAGAGCAAGTTGAATGCTTTCGATGTTAAAGCAGACGAGGGGATATTCTTAGGATACTCCTCGACTAGCAAAGCATTTAGGGTATTCAACTACTCAACTCTTTGTGTGGAAGAAACACCACATGTGGTTTTCGATGAATCTCGACAGGACTCGTCTGCCAACAAGATCAGTGAGAAAGCAACTGATATATCGATCGAAACTGACAAAGATTCAGAGATATATGAATCCGTTCAAGCCTACAACCCATTCCTAAAAGCTCTCGACTCTGATGAAAAGGAGAAGGTAAGTGCTCAAGGTAAGTCTTCTAGACCAGTTAACATGCCTGCCCTAGTTGACTCATCTACTCCTATTAAAATTGATGATACAAATGATGTTGACATGCATGATGCTGTACATGATCTAGATGATGATAGTATTCCTGTTAAAAATAAAAAAACATGGAAATCTGCACATGATACTGAAAATATAATTGGTGACTCTACTATTGGTGTGAAGACTAGACGACAACTCTTTGAGTCGCAAGAACAGTCGACTCCAACTATGTTTTGCTGGTGTTGTTTCCTCTCTGCTATTGAGCCTACCACTGTTAAAGAGGCATTGGCTGATAGTAATTGGATCATTGCTATGCAAGACGAGTTGAATCAATTTGTTCGAAACGACGTCTGGGAACTTGTCGATAGGCCGGAACATCATAATGTAGTTGGCACCAGATGGATTTTTAAAAATAAGAAAGATGAGAATGATTTAGTCGTTAGAAATAAGGCTAGACTAGTCGCCCAAGGCTACTCACAAGCTGAAGGCATAGACTATGATGAAACATATGCTCCTGTTGCTAGACTAGAAGCCATTCGATTGTTTCTTGCATATGCTGCTCACATGAAGTTTACTGTATATCAAATGGATGTTAAAAGTGCATTTCTTAACGGTATTCTTGCGGAAGAAGTGTATGTTGAACAACCCCCAGGTTTCGAAGTCAAAGGCAACCAGGTGTACAGATTAAAGAAGGCCTTATATGGACTAAAGCAAGCTCCAAGAGCATGGTATGACACTCTGTATCTCTTTCTATTAGAAAATGGTTTTACTAAGGGCAAGGTCGATCGAACCTTGTTCAGAAGACAAGAAGGGAAGGACATCTTACTCGTCCAAATTTACGTAGATGACATCATTTTTGGGTCACCTAACAAAAAGCTGAGTGAAAGTTTTTCTACACTCATGCAAAGTAAGTTTGAAATGTCAATGATGGGTGAGATGAACTACTTTCTTGGACTTCAAGTAAAACAGACTCCAGAAGGTATTTTCATAAATCAGGCAAAGTACACAAGAAACCTTCTAGACAAGTACGTGATCAAAACTTGTAAGTCTACTGGCGTACCAATGCAACCAACTTACAGAATGGATCCAGATGAGAACGGTAAATGTGCTGACCAATCTTATTACCGTGGCTTAATTGGTTCCTTACTTTATCTAACTGCTAGTAGACCAGACATAGCATTCTCTGTTGGTGTTTGTGCTCGATTTCAAGCCAATCCAAAAGAAAGTCACATGGAAACCACCAAAAGGATTCTGAAATATTTGAAGGGGACTATTAATCGAGGCATTTGGTATCCTTCAAATGATGATTTATCCTTAAGTGGGTATTCAGACTCAGACTTTGGAGGCTGTAGAATAGATAGGAAATCTACTTCTGGTTCTTGTCAATTTCTAGGCACAAAACTCATATCTTGGTTTTCTAAAAAGCAGACTAGTGTTGCTACTTCTACTACCGAAGCCGAGTACATGGCTGCTGGTAGCTGTTGTAGTCAACTACTCTGGCTTATGCAACAGCTTCGTGATTACAATATACATGAATCAAATGTTCCTATTTTCTGTGATAGTAATAGTGCAATTGCCATTACACAAAATCCTGTTCTGCACACACGATGTAAGCATGTTGATGTGAAGCATCATTTCATACGTGATCATGTAGAAAAGAAGGATATTCGCATGGAAAAGATTCATACTGATTTTCAAAGAGCTGATATTTTTACAAAACCATTAGCTGAGGCACGATTTCGTGAGTTATGCATTAGTCTAGGGCTAATTGATTTAGATCCTACTTGCCTATAGCTATGTACTAACAAGACAGGTACATCAATAAGAGGAGACAAGATCACTAGACCAGAGCACTCGACTACTCATCCAACAGACAGGTATACAAGGCTAGACTAGATGACCAAAACAACCCGATGAGGAAGCTGGTAAAGCTGAGGGTAAAACTAAGGGAATAAACATTTAAGGGGGAATCTCTAATTTCTTAAATATCCTTATGTTGACTCTTATGTGTGTTACAAGTCATCTGGTTCGAAACCTTGACCATTGCATTAAAACTGATATTCGTTTTATTTATTAATCTACCTGTACCTACAATTACACCTTGCAAATGCTAAGATAGGTACATAAAGACGTTCGACGATTGGATAGACAAGCACAGTCGAAGGGGGAACTCGACTGGTGTTCATAAGTCTACTCGTCTTGTGAAGCTCAAGTCTACTCGTCTGTTCTGGATGGACTCGAACAGACAGGCTAAGTATTTCTCTTTGAAATATGTTAAGTACTTTGACATAGAATTAAGGGTATTACGGTAATTAGATATTCTTTAAATTAAGAAATCCTAGAATTGGATTTATACACTCCCAGTTTAATGAGGTGTATACACCCAGTTCGAACTCGACTACACTAGGTCAGATGAGTTCACTCCCCTGTCCTAAGTAAGAAGAGGCGGATTTCAAATGTTTACAATATCAAATCACGTAATATTCTCGATTCCGTAAACAGAATTTCAAAAGGCTCAACCGTTAGATCATTTTCATTTTCATCTTGACCATTGATTCAACAGTTAAGGTTTTACAAAACCCTCAACTGTTTCACTCGTCTCCCCTACGCGTTCTTAACCTTTCTACTCTTAAGAACTTCCAATTTCTTGCTAAATCTTACTAATCGTTCTCACACAACTGATTTTTAATGTCGATCGTCTCAATGTTCGATGTTAGAACTAACATGCAGGCCAGGTTTGACCTAGGCAAATATGCTTCAGAAGGAAAGGTGCATGTTGAAGGATCTGTATTCTTCAAGGGCAAGCACACCGACGGCAACAAAGAAATTTTGATGAAGTGCTGCCGCTGTGGATTGAGACCTTACTTGGAATCATTTCCAGAAGTGGTGCTTGAAGAAGAAGTGCTTGAATTTTACGCCAACGCAACTAGGCAAGGCGACTCCATTCAATCATTCGTTGGTACCAACCGAGTAGAAATTACTCGAACAAATGTTTTCGAGAATCTGAAGTTGCCAACAGGTTCAATCGACATCGAAAACTATGCTGAAGGCCAGGAATTGAGATATCTTAGTATTTTCTGTGGTAAGAAGTTAAAACTGGGTCGTGATGGTAAAATTCCTGCTGTCAAGAAGAAGGAGCTATTAGACAAATACAAGACTCTTCTTGACATCGCATCGAAAATGTTGCTGTGTGTTTCTGGAAGCTTTGATTCAGTGACTTTACAGAAGGCAAGAGTGATGGTCGCAATCTTTGACGGCATTACTGAAGGAAATTGGTACAAATTATTCACGGATCGAATAATGTACTATGAGAAGAATGTGCGTGTTGACACCAATTCTGCAAATTGGGTGGTATCTGCCGCAGTTGGGTTTGGAAACAAGTTAAGTATTCTGTTACCTATCTTGTTGCCAAACAAGTCGACGTGGAGCAAAGGCAAACCGTTTCATGCCCTCAAATTCTATCTGAAGAAAGAGGCCTTGGCAAAGCAAGCTGCTGCAAGGACTGCTGCTCCAAGACAGGTTCACATCAATCCTGACGACGCCTTGATTGAAGCTGCCTCGTCTAGTTCAGATGAAGATGAGTCAGATGATGGAGAATCTGAGCCTAAGGCTGGAACTAGTGGAAGACTAGTTGAGTATGTGGCAGAAGAGGCCATGATCGAGGCTGCTGCTAGTGATTCGGATAAGACTCACTCCGACACAGGATCCGAGAAAGAGGAGAAAACAAGTGCTGAAATCCCAGAGATGTATCGACTGGTGAGAGTCGAGTCGAGTCCTTCACCAGACAAGACAACTAACCAGGTTGGTACTTCTTCTAGATCTTTTTCAATACCTCTCTCTCTCCCTCCTGTCCGAACCAAGGCCAAATCACTTCGATCTCGTGCCAGACCTGCACCCTCAACCTCTCAGGTGTTGCCAGCATATCCGCTGAGAGCAAGCCTACCCGAAAACACTCCCATAAAGGACACAACTGATACTCAGACAGTTGTCATACCTAACCTAGCCACATCAAAACCCACAGAGACCACTGCCTTTACTCCCTCTCCCTCACCAGAATATGGTGAACCCTCTCCCCCATCTATTTCAGAAACTCCTCAAGTTGCCACTGCAACAACTGCAACAGGGACCCCACCTGTGCAGACCCCTTCTGAAATCAGATTTGATTCCCTGGTTTACTATCCAATGTGTCTACGAGAGCAGAGAGTTCGTGCTCGAGTTTCAAGAAATCTGAAGAAGCAGCTCTCGACTCTTGACATCGACACAGCTTCTGAACAGTTTGAGAAGCTAGTCAGGGTTTGCACGTGGTTCGCTTTGAAGAAATCTTCTACGGATGATCTTTTTGAAGTCATTCAAGGCAAGGGCGGAATCTCCAACTTCATGGATTGGGAGATGGAACAGAAAGAAAATAGTGGAGTTAAGGATCACTCCGAGCTATTCCCTCGCAAAGCCTTGGTTGAGTTAGTCAAAAAGCTGCTGAATATTCCGGATGGTGTCATTGAAGATGTGTTCGCATTTGACGTCGGAACCCAGACTGATCTGGTGGAAGACGAGATCAAGCCGGAAGTAGCTGAGATGGCAGTTCAGACTTCAGAACAATTGGAAGAAATTGTTGAAAGTGATGAAGATGAAGTCGACTCACTCATGCTTGGTAAAGAAGATGATGAGTTCTTGGATGCTGAGATGTTTGATGAAGATGAGCTGGTTGAAAAGTTCAAGAGACTCAGTCATCTGTTCAAGTTTTTCCTGAAGGATTCTTAGACGGATTGAAGACAGACTTGAAGGAAGTTGTTCAATCGTCCATTGAAAACTTTTTGGATTCAAAGCTGAAATCTACCCTTGTAGAACAGAATCAATCACTTGTTGACAGTTCAAGAAAACTAATAGTTGGTGAAGTCAACAAGATGGACTCAACTTTCCGAGAAGAGATGTTTGTTCAAATGGAAGACTTTCTGAAGAAACAAGTTGATTATTCAGAAAAGAGGTCAATCTCGTTTGCTCGATCACTAGCTGAAGAGTCAAGCAAAATGGAACGACTCTACAGAGTTAAAGTTGCTATTGCTGATGAACAGAGACGGGAAGCACAAGATCAATTGGTGCGTTCTCGAGATGTTCTAAATGAGTTAACTGCACAAAATACTCTTCTTCGACAGACGGCTACTCATTTGAAAGATGAACTGGTTTCATGTACAAGGAAGTTGGAACTGGTTACTGATCGTGTAGACAAGATGAGTCATGAGAAGACGCATCAGAAACACATTGAGTCAGCTGCTGAAGCAATGAAGGATGCATTAAAAGAAGAGATGACTCGCTTTACTTCTCTTTTCACTCTCAAGGCAAGTGATGAAGCCAAAAAGGGGGAAGAGACAAGTAGAGTTGATGATGAAGTTGTGAAATCTGCTAGTGCTGAACCAGATGTGAAAGCTGCTGCTACTGCGATTGAAGAACTAAGAAGGCCTAAGAGAGGCAGATTAGTGAAGAAGGCAGAACTAGAGCATGCTAAAACAGAAGAGCAGAAGAGATTAGAGAAAGGCAAAAGAGCTGCTTCTCCTGAAGAAGAGATCTTGACCAGACGGACTAAAAGAAAGTTAGAGCTGAAAGATGCTGAAGATCAAAGTATTATGAACAAAGATCAAAAGAAGATTGCTGATGATGAAGTTCGATATGCTAATCAGAAACAACTAGGAAAGCATATTAGGAGGCTACAGAAGCTGAAAGCTGATCCAGATCGTGCTGAAGATGCTTTCATTGACAACTTTATTGACAGAGAACATAGAGAAGACTGGTTCAAAGTCAAGTTGCAATGGGAGTTGGATCACTGGATTATTAGGAAATTTGGTGATGCTGATAGTGTTGAAGAGCTATATGCTGTCTTTGAGAAGTTTATGGAAGCTCAAGACAAGAAGCTTTGGAATCTGATCATGAGAATTGATGCTGTTGTGAATTTTAACATTCTCATACCGATCTATCCAAAGTGGACTACTCCTATGTTAGGTTCTGGTAAAAGAGTTAATATGAATCATATTAAGAAGTTTGAAGATGAGCTACTGAACAAGGAGAAGATCAACGATGAAGATCATATCAGTCTAATCCATAAGAGACTCCTAGATGCATTTCAAGTTCCAAATCTAGATGGAGGTACTCTCTCAGACTAGCTGATTTACATTCCTATTTGAAGTTTTTTTTGCTCTGATACTTAGTTGTTTTGATTTTCTAAGTATGTGTAATCTACTGATCTTATTTTGAATGAATGAAAGATAAGCACTATTTGAGGTTAAAAGACAAGATAACTACTTAACTAGTCTACTTATTGAGAAAAGATTCAAATAGTTTTGGCTTCATCAAAAAGGGGGAAATTGTTGGGATATGAATCCTAGACAAGTCCTAAATGATGATTAAAAGATGAAGTTTTGATAAGCCAAAAGTAGATTGAACTATAAATCTTTGTGTGTTGTTTACTTTACTGTTTTAATTGTTTAGTTGCTTAACTGTTTAACTATAACTAAACTTGACAAGTTGAGTATTCATAAGAACAGAGTTCTCGAATTAAGAAGTTGAGTATAAACTTGAATTGGGCTCATTGTTAATTTCGTATTCCGCATATTGTATTCTGATATTTCGATAGATTTTTGAAAAAGTCTATTCACCCCCCCTATAGACATTTTCACTAGCTTACTCGTTATTAACTCAACTTTGGGGACCTACAATTTACTTAATTTAATTTTTCATATTTTTATAATTATATTTTTAAAAAAATGATTTCGCAGAATTATAATTATTTTGTTAAAAAAATTTAACATTTTTTTTAATTATATTTATTATAACGTTGTATTATAATATAAAAGTTTAATGAACATAATATTTTGAATTATACAAAATAATTACACTTATGTTATGTTAGTTAATTTTATAAAGCAAATTTCTAAGAAAATTTGTGAGAATCAAACGAAATGTGACATTGAAATTTAATAAATATGAAAATAACTTTAAAAAAAATTATAAAATTTCGAAAACAAACAATTTAAGTAATATTAAAATATCTCTTAATAAATTGTAAGTCAACCTTCAATATCAACCACAACACCTTACATTTAATAAATATGAAAATAACTTTTAAAAAAATTATAAAAGTTCGGAAACAAATAATTCAAATAATATTAAAATAACTCTTAATAAATTGTAAGTAAACCTTCAATATCAACCATTACACAATTAAATAAATATTTTAGTTAATTGCAAATTAAATCATAACCTTTTCCTCATTTGTAATCTAATCTAAACTTTAAGGTAATTGCAAATAAATTACAAACTTTAAATATAGTTGCAATTTAGTCGTTTTGACAATTTTAATTGTGTTCGAATCTAACATAATTTAGACTTCTTAATGACATAACAACACCTTAATAAAACAATATTGTTTTTCAATCAAACCAAATATCAAAAGTTATGATTTAGGGACAAAGTAAACTTGTAAAAAGTCTAATTTGCAATAATACTCCCTCCGTCCGCCTATAAGTTTTCCATTTTACTATCTTTGTATCTTACTTTTTCTCTCTATCTCTCTCCTCTCTCAATCACATCACTTGTACTGTATCTATTATTTAATCACTTTTCTTAATCTTTGTGTTAAAAAGTAACGTGAAACTTATAGGCGGACGGAGGGAGTATTTAAAGTTTGTGATTTATTTGCAATTCTTTTAAGGTTTAGATTAGATTGCAAATGAGCGAAAGGTCGTGATTTAATTTGCAATGACCCCTTTTTAAAATTAACAACTTCATTAAATTATGACACATAAGCCAAATCAACCACAAAATGACACATAAACCAAATTAACCACAAAATGACACATCATCAATTTAAACTCCCTATTAGTATATAAGGGGATTATATACTATAGAAGTAGTGTATTATGTATATATAACAAATTTGGTAATCTTGTAAAATAATATAATTATTTATATAATAAATATTATGTATAAAATTATATACGGAGTAATAAGTTTTACATATATATTTTCGAGCTCTATTTTTTAAATGCATTAAACTTATAATAAATTTAAAATAATTACAGAAAAAATTATTTGAGATATAAGATAAAAGTAATTATAAAATACAATTGAATAACTAATTAAATAAATAATTGTACACCCCAATAAAAATAAATTTTAGATTGTATTTTACTCAAAAAAAACATTAAATAGTTCTAAAATAAATTAAAATAAAGAATAAAATGAATACTAAAATAAAATTAAGTAAATAAAATAAAATTTAATTTAATTAGTCAATGTTAAAATAATAAGAATATAATATTTTGAAAGAGTTTATTAATCATATTTTACTCAACCAATAACTTAATTACACATCATACTTTTTAAAATTAACAACTTCATTAAATTATGACACATAAGCCAAATCAACCACAAAATTACACATAAGCCAAATTAACCACAAAATGATACATCATCAATTTAAACTCCCTATTACTTCCTCCGTTTTTTATTAAGTGTCACTTTGCCTTTTTAAATATTTTCAAAATAAGTGTCATTCTACACTTTTTTCTTTAATTTGGATAATTTTACCCTTATACATTATACTTCCTCCATTTTCTTTACCTTGATTTAAGTTTTTTCCCTTTTGAATATAAATCATGAATAACCTCGATTGAATTAAATAAAGAAAAAGAAATTAACGATAAAGAAAAAGACTCAACGACTTAAACTGATTTACGTGTTAGAACTACAAAAGTTAGTGACGGAGCCAGAAAATTATGATTGGGGGGCCCGATTTGTATAAGAAGTTTTGGTAGTTTCGACTTAAAATGAAGCGAAACAATTTAAATATTGCTTAATTATTAATACCGTTAAAAATTTTTTAAACCATTTTCTTTCTTCAGTTATAATTTAATCATGAAGCGAAACAATATAATACTTTTAAATATAAATCTACAAAAAATTTAAAACACTATTAAAAAAAATAATCAATAATATTGTTCATTTTAAGAATATTTTTGTGAGTTTAGCCCATCCCTTTTTCCCCTCCCCATGACTCAAACCCAGGACCTAAGGCCTAGGTAGTGGTGCTCTAACCACTTGAGCTATCCAACTTTGTCTTAAGAAGAAAATACATGAAAAAGAGAAAAAAAAATTATTCCTTCTAAACTTTGTAGGTAAGCATTCATTTTTTGTTCCGTCTAAACTTAATATGCATGTCTTAAAATGAAAATAATATTTTTGTTTATATATAATAAAATTAATTACCAAAATAATACATATATAATTATTTAAATAAAAAATTAGTATATATATATAAAAAAAAAAAAAAAAGTGGTGGGGGGCCACTGGGCCCAGTGTGGCTCCGTCCTTGACAAAAGTTTCAATAAATTTTGTGTTACGTAATGGATTTCACTCGGACTATAATCGCAATTCATTCTCATGAATATGATTTAAAATACAGCAGAAATTCAACTAACATATGGTTATAATTTTTTTTCGTATACTTCAGTTTAATTAGAAATGACATTCTTTTTTCTTTTTGAACGGAAAACGTAGGATTATATTAATTCAAAGAAACATCCTGTGAAACATTTGACAATTCCAAAGGTAGAGTAAAAGAAAACATGGGTATGTCTAAAGAAGAGCCATGCACAACAATGGCATGAGCAGTATCATTTCCTTCCCTTCTGGTCCAACTGAACGTTACCAAATGTATGCCCCCACTTCCATTCTAATATTTTCTATAATATCCCCAAATCTTGACAGGTTTGGCTTATTGTTCAAGAGTGCATTATAACATATTAATGAGTTTGTCTCCAAAATCACCATACAGCTAACTGAGCACCTCGAAGAAGGGCCAAGACCTCCGCCTCTTCTGCATAATGGACTAGGTTCGTCTGCTCAGCAAAACACCAAAGGACCTGTCCTTTCTCATCTCTAGCTACTCCTCCAATTCCAGGTCGTAGACCACTCATAAAGGTGCTGTCAGTGTTGATCTTTGCAAAACCCATGTTCGGAGGCCGCCAAACAGTCCTCTCTCTTGGACAGCTGGGTTTTCTAGCTCCACCACGAAGCGCGGCTCTTTCATATTCCTAAACTAAGCTCCTAGCAGATTCACACACAAACAGGGGTTCCAAGCACTTCTCCTCAAAAAAGAATTTGTTTCGTGCAAACCAGGTCCATAAAACAGTTCCAAACACATTAATAAATAGGTAGCTAGAACGGAAAATAGAAAGAGAGAGAGAGAGAGCAATACTTGGAAAACTTGGAAAACTTAGAAAATTTAAGCAAAGCATCCCGATTTAATTTAGGATCGAGTCTAAAATCTGCAAAAATAATAAAAAGAGGTACATAGAGAATCTAAAACAAACATAAAAATATGGAGTACAAAAATCATAAAAGAAATGGAGAATACACCTGCTACTCAAGTGAAAAATACAAATGTAAATAAGAAAATACGTAGAGAGTATACGTGTCTGAAAAAAAAAAAAAAAAAACTTTGATTACTGAATCTCAAAATCAATAGAATCACCCAAATTACCATCGTCTTCAACATTTTTTCCACAAGCTTTAATTCAAAATCTTCATTCGGCCTCCGAGTTCCTTTGAGTTTTATGTCGGACAAAGCCACACCATTGTACATGTAAAGTTTAGAGTTCTTGCGGCTATAAACATAACATACCTAAGATCTGAAATACCTACCTTCATTGCTACATCAACATACCTGAGTTGCAAATTAACTAAATAAAAGAGTAAACATTAAAATATCAGTTATAACAGTAGAAAACCACAGTGATACTTTGGTGGGAGTAACATTACCTAAGCTATCCATCAATTCTCCTTCCTTTATCCCTGAAAAAAGTAAAACCCATCAAATTTTTTCTTTTCTTTTTTTAGAAAATTAACCAAATAGGATCTTGTAAACCGGCCGTGGGAAAGAAAGTGAGGGGGAGATGAGGATCAATTAACGTCAGAAATTAATAGGCTCATCAATTGAAATTTCGGTTTCGAAATAAGAATTAAATAGTAGAAAACCGTTACTCTAATTGCCACATGGCATAAGGAGATGTGATGATGGCATAAGGTGGCATACACATGTCAAGTCCTGGAGAGCCACATGTCAAGCTCAGGATAAAACTCTTCTCCTTTTATATATATAGATTACATCAAGTATTGGCCCAATGGCCCACATCACAATTCACTCATATACATTATACACAAAACCCTAATTCAATTTTAAATTCAATTTCTCCAACAATCCCTCTATCCGATGCGCCCCTCTTTCAGAGTCTCTATCAGTCGCTTGCCACCGGTCTTCCACCGTCGTCCACGGCCATTCGACCACTGATTAGGGTGTAAATTGCTCATAATTCACTTGCATGTTTGATCCAAATTGATTTTTTTGCATGTAATTTTCACTCATAATCACTTGATTTGGTGTATATTGGTTGAGAAAGGTTTGTGAGGTGTTTTTGTAGGAATATAGAGCTTATTTGGAACTAAAAATCACAAGAAACGAGTGATCGATCATCATTGATACTCGTATGAGGAGAAATGACGAGCAACGTGAACTAGAGTGAGGAAAGTCGAAAGAAACGAGTCATGAAATGAAGGGATTAGACAAAAGAAGAAGAGGAAGGGACAAAAAGACAAGTGGCCGGGTAGAAACCACCCGCCCGGGTAGAATCGACTTGGCCGGGTAGAAACCACCCGGCCGGGTGGCTTCAACCCGACGTGATGTGTGCAAAAAGGGAGGTTCGTATTTAGACCGAGTAAAACCCACCCGGCCGGGTGGGTTTAGCCCGGCCTAGCTCTATCAAAAAGGAAGGTTCGTATTGTGCCCGGGTAGATCTCACCCGGCCGGGTGGATTCTACCCGGGCAAGCCCAATTCAAGCAAGTGGTACGTGTTTAGGCCGGGTGGAACCCACACGGCCGGGTGACATAATTCTCGGGGGTTTTTGGCCATTTTCTCCAATTTCGAGGGACTAAAGTGCAAAAATTTATCTTTAGACTTCTTACAACATATAAAAGGGGCCCTATTTTAGTTTTGGAGGAAAACACACTTTTGGGGAGCAACATCTACACATAGTTACACATTGTGATAGGTTTTTGAAATAGTTTTCTTCTTATTTTCCATAGATTAGCTTAGAATTTAGTTAAATTGCTGTTTTCAATCAAAGATTGTAAGTGGGCTTTGCTTATTCCATCATATTGTAGCTACAATTTCATGATCAAAGTGATATTACTCTATTTAATTTGCAATTCAATTTGGTATTTTCTTAAATTCTCATTTCTATTGCTATTTCACCATGAGTTTGATGATATTTGTTGTTATAGCCATGGGATTCTCTCAAGAAACCATGGGCTAATCATAAATTGTCTTGGGTGTGGATGTTTTGATGAGAATTTAGTGTAATTGTGGATTAATTGCATGATTAGCTTATAATTTTGGTGTTTAGGTTCATAAGGTTGTATTTTGATGATTCATTTGGTTGATCAACCCTATTAGCAAGCATGTTCGATTATGCGAATACTTTCACGAATACGAATCGAATAGTGTGGTATTCGCTTCGATTCGATTCGTTTACAAGTTGATAGTCTAAAAAGTTGTGGTTTTGCTCTTATATAGGCCTTATATGCCTAAATCACTGTTCCACCCCCAAAAAATTATTTAACCCCCCTAGTATTAGCTATATGGCCTTGCCTTGTATAAGCACTATTACTATATTGCCCTTCGATTTTTTTTTGCTAACACTCTTAAACCCTAATTCATTTTCAAAAAATTCAACAAGTCCTCCATTTTCATTTCTTTCTCCTGCGATTTCATCGTCACCTCCGAGTTCGTCTAACTTCCGACCCTTCGTGTGCAGCGACTGAGATACCGCCGTAGTGGCACAGATCCATCCTTGAAATCGCCCATATTTTTCTCCATTTCTCTTTACTCTTCTTCGAATACAGGTTTTGATTTCAAAATCCTACCATGAAATCGCAATTTTTTCTTCATTCAACAACCGAGACTCAAGCTCTGTGCCTCTGTGTCGTTTCTCCCAGAGGCGGTTTTTTCCTCTCTGCCCTAGTTTTCTTTTGTTAGAATGGCCTCAGTCGCCGACGTCGATTTCAAGGGTTCAAGGGTTTTGGCCTCGACGGAATCACTCTACTCGCTAAAGTCACCGTTTCCAACCCCTCCCCTACTCTGTTCCGATCCCCATCGGAGAAATCGCTTACAAAGTGATGAGCGCGGAGAGGCAGATCGTCTCCGGATCTATTCCCGATCCTGGATCTCTTAAATCCAACGACACCACGTTGCTCGAAGTGAACGTCAAGATTCCGCACAGCGCCGTCGTGAGCTTGGTCCGTGACATCGGCGTCGATTGGAGTCGGATTCCAACCGGAATTCTTCTTCTCCGGCAGTTTCCGATCAGCCGGGTAACCGAAAGCAGGCTGAGAAAAAGGTAAATTACCCCTCCTTCATTAGAATACCTAATTTATGATAAAGCAGCTGAAATTGTGCATTTGAGTAATAATTTTGTAAATTGTTTCTCTCAAAGGCGAAAGAATCGAATAAAAAGAGGAAGAAAATGGCAGCAAACGAACTTTCAGAAGACGGTGGCGAGGAGTTGCCATACGTGCATGTTAGAGCTCGCCGTGGCCAAGCCACTGACAGCCATAGCTTAGCTGAAAGAGTAATTATCTAAATTGCATGATTAGCCTCTAATCACCTAGATAATCTTGATTAATAACCTTAAATTGCTATTGAGTTTGTATTAAGTACTCAAATTTTGTTCTTATACAGGCTAGGAGAGAGAAGATCAATGCCAGAATGAAGCTATTACAGCAGCTGGTCCCGGGATATGCAACAAGGTCAGTTGTCAAACTCTGTCCATCCTCCATTATTGGTAATTATGGTTCATTATTTTTGTAATGATGATTAGATTATGCTTGTTATGTGTAGATAGTTTCTTAATCATGTAGTAATTACTAATATATGTATAAGGAATCGCTTTCAACTTTCCAATTGCGAAAAAGAAAGAAAAAGATGGTGGTAGCATCAACAAGTGGTGGGGCTCTGTTGAATAGTCTCTTTCACCACCTCTGAATTCTTGCATTGTGTTTTAGCCTTTTTGGCCATTTGCTTTGGTTCGTTATCAGTCCTCTCGAGGGCAATTGCTCTCATTTACTAATCCGCGTTATGCTTTCGTCCATCTTTCTTGACAAGAAATGTGAGCAAATTATTACATGCAATTGGGTGCATACCGTATAATTGGATTTTAAGTGATTTGAATATATTTTCAATTGTCCAATTGAATTTTTAACCTATCAAAATTGTGGTCAAATTGCACCATGCAATTGAGTTCACCCAAGTGTGACTCAAAAATGTGATGGATTCTCTCCATTTCCTTTTGTAAATTTCTTACATGCCTATTATTGTGTGTGTCGTACTTTTTTTAAACTCATACTATTATTACATGCCTTTCTCTTTCTAAATTTACAAGAAATTTGAAACGATAGGGGATCATCTCTGAGCTGACAGGGAAATTTAAGTCCTCCTCAAAACAGTTATGATTTTTTTTATAAATGATCTATCTTTTAATATATATTTTTAGTAGTTTGCATTATTTGATCTTAGAATAGCTTCTTCAAGAGATAGGGTCAAAAGTGATGTTAAAGAGGTTGGTTGGAATTAAGTCTTAAGACTCTTAACAAACCCGGGACCACTACGTTAAGCAAATTGACTCATCCTTTAATCTAGGGGAAAAAAATTAAAATTGTCTCTCTTGTTCAAGGCTTCTCATTAAGATACAGGAACTATGATCACCAACACCGAACTACACGCGATGCTATTTCATAGAAGAACCAAGAAGTTAATACTTCATAAAAAATCGTTTTCGACTCTGGTGAAGCCAGTTCTGTTGGACTTTAATTAAGGCTGCGTTTGGTTGGGTGGATTTGGGCTCATGGATTTCAAATCCACCGTCCAAATCCACTCCACTTGTTTGGATTATCAATGGATTTCAAATACTTAGATTTTTGCTTAGACAATTTATAGTTAAAATTGAGAGGATTTGAAATCCTCAATAAAACCATGTCATTTGAAATTCATCTATTTTCAAAACCATTCATTTGAAATACCTCCTCAAATCAAATACCTCTATCCAAACACAACCTAAGATGTTTTACCTCTTGCAGATTTATCTTTACCTTCTTCTCTGTTTGCTTTTGGATTCCTTTAATCTTCTCCAGATTAATTATTGTAATATTTAAGAAATTGAGTGTGCACAATGCAAATAAAGAATACAGTATTGAAGATTGAGGCATTAGATAGATCAGCATATTGCTGGAGGCGAAAAACAAAAAAAGTAATAGGCACTTGCCTCTCAGTGTAATTTGTGGCAAGAATTCACCTGGAGGAAAAAGGACTAGTGAATAATCCTGTCAGAGTTTAAATTCAGTAGTTTGCGGTTTTTTAGGTCATGAAATTACCCATATATGGCCCTCACCTCAGTGTACCATGTTTAATTTGGGACCAGAGTGAGATCAATTTTGTTTGTGTAGGAAAATTTTTTGACCAGTGCAAGAGACCTATTACTAGGCATTTTGATTTTCTTGAACTTGGTTTCTAATTTCTTTTGCTTGTGGATAAGATGCTCTAATCTTTAAAAATGTTTCTAGAAATCGAGACACTTAATGGTGGTGTGATGTTTTCATAACCATGTCAAAGAATGAGGCTTCCGAAGCAGCTTTTGGTGCACTTAGCTAAAGGTCGGAGGAAGGGATAGGCAAAGGTTCCTTGAGGAATTGTCAAAGGTTCCTTGGGGAATTGAAGTAACCCTCGGTGGAGGAGGAGGATAAGGAGTTCTTGGAGATAATTTCTGAATTTCTTATGACAATTTATTATTATTTTTTTTTTTTTTGTCATATTTGAGATGTTTCCAGAAATTATTTGTAAGATTTAATTTCTTATGACAATTTATATTTCTTTTTGTCATATTTGAGATGTTTTCCCAAATTAATTTCTTATGAATGGTGACCGAGGAGGAGGATAAGGAGTTCTTGGAGATAATTTCTGAATTTCTTATGACAATTTATGTTTTTTTTTTTTTTTTTTTTTGTCATATTTGAGATGTTTCCAGAAATTATTTGTAAGATTTAATTTCTTATGACAATTTATATTTCTTTTTGTCATATTTGAGATGTTTTCCCAAATTAATTTCTTATGAATGGTGACTAATTAATTTTATTGAAATAGTAGAATGTAAATGAATGATTTTTTATATGAATGGTGACTAATTAATTTTATTGAAATAGTAGAATGTAAATGAATGGTTTTTTAAAATACTTAATTATATATGATTAATTATATATGATAGTAACTTATTAAATTTTAATAAATTGTTTGATTCACTTGTGAGCAATGAATGAATTTGACTAATTAATTTAATAGAATAATGAGATAAACTTTGTGTCTATTTTATTCAAACTCTAATTAATTTTAGATTGAAGCCATAAATAAATTAATTTGACTAATTAATTTTATAAGATTACCCACACATGCCCACGGTAAATCCACTAGAAACCCTCGCAAACAGTGAAGAAAATGTCATATTGAACAAGAAGACGAAATTTTCATCGACTAAAACACCAACCCAACATAATCGTTTAATAGCTAAGAAATGTACATCATACGACAACGAGTTTTGAAATGAAAAAAAAACAAAGATAAAAATACCTGAGACATTGTCGGCTTCAACAATGGAGAGCGCACCTGGAGAAGAAAAACAGATGGTTAGCGGTGACAAAGAAACTCAGACGACGGGGGAATGGAGTATGATGAAGAGAACCTTGCGTGTAGTCGGGAGCTTTGGAAGTCGAAGAAATGGAGAACTCGGGAAATGTGAGCGTGAAGTCGAAGAGTGGCAAATGACAAATGTATAAAGAGAATGTTCGATTTTGATGTATCAGAAGTAATATGGTGCATCAAACAATGAATTAGTGATGAATAGTGAGAGTAGAAATGTCCTTTCATCATTTTGATCTATTTTATATGGTGAATTGAATATTCTATCAAACAAAAAAGAACTTTATATGAAAGCTTTATAAAGTTTAATACATGCTATCACGCTCGTGTTTTTAGCACACTTTTTTGTAACTTTCTATCACACAAGATTTTATCTTTATACACCTTTATATGTCACTTTTTGCATTAATTTAGTAAGCGGGCCTCTTATATATTACTTTTGGCCCTGGCTATATACCCCTCCAAACTTGTTAAATATACTCCCCCGATTGATACACCCCCTCCTAAAATTGATTGTGTTAAATGTACTCCCCCATAAAATACCTAATTTGCCCCTTTCTCTTAAATTTATACATCATACATAAGTTTCCTTCTTCTCCCACCCTTTCCTCTTCTCCTCTATGCAGATCTCCGCCTACCTTCGCCGCCCTCCGCCGAACTCCGCCGCCTATCGCCCAAGCCGAAGACCCCTGTCCCTCGCGACGCCCAACCGCCCTCCTCCTCTCTGCAACAACGCGGCGGCGCCGCTCCTCCTCCCTCGCGCCGCCGCCGCCATGCCTTCCCCTACGTCGTCTCACCGCCGGCGACTCTGTCCCCTCCCTCCTCTCTCTCTGTTTTTTTTTTTTTTTTTTAATTTATGCTTCGTTTTTCGACGGTGGCTTCGCCTCTCTCTCCCAGCGTCTCCGCCGCCCCTCTCCTCGCTCGCCCAGCCGCCGCCTCCTCCTCTCCAAGGCCTCCACTCGCCCAGCCGCCGCCGTCTGTAAACACAGGTAGGGTTTATTCTATTTTATTTTTCTTCCTTTTTTCTACCGTCTGTTTTTTCTTTTCTTTTTTTTCCTTTTTTTTTTCGACAACTCTTAATCGAAAATATACTCTGTCGTCGACAACTAATTGTCTACCATAGTGAATATTTTTGATTAAGAGTTGTCGATTTTTTTTTATTTTTTTTAAAATTTCTTTCGATGAAAGTTGCCGACAAGAGGGTTTTTCGTCAACAAACCAGTGTCGACAAGAGGGTTTTTCGTCAACAAACCAGTGTCGACAAGAGGGTTTTTCGTCAACAAACCAGTGTCGACAAGAGGGTTTTTCGTCAACAAACGAGTGTCGACAAGAGGGTTTTTCGTCAACAAACGAGTGTCGACAAGACGGTTTTTCGTCAACAAACCAGTGTCGAAAAATGTAAGTGTTTTATTTTTTATATATCTGGCGGCGGCGGCGGTCGGAAGTGTAGCGGCGGCGGCGGTCGAAAGTGTAGCGGCGGCGGCGGTCGAAAGTGTGGCGGCGGTCGAAAGTGTAGCGGCGGCGGCGGTCGAAAGTGTAGCGGCGGCGGCGGTCGAAAGTGTAGCGGCTAGGTTTTTAATTTAGTTAGGGTTAGATTTTTTAATTTTGAAGTATGTATCTATCCATGAATATTTAATAGAAGGGTAAATTAGGTATTTTATGTGTATATTTAATTAATAAATATAGAGGGGGAGTATACTTAACAAGTCTGGAGGGGTATATAGTCAGGGCCTTACTTTTCGCACTAAATTTGTATCTTGTATCAAACGGACCTTAGTAAATGTAGGGTTTTTGGATAAGGCTGTTTGGGGCTAGGGTTTAATTTGAACGACAGGTAACTGATCTCTGCCATGGCTGCGGAAAAGTTGCGCGATTTGAGTCAGCCGATAGATGTCAATCTGCTCGACGCTACTGTCAGCCGTTTTTTATGGAACCGGATCCAAAGAGGAGGTCTGAAGCACTGTTTCTGCTCTTGGAATTTTACCTGCATTACTTTCGTCATTGAATTAAGTTTCAGTGTGTATTTATGTGCTCGTGAATTTGATGACCTTTATGAAATAATTGAAAAAAATTACTAATTGTTTCTTAAGATTTTCGTGGCATGCAATTTTTTTTAATCTCCAGATGAACTGTGTCAAAAGTGGTGTTACAATGATAGAGATGGAGTCAAAGTCGTGGTTTTACTTTTAGAAGCGCACTTTCAATTCTGCTTTTTTAATTACCTAAACGGTGTCGCATCATATGGGTATTCCATATATATACTCTTGTATTGCCACATATTAAAATCAATCCAGAAATTAAGCACAATTCTCTCTCTCTCGATTTTCTTTTCTCTCTCTTGTAACCGAAATTGATTCGCACAGTGTGTGCGTATCTTACAGTGGCCTCAGAGCCAAATTCCTGCTGCTGCGTGACCTGCAAACAATCCAACAATGGTGAGCAATACTGAAAGAATTGCTACATTGGAAAACCAAATGAGTGAAATGAAAGATGAATTATCAAAGAAATTTGATGCTAAGTTTGATGCTATGGCTGAAGCATTCAAGCTGCAAATGGAGATGTTAACTAAGGAGATCAAGAGTAACCATGGAAAGGCTCCAATGGTGGAAGGAGAAGCTACTGCAAGGGACAGACCTGAGGGTGGTTTGCTAGGGACACCACCAGGGGCCAAACTATCACCTGAGGTAATCCATTTCACCAAAAACACTGAACATAAGCCCCAGGGCAGAACTCTTAAAATGGATTTCCCTAAATTTAATGGAGATGATCCAAGAGCATGGATCAGGAGGTGTAAAAAGTACTTTATGTTTCATCCCATGAGTGATTATGAGAAGATTGTCCTCTCAGCTATGAACATGGAGGGATCAGCAGATTATTGGTATGTTGATCAAATAGAGGGAAGGGAGAATATGCTCTGGGAACAGTTTGTGGTGTTAGTTATCAACAAATTTGCTAATATGGATGATGATAACTTGATAGGCAAGTTTAACAAACTAACACAGAAGGGGACAGTTAAGGAGTATATCAAGGAATTTGAAGTACTAAAATCTTATATGGGTACTGTGCTCACACATCTCACAGAGGAATATTGGATCCAAAGTTTTACAAGTGGGTTGAAGGAGGAGATTGGAAAGTTTTTGCACATCATGAAGCCCTTGATGTTGGATGAAGCTATGCAACTAGCTGTCAAGCAAGAAGACTTGTTGCTGGTGCAGAGTAAGGGTAACAAGCCTACTGTTAAGCCTAATTCCAATCATGCTTGGAAGCCTAACACTGATTTCAAAGAAAAAAACAATGGAGCTGAGAAGACACCCATCCAAAAGAGGTTAACACCAGCTGAAATGGAAGCTAGAAGGAAGAAGAACTTATGCTACAATTGTGATGAGATATATCATGTGGGGCATAAGTGCAAAAGGTTATTTATAATATCAGTAGATGTTGAGGAGGAAGAAGAGGAGGAGGAGTTTCAGGAGCTGGTCTTGCAAGAATTAAGAGATACAGGACAGGAGCCTATTGTATCTCTACATGCTCTAGCTGGACATAATAGCCCAGATATTGTCAGAATCAAGGGAAAGGTGGGACAACATGTAATTATGGTGTTACTTGACTCTGGAAGTACTCATAGTTTCATAGATCCTCACACAGCAAGGAGATTAGGGTATGAGATTGAAGATGCTAGCTCACTTGTTGTCACAGTGGCTGATGGCAGTAAAGTGGAGTGCAATACTAAGTGTACTCAAGTGGAATGGGTAATGGGTGAATGCAAGTTTGTTGCACCTATGAGGGTACTCACTCTAGGAGGGTGTGACATGGTGATGGGAGTAGACCTTCTAAGTCAATTGGGGCCAGTCACTTTTGACTTTAAGAAGCATAATGTGCAGTTTGAGAGAGATGGGAGAGTGATCAGCTTGCAAGGAATCAGCAATGATTTGCAAGTGACTATGATCACTGGAAAACAGCTTAACAAACTTATCAAGAAAAAATCACAAGGGGAGTTGTATTTTATGTGCTATGTTAAGGAGACTAAAGAGGTGGACAAATGCATAACAACACCAGATTTGAAGATACTCTTGGAAGAACATCAAGATATCTTTCAAATACCCACCACATTACCACCACAGAGATCACATGACCATCAAATCAAAATTAAAGAAGGGGAGGGACCAGTCAAGCAACATGCCTATAGATATCCATATCTACAAAGGCAAGAGATAGAAAAGTTGGTGCAAGAAATGTTGGAAAGTGGAATTATCAAGCCTAGCCAAAGCCCCTATTCTTCACCTGTGCTACTAGTGAAGAAGAAGGATGGAAGTTGGAGGTTCTGTGTTGATTACAGAAAATTGAATGCAATCACAGTCAAAGATAGTTACCCTATCCCTTTGATTGATGATCTATTGGATGAGTTGGGGCAAGCTAAGTGTTTCTCTAAGATTGATTTGAGGGCAGGCTACCACCAAATCAGAGTGCATCCTAGTGATATTCAAAAAACTGCATTTGTCACTGTGTCTGGTTTGTATGAATTCATAGTAATGCCCTTTGGACTTACTAATGCTCCTGCCACATTTCAGGCTGTGATGAACTCAGTGTTCAATCCCTATTTGAGGAAATTTGTGCTAGTGTTCTTTGATGACATACTAGTGTACAGCTTGGATATGGAGCAACATGAGATGCACTTGAGGCAAGTTTTTCAACTCATGAGGCAACATCAATTGATGGCTAAAGCATCTAAGTGTGTGTTTGGTCAAAAGGAGGTGGAGTATCTTGGTCATATCATCACTGATCAAGGGGTGATGGCTGATCCAAACAAGGTGAAGGTGATGCAAGATTGGCCAAAACCAACAACTGTAAAATCCTTGAGAGGTTTCTTAGGCCTCACAGGCTATTACAGAAAGTTCATCATGCACTATGGGCAGATAGCCAAGGCACTCACTCAAATGACTAAGAAGGGTAGATTTGAGTGGAGTAGTGAAGCTGAAGAAGCTTTCTTGAAACTCAAGAAGGCAATGATGGAGGCACCTATCTTACAACTACCTGATTTTTCTAAAGAGTTTATTGTGGAAACTGATGCAAGTTATGGGGGGCTTGGAGCAGTTTTGGTACAAGGGAGCAGGCCCATTGCTTTTATTAGCAAGCCTTTAGGTGTGAAGAACTTGGGCCTATCAATCTATGAGAAAGAGTTTCTAGCCATTATTTTGGCTGTAGAAAAGTGGAGGAGCTATTTGATCCATGCTCCTTTCACCATCAGAACAGATCATGAGAGTTTAAAGTACTTATTGGAGCAGAAAATTTCCACTCCCCTACAACACAAGTACTTGACTAAATTGTTGGGGTTTGATTATAAAATAGAGTACAGAAGTGGAAAGGAGAACATAGTGGCAGATGCACTATCAAGGCAGGTTTTTCCTGAAGGGGGTCAATGTCAAGCATTGACTATGATCAAACCAGCTTGGATTGAGGAAATCCAAGAAAGTTATGAGGGAGATGTGTTGGTGCAACAGGTCATAACTGAGGTTGTGACCTACCCTTTTAATGTTTCCTACTTTACTTACAAGGCTGGATTAGTAAGGTATAAAGGGGTATTGTATGTGGGAAGTGGGCATGATTTCAGATCAAAAATCATCCAATTTATGCATGCATCTAGTGAGGGTGGGCATTCTGGAGTGCATGTAACTTACCACAGAATGAAGTATACATTTTGGTGGCCTAATCTTAGGCAAGATATACAACAATGGGTGGCACAATGTCAGATTTGTCAAGTATGCAAGCATGAAACATTGAAACAACCTGGTTTGCTACAACCACTACCAGTGCCTGAACAAGCTTGGAGGGATATTACTATGGATTTCATTGAGAAGTTGCCTATATCTGGAGGGAAGGATACAATTTGGGTGGTGGTGGATAGGTTCACTAAATACAGTCATTTCATAGCCCTATCTCACCCATTCTCAGCCTCCCAATTAGCATCTGTGTTCATGGATACTATCTATAAGCTACATGGCTTACCTGCCACTATCATTTCTGATAGAGACAAGATATTTACAAGTCATTTCTGGCAGCAGCTGTTCAAATTGCTAGGAGTTCAGCAACTATTGAGTACAGCTTATCACCCTCAGACGGATGGACAGACAGAGAGGGTGAACCAGTGTTTAGAGACATATCTAAGGTGTATGTGTGGAGCTACACCTAAACACTGGGCTCAGTGGCTGCCATTAGCTGAATATTGGTATAACACCAATTTTCACACTACCCTAAACATCACTCCATTTGAGGCATTATATGGGCACAGACCTATTCCTCTTACACTAGGGCCCTATCTACAGAGTAAAGTTCAAGGGGTGGAAGATTCAATTCAAGCAAGGCAACTCATCATCCAGAAACTTAAGGAATTGTTACAACAAGCAAGGAATCGTATGCGTCAGTTCGCCAACAAAAACAGAAGCGAGAGAGCATTTCAAGTGGGAGAGTGGGTTTACCTCAAGTTGAAACCCTACCGCCAGAAATCAGTTCACGGGAGACACATTTGGAAGCTCAGTCCAAAGTATGCAGGGCCCTTCCAGATCTTAGAGAAGATTGGTGAGGTTGCGTACACTTTAGCCCTCCCACCAACTGCAAAAATACACCCCACATTTCATGTTTCACTGCTCAAACATCATATTGGTGGAGAAGAAAGGGTAGTTCGAGACATACCTGAATTCGACAAAGAGGGCAAAGTCTTGTTGCAAGCTGTAGCAATCTTAGCTCGGAGACTCGTCAAGAAAGGGACAAGACCGGCGACGGAGGTTCTAGTCCGTTGGGCCCACTTGCCGGATGAAGAAGCAACCTGGGAAGATTTTCTTGAAATTCAGGCCAAGTATCCTCATTTGTGTACTTGAGGACAAGTACAGTGTGGAAGGGGGAGATGTTACAATGATAGAGATGGAGTCAAAGTCGTGGTTTTACTTTTAGAAGCGCACTTTCAATTCTGCTTTTTTAATTACCTAAACGGTGTCGCATCATATGGGTATTCCATATATATACTCTTGTATTGCCACATATTAAAATCAATCCAGAAATTAAGCACAATTCTCTCTCTCTCGATTTTCTTTTCTCTCTCTTGTAACCGAAATTGATTCGCACAGTGTGTGCGTATCTTACAAGTGGGTAGCATTCCTTTTGTTCTCTGTATTGTGATTTGTGTTAGTCTTATTCTATTGGAATTAGTTGCCAATGAATGCAATTCATCTGTGGTAGCGGTGACTCCATGTTGAATTTTGGATCTAATTACCTGGGGCCTTTTAAGCGGGGTGGAGTATTTGGGATTTGTATGGCGTCAAAATCTGAACTTCTAATCGCTCCTAGGAATTCATAAGTGGTTCATGGAGATAAATGTTCCACCTGGTTCATGTGAACATTCTTGCTTGGAAACAGCGGATGACACCTTGGAAGTGGTTTTCAGCCCACTGTGTTTCTTGTTTTAATGTATTTTTAGTCTACTTTTTGTTTTTTTATTTATTTACTCATTGTGGAAGTTTCAATAAAATGGAAGCTAGTAAAAATTAAGAATTCGTAGCTGATTACTAGCTGTTTGAAAGCATACATTGAATTGATTTTTTTTTCGTGCTTGTGACTTATTAATGCCAAAGTTGAAGGCTTGTAAAGATTTTGAATTTGTTGCTTGTTTTGTGAGACTGTACAGCGAGTCAGTTATTTTTGGTGTTAGTGATGTACTAATGAAAAATTGCATCTGGTCAATAAGTTTAGTGATATACAATAGTAATTAGCACAGTTGTTAAAGGTGCGCCTAAGGCGCAGAGCTTGGCTCCTCTCCATGTCTGAGGCGGGGGCAGATTTAAAAAAAACCTTATTTTATTAAAAGTAAAAAAGCGGTCTTAGGTTTCAGAATATTAAATACACAGTTTCTAGGCGGCAGTTAGGTTTAAGAATATTAAAATAGTAAAAAACTATGGTTTAAAAAATCAGAATACATGGCCTCTTCCTGCTCGTCTCACATCTTCTTCTTCCCTTCTTCCACCCAACCACCTCACGTCCACAAAAGACGTACGTCTAAGGTTTCATAAATCAGAATACGCGGTTTATGGTTTCAGAAGTCAGAATACACATTTTTAAGTTTCTATTAGTTTTAGCCATTATGTACAAAAGGCGCGCGAGGCGCGCCTTAGGCATGCCCTTAACAACTATGGAATTAGAAAGTATGTTTCATATGTTTTAAGCTTATGTGAGACTTAAAGCAATTAGTTTGGATGTTGCCCAGATATAAAAGAGTTTCATGTCCATCATAAATAGACATAAACATTTTAGGAATGACTATGGATCTGTGACTAGTCTGTAATATTTTTTTTTTTAATTTCATAAACAATAACTTTCACAATATTATCAAAACTTTTAGGATGTCTGCAAGTTTTCCAGTCCAGATATAAATTAAGTTTTAACGTCCATCATGGATAACCATAAATTGTAGGAATAAAATCAATGTATTTAAGTTTTAATTTCAGAAGCAGTAGGGTTTATTTCATAATCAATATATTACAATTAACAACTTGGTGATAAAAGTTGCAAATTTTGAGTCGGAAATTTCAATAAGGACACGCAAGTGCTCTAAAAGGAATGCATACATAAGGAGCAGGGTAGGAATATGTAGATACAGATTGAATCATAAAGTGTATCATTTGAAATAAAATCAACGAAATGATGGTGACTCTTCAATTTTTGTTGTAATGGCCCCATAGATAGATCTTCTCATATTTGGATAGTCATGACTCATGATCTCCGTTAAATACTTAAATATGATGAATGGGGGGTTAGATACACATCTGGTTTTGTGGAATATTTATCCTGACTGAACTTTGGCTTGGCTATCTAAAACATCTCATATACGGAAAAACTTCAACATTTTTTGTTTTTGCTGGTGGTTGTCGTTGTAATAGTTGATAAGGACTTTTGATGCTTATTATGCTGTCTCTTCGGCTCTGGAATGGGCCTCTGGTTATGTCATACTTTTTTCGGTATATTACAGTATTTTTTACTGCAAGAAATTGGGTTGAAGTCCTTGTAAGTAGATCCATTGTTGGCATGATAATCTATGTATTTAACGTATATTACTTGAATAGTAGATATTCAAATATTTGAACTTACACTTTTTTGTTATTTTCTTCTCGTTGTGTCAGAGGACTGCTGCAGACCTTCTCTTGCGAGATTTGCAAAATAATCCAGACATGTGGCTTCAAGTGGTTCATGTATTAACTAACGCACAGAATTTGAACTCCAAATATTTTGCCTTACAGGTCTGTGAATATAGGCGGGATGTTGTTCTTGCTGTTGGCTTTGATTTTTAACATGCTAACTGTAGACCCTGTCTCTCTTTTATGCTGTTTGGCGTTACTAATGCTACCGGCAACTTTCTGAACTCCTGTTTATAGGTCCTTGAAGGTGTTATTAAATATATATGGAATGCTTTGCCTGTTGAACAAAGGGATGGAATGAAGAATTATATTTCTGAAGTTATAGTTAAGGTACTTAAATCTTCGCCTTTTGAAGAATGATTTTTCTGTAGTCTAACCTGGTCAGCGCAGTTAATTGGACAGTATCGGTATTGAAAATCTCATAATTATTATTTTATCAGCTTTCAAGCGACGAGGTCTCTTTCCGGCGGGAGAGGCTGTATGTGATTAAATTGAACATTATATTGGTTCAGGTAATATCATCAAGTCCTCAGTCCTCACAATGATGGTCATCAGCATACTTGCTATTTCCTTTCTGTGAGACTTCTCTTTAGTGAAGGACACTCACATTCTCTTACTGTGACTCTATGGATTATGACTATGTTCTGCATATTCAGATCTTGAAGCATGAGTGGCCAGCTCGGTGGAGAAGCTTTATTCCTGACCTAGACACCTAGTCGCAGCAGCAAAAACTAGTGAAACCATTTGTGAGAATTGCATGGCAATTCTTAAAGTAAGCTCTCTGACCATTGTATTCAGTTTTAAAAACATATTTTAGTTGAGTATTGACTTGGCGATATTATTTGTTATTAGCTTCTAAGTGAAGAGGTCTTTGACTTCTCAAGGGGGGAGATGACTCAGCAGAAGATTAAAGAGTTAAAACAGTCGTTGAACAGGTAATTGTGTTAAACATATTCTGCTCCTAGGTCTCCTTTTGATATATTTAATTATTTATCCTCTTTATGGCCCTGTATCTGCCATATTTAACATTCCCAGGGAATGTATGCCTTCAGAGAGCAATCAAATTGCTTCTATAGTACCTACACCTATTCGCTTTTCTTGAATTTATCAATCTTGGCTGGCTCTATTTTCTCATGCAATATGTTAGGCAATGCTGTAATAATTTTTCTATGTTTAGCTATTGTAGATTTTCCCCCTTTCATTTGTTAAGATATTGAGAATGTTATTTTTCATTCTACAGTGAGTTCCGGCTGATTCATGAGCTATGTTTGTATGTATTATCGGCATCTCAAAGAGCTGAGCTTATCAGGGCTACCTTGGCCACGTTGCATGCTTTCCTTTCATGGATTCCTCTAGGCTATATATTCGAATCACCGCTGGTTTGTACTTCTCTATTCTTGGGGTTGCTCCTTGGGTGAAGGAACATATGTGATTTTACTCTTGTCATTTCTGAAATCTTTGTTGGAAATTGGAATGATGTGCTTGTATGTGAAGTTATTGTTGATGCCCTTATTTCTTGATTTTGTTTGGCAGCTTGAAACACTGCTACAGTTTTTCCATGTGCCTGATTTTCGTAATCTTACTCTACAATGTCTGACGGAGGTACCTGTGCTTTTCTATGTCAGTTTCAAATTATTTTGATATATTTCCCCCCCTAAAAATAATAGTGCTGTTTTGGGTTTACAGGTTGCTGCTCTTAGTTTTGGGGACTTTCTATAATGTGCAGTATGTCAAAATGTATGCTATATTCATGGTCCAATTGCAGGAACTTTAGATAAATTTCTCTGTATGCAATATTGCAACGTTTCTTGTTCTATTCAGTTTGACTGTATGATATAGCTCATTGGACTGTTTGTTTCCTGTTAGGCCATCCTCCCATCTACTACCAATTTTTTGGATGCTTATGCAAATGGCACTAGTGAAGAGCAGGTTTTTATTTTATTATTATTATTATTATAAATCCTTGTGTAATTTGGTTTTTCCTTGATTATTTACATGTAAAAACACTAATGTTCTGCTGTTGTTTTTCTCCAGGCATTTATTCAAAACTTGGCATTGTTTTTCACGTCATTTTACAAGGTAACTCCCTGCTCCCTGTTCTTGTTTTCCAACTAATACCTAAAATAAAGGCAGGAAGAAGAATGTGATGATAGGGGTGTGTGATTTGTGTTTGAATGTTGAAACAAGAGAACATTTAAATGAAGAAATTCATATTCAAGCCTCAAGGTGACTAATCTGTGAATAAGTAATCCAACATAGAGGCTAATTCTCAGCTAAGATTTATACATTTATAAGAGATGGCTCTTAACCCCTCTGGTTAGAAACTAATAAAGCTTCAACACACACACATGCACACTAAATGGTTGTTGTAATCTTCGTGCATAATGTGTATTATATGCAAAGTATGTTCTATATTATCTGTATATAAAAAATTCCACTTGTTGCAAAGTGCAAACTTAATTTTGTAAAAATATGTTTGTATGCTTAATTATCTCAGCTAGTCAGGTGTAAATTGAGCTGTTATAATTCAGATGTTATTTGGAGATCTTCTCGTTCTTTGTGCTTGTGCGAGCTTTTAATGTCCTACTGATAGATTATTTAGACCACTTTTGTGAATTATGTACTTCTAGTTTAGATGGAATTTTAAAGACCCCATCTCTCTCTTTATTTGTGTTACTAAAACCATTTTTTTTTGTAGTTCCGATTGGGAGATACAGTAGAACACTTATTATAGCTCTTCATGTTAAATGGCTAACTCTTTGATTAATGATCATTTGCAGTCTCACATACGAGTCCTGGAATCTTCACAAGAGAACATAAATCTGCTTCTTATTGGCCTCGAGTATCTCATCAACATTTCATACGTTGATGACACTGAAGTTTTAAGGCAAATTGTGATTTTTAGCTGTAGTGTTTCATAAAATTTCTCCATTTAGTTTATTTTTTCAACAGGTTCCATTGGGTTGCAGGTTTGCTTGGACTATTGGAACTCCCTAGTTTTGGAGCTTTTTGAAGCTCACCATAACATAGACAATCCTGCAGCAGCAGCAAACATGATGGGATTGCAGGTGCTATGACAGTTAAATGCATTTAAATCCACTTTATATTTTAATCTTGCTCTCTTGTATGTTAGGATATCAGCCTTCTCCATAAATGTGATTGTCATACTAAGACTTCCAAGTTTTGGGGGGAGGGGGAGGGGGAGGAGTTTACAATTTTCTGTAATCGCTTTAGGGAGTGTTTGCAAACCCAACAAACAGCTTCCAGAATCACTTTTTATTCAAAAGCTGTGAGAGGGAGCTTTGAAAATAAGAGATTGTTAGTTTGTTAAAATAACTGCATATGGGCAAGGAGAAGCCATCTGCTAAGGAGATGAAGCCTCTCCACCCAAGCCCGCCCACTAAGAAATATCCCACACAACCAAGAACACAAAGATAGAACAGATTATTAAGAAGTACTATTACTATTATAACCCCAAGCTCAACTAGCTCAAAACAGCATATACAAGCACAAAGATAGAATAGGCTATTAACTAATATCTCACTATTTTCAAGTAGTGGTATACAAAGCAATCAATCGTAGTGGTATACAAAGTAATTGATTGAGAAACATCTCTTAGGCTTACTTCATCAAGAACCTGTTAGGACTTAAACTGTACAGTGATTCAACAGTATGTGAATTTTTTGAAAAACATCTTTTTTGATTCATAAGTATAGAATAAAGTCTACGGTCTTGAGCTGATACTCAACTACTTTTGTATTGTATTGGGGAGTATCAGAACCAATGAATCCTTATCATCACAATATATTCGTGATATTCACGTTGTATTTCACATACCACATACCACACCCGGAGTAATTAGTAATCAGAATTCATTGCCATCTATTGAGGACAATGAAATTCAAGTGTCCAGACGACTTCCCAAAATAGTACCTAAGTCTTATTCTCAGTGTTTGTCGCAAGGGCATTCTTAGTATCTCTGGCTTTCCCCTTTTATTCTGCAAGTTCAAGCATGATGATACATTCCAGAATAGTAGATTTACCATATATTCCTCACATACAACAAAATGGAAGGAGTGCGAATGTTCTTAAACCATTTGGTGAGGGAATGTATCTTGAACTTGCAGAATATACTAAGAATGCCCCTAATCCCCTATTAGGGAACAAACACTGAATTTCATTGACCTCACTACTGGTAATGAATTCAAATTTTTTGAAATGACACCTGATTCAAAAATTTTGAAATGACAACTGATTACTGATTACTCCGGGTGCTGATACTCCCCAACACAAAAGTAGTTGAGTATCAGTTTTGGTTCTGATACTCCCAACACAAAAGTAGTTGAGTATTAGCTCAAGACCGGAGACTTTATTCTTACTTATGAATCAAGAAAAGACGTTCCTCAAATGTGTTTCAAAAATTCACAAAAGTAGTTGAGTATCAGCTCAAGACCGTTTATTCTTACGGAGACTTTATTCTTACTTATGAATCAAGAAAAGACGTTCCTCAAATGTGTTTCAAAAATTCACAAAAGTAGTTGAGTATCAGCTCAAGACCGTTTATTCTTACTTATGAATCAAGAAAAGTCTCCTTACTTATGAATCAAGAAAAGGAATCAAGAAAAGACGCTCCTCAAATGTTTTTCAAAAATTCACATTCAGCTGTCTTTACCTATGTTGAATCACTGTACAGTTTGCGTCCTAACAGGTTCTTGATGGAGTAAGCCACTATGAGTTTGTTTATTGTAGCCACTACGAGTTTGTTTGTTGGTTGTTGTATAGGGCAATACTTTCTCATTTTCTCTCCCTGGTACATACTATTTGATGTTTCTCATTTTCTCTGCCTGGTACATACTATTTGATGTTCTGAGTTTTTGTTGAAAATACTGTTTTCTTGTATGCGGGTTTTGAGCTTGGGGTTGTGATAGTACTTCGTTCACAACCACCACTACTTCTGAGTTTTTGTTGAAAATACTGTTTTCTTGTATGCTGTACTTCGTTCACAGAGATATTAGTTAATAGCATATTCTATCTTTGTGCTCAATTGCTTTGTATACCACTAATACGAGATTTTTGTACGAGATTTTTGTTGTTGTATATGCTGATTTTGAGCTTGGGTTGTGATAGTACTTCGTTCTCAGAGATATTAGTTGATAGCCTATTCTATCTTTGTGTTATTGGTTGTGTGAGATATTTCTTAGTGGGCTTGGGTGGAGAGGGTGTCTTCATCTCATAGCAGCTGGCTTTAATTCTAATTTGGCCATCTACATATTCTCCAAAGCAGTAACAAACTAACAATCTCAATTCAAGATTTTGCTTGCATTAATGTTTATGATTGGTACTTCACTGCAATTTAATGAATTGTGTGACTTCACTTAAAAAAGAATCGCCATTGGTACTTCACTGCAATTTAATGAATTGTGTGACTTCACTTAAAAAAGAATGGCGATTCATATATTTGTGGCCCTTCAGTATATATAACCTTTTGATTTTTTAATGATTTGTATGACATTAAAAATTGAAGAACAGAAAGTACTCATTCATACCATTGAGATCCTTGTCATAGAATCTTTTGTGAGATTTTGTTTGAGTTTGTGGCACTATGATAAACAGTGAAGAGAGAACAGTCCCTTCATATTTTGCGACCTTGAACAATAACATGAACCCTTCGTTAGGTTTTGATCAGATTTGTGTGGATTTAGAATAATTTTATATTCTTTCTGCAAGTAGATCTGATCACTCCCAAACAGAGGTTGATTAGGTATATTGACCACAGTTATATTTTTTTGAGATGTGTTTAGAGGATGTAAAGAGTTGTGTTGGGTTAATGTCTCTGGATATATGGTAGAATCTTATTTTTTTAGATGTATTGGAAAAAAGAAACAAAGCATTACTGTAGACTATTATTATTCTTGTTTGTCTGCTTGAAAATACAGTAGTAGTACAAGCTTTTATTTCCTATTGTTGAAGTTCTAGTAGATTTTGCTTAAAAGACCACCTTTTTTTAAGTTAGCGGAGAAGTGCAGGATTTTTCTTCTTCAAGATTTTATGATTAGCCTTTTTTGAAGTTTTTTATGATTAGCCTTTTTTGAAGTTTCTGTTATGTTTCCAGAGTTAATTTAAATTACCTCTCACCTCATGTATCAAGTTAATGCTCAGTCCAGTTTCATCTTTGTTGTCGTGTGCATATGCATTTTTGGCCTTTCTTTTAAAGCCACTGATAAATTCCCTCTATTTATTATGTGTTCACCCTCCACTCTAATCTAGTTTTTGAATTAATGGGTAAAATGACCATTCTACCGGCGTTGAGTTCACCACTTCTCAAATTTAGTTTTTGAATTAATGGGTAAAATGATCATTCTACCCCATAGGTATTGAGTTCACCACTTTAAATAAAAAGGCTTTGCAATTCTCCCTTTCCACATAATGTATCAAATGTCGTAACAAATTTCCACATAATGTTTCAAATTTCGAAAAACACTTCCACATAATGTTTCAAATTTCGAAAAACATTTTCACATAATGTCTAAATTGTCGGAAAAAAAATTTCACATTATGTGTCAATTTTCGAACATTAGTTCCACATTATGTTTCAATTTTCGGAAAATAGTTTCACATTATGTATCACTTTTCTGAATTTTTTTCAAATAGTAGCAAATTAAGATTTTTGTTTAATAGAGGTTGGTTGATGGTAAGAAAGATTACGTAGAGGAAGAATATGATGAAGATGAGCATGGCAAATCTGCGAATGAGGGAGTTTGTCACCGAGTTTTGTGCAAAAATGTGGAAGTTTGTCACCGAGTTTTGTGTGAAAATGTGGAAGTTTGTCACCGAGTTTTGTGTGAAAATGTGAAAGTTTGTCATCGAGTTTTGTGCAAAAAAGTGGAAGTTTGTCACCGAGTTTTGTGCAACGATGTGGAAGTTTGTCACCGAGTTTTATGCAAAAATGTGAAAGTCTTGGCCGAGTTTTGTCACCTAACTCGACGAACCAGACTTGAGAAGGAATAGAAAAATCTATTTTCAACGTTTCGTCTTCTAATGCCCCATTTTGTGCAAAAATCAAGTTTCTTCAACAACTAAAAGTCTAAATCATTTCCAATAACAACGAGAATTGCATGATTTCGCTCCAAGATGAGTTTTTTTGAATTGTGGGTGAACTCAAAAGATTTTGTATTGTATATTAATTGTGGGGAAAGGGGAAAATGTTATATGTGGTATTTTATAGGGGTGTGAACTAGGGGTGTAAACGAGCCGAGTAGTGCTGAGCTCGAAACTCGACTCGATTGTTATTCTCGAAGCTCGAAACTCGACTCGACTCGGTCGAGCCTAAAATTTTGAAGATCGAGCTCGACTCGATAAGAAACTCGAGCTCGGCTCGACTCGATTACCTATATAATTTCAAAATTAATTTTAAAACATTTTTTTTTCTAAAATAAACTCGAGCTCGATTCGACTCGATTACTCGTATATAAATATAAATTATATATTAATGGAAAAATATTAAATATTGTTGAAGCTCGATTAGGCTCGCGAGCCTTTCGAGCCGAGTATTTATGAGCTCGAACTCGAACTCGGTAGCTACTTGAGTAGCTCGAAACTCGACTCGACTCGATTTTGATCTTTTTTTGAGTCGAGCACGAGTAGCTCGCGAGTAGGCTCGACTCACTTACACCAGAGTCTTACACCCCTAGTGTGAACTCATATTTAGAGGTTGAAGTTATTAGGAGGGTGAACACATAATAAATAAGAGGGCATTTATCCGTGACCTTCTTTTAATTAATGAATTTTTGGCCATTAATTGGGCCTCAAACATTGGGACTGCCTTTTAATTTCATTGACCTCCAATTATTTTTCTTGGGTTGGGGTATATACCCCTTTAGCTTTGTTTAATACACTCTCCCTTAGTTTTTATTAATTCAATATATTTATGAAATACCAATTTTACCCCTTAGTAAATATTATAGATACATACACATCCCTTATAACCTAATCCTAATTTTTCAATTCTTCCTCATTCTCCAATTTCCTCACACTTATCTTTCTTCTTCCTCCTTTCCCATCCACTGCCGTCGGTCGCCCTCCTCTCCTCCTCGCCTCCGCCGCCGTCCATCTTTTTCTTTTTTTTAAATTCCTCTCTTCCTCCAGTGCTCGACGCCGCCCTCCCGCTCGCCCTCGGCCTTCGCGGCCCGCCCTTAGCGCTTGCCGCCGCTCCAGCGCCGTGGCCCTCCAGCCCTTCATCTCGCGCCCCGCCTTTCTCCACCTTTAGAGAACAGGTTTGATTATTATTATTTTTTTTAATTTCGACCATTATTGGTCGCTCAAAAACACTCTCGTCGGCGACCTATTATCGACGAGAGTGCTTTTGGGCGATCAATAATTGTAGAAAATTTCAATTTTTTTTTAAAATTTTCTTTCAAAATTTGGTCGACAAATCAATGTCGATCGGAATATTTTCGATCGACCAATCAGTGTCGACCGGAGTATTTTCGATCGACCAATCAGTGTCGACCGGAGTTTTTTTAAAAAATAGTAAGATTTTTTTTTCTAAATTTTATGCGGTGGCGGTGATGGCGGCGACGACGGCGGTGACAGCTGTCTAATTCTAGGGTTAGGATTGTGTTTAAATTGCAAAGGAGTATATGTATCTAACATTAACATGATTTAGTAAAAGGGTAAAATTGGAATTTCATATATATATTTTGAATTAATAAAAATGAGGGGAGTGTATTAAACAAAGCTGGAGGGGTATATACCCAACCCATTTTTCTTTTTTGCTTTTAAATCTTAGGCCCAATTATAACTTCTCAATCCTCGTATTATTTCATTCACAAAATAGGTAAGGTGTGCTTTGATCCAAAAAAAAAAACCTCATTTCCCTGTATAAATAGCAAACCACAACCTTTCTCCAAATTTAGTGTAAAAATGCAATAGAATTCTATAAAATTATGCGAATTAAACACATGAATTTTGAGCAATTTTCACACTAATTCATAGACTAACCTTTTTTTTTTCACACTAATTCATAGCCTAGGTGGTTAGTCTTCACCTTATTAAAGTTGAAGTACTCATTTCTTATAATATATACATATATTGTTAAAGAGATAGTCTTGGGTGAGACTGTCTCACGGATAAAGTAAAAGTGTTGTGAAGTTATTGTGAGGTAAAATTAAAGTGATTATTATTTCTATAAAAAGAAATTGACACAATTTTGGTAAATTGACAAATAAAAAAATGAGCAACTGATGGAGAATATTTTTAAAACATGTGAAAAAAATAAATGAGTAACTTAACCATGAACCTCAACGAAAAATATATTATCCTCTATCCCTCGACCTTTGCTATAACTATGGATGTTCGGTACGGTTGCGCGCATACCGAAATATCGATATAAGAAAATTGGCAAATTCTCGCGGATGTATATTATAGTATAGCTACACCATGTTGACCATATATTCATATTAAGAAAAATACTATTATTGTATTGTGTGAGTGAAAGGTGGAGAATTAATCCTCGTACATTAATTTGTAACACTCATTTTTTGTCTGGTTTGCTCTAATATCATGAAAGAATTTGGAGAATTAATCCTCTAGTATAGCTACACCATGTTGACCATATATTTATATTAAGAAAAATATTATTGTATTGTGTAAGTGAGAGTTGGAGAATTAATTCTTGTACATTAATTTATAATACTTCTTTTTTACTTGGTTTGCTTTGATACTATAAAAGAATTCCGTCTCATCTAAAAGTTCGAACTTATAGAGAGATGTGGAATTAATTTTTGTATATTAATTTCTAATAGTCTTATTGGTAAGATATTATGTTATTTTATTGTGAGAAGTTTCATATGGCATAGACAGAGAGAATTTCATTTTGGAAAGCAACTTTTAATTTGGATTTTGGAAGTTTATTGATCGAGTTATTAACCGTGGAAATTGAATTTGGGAGAAAAAATTGTATCGTGTTGGGCACTTGATCGAGGTTTGGTTTATGCAATGAGCATCAAGAGAGAGACGTTGAATAGATGAATGCTTGAAATCTGTGAAGTGTAGATGAGTTTTATTAAATTTTCAACGACCGTGTTATAATTTACACTCACATATAGTATTCCCTCCGTTCCGCAATTACTTTTAGATGAACCTATTAATGTTGCACCATACATTCAACCAGATTTGGGTATTACAAGAGTACGTACACTAGGATGAATCTGGTGCTACTGAGATTTTTTCCTCTACACCATTTCTTAAGATGTGGAAATGAAAACTCTTGTAGATCTTGTTTCCTTAAGTTTTGTATTTGACAATTTTGGGCTTGAATTCTCCCAACTATCTTATTAACAGTTTTGTCATTACTGGAAAAAAAAATCTGCTTTTTTGGATCACATAATGACAAAAAATTATAATTTAAATTTAATAGTAATAATTTTGTTTCTGTCATTATGTGTTCCTTTATTGTAATTCATTTAAAATTAATTTTGCAATTAAAATACTTATAAAATACTGTTACTAATGATTTATTAAATTAATTTATTATTAATTATATTTAATTTAAAAAATATATAAATATAGGGTTGGGTTACTGTGTACTTGAGTCCAGCCATATAGAAAATATTAAGTATATATAGAATAAATAACAAAGTATTTAACAAAAATCATTATAGCCTACTACTGTTGTCCTTTGATTCCCTTACCACAACTAAATGGTGTATCATTAATAGTAATAAAAGTGCAACTAATAAATAATAAAATTTATAATAATTTTTAAAAAGAAATTAGCACTAGTTTTTTTATACATTATAAAAAAGTGCGAGTACTAATAATATCATTAATTGCACTTATTAATAATATCATTAATAGTAATAAAATTGCAAGTAAAAAAAATAATAAAACGTGTAAAATTAATAATAATTTAAAAAAAAAAAAAAATTTAGCACCAATTTTTCTAGATTATGAAAGTGTGCAAATAACAAAAAGATGTATCATTAGCATACACTTTTCTAACATACATTTTTCATTAATATATAACTTACACTTTTCATTAATAGAACATACGCTTTTTAGTTATAATAACATACACTTTTCATTAAATAGATCATACACTTTACAGTTATAATAACATAAACTTTCATTAATATGACATACACTTTTCATTAATAGTTCATACACTTTTCATTAATATATAACTTACACTTTTCATTAATAGTTTATACACTTTTCAGTTATAATATCATACACTTTTCAGTTATAATAACATACACTTTTTATTAAAAACAATGTTGCACTTTTCAATATACTAACATACATTTTTCTTTAAAAAGGCAAAGATACACTTTTTAGTTATAATAACATACACTTTAAAAAAAAAAAAAACCGACAAAAAAATCGAAAAAAAAAATCGAATTTTTTTTTAAAAAAAAAAATCAAAAGAAAAAGTTAAATTTAACTGTTGATCGGTCAACATTTGACTAGTGAAAGTCTACTAAGTACATGATGTACTTGAGTACATACCAGATATGGGCATAAATATATATAGGAGGGTGGGGTTTGGGGGCATGGCCCCCTTAGCATACACTTTTCAGTCACATGTTTTGCAATCTTAATGTGTTTTGATTATTTTTATTATTTTAATAGTGGCTCAATTCTAAGCAATTTTACGAGTCATTTAATTGGTTTTTAAAAAAATCAATAGAAATGATAAAGGTAAAATTGTTAATACATACAACCCTTAAGAGTGAGTTACTAATTTGATACAATTTGCCTCATTTCTGCCGATCAATTTTGTAGCGACCCTTTCTTCTTTTGCTATTAGAAAATTAATATACAAAAATTAATTCTACAAGTTTAAACCACTACAAAAAACGCGGAGTTTGCCGACGGAAGGCTACCGACGGAATCCATTCCGTCGGCCGCCCCGACGGATCGCCGACGGAATTTTCGAAACGACTGACTCCCGACGGAATCCAAGATCCGTCGGGACCGTCCGACGGACTTCCCGACGGAATTCAGTTTCGCGGCCAAACGGTGTCGTTTAGCCTTACTTCCCGACGGATTATTTCCGTCGGCCGTTCAAATTTCGACTGCCGACGGAAAATATCCGTCGGTAGCCGACCCGCTTTGACTCACCGCCTCGGATACCACGGAAAAGACGCGTGACATTAATATTCGCGTGCTACCGACGGAAATATCCGTCGGTAGCCAGAATTTTTTTTTTTAAATAAGAACTGCCGAAGGCAGTTCTTCCTCATAAGGAAAAAAAAAAATTTCTTTCGTCCCCCTCTCCCTGTTCATCTCCTGTTCTCTCCTCGTGGATTGGATTTTCTTGTGCGTGGTGCGTGGATTGATCGAGAAAGGGCATAACGATTATCTACTCCAATTTTCTTCAATTTAAACGGTACGTTTTATAAATTCTTAATTAATTTTAATTAAGTTATTGTATTATAAATTGCATGTTTATAATTATTATAAAACTGTTATTGAATTATTATAAATTGCATGTTAGTTCGTATAAAATTTCATGTACGTAGTTGATGAATATATATGTATAATTAATTCAAATATATGTTAGTACGTGGATTATATGTTTTTTATTGGTTAATTGTAATTAAAAATTGCATGTTAGTTCAAATATATAATGTAGTTCTTGTTAGTTCGTTTTGATAATTAAACTAGGTTATTATTGTTGATTAAATTAGTAATTATTCTTATAATTAAACTAGGTTATTATTGTTGATTAAATTAGTAATTATTCTTATAAGTAGGGGTGTTGTACGGTATGATTAATATAATAATTATTGTTATTGTTTAAATTAAGTCATTATTAATTAGTTTGGTAAATTATTTATTTCATTAGTAACGTAATTTTGTTATTGATTAAATTAGGAAATTATTGACTTAAATTACTAAAATGTTATTAATTAAATTAGGAAATTATTGATTTCATTACTATATTAATTATTGATTAATTTATTATACTTTTAAATTTTATTTATTAAAATAGATGAGTCAAGATGCTAGTGGGGCCTCAGGATCTCGACGTAGGAGAACCTCACTTAGGCCTGTTGAGCCTGCTACGTTGACGTCGTCGGCATCCGTTCCACAGCATTCACCGCCGTCATCTCAGTCGTCGGCAGCTCGTCGACATCCCACGCGTGCCCGAGAAACCAGACTGAGAATATGGATTGAAGATAATGTACAGTAAGTAATTAATTAAATAATTTTAAGGTTTAACAATATTTAATAGCATCAATTTTTGTACGTTTTTTAATTTATAATGTGTTTGTTTCTTAATATATATATAATGTCACAGCTTACTTCCTGGTAATGAGATATCGAAGATTTGCACTGAGGTGATTACTAAGTGCAAGATTGCTGCGAATGCCTACTCTTGGCTGAAGGTGCCGCAGACGAAAAAGGATGAATACTGGGAGGAATTTCAGGTATTTGAGTGCATTCAATTAAATATTAATAAACAATTTATTATATATATTATTTGATAAATATGCTGATCGAATATGTGCAGAAACATGCTTATTGGCATAGGGAGTTTTTTTCGGACAACGATATCCACAGGCTCTGAGTATCTTCATGTCAGTCTAGGTATAATGAGATTATGTACACCTGGAGGAATGCTTGGCGTAGTCGTGGCGTGGAGCAGACGACGTTGGGGGTGGACGATGGAGTCGACGTGTGGAACACGTTGACCACGTATTGGAGTAGCCCGGAGTACGTGCGGAAGTGTGCAACTGCTCGAGCCAACCGTAGAAGTGATGTGGGAGGTGGGATGTCAAGGCATCGGGGGGGGGGGGGCCCGATCCGCGTATGAGCACTCAATTGCTCTAGTAAGTGTTCACTAAATTTATTTCAATTATTTATATTATAATATTATATAAAATAATTTTTATATGCTCATTTGGTACAAAATAGGAGCGGGATCTTGGGCGTGAACCCACTCACGTGGATCGGTTGAACGTTCTTCATCCGTTTGATCGAGATTCGCAGACGTCCACATATGGACGCACTACTGAGCTTCACGTAAGTTTAATTAAACTGTGATGTGTTTTTTAATATTTAATTAATTAAATGTATTGAACTATGTATTAATTTAATATTTTTGTAATTATGTAGTTGAATGTGAACCGGAGGATTGCAGAGGCGACGACACAGGCTTCTGCTGATGAAGCCGGGCCCAGCGCCGCCCCTCCGCCTGATCTTAACCGGATTTACCTGGAGGAGGCCCCGGCTGATCGAGGACGGGTCCTTGGCCTTGGCCGGATGAGCCGCTCAGTGAGAGCTGCGTCGTCCAGTTCGTCCCAGCGTGCATCGCAGGCCTCTGTATCCTCCACTGCTGCTCCTCCGGACCCGAACATGGTCAACTGGATGAACCACTACTTCCGACAGATGGCTGACACTATGGGTCGATCGTTGGGGATGCCTCAGGAGCAAATAGATACATGCTTTGCACAGGCGATGAGCGTCCCCCCTCCTACGTATATGTTTTATTAATTTCTTCTAGTATAATGTTACCGTACAGGACATACGTTGTTACATGAGATTCAGTGGACGGGTTTGAAAAAATCTACTGAGGAAAATGCAGCTGAACACAACGGTCGAATCCCAGGTGGATGGAATAAAATGAGTATTTTTTGGGATTTGCCATACTGGAGTTCACTATTGATCCGACACAATTTGGACGTGATGCACATTGAGAAGAATGTGTTTGATAATGTGTTCCACACAATGATGAACACAGAAGGCAAGACGAAAGATACTCCAAAGTCCCGGGAAGAGCTGAACATTTATTGTCGTCGTCAAGAGTTGGAAAAGGATCCCAGTACAGGTAAATATCCGAAGGCTTGCTACACACTGGACAAGCCACAGAAACAACAACTGTGTCGTTGGATTCACGAGTTGAATTTTCCAGACAACTACGTGTCAAACTTGAGTCGATGCGCAGACATAAACAGGGGTAAGGTTTCAGGGATGAAGAGTCACGATTGTCATGTTTTTATGCAGCGCTTGATACCGATTGCGTTCCGAGACGTTGTTCCTCTCAATGTGTGGAGGGCTATCACTGAATTAAGTCTTTTTTTTAGAGATTTAACATCTTCAACGATCAAGATCGATGATATGATTCGTTTGGAGCAAGATATTCCAGTGATTTTGTGTAAGTTGGAACAAATTTTTCCACCTAGCTTCTTCAACTCCATGGAACACTTACCCGTTCATTTAGCGTATGAAGCCAGAATTTGTGGTCCAGTGCAGTACAGGTGGATGTATCCATTTGAAAGGTAAACTCTTACATTTTTCATTTTTTATATATACTACATGCATGCATGTTCACTGAATTAAAATATATGTTTTTTTATTATAAATCAGATATCTCCACAACTTGAAACGCAATGCTAAACAAAAGGCAAATGTGGAAGCATCGATTGTTAATGCATATTTGAATGAAGAGGTTGGCATGTTTTGTTCTTATTATTTTGAAGACCATGTCAACACTCGGTTGAGAAGTGAACCACGTAACTACGGTGGTAGAGATACAGACAATATCGGTGAAGAGGTTGATGGAATGCTGTCTATATTCAAGTCTAAGGGACGATCAATAGGAAAATTCACTGAACGAGAGTGGGAGTCGAACAGAGAGGCAGAAATAGCACAAACGTATGTGTTATTGAATTGTGATGAAGTTCAGCCTTACATTGAGTAAGTATTTCATATTTTTATCATTACTTCATTTATGTAATTTAATATTAATTGTGATTGGATGTTGTGAATTAGGATGTATACTCAAGAACTAAGACGAACAGAACAAAACATCTCAGATACAGATATAGATGCTCGTCTTCAACGTGATTTTGCCCGATGGTTCCAACGTTGTGTGAGTACCATTTCCTTAAATTTTACGTAAATAAATATGATTCATAATTAATGTTAATTATTTGAACTGTATAGGGACGGTCAAACGATTTTGGGAATCGATTCTTAAAGGATCTCAGCAAAGGACCACTACGTCGTGTAAAGACTTACAACGGCTATATTGTGAAGGGCTACAGATTTCATACATCTGAGTATGCATCGAGAAAAGCGACTACCAACAGTGGTGTTTGCGTTAGCAGTGCAAACTACAATGCAGATGCAAGTGACTACTATGGGGTGTTGCACGAAGTAGAATATCCGGGATATCCAACAAAGACTGTAGTGTTGTTCAAGTGTCATTGGTTTGATTCAGGCCCTTCAGGAACAAGGATTCATCCGGAGTACAAACTCGTCGATGTTAATCCGAAAAGGAGCTATATCGGGAATGATCCATTTGTATTTGCCCATCAAGTATCTCAAGTATACTACTGCAAGTATCCAGTACGATCATCACGTAGTAAAATTGAATGGCACGCTGTTTGCAAAGTAAAGGCAAGATCAATGGTAGAAGTCCCTACAAAGGACAAGAGTGATGAAGATGATTCTCCGTTTCAAACGGAACAAATAGAGGCTAGAACTGAAGTCTTTACGGGAGATTTGAATATCCACGTAGACTTGACGGCTGGAAATTCACAATTGATCGAAATTGAAAACGATAATGAAAATGAGGAAGATGATGAAAATGAAGAGGAAGAGGAGGAGGAGGAGGAGGAGGAGGAGGAGGATGATGATGAAGAGGAAGATGAGACAAATAATGAAAATGTAGATGAAGAAGATGAAGAGGAAGAAGATGAAGAATAAATTATATAATGTAAGCTAATTATTTTATTAGATGTACAATTTAAAAATATTTATTTATCATTAAGTTACAACTAAAAATTGTGAAAAGAAATTATTTTTTTGATTTTTTTAAAAATATAATTCGCAAAAAAATGAATATTTTAGTAAAAAAAATGAATATTTTAGTATTTAAAAATATATAAATTATATTACAAATTTAATTATTTAATTTATGTGAATGAAATTAATTTTATGAAATTTTTTTAAAAATAATTAGCAAAAAAATGAATTTTTTACTAAAAAAATATTAGTATTTTAGTTAAAATATGAATATTTTAGTATTTTAAAATATATAAATTATAGATTTCAAATTTAATTATTTGATATATTTGAAAGAAATTAATTTTGTGAATTTAAAAAAAAAATGGGTCGAAAATGAGTACATATACAATTAATACTACAATTACGAACAAGTAACACATCTGTCCGAGTGGTAGGCGCCCACACACCCGGGTTCGATTCCTAGCAAGGCCAGAATAATATATGGTGGCCTTAATAACAGTTCGCGGGTCGGGTCGGGGGTCGGGTCGGGGGTCGGGTCGGGGGTCGGGTGTCGGGTCGGGTCGGTGACCCACGTCAATTAATTTTTTTTTTGGTTGACTTGCCGACGGATAATTCCGTCGGCACTACCGACGGAACCCCCGACGGACACCGACTGAATATAATCCCGAATTTAAAAAATATAAAATCTAGATCCGTCGGCACGGGTCGGGTCGGGTGTCGGGTCGGGTCGGGTCGGTGACCCACGTCAATTAATTTTTTTTTTGGTTGGCTTGCCGACGGATAATTCCGTCGGCACTACCGACGGAACCCCCGACGGACACCGACTGAATATAATCCCGAATTTAAAAAATATAAAATCTAGATCCGTCGGCAGTTCCGTCGGCACGTACCGACGGAATTACCGACAGAAGCCGACGGATATATTTTTCTTAAAAAAATGCTAAAATTAAATTTCCGTCGGTAAGTCCGTCGGTACTACCGACAGACGGACCGACGGAATTGTCGACAGATATCAGACCCGGTTTCGAAACGGGTCATTCGGACTACCGACGGAATTAGATCCGTCGGCAGACTCGACAGATTTATTCCGTCGGGAATCCGTCGGGACTACCGACGGAAAAAAAAATTCCGTCGGTAACCCGTACCGACGAGTCTAGAGCCGACTGAATTATTCCGTCGGTAATTCCGTCGGGAAACCACGCCTACCGACGACAATTCCGTCGGTAGGTCCGTCGGTAAATCGCTCGTTTTTTGTAGTGAACTTTTAAATTAGACACAAACTTTTTTTAATATTTGACTTTTAGATAAGACGAAATTCTTTCCCCTACAATTCTCTCTGTATTCATTCCGTTCACTCTCTCATCTCATAGCTCCCTCGTTCCCACCCACCTATAAACATATAGGAAGGTGGAGGGTTTGGAGTCCATGGCCCCCTTGACATACACTTAGTTCCCTCCCTAAATTGAATAATAGTAATTGATTCTTAAAATATTTGTAAAAACATAAGTTAAAGAGAATATTAAATTCCCAACTACTTGTGTCCAAAAAAAATAAAAAAATCCCAACTACTTTGGAAACGAGTACTGAAAAAAATTCCCAACGCTAGCTTTAATTATGCCTACTTTTATTAGGCACTTGTCTATTTTTCAACATCTATATATATCTCACTATTTCATGCATATCAGAAGCAATAATATATCAAGTATCAAATTACTAAGAAATTAATTGATAAAAAAAAATGCTTTCTTCTTCACCTATACCATTAGTTGCAGTTCCCAAATTTCAGTACTGCAGGAATGAGAAACCCTTCTTCTCTTCATTCAAACTGTACAGCAGTGCTGGAAAAAGAACCGGAGAGGTACCACATCTTGAATGTTTTTCTCCTACTTCATCAATTCCTAAGTCGCATTTGGCATCTGCAAATGGCGGAATTGATGAAGAGGAAACTTTGGTCGTTTTGCCAGGAGGGCTACGACCGGAGCTGATGCCCAAACACGTCGCTCTTATCATGGATGGAAGCGGAAGGTGGGCGATAAATCGAAGAATTCCCATTGAAGAGGGTCACCAAGCTGGTTCCACCAATTTGAAACGCTTAATTTCCAAGTGTTGCAAACTTGGAATTAGGGTTCTCACAGTTTTCGCTTTCTCAATTGATAATTGGAAGCGCTCCAAGGTACGCACATAAAACGTGCTTGTTTTTCTTTTTTTTTTTGGAGGTCCGGCCACAACATAAAGTGTGTACCTTTTTTGAAAATATTATATCTCCTATTTCAGATTTGTTTTATATTTTTTCTATTTTATTCTCTACTTTAAATTTATAAACAAATTAAAATCAGTGCAAAAAGAAATAATATTTAATCTATATAGAATCATCTTTATGTACATATACGTACACTCATGCATATATATTAATATTACAGCCCGAAGTTGATTTCTTGATGAACTACATTGAAGATTTTACACTGACTGACATCAAAGACCTAATAGAACGGTAAGTATAAAAATTTCGGAAGTTAATTGTAATATATATAATATATAAAAGAAAATGGACCATTAAAAACAAAAAAATTATCTACTCTAACTAAAAATCTTTAATAACAGAAAAATAATTAATCATAGGACTGTCATTAAAATTCATTTCCTTGTACGTTATTAAAGACTTTTTGCTAGAAAATGATAAATTACTCCTATTATGGGATAATTTTGTCACTAAAAGTTTGCTTCCCGAGTTTTTGTGAGTGCAGCGACGGTTTGCGTTACTCGTACATCGGCAATAGACATATGCTTCCCGAGTCTCTACAAACTAGTATCTCTATAGCCGAGGAATCGAGCAAGGCGAATAAAGGAATGCAGCTAGTGGTCGCATTAAGCTACAGCGGACAAAACGACATCGTAGAGGCAACCAAGAGAATTGCAAGCAAAGTAGAAAATAAGATTTTAAGAGCAGAGGAGGTGGACGAAGGTGTGTTGGAGCAGCACCTGATGACGAATTCGCTCGATTTTCCCAATCCCGATTTGCTCATAAGAACAAGCGGCGAGTTGAGGCTGAGCAACTTCATGTTATGGCAGTCTGCCTACACTGAGTTGTATTTTTCAGACAAGTTGTTTCCAGATTTTAATGAGGAAGACCTTATACAGGCCTTCACTACTTTTCAAGGCCGACACAGACGCTTTGGCGATCGAAAATATTAACTGAATTGAAGCTTTTGGTTCTTCGGAGCTCAAGAATGTGGTCATCACATTGAAAATATTAATTGAATTTAAGATTTTCTTTAGGGTGCAATACACACATATATCAAAGTAATGAATAATTCCATTATGTAATTGCATGTCAAAATTCAAATTATAAATCATCCATATATATTGTTGTACGTTTTAAATCAATGTACTGAATTAAACGAGCTAGTAGATTATTGATATGAGAATACGACGAGAAAATTTCATTTTACGTCCTGTAACTTAGGCCTATTCCAGAATATATCCTTTAAGTTTTCACGTTTTCAATTTACGTCCTAGGGTGTCCAATTTACATCATTTTTGGTCCAATTTACGTCCTTTCCACCGAAAAATTAGAAAAATCCGATCAAATAGTCCAATTTACATCCTTTATGTTTGAAAATTATAAATTAATAATTAAAAAATTCTTAAAATATCATTAAAAATCTAAAAATCTCATTAAAAACTTATAAATTGTGTAAAATATATATAAAAAATATTATAAATTCTACAATCCAAAAAATCTGAAAATGTGTAAATTTAATTTTTTTTTTCTAAAAAATCATTAAAATAAAAATATCTATAATTTCTAAAATTCAAAAAATATGAAAATGTGTAAATTAAAAAAAATTTCTAAAAACTCATAAAAATAAAAAAAATCTATAAACTAAAATTTTAAAAATGTTTAAAATAAAAAATTCCAAAATTTTAAAAATATCGTGAAAATGAATTTGGGACGGTTCCAAAATTGATCAAGGTGTGGAACTTACACTCAACCTCGACGGTGAGTTGGAAAATCTCGTGGGACCCAAAATTTTTAGGAGTTCGAGCAAAACTTTAATGGCAGACGAGTCTGAATCAAGTCTGGTTTTTAATGAAATGTTAATAATTTTTATTATTCTTATTAGATTTTTAGAATTAGTAATTTTTAATATACACATTTTTAATAAATTAATGAGATTTTAGAGTTCTTAGAAATTTTAATGAGATTTTGAATTTCTTAATTTTTAAATTACACATTTTCCATTCTTTGAATTGTAGAATTTTTTATTTTTTGTATTTTCAAAATTTTTGATTTTTTTATTTTTATTTTACACATTTTATAATTTGTAATGATATTTTTTTGGAAATTTTAGTGATATATTTTGAATTTTATTTTACACATTTTATATTTCTTAATTTTAAGGAGATACTTTTAGATTTTTTAAATATTTAATAGGATTTTTAGAAGATTTTAATTATTAAATTTTAATTTTTAAATTTAAAGGACGTAAATTGGACTATTTGGCCGAAATCCCAATTTATTCCTCACATTCCGGTGAGTTTTAAAATTTTCCGGCGGAAAGGACGTATATTGGACCAAAAAAGATGTAAATTGAAAAAGTACAAACTTAAAGGATATAAATTGGATTAGGCCTAAGTTACCGGACGTAAAATGAAATTTTCTCGAATACGACTATCATGATATCCTTTTTTTTTTTCTTATTTTAATTTCGTAACACTAGTACCCAAAAAGCCGTAGCTTAATGCGGCCACTAGCCAACGGCTGGCCCAGCCCGGCCGAGACTAGCAAGGCCGGCTCAAGCCCGCGAGGGCCTGAACATAATAGGCTGAATGTATTCGGCCTTCATGCATGGGACTCGAACCCGGGTGTGTGGACGCCTACCACTCGAACAAGTCTGTACGTTTTTCGTTTATAATTGTAATATTAATTGTATATGTACTTATTTTCGACTTTTTTTTTTTAAATCACAAAATTAATTTCATTCTATATTAATATTACTAAATTTGTGATTTATAACTATTGTAAATTTAATTTTTTTTAATTTATATATTGTAAATCTAATTTATTTATTTTTTATGTTTTGATTAAAATTCTAAAAAGGTTCATATTATGTATACATGTTTTACTCTTTTTTTTAAATAAGTCTATTTAATAATTGAATATTCTTTTACTTATATTAATTACTAAATTTGTGATTGTGAGAATAGGTATGTGATCACCGTTAATGAGGTGATAGGAATGAATCACTATTTATAAGTATTTACAAGGAGATAAACATGGTAAATATAACAAACCATATATATACAAAGATATGGTCAAAATAAAAAAGATATTATTCCTATATTTACATTATTCCCTATTACCCCCCGTCAAGCGATGCTGAGGATGAGGACGAACGCAGAGCTTGGATCGTAAAAATTCGAAGTTCGGCCGAGGAAAACTCTTAGTAAAGACATCGGCGAGCTGAAGGTTGGACGGGACAAACTGGGTGAGGAGGCGACTAGAGGAGACCAACTCACGAATAAAATGGTAGTCGATGTGCTTTGCTCGCTTATGGGCGACCGGATTTTGACTCCAAAATAAGGCACTTTTGTTGTCGCATAGGAGAGTTGGGACGGACACGGGGAGTTGGCCAAGCTCCCGAAGAAGGTTGTTGACCCAAACGACCTCCTGAGCAGTGTTAGCAAGCGCACGATACTCGGACTCACAGCTCGAGCGAGCAACAGTGGGTTGTTTCTTTGCACTCCAAGAAACCAGGTTGCCACCGAGAAAGATGGAATAACTGTACGTTGAACGCCGAGTGTCGGTGCATCGAGCCCAATCTGCATCAGAGTAGGCGACCAACGAGTAGTCACTATGCCGACCAAAAGTAAGGCCAAAGTTAATCGTGCCTTTAACATACCGTAAAATCCATTTTACGGCGAGGAAGTGATCATTAGTAGGCGACTGAAGGAACTGACTAACATGATTGACAGCATAAGACAGATCTAGGCGAGTGATAGTCAGATAATGAAGGGCACCAACAAGCGAACGATAAAGAGTGTGGTCGGCGAAGGGTGTCCTAGAGCGAACAAGAGATTCCCCCGCGGCAAGGGGGGTGGAAACAGGCTTGGAGTCAAGCAGCTCAGCACGGACGAGGATATCATGAGCGTACTTCGCCTGACTGAGAAAAAGTCCACCAGGAGTGTGCGAGACCTCAAGGCCGAGGAAGTAGTTGAGGCGACAAAGATCCTTGATCTCAAATTCTTTGTCGACGCGACAAATGAAACGTCGAATGACATTATGGTCACTCCTTGTCACAATAATATCATCGACATAAAGTAAGAGGTACAAGGTAACTGTACCACGCAGGAAGTATAAGAGAGAGGGATCTGCTCGACTACAAAGAAAACCCAAGGTCTTAAGGAAGCTACTGAAGCGAACAAACCAGGCCAGGGGGCTGAGCCATGTAAACGGTGTTTGTCAACTTCCCATGAAGAAAGGCATTATTCACATCAAGTTGATGCATGTGCCACTGATTCCGAAAGTTGTAGCCTTGACAACCGGACTGAATGTATGTGAGAAGTCAAGGCCAGGTACCTGAGAGAAGCCCTGGGCGACCAGACGAGCTTTGTAGCGATCAACAGTACCGTCTGCAAGATATTTGGTGCGAAAAACCCATTTCGAACCAACAATATTTGTAGAAGGTGGGCGAGGAACCAATTCCCAAGTTTGGTTAGCATGCAGAGCATCAAGCTCAGATTGTATGGCAGCCAACCAGTGTGGATGCTTAAGGGCAGATTTGAAACCCTTAGGCTCGGCAGAGGTAGAGAGGGCAGACAGGAGTCCGGTGGTCGCAATGTCGGCAATGTGTCGAGTCTTGAAAATCCCAGACTTGGCCCGAGTGATCATCGGGTGAGTCGAGGCAAGTGTAGGGCGAGCAGCAGGTGGTTGGGCAATTGGGCGAGTAACAAGTGGTTGGGTAGTAGGGCGAGCAGGTGGGGGCTGATCAGGTAGACGAGCAGCAGGCACTTGAGCTGGCCGAGCAGGAGGCAAGACCGATTATGGAGGATCCGAACAAAGAGGGCAGCGAGTAGTGGCCGAGCCACTAGCCGAGGATCCAGTGGTCACCTGGCGACCAGAATTCCGAGGAGAGAAGTTACGGGATTTGGTGCTAGGGCGAGCAGGCTTACCCGAGCGAGCAGAGGCAGAGAAAGCTGGAACGGGCGAGGACGAGGAGTCCATCGAGCGAGTAAACTGCTCATAGTTTAAGGCCTGATGGATCAGATCCCGAAAGGCAGGCATGGGCGTCATAGTCATGCGAGTGTCAGAGAAACCAGCGAATTGGGGGCCGAGACCGGTAAGAAACCAATGACACTTGTCGTCATCATCAACAGACTTACCGATGGAGGCGATTTGATCGCAGAGAGCACAAAACTTCTTGCCGAAGTCGTCGACGGAGGTGGATCCACGACGAAGGGAGAGGAGCTGATTCCGCATTTGAGTGATGCGGGAGACCGAGGTGTGACTGTAGGCTGCCTCGAGTGCGACCCAGATGGAGCGTGAGGTGTCACAGCCGATGACCTCAGCCATGGCTTCTTCAGGTTGGGAGGAAAGAAGAAGACTGAGGATCTTTTGATCCTTCTCAAACCAAGCGGTGTAGGCTGGGTTTGGAGCCGATTCACCAGATGTGGTGATCGACTTCGCCGGAGTGGGTATCGTGCCATGAACGTGAGAGATGAGATCATGGCTTGACAGAACCGGGACTACCTGATTTCGCCAGAGCAGGTAGTTGGAGGATGACAACTTGATTGTCAAGAGATGAACCAAAACATTGAGAGGGATGGTGGGGGGAGTGGGAGCCGCCGCCGCCGCCATGAGGAGGGAAGGGAAGAATTTTACCGTGAGGCTTTAGAGAGAAAATTAGGGTTTCGATGAGTCAGACAGATACCATGTGAGAATAGGTATGTGATCACCGTTAATGAGGTGATAGGAATGAATCACTATTTATAAGTATTTACAAGGAGATAAACATGGTAAATATAACAAACCATATTATATACAAAGATATGGTCAAAATAAAAAAGATATTATTCCTATATTTACATTATTCCCTAGTGATTTATAACTATTATAAATTTAATTTTTTTAATTTATATATTGTAAATCTTTTTTTTTTTTTTTATGTTTTGATTAAAATTCTAAAAACTTCATATCATGTATAGATGTTTTACTTTTTTTTTTTTAAAACAATTAATCCATTTAATAATTGAACATTCTTTTACTTATATCAATTACTAAATTTGTGACTTATAACTATTGTATATGTGTGAATCTTATTTTTAAATAGTATATTAGTAATTTAATGTATCCATGCATCATTTTTTTATTAAAAAAAATTTAAAAACAAATTCATTCAATAATTAACATTCTTTCACTTATATTAATCCCTAAATTCGTGACTTATAATTATTGTAAAATTAACTTTTTAATTTATAAATTGTAAATGTAATTTTTTTTGTTTTAATTAAAATTCTAAAATCCACATGTATAATTTTTTTTGTTTTAGTTTTGATTAAACATTATTTCACTTATATTAATCACTAAATTTGTGGCATATAATTATTGTAATTTTTTTAATTTATAAATTGTAAATATAATTTTATTTTTGATTATTTTGTTTATTAATAATTATTTTATTTGTTAATTCACACAACAAAAGACTTAATTATCATATAACTATGGATATAAAAACTAAAGAAATTATGTTCAAACAATATAACATAAAAATTTCTAATTTAATCAATAATTTTCTAATTTCGTATAAGATTTTCTAATTTAATTATATAAAATTTTATAATTTAATCAATAATTTTCTAGTTAACTTAATCAACAATTTTCTAATTTAATCGACATGTTTCTAATTTAATCAACAAATTTTCTATTTTAATCAATCATAATTTACTAGCTAACAAATTTTATTCTTTCATTAATAATTTAATTTTTACACAAATTTTTAATTTTTTGCACAAATTTACTAGCTATTTTAATTTTTAATTTTTAATTTTGTGATTACCGACGGAGATTTCCGTCGGTAATCACAATTTTTTTATTTTTCTAATTTTTTTAATTTTGTGGTTAGAGACGATAATTTCCGTCGATATTTTTTTGTGATTGCCTACGGAATATCCGTCGGTAATCACGTATATTTTTTTTTTTTTTTTTGTGATTGCCGACGGAATATCCGTCGGTAAATCGGTTGACTTAGTTAATCCGTCGGTAATCCCGACGAATTTCAATCCGTCGGTATTTTACAGTTTTTTTGTAGTGTATGACTCATTTATATTGATAAACGAATCGAACTTAAGCTCGTAAAATATCAGTTTACTAACAAGATTTCAACTTGTTAGACTCAATTAATTCTACTAGATTTGTTTTTTAGTTGAGGCAAACTTAATTTCTAGCACGTTATAATATTTCAAGTACAGACAAATCGAATGACTACTCTACTTTTTGGTGGTTGTTATATATGCTTGCATTGTCAAAAGAAAATAAATGAAGTGTTCCAAAATGTACTATAAATGCATTTAGTTCCAAGAAGTACTATCACATGCAGCATTATGAAGATTGTATGTATGATGATTTGGTACGTAGCAAAATATGATATGGTAAATATTTGACTTAAATTAATTAATTTACAAAATTTATATGACGTAAATTTTTTTTCCGTTTATTAATTAATCAAGTCTACGTGAATATTCAAATCTCCTATAAAGACTTCAGTTCGAGTCTCTATTTGTTCCGTTTGAAACGGAGAATCATCTTCATTACTCTTTTTCTTTTTAGGGACTTCTACCATTGATCTTGTCTTTACTTTGCAAATAGCGTGTCATTCAATATTACTACGTGATCGTACTAGATACTTGCAGTAGTATACTTGAGATACTTGATGGGCAAATACAAATGGATCATCCCCGCTATAACTCTTTTTCGGATTAACATCCACGAGCATGTACTCCAGATGAATCCTTGTTCCTAAAGGGCCTGAATCAAACCAATGACACTTGAATAACACTACAGTCTTTGCTGGATATCCCGGATATTCTACTTCATCGACTTCGTGCAACACCCCAAAGTAGTCACTTGCATCTGCATTGTAGTTCGCACTGTTAATGCAAACACCACTGTTGGTAGTCGCTTTTCTTGATGCATACTCGGATGTATGAAATTTGTAGCCATTCACAATATAGCCGTTGTAAGTCTTTACACGACGTAGTGGTCCTTTGCTGAGATCCCTTAAGAATCGACTCTCAAAATTGTATGACCGTCCCTATACAGTTCAAATAATTAACATTAATTATGAATCATATTTATTTACGTAAAATTAAGGAAATGGTACTCACATAACGTTGGAACCATCGGGCAAAATCACGTTGAAGACGAGCATCTATATTTGTATCTGAGATGTTTTGTTCTGTTCGTTGTAGTTCTTGAGTATACATCCTAATTCACAACATCCAACCACAATTAATATTAAATTAAAAAAATGAAGTAGCTAGTATTAATTTTATTAGATGATAAATAATTGAAATATACTTACTCAATGTAAGGTTGAACTTAATCACAATTTAATAACACATACGTTTGTGCTATTCCTGGCTCTTTGTGCGTCTCCCAATCTCGTTCAGTGAATTTTTCGATAGGTCGTCCATTAGACTTGAATATAGACATCATCATTTCATCGACCTCTTCACCGATATTGTCTGTACCTCTATCACCGTAGTTGCGTGGTTCACTTCTCAAACGAGTGTTGACATGGTCTTCAAAATAATAAGAACAAAACATGCTAACCTCTTCATTCAAATATGCATTAACAATCGATGCTTCCACATTTGCCTTTTGTTTAGCATTGCGTTTCAAGTTGTGGAGATATCTGATATATATAAAAAAATTAAGTGAACATGCAAGTATAATAAAAAAATGAAGCAAGTAAGAGTTTACCTTTCAAATGGGTACGTCCACCTCAACTGCACTAGACCACCAATTTTTCGTCGGTATAGCCTACTACCGACGAAATTTCCGTATGTAATCAGACTTTTGAAAACATTATTTCCGACAGAATATTTGTTTCCGTCGGTAAATTGGCGGATTAAAAAAATTGTTATTATTTGACTTGTTTATAAATATTTATACCCAATCTATCAAAAAATTATGTATAAATTAAAGACAATAGCATATCTAAACAATCCATTAACAAAAAAACATCAACCGAAATAAATATGTTCGACAAAATAATAAATAGTTCAACAGAAAAATAATATGTACGACATAATAATAAATAGTTCGACGGAAAAATAAATAGTTCGACAGAAAAATAAACTGTTCAAACATCAACCACCAAAGTCAAAAAACTCATCAATATTGACACCGTCGAAATTCACGTCGACGACACCATCCAATTCGTCGTCTTCGGCTGCATTTGGAGTTGGAGCTGGATCTGGAGCATTGAAAGGCGGAGGGGGAATGCTCACCGCCTCTTCAAAGAATGTCTCTATCTGAGAAGGAGACATCCCCAACGACCGACCCATAGTGCTAGATAGTTGTCGGAAGTAGTGGTTGATGACGCCCAATACGTTCGGGTCCGGAATAACAGTGGAGGATACAGAGACCTACGATGCACGTTGTGACGAACTAGACGACCTCACAGTGCTGATCAACCGGCCAAGGCCAAGGATCCGTCCTCGATTAGTCGGGGCAACGTCTAGTTAAGGTCAACCGGCGGAGGGGGAGAGCTGGGGCCGGCTTGAGCAGAAGCATGCGTCGTGGCCTCTTCAATCCTCCGATTGACATTCAACTATATAATTAAAAAAATTAAATTAATACATAGTTTAATACATTTAATTAAATAATAAAAAAACATCACAATTTAATTAAACTTAGGTGAAGCTCGGTAGTGCGCCCATATGTGGACGTCTGCGTAGAAGGATCAAGTGAATAAATAAGGTTCAACCGATCCACGTGTGTGGGTGCCCGCCCCGTCTCCTGCTCCTATTTCGTACCAAATGAGCATATAAAAATTATTTTATATAATATAAATAATTAAATTAAAATTAATTTGAAATAAATTTAGTGAACACTTACTAGAGCAATTAATTGCTCATACGCGGATCGGGACCCCCCCGGTTGCCTTGACATCCCACCTCCAACTTCAGTTCTACGGTTGGCCCGAGCAGTATTACACTTCTGCACGTACTCTGGGGCTACTCCAATACGTGGTCAACGTGTTTCACAGGTCGACCCCATTTTCGTCCACACCCAACGTCTGCACCGTGCCACGAGCGCGCCAAGTCGTTCTCCAGTTGTACATTACCTCATTAAACCTAGATTGACATGAACCGACCCAGTACCTGTAAATATCGGCGTCCGAGTAGAACTCCCTATGCCAATAAACACGTTTCTGCACATATTCGATCAACATATTTATCAAATAATATATATGATAAATTTTTTATTAATTTTTAATTGAATGTGCTCAAATACCTGAAATTCCTCAAAGTATTCATCCTTTTTTGTAGGCGGCACCTTCAGCCAAGAGTACGCATTCGCAGCAATCTTGAACTTAAGAATCAATTTTGTGCAAATCTTCGACACCTCGTTACCAGGCAATAATTTGTGACATTATTAACAAACAAACACATTATAAATAAAAAAATTAATAAAAATTAATGCTATTAAATATTGTTAAACCTTAACATTATTTAATTAATTACTTACTGTCCCTCCAGAATCCATACGAGCAGTCTGATCTCGACGGATGCCCTGGGATGTTGACGAGCTGCCAACGACTGAGATGACGGCGGCAACTGCTGTGGAATGGGAGACGACATACGACTACGTGGAACGGGCGACGACGTCGTAGGAGCCGGCATCAAAGTAGGCTCAGGCCTAATTGAGCCCCTCTTCGACCGGCTACGTCGATACCCTATGGCCCCACCAGCACCAGAAGGAGCATTCGCATCTTGACTCATCTATTTTAATAAATAAAATTAAAACATTATACTAAATTAATCAATAATTTAGTAATGAAATCAATAATTTCCTAATTTAATCAATAACATTTTACTAATTAAGTCAATAATTTCCTAATTTAATCAATAACAAGTTACTAATGAAATTAATAATTTACCAAGTTAATTAATAATGACCTAATTTAAACAGTAACAATAATTACTATATTAATCAACAACACCCCTACTTATAATTAACAATAATTACTAATTTAATCGACAAAGTGAGATAGATCAAGTGGTTAGAGCACCACTACCTAGGCCTTAGGTCCTGGGTTCGAGTCATGGGGAGGGGAAAAAAGGGATGGGTATTTAACTTCCATCAAAAAAAAAAAAAAATTACTAATTTAATCAACAAATAATAACCTATTTTAATTGACAATATAACCTAATTTAACTAATTGATAAATAACCTAATTTAATTATCAAAACACATAAATTCTTCTCAATGTTAATTATCAATTAATTACAATTAATCAATAAAAAATATCATAATCCACGTAACATATATATATCAATATATTATACATATTCATCAACAAAAAACATCATAATCCACGTAACATATATATCAATTAATTATACATATTCATCAACTACGTACGTACATTCTCCCCCTAACTTTTTTCATGTAAAGCCTAGCCTAACCCAGCCTATTTTCACCCCTACTTTCAACGTAGATTTCGTCGGAACCTTCCCACCTTAGACAACGGTTTATAACCGCTGTCTAAGATCCCCACTTATAATACGGTTCCAAACCGCTGTTCAAGTGCTTTTACTTAGACATCGGTTTTTAACAGTTGTCTAAGCTTAGAGAGCTGTCACTTGGAAAACTGTTTTAAAAGCTCTCCAAGACACTTTTTAAGGGCTATGCAGAGTCAAATATGTATTAGTGTGGACTTATATATGGTCCGGGCAATGCCACAAATTTGGCCACTAAATTGGTAATTATATATATATATATATGCTTTTTGTCTCCTTGTCCCACTAATTAAATTATTTTATTGAATAGAGAAGACAAAAAATAATTGTATTGGGTGAGAAAGAACGAAATGATTGAGAAAAAAATATTATATATAGGAGATCGGATGTGGTTAGGTAAAAATGAGGTATGTATTTATTAACTTATTTAAATCTCACTATAATCTTTTATTTTCATTCATCACCATATTTAGCCCATGTGGAATTTTTTGACTCAATTGAGATGGTTTAGACACTGATTTGTAAACAACATGGGTCGACTCACAAACACAGACTGATTATAGACGAGAATTTTCGTCTCTAATTATACACGAATTAGAGACCATTTTTTGGTCCGAATATTAAACAGGTTGATTCTTGATTTGAGTCGATTTTTGGACAGAAAATGCGGTCTCTAATTTGAAGACGGATTTGAGACCGTTTTTTACTCGATTAATAAACGAGTCGATTCTTGATTTGAGTCAATATTTGGACGGAAAATGTGGTCTCTAAATTAGAGACCGTTGTATGACCCGAAAATGTACTAAACTGGTCGACTCATCATTTGAGTCGGGTTTTAGACGGATATAACCGTCTACAATTAGACTGAAAAAATATACGGTGTATAAGTTGAGACGGTTTCAAGAAACGATCTCAAAATATTTGAGACGAGCATTATAGGACGAAAGAAAAGCGGTCTCTAAAGCATTTAGAGACCGAAATTGGTTTCTATTCCTTGCGTTTTTTTGTAATGCAAGTGTCCACTTATATCTGTTTTGATGTGTCGTCAGGTCATTGAACGGTTTAATGGGCGAATGCCGGGTTACTTTGGGCAAGACATGAACGCAGCGTCTTTCTCGTACATCGACGATGTAGCCAAGGGGCACGTTGCCGCGATGACCAAAGGTCGTCCCGGTGAAAGATACCTTCTTACCGGAGAAAATGCTTCCTTCAAAGTTCAAACACTTCATGGATTTGGTTGCGGAAATCACTCACACCCCAAAGCCTCGATTTCGCATCCCATTAATTGTTTTCTATATTAATTTTCTTCATTTAAATCCCTAATCTCTCCAAAACGCTTACCTTTCAATTTGAGTCGAATGCTGTTAAAATAAAAGTAAGCGTTTATGTGTTTCATATTTTGAGTAAAAATAGTATTTTCTATTTTTTCGAAGTAGAATTTGAGTGTCATTCATAACTTTTGCTCATAATAATGAATATGTTACTACACAAGTATTTTGGGGCATTTCTGATGCCAGTTTAATAACAATTTTGCCGCTTCCAAAATTTTTTTTTTTACTACACAAGTAATCACATAACAAATGGGGTTTTATCTAGTCTAAATCTTAATCATATTTTTGCACTTGCATACCTAAAGTCCGAGCTCTTATAATCTCTTTACTAATTATCTAGTTTTTCACTCAAATAATTAATATAAATTAATGGTGTTCTAATGGATTTTACCCAACTCTCGTTGTGATAATTCAATATAAATTCAATCCACATGATCTCAACCCTCGATTATATGATCTAACACGACTAACCAACTATCGGTGCACTAGTCATTCTTCAACATACAACTTAATAATTGGAATCAAACAAATTATCATTCAAATACCCAATAATCTAACCTAAACACCTCTCAATTGAATTATATATACAATAAAATTTGGCTAAATCACAATCTTCATCATTAATCAAACACCCACACACAATAAACCTAGTCAATAACTAAATTAACAAATAGAAGCAAACTCATAAAATATAAATAGCTATACATAAAATTAAAGAAAGGTATCTCCTCAATTTATTCAAATTCTTCAATGAAATGAAATACTAAATTAAAAATTAGCTTACAAAAAGTAAAATTAAACAAATATATTCCATTGAGTGAAGTTTGGGAAGAGGGATTCTTCAATAACTAATGGGCTTTTCCCCAATCGGCCCATGTGTGCTGCTTCTCCATTCATTCAAATGGGCGTGGGCTTCTACCTTCTTTTACAAATGGCCTTCTCAAGTTTGGCCATCAAAATGGGCCACAATTAATATTGGGCTTGCATTTAGTTATAGGGTGCGGATAAAGGCACACACGAATCCTATGAGGACACCCACCGAAACTTTTTTTTATCGCAAGGGGTATGCGAAATGTCGTTTGTACCCTTCTTACAATTTTTTTAAAAAATGGACGGATGAGTACACCCATCCATTCCATTTCACACCCGATTCATCATTTCACACTGAAATCACCACCAAAACAACCACCATAAGTTTGATAAAAAAAATCCTAAAAATCCAAAATTTCAACAACAACAATAAAATATTAATATGTTCGAAAATTTTACCCAAACAAAGTTGAGATGTTCAAAATTTTTTAATGAACAAATTAAATATGTTCGAAAAAAAATCAAAACAACTTAAATTTGTTCGAAATTTTTTCTAAACAAACACAGATTGTTCGAAAAAAAATTCAAAACAAAGTCAATATGTTCAAAAAAAATTTCAAAACAAAGTCAATATGTTCGAAAATAATTTCCGAACTTGTAAAAACCCTAATTTCCAAAACAAAGTAAAAATTTCCTACCTTGAAACTGAAACGGGCCGCGGTGGACGAGGGAGGAGGAGAGGGGTTGCACACGCCTCCAGCGGCCCGCGGTGGACGAGGGAGGAGAAGAGCGGTGGCGAACGCGCACACCTTCAGCGGCGGCGGCGTTTGAAGGAGGAAGGGGAGGGGGCGCGGCGGTGAGCAACAGGGGAGGGGGTGCGATGGCGCCCGTGCGAAAGGTGAGGGAGGGGTCGCAACGGCGGCAGAGGGAGAAATAAATTTAGGGTTAGGGTTTTTAGGTGTTTTAGGCTGATAACATGTGAACAATGAGATATGATCACCGTTAACTTTGGTGAGAGGAGAATACTTGTATATATAGTGAAGATTACAATAACTTATTTACATGATTGTAGGGAATTTAAATATAATTAATGTTATATACAAGAAAAGTAGTTATATACAAGGAATGAGTCAATCATTCCTTAATATATTGAAAAAGAGTATTGTTTGCAAAATCATCACTCTCTTCTTATCTAGTAACCAAAAGAAACATAATACTCCTCCTAAGGTAGAGTGTCACCAAAATGATTAACATGTACAAAATAACATAGAGGAATACGATGAATAAGCATATCCGTGTAGCTTCTATCAACAAAACTGTAGGCCAGAATCATTTGATTGACACGAATCAATATAGTGCTCGTCTCCCTAATGAATGCCAACATAATTACACCTCCTAAGACTGGAAGAGGAGGGACACTATGGTGGTACTTCAACAACCACTTAGAGAGACGAGGATCGCCCCATTCAATTGCAACTCCCACAATGCTGCTGCTGATTGGAATGAGGCGTCACTGACAAAGGCGCAGTAGTAGAGACAACCATTCAACGAGTCTTGGAGCAGGTCGTAATAAACTTGGCCTTGATCAGCAAGTTTAGGCAGTGGAGAAACAATAAATTGCGACACATAATCTTTAACAATGTTAAAGCAGTAAAGAAGGCCACAATGCATCAAGTAGAATAAGCAGGTTTTAACACCACTTGTGAATCCCTCCTCTACACATTCCCTCCACATTTTAGTATCCGAGTCGAGAAAGCTGTAATCTGCAGGTGTTGTTTTTCACGAATGCAAACAATCTTGTAATCATGTAGTGATTTGAGAGGATCAAAGAGTAAATGAAGTGACACTTGATCACTATCATAGTCATGAATAAGTATATGTTGAGGGTGGTTGGTGGTGGTATTGTAAACATAGGAATCACCACACAAGTGCCTTAATAAGATAAGACCATTACAAAAACTCAAGACTTCAAAAGAATGATCCAAAGGTCCCATAAAAAACTCATACGGAATATACCTCTGTATTTCATTACTCCCTTTGACATACCCAACCTGATTGGAGTAATAAAACAAATCACTTATTTTGACAATCTGACTGAAACGAGAAGATGGAAAAGACGGTGACGACGAGAGAGGGTGGGGGTTTGCAGAGTGTATGGAGACGACGGAAATAATCAGAGGAGATAAGGGAGAACCACAATTTGCTTACTGATTTAAATCTCACTACAGACTTTGCAGGCAGCCGTGCAAGGATTTGCGTCAACGAATCGTCGTCAAGGGGAGAAGCTTTTTGATGGAGAATGAATTGCAACGAGGAGTCTTCCTAAAATTATGCCATCAATTTAATTAGTCAAAATTAGTCCACCTAAAATTCTATCTATTTAATTTAATTAGTCAAAAATTGATCTAATGTATCCATTTATATTTCATTTAATTAATTGTCATTAAGAGTTTTGACTCTTCTATTGTAAAATTCTATAAAAAGAGGATGTATGATGCATTTGGAGACATTCAGAAATTATATGAAAATCGTTAGGGGATGTTTCCTTTTGGTTTTAAAAACCAAGTTTTGGATTTCAAGATCCAAAACCCGTTTTACTTCGGGATTTAAAAACCGGTTTTTAAAATTCACTAAAAACCATCCTTATCAAACATATTGATTTGACATAAAGTTATATCTATATAATACTCCCTCCGTTTTTTAATAAGTGTCACTTTGACTTTTTAACTAATTTTAAAATAAGTGTCATTCTATGGTTTTTTCTTTAATTTTGACTATTTTATACTTATTCATTTACCATAAATATTTTTCATTAATAAATTCCATAAAAATTGTTTATACCAAAATTAATTTGGTTTATGAATACTAGCTACATTCTTTATCAAACAAAATTTCTATATTAAAATTAGTTATAATTAATGAAGGGTGATATCGACCACAATTTATAATCTTAATTTGTTGAAAAAAGCTAAAATGACACTTATTAAAAGATGGAGGGAGTATTACTCCAATCATTATATTCTTTTTTAACAATAATATAATAATATAATAATACAATAATATAATACATTTAATCAACTAATCATTATAATCCCACCAAACAATAATATAATAATACAAACTCATTCAATCTTACAACTTGATTTGACATAAAGTTAAATCATTCACTATTCCAAAACCCAAAAGAAACACCCATATTACTATTCATCGGGATTTCAAAAACCAGGATTTCAAAAATCTGGTTTTTAAAACCACCCAAAGCCCAAAAGAAACACCCCCTTAAGGTTTTATCCTTAATCGTTGTTGTGTTTATTCCGGATATTTCGTTATCGAAATCAATGGTTCTCACTTCATTTTATCCTTAATTGATATTGTGTTTTTCCGGATATTTCTTTAAGAAATCAACGGAGACCTTCACATTCAATTGAGACGCTTTCGCTATCTACATCACTTTTGTGCATACATCATTGGAAATTGATCCTGATGATACCTTTGTGCTCATCCTTCTTTCTTCAAGCTGGAGATGGAATCGAAATACAATTAAATCAAAATTATACTGATTAAAACCTTATTTGTAAATCGAAAGAAACTTTGGAACTAAAACACAAATCACGGATGCGAAGGGGTGGCACGGCGCGAGGATACGGCGGCGGCGATGCTTGTAGAGAGAGAGGAATAGGCTGAAGAAAATTTAAAAAAAATTGGGTTTATGAGTTTAAAAGGGAAGGCGTTGGAAAATAAGAGGGGGTGAACATAACTCTGGGTGAAGACATAAAAACCGTGGCCCAAAGACATCGGAATAAAGCCCAACAAGAAAATAAAATGGGCCCAACAAATAAGGGTTTGACTATTTACACCTCCATTTCGGAGAGATGCACCCTACCTTTCATTTAATTAACTCAAGTGGTTAGAGCACCACTACTTAGGCCTTAGATACTGAGTTCGAGTCATGGAGAGCGGAAAAGGGAAGGGTATATAATGTAATTCAAAATATATATATATATATATATATATATATATATATAGTATACTAAATGCACCCCATTTACAGAAAGTACACCTATTGTCATTCATTTCATCTTTCCCCCTAACTACTACTTCCGACCACGTCCACACCATTTCCGTTAATCAACATACCAAAAAAATCCGTAATTTTTTTAAAAAATACGCAAAAAAATTACATTTTTTTTTTATAAATTTCGACCAACCAGTGTCGACCATATACACTCCCGTCGACAACGTTTTGTCGACAAAAGTGTATATGGTCAATATAATTTTTTTTTTCAAAAAAAAAAAAATTCGACCATTTTAGGTCGACCAAATACACTCTCGTCGATAAATTTTTGTCGACGAGAGTGTATTTGGTCGACCTAAAATGGTCAAAAATTAAAAGAAAAAAATAGAAAACTTGAGGAGTCGGGAACTGGAAACGAAAAAAAAAAGAAAAAAAAGCAAACCGATCGGGGCAGCGGCGGCATCTTGGATCGGGTCGATGCTGGTGGATGAGGGAGGAGAGCGATCGAACGGGGGCTGTGGGAATAAAATTTCAGCAAAAAAAAAGGTGGGTAGAGGGAGGGCCGCGACGGCCCTGTGCAGTGGCTGGACCACCGCGGCGGGGGAGGGGGACATGGCGGCAGGTAGACGGGGGTGGGGGGGTCAGCCGAAGTAGAGGGAGGGGGCGCAAAGGCCGCAACGACGGGGGAGGGGCGTGAAGACCGCTGCAGTGGGGAGGGGCGGGATGGTCACTGCGGCGGGGGAGGGGCGTGACGGCCGCAGTGGCAGGGGGTTCGTCGGCCGGCGATGGCGGCGGTGTGTGAGGGGATGGGGAGAAATGAAGAGATAGAGAGGAAAATTAGGTTTTGTTGTGGAAAATTAGGGTTGGGGTGTGGGTAGTAATAGATATTTTATGGAGGGAAGGGTATTTATGACAATTAAGGGAGGGTGTGACCCAATTTTGGGGGAGTGTATAAATCGGTGGAGTGCATCTCTTCGAAATGGAGGTGAAAATAGTCAAACCCACTAAGTGGGTGTTTGCAAACACTATAAGGTGCTTAAAAACACTTTTTTTTCAAATAGAATCACTTTCGAAGTGTTTTCAAACACAACCAAGTGATTAAGATAATTTGTTAAAAGTGATTTTGATGAAGCACCCATCCACCTACTTCTAATAGCTTCTATGTGCTTCTCATCATTACAATAATAATTTTACAATTTTACCCTCACAATTTAAATAATATTTCATCTTTACACATTACCTATCCAAATATAATAAATGTGTTTTTTGTAAATTTATAAAAAAAAAGTGGTTTATTTTGTAAACACCACAACATATACACAATTAATTTAAAGTGCTTAATTTTAAAACACTATCAACTTTCAATTTTATTGTAAAAATCAATTTTAATCACTTTGAATCAATCAATATGATTCGCAAACACACCCTAATAATGCTGAAAGGCGTGGGTTATTTGCCCTTCCAATTCACTGTGTTTAATGCACCCCTCCTCCACTTCTATTAATTAAATATTCATGTAAAATATCTATTTTGCCATTTTAGTAAAATATAAACAGATACATGCACTCTCCAGCAAACAAATAAATATAGAAATTAAAAAACAAAACTTAGAAATAAAAAAAAACTTTATTTTCGACAAACCAGAGTCGACCAAAAACACGCCGGTCAACACTGATTTGTCGAAAAAGAAAATTTGACCATAAAGGCTCGACAATAAACACTTTCGTCGATCACAATTTGTCGACGAGGGTGTTTATTTTCGAAATAAAAATAATAATAAGCTTACATGCGTTAGGGCGCAGCGGAGGCTGGGCGAAGGGGGGAGGGATGGGGCTAGAAAGCTTGGGGTGGGTAAAGGGAGGGGGCGCCGCTGGACAGAGGGAGGACGGGCGGCGACGTCAATTGTTTTAGTAGAACAGAAAAACAAAAAGAAGCAGGTGGCTTGGGCGAAGGGCAGCAATGGCAGACGGTGCTGGGCAAAGGAGGACGTCGGCTAGTAGAGAAAGAAAAAGGAAGGAGAAATAATGAAGTCAAAAGAAGAAAATGGGGAAATTAGGGGTTTTTTGGGGTGTATTTATCATAGAAAGTTTTGATAGAAAATGGTATAAAAGGTAATTTTGGGAAAGTGCATCTATCTAACGTCTGTTTTGAGGATAGTACATATATCGGGGAGTGCATCAAACATACATGGAGGGGCAAATAACCCACGCCGTAAAGTCCAAAGGAGTAACTTAAAAGTTAAAAGATAAAATGGTAAAATAACTTGATAAACGCGTGTTTGACATTCCACGCCCTCGATCATAACAACATGATAATCTCAATTATTATTGTGTTGATCTCGTAATGTGAACGCCAGAATATATATACAGCCGCAACATATGCACATAAGGACAATAAAATGTATATCAAATAAAAGAAGAAAACCTAGGACCATGAGTTCACAAGCTGAGCTAAAGGCCGAAGTGTCACAAAACACATGTCAAGGGAAAAAGGTACACTCCTCTAAAGATCAATGTCTATAAAAAAAATAAACAAAATACAAATCATTTTGTAGAATTGAGAGTAAAAAATTTGAAGGTAACACTTCCAAGTCAAGGTCAGTCTTGACCACAGCACCAACAACTAATTGACCTCTTTGAAGACATGTGTGTATGGGAAGGTGATTTATATTACTATATGGAAACTGGCTAATGAACCTACATAACTGCCGTAAAAAATTACGTCTCATCTAAAAGTTTGAACTTGTATAGAGGTGGAAAATTTTCATTTATATTAATTTTCTAATACATACGTTCCCAATACTTCTCTCAAGTTGGAGTGTGTAGATTTCAAACACCCGTCACTAAAAAAATTTAAACGCTCAACATCGAGTGCCTTGTTGAATGTATCGGCAATTTGGCCTTCCGTGATCACCATGCGAGGCTGAGTCACCCAACATCTTTATGAAAAGTCTTTTGTCTGTTGTTTGGGTTTTCCAAACTTCACGTTTGTCCACATCCGTATCACTTAAGAAGATGTTAGGATAAACTTATAGAAATTAGTTAAAGGGCTAATAATATTGTATATAAGATATGTACTTGTAAACACAAATTTCGTGAATTAAATATGAAAACACAAAAATGAGATACAATTTTATTTCTTTCGCATAATCTCCTCTGATTCTCTCTTCTTGAACTTCATTTGATCTTCTAGAGCTTTTGGAGTTAAGATACACAGCCGAATCCTATGTGATATTGAATTTGAGACTTTGTAACGTTAATCGAAGGGCTTGACGCCGTATTTTAGATTAAACGTTGAATTTAGGAACTTTTGAGATGAACGTCGTTGAAGATCGTTCTTGAACTTGGGACTTTGTAACGCTAATCCAAGGGCTTGATGCCGGATTTTGGATTAAATGTCTATTTTTGGACTTTTGGGATGAACGTCGTTGAAGATCGTTCTTAACTTCGGGTATGGACCTTATCGGGACTTTTCAGAACTTTTCAGGACTTTCGTCGTTTGAACGCCGAATTGAGGGGCTTAGCACCTTAATCTCCACTCGAACGCCGAATTTAGGGGCTTAGCACCTTGATCTCCACTCGAACGCCGAATTGAGGGGATTAGTACCTTGATCTCCACTCGAACGTCGTTGAGGGGCTTAGCACCTTGATCTCCACTCGAACGCCGAATTGAAGGGCTTAGCACTTGATCTCCACTCGAACGCCGAATTGAGGGGCTTAGCACCTTGATCTCCACTCGAACGCTGCTTCTCGTCGCTTTGCACGAAGAACGCCTTTGAAGCTCCTCCGACTGTTGAAGAACACTCTAAAATCTGCAGATAATTTTAAAGCATTGAATGCTTCTGACTTCTTGATCTCAAATGAATGGAATGAGGCCTCTATTGTAGAAACTAGGACTTTTATGAGCCAAATTTAAAGGACTGGAGATATTTGTGCTAAGTAATTAGGAATTAGTTCAAATTTTGAATTATTTGATGGACTATAAATATCATATCTGTGTCCGATTTAATTTGTTGAACTTCAGAGACTTGATTTGATTTGTTGGACTTCAGCGACCCATCTTAATTTGTTGGGCTTTATGTCTACGATACTATATATTAAATTCATTAACGAGGCAAGTAAATCCTCAATAAACTAAATATGTTTACTACATCCACCATTTAGGAATAAACATAAAACTTAGAAAAATTATATGTGGAATTAAAAACATTATCCCATAAAACTTGGAAAGTATCTGTCCAATTAAAAATATTATCCATTTAACTTGGAAAATTATCTGTCAAATTAAAAATATTATCCCATTTAGGAACGAACGTGTTTAAATAATAAGAATATACCAATAATATTAAAGCAGAACCGGGGGATGGGCTATATATAATTCTTATCCAATCTTGAAAATATTACAGGTTGTATAGCATAGATTAATTCAAGATAGAAAATCGAACATAAAATGGATGTTTAATTATTTTAATTTAAATAAAATCTGTATTCAACACTTAAAATACAATAAATTATACACAAAAATTAATATGAAATATGGATAATTAAATTAAAATTGAGACAAAAATTTATGGGTTAAATTTAGGTCAGACGTTACATAAATATATCTTTTTGTTTTTAAATATTGTTTTACTACATAATCAAAACTATGCTACTACATGATCAAACTATTATCATTACAGGACCAAAAATATTTTGAACACTTAATTTTTTGACATGTAGTAGTACACTTTTAATTTTGTAATGATAATAATTTGAGCTTGTAGACCTTGTAGTAACAATGTACGCACCTGCTTGTGACCCCTGAATTTTTTGGGTGATCCGAATTTAGACTTATGACCCACGAATTTTCAAAATTATCTTAATTAGACATATTTCATGTATGAAATATTTCACATAAGTGTTGCTCTAAATTATACTACCTTCGTTCACCTATAAACTTTTTTAACACATTGATTAAATAATAGATATAATATAAATGATATGATGATATGAAAAATATAGATGGATAGACTAAAATGACAAAATAAAGAACTTATATGCGAACGAAGGCAGTATATATATACTAAATAACTAAAAAAAACGCACCATTTAATTACCTTCAATCTGAACCAGATGAAAATTTGTAATATTCGAGTTCCACCGGGCTGAACCTAGATACTCCCTCCGTCCACCTATAAGTTTCTCATTTTACCATTTTAGTCCGTTCGCCTATAAGCTTCTCATACCCTTTTTTGTAAGTATTTTTTCTTACACTTCACTTTATATTTTACTTTTTCTCTCTATCTCTCTCCTTCTTCCAATCACATCACTTGTACTATATCTATTATTTAATCACTTTTATTAATCTATATGTCAAAAAATAGCGGAAAACTTATAGACGGACGGGGAGTATCTTTAACATATTTGACCTGACCACCTTTGAGTATTCAATTACTATTTCCCCTCGAATTTCGCACCAATCTTCCCATCCAAATATCCCTCCCCAAATAATCTACACACAAAAAAGAAAAAAAAAAAGAAAAAGAAAAAATAACAAAAATCGAAAATGTGGGATGACGATGAACAGACAAGAGCGCTGTACGAGCTGTGTTCAATGACCGCTCACTTCCTCCGGTCGCCGCCGCTTCCCTTCCCCACCTTCTCCTTCATAACGTCGGCGCCGCCGTGTTCTTCGTCGTCGCGGCCTCCGCAGGTATCTCCGGCGGGTTTTGGGTCGCTTTTTATTGGGATTTCGATCGCGTTGATGCTGTTCGGATCGGTAACATTTATCATCGGAGTTTTTATGATGCCGCTTGTGATAACGCTGGTTACCTTGTTTTATTTTGTGGGAATGGTTTCCAATTTGTCCGAATTTGGCCGCTCCATTCTCTGGCCTCCCCCTCATTCCAATATTTTTGTCCCTGCAGGTAATTTATTTTTTCTCAATATCAATTTTCTCAATTCTTTTAATGTTTCACAAAATTTATTAAGGGGTGTATGTCGTGGATTCTAGAATTTTTTTTTTTTACCTTCAAAGTCTAGGTATTCAATTAGAATTTTAAAAAGTCTTTTAAAATTTTGAGTTACGTATTTTAAAATGTTTTTAAAAATCTTTAGATATTCAATACTTAGTTTATGGATTTTAATATTTTATGAATTTTTTTGAATTCTCTCCCAAAAATATAAATAAATTACACTATTCAAAATCTCTTCTAAAAAAAGAGATTTCAACGGATTCTCTTATCTCTTCTAAAAAAAGAGATTTCAACGGATTCTCTTAAAGAACTCTGAAAACGAAAGATCATAAATAGGAATGACAATATTGAACCGATCCGCGGATACCCACCCACCCGCGAACTTTGGATCAGGTCATATTTTCCCCGTATTAAGTATAGGTCGAGTTTGGGTCGGGCATGGTCAGGTCAGATTCGCCCGATATTAAGTATGGGCCGGATTTGGGTCTTATGTTTGACCCGCGGGTATCCGACCCGCCCGAATTATTATATAAATTTTATATATATATATATATATTTTTATTGGTAAAACACTTTATTTATATATATATATAGTTTGAAAATTGAACCGTAAACTTAAAATTAACGTAATGTATCATAAATTTTGGATATCATAATCTCATACTCTTAACTATCAAACAAGTAATAAAAAAATTAAGGACTATTAATGTTAAAACATACTATTGTTTTAAATAATTATATTTTATACCTAAAAGTTGATTTCCTTAGTCAAATTGATCGTCAATTAATGTCCAAACTAGACGTGATTGAATAATATACTATATCCTTCTCACAATGATGATAATCATGCATTATTATTTTTTTTCCTTTTAATGTATGGTAAATGAAATCTTTATTATTACATTTGAGAGAAAAATAGGGACATATTTAAAATTTAATGGGTGAAATTATGAATTCTAAGTACAATAAAAGATATCATTTTATTGATATGGGTAATGTTACAAATTTGACTATGTTTGTGGAAGGGAGTAAATATTTTAATTAATTTTGATAAAAAATGAAACTTGATTACCTTATTCGAGTTGGAAAAAAAATAGATGGTGTATATATGACATATAAAAACTTTTTTTTTTTTTGTATTATTAAATAGCAATAATATCAAAATCCATGAACCTGTTTGAAATTTTTCCATAATCTCCACATTCTATATGTATTTTTTTTTTGACTGACACATTCTACATGTATTAATTTGTTTGTTTGTTGTGTGCTTTTGCAGTGTGGAATTATTCGAGCTGACTCTAACAACACAAGCCACCCTTCTTAATTTTTTTTTTTTGCATCGTTGTTAATGTTGGAGATGTTAATTACTGTTCTTAAATTAGCGACGATCCGAATTATGATATTTGGACTTAATTGGTTTATTTTATTTGACTTTTTTTGTCCAATGACTGCATCTGTTTATTGTTCTCGTAAACGTACATGAACAATTTTAAAATGTGAAAAAAAATGATAAACTTACTCGATCAAGTTTAACAAAGAGATGTGACGATCAGCTGAGTTAGAAAAACTCGAATAAGGTAAATATGCAAGATCAATTTTAAAAAGTATAAACATTCTAAATTAAACTGTTTTAATATAGAATTTGATGGCAAATTTCTTATGTAACCAATCATTGATTGGTTCCATAACAAAAAACCCCCCATTGGAGTAAATCAAAATATAGGATGGTTAACGTTTTATTAAATTGTATACTTAGTTTTCTTTCTTTTGAAAGGAAAAGGTGGTACACTGGTACGTATATATCATTATGTATTGAGTACAAAGGGGTACTCAAATTTTATTACAATTCTATCAATTCTTAACTTTAATACATATGTATTTGTTGTTCTTATTTTGTTATACACATCACGGAGCTTGTTCCCACTCGTAGTAAAATGACCTAATTATATTAGGAGCTTTAAGTCATTTTCAACTGTTAGTATTTAATGCTATTTAATACTCCATTTGTAGTTCGTGATACTTCATTGAAAATTAAATCGTTTCGAACTCTTCATATCTTTTAGACTGAGCATTTGCCAAATAAGTCCCATAATATTTCTGTTGAAGGGACTGATGTGATTTCCCAAAAAGAGTTTGAGAAGGCAAATGGGGATTCCAGCCAATCAAGTAAACCTCCCCACACCACAAAAGAAGTCCGTTGCTTTTAATTTCGGTCTGGGCTTTTATTATTTGCATTTCAATTCCCTAAAGGGTCTGACTATATGCACCTCCATTTGGGAGGGATGCACTCCCCTTTTCAATTTATTAATAAAATAATAGAGTAAAAAATCAAAAATACCCTTCATTAAAATACAGCATACTAGATGCACACCCTTTACTAAACGCACTCCCTGTTATCCTTTCTTTCACTTTATCTCTAACCCAAAATTACGACCACCGTCACCATTTTTTTCGGTATCAAGAAATAAAAAAAAAAATTCAACAAATCAACCATATTCATCCACAAATTTACCATTATCAAATCCATTAACAAACACCATTATCAAAACTTAGAAAACTAACATTTTTTTAAAAAAAAATCGTCAAACCAGTGCCAAACATATATCTTCCCGTCGACCGCATTTTGTCGACGGAAGAATATATGGTCGACCAACAAATGTCAATCGACACTGTAATGTCGACCATATACACTCTCGTCGACATTATTATGTCGACGAAAGTGTACATGGTCGACATTTTGTCGAAGTAAAAAAAAAAAAAATTGGTGTTTAACGCCGACGAATCGGGGTGGGCTAACGCCGGTGAAGAGAGGGAGAGAAGAGAGAGGTAGGGGCGGCCTGCCGATGGACGGGGGCGGCCCTGGAACTTTTTTTTACAGATCGGGGTGGTGTTTGGAGGGGAGAGGGCGGCCGCGCGACCGCTGTATTTTTTTTTTTACAGATCGGGGCGATTCCGGCGGCGAGGGAAATGGAGGGGAGAGAAGAGATCGAGGGAGGGGGGCAAACCTGGGGGGCGGCCGATGGACGGGGTGGCTGCGCGGCCGCCAATCTGTATTTTTTTTTTTAACAGGAGGCGAGGCGGAGGTTGGGGTGGCCGCGGCAAGATGAGGCGTGGGTGGCCGGCGATGGGGTGGAGGGAAGGAGAGGGTGAAGGTGAAGGTGGGGTGGGTTGGGGAAGATGAAAAGAATGAATTTATGGGTGGGTGTGGGTGCTGGGCAGTAATAAGTAAGGGAGGGGTATTTATGACATTTGAGGGGGGTGTGATCTAAATTTACGGGAGTGTATAAATCAGGGGAGTGTATCTCTCCGAAATGGAGGTGCATATAGTCAGACCCTTCCCTAAATTAGGCCCAATATGTTGATGGGCCTGACTCTTTGGTCTGAGTACTATAAATACTAAGGTGAAATTCTACCTTGGAGAAAGGGTACGGCTTTTAACACCTCCATCTTTGTTAATTCGCACTCTCCACAATTAATACACACATTCCAATTAAAAATAATTAGATACACTCCTATGAATTGTCATATCTCCAGACTGGAACAAAAAAATCAAACCGCTCGCAAGATAAATATCAACTGAATTGTCATATCTCCAGACTGGAACAGAAAAATCGAACCGCTCGCAAAATAAATATCAACTGAATTGTCATATCTCCAAACTGGAACAGAAAAATCGAACCGCTAGCAAAATAAATATCGTCAAACATTCATGAACAGGTGCTGAAATTTATTGAGAAGATTGTACTCCCTCCGTCCGCCTATAAGCTTCCCGTTACTTTTTGGCACAGAGATTAAGAAAAGTGATTAAATAATAGATATAGTACAAGTGATGTGATTGGAAGAAGGAGAGAGATAGAGAAAAAAAGTAAGATTTAAAGTGATGTGTAAGAAAAAGTACTTACCAAAAAGGGTATGGGAAGCTTATAGGCGGACAGACCAAAATGGTAAAATGGGAAACTTATAGGCGGACAGAGGGAGTACTTTTTTATCTGAATCAAACATATCAAAATCAATAATAGTAAATTGAACATACGGAAAGAAGGTGAGGATGAGAAACTAATGGAGTAAGAGAACCCCTAGAAAATTGTGACGGGTATGTTATGCCTAGTCAAAGAGGTCAATCTTTGACAAGTCAATCCTAGTCACCATCTTACGTGGCGAGGACTAGTCAACAAAGTCGTGCGACGACTAGTCAACAAGACCAAGAAAATGTAATAGATTTAATGTATTTAATATATTTAAGTGCTCGTCCAATGATGTTGGCGAGCACTGTCTTAGTTAGCTGCTCGCTCAAATGTGTGGCGAGCACGTGCTTATTCTTAGTTAAGATGTTTCAAGTATTGAAGCCTTGGGAGACAGCATGGAGCGTGGCGACCACACTCCTCGAAGGGTCCTTCGGCGACCACCATGGCCCAGCTCCTCGGCATCTCGGCGAGGACGAGCACCTAAGGCGGTTTAGCATTAAATGCGCCATCAAATCACCTTTTCGGGCAGAATGAAGGTCCAATCTGGAGGCTCCACGTGTAAAGGGCGGGCAGCCCTTGAAAAGCAGTATATAATGCCCATTTGGGCTCATTTGTAACATAAGTTGGAAATTCACACAATCACCCCATCCCAAAGCAATAAACACTCCCAAAGCTCTCAAGCTTTTAGCTTCTCCAAGAAGCTATTCCTTGTTCTTGATCTTTCTTGTTTAGTTCTTCATCAAGATCATCATATTAATCCACATAAACGCGTAATAACCCCCGCATAAATTATATGTTTGTATCGTGCTAAGCACAGTCCACATCCAAGTCAAACCCGAATTTAGTGCATACAACATTTGGCGCTAGAAGGAGGGGACCTTTTACGTGTTTAAATCATCAAAGTTTCGTCCGATCAACGAGCGATCGGTTAGCAAACTCCCTGTTTCAAGCTTTAATTGGTATATCTACCGTTTAGAGCATCATTCTACGATCTTTACTGTTCTTCGTGTTCTTGAACATTTTCAGTTTTTCGTAGCATATTTTGGAGTTTGATCTCCTTGTATTTGTGTTTTCAAGCTTCTTTTGTTGTTGCTTTACTAAGACTAGTAGTCGTAATAGCACGTTCTTCTGCGTAAGAACTTTAATCTTTCGTTTTTTAGATCTTTACTTTGTAATCTAAATAGACACTCTTTAAACGATGTCTCAGCATACTCCACCACCCGGAGGGAACGAGCACCCTCCGCCGCCGGCAAATCCTTTTGCAAACCTAAACATGGGGGATATTATGAATGACCCCCAACACTTGAAAGACTTTTCAGACTTCCTCCTGGAGAAGAGGAGGCTGAACGAAAAGGAAGAGCTCGAGAAGGCCAAAGATAGGGCTTTCATCGAGGCTCGCAAAAACAGGGGGAACGAGGATAACCATTCCTATCACTCACATCCCTCTCACCCCCAAGATAAGGGCAAGAACAAAGTCGGCGAGCACTCCCACAATAGCCATACGGGAGACTCACAAAGAAATTCGGTGTTCAACCGAATGAAAGACAATGATGGAAGGGCTCCTCGCCGAGTACCTTTCAACGTGGATGGCCGACCACATAAGGACGACCACCACCATCGCGTTGATAGAAGAGATCAGGGCGACAGAGTCTCAGCTCTAGATCGAGTGGGACCAGAGAAGGGTTCGCGAGCTCCAGCCAAGAGTTATCGCAGCCACCATTCGAACAGGCACTCGCCCAGGCGATCACATCATGACGATCGCCCGGTCATTTTCCATGGGAGTCGACGTGACGAGAACGTCGTCCCACGAGCTCAAACTGCCGAGGAGGGGCAAATCGCCCAGTTCCTCGAAACCCAAAAATTAATGAAACAAGAAATGGACGCTCTGCGAGCAGAGGTGGTCGCCTCGAAGCAAGGGACCACACCACCGATTAGTCTGCCCGCACCTCCACTAAGTGTTGCAATCCTTACTGCCCCCATTCAGAGAAAGATCCAAATGCCTTCCATGACGGCATATGACGGGATGTCCGACCCCAGAGTACACTTGTCCAAGTACTCCAACTACATGGCCTCAATCGGGGCAACGGACGCAACACAATGCAGAAACTTCTCCCTAACATTGGGAGACCGGGCTCATCGATGGTACACAACTTTGAGTCCCGGATCTATCACCTCTTTCCTTGAGCTGGGACACCACTTTCTGACCTACTATGGGTCTATTGCTGCTCGCCCAGCCTCAAAGCAACGTTTGGCAAACGTCCGCCAATCCCTGACTGAATCAGGCAAAGACTTCATCGAGCGCTTCGATAGGCTGGTGATCGATGGGGAGGCCGTGAACGATGAGACAAAGCTGATCTCAGCGGTTTCCGGTCTCAGGATAGGTACCAAGCTGTGGGAATCTATCCATCTTACTTTCCCCAGTTCTTATGCGGACTTCCGCACGAGGGCTGGAAATTTTATCCAAATGGAGGAAATAATGGACGCTGCCAAGGCTAACGAGCAGCCTGACACGTCCAAGAGAGTGTGGCCCAAGAAAAACACAAACACTGGGGAATCTTCCCAGCCCAAGAAGGCGACCACTCAAGCTGGCAGTGCTCGCCCAACGAACTTCAGGCCATTCGAGGAGGCACCTGAGATCATCCAGTTCAGGGAGGCCCTCACCGTGGATCCAAGGGGCATCTACGACGCAATCAGGGGGAAAAATCTGCTCCCCCAAGCAAAGCCCATGCATACGAGCGATGCAAATCTTGATGGTAGTAAATTTTGTAACTACCACAACTCTGTCGGCCACCACACCAATGGGTGCCGAGACTTGGTGAGAAATCTCTTCAAACTTTAAAATGAGGGTAAGCTCACCCAATTCATCAAGTCCAGAGATGGAAACGGCGACAACAGGGGCAAGAAGCGTCGCGACGACAGCGGCGGCGACCTGCGTCAACAATTGAACCGTCCCAAGCTAACTCCTCCCATGCCAAAGAATGCTCTTGGCGACATCGAAAATCTGGGCCAAGACTGCCTTGTGATAGAGGGACCTTTGGGGGGGACTCAATCCGGAGTCGCTCTGTCTGTTCGCCGGGCTCAGGGCGAACAGCGAGCACTCAACAATGTGCACCAGGTGTGCGTCGCTCCTACTGCCGAGAAGCCTCCTTCTCATCAAATCCGTTTCACGGACGACGACCTGAACGGCGTGGTGCAGCCAAACAATGATGCGTTGGTCATCACGGGAAAAATAATGGGAACCATCGTCCATCGAATGATGGTCGACACTGGGTCATACACCAACATCCTTTTCAAGCATACTTTGGATGCTCTTGGTGGATATGCAGATTACATCGAGCCTTGCGACGATATAATCGTAGGGTTCGGGGACACGCGCAACCTTCCCATTGGGAAAATCAGATTGTCCTTGGAGTTGGCATCGTCAAAAGAGCCAGAATTGCACCATGCTAGGCAGCTCGACTTCTTGATCATCGACATGTCATCATCCTACAATGCGTTCCTAGGCCGACCTTTCTTCAGCGAGTTCAAGGCGGCCGTTTCAACTTATTATTACTGTGTAAAGTTTCCAACCCCGGCGGGAGCTATAACCGTTAAGGGCGATCAGACGCGGGCGAGGGAGTGTCTCGTCCGTTTTGCAAAACGTCATTCTAAAGAAAGTGCCATGGTTGGAAAGTATATTATGTGTCAAACTCAAACAGAACAAATGAACTACTTGGAGGGTCTTCCTAGCAAGTACAGAAAAATTGAAGTTGGGGAGTGCAGTCATCGTTCCGACGACCACCAAGTGGAGGCGAACGAGCACGCCTCCATGGAAGTGGACGACCACACCCCAATGGAAATCGACGAGCAGACAGATCCGGGCGACCAGATCCCCGGCGACCAGTCTCCAGAAAACTTCCCAGATTTGGAGCCTAGGTTAGGCTTTGAGCCAAAATTCGGAATCGAGGACCCTCGTTGGAAGGAGCCTAAAGAGCGGGCGACTTCAGCGGAGGACCTTGAAACCATCCAATTGAATGAAGCTCGTCCCGAACTCGAAGTATTCATAGGTTCGAATTTACCAGAACATCTGCGATCGGACATGATCGCATTTTTGAAGGAAAACATCGGTGCGTTCGCCTGGTCGCACGAAGATATGGTGGGCATTCCCACGAATCATGTCTGCCACAGATTAAATATTGACCCAACAAAAAGACCCATCACCCAAAAGCGAAGAAAATTTGGGCCTGATAAAAGTGCGGCTTTGGCAGTCGAAATCAAGAAATTGATCGACAACAAGTTAATAGAGAAAACTGGAACTGATCCTGAGTGGTTGGCAAATCCAGTGCTCGTCAAGAAAACGACCGGGTCGTGGAGATTGTGCATAGACTTCACAGATTTAAACGACGCCTGTCCAAAAGATCATTTTCCGATGCCCCACATTGATCACCTAGTGGATAATACAGCGGGGCACGAGATTTTAACCTTCATGGATGCCTTCGCAGGGTACCATCAGATTGCAATGCATCCCGACGACCAGCGACATACGGCCTTCATGACGGCGCGTGATATGTATAGCTGGAAAAGAATGCCTTTCGGTTTGAAAAACGCGGGGGCAACGTACCAAAGACTGGTAAATAAGATGTTTGAAAAGCACATCGGTGAGATGGTAGAGGTCTATATCGACGACATCGTTGTCAAAAGCTTACGAAAAGAAGATCACCTACACCACCTTGCCATGACATTCGATATTCTAAGAGAGTACAACATGAAGTTAAATCCAAAGAAATGCAGTTTTGGAGTTAGCTCAGGAAAATTTCTGGGGCACTTGGTTAGCCAGCGGGGCATCGAGGCGAATCCAAGTAAAATTCAAGCAGTAATCAATATGCAAAGCCCAAGGAACGTGAAAGAAGTTCAGAGGTTGACAGGATGCCTTGCATCGCTGAATAGATTTATTGCACGTACGGGCGATCGGTGCAAACCTTTTTTCGACGCCCTGAAGAAAGGAAAGTTCGAGTGGACCGACGAGTGCGAGAAAGCTTTCGAGAAATTGAAGGAGTATTTATCGGATCCGAAGGTCCTATCTAAGCCAGTCCCCGGCGAAATTTTATATCTGTACTTAGCGGCCACTGACTGTGCGATCAGTTCAGTGCTCGTCCGAGCTGAGGGGAGCACACATCTGCCTATCTACTACGTAAGTCAAACACTGCGAGATGCGGAGTTGAGATACACTCCAATGGAAAAATTGGCGTACGCACTAGTGATGAGTGTTAGAAAATTAAGGCAATACCTGTTCGACCACGAGGTGGTCGTCCTCACCACCTTTCCTCTCCGACGAGCACTGCATCGTCCGGATACCGCTGGAAGACTTCTAAAATGGTCAGTAGAGATCGGACAATTTGGTCTCACCTACGCACCCAGAACGGCAAACAAGGGACAAGTGTTGGCAGAATTCATCGTAGAGCTCACTTTCCCGGAGAAATTGGCCGAGGGAATCGAGCTTCCTTGGTCACTGTTCGTCGATGGCTGGTCGACGAGCACCAAAGCAGGGGCAGGAGTTGTCCTCATCAGCCCAACCGGACAGACGTTTGCTTCGGCGATCGAATTCGAGTATCGGGCGACCAACAACGAAGCAGAGTACGAGGCTCTGGTTGCAGGAATCAAGATGGCTATGGCCGTGGGCGCTAGAAAACTGAAAATTTTTTCTGACTCTCAGCTGGTTGTATGTCAAATCACGGGCGAATACGAGGCTCGCGGCGATCAAATGATAAAGTATCAAGACCTAGTGAAAGGATTACTCGAGCAATTTGATCAATTCCACATTGAGCAAATCCCTAGGGAGGAAAATACGCAAGCAGATGCGTTAGCTCGGCTGGCCACTTCAGAGGGGGAGGCAATTTTTTCAGAAGCAACCATCACCAAGATTTCTTCCCCGTCGGTGAACAGAGGTCAAGTTTTGCAGGTTGAAGCGACCAGCGACGAGGACTGGAGGACGCCGATCATCAAGTACATCAAGACCGGCGAGCTCCCGGCAGACAAAGTGAAAGCAACCAGATTGCAACTCAGGTCCGCAAGGTACACAATTGTGGGCGACCAGCTGTACAAACGGGGTTTTTCAATGCCTCTGTTGAAATGCCTCGGAGAAGACGAAGCGAAGATTGTCATGCACGAAATCCACGATGGAGCTTGTGGAAATCATACAGGGGGGCAAGCGCTCGCTCTAAAGATCATAAGGCAAGGCTATTTTTGGCTAACACTGAAGAAAGATGCAATCCATTACGCGCAGACGTGCAAGAGATGTCAAGCCTTCGCTCCCGCCATTCACTCACCACCAGACGAGCTCATCTCGGTGTATAGTTCGTGGCCTTTCGCGAAGTGGGGGATCGACATCATCGGACCTTTCCCACCAGCTGCTGGGGGGGTAACTTTCGTCGTCGTAGCAGTCGATTACTTCACCAAATGGACAGAGGCAAAGGCATTGAAGACCATCACAACGGGCCAAATGACAAGCTTCATTTGGAAGAATATAATTTGCAGGTTCGGCCTACCACGAGCGATAGTGACCGACAACGGACGTCAATTTACAAGTCAAGACATGATGGATTTCTGCTCAAGATGGAACATCAAGAAAATTTTTTCAACACCCTACCATCCACAATCAAACGGTCAGGTAGAGGCGATCAATAAAATCATCAAGCACACCTTGAAAGCTAAGCTGGATGGATTGAAGGGCAAATGGGCCGAAGAGCTGCACATGGTTCTGTGGGCATATCGGACGACCACGAGAAATTCTACTGCTGAAACTCCTTTCGCGCTCGCGTTCGGAACCGAAGCTGTCATACCAGCAGAGGGGCAAGTTCAAACTTTTCGAGTAGCAAATTATGACGAGCAGCTGAATAACGATGCACAGCTCTCCGATTTAGACTTCCTAGAAGAACGAAGGCTAACAGCGGACGAGAAGAATGTGGTCTACAAGCAAAGGTCAGAACGCTACTACAACACCAAAGTACGTGCTCGCCAGTTCACTATCGGCCAGCTCGTACTTCGAAGGGCGACGGAGCAGTCCATCGACATACTTGGCCCGACTTGGGAGGGTCCGTACCGAATAACGCGCACACTCTTAAACGGATCGTACGAGCTAGAAGATCTAGAGGGCAAGCCGAGCAAGTACCCGTGGAACGCGGTCAAGCTGAAGAAATATTACCAGTAAGTTTTTAAATTATTTCATATGTATAGTTTGTTTTTAATCATTTCAATTCAAGCAAAGTTTTAAATTTCCATCAAGTGTTAGATAAGTTTGAAAGTTTAAACAAGGCTCTGCGTAGCCATCTAGGAAACAAAAGACGAGCACTCTTTTCTAAAGAGGCTCGCAAGGTAGTGGCAAAGACGATCACTACCTGTCAAACAAGGAGTTCAACCGACGAATGGTTAACTCTAAAAAGACGAGCACTCTTTCTTAGAGTCTCGCAAAAGAAAGACGAGCACTCTTTTTTAGAGTCTCGCAAAGGAAAGACGAGCACTCTTTCTTAGAGTCTCGCAAAGGAAAGACGAGCACTCTTTCTTAGAGTCTCGCAAAAGCAAAAACGAGCACTCTTTCTTAGAGTCTCACAAAGGAAAGACGAGCACTCTTTCTTAGATGCTCGCAATAGAAGACGAGCACTCTTTCTTAAAGATGCTCGCAAGATAGCAACGACGATCACTATCGAAAGCATACGAACGAAAACAAATAAAAGGCGAAGTAAAAAGACAAGTATCATAACATAAATCGAGAAGCAGTGACGAGGACGATCACTCAATATAAAGACAATAAGCAAACACATCATAAGTAAAAGATTCCCATTCATTTAAAAGCCTTAGAAGGCTGAAATTACAAAAAAGGCCTTAATGGCCGAACAGTCCTAAGAAAAACAAAAAAAACAAAACAAACTAAACATTCTCCTCGACAGGAGCAACTTGCTCGCCAGATACCCCCTCCTCGTCCACAACCTCCACTTCAACAGGGGCACTCTGCTCGCCCTGTTGGGGCGGGGAGTCTTCGGGAGGATTCACGAACTCCACCGGAACTCCCGAGAGTCGAGGAAACTGGAGTCCCATTTGCACCAACGGAAGCAAGGGGAGCTCGGTTCCCGGCTGAGGATTCTCCTTCATAAGGAGGTCGTCCAGAAGCCCGCCGAGCGGAATCACGTCCACTTCCGGATGAGCATCCAATAGCTTGTAAATGAGCCCGTGGGCAGTAAGCGCCACCGATAACATGGCCACGCCCCCAGCGAGCTCAGTTGTCTCATCTCTCTCATCTATAGCATCGACCAGCTGTTGCCGAAGAGTGGCCAACTCTTCCTCATCAGTTGCGGACTTACTTGTAAGAGTCCTTACCTCGTCCTCGGCGATCTTGAGGCGAGCACGGAGACGTTCGATCTCTTGAAGATCTTCTTGATCCTTTTTTCGAACCATCTCCAGTTGGGCCTTAAAATCGGCCAAATTTGCCTCAGCATTGGCCAGCTTGGTCTCGAGGTCGACCACTTTCTCCTCTGAGGCGAGCAGTTTCCCCTCAGCAACAGTTTTTGCCTTAGCCATTTGAGCAACTTTCGCAGCCCTGTCCTCGCTGAGCTTGCGACCATCAGCAATCTGGCTGGCGAGCTTCTCCATGGTATAAGAGGCTCGGCTCAAGTCAATGGCGACCAGGCGCGCATTTTCCACGGCATTATGGTTGTCGACCTCTTCGATCAGTGTGGTCGTCAACGAGCGAGGTAGGTGCTTCATCGCCCTCTGGGCGAACAGGTTCAGAGGCTCCTTATCGACCGGGTCTCGCGACCGGTAGAAGCCGAGAAGGTTCTCACTGAAGGGTTGGGCGACCGGATAGTCGGCAACTCTGTTGAAAAATAAGGAAAGAGTTAGAAGAAAAATACTTGAAAAATTTCTAAAAAACTTTTTTGAAAAAACTTACTTGGCAACCCTTGCGGCTTCCCAGCCGAGAAGGGTATTATCTCCCGAAGCCCTCTGTCCGGCCGACGAGCTCGTCGCAGTCTCTCGCGACCGAGTGCTTCGGGGAGGAGGGGAAGCAACTGGTTTGGGGGGGGGGGGCGAGTTACCCCTCGGTGGAGGAGATCTCCTCGGCGAGATCCTCCTTTCAGCAGCAGGTGGGCGAGAAGTACCCCCCCTGGTCGGTTTAGCAACCTTTTTGGGTGGAGCCCCCGAGCTCTCCGCCCCTTTCCTTTTCTTTCCAGCGCCATCGACGATCTTGCGCTCGCGAAGGAGTTGTGCTTGTCGAAGCATCCTGTTCGCTTTTAGACGCTCGACTTCAACGGTGGGGGGGAGATAGGCGACAACCCTTTGAGGAACCACTACTAGAAAGAGAAGCGAGAAGTTAGTATCATCGAAGAATAAACTTAAAAAGAAATTTGAAGAAATATTTTACCTGGAGGGAACTCTCGAGTGAAGTGATGAGGAGGTACTCTGAGACCTGCTCGCTCACGCATGCACTCCCTGTTCAGAAATCGGCAAGACCTCTCCAGGTAGCGACGGTTGAGAACACAGCAAACGTGGTACTGAAAGAGAGGAGTGAGACGGTGGTCGGCAGTCCTCTTGCGAACAGTTTCACCTACAAAAAGCGAGGAGTTATTCAGTATAGACAAGAACGAGCATAATTTAAAAGACTTACCACGAATTCTTTGATATTCGGTCTCAATGGGAATGCGATCAGAAGATCCATCCGGCCTCACTGAACTCATCCAGTCCCCGGCTACCCACCACCAGTTGGTTTTCCAATCCCTAATCTTGTTGGGAACCCCTTCGACCAACTTGAAATTATCTCGGCCTCTAACATAGTAATACCCATGGCCTACTTTCTCTCCGGTCTCGGCCGCCTGAAGGAGATAGTTAATCTCCTTCGGGCTAAGCCACGTATTCCGACATCCATTCTCGGCCGCCACCAGGCCGAACAGTGTAAGAATGCCGATCAGGTTCGACCAACCGTTCGGTAAAATTTGTGAAGGGGCAACATTCAGGAAATGTAGAAAATTTGAAATACTGGGGTGCAGGGGAAACCTAAGCCCTGCCTCCATCATACCAATGTTGACGGCGACCATGCCCTCTGGCGGCTGGTCGGCCCTCTCATCCTCGCGAGGAACGAAAAAGCACACATCGGCCGGCAATTGGTACTTTTTTCGAGAGTTCTCTAACTGCGCCGAGGAGACTTTGCTTGCATAGTTGCTCGCCTTATATATCGTTTGGACAGCTTCTCGATGCGGGCGAGGAATATCTCGAGGAAGGTTTTCGCAGATGTACTTATAATAGGCCTCCCTCGAGACCTCATCGCCATCTAAACTCTCCCGACCACTCAAGATGTCCTTTATGCTCTCCGCATACCGAACAACCTCTTCATAGTCCTCGCGGAGGCTCCTCGTCAAGGTCTCCTCGACTTGGGCGATTTCTATCTGGTCGCCCACCTCCCGATCCAAACCCTGATCGTGCAAATCAGAGTCCGTCTCACTGCCCTCCTCGGCATCACCCTCCTCGGCATCATTGCCGGCATCATCTCTGTCAGAATCATCGTCCTCGTCGACGTCAACGACCACTACTTTTCCTAGGTTGCGAACACTAGCATTTATGGGGTCAGGAGAAAGGATCCTAGAGTCCGACGAGGACGCCCTCTCCGACAAAACCATGGCTAGACGATCAGCCTTGCCGGAACTAGCGGCACCACCGTCTAACGGCGGCGAACCACCACCAGAACCACCACCAAAATCCATTTTTTCTTGAGAAATGGGGGAAAATAGAGTTTTAAAGAAGAAAATGAGAATTAAATACCTTTTTATCGATCGAAAACCACCCAAACTCGCCGGAAAAGCTTGAAGTAAGAAGCTCGGAAGAAAACTCGAGAGAAATTCAAGGTTGCAAAATGGTAAAAGTGTTTTGATAAGGAGGAAAGTCATATTTATAGGCAAAACTATGCAGGGACCTAATTGCAAAAAACGAGGTAAAATCCGTAATTTTCCCAAAAATTTGGGGCCATTTCCGAATTCGAATTCGGAGAGTGACCCTCACGCGCGACCTTTGAGGTCGGCACGCGCCCCACGCGCGCTTTTCAAATTTCGAGCGCCGCCCACGCGCCTGACACCAGTCACATCATACGTCATCAAAAGTGCCTCGGAAGGCGAGCTCGGCGTAGGAAACGAGGCGACCGCCTCCATCTCACGTCATCAAAATCTCGAAATTGATTGTGTTGTCGAGAACCATTTTCACCGTCGGAAAAAGCGATCGAACTGCTCGCCTTACCATTCTACGAATACGAAGTAAGGCGACCAGGGGGCAAATGTTATGCCTAGTCAAAGAGGTCAATCTTTGACAAGTCAATCCTAGTCACCATCTTACGTGGCGAGGACCAGTCAACAAAGTCGTGCGACGACTAGTCAACAAGACCAAGAAAATGTAATAGATTTAATGTATTTAATATATTTAAGTGCTCGTCCAGTGATGTTGGCGAGCACTGTCTTAGTTAGCTGCTCGCCCAAATGTGTGGCGAGCACGTGCTTATTCTTAGTTAAGATGTTTCAAGTATTGAAGCCTTGGGAGACAGTATGGAGCGTGGCGACCACACTCCTCGAAGGGTCCTTCGGCGACCACCATGGCCCAGCTCCTCGGCATCTCGGCGAGGACGAGCACCTAAGGCGGTTTAGCATTAAATGCGCCATCAAATCACCTTTTCGGGCAGAATGAAGGTCCAATTTGGAGGCTCCACGTGTAAAGGGCGGGCAGCCCTTGAAAAGCAGTATATAATGCCCATTTGGGCTCATTTGTAACATAAGTTGGAAATTCACACAATCACCCCATCCCAAAGCAATAAACACTCCCAAAGCTCTCAAGCTTTTAGCTTCTCCAAGAAGCTATTCCTTGTTCTTGATCTTTCTTGTTTAGTTCTTCATCAAGATCATCAAGATCATCATATTAATCCACATAAACGCGTAATAACCCCCGCATAAATTATATGTTTGTATCTTGCTAAGCACAGTCCACATCCAAGTCAAACCCGAATTTAGTGCATACAACAGGGTACAAACTTATAAACTTTTTATAATGTCAAAAAATTGAATCTTTAATTTATTCATCATATGCACAACGACACTTTGAGTTAAAAAGACGAAGAGATTATCAATTAATTGACAAATGAATATTGAACATTCTACTTCAATTAATTGCATACATTACTTGTATATAATGTCATCATAAAAAATTCTTGATAGATTTGCAAGTGATTAATTGGGATTTGTTTTTACAATATTTTTTCTCATTGATATTTTAGAGCTATTTTGTGTTTATGTCTGTGTCGTTCGAAAATGCTTTTGTGTTACAATATCGTACTCCCTCCTTCCCACAAATAACTTTCACACATTATATATACAAGTCAACTCATAATTAAATTTTAAAACTCTACTCATTATTACACTTTTTTAATATGTGTCCACTTAAATTCATTATTACACTTTTTTAATATATGTGTCCACTTAAATTCATTATTACACTTTTTTAATATGTGTCCACTTAAATGGATATTCAAGTCTAAACATACATTTAGAGAAAAAAAAAACACTAAATTATAACACTGATAGTTGTAGGCTCGACTTGCTGCTGCGGAAACTCTACTCTTCTCTCCTCTTTTGCCTTTCCTTCGTCTAAGTTGTCCGTTGAGACGTTGTTTCGCAAAATTACATACAAACTCGTTGCACACACTCACTTCTGGTTCCGAGCACACATACGGTTTCAAATATTCATCACCTGTCAAATATATATTTGTAGATAATATAAATTAGTGGAAATAATCTAAATATCTAAAGATGTGGATACCTAAAGATCTTGAAGTGGATATTTGTAGATAATAAAATGAGGGTAAATAATCTAAATACCTAGAGATCTTGAAATGGAGAGATCTTGAGGTGGAAAGAACTCCGTCGACACACCATCCATTCCAAGAACTCCGTCGACACACCATCCATTCCAATTGATCTGTAGCTTCGATTCTTTCCCTCTGATATGCTGTATGAGGCTGTTGCTATTAAAAAAAAAATACATATATATATAAAAGTACCCAAAGAGCACCTTATTAAATAAATTTCATAAAAAAACCACAAAAAGCACCTTATTAAATAAATTTAATAAAAAACTTATATAAAAGAGTTTGCAAAAAACTTATATAAAAGAGTTTGCAAATCAATTGGCATTTAAACTTCATAATCCATGAGTTTATTAGCGTATGCCATATATTTATATGCATATCAAAAAAGGGAATGATGTGTCTCGGCACAGTCTCCAATTAATATCACCTGTGCATCTTATTATCTCGGCACTCCTCCACCATTTTATACCTATCGTAAATAGGTAAAAAAAGTGTACTTTTCATCCACCAACATGGTAACCGTGTCCTCCATTTCTTTTAGTCGTCCCATCATAGACACATGTCTACACATCAAACCAGCGTCGTGACTCCCCAACGGCACCGATGAAGTAGTCGCTCCCTCGTGAAAATTCCCTCGTGAAAATTAATGAAAGTAGTGTATACTTAGTGTAGTTGAAGAGAAGGTTTTGGATATGAAAGTAATGTGTATATATCTATGTGTGTCAATGTGTATATATAGGAAGAGAAAGGGCCGGGGTTTGTGTAAGAAAACTATGTGCATGTATCTCAGTATCTGTAATGTAATGTAATGTAGGTCGGTTCTAAAAGTTTGTGATACTATGGAAAGAGAGACACGTAGCATATGACTCCTACTCAAATGGACAGCACATTTCTGCCAAAAAAAATATATATAATGGAACAAAACTTATATTAAAACTGAATGAATTTCGTCTCATCTAAAAGTTTGAACTTGTAAAGAGGATTAATTTTTGTATATTAATTTCTATTAGTCCCCCTCACTCAATCGTGGATCGAATTATCACCTCTTACACTTTTTTTTTTTTTTTTTGGTGTTGAGGCCCATCGAGTGAACAATTTAAATGGATGGAGTTGCTCTCAAGAGGAATCGAACCCAGGTAATTTACCTGAAGGCTCTGATACCATAAAAAAAATTTGTCCCATCTAAAAATTTTATAAAAGTGAAGAATTAATTCTAAATAAATAGATCAACTTTAGTCTCATATCAATTTAATCACAACCTTTAACATTATTGTAAAAAAAAATTCAAACCTTTCATTGTGTTGCAATTAAATACACATTTTTTTTCTCCGGCTAACAGTTGTTGATAGTTGATGATGTGACTTGCCATAGTTTGCCACGTCACGTCAAACTCCACATTTTTTTTTATTTTCCACATCAGATTACAATTTATAGAAATAAAAATAAAACTTTATAAAAATAAAAATAAAAATTTGCTTCTTCTATTTCTTCTTCTCAACTTCTCAATCTTAATAGAATTTTCTCACTTCTCAAAGTCTAAAGTCGTTTGAAAATAGAGTGAAGTTTGTAAACCAAGTCTAAAGTCGTTTGAAAATAGAGTGAAGTTTGTAAACCCTAGACCCTGCTAAAACTACAAGTAAGTGAAATCTTCTGACTTTGTGTATTTGAGTGTTTTGCGTGTATAAGCACTTGAAATACATTCTTTTTGTCCTTATATATTTTTTTAGGTAGGAATACTTTTTTTTCTATATATTGACAGCATGGTGGAAAGTTTGACACTGTGGATGGTAATTCTCATTTTTTATACCCTTCTATCATCATTTCATGGAGGAATTCTCCCTATTTTCACATCTAGAATTTACATATACAACATATACATTGTCAAGGGGGATTTCTTATTAGTTAGGTTAGGTATTTCGATTCCAAAATGAATTGTAAACCAAGGGAACCCTTAGACCTCAACATTGCATAGATGCAGATAGAGTTGGTTATTTTAATTTAGTTGATGAAGTAGCGAAAATGGAATACAAGTTGAAAGTTACAAAGTATTTATAGTAAATAATTTGTTTGAATTGAAAGATATAAAATATGACAAAAAATGTTATGGAGATGGTGTTTGTGGAAGTAAGGGTGAGATTGAGGTTGATCCACAAAACATGGATGAGAGTGAAGAGGAAGAATAGAATGAGTTTCTTGACGTTAATAAGAATGACATATTACTACTTTAACCCAGTTAATTAAAAAGAGTGACACTAATGAAGATGGTATGGAAGATGATGAGCTCTCTGATGATGAGGAGTATCTGGAAGCAAGAAATTGTTACACTTTAAAATAAAGAAATGGGCATTCCAGCATTTGCAGAAAAAGTTGGGCATGCAGAAGGTGATTGTGTTAGTGACTATGGTGACGGAGATGTTAATTTTATGTGTACAAAGAAGATGACTAAATCCAAATGAAAGTAGCACATGGAAGAAGACACATATAGTGTTTATGTGATCATAAAACACTTTAATTAAACTTGAGATTGGGATGAGGTTTGAAAATATTCAACAATGGAGATACAAACGGTTGCAATATTATTTGGTAAAAATATGTGTGTTTTGAGAAGTAGCAATAAACAACTATGTGTTGTTAGATTGCCATTTAGTTAGGTGGTATGCTAGTGACATATACAGTCTAAGTTTAAGTTGAACCCAAATTGAACTGCACAAGAGTTGAAAGATGATGTCATGTTACTTATGCACTACATGTAGGTAGGAGCAAGTGGCTCTGAACATGATATAGAGGGCAGTTTTAAATTTTTATTGGATGATTATGATCAACTTCAGAATTTTTTTAGGGTTTCTTAGCAGGATGAAGGCCCGTAATTAGCCGATGCTTTCTAAAAACATTACAGGGGAACCTACTTAGCAAAAGATGATTACAGGGGAACCTACTTAGCAAAAGATGATGTCATGTTATTTACTGCAATTTTCAAAATAAAAGTGAAAAAGACCAAGGATGCAACTTTTAATGAAACAAGAGTTAATGGAGCAAGTGCTAGTAGTGTATATTGATTTAAGAAGCCTCTGCTACTTATTTTATTAAATATTTGTATATTTTTTCATAACTAGCGCCTGGTTCTAATAAGAATGTTGTATATGTAAATGGTTTGTAATATGAAACAAGTTGATGACCTGTTTATGATCTTTTGATTTATGTTTAAGCTAATGACTTATTTTTTTTAGTTAGGTTTGAGTTATGTTTGTGCACTTGGATACGTATAGCCTACAATTGCAAATGTTTTGTACATTAGACGTCTAACTATGATTTTTAGTGTGCTACATATATTCTTTTCAGAAAATTTTCTAGAATATTTTTGTTGCAATAATCATTGGTGTTAAACACATTAATTTCTAAAATATTTTTTTAAGAATATTTTTCTCTCCTATAAAACATATAAATGATAGTCCTTGAACTAGTTGAACAAAACAACAAAATTATTCAATTATTGAAGAATTTCTGAAAAAATAAACCACAAGTAGTCCTTGAACTAGTTGAACAAAACAACAAAATTATTCAATTATTGAAAAATTTCTGAAGAAATAAACCACAAGAAAAGTTATCTTTAGCATATACCCACGTACATGTCTTAATCATTTTGACACATCCTATAATAACTTTTACAATATTCACAATTATACATGCAAGTCAACTTTTTTATTACTTTATACGTAAAGATTTACACAATTATCCTTCAAAACTCTACAAACTTTATCTGTACAATTATAACACTTACGTTGTCATCATCGCAGCCGTGAATACTCGACTCTCCTTCTTTTCCTCCCTTCCCTTAGCTTAGCAACTTGCAGCTGCGGAAACTCGACTCTCCTCTTTTGCCTTCCTCGTCCGTCCGCTGAGACGTTGTTTCGCAAAATTACACCATATGTTCCTATTATTAGGAACTCATTCGACCTCATTTGAACACTCTCACTTCCGGTTCCGAGCATACATACGGTTTTAAATACTCATCATCGGTAGATAATACAAATTAGTGTAAACAATCTAAATACCTTGAGATCTTGAAGTTGATACCTAAAGATAAAGATGAAGTGGTTTTAAATACTCATCATCGATAGATAATACAAATTAGTGTAAACAATCTAAATACCTTGAGATCTTGAAGTTGATACCTAGAGATGTGGAAAGAACTTCGTTGACCCCATCCATTCCCATTCTAATGCTTCGATTCTTTTCCTCTGATCTGTTATTAAAAAAAATATATATATAAGTACCCTAAAGCACCTTATTAAATAAATTTCATAAAAAACCCTAAAGAAGCACCTTATTAAACCCTAAACTAGTTCTAGCTCAATCTCTGCTTCCATACACTGAAAGCTCTCCACCATCACCTCAGTCCAATCCATGGGGCCTTCCTTCGACGACCAAGGGCGGATCTTCTCAGGGCTATAGCCCACTCTGTTTTTTTAAAATTATATATATTATTAAAAAAAAACCTTGCAGTCCTTCAAATTCAAACCAGACGTAAATAAAGCAGTAGATACTTTTTCACTGATCTATATTTATTTTTATTAAATTAATAGTAAAATATTTTCACCAAAAGTGTGGTTATATCTATTTTTTAATCCACAAAAATTTATTTATTTAACTCTTTACCTATCTAAAATTTCAATCCTAAACAAACTCTAAATTTCAAACCTAGCTCTAATGTAAAAAGGCATACCAAATTAGAACTAGTGACTTCCATATAGACCTAGTTGATGTCTCTAATAATGCGATTGATAAAATTGTTTAATGAGGATTCTATTTATGATCTCGTCTACAAATTTTATTTGGTAATTTTTTTTAAACCAACCAAAGTTTGAAGTAAACATCACCTTACGGGATAAAAAATTGTAGGGTTCAATTTATGTAAAAAAAAAAATTACTTTTACTTTTTGTACTACTGTATTCGAAAAAATTGTAGGGTTCAATTTATGTAAAAAAAAAATTACTTTTACTTTTTGTACTACTGTATTCGGCACTCCTCCGCCACTTTTTGTACTACTGTATTCGGCACTCCTCCGCCACCTTAGCACCATGGCCACCGCGCCACCTTAGCACCATGGCCATCGTAAACAGCGAAAAAAATACTTTTCATCCATGCACTACAAAAAAAGTATCCAAATAGAGAGAGATTTCCTGGCTATTTTTTGCCAAGCATTTTAATTTATCCTTCGCCTGACCGCGAGCATTAAGTTGGGTCAACATAGAATTAAGTTGGGTCAACATAGAATTTGACTATTAAATTGGGTCAACCTCTTTTATTAAATTTTAATCCACTCTATTAATTTTAATGTTGTAATATGTATTTTTTTAAAATCTGTTGTCATATTATCATTTTTTTTCTAGTAGTTTAATTATGTTATTTTAGTAAAACATTTTTTCAAATGTAGTAACAAATATTTTGATATGTGGTATAATACATTTTTCATGTAGCAATAATTTTTATTTAATATTGTTTATACATGTAGTATTTTAATTCTATTCTTTTAGTAAAACATTTTTTTTTTCAAATGACAAGCCTTTTGATATGTAATATTATACATTTTTTTGTACATGTAGTAATATTTTTTATTTAATGAAATAACATTTTTTTGTACATGTAGTAATATGTTTCTGTTCATGTATTTTTTTAAAACCTATTGTCATATTAAGAGAAATATTTATGTGATTTAATATTTTAATCAAATAAATTTATTTAGTTTGAAACACAAATTTCGTGAATTAAATATTAAAATGTGAAAATGCAAACAATGTAATAATTAATTTCAGATTAAACCTATAAATATTGTATTGTGGGTTACAATCTCTAATTTCTCCTCTCATTTTCTCTTCTTGATTTCATTTGAACTTTTGAGGTCGGATCCGCAGCCGAATCCTCTCCGATCTTGGATTTGGGACTGTATAACGTTAAGCAAAATGCTTAGCCCCGTATTTTGGATTAAACATCGATTTTTGGGACTTTTAGGGACCTTCGGGACTTTTCCGTTGAAGATCCACGAATAACCTTGAAGAAACGCCAAATTGAAGGACACTGGACACTGCTTCTCGCCACTTTGCGCGAAGAACTTTGAACCTGTGACTGAACCTGTGACTGAAGAACTTTGAACCTGTGACTGCTGAAGAACACTCTATCTGAAGAGAAGAACACTCTAACTGAAGAACTTTGAACCTGCTGCTGAAGAACACTACCTGTGACTGAACCTGTGACTGAAGAACTTTGAACCTGTGACTGCTGAAGAACACTCTAACTGAAGAGAAGAACACTCTAACTGAAGAACTTTGAACCTGCTGCTGAAGAACACTCTAAAATCTCTGCGGATAATTTTAGAGCCTTGAATGCTTTTGATTTTTTGATTCCAAAATAATGGAATGAGGCCCTATATTTATAGGTGTAGAACCTAGGGCTTTTATGGACCAAATCTGATGGGGTGGAGATATTTGTGCTAAGTAGTTAGAACTTAGTCAAATCTTATCTACAACGTGATAGTGAGCTGAATTATTTGATGGACTTAGAATACCAGATTTAGGCCCGATTTGATTTACTAGACTTTAGAGACCCGTCTTAATTTACTGGACTTTAGAGACTCATCTTGATTTACTGGACTTCAGAGGCCCGACTGGATTTGTTGGACTTTACAGGTCCAACTTGATTTGTTGGGCTTTGGAGGCCCAAATTAATTGAATTTTGATTGTCTACAACCTTACTTAATATATTGTACATATTTTATTATATCATTGTGTACATGCATATTTGTTGAGACCCGCAAAATTAGCTTAAATTTTTAACTTTTAGTTAATTGGACAGTTTTTGACTTTTGCCTAAATTGAGTAAGATGTAAGCATGAAATATTTCATGTAAGATCAACCCAAATATTAATTATGTATGTAAAATTATCAAAATACTCCTAATAACCTAATAAATTTAAAAAATTAGTTGGGAGCCCACTGCCCCACTCTAGTCCATATATATGTAAGCCTGTCTCTAATACTTAGTTAGGGTTGGGGTATGTACCCCTAGAGCTTTGTTTAATACACGCCCCCTCCACTTTTATTAATTAAATATTCATAAAAAATGTATGTTTTGTCATTTTAATAAAATACAAAAAGATACATACATTCCTCACAAATTAAATTAACCCTAACCATAATTTTAGCCCTAACCCTAATTTGAGAGGTATTAGTCGTTGCCCACCGAACGTTGACGCTACCCCAAATAAAAATTCATAAATTAAAAAACGTAAAAAAAAAAAAATCGACAAATTAGAGGCGACCAAAATGTCTTCTGTCGACACTGATTTGTCGACCAAAAACACTCCTGCCAATAAGATTTTTTTGAAAGAATTAAAAAAAAAATTGAAAAGCTGAAGGAGATGCAACAGAAAAAAAATGGAGGAGTCGACCAAAAAATGCTTACCTGGGGCGGTGGAGGCTGGATGAAAGGGAGGACGAAGTGGCGCTTCTTGGGGTGGGGTGGCAGCGCTAGGCAGCGGGTGATCGACCGCCGCCACCTTTTGCAACAGAGAAAAAAAATCTTACCTGAAGCGGGAGATCGGACGATGGGCGGCGACGGACGAAGGAAGTCGACCAATATTGAAGCGGACGGGGAGAGGGGAGGCGCCGGACGGGGAGGGGAAGGGGGCTGGATGGCAAGCCAGAAAAAAAAAGCTAGGGCTGGACGACGGGTGAAGGGCGACTGGGCGTCACAAGCAGCGGCGGCGGGCGTCAGGCGTCAGCGGCAGTGGGAGAAGGTGGGAGAGAAGAATGATTTTAGGATTTTTTTAAGAAGTGGGGAAGATGAAGGTAATGAGGTTTTTAGGGGTGTGTATTTATCCTATAAAATTTTAAAAGAAAGGGTATAATAGATAATTTAGGAGGTGTGCATCCATCTGATATGTATTTTGAGGGAATGTATTAAACAAAGCTGGAGGGGTATATACCCAACCCACTTAATTATTGCTTTTAATTTCGGTCGGGGCTTTTATCTAGACTTTATTTGCGTTTCAATTCCCCCTAAATTAGGCCCAGTTTGTTGGTGGGCCTGACTCTTTGGACTGAGTACTATAAATACGGTGAAATTCTACCTTAGACTTAGAGAAAGGGTACGGCTTTTAACACCTCCATCTTTGTTAATTCGCACTCCCACAATTAATACACACTCCAATTAAGAGAATTTTAGATACACTCCCATGAATTGTCAAAAATATTCCTTTCTCTCTAAAACCCCCCATGATTAGCATTAGAGTAGAATATATCTCTTCATTAGTGGATCAATAGTTGTACATATATATAAGTATATATTCATGATATCTTCACGGTTGTATTTCAAAACTAAAATAGAAAAATCAAACCGTTGACCAGATGAATATAAGCAAACATTCATGGACAGCTTGCTGAAATTTGTTGGGAAAATTGTATTTTTGTGGACAATTACCTTAATCAAACATATCAAAATCAATAATAGTAAATTGAACACACTGGAAGGTGTGAAAGAAACCAAGAAACTAATGGAGTGAGAGAACCCTAGAAAATTGTGATTTGTACAACTTATAAACTTTTTATAATGTCGTCATCAATAATTCTGATAGATTTGCAAGTGATTAATTGAGATTTGTTTTTAAATTATCTTTTCTCATTGGTATTTTAGAGCTGTTTTGTGTTTATCGTTGTGTTTGATGTTGTAAACTTTAAAACATTTCTTATTTTACAATATGGAATGGATATACTAGTTTGCGCAATTATTTCAAGTCGAAAATGCTTTTGTGTTACAATATGGTACTCCCCATATCTTAATCATTTTGACACATCCTAATAACTTTCACAATATTCACAATTATACATACAAGTCAACTTTTTTATTTTTATTTACTTTATAATTAAGAATTTACACAATTACCCTTCAAAACTCTACAAACTTCATCTGTACAATTATAACTCACTTCCCATTGATTCCCTTGTCAATTGCAAGCTTAGCAAGCAACTCATCCGACCTCATTTGAACACTCTCACTTCCGGTTAAATACTCATCACCTGTACAAAGTGTAAACAATCTAAATACCTAGAGATCTTGAGGTTGATACCTAAAGATGAAGTCAAATGGGGAGGGTAAATAATTAATTTAAATACCTAGAGATGTGGAACCGCCATCCATTCCAATTCTACTGCTTCTTCGATTCTTCCATTCCAATTCTACTGCTTCGATTCTTTCTCTCTCATCTGATAAATTTCATAAAAAACTCTAAAGAAGCACCTTATTAAATAAACTTCATAAAAAACTTCATAATCCATGAGTTTATTAACGTCATTTATGCAATTAATTTGTAGTAGTATTTTATATTTATATGCATATAAGAAAGGCAATCATACATCACCTTGTGCTCTCTGGAGGACAGCGGTATCACTACTCCACCGCGGCTAAGCTACCCATTGAATCGCCACAATTTGGACCAACACCACCGTCACTGTAGACCCACCGCTGTCTGCACAGTCTCATCCCGCTTAAGTTCACTCCTCCGCCACCTTTGCACCACCATGCCATCGTAAACAGCGAAAAAAAATACTTTTCATCCATGCACTACAAAAAAAGTATCCAAATAGAGAGGGATTTGATGAGGAAAAAGACCTCTTTAACATGAATAACAAGGAATTTCCCTTGTCAGAATTTCCTGCTATTTTTTGCCAAGCATTGGCGAGGGATTTGTAATTCCCTCGCTATTTCTATCTCCACCTTCTCCCTCGTAAAATCCCTCGCCATTTAACGAGGGATTACATACCCTCGCAATTTTCCCTAGCAATTTTGACAATTATTTGTAGTGATGTCAATCGTGTCTTCCATTTCTTTTCGCCGTCCCATCATTGACACATATCCAACTTTTCATCCACCAACATGGTAACCGTGTCCTCCATTTCTTTTCGCCGTCCAAATCATAGACACATGTCCATACACCAGGCCAACATCGTGACTCCCCCAACGGCGCCGATGAAGTAGTCACTCCCTCGTGAAAATTCATGAAAGTAGTGTATACTTAGTGTAGTTGAAGAGAAGGTTTTGAATAGGAAAGTAATGTACGTGTATGTATCTATGTGTGTCAATGTGTATATATAGGCGGAGAGAAAGGGGTTTGGGTAGGAAAACTATGTGCATGTATCTTATCTGTATCTATGTCGGTAGCTAGATGCATGTATATATGCATGTAGGCAGGGTCAATTTTATATGTTCGAACATTAATTTTCACCAATTTTATATATTCGTTAATAAAATTTTAATATTATATATTTATATCTTTTGTCCATGTTAAATATCTAAAACTCTATAAAAAATTTAAACTGTATTCTATGTTGTGAATTTGTTAACATGAGAAAATGAACTTTACTAGTAAAAAATAAATTATAATCACTAATTCACATAATAAAATATAAGGAATTAAAATAAGACACATTTGTATTATATGGTGCAATTTTAACTTAGTTCTAATGGTCGAAATTCAATTGAATAAATGAGAATATATTAAAAATACACTCAATTATATATAAGAATTTATCAATAAAAATATATACTAATATTTGATAGTGGCCTTTTAAAAAATTATTAACTTGTAAAACTAAAATATAAGAAATTAAAGTATATTTTAATATTAGTATTTGAATAAGAGTTGTTACTTAAAAAGTGGAGAACAGTTATAACAAGATTAATTAATTTATTTATAAATTAATTTAATAATTACTACATATAATATATATTTAAAAAAAAAAAGTTGAGGGATGCCATGACCACCCCATGATATACATAGGTCCGTCCCTGCATGTAGGTCGGTTCTAAAAGTTTGTGATACTATGTAAAGAGAGACACGTAGCACATGACTGCTACTCAAATGGACAGCACATTTCTGCCAAAAAATGGAACTAAATTTAAATTAACACGGAAAGAATTTTTTCTCATTTAAAAGTTCGAACTTGTATAAAGGTGAGGATTAATTTTTGTATATTAATTTATATTACTCTCCTTCATCACTTGTGGGTTGAATTATCACCTCTTACCCTTCTTTTGGGGATAAGGCACATCGAGTGGACAATTTAAATGGGTGAAGTTGCATTCAGAGGAATCGAACCAGATAGTTTACCTGAAGGCTCTGATACCATGAAATAATTTTGTCTCATCTAAAAATTCGAATTAATTCTTAATTATATATTAATTTCTATTAAACACCATCTAACATTATGAAATTGAGAAAGAATGAAAGTATATTGAAAACAGATATTTACCACACATATAGGGAGTATTTATAGAGTTTATCTAGTGATTAACGAGCTAACAAAAGTAGTTATACCCTTCTTCTAGATTCTTTGTTAGCTATAACTACTTTCTTCTAGTTACCATTTTACGCTCAAAAAAAAAATCCTGCTATTGTTCACTGAGTTTTTAACTTAAACATTCAACATCTTATATATAGATGGTTTGATAATTTAGATTAAGAGTAAATTATACTTTAAAATCTATAAAGTTTAAATATGGTCATAATCTTAGTGATTTAATTTACATGTGTGTTTAGATCTTTATATTTGATTATGTTGTTGATGTCAACATCTTTAGTTGAACAAAATCAGAAGAGTTACATGTGTGTTTAGATCTTTATATTTGATTATGTTGTTGATGTCTTTGTTGAACAAAATCAGAAGCAAACTCATGTTTCTTTATAAATTATATGGAGTATATGTTTTCTCTCTGCAGCAGAATTGAATGGCACAATCACAATTTATATGGATGGAGATGAATTCAATCACATTTTATCACTATGACCTTTTATGTGTTTTATTTGAAGCTATTTTCCCTTTTCTTATATAGCTTTCGCATAATGGACTAATGATTTTTCATAGCAAAAATGAAGCTTAATTGATTGCAGTGGAAATGGAATTTTCCTAAATTTCATTGCAGATATATACTATAGGTGATTATAGTGGAGATAAAATGGTGTCGACTGTTAAGGTTCTAAACGACGCTTTGGTTCGTGGATGATGGCAGAACCAATGGCGACGTCTAGGGGTAATTTTGGCTCGTTTGTGTTTAGGGAGTGTCAAGAATTCCAGTCGATTAGACGTCTCCAACCAAGTAGAATACTTGAAGATATAAGAAATAACCAGGTAAGATAGTAATTCAAAAAGTAAGCAACGAGACAAACATCACACAAGAATTTAAGTGGTTCGATCAATGTGATCTACATCCACTGGACCAGACGAGTACTTCTTCGATTGATCAAGAATGTTTACACACTCATTCACTCGGAATAGGATATTTCCTCACTTCACTCGTGAACTCACACAACTCAAAGATTACAATCGTACTTGCATCAAAAACTCTAACTCTCTAACCTTTACAATGTACACATACAAGAGTATATAAAGAGCAAAGGTAGTTGCTGCTGTTAGGAACAGATTGAGTAGTTAGCAACCGTTTGCAACCGCTTGTAACACCCCATGTGCTCTGATATTGCCCAACTGAAACGGTAATTATGCCCTCAAGTAGTTGTAACTGTAATACAGCTAGTTACACTAACTAACTTTCATATCAGAAGACTTGTCCATAAAGATCAGAAGACTACTTACTCTTCTAATACCCAACTCTTCTGTTTCGTGATCAAAAGCTGACTCTGCTGATAGACTTCTTACTGTGCTGATCTTTATTGTATTTGAGTACTGTGCTTATGTATACTCTGCTGAAGTACTGTGCTGATATACTCTGCTGAAGTACTGTGCTGATATACTCTGCTGAAGTATTGTGTTGATATGACCAACTGTGTTGAATTCTAAGCATCACCTCCTCAGCTGATTGAAACCTTCAACTAATTTGATTTCAGCCTAAGTCATCTTATCTGGTCCTATCAGCGGACTACTTACTGTGCTGACTATGAGATTATGAGATAACACTCACAATTCTCCACTTTTAGCTCACAATCGAACTAATCTCCATCAAAATAAAATAACAACACTATTCTCCTCTAGGGCTGTAAATGAGTCGAGTCGAGCCGAACACGATGATGTTCAAGCTTGTTTGAAATATTATCGAGCTTTGAAATTAGTGTTTGAGCTTGTTTGATAATTAAACGAGCCGAGCTCGAACGAGCTTTATTCGAGCCGAACACGAGCCGAGCTCGAGTAGTTTGACATTTTTACACTAAATTTATCTTTTTTTACTTATCGAGCTCGAGCTCGAGCCGAGCTTTGGACCATACCGAACGTAAATTTATGTTCAAGCTTGTTTGATATCTATGTCGAACCGAGCTCAAACAAGCTTTTACCGAACGATCTCGAATCGAGTATCGAATAGCTTGGTTTGATTTTCAGCCCTATTCTCCTCAAAGAATAGCCTCCACCACTGCTCCTCTACCACAGGAACAACAACCTTCTCCTTTGAGGAATTAATGCAGTCCAATAAGTGTAAGACACAAGCCAAACTTCTCTTTTGGCAATGTCTTAGTGAACGCATCAGCAGGGTTCTCCTCTGTAGCAATCTTCACTACCTGGACCACCCCCTTCTCTACAATATCTCTTACAAAGTACAACTTCACATCTATATGTTTAGTTCTCTCATGATACCCCTAATGCTTTACAAGATGTATTGCACTTTAGTTATCACAAAAGACAGTCACACTTCTTTGTGATACACCAAACTCCTTCAAGATCCCCCTAAGCCACATGCTCTCCTTAACTGCTTCAGTCAAGGCTACATATTCTGATTCTGTAGTAGATAATGCAACTACAGACTGATGTATTGACCTCCACGATATAGATGTACCAAATAAGGTGAATACATACCCTGTTAAGGACTTTCTTGTGTCTACATTGGCTGCATAGTCGACATCAACATAACCCACAAGTGCTTCTCCCTCATCTGATATCTTCTGAAATTTCAGACCCTTCTCAGCTGATCCCAGAACATATCTCATGACCCACTTAACTGTCTCCCAGTAACTTAAGCCTGGATCACTCATATATCTGTTGATTGATTCACGTATTATGCAACACTAAAATACACGACCGCAAGTATACGGCGTCTATTGTAGCGTGATAAGTACGAGGTCGATCCCACGAGGAGGTATAGTATAAAAGTGAAGTTTGTTGACGGAATTCTAAATAGACGTGATCGATTAAGTGAAGATGGTGAATTACCCTAAGATTGCCTACCAATTTGTCACGAATAAGCAATAAAGAGTAATGTAAAAATCGATCAACAATCATGCAAACCAAAGAAATGAAAGAAATACGGTTAAAACTCAAAGACGGAAAGGGAGGTTCCAAGGCATATGTCACACTAAGGGGTCAATTTATGATCAAAAGCCTATTTAAGTGATGATGTGTTGATTACTATAGGGTTGATCACGAAATAATGAATTAAAAGTTCTCTCGATCCAATTAATCCAAGAGAAGTATCACACAAACTAGTATCTCTACCTAGCATGCATAATAAACCTCATAAAGGGTCCTAAGATCATCTAATACCCTCCCAATAATTGTTCCTCTCTCAAGCTCACAATAATATTGGGTCGAATACTTAAATACGATTAATGAAAAATATTTCTCAATCCAATTTCAATTAATAATAAATCAAACACATTATCATGGTCATTGAAAACATGTCTTGTAATGAAAGTTAAACATTCAAATAGAAATAGTAACACAACCACCAAATAAATAAGAAATTAATTCATAAACATCATCCAAAGTATAAACATAGCCCTAGAATCAAAAGTGTTCTAACCAAAAATCAACATAATCAAGTCTTGAAAATTTTAAATTACAAGAAAAATAAAATGGCAAGTTTCATGTGTGATTTTGATTATTATATTGTTGATGTCAACATCTGCTGATTCCAAGCTAGAAATTAATCAGTTGTAATGTCAAAGCCTATTAATTTCCTTATCTTTAGTTGAACAAAATTAGAAGCAAACTCATGTTTATTTATAAATTATGTTTTCCTCCCCATGCAAAAGAATTGAATGGAGGAGGAATGTAAATGTATAGGGGCGTTTGCAAACTAACAGCTTTCACTTTTCTTTTTTTTTTTTGCAAACTAACAGCTTTCACTTTTTTTTTTCCCAAAGCTGTGAAATAGAGCTTTGAAAATAAGTGATTCTAAAAGTTGTTGCGTTTGAAAACACCATCCTAGAGCGAGAGCCCTTGGCAAAAGATATTTATTTTCAACTCTCGTTTTATGAAAAACTAGATGGAAACAGTAGTGTTTTTGTAAATGATCAATGTGTTGCTGCAACTTTGACAAGTGAGTAATTGATAATTTTCATGTTTTATAATGCACAAATGTATAATGTGATTAATTCCTTAGTTATCACATGTATTAATGTTGTGAAAGATGAACAACAATGCATATAGATAATAGGATTAACAAAGAATTAACCCACATCAAATTAAGATCAATATATAAAACGATAATTACAACAATCAATAATTAGTCAAGATATAGGATTAGTAACCTAACCTACATATATGTGAAATCCAATGGCGATGAGGACGATACACATGATGCCTGTGAAGATGATCGAGTGAACGAAAATGGAGATATCGCTCGTCTCCATGTTGACAAAATCTACGCGCCTCTTGTTCCCGGGAAGCTGGAATAAGACTCCCACCCTCCCGGATACAAGACTGTTAAATTTGTGTATATTCAACTTAATTTGCAATGTGTAGTTTGTACAATATATATAGGAGACTCACATTCTAGAGTCTTCCATCTAACAACTATTAGTTAGTCTAACAAGAATATAACTACTCTTCTTCTAGAATCTATTTGGTAAACATGTGAGTTGCATGTGTGTGTTCCATGCAATATTAGGGTTTTGGGTTTGCATGCATATTTAGGTTATACTTCAACATGCTCCGGAAGAATTCGGATCACCATTCGAAGAAAGAGCAAACCAAGCACATAGATGAGAGAAACGAGCTAGAGCAAGTGGCTTAGTTAGAAGATCAGCTGGTTGATCTTCAGAGGAGATGAAACGTATGTCAAGAAAGCCATCTTGCACCTTTTCTCTTAGAAAGTTAACCTCTACTTCAATGTGTTTTGTGCGAGAGTGAAACGCCGAGCTGAAGGCAAGTGTTATAGCCTCTTAATTGTCACACCACAGTAAGCCAGGAGTGGAGATGGGAATGTGTAGTTCCTTGCAAAGACTAGCAATCCACATGATGTCTGTAGTGGCAAGAGCAAGAGCTCTGTATTCAGCCTCAGTACTATTGCGAACTACCACAGACTGCTTTCGAGAGCTCCAAGAGATCAAGTTCCTGCCAAGTGTGATGCAAAAACCAGATGTACTGCGCCTGTCATCAATGTTAGAAGCATAATCAACATCCACGAACCCCTGCAACCTGTAATCTGAAATTGGAAAAAAAGAAATACCATGAGTAAGAGAGCCTTTAAGATATCTAAGAACCCTCTTACAAGCTTTCCATTGATTTTGTGTAGGACTTTGCAAAAATTGAGACAGCTTGTTCACACTGAATGAGATATCAGGTTTGGTTAGGGTTAGATACTGAAGAGCTCCAACAATGCTTCTGTATTAGGTGGGATTATCAAAATGAGGGTTGTCAGAGAGTGAGAGTTTGGTAGAGGGACATATAGGAGATGGACAAGGTTTGGAATCAGAAATATTAGCTTTAGAAATGATGTCATTAACATATTTGGATTGTGTGAGTTTGATGTGAGAAAAGGTGGAGTGAGCTTCAATGCCCAAGAAGTAGTTTATCTCCCCTAGGTGCTAGAGAGAAAATTGTGAGTGAAGATCATCAATGAGTTATTGTACTAAAGTTGAATCATCACCAGTGATAAGTATGTCATCCACATAGACAAGTAGAAGAGTGATCTTTCCATGCAGAAATCTATGGAACAGGCTGTGATCAGATGAAGAGTGTGTGAAGCCTTGCTGCATAAAAAAGGCTTTGAGAGTGTCATACCAGGCCTTAGGGGCTTGTTTAAGGCCATACAATGCCTTTTGAAGTTTGCATACATAGTGAGGGTGCTGTGAATCAACAAATCCTTCAGGTTGAGCAATGTAAATTGTTTCATGCAACACACCGTTAAGAAATGCATTGTTAATATCAACCTGTTGAATAGCCCACCCTTTGGAGACAGCAAAAGTGAAGACAATTCTAAGAGTAACGGGCTTTATCACAGGGCTAAATGTACTGAAATAGTCTACACCAGTTTGTTGTTAAAAACCTCTAGCTACTAAACGAGCTTTAAACCTTTCAACATAGTCATCTTTGTTGTATTTGACCCTGAACAACCTCTTAGTAGTAATGGGGTGAATATTAGATGAAGGGGGCACCAAAGTCCATGTTCCATTCTGAATCAACAAATCCTTCAGGTTGAGCAATGTAAACTGTTTCATGCAACACACCCTTAAGAAATGCATTGTTAATATCAACCTGTTGAATAGCCCACCCTTTGGAGACAGCAATCACTAGTTCACTACCTACTTTTAAATTTATTACAAAAAATAATTTTAATCACTTATGAGTTAAGACGACACACCCTCAATTCGTTTAAAATAAGATAATGTAACATTTTTCAAACACAAAACATATGTTAATACAACGTACCATAGAGAGAAGGATTGTGATCCACAAGTCCACACTTTGCCTTTGACATTGTCTAATAACAAAAATTTCACATAAGAAGAGGAAAGATTGCATTGCCGATAAATACACATTTTTTTTCTCTGGCCAATAGTTAATGATGTGACTTGCCGAGTTTGTCATGTCACGTCAGATTCCACATATATATTTTTTTCACATTAGATTACAATTTATAGAAATAAAAATAAAACTTTATAGAAATAAAAATAAAACTTTGCTTCTTCTGTTTCTTCTTCTCAACTTCTCAAACTTAATAGAATTTTCTCACTTCTCAAAGTCCAAAGTCATTTGAAAATAGAGTGAAGTTTGTAAACCCTAAACCCTACGAAAACTACAAGTGAAATCTTATGACTTTGTGTATTTGAGTGTTTTGCTTATGAGCACTTGAAATACATTTTTTTTGTTCTTATATATTTTTTTAGATGGAAGACTTTTTTTTTCTATATATTGGCAGCATGGTGGAAAATTTGACACTGTGGATGGTAATTCTCATTTTTTTATACCCTTTTATGATCATTTCATGGAGGAATTCCCCCTATTTTCACATCTAGGATTTACATATACAACATATACATTGTCAAGGGGGGATTTCTTATTAGTTAGGTTAGGTATTTCGATTCCAAATGAATTGTAAACCAAGGAACCCTTAGACCTCAACATTGAGAGTTTGATTATTTTGATTTAGTTGATGAAGTAGAGAAAATGGAATACAAGTTGAAAGTTATAAAGTATCTACAGTAAATAATTTGTTTGAATTGAGAGAGGTAAAAAATGACAAAAAAGTTATGGAAATAGTGTTTGTAAAAGCAAGGATGAGATTGAGATTGATTCACAAAACATGAATAGTCGGTTTCGGTTTGAAAATTGAACTGTAAACTTAAAATTAATATAATGTATCATAAATTTTGGATATCATAATCTCGTACTCTTAACTATCAAACAAGTAATAAAAAAAATTAAGGACTATTAATGTTAAACACATACTATTGTTTTAAATAATTATATTTTATACCTAAAAGTTGATTTCCTTAGTCAAATTGATCGTCAATTAATGTCCAAACTAGAAGTGATTGAATAATATAATATATCCTTCTGAAAATGATAATCATGCATTTTTTTTTTTCATTTTAAATGTATTTAATGGTATTATTTTATTGATATGTGTAATATTTAAAATAGGAACATATTTAAAATTTAATGGTATTATTTTATTGATATGTGTAATATTTAATTTATAAATATGACTATGTTCGTGGAACGGATAAAGTAAATATTTTAATTAATTTTAATGAAGAATGAAACTTGATTACCTTATTCGAGTTGGAAAAAAAATAGGGTGTATATATGACATATAAAAACTGAGTATTTTTTATTTTTATCAAATTGCAATAATATCAATATCCATGAACTTGTTTGCAATTTTTCCATAATCTCTTTATTAATTTATCTGTTGTGTGCTTTTGCAGTGTGGAACTATTCGAGCTTAGGGTTGGCAACGGGGCGGGTATGGCCTATCCCAAGATCCGCCCCGCCAAAATTTTTTAGACCCGTTACCCGCCCCACCCCGCTTCAATACTCAGCTAAACCTGCCCCGCCCCGTCCCACGAACTCGGCGGGTATACCCGTCCCGCCCCGTTATCACTCACTTTTTTTTTTTTATATGCTATTTAAATAGAATGGAGAGTGGACCGGTGGCTGGAAGAGAAATAAGAAATCAGAAGTCGTTGTGTGTTTCTTAAACCTACAATTAGAAAGAATTAAAATTGAAGAAGTATATATTTTTTTTTTAGGCAAGAAATTATTTTTATTCATAATAAAATTTCAAACAAAAATATATTTCGATACCAGACTACTAGAGGTATCATAATGATCCGAAGTAACAGTAGAAAGAAATATTCAAGACCAATTTCCATCCCAAGCTTACCTCTATTCCACCATGTATTGAAGAAGTATATATTGAATTGCTAATAATGATATATATATATATATATATTTATACGGGTCGGGTTCGAGTCGGGTATATACAAAACCATTAACCGTCCCATATACCCGGCGGGTATTGTTTGATCGAGTATTTACCCGACCCGGGACTCGTTTGACCGGGTATTTACCCGCCCCGTGCGGACCGATTTTATGCGGATCCGAGTTTTTACCCGTCCCATTGCTAACCCAATTCGAGCTGACTCTAACAACACAAGCCACCCTTTTTAATTTTATTTTTTTTCGTTTTGCATCGTTGTTAATGTTGGAGATGTTAATTACTGTTCTTAATTTAGCCACGATACGAATTACTATGATATTTGGAATTAATGGGTTTATTATATTTGACCTTTTTCGTCCAATGAATGCTTCTGTTTATTGTTCTCATAAACGTACATAACAATTTTAAAATATGAAAAAAAATGATAAACTTATTCGACCAATTTTAACAAAGAGATGTGACGATCACACTACAAGAAAATTAACTTTTAGTGACAACATCCTCTCATTATTGCTTCTCTAGCTAAAAGTCTTTAGTGACAGGAATTTGAGAATTAATGACAGGACCTCTCACTAAAAGTCAATTACCGTCACTAAAAACTTTTAGCTAGAGAAACTATAATGACAGGATTTCTGTCACTAAAAGTTAATTTTCTTGTAGTGTCAGCTGAGTAAAGTATGAGTAATCTAAATCAAACGGTTTTAATGGTTGGTTCCATAACAAAAACCCACCATTGAGTTTCAATTCATATTTCAAATCAATACTCCTAAATCAAAATATAAGATGGTTAACGTTATTAAATTGTATTACGATGGACCTAGAAATTTTTCGTAGGGCCCGATTAATAAAATAATACTTTGTATGTATTACTAGCTCATCAAAAGTTTTTATGACAAAATTGTCAATAAATCTCATTGCATTAAATTAAATTGATCAAATAAATTAACTTTCGTCAATGACTTGCACATCTTGACCGACTCTCTTTTTAAGAAAAGTGAATTTAGTGGAGTGTGAGGTCGAATAAATGAGGGGTATTTTTAGTCATTTGTTGATATGTAAAGAGATTTAATGAGGTGCAAAAAAAATTTAGTGAGACGTGGATAAAATGTGGACTAAAATAAGTGACAATTTTAAAAATAAAATGATATAGTAAAAATATTAATTTTGTGGGTTATTTCATATTAAGAGTTTTCAAGTAATCTTGCATTATTCAAATAAGAAAAATGAGAAAATAATCATGGAATAGAATATTAACACAAAAACTTGTATGCAATATTTCATGTTGTCACCTTTAGTAAATGGGCTCAACATAGAATTGGACTATTAAATTGGGTCAACCTCTTTTATAAAATTTTAATCCACTCTATTAATTTTATCCACCACGCTCAAATTTCTAGATTTTAATTCATTAATATCACTTCATTGATTTTTAAATTTAGTGACAAATTTTTTTGATAGGTAGTATTATACACTTTTCATGTAGTAATATGTTTTATTTAATGAAGTAATGTTTTATTTACATGTAGTAATATGTTTCTGTTCATGTATTTCTTTTAAATCTGTTGTCATATTATGAATTTTTCTATTCATGTAATAGTAGTTAATATGGTTTGTAGATGTAGTAGTTTAAATATGTTATTTTAGTAAAACATTTTTCAAATGTAGTAACAAATTTTTTGATATGTGGTATAATACATTTTTCATGTAGTAATATTTTTTATTTAATGAAATAACATTTTTGTACATGTAGTAATTTGTTTCCGTTCATGTATTTTTTAAAATCTGTTGTCATATTATCATTTTTTTTCTATTCACGTAGTAGTTTAATTCTATTCTTTTAGTAAAACATTTTTTTTTCAAATGTAGTGACAAGTTTTTTGATATGTAGTATTATACATTTTTTTTTCATGTAGTAATATTTTTTATTTAATGAAATAATATTTTTTTGTACACGTAATATATTTTTAAATAAATTTATTTACGTTACATAATATACTATACATATTTTTATATTATTGTGTACATGTATATTTGTTGAGATCCGCAAAATGAGCTTAAAATTTTAACTGTTAATTATTTGGACTTAGAGTTTTTTACTTTTGCCTAAATTGAATATGATGCATATATGAAATATTGAAATATTTCAATGTAATATCAATCCAAATATTAATTATATGTATAAAATTAGGGCGCGGCTAAAGGCACACACGGATCCTATGAGGACACCCACTGGATGAGGACACACACAAAATGGATGAGGACACCCACGTGGAAAGCCCAAAATTACCCTCCTCTCAATTAAATCCCAATTTTCATTCACATTCTCAGTACACCCACCTCCATTCCTTTCCCACACTCTCCGTCTCCTCTTCCCACGTCGCCACCGCCGCCGCCCACGTCGCACCTTCCCCACAGTGTCGCCGCCGCCCACGTCGCAGATCGCGTCGGCCTCCCACGTCGCAGATCCCGTCAACCGCCCACATTGCAGATCGCGTCGACCGCCTCCCTCCTCAGTCGCGCAACAGCGAACGCCGACTACACCCCTCCCCTCCCCTCTCCACTCTCCTCGCCGGTGGTTCGCGACGCCGACTGCACCCCTCTCCACTCTCCTCGTCGGCGGTTCGCGACGCCGACTGTACCCTCTCCACTCTCCCCCCGGCGGTTCGCGACCCCGATGCCGTGGCCGCACCCCTCCCTCTCTTCTCGTCGCCGCCGTCATACAAAAGGTGAGTTGGTTTGGGATTTTTTTTGTTACAGATTCAAAAAAAAATATAGGGTTTTGAATTTTTCTTAATTTTTTTTGGATTTTTGGTATTTGTTCGAATTTTTTTCTCGAACATCTTAACCTTGTTCATGTAAAATTTTCGAACATGTTTACTTTGTTTTGAAAAAAATTTCGAACAATATGTGGACAAATTTAAGTTGTTTTGAATTTTTTTTCGAACATATTGAGTTTGTTCATTAAAAAATTTCGAACATATTGAGTTTGTTCAGTAAAATTTTCGAACATATTAAGATTTTATATTTGTTGTTGAAATTTTTGAGTTTTTAGGATTTTATTTGTGGTTGTTTTGGTGGTGATTCGGTGTGAAATGATGATTCGGGTGTGAAATTGTGCAATGGAATGGATGGGTGTACTCATCCGTCCACTTTTTTAAAAAATTTGCAGGAAGGGTACGAACGACATTTCGCATAGTTCTTGTGATAAAAAATAATTCGGTGGGTATCCTCATAGGATCTTTGGGTGCCTTTAGCCGCGCCCATAAGATTATCAAAATATCCCTAGTAAATTTATAAAATAGTTGGGAGCCCACTGACCCTCGGGTCCATATGTAAGTCCGTCGTCTCTAATACTTAGTTATTGCTTTTAATTTGGGTCTGGGCTTTTATCTGGACTTTATTTGCGTTTCAATTCCCCCTAAATTAGGCCCAGTTTGTTGGTGGGCCTGACTCTTTGGACCGAGTACTATAAATACGGTGAAATTCTACCTTAGACTTAGAGAAAGGGTACGGCTTTTAACACCTCCATCTTTGTTAATTCGCACTCCCACAATTAATACACACATTCCCATTAAGAGAATTTTAGATACCACTCTCCATAAATTATATGATTAGAATTAGAGTAGAATATATCTCTTCATTAGTGGATCAATAGAGAAAAATTGAACCGTTGACCAGATGAATATCATCAAACATTCATGGACAGCTGCTGAATTTTGTTGGGAAAATTGTACTTTTGTGGACAATTATTTGAATCAAACATATCAAAATCAATAATAGTAAATTGAATCATCATCAATAATGATTAACTGATATTTTTTTTAAATTATTTTTTCTCATTGGTATTTTAGAGCTGTTTTGTTTTTATATCTGTGTCGTTGTGTGTTTGATGTTGTAAACTTTAAAACATTTCTTATTTTACAATATGGAATGGATATACTAGTTTGCGCAATTATTTCATCGAAAATGCTTTTGTGTTACAATATTGTAACACCTCTTTATAATATAACTTTCACACTTAAAATGAAAAGTCCTATAATAACTTTCACAATATCCACGATTATACATATAAGTCAATTTTTTTATAAACTCTATTCATTATTACACTTTCTTAATATGTGTCCACTCATTCTTACACTTTCTTAATATGTGTCCACTTACACTGATGTTGTCATCATTTCGATCCCTTGTCAATTGCAAGCATAGTTGCAGCACTTCATCTGTACAATTATATTATAACACTAATGTTGTCATCACTTCCCTTGTCAATTGCTAGCTTAGTACTTCATCTGTACAATTATATTATAACACTAATGTTGTCATCACTTCCCTTGTCAATTGCAAGCTTAGTACTTCATCTGTACAATTATATTATACTGATGACAAGCTTCCCTTGTCAATTGCAATTAAGCTTAGTACTTCATCAGTACAGCAATTAAGCTTAGTACTTCATTAGTACAATTATATTATACTGATGACAAGCTTAGTACTTCATCTGTACAATTATATTATACAGATGTTGTCATCGCTTCCCTTGTCAATTGCAAGCTTAGTAAGCATAGTTGCAGCCGTGGAAACTCGACTCTCCTTCTAAATACCTAGAGATGTGGAAAGAACTTCATCGACACCTAACGATATCTGCAGCTTCGATTCTTTCCCTCTCATCTGCTCTATCAGGCTGTTATTAAAAATATATATATATATATATAAGTACCCTTAAAAATCACCTTATTAAATAAATTTCATAAAAAAAACCCTAAAGAAGCACCTTATTAAATAAATTTCATAAAAAACTTCATAACCCATGAGTTTATTAACATCATTTATGCAATTAATTTGTAGTAGTAGTATTTAAAAAGAAATTATATGTTTATCTTATTAACAATTATTTTATTTTTATATGCATATATATAAGAAAGGCAATGATATGTCACCTTGTGGTGACTGGATAGCGGCACCACTACTCCACTATGGCTGAGCACTGCCCTTAGAATCGCCACAGTTTGTCACCACCACCATCTCCTCTTTTCCAATCAACACCACTTTTCATCCACCAACATGGTAATCGGTCCTCCATTTCTTTTCGCCGTCGCCTCATTGGCACATGTCCAAACACCAGGCCAGCGTCGTGACTCCCCAACGGCGCCGATGAAGTAGTCGCTCCCTCGTGAAAATTCATAAAAGTAGTGTATACTTAGTGTAGTTGAAGAGAAGATTTTAAATAGGAAAGTAATGTGCATGTATCTATGTGTGTCAATGTGTATATATAGGTGGAGAGAAAGGGGTTTGGGTTGGAAAACTATGGGCATGTATCTTATCTATGTCGGTAGCTACATGCATGTATCTCAGTATTATTTAGCTAGGTCGGTTCTAAAAGTTTGTGATACTATGTAAAGAGAGACACGTAGCATATGACTCCTACTCAAATGGACAGCACATTTCTGCCAAAAATGGAACTAAACTTAGATTAACATTGAAAAAATTTTGTCTAATCTAAAAGTTCGAACTTGTATGGAGGTGAGGATTAATTTTTGTATATTAATTTCTATTACTCTCCTTTACTTGTGGGTTGAATTATCACCTCTTACTCTTTTTTGGGATGAGGCCCACAATTTAAATGGGTGGAGTTACTTTCAGGAGGAATTGAACCAGGTAGTTTACCTGAAGGCTCTAATACTTTCGTCTCTCTAAAAATTTGAATTTGTAGAAAGGTGAAGAAATAATTCTTAATTATATATTAATTTCTATTAAACACCATCTCATCTAACATTATGAAATTGAGAAAAAATGAAGTATATTGAAAAACATATATTTACAACAAAAGTATATTGAAAAAAATGAAGTATATTGAAATTGAGTATTTATAGGGTTTGTCTAGTGATTAACGAGCTAACAAAAAGGAATTTCTGGCTGCTATTGCTCACTGAGTTTTTAACTTAAACATTCAACATGTTATAATTATACTTTAAAATCTATAAAGTTTAAATATCGTCATAATCTCAGTCTAAATCAGTTTTTGTTATCAAACATGTTTGTTTAGATCTTTATATTTGATTATGTTGTTCATGTCAATATCTTTAGTTGAACAAAATCAGAATCAAACTGATCATGTTTGTTTATAAATTATGTTTTCTTTATGCAGAATTGAATGGCACAATGTATGTTGGAGAATATGAATTCAATCACATTTTATCACTATGACCTTTTATATGTGCAAATATGCTATTGGTGAGTATAATGGAGATAAAATGGTATCAAAGGTTCTAGACGACGTGGTTCGTGGATGATGGCAGAACCATGGCGACGTCTAGGGCTAATTTTGGGTTGTTTGTGTTGAGGGAGAAAGTCACGGGGATTGGGGGCTTGCAGAATGAGAATATGACTAGGGGTTGTCAAAACAAACAACTATGGGAATTTTTATTAAGTGATTTTGGAAGCAGTTTGTTGTGTTTGAAAACACCAGCGAGAGCCTTGGCAAAATCTTTCTTTTCGACTCAGGAAACACAGATGGAGACAATAGTTTTTACAGATGGAGACAATAGTTTTTTTTTTTAAATGATCAATGTGTTGCTGCAATTTGAGTAATGTGGGAATTGTCAAATATGGTGGATAACGCATATTTATTAGTTTTGTGTGGGGACTCTGAATTGTTTATTCAAATGTGAGTTTAACTTGACTAGTTTCTTGAGCAACAATTTATAATGCGTTGAATGAGAAACATAAATATGTTATTCGGAAATTGAAGGAGGTCACTGTCATTACAGTTTTTAATCTTGGCATATCTAATGAAAATAGGTTATTAAAGGAGTATTTCAAGGATGCTGAAAATAGGTTATTAAAGGAGTATTTCAAGGATACTAAAACACATTTGAATTATTTGAGAAGATAGATAAGTATACCTCCTTGAATGAGTTAAGAATTGTGTTTGGAATATTTTAGATGGTAAAAAAGCTTGAAAGGATTATGTTTGGAATATTTTAGATGGTAAGAAAACTTGAAGAATTCTATAAGTTTTAGGACATGATTGGTATGATGGGATGAATTTAAGGATAAATGCAAAATAATGTATATATTTTATCTTAAATGACTAAAATATCCTTCTGTATATATTTTATAAAATATATTAAATTAATGAATATACTATTATTTTAATAACAAAATTTACATAAATAATTATTTATTTAAACTCGTTGTTCATTTTCATTAAATATCATTGATCCAACGTATGAAATAATCTCATCTCTACTAATAATAAAATTAATAAATATAAAATAATTAAAATATAGAGAAAGTGTCATTTTTATCTCATGTATAGATTTAAATTGGTCATTCAATTATCTAAAAGTAAAAATAATTTAAAAATTAAGTAAATTAAATTAAAAAAAAAAAAACACGGTTCTTCTTCTCTCCCAACAGTAATTGCGTCGTCTCCCACTCCCATTTTTTATTCACTTCCATTTTTTATTCAGATTTGAGGATTTTTTTTTTTTTTTAATGAAAACCAGTTTATATCTATAGAGGAGGGACATTTCATTCCAAGCCTATTACCGCATACCAAGCATGCCCTAATATTTTTGGGCTAGTCTTGTATGAAATATTGCATATATGCATTTCAGTTATTCATACACATGTTTTTAATAAATACACCCACAAACTTAATTCACACCCACATTTTTTATAAATACACCAACAAACTTAATTCACACACATTTTTTATAAATACACCCACTGACAGCTTAATTCAAAATTTTAAATCTGTTTATTTTACTCGTTTTTGTGATTTTTTTATCTTTTATTTTATTGTCGAACACGGGATATTAAATGTAGTAATTCAAATTGTAATATGTAGTAATACACATTATTTTATGTAGTAATAACACAAACTATTTATATAATAATACAAATTCTTTTATTTAGTAACACGTTTTTTTCTAGTGTTTTTATTGATGTAGTAACTCACATTATAATACGTAGTAACATATATTATCGAATGTAGTAAACACAATAATCATGTTGTAATACAAAATTTTTTATTGTAGGATGATGCAAAAAATATTAGATCATTTGATAAAGTTACATATAGTAACAAACGTCTATTCAATGTAGTAATTCAAACTGTAGTATGTAGCAATATATAATTTTTAATGTAGTAAAACAAATTATTACATGTAGTAATAACACAATTTTATATAGTAATACTGATTCTTTTATATATTTTTTTTTATTGATTAAGTAACCCACATTATAATATATAGTAACATATATTATTGCATGTAGTAAAATATATTATTGCATGTAATACAAAATAACATTGACCCATAATAATTAGTATTAAAGAATATTTAAAGAAATATAAAATATTTAAGGATTAAGGTCATCGTAAATTGCAGCGTCCGATCGCGGCCAGAGGTGACCGAAAACTGCTCGGAGAAGACGATCATATTCAATTTCTTTCAGTGGGTGCATTTATAAAAAATGTGTGTGTGAATTAAGCTTGTGGGTGTATTTATAAAAAATGTGTGTGTGAATTAAGCATGTGGGTGTATTTATAAAGAACATGTGTGTGAATGACTGAAATGCATGTATGCAATATTGCATATAAGTTTTTGTGAATGTTTTTCTAGCATGCTCGTTTTGTTTAGAGAAATTACATTTGAAATATTTTAAAACAAGACTACACAACTCTAAACAACGCTAAACAAAATCTTACACAATTAGATATAAACAAGACTACACAACTCTAAACAACGCTAAAACTATTCTAAACAAATTTACACAATTAGATATAAAACAAGACTACACAACTCTAAGGAGGGTGTATTCAATTGAGATTCTATTGGATTTTTTTAGACTTTAAAAAGTATGTGGATTTATAAAATCCACAGAGTCCATACAGAGTTTGACTGACTTTTTTTTATTGATTTATATGGATTTTCATAGACTTGACAGGATTGTGGAATATATTTTTTTATTGATTTACATACATTTTCATAAACTCTGATATTGATGCAAAGAGTTTTTTTTTAATGTGAAGTGTTTTTTTTTTTAAATTAATATTATATATATTATATAAAATATTTTACCAATAAAAATATATATATATATATATAATGTATTTTACCAATAATATATATATATATATAAAACATTTTACCAATAAAATATATATATATATATATAAAGTTTATATATTAATTCGAGGCGGGTCGGATACCCGCTGGTTGAGCATAAGACCCAAACCAGATCCATACTCAATACGAGGCGAATCTTACCTGACCCATACTCAATACGAGGCGAATATTACCTGACCCAAAGCTTGCGGGTGGGTTGGGTACCCACGGGTCGGTTGGGAACCCACGGGTCGGGTCAATATTGTCATTCATACTTCTGATCTTTAGTCTTCAGAGTTCTCTGAAAGAATGCGTTGAAATCTCTTGTTTTTAGAAGAGATTTTGGATAGTGCAATTTATTTATATTTTTGGAGGAGAATCCAACAAAATTCATAGAGTATTAAAATTCATAAACTGTTGAATACCTAAAGATTTTTAAAGACTTTTTAAAATCCGTATTGAATACCTCAAAATTTTTAAAGACTTTTTAAAATCCTAATTGAATACCCTCAAACTTTGAAAGTCCAAAAAAATCCTACAGAATCCACAACCAATACACCCCCCTAAGTAACTCTAAACAACGCTAAACAACCTAACTAGATATAAAACCACTATTTGATCACACATAAGATTAGTAAACTACAATTCTGACACTTTAATATTTAAAATGATACAAATAACATATTTTTAATGATAAATAATGAGGATGTTTAATATAGGGTTATTTAAAGTTGTTTACAGTTATTTAGAGTTGTTTTATATCTAGTTGTGTAGGGTTGCTTAGAGTTATTTGAGGTTGTTTAATGTTACTAAGAACTTTTTTAAAGTTGTTTAGAGTTGTGTAAAGTTGTTTAGCGTGGTTTACAGTTATTTAGAGTTGTTTTATATCTAGTTGTATAGGGTTGTTTAAAATTGTTTAAGATTGATTAGTGTTACTAAGAGTTGTTTAGAGTTGTTTACAGTCGTATATGGTTGTTTAGAGTTATTTAAGGTTGTTTAGTGTTACTAAGAGCCTTTTTAGAGTTGTGTAGGGTTGTTTACAGTTGTACAGGGTTGTTTAGAGTGGGACGAAACAACCTAATATAAATCTGTTGTGATTTACAGTAACAAAAAAAATTCCATGTAAACTTCATAACAAAAAATATCAAATACCAACAAAACAACCTAATATAGATACTTAATCATTCACATACGATAATTAAAGTATTCCAATCCACACATTGATTCATCCCATTGACTTCATTTTCTTGCACATCCGATGAAACTTTGTTCATCGTCCCATTGACTTCATTTCCTTGCACATGTGATGTAACTTTGTTCATCAAACCATTGACTTCAATTTCTTGCACATCTGATGCAACCATTGCAATGTCTATCTAAAGTGATTTGAACTAGAACTTGATTTATTTATTTTTTTAGTGAGAAGAAATCGCATTTCGACATCATACATCGAAGAATCAACATTTCACAAACTTAGTACTTCGGAATGAAGCTCTTTATATGTCATGTTCAAAGATATTGGAAGTCCTTTTACATTATTACTATGATCACCCTCACTTCTTTTCCATTCCCGTTGACCATTTTTATTGATAAACTCACCAAAATAAATTATGTTGACCCAAAATTGAGGCAACTCCATATCTACAATTCAATAAGAAAATTATAATTGTTAATAGTAGAATATTTAATAAAAAAAAAACAATTTAAACAACTTAGACAACCATAAACAACATTAAACAACCACATTAAACAACCGTATTAAACAACCCTAAAGAAATTTTCGGGTGTAAATTTTAAAAAAAAAATTCACTTGAATTTACTATGATAAAACATCAAAGAACAAATTTAAACAAAATAAATATAGTAGAAATATATTTCTTACCTTCAATCCAACTTTCAATTACATTATGAGAAAAAATGGAAGAATTTGAGTGTAGAGTATGAAAAAAAATGAAAGAAGAATGAGAGAAGAGAGAGTGGGAATTTGTCTCTGTTTCTAAGAGTCTCATCTTTGTTTCTATATTCTATTTTCTTTTTAATTAATTTAATTAGAAATAGGTAATTTTTGTATGTTTTAAGTAAGTTGGGCCATTTTTATAAAACCTACTTTGACTAGGCTATTTTTGTATTTTCCTCGATGACACGTATTTTTCAATACTCGTCTCTCAAGTGTAAGAGGGTCCTCGTAGTAAAAGTAAGTGCCCGGTTAAATTATCGAACCACGGGACTAGTTAGCTTGCATAGCCTTAGTGTTGTGTGTCGTCACGTAATTATAGTGATAAAACATGGGGTGAGCTATTAAAACTAAATACAAAAATCAACAAGATAAACACTAACTAGGAAAAACAAGTAAAATGATGATCAAGATCAAATGTGAGAAGTAGTGTTCGGGTGTTTTTCATTATGTGGAAATCGATTAAAACTTAACTTGGACGTTTAATTCATTGATTGGTGTATGATAAGAGCAATCACTAAGGATGTATCTAATAAAACACCTAAGATCGGGAGGAATGGTATAGTCGTTCTTGCCCGGGTAATCACACAATTAGGGGGTTCTACTCTATCTAAATTAATCTAATCTAATCCCTAATCATGTTTTTCCACCTGAATACTAGAAACCAAGCTCCTATGGTCTCCTCACCAATTACCCAAACTCACATTCAAGTAATTAATGTAAATTAATGGGGTTCTAATGAAAATTACCCAACTCTTGTTGCGATAATCCAATATAAACTCAATTCACTCGACTCCGAACCCTCGATTATACTATCGTCAAGACTAACCAACTCTCGTTGCACTAATCATGCGTCAAAATATAATCTAATAATTGAATTCAAGTCAATGATCATGCAAAACCCAATAATTTAATCAATACACCACCAATATAATTAAAAAACCCAAATCAAGCTAAAAATTTAATTCCATCATAAATTCAAACACCCAAACAGCAACAAACCTATCTAATAATTAAATTAATAAAATAAAGTAAACACATGAAACATAAATAACAAAGCATTAAAATAAAGAAGGGTATCACCTCATAAGGTCTTGGATTGCTTGCAAGAAAATGAAATACTACATTTTTTTTTTTGAAGCAAGAGAGGATTAGCTTCTATTATTGCAAATGCAAGGAGACTCTGGTAGCCCGACCACAAAGTTCGGTGGGTCTAACCATGTACAAGGAGAACCAAATTGACGGGAATTTCTAGCCATCGTATATGCTAACATATTGGCAGCCCGTTTGACATAAATAACGTTAACATTTGAAAAGCTTGCTAGCAAATTTCGGCAAGCCAAGACATAGTCCCCAAAAGTTGAAACCGCAGTATCCGAACCATTAATAGCATCAACAATCACTTTTGCGTCACCTTCAACAATACAGTTGTCCAAGCCCTGTTCCTTGAACCAAGATAAAGCCTCGTAAAAACCCATTATTTCTCCAATATCCACAGCAACACATCCCCTTATAATACGCGTACGTGCCATACAAAACCTCCCTTGCTCATCTCGGATTACAAAAGCCAAACCAGTCTGTTGTTGTTCTCTGAAAAAGGTTGCATCAGTGTTGATCTTTCTCATTCCAATAGTAGGGGGTGCCATGCATGACATGCTCCTCCATTATTTCGTTGCATACCACCTGCGTTCTCTAACACCCGTGCAACCGCAGCCCATTCATTCCAGTAGGCCGCTGAAGCGTGGACAGCTTCCGAGGGCGACTTAGCAATGCCATTCCAGATTTTCGAGTTTCGCTCTTTCCATAATTGCCATAAAATCATACAGAAACTGGTTTTAATTGTTTCAGGTTGGCCTCCCAGCAAATCGAAAATCACACCCTTAACATTCCTAGCTCCATCCATACACATTTCAATCGTAGAAGAGATACCCGCGGTATACCAACACTCTTTTGCATATGCACATTCGAAAAACAGGTGCCAACAATTTTCCTCCTCGCTCCCACAGATTCCACAATCACCTGCAATCTCAACGTGCTTAGCTAATAAATTATTCTTTGTTGGCAAGCAATCTCTCCCCAGTCTCCAAATAAAATCTTTTACCCTTGGAGGTGCTACTAGTTTCCATATCAGGTTCCAATCCCCCTCCACTCGTAAATTTTTATTGGCCCCCAAAGAACATGTTAATTTGTATGCCGACCGTACTGAGTAGGTGCCTTTGTTTGATGGATGCCACATCACTCTATCTGTCGAGCCACTAGGGGGTAATGCCAGGTTGGAAATCCTTCCAGCATCCAGGGGGATGAGGTCTTCATCCCAATTTCTCAAATCAAGGTCAAACAAAGCAGAAACATGGAGATTTTCCAATCGCTCTACTCTGTCAGAGAGCACGAAAGGATTATCAGGGTCAGGCACCCAAGGGTCCCAAATTCGGATCATGTCCCCCGATCCAATTTTCCAGCGCAATCCCGCTTTAATTAGTTCTTGACATGCGTGCAAGCTTGCCCAGGTGTAACTCGGATCCCACCCCAAATTAGCTACAGTGAATTCGCTCCTCGGGAAATATCTTGCTTTCAATATAAGACAAATCAAGGCTTCCGGGTCTGTAATTAGCCGCCAACCCATCTTGCCTAAGAGGGCCAAATTAAACTTATGAAACTCTCTAAAGCCTCCGCCGCCTGCTTCTTTCTCGATACAGAGCTTGTCCCAACGCTTCCAATTTATGCCTTTCGTAGCATCTATAGAGTTCCCCCACCAAAACTTATTTAGCATCACCTGAAGTTCATGCAATAGAGTGGTCGGGAGCAGGAATGTTGACATACAGAACGTGGGTAAAGCCTGTGCAGCCGCCTTTATAAGAACTTCTTTACCGGATTTGGAGATCTTTTTCTGTCGCCACCCTTGCAATTTTTTCCATAATCGTTCCTTGATATACCCAAAAATCTCTTTCTTTTTGCGACCCACGAGGGACGGAAGGCCCAAGTATTGAGTGAGGTGGAAAGGTGTGGGAGGGTTTCTCCAATGGAAGTTGTGTTGCCTATCCCCTCGCCCTCCGCGGCTTGCGTCAATTCTCTCTCCCCCAGCTGCTGCTTTTCGCGTATGTGTGGCCAGCTCTTTTGTTTCTCAATTGGGCACAATTGGGTGGGCCAACTCCAATTTCTTATCACTCAGTGGCCCAAAGAAAAAAATGGAAATGGGTTTATAGTGTGTGGGGCCGTAGATAGAAATTCAGCTGCTTGCTTGGGCCAATGGGTTGGGGTATATACCCCTCTAGCTTTGTTAGATACACTCCCCCGATATATATACTCCCCTTAAAGTACATCTGAAATAGATGCACTCCCCCCAAATTATCTAGTATACCCCTTTATCTTAAAAATTGGTATGATAAATGCACACCTCTATAAAACCCTAATTTCCTCATTTCTTCCCCAATCCTCCTTCCCCTCATTTCTCCAAGCCACCGCCGCCCAAGCCACCTCCTCCAGCGCCGCCCACCTCCAGCGTCACCCGCCTCCAGCGCCGCCCACCTCCAGCGTCGTCCCGCTCCAGCACCGCTCGGCTCCCTTTCTTTTTATTTTTTCTTTTCCATTTCTGCAACCAGCGGCGACGGCGCCTCCCTCGCCCAGCGCCGTCGCCACCTCCTTCCTTTCTCCCTCTGTCGCCGCCCTAAAACAAGTAGGGTTTTTTTTGTTTTTTCTGCAAGCGGCGCCGCCGCCGCCTCCTCTCCACCGCCCTCTTCTCTCCCCGACGGCCTTCCCCATCGTAAGCCTCTGATAATTTTTTTCCTTTTCTTTCTCTGCAACTTTCTTTCTCTCTCTCTTTTTTTTTTTTTTTTTTTTATTTTAGACAAGAAATATCGATCAAAACAAATTTGGTCGACAGCAATCTGTCGACCAAAAATTTTTTTATCGATATTTCTTGTACAAAATTAATTTTTTTAATTTTTTCGATACAATGTTATCGGCGAGGGTGTTTTTCGTCGACTATAATTAGTCGACGATATATTCTACGGTCGACCAACCAGTGTCGATCGACACTGGGGTCGAAAAAAACTTTTTTTTTTTTTAAGTTTTTGAATATATTTTGGATGTGTGACGCCGGAGGTTGTGACGGCAGTGGAGGTGGAGGCTGTCGGAAGTTGAGGCGGCGGCTGCAAAATTAGGGTTAGGGTTTTGTATAAAATTAGATTTAGTGTTTTTAAGTAAGGAGGTGTATGTATCCATAACATTTTACAAATTTTACTAAAAGGGTAAATATGGTATTTTACATACATATTTAATTAATAAAATGGAAAGGGGAGTGTATCTAACAAAGTTGGAGGGGTATATACCTCAACCCTGGGCCAATTCCTTTCTGCCGCTGCTTTCAAATGTCAAATGGCCCAATGAATTAATTGAATTAACAACTGCTACATACCATTTCTATTGGGTGGGACTATTTACACCTCCATTTCGGTTTAGAACACTCCCCCTTTGAGTTTAATAATAAAATAATGAGGTAAAAACCAAAAATACCCTTCAAGTCCTATTACACTACTAAATGCACCCCCTTCACCTTTTTATCCAGCCGCTGCCACCACCGCAGTCGTCGTCGCCGCCGCCATCACCACCACCACCACCACCAAACAAACAACAAACAACAAAATTTCACCAAAAACAACAAACAAAAAAAAATCCAGAAACTTAGAAAAATTTCAATTTTTTTATAAATTTTCGACAAACCAGTGTCGACCATATTCACTCTCGTCGACACCCTGTTGTCGACGAGAGTGAATATGGTCGACACTGGTTTGTTGAAAATTTTTAAAAAAAATTGAAATATTTCGACAACTTTAAGTCGATCAAAATACACTCTCGTCGACAACAATATGTCGACGAGAATGTATATTGTCGATCTACAAAGGTCGAAAAAATTTAATTTTTTTTTTAAAAAAAAAATCGACACAGTTGGTCGACCATATACATTCTCGTCGACAATAATTTATCGACGAGAATGCAAAGGGTCGATAGACTAGTGTCGATGAAAAGAAAAAAAAAATTACCTTTAAAGCCGGAAACAAAAAAATTGACATTCGAGGAGAAAATGAAACAAAAAAACCAAAGAAAGTGGAGAAAAAAAAGAAAAAATGAAGAAGAGCAAAAAAAAAACCCTAAATCTAAAATTCAAACCTTATGGGCGTTGGGGTGGGGCGGCCGGAGTTTGGGCGTGGGCAGGGATGATGGGTGGTGGGGGTGGGTGGGTGGGGTGAATGAGTTGATTTTTTTTTTTAATTTTGCGCACAGAGAGAGGGGGGAGGAGGGAGGGAGGGATGGGATGGGATGGGATGGGAGGGGAGGGGAGGGGAGTTGATTTTTTTTATTTTTTATTTTTGTTTATGCTGCTGTACGCAGTTTGAGAAAGGGGAGGAGGGAGGGGAGGGGAGGGTGGCGACCAAGGAGGGGAGGGCGGCGACTGCAGAGGAGGGACGACCTAGAAGAAAGAGAGGGAAGGAAGTAGAAAAAAAAAAGAGGGTGAAGAATGATCGGAGAAGAAGGAGGAAGAGGAAGAAAATTAGGGGGGGTGCGTCCAGTAAGTGGGGTGCATTTAGTATGTACTATTTTACTAATAGGGTATTTTTGGTATTTCACATGATTATTATAATATAAAACAAATAAGGGGGAGTGTTCTCAACGCAAATGGAGGTGTAAATAGTCCCACCCTTTCTATTTCTTCAACTTGGGCTACTGATCATGGGCCATAAAGATGGTCTCAATTCTTGGGCTCAAACAATTTGATTAAATGGACAGCAAAATGAATTGCTAAGCCCAAATAATTAACTTTTCGATTTCATTTTCGTCTCATTTCTTCGATTGACTCCACAATATAAGCAAGGCGTGAATTTGCTCTAAAAATGCTCATTTACCTACAAAAATAGCAAACTACACCTTTTCTCCAAATCAAGTGCAATGAGTCAAATTAGTGTAAATAATCCATGAAATCTTATCAAATTATGCAAATTAAACAAATGAATTTCGAGCAATTTTCACACTAATCACTCGGTGAGTAATTGATAAATTTCACGTTTTATAATGCACAAATGTTTTAAATGATGGATACAATAATTTTTTTGAAAATTATCAAGATAATACGATTAATTCCTTAATTATTAGATGGGTTAATGTTGTGAAAGATGAACAATAATGTATATAGATAGTAGGAGTATATATATCCTTAACAAAGAATTAACCCACATCAAATTAAGATCAATATATAAAACGGTCATTACAAAAATCAATAATTCAAGATATAGATGTTAGCATAGATGTTTTAGAGACAATTATTATAAGGACATTGTAGTTGATCATATTCAGTTATTTAAATATTATTGACTTTATTAATAATATTTGGTGATACACTTATAGAATGTTATGTTTGATTGTTTGCATTTATTTTTATATGTGTTCCCATGAACCAATGATGTCATTGAGATGTGAGATCTCGATTGACTATATCATGGTTTTTAAAGTAGTCCCAATCAAGGATCATCCAAATTGAGATACCGATGATGCGATTGAGATTGGTGTGCGGTCTGCGTCATATCCTTAGAGGATGTAGTGATTCTTACAACTACGAGATAATAGGTGTCTCATGATGGATGCACAGATACTTTGAGAGTATTGGCTTGCTCAATCGAGAAACCGTTTGGTGTATTCTATTTACGTGTCTACGAGAATATCGATTTGTGGAGCAATGTAATGTCCTTCGACTTGAGGTCAATACACGCGACATGTGCGGCGTGATGGGCTTTGACCATGACCGACGCTTGCACTCCTAACGGGGTAGATTACGCATGTGTTGAGCACACCATAAAGTACATGTGTGCGGTAGTTGAACCAAGAATAGGATTCATTCCTCAAATAGATTTGGAGAGAATACTTGTCTTCTCATAACTAATTGGATCGTTAGTCATTGGCCAATGCACGTCACATTTGGAATAGTGTTCAAATGCGACAATATGATTAATTAGTGTAATGAGATAACATGATTAAATTATTGGAATAGACTCATTATCATGTTCTAGATTTAATCGGAGTATTCGTGAATGAAAGGATCGATCATATCAATGTGAGTTTCACACAAGTTGTTGTTGTATCCTCGCAATGTACCTCACATATTGAGATTGTCTGGTTCATTGTCTAGGATTCTATTAAGACCGTTAATTTGACTAATCACTTGATATGTAATGTGAGATTCTACTAAGACCCTAGAAAATTGTGATTTGTTAAACTTATAAACTTTTTATAATGTCAAAGCCTATTAATTTCCTTATCTTTAGTTCAATAAAATTGAATCTTTAATTTATTCATCATACGCAGGCAATTTAATTCCTTGAAGTGTGTATTAAACAAAAATTGCATGCTAATTATAGGTATAAAAGAGGCGATTTGAGAATACAATAAAATACTTGTGTACATTTTCACGTCGATTTGAAACTAATTCTACATGGTTCTTTTCCACAACGACACTTTGAGTTAAAAAGACGAAGAGATTTTCAATTAATTTGACAAATGAATATTGAACATTCTACTTCAATTAATTGCATACATTACTTGCATAAAAAATTCTTGATAGATTTGCATGTGATTAATTGAGATTTGTTTTTAAATTATTTTTTCTCAATATTTTAGAGTTGTTTTGTGTTTCTGTCTGTGTCGTTGTGTTTGATGTTGTAAACTTTAATTAAAACGTTTCTTATTTTACAATATGGAATGAATATACTAGTTTGCGCAAGTCGAAAATGATTTTGCGTTACAATATTACTTCCTCATATTCCACAATAATTTTTACACTTTTCATTTTGAGACATTCCATAATAACTTTCACAATATTCACAATTATACATACAAGTATGGGTGGGAATGGGCTAGGCCTAGGTAGGCTTTACGAAAAAAAGTCTGGCCTGTTAAATATTTTTTAGGCCCGAGCCTGGCCCATGGCCTGTTATAGGCTTTTTTTTAAGGCTTGGCCGGGCCTTTTTAATAAATAGGTCTGACCCGAAAGCCTTTTAAAGGCCTCTTTAGTTCTATTAGTGTATTTTTAAAAAAAAATCCTTCAACACTTGTATTTCATCAAATCGTAAAAAAACCACGAATTGTATTGTTTAATGCTTACTAGTTAGAAATTATATATATTAGACACTCTAAGATGTTTTCTATATTTAAGTATAAGTATTAGGTATTTATTATATTGTATATATATATATATTTTTTTTTTATATATTAAATTAATTAAATAGGCCGGCCTGTTGGGCTTGAAAGGCCTACGAAAAAGCTCAAGCCCGGTCTATTTAACTAAATAGGCTTTCAAAAAAGCTTGAGTCCGCCTTATTTAATAAACGAGCCGAGCCGAGCTTTAATAGGCCGAACCGTAAGCCCCTGTCGGGTAGCTTGGCCCATTCCCACCCCTACATACAAGTCAATTTTTTTATTTACTTTATTCAACTCTCAACATACATTTAGAGGAAAAAAAAAACACGTAGCATATGACTGCTACTCAAATATGGGCAGCACATTTTTGGCACAGAAAACTATTTTATCTAACTTATTTTTATGTTGTAAATTTGTGAAGCTCAAATAATAGTTTGGAGTGAATTCTTGACACAAAGTTTCAAAAATATGTAACTAAACTTAATTAATAGTCTCTATCCATTATCCATTAAAGTGTGTTTACTTTTTTTTTATATATATTTTTAAAATATATATATTTTAATTATAAAAAAAATATATAAAGTACCAAGTAAAGAATATTGTAAATAAATATTCAATCTTTGTTAATAAAGTAGAAAAAATACTTAAAAGTTAACTATTTAAATATAATAAACACATTTTTTTTTGGAAAAAGAAAAGGAAATGAAGACACTTATGGGATGGAGTACTTAATTTTAATTGAAAAGTTTCTTCATTGTTCACTTTGAAATTGTTTCGGTTAAATTTTTAATTGAAAAGTTGGAATAAAGTTAGATTAATTTATTTTTTGGTTGTTATCTGAATGAAACATATTAAAATGGTGGGGTGTTCCTAATATCACAATAGAGAGAGTGATATGACTGAATTTACAAACTTGCCATCTTCGGCGAGGATGAGAAACTGGATAAAAAATTGATCACATGTTTGATAACTTAGATTAACGTCATCTTATCTCTTATGTTGAAGATCAACACATCTAACATTATGAAATTGGAAAAAAAGAAGTATATTGAAAACAGAGATTTACAACTCATGTCGTGAGTATTCAACATTTTATAGGTTGTTTGATAATTTAGATTAAGGGTGGAAAAATTGCATTTTTGGTCCTGTAAGAATGAGGATAAATCACTTTCGGTCTTTTTTCATACACTTTTGGTTCTGTAAGAATGAGATTAAATCACTTTCAATCTTTTTTCATACACAAAGTCACGCATCTCATAAAACACACTCAGATGCCTAATATTAGATTAAAATTTTGGTAATGTCACTAAAATTATAAAACTATCAAATGTATTTTAACAATTTATTTAAATAATTATTTAAAATCGATAAATTCACTTAAAAAAATTATGATCTAAAAATTCAATCAATTATATATAATATTTAAATTAAATTATTCAATTAAATCTGAAACAATGTCTCAAATCAATGCAAAAAAAAAAAGTATTTGACTCGATTTTGATTTTTTTTTCTGAAATTATATGGAGTTAAAAACTAATTTAAATTTGGAGATTATATTTGAATATACTTTGTATATTTTTCAATTTGATTTTTTTTGTAGATTCAAATTACTTTTAAATTTGTATTTTTTTTGTATATTTCAGTTTTAATACAAGAAATTTCTTCAAAACTTATTTAAATTTAAATTACATTATGTTTTTAGTGATTTTTTAATTATATTCAAATTCTTGAATTAAAAAAATAATATTTAGATTCTATAAAAAATCCAAATTATATAACTCAGTAAGATTTCATCTAGTAAAAAAATTAATATTCTAAATTATATTGTATTGAATTTATTTATTTTGTAATTCTATAAGTATAATTTATTATTAGTTTTAAAAATATTTTTTTATTTTTTAATTATAATTACTTTTTTAGGAATATTTTTTGGTCAATTAACGGTTTCCATAAAAATAATTAACGGTTTCCATCCAAAAACAATCTTACATAACCAAATCCGCAATAAACAGGACCATTTACAAACCTCAGGACCGAAAGTGATTTTGAAAAATTCATACAGGACTAAAAGTGCAATTTCCCCGATTAAGGGTCGATTATGCTTTAAAATTCATAAAATTTGGATATCGTCTTAATCTCGGTATATTCAGTTTTTGCTATCAAATATGGTGTCTCAATGTAAACAAATTGAGAGTGTGTAGAGGGAATTGGCAAGTTTTATGTGTGTTTAGATCTTTATATTTGATTATGTTGTTGATGCATGTGAACATAAATCTCGTATATTCAATTTTTGCTATCAAATATGGTGTCTCAATGTAAATAAATTGAGAGTGTGTAGAGGGAATTGGCAAGTTTCATGTGTGTTTAGATCTTTATATTTGATTATGTTGTTGATGCATGTCAACATCTTTGTAGGCTGATTCCAAGCTAGAAATTTATCAATTACTCACTTGTCATGTCTAATAATGCACAAAGGTTGTAAATGATGGATAAAATAGTCTTTTTGAAAATAATCAAGCAATACTGATGAATAAATTTCATACTTTGTAATGCACAAATGTTTTTTTTAGGGGGTTACAAGAACAATATGATATGATCAATACAAAATAACCCACAAGATCATCTTCAACCCAGAATGATCAAATCGAAAGCTGCTCCATTCCAATCGTGAGGAAGTAGAGAGACGAGTGTAACCTATGCCCACCGTACGTCCAGATCTCCATTCTCAAAACGAGAAAAATACCCCAACTAAGGTATTCTTGTGTCAAGAAAATACAGAAAAAAAAAAGAAAAGACAAAGGTCCACTTAAAATCACCAGATCCAACCGCCATGAACCAAACGAACAGGCGCAGAGAAGAAACCAACAGAACCGCACGGGGCAAAGAAAAAACTCACAACTAGAAAAACTAGCGGAAGAGAAAACAGAAAACAAGAACAAAAGAACCGAAACTAAAAACTAGGAATCTAAGAGCAAGTAAAAAACAAAAATAAAACGAAACAGCTAAAAAATTAAAGGGGGTCAACGGATCGATCTACCAATCGGTCACCGCATAAGCGGTTCCGTTGGAGAGACCGAATCGTTGGTCTGAACACTTACACCAAGAGAAGCTCCTGACGACTATACTAACGTGATGCACCGGGGTCGAGAAGGAAAGGGAGGTGGTGTTGAAAGCGGTGTGGAAAGGTGGAGAGGTGGAAGTAGTGAGGTGAGAGAAAGAAGTGTATGGAGTAAGTTTTTAGAGAGAAGTGGGAGTCCCTCTCTAGAACATTTTAGCTTGTTCTAGTTTTTTCGTAATGCACAAATGTTGCTTTACCATTATTTGCCATTACACTTTGTTCAAAATTGCAGTGGTATGATAATATGATTAATTCCTTAATTATTAGATGGATTAATGTTAATGTGAAAGATGAACAATAATGTATATAGATAGTAGGAGTATATCCTTAACAAAGAATTAACCCACATCAAATAAAGATCAATATATAAAACGGTCATTACAAAAATCAATAATTCTAAGATATAGGATTAGTAACCTAGCTAGCCTACATATATGTGAAGTCCAATGGCTATGAGGACGATACACATGATGCCTGTGAAGATGATCGAGTGAACGAAAACGGAGATGCCGCTCGTCTCCATGTTGACGAAATCTACGCGCCTCTTGTTCCCGGGAAGCTGGAATAAGACTCCCGGAGACAAGACGATGAACAAAACTAGAGCAAGAATAATTGGTGCTAAATCTGCCATATATCTTTTTATTCTTGATTCATTTAAATGTTGTGATGCTGCTATATATGTAAATGAGAATAAATTATTTAAATGAAATTTAATTTTTTTAGTACATCAAAACTTTGGATTTGTCTCCCTTGTTATAATGATAACAAGGAGTCTTTGTCAAAATGAGGCCGGCCGGTATCAACATGCGTTTTTCTTTGGGCGGCTGAAATGGGCCGTTTCTTATGGCCAAGTCTTTGGTTTGGGCCTTTAGAGCCCATTGGGCCCCAAGGGAAGTTGGAAGAGCTTTGACCATTTCGAATGGGTGAAGATGGAAGGTGGTGTTAGAAATTAGGTTTTGAATTCTAGGGGTAATATAGTTTTTTTTAGTGTCATGATCTAGATATATTCATACGGTTAAAACCGTGGACTTCGGTTAGATATCGGCGGTTACAATTTTGCCAAATTTTAAATCGAAACCAAATCGGACCGGCTACGGTTACAGTTTTGAACCGTCGGTTTGAGTTTTTTTTTTTTTTTTTGCTCGTTTTTTATTTATTTTTCCTCATTTTTTTAAGAAAATAAACTACTACATAAGATATGAGAGTTGTTAGTTTGAAAAAAAATGAGTTGAAATTAAGTTATTTATAAAAGAATATTAAAAAAAAAAAGGCATTTCGATTTTGAATTTTCAGAATCGAAATCGAACCTTATTTTATGGTTAAGGTTCGATTTTCAAAACGAAACCGTCCGGTTCATTCGGTTCCGGTTTTCCACATGTCTACCAAGATCTATCTGTTAAAAATTTTAAGTGGTGTATCTGATACTCATCGAGGTGCAAATAACCGTTCCCGAAACATTACTACTATAAAAAATTTGAAATAAATGGGTTTCAATGACTTCTATTTTTATGCAACTTTAGAAAGTTATTTAATTAAAAATGGAATGGATTTCTTAGTGTATTGCTCACTTTGCCAAAGCAACTTGTGGTTTTGTTGGTGAGATTCTTAAAAAAGCCTCCACAAGAAGTGTTATATTCAGTAGTCAAATTTAATTCATGTGAAATTTTCATTTTACAACTAACAATTGTCCCCATAATCATTGAATGGAATACAAGTCTTCCTTATTTGGGTATTTGCAAGTAATTGTGTATTTAGATTTTAGAGGAGTGAATCAAATTGATTAATGTAGAAAAATTATAAGTTGTAATATTTGAATATAAAGTACGTTTAATGGAAAATTCACTTTTAAGTTGAGTTATGATTGCTTCTCAAATTCAGCCTAAAAGTAATTCATTAATAAATTTAAATATATATAATCACTTATGTATCTCTCCCAATTGTGGAAAATGGGGAGAAAAGTACAAATTTTATCAACTACGTGCGAACTAGATCTCCATTCTGGGGGTGAGACAAGAGAAGAGCAATGTTCCACCATACACCTAACACCAAAGTGGCGAAGAAATCTAGAACTCAAAACCGAAAACAAGGACCACGGCGTAGAGAAAAATCACACAAGGAAGTAAAACTTTGATCTCAAATCGAAGTGTTTTTTGTAGTGAACCCACGAAGGAGATGGGAGAAACAACAAATTATGATCTAAGATCTTGAAACTAAGTACTAAAAGCTACAAAACTAAGAACTAAAAAAACTAAAAAATATATTGGATCAACCTGTAAACGGTGTAGCTTACGAAACTGTTGCGAAAACCCTGATTATGTTTTAGATTTGAAGTTTTAACTTGAATATTATGGGTGAGTATGGAGAGTGAAAGAGAGAGGAGGTGGGCTTGTGTCATTTTCACAAATCTATAATACTAACCATGCTATAAGATAGTATTTCATTTTTTCTTTAAAAAAAAAAATTGTACTTTATCATATCTTACTATTCACATCCTAGTTGAAAACCGAGCAACCAAACATTCCCAAAACTTCAATTCCAAACCTCTCCAACTTTCCACACGCCCACCTTTTCTTTCCAATTTCTTTGATAAGCTTCCACCTTCATAAATATAAAGAAAAGCAATAAAAAAGCACCATTTATACAAAAAACAATTGGCACCAAAAAGTACTTATGGACACCTAAAAAGCAATCCCATTAATTATCATGCAAATATACTTTCCCTCCTTTTAAATCCCCCTTTGCAAGTTTAGTATCCCCCTTCCCTTAGCCTTCTCCATTAAGAAATTTCCTTCATTACAATAAAACACCACTACCCCCTACTTATTTCCAAACACAAACATATAATACAAGACAATCTTTTCACTATTTCCAAACAAAAACATATAATACAAGATGAGTGCTGATTGGGGGCCGGTGGTGGTGGCGGTGGTGATGTTCATCGTCCTCTCGCCAGGGCTGCTCTTCCAAATCCCGGCGAGGACGAGGGTTATCGAATTCGGGAACATGTACACAAGTGGAATCTCTATCTTGGTTCATGCCATTTTGTACTTTTGTATCTATACTATCTTGATTGTTGCCATTGGAGTTCATGTACATGCTTCTTGAATTTCTATCAACATTTTCAACTAAACATGTTGTCTTTTCTTACACCCTTTTCCCTAGTTTTTAATGCATAAATGGGATGTTTAGTTTCTTGGTTATAGAATGAGAGAAACCTAGGATTTCAAACTACTATGATCTACTAATTAAAGTTGTACTCCAAATTATATGAATTTCTTTGGACATGGTTCAAATATAATTCTAGCCTTCTAGCCTAATTTTTTTTTTCTTTTTTTGGTGAATCCCTTTCACTAGTCTAGCCTTAAAAAAAAAATGTCTAGCCACGTTCTAGCACATTTTACAAGTTTATCTGATAAATACAAAGAATTGTGTTTTTACCAAACGAGTACATGTACTAGGGAAATAATTCCACATGGTATACCGAATCATATCAATACTATATGGAAATTTCCGTTATTGAAAAAAATGATATTGTTATCGTACCGAGGATTTCAGTATACCGTAATATCGGTATGAAAAATTACATATTGTATATTGTACTAAAAATAATATTGAAGTATTGTTTACTCTAATATACTTATGCGCCGAAATTAATTGCTTAAATTTTATTTTATTTAAGTTTTTTTAGTTTTATCTTATTTTAATTTAAGAAAGAATACAAAATCATAATTTTTATTAAGGTTTCGTTATTAGGTGTGAAACGGTTCGGTACCAAAAAAAACCGTTGTATAACCATTTTTCATCATAAAATTTTGATATAGTAGGATACCGTAATCAAATTTTAACATTTTTTCAGTACGAAAAACTTGGTATATTAAAATTTCAGTATTTTTTTCAACACGTGAGATCTTTTATTACACAATGATGTAACATTTTCGTAGATGAAAGATACACAACACATAGTGAGATAATAAACTTAATTGATTGAAACGATGTAACAGAAGATGTTAATACAAAGAAATTAAATAGCAAATTCCATCAATTGAACATGTTAAATTCAAGTCCGGGGTATACATCAATAACACAAAACAGAGGTACAACAATATTTCTTATTAAAAAAAGGATTGAAAGAGGTGGATGGGGAACCGGATCAGCCGGTATAGATGTGAACATGGAGGGCAAGGATGAAAATAGCATAAAAAGCAAAGAAAATAAGTGTGTGCACCGCAATTGCCTTGCCATTAGTCTTCATGCTGCCGAATTCGACCTGTCGCGTGTTACCGGGAAACTGGAAGAGCAGTCCCGGTTGCAGAAGAATGAAGAGTACAACTCCGATAAGCACGGGGCCCCAATCCGCCATTGTGTTATTGTTTTTGCTTTGGAGAAAGAAATGGGGGGTGGATTTGATATGAATGAGTTTTGAAAAAAAGGGAACAAAGTGAAGTGAAAAGAAAAAGAAGCCTTTTTTTGTGATAAAAAAGAAGATAGAAAGAATTTTTTAATGGGTTTAGAAAAGGACATTTGGAATTCTGGTATCGTTTGTCTAACACTAGATTGGGGAACCGTTTTGTAGTATTTTTATGCTAAATCAATGGCATTTTTTAGAAATTACTCCATCGATATAAGCTTTTCATTTAAAATGATGTGATCAAGAGAATAAAAAATAAAAAAAGTAATTTAATAAAAAAGAATGAGAATTTTTTGTTGTGACAGATAAAAAAATGAAAGTGGGAAATCGTCAGGGAGTAATTTTTATGAAATTGGTTCATACATTTGAGATTCTTTTGGGTTTTTGAATAAGTAGTGATTTAATTTTATGTTAAATTAATATTTTTATTATTATTATATTGTTGTTGAACAATTATGTGAATTATGATTTAAATATATTAAAGTGTTAGAAGAGAGTTTTTTTTTTTTTTTGATACAAGTGTTAGAAGAGAGAGTTGATTGTGTTAAAAAAAAACCCCGAGAGTATATTTATAATTTATAAATGTTGGGTTATTTTTCAAAATCAATTTTTAAATCTTTAAGTAAAAGTAATTAAAAAAAAGGTTTATTAAGATCCAAAGTAATCATAGTGTTGCTGTATATGTAGTTGATTCCTAGATTTGAAGTCCCGAATTTAGTAATCATACAAGTTTTTTATCAACTAGAAATATAATTCATGTGAATCAAGATCAAACAAATGTTTTTATATATTTTTACATATGTTATAAAATGATGAACATGTGGTAATTATTTTGAGATAAAAAAATGAAACATGAAATGGAATAAATGATGTCAAGCCCTTTTATTTTGGATGCACACTTTGGATCTCCTAATTAATTATCACCTTACTTCAAAAAAAAAAAAAAATTATCACCACTCTTTTTTTTTAATGTTGGTGTAAAATAGTGAATAAAACATAAAATTGAAATGTAATACAAATATATAAGGAATAAAGGATACGTGTGGGAACCAAAAATTCTTATCTTTGAGGTAAAATGTTTATTAAATTTACTTTATTGAGCTTTGCCAATTTCTCAAAAAAATGTTCCAAGTACTTGTCACTTCGATCTGTACTCTTTGCTTAGATTGAGAAAAAAAAATTAAGAACAAATGCAAATATATATGAGATGGATTTTGTTATACCAGCTCAAAGGAGACAATGAGAGCTCGAAAATCGACAAAGAACAAATAATAATAGTTAAGGAGACATAGTTTGATCGTCAACACCATGTAAACTCTGCTATAAAACACTGGCAAATTTTTTACCTCAATTTATCTTAATTAGCTATATTTTATTAATGAAATATTGTACTATAATTTGTTGTGAATTCCATGATCATAATCAAGTTAAAAACGTTTTGTTGAGAAACATAAAAATTCAAGAAAAAAAAAAGTGCAAGTAGCAAATTGTTTTTTTACAATATTCTCTTACTTTTATGGGATTCTCACTCTCTCATTTAGATGTATATGAACCCAACTAGAGTTTCATTCCACTCCAACACTCTTTAGTATATTCTCACATTTTTCTCTTTGCATATCATATTCAACTTGCAAGAACAAATTAGCTCAAATAGATTTATATATATTCAAAAAAAAAATTATTAGAATGATTGATTATGGTGCTGTGATGATAGCCACTGCCCTTTTTGCATTCTTGTGCCCTGGATTAATGATCCAAATTCCTGGAAAAAACAAGCCTGTTGAATTTGTTAACATGAAGACCACTATTGCTGCAATGCTGTTTCATACAGTTCTATACGGTTTGCTTCTTGTCCTTTTTCTCGTCATGATCAATATCCATATCTACGTGTAGGGCGCGAAGAATCAAGCCCTTTTCTTCTTCTCCTACTCCATCTCCTCGTTCTGAAAGATGAATCGAGTGTATCGTGGTTTGTTGTTATTTAAATTTGTGCAAGAATAAGAATAATCTTTTCTTTTTTTAAGTGTATTTATTTATTTATCATGTTTGTGATGCAATTTTTTTTTTAATTGGCGGGTGAAAAGGAGAAAGAAAGTGTCAACTTAAAATTTGGATGATGTTCTTCAATTTGTTTATTGGGACTTTAGATTTCCTTTTTAAGTGATTTACAAATATTATTAATATTGAAATCACTTTTTCTTACTTTGTTTACTCTTTCTTGTGTTTTTTTTTTTTTTGACGGCCTCTTTCTTGTGTTCTTGTGTAGTGTGTGATTGAGAACTTTAATGGATTGATCTAGTTGTGCCTTTCTAATAGGCATTCTTATCTTCACCCTCGTTCAAAAGCGAGATTAACTTGGTTGCAAATTTAGAGCAATCAACATCAATTTTTCATCTTTTTAAGTTGTCTAAATTTTGATTTTTGTCGTAATTAAACTTTTTACTATTCCCTCCGTTTTTTTTTTATAAGATGTTTTAGACTTTTTTTCTTGTGCATAAATATAAGATGTTTTAGACTTTTTATAATGTTTATTTCAATTATGCCCTCCCTTAACTTGAAAAGATTTGAAATTTAATGAGTATTATGGAATGAAATTAATGTAATTAAAAACCTTCTTTATTATCTAGGGTATATTTGTCAAAACATACCCTTTCTTAATTATAATAAAATTTTCTAAAACATCTTATAAAAAAAAACGGAGGGAGTAGTAAATAGACGTTAAATCATCCAGACTAAAAATGATGATAGGTTAAACAATGAATCAATGATGATGATCTTCATAAATTTAGAGTGACAATATACGATCTAAATAAAAAAATGTTTATAGATAAAAAAAATTAAAACACTGAATTTTGTAAATATGGATAACTAATTCAGAGGCAAAATTATGGAAATAAAAAAAATAGTAAACTCAAAGGGGGAAAAAGTTTTCCCTCCATCTCAATTTAGATGGGGCATTTCATGTTTACCCGTAGTTTAATGTGAGAATTATTTATTGTAGTATTAAAGGGATAAAGTAGAGAATATGAAAGTCTTTTGAGTAATAAAGTAAATAATAAAATATTATAAGTAATAAAATTGAATTATAAGTAATGACATATAATGTAATTTTGAGATGTTTGAAGGGTGTAGTTTAAAATGAAAAAAAATATTTTATTGTCAAATAAAAAGAAATGCTCAACCGATGGAGTATAATGCAAATTTTCAAGGATTAATCTGAAATCCTACCCAACACTATGCTATCATTTGAATTCAAATTCAACGGTTGAAAATCTGCATTGAGTGCAGCAGGGACTTCCAAGTCCCAATATGCATATAAAATATTGCAACAAATGAAATCAGAGAAATAAAAGTATAAACAAATTAAAACATAGTTTTTCTTTTAATTAGTACAACAATTCAACTCTACTACACTAGGAAATTGGGATTGACCAGTATTTGAGAATTTGAATGTAAAAAGTATGTTACTAATGTATTTTAATGTAAATGTAATAGTATATACATACATTATTTTTCTATCTTTTCTTTTTCACATCAGTAAAACATAAAAATTAGCAGAGGATAATCGAAATGGGATTCAAGCCCCCACAAATTGCCATAAAACAACCAGCAAAATTCAATCCAAAGCTGATTTAAATTCAATTCAAACTATTAATTAATCCAAGAAACACTATCATAACAAGGATCGAAGCATAATCCATCAACAAATATTACAAGTTTGGAATCAAAAGGAAGTAAAGAGATGAAATCAACCCATAAAGACATGGATACCAATAGCTAACAACAAAATACAAATTAGAGCAAAATAGATAATGGTGTGAACAAGAATGGAAATCCCACTTGTCTGAAAGTTGCTGAATTCCACAAACCGATTACGGCCCGGAATCTGAATCAACAGGCCCGGAGACAACAGCACGAACAGCACCACCGCAACGAAAACCGGGCCCCAATCCGACATCGTTCCTGCTCTCTCTATCAATTCAATGACAATTGGGATTGGGATTAATATATATATGTGTATGTATGTGTGAGAAAGAGGAAAAGGCAAAGTTTATGAAATGAAGGTATTTGAGATTCACATAAACATGTGAGATTAGATTTCTTGGGTGTTTAAATTTTGATATTCTGCTTCTTTTGTCGTCATTGCACTCCAACTGTGGCGGTGGGGGTGTTTGGGGTTGCTTTTCTCTACCTTTTCTAAATTTTTCCATTTCTACCCTTTTTTTTTTCAATTTTTTTTTTTTTACATATCCACCTACATTTTATATTATACTCCCTCCTATTCAAAATATAAGTCGTTTTGACTTTTCGTTTTCTTTGCAAAATATAAGTTGTTTTGCATTTTTCAATGCAAATTAATTGCATTTATTCCAAATTCACCCTTAAGATTAATAGCTATTTACATAGATGTATTTTTTTAAATGAGAATTACAAGCATTCATTAAGGGTAAAATGAGAAGTCAAATGTTTTCTTAATATGTGTATGACCTTAGGATGACATATATTTTGAATAGGAGGGAGTATTTATTAATAAAAAAACGCTTATGACAAGACAATACGAGTATATAACTAATTAATAACTAATTAAAGTAAATTAGCATACAAAGCCAGAATATGCTACTACAAGGACAGTAACAAAAACTAAATTTTTAGGACGAATTTTTAGTAACCGAATATGTTTGGCTTTTTTTTTTTTTTTTTTATGGAAGTTAAATACCCATCCCTTTTTTTCCCCTCTCGAACCCAGGACCTAAAGCCTAGGTAGTGGTGTTCTAACCACTTGAGCTATCCCGAGCTATCCCACTTTGTCGAATATGTTTGGCTTTACAATCAGCAAATTCACCAAAAAACGCAGTACCTGTATCAATAATCCAATTAAAACTAAGAATAGACGGTATGGAAAATTCAATTGTGGCACAAATAATAATTGTTTGGATTAACCTTGCTGCATACATGCCTTAGAGAGTTGAGGTTTAGCAATAATCAACTGGAAAATAATAACCCAAAGCCTTCACAATAACTGGCAAAAAGAATACACAACACTCCAACACATGAATCCAAACCAATAGTTTTGCAAAACTAAACAGCGTTTTTAACTATAAAAACACTTGAACTTCATTCAACTCCCAGTCGAATTTCAGTCTGGCAATCATGCGTAGTTCAAGCGGAAAATGTCATTTAGCACGTAGAAGCTTCCTTGAGGGGTTGGAATCAAATGGAACATCTGCGCAAGTGAAAAGCAGTCACGATATCAGAGGTCAGGCGAATAAATCTTGAAATTGAGTCACCAGCTAGTATGAAATTGCAACTTTCAATTTGGTACTCTCATATAACTTTCATAATCTAGCAGAGAAAATAGTAATTGTATTCTCTAAATTTAACCCCCTAAAGAAATCAAAATTTCGATAGCAGCACTATTGACTACCAAAGACCAGAATTTTATTTTACTACAATAGACATCATAGGTCCAGTCAATTGGACCTGACGAACATGACTTGAGTGCCCAAGATTGGGTGTGTGTTTATATGGTTTTATCATAAGTTTCATAGAACTATATGATTTGGGGTTCTTGAATGTTATTTTATAATCGATTTTAGATTGTAAGGTGATGAATGCAATAGCTGAGATTGAACTTAATTTCTGATCTCAGATATTCGATTATTTGGAGCTTTATTTTTGTTATTTTGAAGTGCATGTTTCTGTGTGTTCTGTTCTTTTTCCTCTTATTGGCCCTGGGAAAAGATAAACACTCAACTATGTATGCCAGAAGCAATGCCTCCTGCCTCCAAGAATTATTTTTCCCAACAAATGTAACAAAGATCAATGATATATTTTGGCAGAGCTAAACAAGTTTTTCTGTTCAATTGAAAGTTGCAATTTGTTATTAGAAAAAAAAAAAAAAAAAGTAAAATACCATCAGAGCAAGAATTATTTAATTTTCTATGACTTGAGAAATTTAAGTTAAGTAAATGGAAGGTGTTGGGAATCGTCATGCCAGTTTTCCTTTTACTAACTCAATCGTAAATTATTAATCACTAAGGCTGATACATTCCAAATGCACACAAAAGGCATTGACATCAATCAATGTTATGCAAACACATTAACCAAAAAAATAAGAGTTACGGTCTATATATACTGGACTATGTTATTCAATATTTTTAAGTATCTAGAAGTCAGTGACTGAGGGCACAACTGAATCATAAAAAGCTTTCAGATTCTAAATCTTAGACATGAGGTATAAATACATTGGACTTTCATATTTGAAGCTTGATTGCTTAACTGATAATGCATTAACTAGACAAGGACACAGAAACTAGCATTGTTCTTAGAGCATAGTGTTTACATAAACGTGCATGAAAGTATGAGATTACATTAAACAGAAGTTAACTAGCTTAATTTCTAAGCAAATAAGCAGAAACTTGAAAATGCAGAACAAGCTCACAGCTATTTTACTAAGGATAAGTAGAGCACAATCATCTTACACTGAGAGCCCATGATAATATAACAGGAAAACATCCTTCATATTTTCAACTTCAATTTCTAAGAGCACATAGTTCACAAAGAACTTCTACGTGCAGGTTTCTTTTAGAGGCCAGCATTCCAATCACAAAAACTTGTTCAGATAAAACTGAAGCTCAGGCATTTCATTGAATATTTCTAGAGCATAATCTCCAACTTGCACGGCAAAGGAAAATAAAGTTAATACTAATTTCCTTTAGCAGATTACTAAGACTTACTACAATTACTGCCTTCCTATATTTAATATTTCACACCATATACAATGAAGGATCGAGTGCATCTTTGTTTAATTGTTTTACACAACAGTCTTATTTGCAATCCTGTGAGATCAATAACTAGGAGTATCTAAAATCCAGCCAATAGTTACAGTTTTTTACTTTTTTATGCAGGAATGTGTTATTTAGAGTTGATAAGTATCTATCGCACTCATATTTACTGAACCATAAAATACTATTCTAGATCATATGTATCTATCCCGTCAAAAAAAAAATCATTGTATCTAAGAAGTATTAAACATTGATTGTTCATATTCCAAAGCAGGATAGCTTCAAAGAATCAAAGGTTATATGTAAACTTGGCAACGACAAATCAATTAGCATTTTCCTACCGTGCATAAAAAATGAAATTGCATTCAAACTGCAATTAAGCTGCCTAGTGACTAATGAGGAAACGATAAGCAGGAACTTGAAAATGCAGAACAGACTCAAAGCTACTAAACTAAAAATTACTAGAGTCCAGAGCACAGCCATCTTACACTGAGAGTCATGATTATATCTATGTTAAACTACTTTCGCATTTTCAACTTCAAATCCCATGGTTCACTTGACTTAGAAAGTTAGAAAATAAATCCTACAAGAAAATGCTTTTAAAGGCTTACACTCCAATCTCGAAATCTTTCAGATAAATAAAAGTTCAGTTCATTTGAATCTTTGCAGAATACATCTCTAGATTGTATGCCAAATAAGATTAAAGTGACTGTTTATTTCCTTCAGCAGATTACTAAGACTTACTCAAATTATTGCATACTCAAGTTTACACCATATTCAATGAAAGGTCGAGTAGATCTTATTTCGGTATGCTAGGGGACAGGACCGAATTAACACTCAACCAAGTAATTTATTGAACTAAAATTATTCTCTCATAAGAAAAACCTTATCACGCCACCTGTTACCTGTATAGATAGCACATTTCAACACAGTAATGATCTCCGCAATTTCCTTTATAAGAAATACACACACGCGGACAAAATAACAGCAGATTAACTACTCACGGACCAAACTATAATCGACATCTACGTTTTATATCTTCTTTCTAAAAATGCTATAGTTAATCGCAAGCCAACACTAACAACGCATCAAAACCTAATCTAAAACAATCACAAAACGGTCCAATAATCGGTAACAAAATTCAATTTAAATCCTAAATCACACAGAACAATACGACAAGATGTTCGACAAAATACCTGACTGAACTTGAGAGCGTGCTGCTCACCGGCAAGCTGGAGATTACCGGAAACGAAAACGAGCATTCCACCGGCGGGGCCCGACGGCTGGCAATCAACCGTGCTAATCTGATGCTGGCACTGCTGAAACGGTAAACTGGTGAGCTTAGCCACGATGTTTTGGGATCCCATGATTTTCTGGCCCTCAAAGGTCAACATCGACACGTCCTGATACAGGCCAGCGAGGCCGGCCCGATTGGCGTCGAACGTCGAGTAGTAGTGCTCTACGAATGCCTTCGAGACGGCGTCTGGATCCATAACAAAATCGGCTTTCGATTCGGCGGCGCGGCGGCTTTTCCCCTGTGATTTTGCGGTGTTTCTACCTACTTGAGCACAAGTCAAATTCGCACACTCGAGCTCTCTACAGCGGAATCCGTATGAAATTGATTTTTACACTTTTTTTTGTTTAAAAAAAATAAAAATGAATGTGTTCTGTTTTTTTAGCTGGAAAAAAACGCTAATGAGGGAGCTCGTCGATCTGGGACCCACCCCACATGATTTTCTGAAAATACTATCGAATCATTTTTTCCGAACACAACGTTTATTGAATATTCATTATTTTATTATATAAAATGAATAGATTGAAGTATAATAAGATATTTGCATGCCATTTATAAATAAAGTGAATTGTTTATAAAAAAAATTATGACAATTTAAATAAATAAATCCCCTTATATACTAATAGGGAGTTTAAATTGATGATGTGTCATTTTGTGGTTAATTTGGCTTATGTGTCATTTTGTGGTTGATTTGGGTTATGTGTCATAATTTAATGAAGTTGTTAATTTTATAAAGTATGATGTGTGTAATTAAGTTATTGGTTGAGTAAAATATGATTCATAAACTCTTTCCAAATATTATATTCTTATTAACTATTTCTTATTATTTTAACATTGACTAATTAAATTAATTTTTATTTTATTTACTTAACTTTATTGTAGTATTCATTTTATTTTTTAGTTTAATTTATTTTTGAACTATTTAATGTACTTTTTTAAAGTGTATTTTTATTGGGGTGTACAATTCTTTATTTAATTAGTTATTAAATTGTATTTTATAATTACTTTTATCTTATATCTCAAGTAATTTTTTCTACAATTATTTTAAATTTATTGTAAGTTTAATGTATTTAAAAAAATTGAGCTCGAAAATATATATGTAAAACTTATTATATAATTTTATACATAATAGTATTTATTATATATATAATTATATTATTTTACAAAATTAACAAATTTGTTATATATACATAATACACAACTTCTATAATATAGAATCCCCTTATATACTACGGAGTAATAGGGAGTTTAAATTGATGATGTGTCATTTTGTGGTTAATTTGACTTATGTGTCATTTTGTGGTTGATTTGACTTATGTGTCATAATTTAATGAAATTGTTAATTTTATAAAGTATGATGTGTAATTAAGTTATTGGTTGAGTAAGATATGATTTATAAACTCTTTCCAAATATTATATTCTTATTAACTATTTCTTATTATTTTAACATTGACTAATTAAATTAACTCTTTTTACAAGTCTACTTTGTCCCTAAATCATACCTTTTGATATTTGTTTGATTGAAAAACAATATTGTTTTATTAATGTGTTGTTATGTCATTAAGAAGTCTAAATTATGTTAGATTCGAACACAATTAAAATTGTCAAAAAGACTAAATTGCAACTATATTTAAAGTTTGTGATTTATTTGCAATTATCTTAAAGTTTAGATTAGATTGCAAATGAGGAAAAGGTTATGATTTAATTTGCAATTAACTAAAATATTTATTTATTTAAGGTGTTGTGGTTTATATTGAAGGTTGACTTACAATTTATTAAGAGTTATTTTAATATTATTTAAATTATTTGTTTATGAAATTTTATAATTTTTTTTAAAGTTATTTTCATATTTATTAAATGTAAGGTGTTGTGGTTGATATTGAAGGTTGAATTACAATTTATTAAGAGCTATTTTAATATTACTTAAATTGTTTGTTTTCGAAATTTTATAATTTTTTAAAAAGTTGTTTTCATATTTATTAAATGTCAACGTCTCATTTCGTTTGTTTTTCATAAATTTTCTTTATAAAATTAACTAACATAAGCGTAATTATTTTGTATAATTCAAAATATTATGTTAGTTAAACTTTTATATTAAGTATAACACAACGTTATAATAAATATAATTGAAAAAAATGTTAAATTTTTTTAACAAAATAATTATAATTCTAGGAAATCATTTTTTTAAATATAATTATAAAAATATGAAAAAATAAATTTATCATTAAATATTTAAAAATATATTTAAAATTCCGTGTAATACACGGGTTCTACACTAGTAATGGATGAAGTAAAGATAGTGGTATGAATATTATGAATAAGATAGTGTTATCACGAGAAAAAAACTATTTACGTCCCGTAACTTTTACCTTTTTTAAAAAACGTCCCAAAATAGTTAAAATTTTAATTTACGTCCCATAACCTTTTCAATTGCTTAATTTACGTCCAATTTTCACTAGAAATCTCCAAATTTATATAAATGGGACGTAAATTGAGCAATTGAAAAAGTTATGGGACGTAAATTAAATTTTTAATTAAAATGGGACGTTATGCGAAAAAGATAAAAATATTCAACAAATGTGTACAATTCACTATAAAATTAATGCAGTTTATGTTATACAATCAAATAAAAAATAATTTATAAATTCACAAATTAATTAATTATTATAAAAATAAATTAATTTACCTAATTCATTATTAGGAAAATTATTAATTTACATAATTAGAAAAAAAATTATAATTACAATATAAGTATTATAAAATAAATTATGAATATTAAATAAAATACTAAATAATATTTTAAAATATATGAAAATAAATTTAGAATAATATTTAAATAAGTAAATATTTTTTCATAATATCAAAAAATATACTATATATTATCAAAAAAAAAATTAAAAAATCAATTAATATACTCAAATAAATATAATTTTTATCTTTAAAATAATAAAAATCCCAAATAATTTTTTTCTATTAAAATGGTCAAAAACTCTTATTAAAACTTAACAATTATTTTAATATTTTAAATAAATACAAAAATCCATAAATATTTAAAATTCCCAAATAAATAAAAAAATATTCAAATATATCCAAAATTCTCACCCTTTACCCACGGTAATTGAAAGATGATGAACAATATATTTTTTAACAATTTGTTAATTTTTTTTTTTTTGTTTTTCATTTTTATTATATAAATTTTAATTTGATATTAGTTCATACAAAAATATGTGGACCTAGTTTGTGTAATACTTAGATTATTTTTTATATTTATTTGATTCCTTTAAAATAAATAATTTTATAATACTTATATTGTAATTATAATTTTTTTCTAATTAGGTAAGTTAATAATTTTCCTAATAATAAATTAGGTAAGTTAATTGATTTTTATAATAATTAATTACTTTATGAATAAATAAATTATTTTTTATATTAAAATAAGTTAATTGATGAATAATTAATTTATGAATAAATGAATTATTTTTTTATTTGATTGTATAACATAAACTACATTAATTTTATAGTGAATTGTACACATTTGTTGAATATAATTATCTTTTTCGCATAACGTCCCATTTTAATTAAAAATTTAATTTACGTCCCATAACTTCTTCAATTGCTCAATTTACGTCTCATTTACATAAATTTGGAGATTTTTAGCAAAAATTGGACGTAAATTAAGCAATTGAAAAAGTTATTGGACATAAATTAAAATTTTAACTTTTTTGAGACGTTTTTCAAAAAAGGTAAAAGTTACGGGACGTAAATAATTTTTTTCTCGTGTTATCACAATTTAAGTAAATGGACACGCATATTAAAAAAGTGTAATAACGAGGAGAATTTTGAGGGGTAATTTTGGGCAGTTGTTCACTATTGGATCTCGCCAATAAAAGCCCTTTATAGTTTTCGTTATTGAGATATCTTTTTTTTTTCATTGTTCCCAAGAATTGTTTTGGGTAATCTACTCCCATGCTACACAATCAAATATGAAACTTGTCGTCATTCTTTCCTCATGAGCAGGAAGCACACCAACAACGTGTGTTGCGTGATTATATTGTATTTTTTGCACTTGACAGGGTGGACAGTTGACCGGAAGAGAACTTCGATCGCCCAGTCAGCAGGCGGACGACGTGCTTATCTTGTGTGACAAGACTAAAGAGAAATCGAAGCTTTCGTCTAACATGCTATGGTCTCAACGTCCTTACGAGGTAGTGATAAGTTTCACGCGCTCTAAGCCCGACCCTAAGCTACTAGGAAGATTGGTCGCAATCTAAGTGGTACCACCCACCCTACCCTACCATTTACACGTGGACGTCCATTCTATAATCTCCCAAAAAGGAATTGCAGCGATCTTGAAAGAGGATCCTATAGCGATAAATAGAATCCCCATAAAAATACCACTAGATCGAGCACCGATGATTTTGTATCTAATCTAAATCTTGGCTAATTGATCGAAGTAGGTAGCTCTAGTAAATCCATAGATCATGGAACAAATAGGGTGGGTAGGCCAAAGCACCACACTACATGTATAGACGCAGACTCCCCTCGTTGTCGTACGTGCGATTCTCACCATATACGGCTCACACAAAGACTCCTAGATCCATCCGAGCCTTTTATTCCACCTCTTTTATTAATAAAGTAAAGAAATGAATTGACTTTTGTGTATGTGTGGAGAAAAAATAATGACATTTGTGTAAATTTGATGATATTGTGAGGGTGGAGTTTATAAAAGATTTTCCATTTGTGTGAAAGTTATCGGGGAACGTTCTGAAAAGGAAAGTGTGAAAGTAATTATGGAACAGAAGGAAAATTATTTTAAAAAAATGAGAATAATGAAATTATACAACAAACATAATTGAAAGAGTATTTGATGTGTTAAAATTTAAAACAATGTCATACATGCACTCGCCTGCCGCCCAGTTCTTTAATACGTGGAATTGTAAAAAAATATTAATGAATATATTAAAAAAATTGAAAATTTTTATAAAATGTAGATGTATGAAATTTTATTTTTGTTATTGAAGAAGAAAATGAAAGAATGGTTGATAAAAATAAAATAGGAATAAAAAGTGTAAAATTGATTAGCCATTAAATTTTGAAAATAATTGTTGAAAAATAAGAGATGAGATTGGAGAGAGAAAAGAAAAAATAAATACTACTAATACTAATAAGAATACAGACTTTTGGAAAAGTCATGTAAAACAAGATGTGATTCTGAAATAGTTATACAAGAGATTATACATATTAAGAATATTTGTTAGAATTAAATGAATTAATTTTATATCATTTTACAAATTCGGATTTTAGATGAGACATAATTTATTTATGGTATTATAGTTTTAGGCTAACGTCCACACGTCTTGAATTCAAATTACAGTGAAAGCAATTTTACTTATATTAAATTGTTCACTCCGACCTTTTAAGAAGATATAGGTTATAATTCGAACCACGAGTTAGTGTTGCAGATTAAATAGGTTAATTTTACATTTATCTACAAATTCGAACTTTTAGATAATACGAAAATCGAAATTGATTAAACCAGAAATTTATACTAAGTCGAATAAAAATGTATATTGTTTTACATTAAAGACTATCATTATCATGAATCATGTTCATACAATACTTCGTCGTGGAGAAAAATGTAAGGGAGAGTTCTTTTCATGTACTTTCTTTTTTTAATGTAAAAAAAAAAAGTATTTTTTTCTGTAAAAAAAAAAGAGATTTTTTTAACGGTTACATTAGACGTGTTAACACATCTTATTATTAATAACGACTTTGAGTAAACTCAACTGCACCACCATTCCATTCCTTCTAGTCTTCTACCCTCAAGTCAGTCGCCGCCGCCGCACAGCCCACCGGTAACGGCCTCCGGCGATCCTCGTGGTGTTAATCAATCTATACGCCAAAATCATTATCCCAACTTGAGGATTCTAGATGTAAAACGCGATCGTTGATTTGACGGGAATTGCAAGGTTCATATCTTCTTATTTATTCGAATATAAGGCTCTTTACTTAATAGTTCACAACGTTAATTGTACGATCTTTCTATTATACACATGGAATCGTTAATGATACTGATTCTTCTTAAGTATAGTTGGTTATATGGATTCTGTTTCAATTATTTAGAAACGAAGAAATAGCATGGGAACTGTTTCACAAAATGCCCCAGAGAGAGTAAACGAATTTTGGTTGTTTTGATCTCCAATGCAATGTAACATTAGTTGTTATTTCCCTGTATGTTATGAATATAACATACATATATGTTAACAGCATGTCATATTTTTTATAAGCAAACTGCTTTCTTGATGTTTGTTCAAAGAAATTGTGGGGGGTTTAGTTTGCATCAAAACAACTCCGAAATTATTGCTTAATTGTTGCTAACAACTCTCTGTTGTGCCTTAACTTGAATGATCTTTTCTGGTAAAACTTGTTCCCTGTTATCATTGGCATATTGATATTACCTTGTGTTAGTCTCGCAACTATCTAATATTCTCAGTTACCTTGACTTGCAGGCTTGCTACCTATTTTTTGATCCATTTTTATTCAACTGACAGATGGCGCCATCTGAAAACGGTTACATCCCTTTCTAATCTTCTTGCATGTTATACTATAAGTATTAGGGGTTATATGGAAATGAATATAGAGTAATTGTGGTGGTCAATGAGAATAAAAGTTGATCAAGTCACCTTCATCCAATTAGAGCAATACACTAACAATGTACACAATTCTCATTGTAATTCACTTTTTGATCAGTTGAAGAATTTAAACCAAGCGCCCCTTACTAACAATCTCAATTGGTGGATTTGTAAGCTTAATTTTAGTATTTTGGTTCCACATCTTGGTTGATGTGTATGCTATTCTTATTCACAGGAATATGCATAGTGATTATGGGAGTCTCTGGTGCTGGAAAATCGTGAGTTATTTATCATCATGTCCTTCACTTTAGGCATAGTAATTCTAGTATGATATGGACACTTATGTCTTTTCATGTGTAGAACGATAGGTGGGATGCTGGCACAAGTGATTAACGGTCGCTTTCTTGATGCTGATGATTACCACCCACAATCAAACAAAGGTAGGTTCTTGATTTTACAGATTTGTTCTTGTGAACCGTGTGAAACTAAGGGAAATTGAAAAACAAAAAAAAATCATGTAATTTTGATGATATTATGAAAAGGCCCTGTAATTTCTGAATTATACAACTGTTCCCAATTTCTCTACCGGGAGAGGCTGTCGTGAAAATTAACGAATAAGTCACGTCAGACAAAAAACTTAACAAACATGCCCAATAACTTGATACAGCCAGTCAATAGATAAAAAAAAAATACAATTCTAAGTATTGGGCTCGTGAACCAGTTGCCTAATCGGTGGGGGATAAATAGTGTGTACTCAATATTTGATAGAAACAACCCTTTAGAAAATCACGGGCAATGCACATGTCAAAAATCGGGAAAAAATTAATTGGCCTGAAAATTTAGTTTAGTGGTTTATATGCAACAGATTGGTAATTTGTATAGTTTGTTGCAAAGACAATAGTTCTATGTAAAGACCAATAGTTTGGTGGTTTAGGTGCAATTTCGGTGATAGTTTGGTGGGTTTAGAGTTTCATAATATCATCAAAGTTATACAATTTAGGCTGAAACTAATGGTTTTGTCCCTCTAAACAGACAAGATGAGGAACGGTATCCCTCTTTCGGAAGAAGACCGTATCCCATGGCTTGAAATCCTACGCGATGCCATCAGAGTAAGCTTGGGAAAAGGCGAGACTCTGGTTCTTGGATGTTCTGCCTTACAGAAGCATTACAGAGAAATTCTAAGACGTGGAGACCCAGATTATATACCAGGTTCAAATGTATGTGCTGTAAAATTTCTTCTTTTGAGTGTCGGGGCTGACATGCTTTTGGCTCGACTGGAGAAACGAGCAGCAGACGGGAAGCATTTCATGCCTCCTAAACTCTTGCAATCTCAATTAGACTTGCTGCAGATTGATGATGAATCTGAAGGGATACTCAAAGTTGATGCTTCACTTGATCCTCACGATACTCTCAAATCCGTGCAAGCTATACTTATGCCCTATTTGCATTTGAACAACTCTGTTTCAACTTAAATCATAAGCTCAAAATGTTACTATTACATTCTCAAATCCTATTATATTTTGGTGGATATTTCTTCTGCATTAAAATTAATCAAAGTTGATAAAAATGGTTTGAGTGGTGGGTATGATCAATTGATCATCCAAGTTGAAAATATGGATGAAAATATCAAAACTTTAGATTTTTGTGGAAATATCGATGAATATATAAAAATTATGAAAATATGGACCAGGACATGGTTATGGGCTTGGGCCCTTGATGGGTTGGATCAGATTGGCTCAAATGGATGTATGACTCAACGTATAAATTTACTAATATATAGAAATTTATTCAGAATAAATAATTTCTATTCTCAGAAGTATCATTCCAATATTATTGGAGATACATTACAATCTTTTTACAAATAATACAAATTTCAGAATCAGAAATTTATCTAAGAATTTTGCTCTGACTGTATTTTTTTAAGCTTGCGTTGTTAGACCATCAATTTAACTAAATATGATACTGCAACAATTCAACCTAAAAATAAAAAATAAAAATAAATCAACCATAAGTCAACATCACCTGCATTTAAAATAAATGGACAGGATATAATAACAGCCACACAATTGCAAATAATTATTTCGCAATTTTGAAATAGCTACTCGCATAGAAGAAGAGGACAGTCCAAATAATTTTCTTTTAAATATTGTTATTTTTCTTGGCAATTTAATATTCCTATTTTTCATTTACTCGTGATTTCTGCGTTATCTATAAATAAATTGAACATGGACTCACATATTCCAGTCGAGTCATCTTGTGACATATAACTCATACGCCTTGTTTAGTTTGATTTGATTAGGGTGGATTATATTTGATTGACTTTTTATTCCCAACGAATCAAACATTTAGTTTGATTGATTGTGGCCCGAGATTAATGCAAGGCACGACAATTGTTTACTATTTATCATGCATACGTGGAATTACTAATCATAAGAGAAAGGTGAGTTAATTTATCCAACATTATCTCATTCATCCATCAAAACTAACCCTATGGTATAGGTGACAAAGTGGGATAACTCAAGTGGTTAGACACTACCTAAGCCTTAGGTACTGGGTTCGAGTCATGGGGAGGAGAAAAAAGGGATGGGTATTTAACTTTCCATAAAAAAAAAAAAAAAAAAAACCCTATGGTATAGGTTAATTATATGATTCTAAAATGTGAATTTTAAATTGAAGTATTTGTCTTTCATGTTTCGGGTTTATAGCTTTTTTATTTTTCCTGTCTCTGTATTGAAATGAAAAGTCTTTTAATCTATAAATTGATAGTTTTACTATCGTTTATGCCCGATTGATAAAACTTCAATAAAAATTATACTCCCGCTGTCCTGAAATTACTTGCATAGTTTGACCTGCACATTGTTTAAGAAAAATGCCCGATTGATAAAACTTCAATAAAAATTATACTCCCTCTGTCCTGAAATTACTTGCATAGTTTGACCTGCACGTTGTTTAAGAAAAATGAATTTAGTGGTTGATGATGTAAGATAAAGGAGGAGTATTTCCTGAAATTACTTGCATAGTTTGACCTGCACGTTGTTTAAGAAAAATGAATTTAGTGGTTGATGATGTAAGATAAAGGAGGAGTATTTTAGGTAATTTGATGATGTGTAAAGTGGATTTGATGATGTGTAAAGTGAAATTTATGGAAAAAAAGAGTGACAAATTTAAAAATAAAATGATGTTGTGAGGTTATTAATTTTGTGAGGTATTTCCATATTAGGAGTGTGCAAGTAATTTTAGGACGTCTCACTAAGGAAAGTGTGCAAGTAATACGGGACGGAGGGAGTACATGGATATTACGTATTTAATTTTACTTTTTCTTTCCTATAAATTAATAAATTTAAAGTGATCTTCCAACTCGTCGGTTTGGTTTTATATGTCTGGTTCAGAAAAATCTCCCAATTTCTATCACGTGTTTGAATTTGGTTCTGGGATGTTCTTGTCCTAAAAAAACACAACTTTGATTTATTAGCAATTTTTCCTCTTTTTTAAGTAACAAGTTACCAATTTAATCTATTATTTTATATATATTTCATGTTATGTCCTTCATAAAATAATTTCAAAACTTCAATATTTAAAAATATATATATACAACAAATAGAAGAAATAAATAAAACGGTTAACTCATATTTTGAAAAAAGTTTTTTTTTTTTTTTGGTTGCTTAATTTAATACAGTAAATCACAAGAATGTTTAGTGCAATTTCTAAATCATAAACAAATTATGCGTAATATTTGCAAACGACGAGAGATTTTAGTGTAATTAGCCCTAAAATTAAATGGCCTTAATATTCGTCATTTATAGTAACGTATGATGTATGATTATGTATAAACAAATCATGCGAATACTAAAATAATTATCTTGCTCACATTAAATAAATTAGAATTAATAATATGATTAAAAGTAATAAAATATCGAAAAAAAGTCGTGGGACGGCCCAGAAAAGTCATGGTAAATAAACAAAATGAAAACATGAGGTTCATGCCATTAAAAAAAAATGTCAATCATATCATAGGTACAGTTACAATTTAATTTTCTAAATTGAGGAATATTATGACTTCAAAAAAAATAATAATAATAATAAAAGGAATATTATTAGGTATATCCCTTAGAAATATGTGTACACAGAAAATTGCAAATGAGTTTGCAAAAGATCAAACTTAATCTCTCTTCATTGGCAAAAACTTGTGTCGGCAATTTTATATTCCTTCCCTACATCAAATTTGAACCCAATATTTTATTTTTTCGTCCATAAATTTTTTTCTTATACATTCGTCGTTGAACTATCATTTAATTATTTAATTTCTCATTCAATTTTATTTGCTTTTTTTTTTTTTTATGAGACCTCTGATACTCCTATTTGATTTATTTTACCTATTTTTTCTTTTAATTTGTGTCCACTTTGATGAGCATTAATATGGTGGACAGAGAGAATACATGAAAATACATTTTTAATACTTATATAATACTCTATTTCGACTTGTGAACTTATGATCTTTAATTTTTCCTTTTAATTCAAATTTTTTTATTGTCCATATACTCTCTCCAATAACTCCATCTCTCTACTTCTTTCTATATTTTCATTTTTTTATATGGGTTGATCTGTTATGTACTCGAGTGCATATTGTGCACCCTAGTCCATGTTGCACTTTTCAGTTTACTGACTTACACTTTTTGGTAAATGGTGTTGCACTTTTCAATTATTAAACTGTATAATAATATTTTTAGTAATAATTGAAAAGTGCAACACCATTTACCAAAAAGTGTAAGTCAGTAAACTGAAAAGTGCACATGGACTAGAGTGCACATCATGCACTCGAGTGCATACTAGACTTTACCTTTTTATATATCTTTATTCTCAATAATCCACTGCACATAAAATATATTATATTCTTTAATTAATGTGTAAAAAATAATTGAGAAACGGGAGTATATAAATCTCATGTTCGGTATATAATATATAAATAATAATAATTCAACTTTATAAATATTTTTAGACAAATTTACATTAATAAAACATAATATGAAATGAATTATCGTATTTCTATTTCTATTAAAAAAGTCTATTGATGTCAATATCTTTACAGGGTAGAAATGGATCCATAAACATGTTTCTACTACTTTCCCCGTCTCATAATAATTCTAATACTTTTTTTTTTACCTTCAATAATAACTTTCACATCATTAAAATGAAAAACATTTATAAACTATACCATCATAATATCCACAATTTTACATAAAACATCATTACTTTTGGGTCTACACATATATATAAGTCAACTTTATATATAAAAATTTACAAAATTATCCCTCAAATCTTACTTATTATTATATTCTCTTATTATGTGTGTATCAATCTAACTATGAAAATTATTGTTAAATGAATTGAGTACTGTACCTTACTTAAGGACTCATAACTTTTGGGTATGAGTTTTAAATTTTAATGTATAAATTGTTTATTATTATTATTATTATTATTATTATTATGAGAAATAAAAGTGAAGGCATTGAAAATTTGAAAGAGAGAATGAGATATAGAGAAAAGTAAGATATAAAGAGAAGTATAAGAATAAAAAATTAAAAGATATTTGTCAAAAAAGTTATGAGAAACTTATAGACATATGAACTAAAATGACAAAATGAAAAGTTTATTGGTAAACGGAGGGAGTATTTTTTTAATGTGAATAAAGTAGTGACATATTAAAATATTTTGAAAAGATAGTTAAAATTCATTTTACTATTTTAAGCTTGGGTTATTAAGTAGGGAACACAAAAAAAAAATAGTAAAATGGGGAGAATATTATTTTTCAATTAAAATATTAAAAAACAAATTATACATAATACTAAAAATCTGGAGTAACACAAAACGGGTCGACACGATCTGGTCCGGGTCGCCCCAACCAACCTGTTCATAGAATGAGATGGGTCCAGGTATCTAAGTAACCGTCCACCCGGCCATGGAGCTGGAAATAACTCCATTCCACGTTTTCCATTTGGCCTTGCTGGCTGCAACACGTTTTCAATAATTCATACGGAAAAGTGAAGCTTTTCATAGTGGGGGGCTTCTAACTTCTTTTATGTCTCATGTATTTTAATTTTTTTTACTTTTTTTTCTTAATTAATTTTTGTTTCATGTACAAAGAATAATATTAATAAAAGGGGGAAGAAAAATTAAAACTGCGTGCAATAAAAATAATACAAATAAAATCAATCATAAATAATACTCTCTTTGTTCTCTACTTGATGACACATTATCTAAATAATATTCTAAAGGTGATAGGTGAGAGTAATGGGGGTTGGTTCCATGGAAATTTGACTAAGGTCCTAGGGGATGGGAAAAAATCGTTATTTTGAGAGGAAAACTGGACGGGGAAAGGTACTCTTAAGGATAGATTTAAGAGATTATACTTAATTAGTATAGACAAGGGAAAAACTGTAGGGAAAATGGGAGTTTGGGAAGGGAATACTTGGAGGTGAACTTGGAATTTGATAGGGAACAAATATCTCTTAACGATCTCTTATCTGTGATGGACAGGTTCAAACTGAAAGCAGGAATTGAAGACTCATGAAAATGGAAAGCATCGAAGACAGGGGAGTTCTCCACAAAAGAGACGTACTCAACTTTATTCAACCAAAACCAAGACACTCAACCAGAAGACAAGCTGTTGCAAGGGTTCAAGATCATATGCAAGAGTTTTGCACCATTAAAAGTCAAGGCTCATGCATGAAGGCTGTTATGGGGAAGACTACCGACTCGGTCCAACCTCAGAAGAAGAAACATCCTCAACCAGAATGACGATTTAAGGTGTGTTCTCTATGGCAACAGTGAGGAAACCAAAAGACACATCTTTCTGGAATGTCCCCAAGCATACTAAGTATGGATGGAGTGTTTGTCGTGGCTCAAGTCCCCGTCAGCACTCCCGTCAAACATCCTAGACAACTTCCTAGGCTTTGGGGGCATGTTAAAGTGTAGGAATGGTAAAAAGATAGCTACTTGTATATGGCTTTGTTTGGTTTGACTGATATGGAAATGGAGAAACGCAGTACTCTTCAAGAATGAAACTTTCTCGATCACAAAAGTCAAGGAGGAGTTGAGAGCAAGAGTATGGAGCTGGTTCACGATCAAATACCCCAATCGGAACAACCTACCCTTCAGGTCATGGGTGCTAGATCCAATTAAGTGCGTGATTTGAAAATTGTGTAGTGTAAGAGTTTTTTTACTTCTTTCTTATGCTATATCCTGTACACTGATTTTATCGGTATCTCTTGTACCCAATAATAATATAATCTTTTACGATCAAAAAAAAAAAAAAAAACTCCTTAAATCATCACAATATTATAACAAATATTACTACTTTATTAGTACATTAAAAAATCATTTTATTATTATTTATAAAACTGAAAAGTTTTTACACATATATAACTCAATAACATTAAAGAACATCATTATTATTACTCATTACAATCCGATTCTTTTTAACAAACCAAGTACTTAGAACGTAAATTCTCCTAAATTATTTCACACAAATGTTATTTTAACATTATCAAATTTTATTTAAATAATACTCCGTATCACTTTTTATATAGGGATCAAGGGAGATCCGTCTCACAAAACTCACGGAATGAAATTCGTAAAACTAGCCTCACCCAAAATTAGCTAATACACTATAAATTAAGTGAAACCATATTGTAGAACATCCCAGACAATTAAAAAAAAAACTATAATGAGATATTTAAAAAATTAAACTATAAAAAACAACGTAAAATTGGAAATTAGTCAATGTGAGGTCTTCTTCACAGTACGTTTATTGGTGTCGCGTCAATTGGATAAGGTTAACTTTAATAGTATAAAATTATAAATACATCATGCATTATAAAAAAGCGTTGGTAAGTCAATTCAAAAACAAATATACTACACCAATTAATTAAAAAAAAAAATCTTTTTGAGATAGAATTAGTCAATATTATTCTTAGAATTGAAATAAAAAAAGAAAAAAATGGTGAGAGGGGGAAATGAGTAATGGTAGAGAAATATAATATAAAAATTATAGAGATAATGGAGTGTTGAAAAAAAATTTAAAAGAAATTGAGGGAATATCAGTTTTAATGAAATTATATCAAAGAACCTGTCAAATCTTTTGTTCACGTGAATTTTTTTTTTTAAGCTACACTTTATATGCACAATAATGATATAAAAAATATATATATACATAAGAACTACTCTCCTTTTTTAAAAAAAAACTAGCTTATGTCGCATGATATATATAATATATATATATATTAAAATAATATTTTATATATATAATGTCACTATTTAAAAAAAAAAATTGACTAAAAACAAAATTACATACTAAAAAATTACTTAGAATTTAAAAATTAAAATTCTACACATGTTTTACTTTGGGATTTGAAAATCGATTTTCAAAATCTATTTAAAACCATCACTATCAAAGGTATTGATTTAACATAAAGTTAAATTCTTATTATATTATTTCAACAATAATATAATAATACAATGATATAATAAATTCAATCATCACACGATCCTCTAATTATTAGGAGTAATATAATACTCCTTTCGTTTCAGGATTACTTGCACGATTTGACCGACACGTTTTTTAAGAAAAGATAATTTAGTAGTTGGTGATGTAAGATGAAGATGAAATATTTTTTTTAGTCCTATAAGTTTAGGTGATTCCAAAATAAATCCTTTAAGTTTTTAACTTTACAAAATACGTCCTATATCTTACAAGTTAATAATTTTAGTCCTTTTTTAAATCTATTTTAGTCCTTTAAGTTTAAACTCACTAAAAAATTTTAAAGTCGTTTAGTGGCTCCGGTCAAATATTCAATTTTGATTTTTAAGTAATTAAAATATATATATAAAAAAGTAAACACTAAATAATTTTATTTTTTTTAAGTCAACTAAATAATTTATTTAAAATCTGAAATTATAAAACTTATTTATTTAAAACCTGAATATACGCCTCTACCCAAATATCAATTTTAAATTATTTAAATATCTCACTAATTCAAAATTTTCAGTTTAACAAAATTTTATTTAAAATATAAAATTATAACTTATTTAATAAAAAATATTCAGTAAAATAAAATAATTAAATACCAACAAAATAAAATATAAAAATTATTATATAAATCGTAAATAAATCTACATTTTTAGCAAAATAATAGTACAAAATATGTTTATTTAAAATAAGATTTTTTTTGCCAAAAAAATTATGAAGATATTAAATTAAAATATATATATATAAAAAAATTTAAAAAAATGAAATAATTCTAATTTTTTTATTATATTGATAAATTAAAAAATATAATATAAACCATAAGTAAATTTTAAAATAAATTCAAATTTGAATATTTGATCATTATATTGATATAATTTACATTTAGGGGATATGAAGAGGTTGGATTTTTTTTTTTTGTCTTTTTTATATATATTTATAATATTCTTGATTTATTAATATATATAATTTAGGCTTTATTAATATATTTTCTAAATTCAAATATAGAAAATCTATCAATTTATTTTTTATTTTGAAAACACGATCGGATCGGGGGTGGGGAGTATATTTTTTATTGAATTAGTAATCTAATTTTAAAATTTTAGTAGATTGGAGTAGTATTTTATTGTAGTATTTTATTTGTTTAAACTTAAAGGATTTAAATAGATTTGAAAAAGGACTAATATTAATAACTTGAAAGATGTAGGATGTATTTTGTAAAGTTAAAACTTAAATGATTTATTTTGGAATCACTAAAACTTATAGGACTAAAACAAATATTTCCCCTAAGATAAATGGGGTATTTTAGGTGAATTGATGAGGTGTAAAGTGGATATGATGAGGTGTAAAATAAAATGTATGTAAAAAGATGGTGACAATTTTAAAAATAAAATGATGTTGGGAGGGTATTAATTTTGTGGAGTATTTCCATATTAAGAGTGTGCAAGTAATTTTGGAACGTCCAAATAAGAAAAGTGTGCAAGTAATCATGAGACGGATGGAGTATTACAATCCATTCAATCTTACACGATACTTTAATAAGAAATATACATATTACTCTACCATCCTCGAAATTTTGGGTACGTGATTTAAGAAAAAAATGTAATGATTAAAGAATTAAATGTTAATTTTGTAAGCTTCTATATATAAAGTAAATAAAGTAGATGAATTAAAGTGTATGGTGGGCCCCAAAAGTAATGACATGAAGGGTAAATATGTGTATAGGGGTGTAAGTTAATCGAGTCAACTCGCGAGCTACTCGTGCTCGACTAAAAAAAAATCGAAATCAACTAAAAGTTAATCGAGTCGAGTTTCGAGCTACTCGAGTAGCTACCGGGTTCGAGTTCGAGCTACCCGGTAGCTACTCGAGTAGCTACCGGATTCGAGTTCGAGCTCATAAATGCTCGCCTCGGCTTGAAAGGTTCGCGATTCTAATCGAACTTGAACAATATTTACTATTTTACCATTAATATTTAATTATATTTATATTCAAGTAATCGAGTCGAGTCGAACTTGAGTTTATTTTAGAAAAAATATATTTTACAATAAATTTAAAAAATTATATAGGTAATCGAGTCGAGCCGAGCTTGAGCTTCTTATCGAATCGAGCTCGATCTTTAAAATTTTAGGCTCGACCGAGTCGAGTTGAGTTTCGAGTATAACAATCGAGTCGAGTTTCCAAAAATTAAGAAAAGTGACTAAATAATAGATATAGTACAAGTGATGTGATTGAGAGGGGAGAGAGATAGAGAGAAAAAGTAAGACATAAAGTGAGTGAAGTATAAGAAAAAATATTTCCAAAAAAAGGTATGAGAAACTTATAGAATGGTAAAATGAGAAACTTATGGACGGACTAAGGGAGTGTTCTTTAAAGGTTTACAAGATCTTAATAAAATAAAATACAATTTCTTATTCAAGAACTTGATCTTCAAATCAATACGGAACACCACAGTATAACTATCCTCTTCAATCAATAGTGAGAAGAGAAAAAACGAATGTTCTCTTCATCTTAAAAGACGTCCAAGTCTCTTAAAACATCAAAACAATCTCTTCACCTTACTCATTATCTCACACTTTTTTTTTTCCTTTTTCTTTTAAGGCTTATTGTTGTCGGAAAAAAAAAAATGGGAGCAATGTTTTTTGATCTCCACGTAGGGAAATAATTTACTAATTTAGCAATAATAATAATAATAATACTCTCCAAAGATGAGGTGACAAAGAATATGGGCCACGAACGCCCCTTCTCTTCTCCAAAAACATTACATCCATCATTGTCTCTCTTGGTCCCATCGACACTCGAACAAAAAAGCTTTACTCCATTTCACAACAAAAATAAATCAGCACCTCAAAATCTGCCCTGTTTATGTTTCTCCAAAGCAATATAAAATCACCCCATTATCAAGAGGTTTCAGATTCAATCGAAAATGAGTTGTTTGAGTGACAATCTGTCCTCATTCTTCAACAATCGATGGCTTGTTTTTGTTGCAGCAATGTGGATACAATCTTGTGCTGGGATTGGGTACTTATTTGGAAGCATATCGCCTGTGATCAAGACTTCTTTGAACTATAATCAGAAGCAAGTTGCAAGATTAGGGGTTGCAAAAGATTTAGGAGATAGCGTTGGGTTTTTAGCTGCTAGTTTAACTGAGTATTTGCCTCTGTGGGGGGCTCTTCTTGTTGGGGCTATTCAGAATTTTGTGGGATATGGTTGGGTTTGGCTTGTTGTTACTGCTAGAGTTCCTGCTTTGCCATTGTGGGCTGTGAGTATCTCTTTTTTTTTTTTTTTTCATTTTCTTGATTTTGATCTGTTTTTCAGCTTTGGACTTGGTTTGAAGGGATTCTTGGTACATGATCTGGGATTCTTGATTGTTATTTACTTGATTCTAAGTTGATGGATGCAATAGCTGAGGTTGAGCTTAACTTGAGTACGTTTTGTATGGACTGTGTTTACTATAAGTTTACCATGAATCATGATCCGTTTGTGGTTTGATTATTGATTTGAAGGGAATCTTGGTACATGATCTGGGATTCTTGATTGTTATTTGCTAATTGATTCTAGATTATAGATTCTAAGTTGATGGATGCAATAGATGAGGTTGAGCTTAATTTCTGGTGTACGTTTTGTATGGACTATGTTTACTATAAGTTTACCATGAATCATGATCCGTTTGTGGTTTGATTATTGATTTGAAGGGAATCTTGGTACATGATCTGGGATTCTTGATTGTTATTTGTTAATTGGTTTTTGATTTTAAGTTGATGGATGCAATAGCTGAGGCTGAGCTTAATTTCTGGAGTACGTTTCGTATGGACTATGTTTACTATAAGTTTACCAAATCATGAACCGTTTGTGGTTTGATTATTGATTTGAAGGGAATCTTGGTACTTGATCTGGGATTCTTGATTGTTATTTGCTGGCTTTGTTTAGACTATGTTTACCGTAAGCTTACCATGAATCATGGTCGCATCAGTGACCCGTTTGTGTTTTGATTATTGATTTGAAGAGGATCTTGGTACATGATCTGGGATTCTTGATTGTTATTTGTTAATTGATTCTAGATTCTAATTTGATGAATGCAATAGCTGAGGTTGAGATTAGTTTCTGGAGTACCTTTTGTATGGACTATGTTTACCATAAGCTTACCAAGAATCAGGGTTCCAAACCCGCATCAGTTACCCGTTTACATGACAGATAATGTTTTCATGACAAGCCTTAGTTGAAAACGGTTTATATAATACTTTGCCTAGTTTCTGATCTCAAATATTGGAGCTTTTTTGTTGTTGTTGATTCTTGAGTTGAGTTGGCTTCAGTTTGAAGTGTGTGTTTATATGAATTCAAAAAATGATAGTAGGGATGATATATGTATGATCTAAAGGCACATAAAAGAATCGATTCGTGTTAGGAAATGGTAAGAAGATTGAGCTGAGCATAAGATGGTTTTAGCACATCCTTGAAATTTGATCTTTGAAAACTTGCACAAAATAAAGCATCTTTTTCTTCCTCTTCAATTGATTGTTATCGTTCCTTACGCAGATGTGTGCTCTTATCTTCATCGGGACAAACGGTGAGACGTATTTCAATACAGCATCATTGGTTTCTTGTGTCCAAAACTTCCCCAAAAACAGAGGCCCTGTTGTGGGAATACTCAAGGGGTTTGCAGGCTTAAGTGGAGCAATCTTGACGCAAATATATACCGTTATGCATTCTCCCGACCATGCTTCACTCCTATTTATGGTTGCAGTCGGCCCCACGATGGTGGTCATTGCTCTAATGTTCGTCGTTAGGCCAGTTGGAGGTCACCGACAATTAAGAGCCTCCGATGGATCCAATTTCACGCTTATTTACAGCGTATGCATCCTTTTGGCCTCTTATCTGATGGGAGTTATGCTCGTTCAAGATCTAGTCGATGTAAACTATACAGTCATTACAATCTTCACGGTGATTCTGTTTGTCCTTTTGTTGATTCCCATCGTCATCCCTATCACACTGTGTATATCCCAAGACCGTAGCTCAGAAAACGAGGCACTTCTGCCTAGTGAGCATGACCAAGGATCGAGCAAATCGGGAGAAGATATGATCTTTAGTGAAATGGAAGATGAGAAACCAAAAGATATGGATCTGCTCTCGGTGAATGAGCGGCAAAAGAGAATCGCCCAACTACAAAATAGACTAGCTCAAGCTGCAGCAGAAGGAGCTGTGAGAATCAAGAAACGAAGGCCACGAAGAGGGGAGGACTTCACTATGATGGAGGCTCTGATAAAGGCTGATCTTTGGCTTATCTTTTTCTCTCTTCTTTTAGGCTCTGGCTCGGGTTTAACTGTCATCGATAACTTAGGACAAATGAGCGAGTCCCTAGGGTACGACAACACTCACGTGTTCGTTTCCATGATCAGCATTTGGAACTTTCTTGGTCGTATCGGTGGTGGTTTCTTCTCAGAGAAAATCGTCAAGTGAGAACTTCATATTGTGCTTTCATTATGCATCATATAGGGATAATAAATATACAAAGGGAAAATAATTTCTTTAGTCTTGTAAGTTATCATAATTATGATTTTAGTCATGTCGACTTTCACGAATTGAAAATAGTCTTGTAGCTTTTAATTTTTCGACATTTTGGTTCGGTGACTGGGTATAAAAGGTAAAACATTCGGTTGACCAATCAAACTTTGTCACGTCAGTGTCAACTGAATGTTTCACCTGCCGGACCAAAACATCAAAATTTGGAAGTTATAGAACTATTTTAAATTCGTGAAAGTCGATACTCGATAGGATTGGAATCAAAATGCAGATATATTTGTATATTTTGCCTATATAATATCCATTCTTTCTCACAAAAATCGACTTACTGCTAACAGGGACTATGCGTATCCAAGGCCCGTATCGTTGGCAGTCGCTCAAGTCATAATGGCAATCGGGCATTTCTTCTTTGCTATGGGTTGGCCAGGGGCAATGTACATAGGAACTCTCCTCGTAGGCCTCGGGTACGGAGCCCACTGGGCAATTGTACCAGCAGCTGCCTCTGAGCTGTTTGGCTTGAAAAGGTTCGGGGCGTTATACAATTTTCTAACCCTAGCCAACCCGGCCGGTTCTTTAGTGTTCTCGGGTCTTATCGCGAGTTACATATATGACCGAGAGGCAGAGAAACAAGCTGGGGGGCTAAATGGTGGTAATTTATTATCTTCGTTTTCAAGTTTTGTACATATGGATGAGCCTCTAAAATGCCATGGCTCGATTTGCTTCTTCCTAACATCGTTGATCATGTCGGGGCTTTGCATCATTGCTGTCATTTTGAGCATGATTCTCGTTCATCGAACAAAGTCCGTCTATGCTAACCTGTACGGAAGAACAGTAAGATGAACGAGGGGTTGTAGTATGAAAGATTCGTGCACGTTGATGATGCGATTCTATCGTCTTTATTTGTTTGTGTTGTTCGTGTACATCATTGCTGAGAAGCAGTAGGTCTGGAGTGTGGGTTGATCATTGGAATCAATGGAAGCAGCTGCAATGTGGAGTAGTATATTCTTTGAGTGTTTATTATGATATTTGTCTGTATTTTGTATATTTTGTATTCTTTGGTGATGTTTTTTGTTGTGGTTTTGAATTCATTCATGGCTTTGTATGGTTAATTCCAGTTACCTATTCTTTGTTAGCCATCAATTTATCCATTCATTCAACTCATATTTGAGCTAAGATTTATGTATAGATGTGTACTTTCTTTTCAAAGGAAAGAGTTTCTTTATCTGAATTAGGAATGACAATGGAGTATAGCAAATTTTTTAATATACCGTTCAAAGGAAAGAGTTTCTTTATCTGAATTAGGAATGACAATGGGGCATAGCAAGACAGATATCTCAATATTCAAATATGTCCGGCGTATATAAGCATCCGCCCACGTTCGTTATGGAGCAGCATTTTGAGCCTCGCCTAAGTCTCATTATATATATACTGAGAATATTTAAAATGAAATAAACTAAACATTAAAATTTATAAAATTATATCCAAAATGAACAATAAATTAAATAATCAAATTCACGACAATTTTATGTTCAAAATTAACAATAACACATAAAAATGATTATGTATGTATATATGTCTTTGAATTCGGGGTAGAACAGGACAAGACAGGATAATAAATATGTAAATTCATGTATGTTCTGCGTGCAGTACTGCCCGTTTTTATAATAGAGCAGAGCATGGAGAGATTATAGACAGGACGGGGCAACTTTAGGACATTTTACCATCCCTAAACTGAATGTATAGTTTTTTTGCTATGGATAATAGATTGTGAGTTGACATAGACTCATAATGTTATGATGTCAAAAAGGATTTTTGTCCAAACATTAATTGATTGTATATTAGTTTTATATTATATATATTCTCAAGTGGGTAAAAAGTTGATAAATATAAAAGTATATGGATATTCTCAGGTGGTAAAAAGTGGATAAATATAAAAATATACGGAGTTGAAATGCATTTTTCTAATGTATACAAGGAGACAATATATGAAAAAAAATCAGTAAAGTAAAAAGTAAAGGTAGCTAAAAGTAAACTGTGTTTCTCCAAAAGCAAATGCAACAATATACTAAAAAAAAAATCGAGTACGTATGGGAAAAGCTGCATTCTCCCTTATAATAAATAGATAAGTTATAACATCATGCTAAGTGAATTTGTGCAAATTTATTAATTCCATCTAAAAAAACTAATAAAGCATCTTAATCATATAAAATTTATTTTTAAATTCCTAATTCCTATTATGCTCTTATTTAATGTTAATAAAAAATATTAATGATTAATTCAAACAATCATTAAATTCGGGTAATTAAGACAAAAATGTTGAAGTAAAAGTAAAGTGGACTATAATTTAAGACAAAACAAACAATAGAGTTTGACAAAAACTTGTGTGAATCTAATTCGTACAAAGTATCAAGTTTTAGTGATTCAAGATGATTAGTGCATGAAATCGAACAATTTTTAGAACATGATACTCTGTATTTTACTTTGAAAAAGAGAGTTCACAAAAGACTTACTCGTAGAACTTAAATGGATTTGGAGCTTATACGAATCAAAAGTTCCATAGCTATACAGTACAGAGGATTTTAAAAAAAGCTAATAATGGAAATTCATGATTCCAAACCTTGAGCTTACTAACAAGCCGGATTACTATCTTGAGAGGCTTCAGCAAGTACCAGTTGAGGTTGAAATACAATGCCCTCTTTTCTAGCTTTTCTACGTTGACGCTGCAACTTGAATGCCTCTGCCTTTCGCAATCTATAAATGTTGACTTTGGGTTCCTCTACTCGAGGATAAACGCTTACCTGCATATTTTAAAAAGCCGAAAAGCTATTACAGATTTTTCCGTTGATGGAAGTGAAAGAGTAAACAGAGGGTTAATGAAGATAAACACTAAACCTTCTTCTTATGATCAGGCCCAAACTTTTCAAATTTGACCAGTCCATCTATCAACGAGAAAATAGTGTGATCCCTGCCAATCCCAACGTTGTTCCCTGGATGAAACTGCATACATTGTGCGGAACAACAATGATATCGTTAACAAGAAAAATGACGTATTTTCAGATACTCTTGCCTAGAAGATGAGCATGAATTTGGTGTCAACATGCCTCCTAAGTCCTTGAAGTATTAAGGAATTTAAGATAGAAATTCTTTATTATGGTGATCTTGATGCATCAAGTAAAGATAAGAAGAAGCCTCAGTGATAAAGCTATGCAAAGATGACAAATCACCATTAGAATGTGATATACGAGACTTCTCAACTGCTATAAGTTGAGCACGAACAATTATGCAGGTAAGGTAAGAGGAGACCCCTGATCCAGAATATTTATTGTCCTTGATGTGTGACTAACATCTCCATTTAACTCACACCAGCTAGAAAAATATGATTTCGCAGGAAAGGGTACAAAAAGTATAAAAGCGGCCACATTGGCAACTTCAAGTTTTGTGTTAACGAAAAATAACTTCCAGCTATAGGTAATGATACAACTGAAATTCCAGTTTTTTTGGGAAAATATATGTAATACTGTAATAGGGTGGGAAGATGCCACATAATTATTAGTCTCGTACACCTCGAACTGAATGTATAGATATTAGATATACCTAGACTTATCTATGCACCTCGTTCACTAGCCAACCTTATTTTGTGTTTAAATTTTCAAAGCTTTGGAATCCACTGGCCAGTTCGGTTACAGTGTAATTACATATCCTAGCTGTAAAGAATTGTGACTTACGACCTCACAACAGTGCATTATTTCCCATCAATTAAGACACCCATACGGATGTGTGTTTGTGTGTATATGGTGAACACTACACATGGTGTATTTATCTATTGTAGCATATCCAACTATACAGTCCAGACCAGGCAAATTTCCAACGTAGAGTAGGCCTTCTGTGAACCAAGTTTACATGAACTCTCTTCTTCAAAATAGTACATACGAAGTATCACATTTTGAAAAATACTTGAATTTATATGTTACTCATCTCATTAAACCGTGATACTAAATTACTACATCATACGTGTACTAAATAACATTATTGAAGTTCACAGTAAACTTCTGTGAACCAAGTTCATAGTAATATTTACGCCCCAAATGCAAAACACAAATGTACTAGAAAAACGAACTAATAATTTTATAGAGCAACAGCATTACAATAAAATCAAACAAAATGTGTGTTTTAATTAACCTAATCCGTTCACAAACATAGCACATGAGACCCAAACTCACTTGTACAAGCAGCAAAATTCAAGGAATTCTCAGAATATAAAGCATAATCCGCAGAGTAAAATCCAAATGAATTGACAAAAAACAGAAATCAAACCTTGGTGCCGCGTTGCCTGATGATAATGGAGCCAGCCTTCGCGGCTTGGTCGCCGAAGATTTTAACTCCGAGCCTCTGCCCGGGCGAATCACGGCCGTTCTTTGTGCTTCCAGCTCCTTTCTTGTGCGCCGACTCAATTGTCAGCGGCGTTTTCAACGGAAACGAAACGGTGGCACTCTGCCCAACGTAAACCGAACCGAAATCCCCTCTGAAAAAGGTCGACGAGGAGGTGGAGCCAATGGAAAGTCCTTTAAACGCCCCTACCAGATTGAAACTCAAACTCACAGCCGCCATTGCTACAAGTGAAGTGCCTACAGAGATGAAAACGAAAGTATAATTCTAGAAATCGAAATTACAGTCTAACAAATTGCTTTGAAGAAGAGGATTGAATTTGAGTGCAAATGTGGTTAGAGAGAAATACCTTATCGATAGTTCTATCCTCGGGAGCAGGGGGTTATTATTTTGTATTTTTATTCTTCTTGTAGAAAATGTTCTTTTTTTTTTTTTTTGACAGGGTAGAAAATGTTCTAGAAAATACTTAAATTAATTATTGGAGAAAATATTTCAAATATATGGGAAAAAATAAAAAATATTACTGTACTAGTTCTAGTTGAGTAATTTTTGAAGTTACTTTCACGTCCTAAAAATAAAACCTATACGTCCAAGTCTATGTTAATTTAAAATTGGCCCCAAACAACGTTTCCCATTTAACATCATTTCCTCTAGCTTGTGAAAGTTTAGGGGTGTAAGTTAGTCGAGTTAAATCGCGAGCTACTTGTGCTCGATTCGAAAAAAAATTGAAATCGATTAGAAGTTAATCGAGTCGAGTTTCGAACTACTCGAGTAGTTATCGAGTTTGAGCTCATAAATATTCAACTTGAAATATTTGTAAACCTAATCAAGTTAGAACAATATTTACTATTTTGCCATTAATATATAATTTATATTTATAAACAAGTAGTCGAGTCGAGCATTAGTTTATTTTAGAAAAAATATGTTTTATATGCATAAAAACATGCACACACTAGAACTCTATTCTCGTGATTCATACATTCATAAACACGAAATCACACATTACGTGCACGATTAAAGAACATCATCTTCTCTCCGTCAAATTCTAGAAAATATTACTCCGTAAGATTTACACTGCATTAAGGAGAGAATTATCACCCAAGTAATCAAGTGTTCTCCGAAACTATATTAAACGCCGGAGATCTCTCTGACATGCTCTACAGGTCCCGGATTAAACGCCGGAGATCTCTCTGACATGCTCTACAGGTCCCGGAGTAAGCAGTTGTACACATGATCGTTCTTCAGCAACTGTACAAGATTAGTTTTGTAATTGTCGATACGCATACAACTTTACCGCGCCCTCAAGTGTAATACGGAGTAATATTTTATCTCATATTTTTTTGTTATTTCATTATAAATCAACTGTGCAGAACATCAATGGCCGTACAAGAAGCATAACTTTAATAATAGAGTCTAAAAGACACCACAATATGGATGTCAATAGTAAAACAGAAACAAGTGAACAACATGGGAGATATATAATATGTACACAGGTCATTGAGGTTTCCTCAACACTAAATTGTGGCAGAGAAGTAATTAGGTGTTTCCTCAAATATTCCCAAAGTAGAACTTAGATACAACTGACTGAAACCTCTATATTGGCTGAAAGACGGGTGACACGCTTCTTTCAACGACGTCCTGTATCTGCTCAACAGACAGCAGTGAAGCCTCAGGTTGAAAGTTGGTGTTCTCCATCTGTTGGCGGATCTGCACAAGCACGAGCAACCTCCTTCATTAGATTATAAATTGAGCAATTTACCGAACAATCCAATAATTAAAATTTAAGACAAAACAAAAATGATCACCCCAAAACCACTCAAAGCTTGACTTTACCCAATTTGGTCTAGTGCCTTAATTATCCACAGTTTGAGACAGTAAAATTACTAAAGTGTGATGGTGTTCACAAATAGTACCTCAAAGAACCATAGGAATAGAAGAATGTTAGATTTTGGGGTGTTAACTGTATACATAGATCAGAAATGACTAATGAGATGTCTTAGAGATGATCTATGAGTCCAAATTACGGAGCATAGAAATGATTGATGCTTTTCAGGACATGTAGTTTGCTACTGTCGATACATCAATGCTTCTCGTGTTTCAATCTCCATAAGCTGCATTAGGACAATCTGGACCTTTGAAAATACACATGTGAACCATCATAAGTTGGCCAACTATATGGGATGTGGCTTTGACATTATAAAGCCGAGACCGATGCAAAAAAAATCAATTACTTGATACAGATTTGCTGGAAAGATTAAAGTATGATCAAGGGCTATATTATTGCAAGTGTCAGAGTAAATGGTATAGGCATAGGTAACGCGCATGAGATATGTAAAAATATGGAATTACGATAATTAACTAAAATAGAAATTGAATTTGATGTGAAGCACCAGGAGCATAGGTATAAAATAAACAAACTACTAATCTAAAATGCAAACCTTTTCAAGGATTGCAGACTGATCATCCGGCTGAAAGTCACGTATGTACTTCAACATCTCCAGTTGCTGTAAATATGTTTCTTTTAAACTACCATCATTTTCAAAAGTCTGTTTTTTTAAATAAAGAGAATAAATAAACCTGTGCTTCTAAATACTGCAGCATTTCCATTCTTTCAGCAAAATATTCTGGTCCGAGCTCTGCTTCTTCACAAGCTATCTCCTCCCTTTTCAGTCAACAGAATATAATGTATGAATAGTTAATTTTTTCTCAAGGAAAATAAGATTAAAGGATAAAATGGAAAAGAAACTTAGGGTAGGATGAAGTTTTCTTGTATGTCCTATTGATGAACTCATGGTCGATCCCGAAGGGAATCTGCTATTTTTATTCCTTTATAAGTTGCATCTATGAAAGGTAAAGAGCACTTACCATATTAAACTGTTAAAAATTGAATAATGAAATTGATACTCAGGGTATAGATGTGAAGTCAGAAATCAGCACATAACTAATGATAGAGAAAACTAGAAAGATAAAATAATTCATGAGCCAAAAGACCATTATGTGATGCAGTTTAATCAGAAAGTCTCAACATTTTGAGCAAAAAGGATTTTATAAAGGACTTTAAATTGTTTGAGATAGAACAGACATCACACTTACTTTGCCACAAAACCATAAAACTGAATCATCAAATCTTGATCATTCTCAAAAGCCATGGTTATTTTTCCCAAGCAGGCCAGACCGAACTCTGGGTCTGCAGTAGAGAAAAATAAATCCTCGATCATTTACACTCCAATAGGGCAAAAATCCAACAACTAGTACTCAGCACACAGAAATGGGATTCAAGAACACTGCACTAAAAACTAGAGCCTGCATCTTTTGAGACTTCCCAGTCATGAATGCATTTCACATGTCCCAATAATTTGATTTTTATCACATTAAAAGCTTTCTCAATTAGACCACGAATTAGATTTTTCAAATATGAAACGGAAACACATGAAGCATCAAATACTAAATACAAGAGAAGCTGCAACACATTTTAAAAAACTTTTAACTAGAACCAACTCACCAACTCCCATCTCGGTAAATATTTCCTCTTGAATTGTAGTAGTTACAGCTACAGCTTCCTGTATGCATTTGGTTCAATTCTAACAGCAGTCAATAAAAAATTCACATTCAATCGGGGCTTCAGCACATCAGCTTTCATGATAACAAGAAAAAACACAACTACAGAATAATGAAATGCAGGGAAACTGATATTTGCCATGGCACTCGACTCATCTATAGAAACTTCAGTAACATCATATGCTTAATTCTAAACTAACGCTAGAAAAAAATTAAAATTCAATTCAATACAGCCTGAAACATATAATATTGCACTGCCAGAAATTCCTCGGGACTGGAGCTTTTTAGTTTGCACTTTCAACACAGCGATGAATTCACAGTCAAATTTCAGGAAAAGAAATAATAAATTAATAATGAAAACTTCAATTTCAGGAAAGGATTAACCTGCTTATCATTGACGGCATCAGCAATTCGTTTCTTCACCTCTAAAAGACATTCGAAGATAGAAACAATCAATTTCATCAGAGAAAACACAGTCCACAAACACACAGAAGGAATGCTGCAATTGAAAGTTGCGGCGATGAGAGAGAAAAAACCTATAATTTACCAGGTAGTGAAGTGAGAAAAGAGAATCGATCGAAGAGATAAACCAGTTGATCTCGCGACATCATTCCATAGTTCTGAAGCTCCATTATGGAGCTTGCTGAAAGTCTGAAACAGCTCCTTGGCCTCTAACCAAATGGCTCTGCCCCCTTATCGATTTCAATTTTAGAATTCGAATAAAATAATTAAAATTAAGTTGCCCTTTATTGTTCACTTCTGGAAAATCCAATAATAAAGTTTTATGAATGAATATTAATATACAATAGTTTTAAAATAAATAAATTAAGTGGCGAATTTACTGTATACTAATTGAATTGAATACAATAGTTTTAAAATAAATAAATTAAGTTTTATTGTCCATTGACACATTCGTGTATACAATTGAATGTATAAATATAATTGAATTTTAAGTGAATTAAGATATATTATCAATTGATTTTTAACCCTTCAAATTAGAATTAAACTAAAATTATAGTTCAATTGTATAATACATTTGAATGTACATAAGTATAATTTTTTTCGTTAGATTTTGACGGTGGTAGCAAATAAAGATTTAAGATTATAAATTCTCGACCAAAGAACCATTAAAACCTTGTCCAAAAAAATTCTCCTTAGACACAACTTGATACCCTCCTAAATAAAAATCTGACTGAAACAAAAACTCGGTAATATTATAATTTCAGGGATAGATAAAATTCACATGTCTAACTCTTCTTAAACAAATTAATAAAAAAAGTTCTTGCATATAGAGGTGATGATGGTTGGTCCTTTAATAAGAAAAAACAAGAGACAATTTAAAAGAAAATTTAAGCCTAAAAATGACAATTAATAATTAATATGAAACTGAAAAGTATATATATAAAGTGAGTGATTTGTTAATTATATTACTTCCAAAAAAAAAAAAAATACCAATAACAAGTCGTTTTTTGGATGAAAGGAAAAAGAAAATACAAATTTTATATTTAGTCGTAAATTACTAATTATGATTATTTCCAAAATTTTATATTGCATTTGATTTAACCATCCAAAACAAATACTACCAATAATAATAATGATAATAGAAAAAATACAACAAGCCACTTTTGGACAAATTATTACTATTATTATCCTAATATTATTATTACAGATGCTCTTCCGATTGTCAAAACGCTGCCGTTTCACATCCCAGCACCTTGTGCTTGTCCAAATAATACACCATCAGGAATAGAAACAATTACATACCAGTGGTAACGGCAATGTAGTCATCAGGAACAAGAACAAAGTTACATATCACACACACAGTGCAGTGAAAAGGGCATTCAATTTGAATTTGCCTACAGCTACAACAACACATATTCGGAATGCCCTCACCTCCACGAAACAAACGGCTATCGTCAAGCCTCAGAAGATAAAACTACCGACCAAAATGGCGGTGAGTGGTACGGTCAAGTTGTCATCAAGATCAGTGCTTAGAGGATGGGATTCAACTAATGCAGCAGCAATGGATACAATCAAAAACCCAACCACCATTTTCCAGCTTTCTTCCATGTACCCAAATGATGAGAAATACATCATGTATCTGTTTTGATATTTACCATCAATAAAGTTTAAGAGGGAATCACAAACAAAGTAGATTAAATTGCAAAATTGGTCTCATATCTATTGGTCATGTATAAGACTAAAATTATGGGACTTGATTAATAAAATTGATTTGTATGATACTAAAATCGTCAACATCCAATAGATATGAGACCAGTTTTGCAATTAACTCAGCAAAGTATTTTTACGCGATGGAAGCCAAGAAACCAGCAGACGCCATTGTGATACTTCCGACAATTGATTTGTTTTGATTGTAGGGAAGTTTATGGCCACCAAAGCGCCTGCCCACAATGTCAGCCATGCCTGAAAGATTTTTTTCAAGAATATGACGTACTAAAATATATGATAGATAGTAGGGTAGGGATAATTACAAAACTTATCCTTCAAGTTAAGCCTAATTACAAAATCAGAAAACCCATTTCAAAACTAACAAATTGCCCCTGGTCAGGAAGGGGACAGGGTGATTGTAATTTACTACAGTTACAGTAGATAATAGGGGTTTTCTGTAAATAGGCCAAATCTCAAGGACCAAGGTAGTATTTAGTGAATAAAATTCCAGAAAATCATATTAATGATGAGGGAGAACATTTGCAGACATGATTGTGATGCAGAACATTAAGCAATTGAGAGAGGGTTTTGAAGAACACAAGAAAATAGAGAAAAAAACGTTATACTTAAAATATTTTTCAATGTCAATAATAATAGGTGATCCAAAAAGGATATTAACAAAATAAGGAAACTAGTTCAAATAGTAAACTAACGTAAAAGGAAACTAAATAACTAGGAAAGTAAATACTAATTTCCTTGTTTGATGCTTTTTCCTAAAATAGACTTTAATGTCTTTATGATTCCTATCAGATTGCCATAGAAAACATACCATCACCAGCACACATGTTGCAAATTGCAGCAATTGCTATAGGAGACGTTCTCCAGTAAAAGAGACCGGCCAAAGTGATCGTGAAAGCATAGTATAACGGGCCCTTAAGTAGTTCCCTGAACACATGCAAACCATGTTACCAGAAGCCATAAGATTTCAAATTTCACAGAAGGAAAGGAAACAAATTGTGAAAATATCAAAATAGTCATGCATTTTATCCCCAACCAACCATCAAATTTTTTAGAAGCTTTTGTTTTTCTACTAGCATGGAATATGTCCACATATTCTTGAGTATGATAGAATTTCAAAAACCACGGCCAAACTCTAGAAAATGAGTCCAGAAAGTGCATCTTTCTTTTTACCATTTCCATTTCAACTTTGATGATTACACATGTCAACCTAAGTATCTACTATGCCTTAGCAGACCTAGTTTCACAAATAGGGTTGCAAGAGAACGCATTCACAGGCTACAGTCTCTCATCATTCTTCGATCATGTGCATCAAACTGACTTGGCATATTTTCCACATTGAGCAATTGTAGTATTGTACTGCTTTTTTTCTTCAAGGTCAAAAAAAGAAGAAGATTGATTAGATCATAGGAGATCCAACCTCATACATTTTATTTTGAAACGTAGACTTTTAGCACAACACATATATTTATCTCGGGAAATAGGTTAGAACATGCTATATATGATATATCTACCGAACATAAGAGAAAAGGCTCTTATATGCCAGTGGAAAATGATCTATGGGTAACTGAAGTCAAACTAGTTTGAAATAGAACAGGATTGCTGGATACAAAAAACGTAAAGTTGGACTAAAGAAGCAAGAAACTAGTTTACTTGTTATTCCTTTACAACAAGTTGATTATTTTCATTTCCATTGCATTTAGTACATACCTATGGTCTCCAAATCTGGTCATGGACCTGACAGTTGCATCATCCTTCCATATTCCAAGTCCCAACAGAAGCATTTTTATTATATTTACACCAGGAATAATAGCAGCTATAAACGCTCCCTGACGACCAGGACTGTAAAACATCATCAGGAGCTCAATCAATAATACTGTGTCACAGCCTATCTTAAACAAATAATATTACCTGAACATAGGCCAGCAAAGCATGAATGCTAATCCAATAGATATATGTACAAGCTTCCTATTAAGTTTCTACACAAGAACAAACAATCGAAATCAAAAAAAGCACATATGGTAGCTAAAACAGCATAGAAATGTCTGAAGAAGGGTATTAGACATGATTCCAACTCACTTCACACCTATTGTCCATTAAATGAACAAGAAAACAAAATTACAGAAATCTGAAACTTCAAATTTGTGAAGTGGCCAAGTGGTTCTGCACAATAGTTTTACAGTGAGTAATCTGGTCAAATAAGCCTAATTCGTGCCACGCCCAAAACAGCAAAATCACAAAATTCCCAATTCTCACTCACATTACGAATCTATGATGATTTCCAAAGCACAATAATCAGCTCATGAGCACAAAATTGAAGAAATCAAAAGCCGAACGAAAGTCAAACCTGGTCAAACAATCCACTCTTAGCTGTTTGTTCCCATAATTTGAGCAACGAGAGCGCAATTCCACCAGACAAACCGCCGGCGATAAGGTCACTAACAACTACGTTATCCGAAAACATCGCCGCCGCAGCCGCTGACTTAAATTCCCGGCGAATCGTTACCCTGGGCTTCGATTTAAGCAACTGAAGAAATCCGAAACAATCGGTCTTCAAAGGGCGGCTGAAAGCGGAATTAGAATTTGGAGGAGGTGCGAAGAAAGTGATCGACAATGCCATAAACGTGACGTTTTGGAGGCGAGGGGTAGTTGAATATTGACTGCGATTCAACCAAACAAAAAGAAATAATACTATTATATGTGTCGTTCACGTGATTCGCCATTGGCGCTGGGAATTTGTTGCAGTACACTGTACAGTACTTATAATTTTTAAAACTCTAAACTTTTTATTAATAGAGTAACTAATTTTTGGCAGCTGGTAGTGTTTAATATGTCTAGCCATCGATAGTGATAGGGAGTATTTAACTATTGATCACCATTTATCAATTTTAGTGATGGAAGTCCACCATCTTTATACCCAATTTTTATTTTATTTTTCTTTCTTTCATTGGAGACTTGTTTGACCACAACACTTAGGTGTGTTTGGTTTGGGATTGGCCCATCCTAATTTGGATGGGATCCTCTCCATCCAAATATCCATTTAAATACTCATTCATTTCTATAATACATCTACGTATCTATTTTTATATAATCACATCCCTACTTTTATACTTTTCTTCCACACATTTTTTTCTCTTTCCTACTTTTCTTTCACATATTTATTCTCTCTCCTACTTTTTTCCACACATTTATTCTCTCTCCTACTTGATTTGACATAAAGTTCTTCATCCACACATATTTTTCAATTTCAATCCAAACTCATTTTTTATTCAATTAATATTCATGGATTATCTCATCCATATTTTTTCAATCTCCATCCTCATCCCTAACCAAACAGCACCTTATCTTAGGCTCCATTTGAATGGAGGGATTTGATCTATGGATTTCAAATCCACCGTCTAAATCCATTTCACTTGTTTGATTAAAAAGTAAGTAAATGGATTTAAATTCCTTACCATATTTTTTTTTAAGTTAAAATTGAGAGTATTTTAAATCTTCACCAAAATAATGTCATTACAAATCCATCTATTTGTAAAACTTTTCATTTAAAATACCTTCACAAATCAAATCCTTCAATCCAAACATAACCTTAGGGTGGGGCTATTAACATCTCATATAATGCTATACATACCTCGTTATTTTAAAAATAAAAATAGATATGGATAAAATGGCTAAATAACCTTATAAAAATAATAAAAATAAAAAGTAAAATAATTTTTAAAAAAATCTGAAAAAATATATTTAAAATTTGAAAATATTTTTAAAAAGTCAACAAAATATTTAAAGTAATAAATTAGCCAAATACTTGTATACACCCGCGTGCATGGTACCCCCTCTATTTCAAGTAATTTTTAAATTTCAATTTTAACCCGGTTCTGACCCGTTTGCATTTGGGTCATTTGTAAAAGAAAAGTTTCTCTCACAAAAAATAGATCCCCCTCGTGCGATTTCAACGCGATTTCAACGACGGCCCCATTTCAAGAGCTTTCTTCTACGGCGACGGCGCTGAGGCGGACGACGGACATCGTTGAAGCGGACGGCGAATTTTAGGGCTTCCACGGGCGGCGGCGATTTCATCTTCTACGGTGGGCGGGAGGCGGCGACTTCATCTTCTAGGGCTGCGATTGACGGATTTCTAGGGCTAGGACTGAGATTTTAGGGCGGCGACGATAAGCAATACAGGTCATTTTCTGGCACCTCGGCCAACACCAGCTCGCCGCCATCTCCATCGTCACCACCATCATTATCGGCATCACCTTCGAATTTTTTGGTAACCCTCTTTAATTCGGACTTTACTGCATATGATACATTTGATTATTGTGTCGTAGTAATTTATAATGTGGTGAAGAAAAATGGCATGGGCTTGGTGAATTGTATGTCAATTATCTTGGTTCTTCCTTATATGTTTGTGCATCTGTATTCATCAATTATATTGGTGTTGGAGGGGTCTGGTGGAAGGTCATTTGGGTTGTGGTAAAAGAGCACAACTAAAATTTTAATAAATTGAGGTTGTAGTAAAACAGTAGTGTTTTCTTTGGGAGTATTATACATTTTTTAGACTTGAATTGTAACTTTTGTCAAATCTTACTTGTTAATAAGTGGTATTCTTGTTATTTATTCCTTTTATCTTTTTTCTTTTTGGATCAAGCAAAAGTGATTTATTGATAATGGAATCCCATAACACTGTTTACATGATCATTTCTTGAATCAATCTGGTGGAGTATAGATATATATTAACTTGTGTCATTTTTTTGTTTCTTTAGGTTTATCATGAAAAGAACTAAACAGATGGTACCAAAAGGTATGGGTCCGAAGAGGAAGAAGAATAATATTGCTCTTAGAACAAGATCAAAAGTTAATATGTCACCTACTGTGCATTCTGTTGAAGGCCCTGCAAGTAAAAAGCATAAGTCGTCTTTGGACTCTTTTGATTTTTCAAAAGAGACGCCTACAACTAATGCTCATGCTGCTGCCACTACTTCTATCAATGAGGAAAAACGAACTAAATATATGAATGATCCTATCGATAAGGAGAAACTCAAGCTGAGGATTTGAAGAAAATGGGTTGTGATTTAGGAAGAAGTAAAAGTAAACTTTGATCATGTTATTTGGTTGTAAAGAATTGATGTTTTTGTTTTGTTTTGTTTTTAACATTGCTTTTGTTTAGTGATTAATGCTATCAAAATTGATATCAAGTAATGTCATATGTCTAATGCAATTTTAATGTCAAATTATGGTGTTAATTACAATGTTTAATATTTATGTTAATAAAGAAACAAGTAATACAAATATCAATATTTAGTAATACCACAAAGTGTATTCACTAATACCACGTGTAATAACTAGTAATACCATGTGTCTAATATGATTTTAAAACTTTAAATAACAGGGTTTATGCAGTAACATCATATGTCTAGTTTTTAATGTCAAATTATGGTTTTAATTACATTATTTAATATTTGTGTTAATAAAGAAACAAGTAATTCAAATATCAATATTCAGTAATACCACATAGTGTATTCACTCATACTAGGTGTCTATATGATGTTTCAAACTTTAAATTACAGTAGTTAATGTTTTCGCATTATCTAGTAAAATCAAAATTACGGTGTGAATAAATAAATAAATAATTCAAATATCGATGTCCAGTAATACCACAAAGTGTATTTAGTAATACCATAAAATGTATTGAGTAATACCACGTGTAATAACTAATACCAGATATCTGATATGATGTTTTCATGTTTTTGCTACAAAAAAAATAATATCTAATAATACCATATGCAATACGCAAAACAATCATCAACTAAATTAATTATGGATTTGGTGTTTTAGAACCAAACTCGTTTATTTTTTCTGACCAACATTGATGATTTGCAACTCGTTCTTGTAATTCCAACATCCTTCGTCTTCACAATTGTACCGGCTCCAGGACTTCTTTCATTTTTTTGTCTCACTCCTTGACAAGAACACACAAACAATTTGGACAACACAACCTTATTATTGCTTGCAGAATATCTTGTTGTTGATTTACGTATGCTAAACCCCAATGAACAAGCATGGTAACGATACAAATCATACATTTCCTCCATTGTTCCTTTCTCCACACCAAGTAGAGAACCACTAATACCATTAGCATCGTCATCGTTTTCTGATTTATATGTAAAAAAAAAATATCAATACAATAATAATACGTTATTCTATCGTAAGTGTATTTTACATTTTAGAGTTTTTGTACCTGTGTTCGATATCACAACATTCTCTTCCACGTTTTGTTCTTGTATCTCACTGCATTGTTCATTACGATCATATACTTCTTCATCTTGAAGAGAAACATCTTGAATTTCATATATATTTTCACCTATAAATAAAACTGAATTCAGTAATACCACCAATAATATCCAGTAATACCGGAGCTTATATCCAGTAATACCACATGTCTAATAATACAAAAAACATAACAATTCTAATAACTCAAATTAAAAACTGTCAAATTGTGAAAAAAATCACCTTCTTCTTGGCTGTGAGTATTTTTTCTATTGAAATTATCACAATCTTCATTGTTATACATATTTCAATGATATTTCCCTAACATCAATAGAATAATTTCATAAAAATTAGAGTAAGAAGAAGAAACTAATTGAAATTGGGGATTAAAACATAGATTGTGTATATTTGTTCTTAACTGTGTATTGTGAAATTAGGGATTTAAACACACAATTGTCGACGCAACAGCAGGAACGGCGGCGGCGGCGGCGAGAAACCGTCGGCAATGGGGCGACAGTAATCGGCGGCGATGTGCGACAGAAAGCAGCGACGATGGTGGACTTCACGTTTTCACTTTCACACTCTGTTTTTTTTTTTATTTTTTTTATTGTTTGGGCCTTTGACCCGGTTCTGACCCAGTTTGACCCATATTCCATTTTGGTGATGTAGGTATGGTGCACCCGAGGGCACATAAGTGTAACCCAATAAATTAATTAAAGTTTTTGAAGAAAAAAATCTGAGAAGATTTAATAAAATTTGGAAATATTCAGAAATAAATAAAAATAATCAAATAAAAAATTTAAAAATCAATTAAAGATAACAAAAAAACGTAAAAATATTTAATAAGTTTGATAAATTGTAAAAAATATTTAAATTAAAAAAACAATAAAAAAATGAAGAATTTAAATTAATATAAAAAGGATAAATAAATTAAAAAATATACTCCCTCCATCCAATTTTATTATTCTCACTTTCCTTTTTTGGTTGTCCAATTTTATTATGCTCATACCCTTTTTGAAAACAATACTATTCATACTACTTTATCTCCACCCTCTTACCATCACTTATTTACTCACTTTGTCATTCACTTTATTCATAAACAATCATTTATTTACAAATGGACCCCGCAATACTCTATCATACCCTTAACTTATGTACTTTATGAATAAACTAATCAATATTCATTAAAACTCGTGCCCGGAGAAGTGGGCATAATAAAATTGGACGGAGGGAGTATTATTTAATTAATTAATTTTTGAAGATTTAGTTGATTTTTTAATTTTTTTTATATTTGATTTTTTTTTTAGTAATTTTTTTATGATTGAATTGATTTTTCTTTCTCTTTTTTATTTAGTTTATCAAAATTTTAATTTCTTAAATTGATGTTTTTAATTTAGTTATTTTTAAATTTTAATTTTGTCCAGATTTAATTTAAAAAAATTAATTTAATTATTTTGAAATTTTAGTTGGTTTTTTATAATGTTTTTTTTAATTGATTTTTTCATTCAATTTTTTTTTTATATTATTGAATATTTTTTTTTTAGCAATGATATATTTTTAAGATTTACTTAATTTTAATAATGTTATTTTAATTTATATTTTATTTTAAGAGTTAAAGGGCAAATAGGAAAGAATTGGGGTATGTTTAGTAATAAAAATTGATTTTTAAATTTTAACAGAGTGTGTTTAACATTTGGGGTGTGTATAACATTCTACGGGGTGTTAATAGCCCCACCCCTTATCTTATTTGTTACGTTTCATAATTTTTTTGCACACTTCTAAATAATTCTTCCATAAATTTCACACTCACGATATTTTACATACATATTTTTACAAAATTAAATTACTTTTACACTTATTTTAATCATCTTCTTTACTTTATTCTACATTACTTTTACACTTATTTTAATCATCTTCTTTACTTTATTCGTATAAGTTTATAAAATTACCTCTCAATACTCCAATTTCTCTTTAAAAAAATATGCTCATTTTGTGGTGCAAATACTTATGGGACAAAGGGAGTGTTTTTTTAAGAGGTTTACAAGATCACAACATATGTCAATACAATTGCACGCTCAAACTAATGACCTTCAACCCAAAACAGATCACCACGGTATTACTGTTCCATCCAATTGTGAGAAAGAGAAAAACGAGTGTATCCTTTGCCCCACAGTATCGTCCGGTTCTTCAATCTCAATGCGAGACAACCCCACACTAAGAAGTTCTCATATCAAGAAACAATGACAAAAAAGGACAAAGCTCCACCAAATACCTAAATCCTACGACACCATCAAACCCACTAAAAAAAGTTCAACAGGTGAGAGAGTCCTACAACCGGACAAAGACCGCACAAAGCGTAAAGGTATAAAACAAAAAATAACAACATACTAAGGAACTAAAACAACCTAAAAAAACAGTAAAAAGGGGATAACGGATAACCTCGCCCAATCGACCACTGTGTCGCCGTTAGGAAGAATTTATCCACTGATCCCAACTACCCTCTGAAAAATAAAACTACTTAACCTGAAAATGCATTTGGTGAATGGTCGGTGGGGCGGCGAGCGACAACAAGTGGATTTGGTCGATGACGGTTGTACTACGGCAGCGGTGCATCGAAGGCAGTTTTAGGACGGCGAAAACATCAGCGAGAGCATCGAAAACAAGTACATGTATCCGATTTACCTGGAAAGAGGGATATAGATGGTGGTGGGGTGGAGGTGGTGGTGATTAAAGGAGGAAGAAGGATGTTTTTCTTAATGAGAGAGAAAACACATGAAACTAGAATTAAACATGATCTAAAGTGATATTAACTTTTTAATAACATCAATGTAAATTATTACGTAGTTAAAATAGTATAGGAACAATAAAATCTAGCTTAATTGAATTTGTTCAAAACATATATGGGTCTAAATTTGAACAAATTTGAATATTGATGACTCGTTTTTTTCATTGAACAAGATTAAAATAAGACAAAAACATATATACAATGATGCACATTCGAAAATGGTTGAAAGTGTATTAACAAATTTGTCCAAAACAATTGGGCATTACAAACAAAAAAACTTGAAACTTGCTTCCATTGTTGTGTTACGATCAAATGTGTGTTATTGTAAAGACAACTATGTACAGTATTATAAATAACACATGTTTACTCTTATAATAAAACACATATTTCAAAGTTGTTGTAACCAAAATTTGAGAAATAAAAAGATTTTTGTCCCGTATTGGAATAGTTAAAGGAGGGTGTAGGTATAAGAGTTTGAACGCATTAGTAGCTTGTAAAGTATTAAAATGACTATACTTTATCTTCTACGTGTGCGCGAAGAGGGGTGCAAATCTTGACAGAAAATGACCTACAAATTTATAGACGAATTTGGTCGACCAAAAGACAGTGTTCCACCCTCATTGTATGTGCTCGTCCATTAATATTAGTTTTTTTTAACAATTTAAAAGTCGTCGTCGTTGTTCTTGAATGACTCGTTTCTTAAGAGGATGCTGACATGTATGGATATTGATACATTTCTTGTGAGTATATATAATATGGATAACTGACTACACTTATCACGTTTGATGGCTTGAACGAAACAACATATTAAGGGGACAAATTTTGAGAACGGGCATTTAAATCTTAAAAATACGAGTATTCTTTCGAATTAAAAGATCCAAACCAATCTATCAAAAAATAATTTTCATTCTCAAATTCAAGTAGCAACAATCTAGAGAGAATGTGAAATAAATAAAATGTTTGAACCTTCACTTTCTCTATTTTAATTTGTATCTTACCCCACATTAACGGTATACCTATATGGCTCTATGGATACAAATCCATGCCACCTAGATGAGATCCATTTACACGATGACACGTTGATTAAGTGTTTTTTTTTTTTTTTTTTAAGCTAGAACGTCGATGGGTAAAAAATTTGCAACTTTCAACATTTTCTAACCAACAAAAGAGATTTGTTTCAAGTCAATCGTGAGACCTTGGAGATAGAACCAAATTACAAGTATGATAGAACGCTCTTATATTCATAGATCTAAGAAGGTAACAAATTTGCTTCAAAATGGAGTAAATTGTCGCATTCGATCGGCCCGTCGGGGAAGATATGTCCGTGGATCCCAACCATACTATGAAAGACTTCCCTAAGCCCGATGATGAATCCGAAATGGACGATGGGTTGGTGGATGGCGGCCCACGGTTGTTATATCAGTTTCAACCTTCAATTCTGATTAAAAAACACACAAAAGATAAAACATATCTTAAAGGAATAAAGTGGGATCTAAAGAAAAAAAAATCACAAAGAGGCTTATATTTGTGAAAAAATGAAAGAATAAAGTATATAAAATCTTGGACGAAAAGAAATCAAATTCAAGGAACTAAGGGCATGTTTATTTTGGGATTATGTAGGATGTGGGAGATTGGATGGGGAAATTCTGGATGGTGAAATCCTGATAAATAATGATTGTGTGTGTTTGTTTTGAGATGTTAGTAGGATATGATATAACTTTATGTCAAATCAATTATGTAAAAATGAGTGATGTTATATTATTATATTAATTGTTTGAGAAGTATAGTAATAATTGAATGATTTGAGTAATTATTATATGATTAAATTATTATAAAATGAATTAAAATTATACGAGGGTGCAAATAAAACAATATAAATAAATTTACGTTAAACATATAATTAATTTTGGATTTCTACGTATATATGAATTTAGAATTTTTTTTCTGCAAGTTCATGCTAAAAAAGTATATATACAAAAGTGTGTAATTGGGTCATAAAAGTGTGAATTATACGACTCAATAACCTTATTCATTCAATCATAAGTAGGGGTGTAAATGAGTCGAGCCAACTCGCGAGCTACTCGTGCTCGACTCGGAAAAATATCGAAATTGACTCGAAGTTAATCGAGTCGAGTTTCGAGCTACTCGAGTAGCTACCGAGTTTGAGTTCGAGCTCATAAATACTCGGCTCGAAAGGCTCGCGAGCCTAATCGAGCTTGAACAATATTTACTATTTTTCCATTAATATATAATTTATATTTATATACAGATAATCGAGCCCGAGTCGAGCTCGAGTTTATTTTAAAAATATATATTTTTTTATTATTAATTAATTTTGAATATTATATATGTACCGAGTCGAGTTGAGTCGAGCTCAATCATGAAATTTTAGGCTCGGTGGAGTCGAGTTTAAAATTTATTCGACTGAGTGCGAGTTTAAAATTTATTACGAGGTAAGAGAAAAATAGAAAATGATGTTAGGTGTGATTTTCAAGAAAGTAATATATTGATAAGATGTATTAGTAGGATATATAAATATTTTTAGGGGTGGATGTGGTTGGATGGTGCAATCCGGATGTTAAATCCCGAACTAGAACAAGATGGGAGACGTTACGTCCCACGTCTGGACGGGTGAGTCCCAAAACAAACATGCCCTAAAGGCTTTGGTTTGGACCAAGCCGGATTTGGATTGATCATTCCCAATCCAAATTCTCACGATAAAATACCAATTCGTCTCTATAATACAATACACACCTATTTTTATAAAATCACATCACCACTTTTTTTTTTTAATCCCATTATCTCTCATACATTTATTTCACACACTCATTCTCTCTTCATTCTCTCTTCTATTATTTTTCTACCCACTAATAAAGATATTACAATATCACTTTTAATTTAACATACAACTACATCTATCCCTACTTTTCAATCTTTATTCAAACACAATTTCAATACAATTATTATTCATGGATTATCTTAATCTATTTTTTTCAATTTCAATCTCATTTTCAATTCAATCCAACACAATTTCTAACCAAACACCCCTCAAAAAAATTTATGCCGAGGAAGAGGGATTGCACTAGGACTTTGCAAGATTTGAAGGAAATTAAATTTGAAGAAATTGAGAGAGAGAGGCGGCACCTTCATAAGAAAGCACTTTAATTTAATATCAAATAATTGGATTGTTATAAACTTATATTTATTTTCATCATGCAAAAATAAATTAGGAGAATTTAAAATTTTTGGAAAATTAGGAGAATTTGAAAATAAAAAAAATTCAGGACGAATATTTGAATCTTGAAAAGAATGGTCGGATTTCTGTCTGTGAATATTGGAGTTTTGAAAAGATGCATGTACTCCAAAACTAAAACTATTGAAATTATAAAAAATTATTCCAACATTGTGATCCATTTTAAAGGATGAATTGAAAAATGTAAATGTAGATGTAAATAGAAATAATTTAAACTACAACATCTATTTATAATTAACTGCATATGGGCAAGGAGAAGCCAGCTGCTAAGGAGATGAAGACACCCTCTCCACCCAAGCCAATGTATCAACTAATATCAAAGTACTATCACAACCCCCAAGCTCAAAACAGCATAAAAGAAAACAGTATTTTCAACAAAAGCTAGCAATGTATATAATATGTGCAATTGAGCACAAAGATAGAATAGACTATCAACTAATACCAAGGAAGACGTCGATTCCAAAGGGTGAAACAGTATTTTCAACAAAAGCTAGCAATGTTTACAGACGCCCGGAGACAAGGGTACCGACGACATGGTGGACGATGGGGACAAGCTGAGGGCAGTCGAACAGAATTTAATGAGAGGCGAGGACCACACCGAGGACTACACTTCGAAGAGGAACCCCGCGATGAGTCGGAGAATCCATTTGCCACCTACCCTGATCCCTTTCATCGCGACGGATCCAACCCCGAAGATGAAGACGAGGAGGATGGGACCACGTATAGTTCCGACGGAGAATTGAGAAGGTCAGTACGGAGTAGACGAACCGAGAGACCCCGCGATCAAATGCGAAAAGGGGTTCGAATGGACAAAGCAGAACAGTACTTCGAAGTCAAAGGGGTACGAATGAAAGACTGTGTGCAGATTGCATCTTATTACCTTGATGGCAATGCGAGACACTGGTGGCGTTGGTTCGAACAAACGACGAGCGAACCATTTATTTCATGGGAACACTTCAAAGGAGGGCTGCTCAACAGATTCGAAAATGATCAGTTTGAAGATGCCTACGAATCAATGAGAAAAATCCGCCAAACAGGGGCCTTTAAGCGGACTATCTCACAGAGTTTGAAAAACTCCTCCACCTAGTACCCCATTGGCCCGAGAGTGCCCTGATAGGTACTTTTATCGCTGGCCTTAAAGGTGAGATTGCAAATGAATTAAAGATGTGGCGACCGCGTGACTTGAAAGAGGCGATCGAATTAGCTACTCGAAAGGAAGAGCATCTAAAAGCCACACGATACTTGCCACAAAAGGGGGTGTACCCAACCTCTTTTCGCAACCCACAGCCCAAAACAGGGGGCACCGGTCTGAACCGAGAATTAACCCACTCGGTGACTGCCAAAGCACTCCCGGACAACAGCAGCTTGGGTACAGGGAAGGGCCGCACTCATCTGTCGAATGAAGAGATAAACCGTCGACGACAAGCAGGGCTCTATTTTACGTGTAACGAGCGGTACACATGGAATCATGTGTGCAACAATGCAAAGATGATGAGCATGATTATCGACGAATGGCCCACAGTCGAGGAAGGGGAGGAGAAACCTAAGTATGAAGAAGCACCTAACGAGGCCAAAGAAACGGAAGAAACTATCGATTTCCAATGGTTAGGGGAGAAGGACGACCCAAACCCATCATGGGCTACTCTAAACGGTGGGAAACGACCTAACTCTCTACGGTTTGACGGGAGTATTTATAACAAAGGCATCCTGATTCTCGTGGATAGGGGGGCCTCCTTAAATTTCGTCTCTCAAATGGTCGCCACTCTCTTAAGACTACCAGCCACGCGAAACCCTATTGCGCAAAAAATTCAGATTGGAGGCGGCAGTTTTCTGGAATCTGACACTTGTTATGAGAACATTCCGATTTGCATTCAAGGTATGTGTTTTCATGTTACATTACATGCAATACCCTCTATTGACGTCGACGTATACCTGGGTATGCCTTGGCTGGAATTGGTCAGCCCATTGCTAATGGACTGCAAGGAGTTTTCTATAAATTTTTGGTGTGGCGAACAACTGATTTTATTGAGATCAATCGGCTATCAACATCCGGATAGCCAAACATCCGACGAACAGATGGCAGAAGTTGATGAAAGGAGTGATTTTTATTTGATGGCACCACATGGGGTCTCGGGTGATTCAAGTACACTTGCAGCTGATAATAGAGAAGAGGTTAATAATCTGTTGGGCAAATTTGAGACAGTCACAGCTGAGACGACGGCGTTGCCACCACAGCGGGAATTTGATCATCGGATACGGTTAGTAGACGAGTCTAAACATGTCAATGTTGCACCATATCGCTATGCCCACTACCAAAAAGATGAGATAGAGCGGCAAGTCGATATCATGTTACATAACAGACTCATTCGTTATAGTACCAGCCCGTTCTCGTCCCCAGTGCTGCTTGTCAAGAAAAAAGATGATTCATGGTGGTTTTGTATGGATTATCGGGCTCTCAACGCAGCGTCAATCAAAGATCAATTTCCCATTCCCACTGTCGATAACATGCTCGACGAACTCCATGGAGCAAGGTACTTCTCAAAACTAGACTTACGAGCTGGATACCATCAAATCCGTATGCACCCGGATGATATTCATAAAACAGCATTCCAGACTCATAGTGGCTATTACGAGTACCTTATCATGCTATTCGGATTAAGTAATGCTCCCTCTACCTTTCAAGCTATTATGAATCATATATTTCGATCACATTTACGAAATTTTGTTCTTGTATTTTTTGATGATATCTTGATTTATAGCTTGACTTGGTTAGATCATATGCGCCATCTCGAATGTGTACTCTTAATACTCCAGGAAAATCAGTTTGTTATCAAACAGTCAAAATGTTTCTTTGGGGTACAAGAAGTGGAGTATCTCGGCCAATTTATCTCATATCAGGGGGTTCGAGAAGATCCTAAAAAAATAATGAGTGTAGTGCAGTGGCCAGTTCCTTCTTCAGTAACAGAATTGAGAGGATTCCTTGGGTTGGCTGGATACTACCGAAAGTTCTGCAAGAAATTTGGGGAGATTGCACGCCCCCTACACAATCTGACCAAGAAGAACCGCTTCCAATGGTCATCGAAAGCACAAGCTGCTTTTGAACAATTAAAGCTTGCAATGAGCTCTACACCTGTACTCGCTCTACCAAACTTTGCTGAGGAATTTATCATCGAGACAGATGCATCCGAGCATAGGGTGGGTGCAGTGCTATCCCAAGGGGGACGTCTCATTGCTTATTTAAGCAAAGGAATCGCAACATCGAAACAATCTTGGTCCGTTTACAAAAAAGAGATGCTGGTCGTTTAGACGCTATAAGATGTTGGCGCCCGTACCTTATTGGCAGGCGGTTCAAAATTGTTACCGATCAACGCAGCCTGAAATTTCTGCTCGCACAGCGAATTACCAGCCCGGAACAACAGAAATGGATCGCAAAATTGGTCGGGTTTGATTATGAGATCGTTTACAGGCCTGACAAAGACAATACAACCGCTGATGCCCTCTCTCGACGGGGATCGTTCGACGAACTTGCCCAACTGGCCATCTTATCTCCTTCATCAGATATTTGGATTCAGATTGCCACGGCTACAGTAAATGACCCATCATTGGGCCCCATTCTTGATCGCATTCACAAAGGCGAAACCACTGCTGAAGGTTTCCGACTTCGATATGGCTGCCTAGCATTACAGGGTAAGGTTCGTTTACCAGAGGGGCCTATTCGTGAGCAGTTGCTACTGACCTTCCATGCTTCAACCTTTTTTGGCGGACATTCAGGGGTGTTACGGACATTCAAGCGATTAAATCAGTTGTTCGAGTGGCCAGGTATGAAGAATGATGTTGCCACCTTTGTCCGCTCATGTGATATTTGCCAACGCACGAAGGCAGATTGTCTAAGCCCAGCCGGGCTACTCGCCCCTCTTCCAATTCCACAGCAGGTATGGACGGATGTTTCGATGGATTTCATTACGGGTTTACCCATTTCCAAAGGAAAGGATACGATTATGGTCGTGGTGGATAGGATGTCCAAGTATGTGCATTTCATCGCCCTTCGCCATCCATACGGCGCCAAAGACATTGCAGATGTATTTACTCGCCAAATTGTGCGTCTTCACGGTATCCCAAAGACGATTGTATCGGATCGTGATCGAGTATTTATTAGCATTTTTTGGCGTGAACTGTTCAAACTCCAAGGGACCCAATTGAAGATGAGCTCTTCATACCACCCACAAACGGATGGCCAAACCGAGGTAGTTAATCGTTGTCTTGAACAATATCTTCGTTGTTTCACGTATCAAAAACCCAAGGACGGGGATCGTCACTTGGCGTGGGCTGAGTATTGGTACAATACTACCTACCAACGTTCCATTGGGATGACACCATTTGAAGTAGTGTATGGTCGGCCAGTTGTACCTCTTCCTGTATACGAGGCAGGCACTACAGTAGTTCATGAGGTTGATATTCAGCTTCGAGAAATAGACGCTTTAATTCGTGAGTTGCGTTTGAATTTGGAAGCAGCCCAAAACCGGATGAAACAGTATGCAGACTCTAAGCGCCGACCCGAGGAATTTAACATAGGCGATTGGGTTTTCCTGAAATTGCAACCTTATCGTCAACAATCCGTTTTCAAGCGTGTTAACCAAAAGCTGGCCAACAAGTATTACAGTCCATTTCAGGTGCAGGACAAAATTGGTCCGGTAGCCTATCGCTTAACACTCCCGCCTGAGTCCAAAATACATCCTGTTTTTCATGTCTCTTTGCTTCGACGTAAAGTGGGAGACCCACACCTGGCGCGATCCACCTTGCCTCCATATTCAGCCGATGGTGATTTGACCATCGCTCCAGAAAGAGTTATTGCTTATCGCACTCGCCCAAACAATGTGTACGAAGCATTAGTGCAGTGGAAAGAAATGAACGACGATGACGCTACTTGGGAAGCTGTTGGGGAATTACGCCTGCGTTTTCCACATCTTAACCTTGAGGACAAGGTCAATTTTCAGGGGAAGGTATTAATATATTATTATAGTATTATTATATTATTATTGTATTATTATATTATTAAATGTATTATATTATTGTATTATTATATTATTGTATTATTATATTATTGTTGAGAAAAAATATAATGATTGGAGTAATATTATATTGATATAACTTTATGTCAAATCAATATGTTTGATAGGGGTGGTTTTGAGTGGATTTTGAAAACCGGTTTTTAAATCCCGAAGTAAAATGAGTTTTGGATCTTGAAATTCAAAACCTGGTTTTTAAAACCAAAAGTAAACATGGCCTTAGTATATGAGTTGAATGTAATGGGGAGAAAAGATATATCGAGAGTATTGAGTAGAAATTACACCACTAGGTTAATTCAAGTTTATGTTCTTGAGTTTCTAGGAATCATTCATATATCATCCTACTTATTTTTATTGAATAAACACCTTGGGGTTTCATCACAATATCATTCCAACTATCCTCATGCAATGGCATTTGTATTCTCTGGGTGGCCTTCAGGTATTTACCCACATGCAAAAAAACTCCAGTTTCTTGTTTTCTTTTAAGTGTTTTTTATCAAACCTTTTCACAATGGAAACAAATTTACAGGCTGAGGAGATTTTCTGAATAACTGCTGGAAACAGCCTGGAAGAGTTTGTACGAGACTAATTGAACAGAGGTGTGGTTTCTGGAGGCACTGATGTACACTGTTTGGCAGGTCTGATCAAGGTAACTTATGGCATGAAATTGTTTTTGTTACTGATCTGATTATTATTGGATATTATAGGTGTTTGCTAGAAACCTTTCATTTGAAATGATCTTTTCGTTTGGCTCTCTGATGTGTATATGCTTTTTGAGACTTGATTTACACATGTCCTTCAAAGTTATTTGGATTGTGCAATACAAAGTTTTAGGAGGATATATATCTCATTTTGGCTTTGATTATTGCATTCTCATTTTCTCTCAATTATTCTATACTTGACTGTTTGTGGGAAATCTTTGGATTTTTTTTGATAGAAAAAGAGTTCTCTATGTCTCAAAATCTCAACAAATATTCATTCCTTTAAGTACTTTTTTTGGTCATTGATTGAAATGAGACATGTGTTTGGTTTGGAATTTAATGAATTGAGATGTCTAGAAACACTTCATTGTTGATTATTGCATTCTCATTTTCTCTCAATTATTCTATACTTGACTGTCTGTGGGAAATCTTTGGATTTTTTTTTATAGAAAAAGAGTTCTCTATGTTTTTTATAGAAAAAGAGTTCTCTATGTCTCAAAATCTCAACAAATATTCATTCCTTTAAGTACTTTTTTTGGTCATTGATTGAAATGAGACATGTGTTTGGTTTGGAATTTAATGAATTGAGATGTCTAGAAACACTTCATTGCTTTTATGTTCTTTGTTTGTTACAAATAGATAAGCTCCACATTTCTTTTCCTTTTTTTTTTATGGAAGTTAAATATTCATCCCTTTTTTCTCCTCCCCATGACTCGAACCCAGGACCTAAGGCCTAGGTAGTGGTGCTCTAACCACTTGAGCTATCCCACTTTGTCTCCACATTTCTTTTCCACTTCCTAAAAGAAAAAAAATTGTTATAAATGTGTAGGTTCATGAAGGAAATGGTCCGGGAAATTCTAAACGAATTGATATGAAATTTACATAATGATCTTTTTTTTAACAGGTTGAAGGCTATGAAGGTTTTGGGTCATCATCTTCTTTGAAAGTGGGTAAACAGTGCCTAACAATCTGGAATCTGTTTGGTTTTGATCACATGCTTATCATTTGGGTTCAAACATACATTTGTCTTGATATTGAGCCTTGACATATTTTGATGTTTCCCTTAGGCATCAATCACTCACTCTTTGGTGATGTACAGTGGAGGTCCTTTAAAATGTCATTTTTTAAAAATACTATTTTAAATGAATGTTACTCTTTAAGTTTAATTTAGGGTATAATTAAAGTGGTCTAATTACTCTATTCTTTTTTCTTTTTTTTTTTTTGAAGTGGTCTAATTACTCTATCCATTTATATTACTTTAAGTTATTTATTGGATTAGTTTGAATTTTTATCTTAATTAGTTGGATTGCTTTACTGTTAAAAAAATGATCAAGCTATATTAATTTAGCTATTTATTATTTGATTTTCGATTTTATAGTAATTAAATTATATTGTTTTGGTTAATTGGTTATGCTTTGGAAGCATATTGAATTGAATGATTTTTTTACACAATGCTAATTTTCAAATTAATATTAATATATAAGAATTATACTTCCTTTTTTGTTTTTTTTCAAAAGTTTGCCTACTCCAAAATAGAAATAATTATCACAATTTTCACCCTTATAATATACACATATTTATCCTTCATACCATTATTTTTTGGATCCACCACACACTCAATCCACATACTTTATTTATTTTATATAAAATTACACTTCAACACTTTTATCATTACACTTTTTTCTTAAACTATGTGTTCAAAATTCCCCGCCTCGCAAACTTTTTGAAGACGGAGGTAATATATTGTATTAATCATGAATGAATGTGATATATATTTTAATAAATACATTCATGAATTCACATTGGATAAAGATGAAAAGTTAAACTACAACAAATAATGAAATTAACACTTTATTGTCTAATTAACTTTTTTTTTTTTTAACAACAATACCAGGAGTACATATAGAAATCTAAGAAATACACCTCCTAATATGTTTTGGAATATCATTTTCAATCCAATCGTAAGGATCTGAAACATTCCAGGCAAACTTAGCAACCAAATGAGCAATCCTATTTTCCTCTCTCGGAATATGATCACAAGCCCACTTTGATTGCACTCCAAAATCTTTCCTGATTTTTACCACAATATCCTTTTTCAACCCATCAAGAGAAATAGATTGTTGGATGGCATCAATAGCTATTGCAGAATCCATACACAGGTTGGAAAACTTTCTACCTTGTAGTGAGCATTTTTCCATACGAATCTTTGCCGCTCTAAGTTCAGCCGCCACAATAGAACCTGGATTCTTAATTCGTTCCCCTCCTGCAAACACCAAATCTCCTCTCTTATTAAACAATGCATATCCTATTGCAAAGAAACCTCTTTCTGGATTGAACGCGGCGTCGACACAAAGACAATCCTTCAACCTATTAGACCTTTCTAGGAATTGGCAACTTGATTTCTGATTATAGTTTAGTATATCAATGTTGAGGAAATCAAACCAGTAATCAAGAGCCCATTTAACATCAAATTTAGGCAAATCTAAATAATTAGAAATAACTACCCTATCCATGTGTAACCACTTACACCTTTCCTTCCAAATTGCCCATGCAATAATAATAATATGCTGAAGTAAATCAATATTCTTGAGCAAGGCTGCAGAAAGAAACTGAATCATATTACCATGCACCCAACCCTTCACAACATCCCACATCTCATGCTTTTTCCATACTTGCTTAGCAAAGACACACTTAAAAAGTACATACACGGTATCAGCAAATGAGCCCCCACAACACAAACAAAAAGGAGATATGGGTACGTGATGACTAACCAGATTTCCTTCGGCTGCTAAGGATCCATTCATCATTTTCCAACCAAAAATACGTATCTTAGGAGGAACTCTAAGACGCCACATAGCTGCATATAACTTCTCCCTAATATTTTTCCCAAAACAATTCGCCATGAACCCCACCCCTGCCATACAAGCAAAAGAAACTGCAGCCTCATAACCCGAAGCTACAGAATAACAGCCCGAGCTCGTTCTTGGCCAAAATCTCTGATCCTCTTGGTTATGATCCAGCCTAGGCACCTTGAGAATGGCATCACATTCAATCGGAAGGAATGCTTGTGATAAAAGATCCTCATTCCATTCATTTTGGGATGAAATAAACCGACTAACAATAGAAGCACTAGCAGTTCGAGAAAAAATTATACCATTATCAAGACCTTGGACCCATCTGTCCTTGAAGATATGCACCGAATTTCCATTCCCAATCCTCCAACGCAACCCCTGATCCAATATATCCCTGCTCCAAACCATTGATCTCCATATGAATGACGGATTGGATCCTAATTCAGCATTCAAAACATTCGTCTCCCGAAAATATCTGGCTTTAAATAACTGGCTAACCAATGAGTTTGGCTGCTGTAGGATTCTCCAAACTTGTTTTGCTACAAGAGCCTTGTTAAAGAGAACTAACCTTCGAAAATTTAGGCCTCCATCAACTTTTGATTTACATAATTCGTGCCACTTTTTCCAATGCAGACGGTGCTCGTCATCCGATGAACCCCACCAAAAGTTAGCTATAAGCTTCTCAATATTAGCACAAATGGAAGTGGGGATCCGAAAACATGACATGGCATATGTAGGAATAGCTTGGAGCACTGACTTGATAAGCACCTCCTTGCCACCCTCCGAGAAATGTTTATGGCTCCACAATCGAATTTTTTGGCTGACACGATCCACCAGATACCTAAATTGCATCCTCTTTGCTTTAATGGAAACCGTAGGTAGGCCCAAATAAATGTCATGACCTGTTGTTGATCGTACACCCAAAATCCCTCTGATCACATCTCTATTAGCTTGTTTAGTCATCGGGCTGAATGTGATAGCTGATTTCTCATAGTTAACAAGTTGACCTGAAGCCTCTTCATAAATTCGTAGACAATCTTTCAGAACCAGACACTCAGATTTGTTGGCCTTCATGTAGATCAAGCTATCATCTGCGAAAAAAAGATGTGAAATTACCGGTGCACTACGGCCAAACTTAATGCCACAGAAAAGTTTTTTCTCCACTGCTTGCAACAATAATGATGATAGAGATTGAGCACACATGACAAACGGGTATGTAGAGAGAGGATCTCCCTGACGAAGACCCCTAGAGGTATCCGAAAGCTGACCATTGATGCACACATTATATGATACAGTAGAGACACATTGATTAACAAGATTGATCCACTTGCTGGAGAAACCCATCTTTCTCATAACATTCTCAAGGAAAACCCATTCTACCCTATCATATGCCTTACTCATATCCAATTTAAGTGTCGCATAGCCTTCCTGGCTTTTAGACATCCGAAGTCAATGCATGCCTTCAAATGCTATCAGTATATTGTCCGAGATAAGGCGTCCTTGGGTAAAAGCACTCTGATGGGGGTCAATAATATCACCCATAACCAATTTTAGCATGTTAGCTACACATCGTGCCAGGATACGATAGCATACATTGCATAGACTGATTGGCCGAAAATGAGTGACTTGAGTGGGATGTTTAATCTTAGGAATCATCACAATAGAAGTTTGATTCCAAGAAGCCAATGACATACCATCATTCAAGACACCCAAGACCTGATGCGTAATGTCCTCACCAATAGTCGACCAATGTTCTTGATAAAAAGATGCCGGAAAACCATCTGGACCCGCTGCCTTCCAAGGGTTCAAGTCCTTCATTGCACGATACACCTCTTGAGCAGAGAAAGCAGCATCCAACAATCCATTCTGAACCGAATTAAGCATTTGTTGGATGTTTTCCGTAGCTAACTCCAATGATTGAACACTAGGGTTTCGAGAAGTGAAGATCCCTTGAAAATAATCAATGAAAGTCTCATGAATTTCAAAGTTATTAGACACCCAAACACCCGAGGTATTCTGAACCTTCAGCACCGTGTTAATACCTCTCCTCTGATTGACCTTCATATGGAAGAATTTCGTATTCCTATCACCTTCTTTAAGCCAGCAAATCCTGGATCTTTGCTTCCAATACCACTCCTCCTACGAATAAAGCTTTTCCAGCTCCCTCTCATAGCAACCAACTTTCTGGAAATCCGGATCACCTTTCTCATCATGGCATTCTTCATTAATCAATCCTTGAAAATTAGCAATCCTTGTTTTCAATGTCCCACCCTTCTTTACTGCCCAAGACTGAATATGTTTACCACAGTGATCAAGCATACAAACCAGATTAGAGCCATTGTCTTTAACCCTCCACACTCGTTTAACAATATCCCGAAAGTCAGGTTCCTTGATCCAATGATTTTCAAACCGGAACTTCGAATCACGTCTACAAAAGGTTCTAGCTCAGTGACGGCCACAAGACATGAGAATGGGTCTGTGATCAGATCCCATAAATTCCAAAACATTATATTCATACAAAGGGAACAACTCTAGCCATTCATTAGTAGCAACAAATCTGTCCAACTTCTCAGCAATGAATTCCCTTCCACTTCTCCTATTAGTCCATGTAAATTTTGGGCCCTGAGATTTCAAATGATTCAGTCCATTGTAGTTTAAAACATCCTGAAAATTCATGAGTCTTTATAAATGCTTAGGAATACCGCCTCGTTTTTCACCATGGAAAAGGGTTTCATTAAAATCTCCCCCAACCAGCCATGCATTTGTGTCAAAAGGGATATAATTCTTTAGTCTTTTTAACAATTCCCATGATGCATTTTTCCCATCCAAGTAAGGGCTTCCATGAAAACCAGTAAATCTCCACTTAATGTCTTGAAATTTAAGCATACAATCAAAATGAGCTTTGGAGTAAGATAACACAGTAAGATCAATGTCCATCCAAAAAACCAACAAACCACCACAACGTTTCTTATCATTGATTAACAAACAGTTTGTAAAACCATAGCTAATCTTCAAAACATCGACTCGGGCCGATGCACACTTAGCTTCCGAGATAAACAAAAGAGGACGAAAAGAAACTACTAGTCTACTAAGATAACGGAATGCTCGATTACTACTAACCCCTCGAGCATTCCAACACAACACATTCATTCACCACGGCGGGGCTGATTCACTTCAGCCTCCGCATCACCTTGAATCTCCGCTCCATACATCTCAACCATACTTCTTGCCCGCTTGAAAAAGTTATCCGGATTCTTGACTATGTCCCCCTCTGACCATCCATTGCCACCACCCCAGAACTCCATCATCTCCCCCGAATATTCCTTCCTAACACGCTTCTTACATGGCAAAGCACTGCTCATCATAGATCCCACCTCCCCATCCATACGCTTGTTCGTAAACACCTCTTTCCTCACCACAGATTCACGCTTAGTTATAGTTCCTGTTTCATAAGCCGGAGCATACGGAGCCTCCCCATCAAGAATAATTTCAACATAAGAGGTATAGTCCCGAGAACTAAGATCTTTACCCACATAATGCACAACCCGATAATCCTTACCATTGTCAACACCAGTCAGAGGGTCACTCACAAAGCAGTGTTGAAACCCTTTTGGAACAGTAAAAGAGAGAGGGTACAAAGTCTTACCTGTGCGTGGATCTACTCGTCCCCCATCATTAATAACAATGCAATTTCTAGGCCCATCAAGATTACCTCTACCAGAAAAAAGCTCATCAAACCGATGCACCACCCTATGGCTCTACAGATCTGAGTCCCCATCCTCATCAGCCGCATCCTCCTCCATCATAATACCCTTTCCTTTGTCAAGACGACGAGCCCTCTCCTCAGCATGGGTTCGCTCGTGAACCGGCTCTCCTGCACCTATTTGCAACAACTGAAAAAAACTCAAGAGAACATCCACCGAAGGACACTTTTTCTTGTCCGCCTGAAGCCATGCAGGGAAGAACCGATGGCTTTTACACCACTCCTCCGATTGTCCAAAACCTATACTGCACTCCTATTCAAAGTGGTCCAGATGTCCACATAAAGAACAAAAGCCAGACAGGCGTTCATAGCAAAAAACCGCCGTGATGGGATCCTCCTCCACCGTGATATAGAAAAACCTACACAAAGGTTTTGAGACATCCATTAGAACCCTAATTCGCAAACACTCACCCCATGCCTCTTCGCCTTCCTTAGCATCCACTTCAAGCACTTCGCCAATAATACTTCCGATTTTCATTCCAAGGACCTTGCTCATAACAAACAACTGAAGCCCATGAACTTGTACCCAAAAGGGAACCAGAGAGAACTTAAGTTGGGCAAGCTTTTCACCCCCATGCAATTGCTTCATAGCAAGCAGAGATCTACGAAGATTCCACGGCTGCCGCTCAAGGACCTCCTTAACTACAGCATCTCCACCGAAAGTGACCAAAAAGAGACCTTCCCCAACACCAGCAACCTTAAGAGGGGACCGAACACGCCAAGAGCGCACCAACAGATCTTTGAGTTCATTTGTGCTAATGGGTCGTTTAGCAACAAATCTCAAAGTAATGGTATTTTTAGGAATCGCCAGTTCGTCACGACGAACAACAATATGAGTAGTTTCTTGACTGGAAATGCGAAACCCCTCCATCATTGCATTGAGCTCAGCCGCTATTGGAATGGAGTTTGATTTAGAGAGAGAAGCAGAAAGTATGTAATGGAGAGATGAGGAGGAGAAGTGGGAACCAGGCCAATAAATAGAGAGCTTTCTGCCCCCAATATTTCTCAAAAACCCCAAAACCGCAACGCTCATACCCCCAAAACCACTCAAATAAAATTGTGTCTGGAAAAAAAACCCGTAAAAAAATCGCCCAATCCTCACAAAGGCCTTCATCATTTCTCTCCAAAGCCAACCTCACACGAAACAAAACCCCCAGTCGACGCGCGAGTGAGACTTACACACGCCTGCAAACTGAACGCACACAATCTAATGATTGAGATTTTTTAGAAAAACCAAAAGCATGGAAGGTTGTAAAGGTAAGCAATCCCACACGAAATCCAAGGGTAAATGATTACAGAAAGGGAGATGAAGCGGTTCTAAAGAAAATTGCAGGGAAACTGAAGGGATAGCAAAACTTTATTTTTTAAATTGTTATTTTAAAAAATATCAGTATATAAGGGAAATAATTTTTTTACGTCCCATAATTTTACAACTTTTCCAAAAACGTCCCAAAAAAGTTAGGTTTTCCAATTACGTCCCAAATTTTAGCTAACTTTTTCAATTACGTCCCAAAGTCGTCGGAAACATCAAAACGACGTCGTATTATGTCATGGTTACGGCGTCGTTTTAATTTTCCGGCAACTTTGGGACGTAATTGAAAAAGTTAGCTAAAATTTGGGACGTAATTGAAAAACTTAACTTTTTTGGGACGTTTTTGAAAAAATAGAATAGTTATGGACCTAAAAATATATTTTATTGAAATTGTTTGATTAATTGATTGTATATGTTTATATACTTTTTTTTTTAATTTATATACTTGATATTTATATACTTTTTTTTAAATTTTATTTGTAATGCAAATCTAAACAAATAAATTTACTTATATTTTATTATCGGTATATCCTCGTCGCCATAAAGGTATATAATCGATATATATATATATATTATTTATATGAATAAATTAGTAATTATAGTTTTTGGATAATATTAAATAGTAGGTTATCACATTTATTTATTTTATAATAATTTTAGCATTTATTTCATTCAATTTTAGAACATAAAATTATACTGAATAGAATTACATGATATTTTGTTAACATATTATATTTATGGTCATTAATATTAACATAATTCCTTATGGTAATTATTAATATTTTTATTTTTTAAATTTAAATTTAAATCAATTCACAGTTCTTAATTAATATGGATATATGAAATTTTATTATTTATTTATTTATTATTACTCATTATTTTTAAAGTAAATAATTTTAATATTAATTTATCTTATACAATTAAAAAAATTTAGCCTTTATTTCGTTCAATTTTAGAATATAAAATTATAAGGAACAGAATTACATGATATTTTGTTAAATATTATATTTATGGTCATTAATATTAGCATAATTTTTTATGGTAATTATTAATTTTTATATTTAATATTTAATTTTTTTTAAGTTAAATCGATTCATAATTTTTAATTAATACGGAATATATGAAATTTTATTATCAATCTATTTATTTATTTATTATTATTAATTATTTTTAAAATAGATGACTATAATTTTAATATTAATTTATCTTATACAATTCAAAATTTTAATATTAGTGTACATTTTAATATATTATATGTGTATATAATAATTCAATGAAATATTATACGGAATATATAATACTGTCATGTTTATTAGTGTTAAAATTTTATTAGTTACATATTTCTTTAATTTTTTCAAAATGTCCCAAAAAAGTTAAGTTTTCCAATTACGTCCCAAATTTTAGCTAACATTTTCAATTACGTCCCAAAGTCGCCGGAAAATCAAAACGACGTCGTAACCATGATGTAATACGACGTCGTTTTGATGTTTCCGGCGACTTTGGAACGTAATTGAAAAAGTTGGCTAAAATTTGAGACGTAATTGGAAAACTTAACTTTTTTGGGACGTTTTTGGAAAAGTTGTAAAGTTATGGGACGTAAAAAAATTATTTCCCCAGTATATAATAAAAATTTTACAACATAGAAGATAAATACTTAGTACTCCCTTCCTCCGTCCCACAGGAATTTGCACACTTTTCATATATGGATGTCCCATACCAATTTGCACACTCCATAAAAGGAAATATTTTCACAACCCTTACCCTTGAAATATACTCATATTTACCTATATGTCATTACTTTTCTACACTCAATCTACTTTTTACTTTACTTTATTCATAAAAGTTTACAAAACTACCCCTCAAAACATCAATCATTACACATTTTCTTACACATTTTTTAAAATGTGTGCCGGTCAAAGGGTGTAAGTTCCTCTGGAATGAGAGAATATATATAAGAACAGCTTAGTAGTTTCCCGCATATTTCTGGAAAAACATTTTTTTTACTCTTTTATTCTGTCCGCATTCTACATTGGCTTGCTTTTACTTTTTTATGTCCTTTCATTTGTTTCGAAATTAGTTTAAAAGCAGCAATTCCCATTTTCCAAGAAGACTTTTGGCTTACAACTCTTCAAATTCCACCTCTAATTGTGGTCACAAATACTTTGAAAACACCATTTTTCATCTCTCTTGATTTTCTACGCGCGAGAGATTGATCCTGCTGGAGTTGCTCCTTCCCCCTTCACAAACCTTCGAATTTTGCTTCCCCTCTTCTTGGATTATCATACCAGTTTATAAATAGAGAAAAAAAGATACGTTGTTCGAGTTATTTTTTACTGAAATGATTTGGGTGCATGATCATCTGCTTCTCCTCTGTCGCTGGAATGGACCCCGTATATTCTATAGAAAAGAGATCACAAAAACTCTATAGAATCAAGGTAAATTTATTAAAAACCTTAAATTCTGCAAGTTTCAAACTATTTCTAATAAAAACCAAAAAAATTCAAGGTAAATTTTGTTTCTGGGTTTATTTAGCGAGGATCTAAAATAAAAACCAGGTGAGGGTTTAGTCTCATCTTCAATATTATAATCGATCGAGGTGAGGGATTATCGATTCTATGTCAATGTGTCTCCTTCAAATAATAACTGCTGCCGTGTTGAATCTGGTGCGCATTTTCTTAATCCTTTTGCTAAAATTGAATGATTTTTACGCAAGACACAACCACTCCGAACGAACTTGATATATTAGAGGGACGATATACTATGTATTTTCTTTTATTATGATATAGTATTACTTTCTAGATAATCATTATTCTTTAAATTTGTTTATATTTTTAGTGATATAATTTGATAGTCTTTGTTGAGTTCATTAAAATTATACTAGAATAATTGCAACTGTGATCACATCTTCAAATATATATAGAGCTTTCATCTGTTCACCTTATCTCTTGCCTTTTATATATAATTAATTTTAGGTCTTTTACATATTTATTGTTAGAGCTTTCCTTGAAGTCATATATGATGAATGTTTTGGATTGATTCCTGATTCAGAATCTCATGGTGATTGGTTTGTTGTGGAGTCTTTGTTCTTCAGATTAATCTTGTGGTTGCTTTTATTTTTTTGATCAGTCAAGAGGAGTACAGAGTTAAAAGGTAAAGTTAGTTGGTTGTAATACAACAGGAAAAAGAAAACAAAGAAGTAGAGTTCTAGAAGTCATTTCTCTTAGCCAATCTGTAATGGACCTTTCCCTAGTCTAGATTTTGGTTCCCAACCATGATCTCAGTCTTAGTTTCACAGTCTCCGCAGCTTTTGTACTGTTTACAATTCAATCTTGTGGTTGCTTTGGATTCTTTGCAGGTAAAAAGACCTTGATTGCTAAGCATCTCAAGAGAAATATATATTGATGATGTAAGTACAACAAGCTTCTACATGAACTGAATCTTTTCTTCTCTACTCTCTGCATCTTTAATTTTTAGGGTGTCACTTAGAAATTTTTAGACAACAATTTATTAGGACTTACTTTCCCTTTTGTAAGCAACTTCTTTGGTCCATTTAGTTTACTTACTGTCATGATCACGCTGAAATATCACCATTTCCCGCTAACTATATATATATATATAAACAACACAATCTGCTTAACACATTTTTATTTTCCCTTTCTGGAGAAGTATTTTTAATTATATTTTTGTCGATTATGCTGTCTGTAACCAGCTATATTTTTATAACTTTTTATTCATCTTTTTGTCTTTTTGAGGTTACAGTCCAAATGCAGCGTCTTTTCATTTCAGAGAAGGTTTTTGGCTTTCGAAGCCAACTCTTGGAATTCCCTACTTCTATTTATTCTTGAATGTATAGATAGAGAAAAAATTATGTTGGAGATAATGTTTTACTGAAATAATTTTGGTGGAATGTCAAGGACTCATGGTCAAAGAAAGTAGGAGTGGGAGAAGGCATTGTAGCTGATGTTCAACTCTGAAACGATGCCAATAGAAAAGAGATCACGAAATATATGGAGAATAAATGTAACTTTATCAAAAATCTGGGTTTCTAGCTATTTCTAATAAAAATCGAACTTTAAAAATAAATAAATGCTTACCTTCTGTTTCTGCTTCTATTAGTTGTGCGAGGTAGCGAGGATCTAAAATTTTGTAATATTCAGCGGGTTCTCCATTTATTGCCATAATTGACAGCGGGCTTCGACATTCATGTTAAAAAATTTTGAAGGTTCAGTTTTCCTATTTGATAACGTTGTTGGGCTTGATATACAAGTTTAGTCATTGACTGACCCTTTTTGTTACCATTGGATTTAGACTCATCTTCATTATAATCGAGGCTAGGGATTATCGAGTTTCATCTTCTATGTGTTTTCTTTTATTACTTTCTGGATACTAACTATTCTTTAAACTAGCATTTCATTATATATATTTTTAGTGATATAATTTGATAGTATTTGTTGAGTTAATTCATTGAATTGATAATTGTATTGAACTATGAAAGTTCTTGAAACTGTGGTTACATAGGAGTATTAGAATACAGGGGTTTTATGTAATTTTTATATTGGTAAATTTATTGTGTGTGTTTTTATGTCTTTTTAATTAAGTTTAGGGTTTAGGAAAGATGTGCAGGTTACAGTGATTTTGAAATGTATCCAAAACAGTGTTAAGAAGGTATCAACGGGGATTTCCAGATATATTATTCAATAAAATTGGTACAATGTGTCAAAACGACTTGCTTTCCTCTTTCTTTAGTGAACACCTTATTTGCTCCAATTAGTTCAATTACTATCATGATCAACCTAAAATATGGCTATTTCGAGTTCTTGCTTCACCTGTCTGTATGTTAACTTTATAATTTTGGCACATATCTTTCTTATGCTCTTCAAGTGCATGCTTTGATATTTTGTTTGTGACAATTAGTTCTGATTTCATATCATAAAAATAAATCATCCAAATTGAGTTTTATAGCTTTGTTGGTATATGCAATTTTTCAATCTTTTTTAGCATGTTGTTAAATGTTCTTTTCAATGTATTTATTCCTAACCATTCATTCTAATTGTTGTGAGGTCATTCATTCAAATAATATTTAATATTTTCAATATCATTATTTCATGCATAGTGATGCATGTTCTGATTTGCGTATGGTTTTCATCGTTTTCTTCTATCTGTATGGATCATGAATCTTCAATTTTATTTTACACGGTTAGTTCATTGTTCTGAAACAGTGAGATCCATGTCATTACTTAATTCATTTCAATTTTATCATTTATTGTGCACTGTTATGTAGCCAATAAAATTAATTGTTGTGAGTACAAATGTTAGGTGTATCAAGATATAGGGAAAGAAAGTTATTTCATTCATGTATCCATTAATTAGCTGAACTGAACTAAAACTGAATTACAGTATTTGTAATCGAAACAGCCTAAATGCAAGAATCTTAAAATATTATCTAGGAACTTGGGTTGGGTAAGGAATTTGATTAATGGTTTTTTTTGTTGCTCTAACTGCAGAGTTAATGAGGAAGTTGATACAGCCTACACACTCTTATAGAGAAAACAAGTCTGATAACATTCCAATACTCTAAATTTGTTTTGTTTAGCTAGGATACTTATCAATTTTTTTCAGTAAAGTATTTAATATTAAAATTCATTAGTGATGTTATGTTGCCTCTACATGACATGAATCTATTCAACTCAAATAGATTCACAATTTCTTTCTATATATCAAACAATTTTGTACTGTTTAAAATTAATATCAGAATAATTGTTTAAAATTAATATAGGAATAATTGTAAAGTGTAGGGTACTTGGGCTGTACTGTTTAAAATTAATATTGGAATAATTGTAAAGTGTAGGGTACTTGGGCTATACTGATTTGTTAAAAAATATTATTCGCCCTATTATATTTAGTACAACTTCACTGTTTTTTTTCTACTATATCTAATTTTTGTATATATGGCTGACTGTTTGTTGTATACTCAAAATGCACACACGTCAATCTAATTTTATTTTTAAAAAGCAAAATATGAAAGTTAAACTAAATTACACTACCTTGGTTAATGATTCTGCATTATACTGAACGGGGTTTTTTCACAATGTTAATAGTGTATATATTTTTTAAAATCAATATTGTAGTATATGAATTATTATATTAATTATGAAATCGGTCAAACTTAATTGTCTAATTAATATATCACTGTTATTTTAATTTCAAATTATTCTTTTAAAAAAATAATAATAACTTTGTAACATACAATTAATATTTAGTATTATATAGAGTATATATTAATATATCATTGTTATTTTAATTTCAAATTATTCATTCAAATAAATAATACTCCATTCGTCCCACAATTACTTTCACACTTTTCATAACGTTGCACAATAATTTTAACACCCTTAAAATTTAAAATAAAGAATCATTTATAAACTCAACTTTCACTTTTATAAAATTACCCCTTAAAACTCAACTCATTATTACACTTTTTTAATATCTTTTTTAATATATATATGTGTCCATTACACCCTTTTAATATCTTTTTTAATATATATATGTGTCCATGCGTTGGGATTACTAGTTTGAAGGATAGGCATTTACTGAATTGAATTTACGGGTTGATACGTATTCAATACAAGGGTAAGATGGTGCCATTTCGAAAATCTTGAATTCATGCAGTGAGATCAATAGCTTTCCTTGTTATTCTCCAAGTTCAAGCATAATGACACATTTTTTCTCTATTCAGATGATTGTTCCAAACTATTTTGTTCCAAACTATTTCCATTTTTTTATGTGAGGAATATATTGTAAACCTTCAAGAGAGAGGCACACCACTCTCTAGTGACTATCCGAAAGAGTGGGATGGAGGGCAGAGGCAATGTGTCGTCTCTATCTTAGGAAATATCTAAGAAACTTGCCAATTCCCTTTCTTTTTTTTTTTCTCAATTTCATAATGTATGTTAGATGCTAAAGAGTTGTGGTTTATTTCTTCAGAAATTATTCAATAATTGAATAATTTTATTGTTTTGTTCAAGAGGACTACCATTTATATAGTTTTACAGGAGAGAAAAATATTCTTAAAAAATATTTTAGAAATTAATGTGTATGATTATTGCAACAAAAATATTCTAGAAATTTTTACACCTATGATTATTGCAACAAAAATATTCTAGAAATTTTTACACCTATGATTATTGCAACAAAAATATTTTAGAAATTTTTCTGAAAAGAATATATTCAAACCTAACTAAAAAAAATAAGTCATTAGACATAAATCAAAAGATCATATACATCATCAACTTGTTTCATATTACAAACCACTTACCTATACAACATTTTTATTAGAACCAGATGCTTAGTTATGAGAAATATACAAATATTTAATAAAATAAGAAATTTACTCTCATATAAATAGTGGCAGAGACTTCGCAAATCAATATACCCTGCTAGCACTTGCTCCATTAACTCTGATTTCATTTTCAATTGTTTCATTAAAAGTTGCATCATTTTTTTGGTCATTTTCACTTTTTCTTTGAAAATTGCAGTAAATAACATGACATCATCCTTTGCTAAGTAAGTTCCCTGTAATGTTTTTAGAAAGCATCCATCTAATTACGGGCTTCATCCTCCTAAGAAACCCTGTTTCAATCCAGTAAAACCCAACTAAAAAAATCCTGTAGTTGATCATAATCATCCAATAAAAATTCAAAACTGCCTTCTGTATCAACCCTTAGTAATTCAACACACGTCTCAATTGTGCATAGTGTTCACCCACTATACCTCTTAGCATGGAGCCACTTGCTCCTACCTACATGTAGAGCATAAGTAATATGACATTATCTTTCAACTCTTGTGCAGTTTAATTTGGGTTCAACTTAAACTTAGACTGTATATGACACTAGCATACAACCAACAACATATAGTTGTTTCTTGCTACTTCTCAAAACACACATATTTTTACCAAATAATATTGCAACCCTTTGTACTGTCTCCATTGTTTGAATTTTCAAACCTCATCCCAAGTTTAATTAAAGTGTTTTATGATCACATGTTGGATCATAAAACACTATATGTGTCTTCTTACATGTGCTACTTTCATTTGATTTAGTAATCTTCTTCGTACACATAAAATTAACATCTTCATCTGAGTCACCATAGTCACTAACACAATCACCTTATGAATGTCCAACTTTTTCTTCAAGTGCCAAGTGCTACTGACATTATACTTGGAAGTTGGAATTGCAGCATTCTGGTTGGCTAATGCCCCTTTCTTTATTTTAAAGTGTAACAATTTCTTACTTCCAGGCACTAGAGCTCATCATCTTCCATACCATCTTGTCACTCTTTTTAATTAATTGGGTTAAAGTAGGAATATGTCATTCTTATTAACGATAGACAACTCATTTTATTCTTCCTCTTCACTCGCATCCATGTTTTGGGGATCAACCTCAATCTCACCCTTACTTCTACAAATATCATCTCCATAACTTTTTTTTCGAATTTATTTATTTAGAATTAATTGAAAAGTGGTGTATTTATTTAGAATTAATTCAAATTAATTCTTCACTTTTTTACAAGTTTGGAATTTTAGATTAGACAAATTTTTTTAATGGTATCAGGTAATGGTATCAGGCGTAAACTACTTGGGTTCGATTCCTCTTGAGAGCAACTCCATCCATTTAAATTGTTAATATAAGTTTAGTTCCATTTTTTGGCAGAAATGTGCTGTCCATTTGAGTAGGAGTCATATGCTACGTGTCTCTCTTTACATAGTATCACAAACTTTTAGAACCGACCTACATTACAGATACTGAGATACATGCACATAGTTTTCTTACACAAACCCCTTTCTCTTCCTATATATACACATTGACACACATAGATACATACACATTACTTTCCTATCCAAAACCTTCTCTTCAACTACACTAAGTATACACTGCTTTCATTAATTTTCACGAGGGAGCGACTACTTCATCCGTTGGGGAGTCACGACGCTGGTTTGATGTGTAGACATGTGTCTATGATGGGACGACTAAAAGAAATGGAGGATATGGAGAAACGAACAATATTGGAAATATTATTTCTTGATTAGTTACAAAAGAGATTTAGAAGAGGTATTTATACAAGAGAGAATTAGGTCTAACCTAACCCTAATGGGCTTTATAAGAGAGCCCATAGGAAACTAAGATGGGCCTATACAATAAATAAGAAGGAGAGTGTATTTATTAATATAGGTCCAATATGCCCCCTCAAGATGGAGTACCGTAGGATAGTCCAATCTTGGTCATAAGAAGCTGAAGGCGAGCACTGGAGAGAGGCTTGGTGAGGGCATCGGCAAGCTGGTCGGCAGTGGAGACATGCGAGATGCGGAGCCGAGCAGTTTTGACGAGGTCACGAACAAAGTGGAAGTCAATGGCAATGTGTTTCATTCGTGAGTGAAACACAGGGTTTGAGCACAAGTAGGTGGCCCCAATGTTGTCACAGTAGATGACTGGCACCGGAGAGTCAGGAAAGTGTAGTTCTTTAAGTAAGGATGTTAGCCATTGTACTTCAGAAGCCGCTGCGGCAATGGCTCTGTATTCGGCCTCAGTGGATGAGCGAGCAACAGACTTCTGCTTTTTGGACGACCATGAGATAGGGTTGGCCCCCAAAAAGACGACATATGCACTTGTGGAAGTGCGATCATCACAGTTGCCTGCCCAGTCAGCATCCGTGAAACAGTGGAGCGAGGAGGATGAGGATGGGGTAATGTTGATTCCAACATCCCTTGTACCATTGAGGTAGCGGAGCAGACGTTTGACGGCATTCCAGTGCGTGATGGTGGGTGCATGCATGAACTGAGATAGCTTATGGACGGTAAAGGCGATGTCAGGTCTGGTGAGCTGGAGATACTGAAGGCTGCCGAGCACTTGACGATACTGAGTGGAGTCAGTGGGAGAGGTGCCATCCGAGAGAGTAAGGCGAGCAGAGGTGGATAATGGAGTTTGGACTGGTTTAGAGTCGATCATGTTGTATCGGGCGAGCAGATCAGTGACGTATTTGCGTTGGGAGAGCAGGCATGACGTTGTAGAGCGAAGAACTTCAACTCCCAAGAAATAGGATAGAGGACCAAGGTCCTTGACTGAAAAATTTGTACTGAGGTCGGCAGCCACCCGGGCGAGCATGGGCGAGGAGTTGCCCGTCAGTATGAGGTCGTCAACATAAACAAGGAAGTAGGCGACCACCCCATTGTTGTTGTAGACGAACAGAGATTCATCAGAGTGAGTAGGGATGAATCCAATTTCTTCGAGAAACGTGCGAAGAGCATAGTACCATGTGCGAGGAGCCTGTTTTAGTCCATAGATGGATTTGCGAAGCTGACAGACATAGGTGGGAAATGTCTTGTCTTTGAAGCCCGGAGGTTGAGCCATGAAGACAGTGTCAGAGAGCTTTCCATGGAGAAAAGCGTTGTTGACATCGAATTGGCGAAGGGGCCAGTTGTTAGTAACTGCAATGCTGAGGACTGTTCGCACAGTGGCGAGCTTGACAACAGGACTGAATGTTTCAGTGAAGTCAACACCTGGTCGTTGATGAAAGCCTTTGGCGACCAGACGAGCCTTGTATTTATCCAAGGTGCCATCAGGTTTTCGCTTAATACGAAACACCCACTTGGAGCCAACCACATTTTGAGATGCATTGGGAGGAACTAAGTCCCAGGTGCCATTTTGGAGAAGGGCATCAAACTCAGCCGACATGGCTGCTCGCCAGTTTTTGTCCTTGAGTGCCTGTGACACACAGCTCGGTTCAATGTCAGAAGTGATGACAGAAGTAAGCCCATACCTCGGATTTGGCTTGAACACGTTGTTCTGAGCTCGAGTTACCATGCGAGATGCAGGAGGTCGTAAGGGAGCATTGGTCGGCACAGGGATGTCGGATGTGGTGGCGAGCAGCGGGAAGGTAGGTGGGGTTATGATCGGTGGGGTTATATTCAATTGGTCGACCAGTGTGGGGTGCTGGGGAATGGTAGTGGTCGGCACTTGGTTGTGATCGAGGACAGTCGCGGTAGAGTGAGGTGGCAAAGGTGTGAGAAGAGTGGGCGAGGAGCTGAGGTCAGAGGAAGCGGCGAGGAGGTGGAGGTCGGTGATTAGTGTGAAAATTGTTTGAAATTCATGTGTTTATTTTACATAATTTTGAGGGTTTTGTTGCATTATTCACACTAAATTGACTAATTGCACTTGAAATGAGAAAGGTATGTGTTTTGCTATTTTTTAGGTAAATTGAACTTATTTGGAAGCAAAATACGTGTCTGAGAATTCATGAAGTCAAGAAGATAATTGTACCATTGGATGCGTCTCGAAAAAATGAGTGGAATGAAAAAAAGAATCAAGTCAATCGGAGGTCGGGAGCTCAAGATATGATCGAAACAAGAAAGTGTGAAACTGTAACAGATTCCACTCGGGCAGCCGAGTCAACCCACTCGGTTGACCGAGTGAAATCTGCTTCCAGGTCAGTTTCTGGACTTCCATCTCACTCGGTCGACCGTTTGAGGTCACTCGGTCGACCGTTTGAGCCCGTTTCTGCGCGAAAATTCGAGAATTTTAAAGGATTTCAAGGGCCTAAGTGCAAATTTCGTCTCCAACACTCTTCCCAACTATAAAAAGCACCCACAATCAGATTTTGGAGCCCTAAAATTCATTCCCCACACAACCAAGAACTCATATTTTCACATTCAACATGGGATAGTTTAGGTTTGAGGAGCTTCTCTCCTCAAACACCATTAGATAGTTTTTATGCTTTTTAGTTTAGAATCATTTGGGTATTTCATTTTCATGTAAGAATTGAAGAATTTCAAGACTCTCAAGGTGCTATTTTTCTTTTATTTAAGTTTTGTTTGGTAAATTTCATTTTCATGTTTTATTTTGTTGTTTTAGCCATGGATGTTTTCTCAAACACCATGGGCTAAGTTTTTTATGCTTTGGTTGTTTGAAACCATGTGAATATTGAATGTGTGAATTGTTTATGCTTTGGTTATTGTTACTATTTGGATTGTTGCTTCTCTTATTGAGTTTTATTGGTGCTTTGTGTATTAACTTCTATTAATCCATATTTAGATGCATGTTTAGCGTAGACGAGAGTTACATGGACATGTTTACATTTATGGTGTGAGTTGTTGGTATGCAAATGCGTTTATTATACTTTTAATTCGTCGAGAGAGAGTTAATTGTATTAGAACCTCATTAAGAGACATTAATTACTTGAATGGTTATTTAGGTAGTTGATGAGGATTAGGAAGAGGTCTTATTACCGGGTTTGGGAACACCTTAGACGTAAGGCTATAGTACCCGAAGGGAAACGATTTTCATCCTAGCATCTTGATGCTCCTAGCAAGTCCAAATTGAAGCATAAAAAGGTATAAACAATCCCACTCGATTTCACTAGGTAGAGAACACCCGAAGCATTCCCAACCTTTGCACTTCTCCGAATTTAGATTCGTAGTTGTTCTTTACTTTAATTGTCATTTTTCTCGTTTTCTTAGTTTAGTAGTTAATTTTACTTACTAGCATTGCGTTTAGCTTAATTTATTATTTTTCGATTGTCTCTTAGTTTTAGTTCAAATTGCTCCCGAAACCGTAGCTACATTAGTATGACGACATACAACTCTAGGGATCCATTGCACTAGCCCACCTCCCGTGGTTCGATACTACTTGGTCGAAATACTTACGTGCATACTACTACGATCCCTTATGCTTGAGGGGAAGTAGTTAGTCAAAATATATAGACTAAAATTCGTTCAAGTCAATGGCGCCGTTGCCGGGGAGGTGACGTAGTGCTTTAAGTGGGACTTTGAGTTAGTTGAGTACTAGTGTTAGCTACATTACTTGCTTTATTTTGTTTTCTTATTATTTTGAGAATTTTGATACTTTGATCTTTTGTAGGTGTGAACTTCATCGACTAGATGGATGGATATAATCAATACCCGTGGAATCAATGTTATGATCCACATGGTATGATTTATCCTCCACAACATGAAGATATGGCCTACGATAATTGGAGGAACTTTGATTATAATTATCAAATCCAACAAGTTCCCTCATATTATCAAGATTGGAGTAACAATAATGCACCCACTTTTCAAGAGATGACCCCGGTCTACATGGATATGCATTATGATCAAGAAAGTGATCCACGAGATAGATTTGAATTCCATGGAGCTTCGGAAGAAAATTGGTGTGATAGTGAGAGGAGCTTTGAGTACGATTATCAAATGCAACAAGCTCCTTCTCATTCTCATTATCAAGAGTGGGAAATCAATGAGTTTTGGCCACAGGGTAGGACTACTACCGAAAAGCTCCTCATTGCACACATGAAGGAGAGAATGGATGCAAAGAGATATCCACTTGAAGACATGAGCATGAGAAGGAGCTTAATGGTGATTGAAGATGGCAAAGAGGAATCTCCTTTGATGGACATGAGCTACAAGGAACAAGAAAATCAAGAAGCATCACAAGATGAGTTGGAGAGCAAAATGAGCATTTCTAAACCTTTAAACTCTTCAATTTGCACTTTATTTGATATTGATGCTTCTATTGATTTCATTTTGCCTCTTAATCACTTTGACTCAAAGAAGGAAGTTGAGAAGTGGTTGGGTATTGGTATTCTTGAGCAAAGAGGAAAAGCTTTGAAAGAAATGATGGAGAAAGAGACAAGCGGTTGGCCTACTATTCATAAGAGTCTCCTTGACTTTGAGGCCAAAAAATTGAAATACAATGGCAAGGAGACTCGATATCCATGGCCTTTTCGATGAGCCCATTAATTTCCGTCCGGCTTGAAGACGTTAAACTTAGCGCTAAATGGGAGGCAACCCATTTTTTATTGCTTTCTTTTATTTTTAGATTTGTAGCTTGTTTGATCTTTTGTTTAGTTTTTGTTTTGTAGGTTGAGTGTTGTGTTGGTGGTCAAGGATGAGAGATATGCATGGTGGAGTTCAAGGGTAGTGGTGCTTTGGTGCTAAAGGTTCAAGGGACAAATTCTAAGGTAACACACTCATTCCCAAACTTTGCATTCAACTAGAGTTTCATTTAAGTTTGGGGGGGGGGGTTCATATGTTTCCTTCATTTATATTACACCGTTGTTCCTAGTTTTGGTGATTGATTATCTTGTGGATTGTTGGTATTTGAGGCGTAATTGATGGTGATTGTTAGTTTTTGAGATTTGGTTGAGCTTGTTGGTGTTGATTGATGCTTGCTTGTTCACTTGATTTTGTGAAAATTTTTGCTTGGTTTAGTGCTTTTGATTCATGATTAGACAAGCCCGTGAGCTTTAGAGCCTTAGACTTTCATATATTATGGTCTATTTTCCTTCATGTGAGTATCATTCATGCTTGTGTGCTCTAGAACTTGCCAATTGTCTTGTTTGAGGCTACTATTTGTGTGAAATCTTTGGAAGTGATATAAGGCCATCTTTGTTTTGAATAGTCACTTGACCAAATTTTCCATACCAAATGAAATGTTTCCGTAGTTAGCCACTTTGAGCCTATTGACTTATATTCTTTGGCAACCTACAAATTTAGCCTATTTGTCTATCTTTTGTGAGCCTAAATTTTCCTATGAACTAGTGGAGCTTGAATATTGACAAATGTGGTTGAATTGAGGTGAAATGTGAATTTGGTGGATTTGTTTGGTTGAAAAGTGAAAAGAAAAAAAAGAGAAAAAAGATGAATTGTGAGTTGTGCAAAAAAAAAAAAAGATTGAGTTGATGAGAAAAGAAAAATCGAAAAAGAAAACTCTCTTGTGCACAAAAATTTGGTAGAGCTTCAATTCAAAAGTGTTGGTTGGTTGGTGGTGAAGAATGTTCTTAAAAAGAAAAGAAGTAAGTAAATTATGTGAGATAGAGAACTTTGAGTTGCAACTTGATCAATTGCAACTTTCCTTCATGCTCCATTAGTTTATGAGTCACTTTATCCAAATCTTCCCTACCTTAACCAAAAAGCCTACATTACAACCAAATGTGAAGTCCTTATTGATTCATTGATTGAACACTTTCATGTGGTGGGGAACTTAGACATTTGGCAAGCATATGGTGGTGCATTTGTGTGATTTGATTTTGAGAGCATACATTTCCTTGATATACACTTTGAGTGATGAGAGATACACTTACTTGTGAGGAAATGGTGAATTGAGCACTTAATCTTGCATTGATTTGAGCATAACTTGTGAACTTGTTTGTGGATTTTTGTACTTATTGGCTTGACTAGATTGAGGAAAGTAGACAATCACTCATTCAATTTTGATTGAATTTCTTCGCAATCCTCCCACTTGTTCTATATTTCTTTCGTTGCTCGGGGACGAGCAACACTTTAAGTTTGGGGGGGTTGATTAGTGTGAAAATTGTTTGAAATTCATGTGTTTATTTTACATAATTTTGAGGGTTTTGTTGCATTATTCACACTAAATTGACTAATTGCACTTGAAATGAGAAAGGTATGTGTTTTGCTATTTTTTAGGTAAATTGAACTTATTTGGAAGCAAAATACGTGTCTGAGAATTCATGAAGTCAAGAAGATAATTGTACCATTGGATGCGTCTCGAAAAAATGAGTGGAATGAAAAAAAGAATCAAGTCAATCGGAGGTCGGGAGCTCAAGATATGATCGAAACAAGAAAGTGTGAAACTGTAACAGATTCCACTCGGGCAGCCGAGTCAACCCACTCGGTTGACCGAGTGAAATCTGCTTCCAGGTCAGTTTCTGGACTTCCATCTCACTCGGTCGACCGTTTGAGGTCACTCGGTCGACCGTTTGAGCCCGTTTCTGCGCGAAAATTCGAGAATTTTAAAGGATTTCAAGGGCCTAAGTGCAAATTTCGTCTCCAACACTCTTCCCAACTATAAAAAGCACCCACAATCAGATTTTGGAGCCCTAAAATTCATTCCCCACACAACCAAGAACTCATATTTTCACATTCAACATGGGATAGTTTAGGTTTGAGGAGCTTCTCTCCTCAAACACCATTAGATAGTTTTTATGCTTTTTAGTTTAGAATCATTTGGGTATTTCATTTTCATGTAAGAATTGAAGAATTTCAAGACTCTCAAGGTGCTATTTTTCTTTTATTTAAGTTTTGTTTGGTAAATTTCATTTTCATGTTTTATTTTGTTGTTTTAGCCATGGATGTTTTCTCAAACACCATGGGCTAAGTTTTTTATGCTTTGGTTGTTTGAAACCATGTGAATATTGAATGTGTGAATTGTTTATGCTTTGGTTATTGTTACTATTTGGATTGTTGCTTCTCTTATTGAGTTTTATTGGTGCTTTGTGTATTAACTTCTATTAATCCATATTTAGATGCATGTTTAGCGTAGACGAGAGTTACATGGACATGTTTACATTTATGGTGTGAGTTGTTGGTATGCAAATGCGTTTATTATACTTTTAATTCGTCGAGAGAGAGTTAATTGTATTAGAACCTCATTAAGAGACATTAATTACTTGAATGGTTATTTAGGTAGTTGATGAGGATTAGGAAGAGGTCTTATTACCGGGTTTGGGAACACCTTAGACGTAAGGCTATAGTACCCGAAGGGAAACGATTTTCATCCTAGCATCTTGATGCTCCTAGCAAGTCCAAATTGAAGCATAAAAACGTATAAACAATCCCACTCGATTTCACTAGGTAGAGAACACCCGAAGCATTCCCAACCTTTGCACTTCTCCGAATTTAGATTCGTAGTTGTTCTTTACTTTAATTGTCATTTTTCTCGTTTTCTTAGTTTAGTAGTTAATTTTACTTACTAGCATTGCGTTTAGCTTAATTTATTATTTTTCGATTGTCTCTTAGTTTTAGTTCAAATTGCTCCCGAAACCGTAGCTACATTAGTATGACGACATACAACTCTAGGGATCCATTGCACTAGCCCACCTCCCGTGGTTCGATACTACTTGGTCGAAATACTTGCGTGCATACTACTACGATCCCTTATGCTTGAGGGGAAGTAGTTAGTCAAAATATATAGACTAAAATTCGTTCAAGTCAGTCGGCAAGAGAGATGGTTGAATAATGGGAGAGGGGGTGGAAAAGGGAAACGTATGTTCAACAAATTGAACATGCCGCGAGGTGTAGATTCGGTTTGTGGAGCGATCAAGACAGAGGTAAGCACTCTGTGTGGGCGAGTATCCAATAAAGACACATGGAGTAGAGCGAGGATCAAGTTTGTGGGTGGTGTAAGGGCGAAGCAGAGGATAGGAGAGACAACCAAATACACGGAGTTTGGTCAGATTCGGGGGGCGAGTAGTGAGTTTTTCATAGGCAGAGATCATGTCAAGGTTAACTTTGGGAAGGCGATTTATGGTGTATGCTGCCGAGCAGACGGCATAGGGCCAATAGGTGAGGGGCATAGAGGCATGATGAAGGAGAGCAAGGGCTGTATCGACCACATGGCGATGGCGACGTTCAGACATGCCATTATGTTCGGGAGTGTGAGGTGGGGTGGTGAGATGTGCAATGCCATGAGTTTGAAGAAAGGGGCGAAGAGCAATGAACTCTCCCCCATTGTCTGAGTAGAAGGTTTTGATTGTGTTTTGATAGTTGTTTTCAACAAGAGTTTTGAATGTGATGAATGTGGGGAGAACATCTGATTTTCGTTTTAGAGGATAAACCCATATGTATTTGCTGAAGTGATCAACAAATAGCACGTAATATTTGAAATTATCAGGAGACAAGACAGGCGACGACCAGACATCAGAAAAGATAACATCAAGTGGTTTAGTGGACACAATGCTTGAATCATAAAAGGGTAATTTGTGACTTTTGATACAAGAACAAGAGTTACAATTGAAGTGTGTGGAAGGTGCACTGGATAAGCTGAGCTTGGAGAGGGTGTGAGCAAGGATTTTTGTCGATGGGTGGCCAAGGCGAGCATGCCAGGTAGTTGTTGTGGGGTGTTGAGTGGTGAAGGCTTGCGGGGAGGTGTTGGACATGTGTGCCGGCCAGACATATAAGTTATTGATACGACTCCCAACGAGGAGAATGCTCCCCGAGTGACCATCCCGCACCTGAAAGGAAGATCGATCAAAGACAATGTTAACATTATTATCACGACAGAGGCTAGAGACCGAGATCAAGTTTTTCGAGATGTGTGGGACAACCAGAACATTCGAAAAATTGAGAGACTCAAGTTGAGGAAACCGCATAGAGCCAGTGTGAGATATGCATCATGGAAATTGTAAAAAAGACGTAAAAATTATCTACCAACTCTTTCGATTCCATGGCTTGTTGGTGGTGATTTTAATGAAGTTCTTTATACTAATGAAAAGATGGGGGGTAATTGTAAAAAGGATGATAATATGGCCCAATTCTAAGAAGCAATACAGTATAATGATCTTACATGTCTTAAAATGCTTGGCTCAAAATTCACTTGGCATAATAGAAGAAGAGGGCAGCAATACATTAAGGAAAAGCTGGACAGATTCCTTGCAAATAGAGAATGGATGGATATGTGCACTTATTTTGAAGCCTCTAGTTTGCAGTTTATGGGATCTGATCATAGGCCAATATTTATTGAATTTGAAGTACAACAACCAAGAGTATGGAAGAAAAGGGATACTAAGCATTTCAAGTTTGAAAATTATTGGATGAAAGAAGATGGTTTTAAGAAGATAATCACCACTGCTTGGACAAAAAGGAATGCTGAGAAACCTTTGAATGAAGTGTTGGAAAGATGTGGAAGAGTGATATCGGAATGGGCAAAAAAGAAGGGTGGCACTTTGGAATTAAGAATTAAGCAAACTCAAAGCAACATTAATAGAATTTTGGATGAAGATGAGTGTATGCCGGATATGTAGAAGGTTGGGATATTAGAGGATGAGTTAGCAAAGCTGTTGTCTCAAGAGGAGTGTTTTTTGAAACAAAGATCTAGGATTTCTTGGCTCCGAGAGGGTGACAGGAACACTAAATTCTTTCACTCAAGAGCAAATGGCCGGCTTAAGATGAATCAAATAAGGAAAATACAAGATACAAATGGTGCATGACTTTTCTCGGAAGCACAAATTGAGAAAGCTTTTTCAAGCTATTTTCAGGAGCTTTTTATCTCAAACAGTCCTTCCGATGATGAAATTTGTAGAGCAACTCAATTTCTAAATGTTAAGATGACAAGAGAAAAATCTAATGCGTTGGATCTGCCTTTTTCTAAACATGATGTGCTCAAGGCTGTTAGGGATTTGTCCCCTTGGAAAGCACCAGGCCCTGATGGCTTTCCAACCTCGTTCTATCAAGATAATTGGGAAACTGTAGGTGAGGATGTATCAATGGCAGTGCTCAATGTTCTTAATGGCAAGGGATCACTAAAAAGCTGGAACCATACAATTATAACACTTATACCAAAAATTGGGAGTCCATCTCTACCTCAGCATTATAGACCTATTAGTCTTTGCAATGTTTGCTATCGGATTCTAGCTAGAGCTATGACAAATAGGCTTAAGTGTGTTTTGGGTGAGTTGGTTGATCAACATCAAAGTGCTTTTGTGCCAGGTCGTATTATTACAGACAATATACTTTTGGCCTATGAAGGAATGCATTTCTTAAAATCTTTAAAGAGTAGGACAGGTTTTGCAGCTTTGAAATTGGACATGACTAAAGCATATGACAGAATTGAGTGGAGCTTTGTGTTGAAAGTGCTTCAAGCAATGGATTTTCCACCAAAATGGATCCATCTAATTTGGGAGTGCATTTCTACGGTCACCTACTCCATTAAAATTAATGGTTCGCTTTCTCAGTCCTTCAATCCTACAAGAGGTATTCGACAAGAAGATCCTTTATCCCCATACCTGTTTGTATTATGTGCACAGGTATTCTCATTAATTATTTCTTCTGCCATTGATTCAAAGATGGTGTCAGGGTTCAAAATAGCAAGTGAAGCTCCCTCTTTGTCTCACCTCTTTTTTGCTAATGATAGCATTCTTTTTTTCAAAGCAACAAAGGAAGAGAATCAATGCTTGGCTAATTGTATTTACATATATGAGAAGGCTTCAGGCCAACTGGTGAATAGGGAGAAATCCTCTATTACATTCAGCCCTTGCACATGCCAAGCTAATGTTGATCAATCAAAATTGATTTTGGGTATTAGAGACTCTCGTGGACATGACTTATATCTTGGTCTCCCAGCTATCATCCCCAAAGCAAAGAAGCTTAAGTTTGGTTACTTGACGAATAGGGTCCGGAAGAAGGTGTTATCTTGGCATCACAAATATTTTTCTAATGGAGGTAAGGAGGTGTTAATTAAAGCAGTGTTGCAAGCTATGACCTCGTATGCAATGTCATGTTTTAGGATTCCTGTGGCAATTTGTGCAGACATTGAAAGAATTATTGCAGGCTTTTGGTGGGGTGATTCTGAAATAGCAAAAAAGAAACATTGGAAAAAATGGTCTGATCTTTGTAAGCCCAAAGATGAAGGGGGTTTAGGTTTTCGAAGTTTGGTGCTTTTTAACAAAGCATTACCAGCTAAACAATTGTGGAGAATATTCACACAACAACATTCTCTTTTGGGTAAGATTTTTCAGGCAAAATACATCAAGAAAGCCAGACTAGCAGATTTGGAATTGGGCTCTAATCCATCTTTTGTATGGAGATCTTTATTATGGAGTAAAGATTTGGTGGATGCAGGAGCAAGATGGAGGGTTGGTAATGGCCTTGGCATTCACATTTTTAAAGATATATGGGTATGTGGGTTAAAAGAGGGTCGGATTAGGTCCAGAATTGCAAGTGCTTCGGATGTTAACAGATTTTTATCAGAGGAAGGAGGTTGGAATGAGCAGCTAATAAGACAAGTCTTTCTACCTTATGAAGTAGATAATATCCTTAACACTTCAATCATTGGTAATGGAGGACAGGACCACCTATTTTGGCCAGTGTCATCGACAGGTTGTTATACGGTGGCATCAGGATACAAATTGGCTCAATCTCAAGAAACAAATGGTGACAAGATTTCAGCACCAGGACCATCAAATGTAGCATTTAATACGAGGGTTTTTAGCATGATTTGGAAGCTGTAAGTGCCACCAAAAGTGAGAATTTTTGGATGGAAATTGATGTGGAACCTTATAGCTTCAGAAGGAAATCTAAACATGAACCATGTGCCAATCAGTCCTATTTGCAAGTGTTGCGGATATCATTGGGCAGACTCTATGCATTGTATATTTAGATGCCCTTTTGCTAAAAACACTTGGAAAACACAGGGCCTGTGGTCAGATATTAACATTGCAACCAGGTATGAATGCTTTGATTTTGTTTATTGGTGTGCTAATAACATGGAATAGGAGCAAATGTCTTTGATCATAATGATTGCTTGGGCGATATGGATTGAAAGATGCAACCATGTGCATAAGGAGAAGCAACTCCAAGCAAATGTTAATTGTAATATTGAGTGTAATGTAAATTGGGCGGTCTCGTATTGGCAGGACTTCATTGCTATAAAGGGTGGTGGTAATACAGATGGAGACGGCTCTGAAAGTTTAAAGGATGGCATATATCCAGAAGAAGATGGTAATATACTATTCACGGATGCAGCTTTCAATGATGCTAGAAAATTATATGCTGTTGGATTTGTGGTGGTGTGTGATCAGAAGAAAATTCGGTTGGCAGGAGCACGACGTATTGACAATCACTACAAAAACGCTCGTTTATGCCGACGGACGTATACCGACGGATTACCTTTCCGACGGCTGTACCGACGGAATTCAAAGTCAGAAGACTCTGCCGACGGAATTTAATTTCCGTCGGCTTTCCCGACGGGATACCGACGGATATGCCGACGGACACTCAGAACTCTCTACACGGTGTCGTTTTTGGGTCACCGGCCGACGGATTGTTCAGTCGGTATTGTAAATATTCCGTCGGTAACCGACCCGCATTAACTAACCGCCTTCTTGATCGACTCCCAAAATTAAATGTGGTCATTACCGACGAATATTTCCGTCGGTAACCGACCCGCATTAACTACCAAAATTAAATCTGGTCATTACCGACGGAAATTTCCGTCGGTAAAGGCAATTTTTTTTGTATATAAACTGAAGAACAGATTCATTCTTTCTCTTTCGAGAGAAAGAAACCCTCACTCCTCCCTGTTTCGAGTCTTAGCGGCCGAGGTGATCTCTCGACTCGATTAGAAAATCTATACGGTACGCTTTCTTAATTTATTAGTAATTAATTTTAAGTTATATTGTATTTCCTATAATTATGAATTAAATTGCATGTGTTAATTTAAATTGTTATATAGATTAATATGAAATTAATTGTTTGTAGTTGATGTATATAGTTAATTATTTTGAATGTATGTAGTTGATATATCTAATTAATTAGTTGATATTGTAAGTGGATAATTGCCTATATATATAGCTAGTTGATGTATATAGTTATTTATAATAAATTGATGTGATTTGTTAAGATCGATATTGCATGTTTTGCATAATTGATGTTATATATATAGTTGATATTATTGTTTAATTTGCATATACGTTGGAGTGGAGTTAATTAAATAATTAAATTATGATATTGTACGTTATAATTAGCTAGATTAATATTGTTGATTTACTAATTATGAAATTATTGATTAAATTAGGGGCTTTGTTAATTATATTAGAAAATTGTTATTTTAAAGTTAGAAAAAATTGTTACTAAATTTATTAGGTTATAGATTGTTAATTAAAATAGAAAATTGTTAATTAAAGTTGGAAATTATTGAATAAATTAGTTATTGTTGAATAAAATAGGAAATTAGTTATTGTTGAATAAAATAGGAAATTATTTATTAAAATAGGTTATTATTGATTAAATTAGGTATTGTTGATTGAATAAAAAATTATTTATTAAAATAGGTTATTATTTCTTAAAATAGGTTATTATTTAGGGATTAAATTTTAATTTATTAGATTATTATTTTTTATTAAATTAAGAAATTTATTATTAATTAATTAGTATTATATATATAATTTATTAATTTAAATGTTTAAATTAAATAGATGACTGGAAATGGTGCTGGTGCCTCTGGTGGCTCGGGATCTCACGGGGCCTCCGGGTTACGTAGCCGATCGAGGAAGAGTCGATCCAAACTTAGACCCGAGGCGCCGGCGCCTACACTGCCACCAACACCATTATCGTCGCCTCCGCCACCCATTCCACACCCGTCACCTGATCAGTCGTCGTCTCATTCGTCTGTCCGGGACCATCCTGTTGTTCCTGCTCGGGATGGCCGGGAGCGCGTTTGGGCTACAAGTGGAGGAGTGTAAGTAATTAAATACTTTTATTGTTTAATAATTAATAATTAATTAATTTCACATTCGTTTTAATTTATAATGTGTTTTGTTTGTTAATTAATGTCACAGATTGTTACCTGGTAACGAGGTCTCCAGGGCATGCACGATTGCTTTTGGCTCTTTACCGATCTCTGCGGGTGCAATTACCTGGTCGAAGGTCCCAAAACAAAAAAAGTTGGCGTACTTCGAGGAATTTCAGGTAGTAATTAATTACTTAATTATTTAATAAATGTTTGTTAATTTGTTCAATAATAAACAATTTATTATATGTGCAGAAACAAACCACTTGGGATCGGAATATGTACTCAGACCAGGCTATGTTCAAGTATTTCTATAAATCGGCGCAACAGCGGTATAAGGATTTAATGTACGAATGGAGAATGGCATGGCGGAGCGATGGGACGACGCAGAGCTTGGGTAAGGATGATAATGATGTTGTGTTGTGGGATTCATTGACGAGGGAGTGGCTGGATCCGGAGTACATCAGGAAGTGTGAGATTGCTAAGGCCAACCGGAGATCCGACGTTGGGGGTGGGATGTCCAGGCATCGGACTGGAGCCCGGTCCATCCTTGAGCAGTCGATGGTCATTGTAAGTGTTTATTAATTTTTTAATTAATTTCAATAAATTTAATTATATATTTAATATATATAATACATAAATTTAATTATTAGGAACGGGATACGGGGCGTGTACCCACTCACTTGGACCGGATGAGCATTGCTCATCCGTTTAATGCTGATACACAGCAATCCACATACGGGCGCACAACTAACCTCCACGTAAGTAATAAAATTGTTTAATTAAATACATTTTTTATAATTTATTCTATTAATTTAAAATTATTAATTATGTAGTTGGAGATGAACCGGAGGATGGCCGAGATCGGAACTCAAGTCGACCCTACTCAAGCCGGAACCAGCAGTGCCCCTACAGTCGAGGAGGTGGACCGGGCTTATTTGGAAGTTGCCCCCACCACCCGCGGACGAGTTCTGGGCCTTGGTCATGTCCGGCGCTGGTCCGTCCCAGACGGCATCGCAGGGTTCCGTATCTTCCACCCCAACTCCTGATGTGACGATGGCACAATTCAACCATTACATGCATGTGAATATGGGTCGAGAGATGGGGTGGTCGGACGAGATGATCGAGGAGGTTTATCGGAGAACCATGCAAGCTCCTCCACTGACGGCCAACGTGAACGTGCCTGTTCCCCCAGCCCCCTCAGCCCCCTCAGCCTATGTCCCGACCATGCAGCAGGATGATGACATCATGGGTCAGTAGTACGTTGGCAACGATGACATTGATATATTCCTCTATGGTGAATGAGTGACTTTGAACAAATTTTTTTTTTTATGTGTTTAACAATTTTATTTTTATGTCTCGTAGAACTATTTACTTTTATGTCTCGTAGAACTATTTATTTTTTATCTGCATTTTTGTTGAACTATTTACTTTTATGTTTAAGTATCAGTTGTTTAATTTTAGTTATGTGTGTTTTATGTGTTAAGAATGTGTATATTTAATTTTGGATGTTTTATGTGATAGATAAACAACATTTTCATTGAAAATTGCCTTGAAGAAAGGCTGTTGTTGTGGTTACATTACATGCATACACTTAACATTACATAAACTTAGCAATACATATTAGAGACATAAACTTAGGATTACATCCAACCTATAAACTTGAACACATAGGGTAGAACACAGAATACTATGGCCACAACAAGAAAGTTCCTCTGCTTCTTTAGCTCTTCAACTTTTCCAGCTTCAAATCCTAATTCTGAGGTTAGTTGGTCAGATGTATCCTTATACATATCCCCAACTAGTTGCGCATGATTCAACTTGTTGTTGAGCTCTTGATTTTCAAGCAAAAGTGAGTCAATTCTCCTCACCATGCCCGGAAACATTCCGTGTGAACTCGTTCCTTGTCCGTGAATTTCGTGTTCATCGGCCCAAACAAAAAAGGAGCATCCAGAACCATTTAGTGAATCTGGGCAAGTATAAAATAGTCTACCTCTGCTTTTTTCTTGCTTCGACATGCACACACGAGCTTCTTTTCTACAATGGCATACCACAATTTTCATGGATGTCGAAGATGAAGACATGAGTTTCTGTATTTTTTTAATTTTTGATGTTTGTGAAGAAGTAGGTTGTTTTGAGTGTGGTTGGAGTGTTAAGAATACGCAATTTAATTTTTTTTATACGCGTCTTTTACCGACGGAAAGTGATTCCGTCGGTATTTACACATGTTTTAATGCCGACGGAAATTTCCGTGGGCAATGTAATTACCGACTGAAATTTGGTCAACGGAATCTGACTGATTTGACATACATTTGAAATATGTGTTACCGACTGAAATTATCCGTCGGTATTGGCAATACCGACGGAATTTCGGCGCGTGATATACCGACGGACTGACATTTCCGTCGGCATGTAGTATTGAAAAATGTTCCAGAACCTCAAAACACGCGAAAATTTTGGAGTGGAGCAAAAAATTAAGGGAAAATTTGGAGTGGAGCGAAAATTTAAGGTATGTTTTTTAGTGTGTAATTTTAATTTGGTGTTTAATTTTTTAGTGTGTAATTTTACTACATAATTTTTACTTTTAGTGTTTAATTTTTAGTGTGTAATTTTAATTTGGTCAAATTGTTTAACAGATGGAATTGCCGGATCGTCGGTGGATGTATTGTACTCCTAGGCTCGTTTTAGGAAATGTGAATGTTGAATTTTATGATAAACTCGTGTCATTTGTTGAATTTGCAAAGCTACACCCACATTACATGTCTGAGGATTGTATTAGGTGTCCGTGTAATGCTAAGAAATGTAAGAATAGATCATTTAAAAGCATTGATGAAGTCTTATGCCACGTTGTTATGAATGGGTTCGTTGATAATTACTATAATTGGACAAGTCATGGCGAACAACGGTGGCCTTATAATTTTGATCAAGTCTTGTACTATTACACTACTGCAATTTATGAACAACCAGTACACGTTGAGCATGTCGGCACCAGTAACGATCAAGAGTTTGGGGTGGAAGAACCCGATATGTATCAAACAATGGTGATGGAAGCCGGTATGTCAAATATAGAGGAGGAACCAACGGATGAAGCATTTCAGTTTTATGAGATGCTCAAATTAGTCGATCAAGATTTGTACCCAGGGTGTGATTCTCATTCTCAGTTGTCATTTAATGCTCGACTTATGGCTATCAAGACGGAGAACAAGCTATCTAACAGAGCATATGAGCAAATGACACAATTATGCAGAGAGATTTGTCCGGTCGATAATAAAGTACCTACGACGTTTCATCAGAGCAAAAGGCAAAGTTGCAGGGATGAAGAGTCATGATTGTCATGTTTTTATGCAGCGCTTGATACCTATTGCGTTTCGAGAATTTCTTCCTCTGAATGTGTGGAGGGCTGTCACTGAATTAAGTCTCTTTTTTAGAGATTTAACGTCTACAACAATCAAGGTTGATGACATGAATCGTTTGGAACGAGACATTCCAGTTATTTTGTGTAAGTTGGAACGTTTTTTCCCACCTAGCTTCTTTGACTCGATGGAACACTTACCTGTTCACTTAGCGTATGAAGCTAGGATTTGTGGTCCAGTGCAGTACAGGTGGATGTACCCATTTGAGAGGTGAACAATTCTACTTCTCTCATTTAATTAGTTTTTAGTATAAGGAGCCTTATTTTAATTTGTTAACTATTATAATTTTAGGTATCTCCACAACTTGAAGCGCAATGCTAAACAGAAGGCAAACGTCGAAGCATCGATTGTTAATGCGTATTTGAATGAAGAGGTTGGCATGTTTTGTTCATATTATTTTGAAGACCATGTCAACACGAGGATCAGGAATGAACCACGTAACTTCGATGGTAGAGGTACGCAACAAGAAGTCGATGGCATGCTCTCTGTATTCAAGTCTAAGGGGCGACCTATAGGAAAAGCCACTGAACGATATTGGTCAACACACACAGAGGCTGAAATAGCACAAACGTACGTGTTATTGAATTGTGATGAAGTTCAGCCTTACATTGAGTAAGTATTTCATATATTTATCATCTAATTAAATAGCACTAAACGTGCGTCATTTATCATCTAATTGTGTTGTGAATTATTAGGATGTATACACAAGAACTACGACATGCAGATCAAAACATCTCAGATAGAGACATAGATACTAGTCTTCAACGTCAATTTGCCCGATGGTTCCAACGTTATGTGAGTATCATTAATTGAATTTTACGTGAACAAATAATTGTTTTGATTAATGTTAATTTTAACTGTACGTATAGGGACAATCGCACAATTTTCAGAGCCGGTTCTTACAGGATCTCAGCCAAGGACCACTACGGCGTGTTAGGACTTACAACGGCTATATTGTGAAAGGCTACAGGTTTCATACATCAGAGTATGCATCAACAAGAACGACTAACAACAATGGTGTTTGTCTTAGGGGTGCTAATTACAATGCAGATGCAAGTGATTACTTTGGAGTGTTGCACGAAGTCGTTGAAATTGAATATCCGGGATATCCAGTGAAAACCGTAATGTTGTTCAAGTGCCATTGGTTTGACACATCCCCTTTAGGAACCAAAATTCATCCGGAGTACAAGCTTGTGGATGTTAATTCGAAAAGGAAGTATAGCGGGGATGATCCGTTTGTATTTGCCTCTCAGGTATCTCAAGTCTACTACTGCACGTATCCAGGAGCTGGAAAACGTAATAGATCAGAATGGCACGCTGTTTGCAAAGTGAAGGCAAGGTCAATGGTGGAGGTCCCCCAAAAGGAAAACAACGATGAAGATGAACCTCCGTTTCAAATGGAACAAATAGAGAATCAAACTGAAGTGTTTGCGGGAGATTTTAATCTTTCGGTAGACTTGACGGCTGCAAATCCACAATTGATTGTTATTGAAAACGATAGTGGACATGAGGAGGAGGATGAACATAACGAGAGGGAGGATGAAGAAGATGAGGATGAAGAAGATGAGGAGGAAGATGTGGCAAATAATGAAAATGAAGACGAAGATGAAGATGAATATTAAATTAATGTAACCTAACTATTTTATTTTGTACAATTTATAAGATTTCATTATTTATCATTTGGTTATAACTTATAATTTAATTATTTATCATTTGGTTATGTTATAACTTATAATTTAATTATTTATCATTTGGTTTTAAAAATTCAAGGGCGACGGAAAATTTCCGTCGCTAACGGCAATGAGCCAAAGCCGACGGCACATATCCGTCGCCATTTCCGTCGCTAACGGCAACGAGCCAAAGCCGACCGACATATCCGTCGGCATATCCTTCGCTAACTGCACCGACCCCAAAGCCGACCGACATATCCGTCGCCATTTCCGTCGCCATTTCCGAATATAAATGTAACTTTCTCTCATTCCACGCGTATTTTCCCTCCCTCTCCCTATGTCTCTCCCTCTCCCCCACTCCACGCATCCCCTTCCGACCGTCTCACAAGGCCCCTTGCCCACGTTCGCAGCGGCGCCACCTCCTTCTCCATCTGAGGTAAGTTTACTAATTTTTGGGATAATTGTGTTTGTTCGAGTTTGATATTGTTAATTTCATACTGAATTTGGTCGTGTTTTCTACTGAATTAGGTTGAGGTTGAGAGGAATGATGTGCAATTGAGGCACCTAAGTTTTGTGAAAATCCTGGCCATAAACGCCGCCGTGGTGGTGTCGAATCTGTACGACTACGCCAAGCACAACTCTGGCCCCCTCAAATCTACCGTCGGAAAGGTTGAACACGCTGTTACGGCTGTTGTGGGACCTGTTTACCATAAATTCAACCGAGTTCCTAGTGTTATCCTAGTTTTTCTCGACAACAAGGTAAGGAATTTTAGATCTATTTTAGTAATTTAGGATCTAAACACTGATCTGTTTAGCATATTCCAATGGATTTATGGTGAAACGAGTTGCTATATTACTAATTTAGTACTTTAGGATTTAAATATTGTTCTGTTTAGCGTATTCCTATGGATTTTTGGTGAAACGAGTTGCTATATTGCTAATTTAGTACTTTAGGATCTAAACGTTGTTTTGTTTAGCAAATTCATATGGATTTATGGTGAAACGAGTTGCTATCTATCTATGTTTGGTGTGTGTTGTTGTGATTATGTAGTTACCAGTTACCATATCAGTTAATTCATATGGAGGAGGCTCTCAGTCATGTATATGTGTATGAACAAATGAATGGTAGATATCTATAAAATCTTGTTGTAATTTGATGATGTTACATTTTCTTGTTAGATTCAAAATCTCGTGTGTGTCGACTAAAAATATTTTGTTATGCTTTGTATTGGTTATTGATTTATTTATTGTACTCTAAAGCTCTTATCTTTGAACTACCAGCATATCGAATATTTGCTGAGACCGACCGAAACTATGCGAGCCTAATGAAGTTACTGGATCTCGTAGTATTGTTGAGGTATGTTCAATTTTTTTGATAATTTAATTTATGTTTAAATATATAAAATGACAATTGAATCTTGATTCTTTGGAATTGATTTTGAAATGGCAGGGATGGAGTCTGCGAATGACAGTTTAATCAAGTTCTTCTCTTTCCTGGTAATTAAACTGATCTAATTCTTACTCTGTGAATAAATGGAAAATAAGATTTTTACCTCTTGTAATTCTTTTTTAAACGATTTATCTTATAATCCTCTTGTAAATTTTTTTTAAAACGATTTATCTTATAATCCTCTTGTAATTTTATATATTAATTAATTTCCTTATGTGAAAAATAGGTTGTGGAGCTATCTTTAATTTCTCAAACTCCGCTGTCTGATCTCCTACTCAATACTACAACACACACAAAGGTTGCTAGATTAATAAAATCTGAAGCAACGCCTAAAGCCAAAAGGATGATATTGAAAGTAATGTTTCAAAAATCAACCAACAAGTTGCTGTTTGCTCAAGCAAAGGATGATGATTTTGTTTGTTCTGTTGGATCTAATGTAGATTTATGCCACCCAACTGAGTTCGATTTTGTTTATTCTGTTGGATCTAATGTAGATTTGTGTATAGAATTATTTAAGCAATTTTGATCGGGTCGGATCCCGATCACAAATATTTTTTTTTTTGGTACTTACCGACGGAATAGTCCGTCGGTTTAGCGTCGGTAATGCCGACGGACAGGCCGACGGAATATATTTTTTTTAAAAAATGTTTGGTACTTACCGACGGAATTTTCCGTCGGTAAATTAAAATAATAAATTTTATGTCCAAAATATACCGACGGCTCTACCGACGGAATCTTGACCCGGTTTAAAAACGGGTTGATTTGAATCCGTCGGGACTCCGTCGGTATATACCGACGGACGCATATTTTCCGTCGGTAACCAATACCGACCAATTCATTGACGACGGATGAAATCCGTCGGTAAATCCGTCGGCAAGAGCCAATACCGACTGAATATCCGTCGGCATATCCGTCGGTAAAACACCTCTTTTTTGTAGTGAATCCAGGTACTGTTTGTGCAGCCGAATTAAAAGCTATGGAAATTGGTATTGGAAAATGCAGCCAGCTTGGTATTAAAATAAATCGGGTATGCTCTGATTCTCTTGATGCAATTAAGGCTATTGCTGGAACAGTACAAGTTGGAGTATCTAAGGCAATAATAGTTAACAACATTCAGCTTATGCTTCAAAGAGAAAGGATTCTGGATTGCAAATATATCATGCGAGATAGAAATCGGATAGTACATGAGTTGGCCAAAAGTTCTATAACCACTTCATATCCTCAAGATTGGAATGAAGATGATTGTCCACAATATTACAAGGATCTGATTTGTGAGCCCTCTCGTTGATGAGAGAATGTTTTTTATCCTTGTTTGTATTGTCAAAAAAATTTTACTATTATTGATTTTGATATGTTTGATTCAGATAATTGATTTTGATATGTTTGATTCAGATAATTGTTCACAAAAAGTATAATCTTTCCAACAAATTTCAGCACCTGTCCATTAATGTTTGCTTGCGAGCGGTTCGATTTTTCTGTTCCAGTCTGGAGATACAGGCGTGAAAATTCTATAAGTGTACGTATGCTTATATGTACAACTATTGATCCACTAATCAAGGGATATATTCTACTCTAATGCTAATCATGGAGGTTTTAGAGAAAAAATGATATTGGTGACAATTCATAAGAGTGTATCTAATTATTTTGTTTTATTATCAATTTTACCCCTAATTAATAAGAGTAATTAATGCTTAGCAGATTTTGAAGAATGAGATTTCAAGGGTAAAATTGACACATTAGTTAAATTTGACTGCATTTATTAATTTTTCTTAATATGTATGTAAAGTCAAATGTGACTATATTTATGGGACAGATACAATAGGATGTCAGGTACCCAGGTAGGAACGAAATTAAGTGTATGACAAGGGGGTCATGGTCCTCCCAACCCTAACCCACCCAGGGGACTGTTATTCGAACCGAGCTTTAACGAGACTCCGTTCGGCTCAACTCGTTAAGGCTCGACTCCTTTAGTTAAACGAGCTGAGCTCGAGTTTGTTAAATACTCAATTTACTAACGAGTCGGCTCGAGTTTGACTTGTTAAACCCAATATCTAATTTTTTGTAGAAAAATTCATTAGGCTCGATAGATTCGTTATGCTCATTAAACTCGTTAACGAGTCAAGTCGAGCTCAATTTTTAACTCGACAATGTTATCGAGTCGAACCGAGCTCGACTCGATAAGAGCTCGAGTCGAGCTCAAAGTTCATATACTCGACTCGAATAACATCCCTAGGCCACCCTCCTATATATATTTAAAAGTTCTAATTTGTATAGTTAATTCCTGTATTTTAATTTCTTAATAACAACATTAGAATGAGTCCGCTACAAAATTGATGGGCAGAAATGAGGCAGATGATGTCAATTGGTAACTCACTATAAAAAATAAAAAAAAATAAAAAACATGAAGATTGCAAAACATGTGACTGAAACCCCCCTTTCCTTTTGACACCTAACACTAATATATTTATAATTATACTTCACTCGTCCCAATTTATCTTTTAATCATAAGGCTCATCTGATCTTTCAGACTAAGATCAGAACTATCTAGTTCATCTTTTATGCTTAAAGTCTTAGTCTTAGATGATCTAGACCCCTTAGAGGTAGAGGCTTTAAATGCTATGTCCTTAGAGGCATCCTTATCCTTATGTATCACAGTAATATGATCTTCTTCATCTAACTCAAACTCATGTGCCTTAAATGTTTGGAACATAGTTTCTGCTGGCCAAGAATCAATGTCTTGTGTGGTTTTAATGATCATCTTGACCATTTTCCACCTTTCATCCAAGGCTTTCAAGATTCTCAAGTTAACTTCTCTGTCAGTATAAGTCTTTCCTAATACATCAAGATCATTCATAATTTTGGTAAATCGAGTATCCAACTCATCAATTGATTCTCCTGGCTTCATCTTAAATGATTCAAACCTTTGGACAGCAGTGGATAACTTGCTTTCTTTGATCAGTGTAGTACCTTCACAAAGAATAGCCAGTTTGTCCCACATTTATTTTGCAGTCTTACATTTTAATACTTTACCAAGATACTCATTTGGTAAGGTATGTAAAATGTAGTTCTTGGCAAGACTATCCAAATTGTTTTGTTTCATTTCTTCTGAAGTCAGTTCTGACCTTGGTTTAGGGACCAGTGCTCCAACTGGTTTTGATGGATCCAGAACAGCAGTGTTTTCCACCATGATGACAATTGGTCCTTCAGTCACCACAGACACCATTAGATCATGGGTTGAGCTAAAGATGGCCTCCATCCTAAGCTTCCAGTAGTCATAATCTGCAATCTTGAACTTAGGCAGCTTGTTCACATTAGTGTCATCCATGTTTGATTAGACAAATAGGATCAGTAGTATAGCAGATAGATTTCAAGTATTCAGATAGTAACAAGTATCAAGAAATAACAGCAAGATTAGTAAAATATCCCTCAAGATCTGTAAGGTTATCAAGAAACAGCAGTCCAAAGAACTACTGCTCTGATACCACTTGTTGGTCCCAAAGTTGAGTTAAGATTGAGTAAGCTAGTAAAAGTCTAGAGGGGAGGGGTGAATAGACTTTTAAAAATCTTTCAAAATATCAGAATATGCAATGCGGAATTTAGTCTTCTTATGTACTGTACTGTGCTTACTCAGCTCAGATCAGTACTTTCAGGATAATATGGGCCTTACTAGTTTATACTCAACTTTTCTATAGATCTTTATCTTTGTTAATTCTTAATGTTCTTGATTAAACAATTCAAAAAAATATCAAACTGTAAAGTAAAGAACACAGAATTTTATAGTGGTTCGACAAATGTCTACATCCACTCTCACAACTCCAGTTGTGAAGTTTTATTAACTCTTCTTCCTGAGTTTCTTGTGGCTTAAAGTCCCAAGATTAAGACTGTGATCTTATCGATTATACCTCCAGGTATATCTTCGATCTACTAGTAATTCTACAAGTAACTAGCACACTTGTTTTACAAAATACAAACTTAAACTTGAAAAGTAAAACTTCTCTTTGAATAGCCTTTGATTCTTCTCTTCAATTCAGTGGCTTCTTCTTCTTTAATCTCCTTCAACTCTGTGAGTTCTTGCTTGTAGACTTGCTCTTGAATTCTCTAAGATCAGTAATTTCTCAGTAGTCTTCAGCAGTAGGAGATCACACAGTATTTATAGAATTTAGTATGACAGTTAGCAGTTTGTGAACTAACTCTCAACTAACTCTAAAACTGTTTTTGTAACTTCTTCTTGTAACCGACTTTGTAACTTCCTTCCAAGTCAGCATTTCTTCAATAAATCTTCAGTTACTCTTTAAATCAGCTTTCCAAACTTATTCTTCAATTTTAACAAATCAGCACAGTAACTTACTGTTCTGATTTTTACTCTTCGGATTTTACTCTGCTGATTTTTACTCTTCTGATTCAATCAGCACAGTAACCAAAAACCTTTCAAAACTTCTCCAGATTTCTTCTAAGCTCTTCTTCAACTCTTCTTGAAGTCTTCTCATTCTGAAGTAGTCCTCTGAGTCTTCTTTAGTCTTCTGATCTTCTTCTAATCTATTTCTAATCTAGTGTTCTGATTTTACTGTTCTGAGCTTTACAATGCTGATTACAATAAAATACAACTTTACAATTATAAAACCTATCTATACATCAACTGAACTATATACAGATGAGTATATCTAAGTCCTATACTATAAGCTGTCTATACAATACAAAACATCAGCTTAGTTCCTAACAGTTCATATATCAGATCACTAAACAATAAGATCAGTAAACACATAAGATCAGTAACTTACATATAAGATCAGTAAGCATATAAGATCAGCAACTCAGATTCAAATATCTCATATAAGATCAGTAAAATTATTCTCAGTTTCCATACTCAGATCAGTAATCTTATTTCAAATAACTCAGTTAAGATCAGTAATTTTACTCTTAATATTACTCAATAAGATCAGTAAACTTATTTCAGATATCATTAAGATCAGTAATCTCAATTCAAGTTTCTCATCAGATTAGTAAGCTTATATTCAGATGACTTAGTTAAGATGACTTAGAACCACATATATCACTAACTTTAAGTTGCTTTTGGCCATCAAAACATACTTTCATCAACTAGAACATTGTTTATAGGATTCATATCCCAACAATAACGTATTCAACACGGTGATGAATGTGGAGGGGAAAACAAAGGACACGTCTAAATCAAGAGATGAGTTGAATGATTATTGTCGTCGTCCCTCTCTTAAGAAATGTCCACGTACATCAAAGTATCCTAAGGCTTCTTTTTCACTTGATAAGAAGCAAAATGACGTTATCTGTAAGTGGATAAGTGAGTTGAAGTTTCCAGATGGATATGTGTCTAACATGTCCCGTTGCATTGACTGGTCGAAATTGAAATTATATGGGATGAAGAGTCATGATTGTCACGTGTTTATGCAGAGACTACTACCGATTGCTTTTTACAAAATTCTGCCGCTCAATGTGTGGAAAGCAATCACTAAGCTTAGTCTATTTTTTAAGGAGTTGACTTCTACAACCATTACAGTTGACAACATGACTCGACTGGAAACAGATATCCCAGTCATCTTGTGCAAGTTGGAACGTATCTTTCCACCCAACTTATTCAACTTTATGGAACATCTACCTGTGCACCTTGCATATGAAGCAAAAGTGTGTGGTCCAGTTCAATACAGATGGATGTATCCATACGAGAGGTAATTTAATTAATTTCTCATACGATTCTTCAATTATAATTAATTATAGTTAATTATTTAGTTTATTTATACGTATATGTCTTCAATTCAAAATACAGGAGGAGAAGATGGGACGCCCTGCCCACGACTGAGAGATAGCTGAATATTACCACCGTTACGAAAACGACACATACATCTATGGTTATATGGGTGATATACTTGTAAGTGTGTACATATATATATACATTACATTATATAACAAATATATATTTAATTGTACTTGAAAATGTATTAACCCACTTTTAAATGTGCACGTATAAGACCAGGTACATGAGGAGTTGACCAATCAATCGGGAGAACCGTCAGATGAACCTACTTCAGAGGATGGTTCCTAGGGCCCACCTATACCCGACATGTCTGATTTGTTCTTGAAGAAGGTCGGTAGGTCTCATGGACGTGTTAGGGGCCTTGGACAAGTAGGCAAGAACAGACGGGTCTCCTCCGGTCCTGGCGAGACGTCACGTGGTACGGCTTATGGACGATTCACCCAGGCCAACATTGACCATGCTCTTGCTGAAGAACGAAGAATCAATGAGGAGAGAGAGCAGCGCTTACTCCTACAAATGCAGAAGACGAAGGAGCGCTTACTCAAGTCTTTTCAGGATTAGTTGGCAGCGATGATAAGTCAGATGGGTCAGGTGGGTCAGATGGGTGGGATGGGTCAGCAGGTGGGTGGGATGGGTAGGGCGCCGAGGCCGTCGGGGGCGTCGCACAACGTTCATGATCGTAGCCAGATTGATTAGGATCAGGATGATACTGAGGATGATGGTGGTGATGAGGAGTGATACATTTTTATATTACTTTGTTATGTGTGATGTTATTATATTACATTGACGTTGGGGATTAATTTTTATTTTAATGTTGTGTGTGATGTTATTTTAATTAAATGGATAAGTGAATTGATATTTTTAAATGGATAAGTGAAAATAATTATATTTAATGTTGTGAATTGAAAATTAGAATGAATTTAAATGATGTGATTAGAATAAATTTATATGTATAAGTGAAAATAATTATACTCAATGTTGTATGTAATTATAATGTTGTGAATTGAAAATTAAAATGAATTTAAATGATGTGATTAGAATAAATTTAAATGTATAAGTGCAAATAATTATACTCAATGTTGTATGTAATTATAATGTTGTGAATTGAAAATTAGAATGAATTTAAATGTTGTAAATTGAAGATTAGAATAAATTTAAATAGTGTGAATTGATACCGTAATTAAATTATTTAATTTGAAACATATAATTTAGTTAATTCTCATTTAGAAATAAATATGATATGCTTTGATAATTTAATAAGCAACAATTAAAGTTAGAATGGATTGAATTAAAGAATTAAAAACCAAAATTAAATTGAATATATATTAATTGCATTCACAACATGTCGACTAAAGCTTCTAGCCTAAACGGCACACAGGGGGCGCCCAAAAGCCTTCGAGACCGAGAGGTCCCGAGTTTGAACCCCGCAGACAGCAAAATTCGCGAAAAATTCGCGAAAAATGGGTGGCCCAGCGGTGGGGAGTGGGTGTTGGTGGCCTCGATACCTGGGTTCGAAACCCAGGTTCGCATTGTTTAAATGTTAATAAAAAGGCGACGGCAGTGGCCCCGTTGCCAATTGGCAACGGCTGTCGCCCTCGCCAAAAGGCAACAGCCTCCACGCGCTTGTCAAAAGGCAACAGTTTTCTTCAAATTCGTTGCCTATAAAATAGCAACGAGCATATTGGCAACGACGGACATCCGTTGCCTTCCCCGTCGCCATTTCTGCATTATTTTGTAGTGATGGTAGAAAAATAAACTATGGAGATTGCAGGTAGTGAAGCATGATGAACAAGATGAAAAATAGATTTCTTGAAAGAGTGATGGAGATCTATGAAATGAGTTTTACTGTTATAATATGGTTGAGAAGAAAATGAATGTTTAATTAAATCGATGATTAAATTTGTATGATCTTTTTTAAAATATAATAGGAACGTTTTAGTAATTTAATTAAAAAAATTCATAAAATTTAAAATTTTAATTTAATGGCGAAGTGCAATCGTCATAACAATGTTAGATGACATGACAATTTTTCACTTCTAAATAATAAAATATTGTGACTAATAAAGTATGATATGTAATGTAATTTTAAAATGTTTGAAGGATATAGTTTAAAGTGAAAAAATGTTTTATTATCAAATAAAAAAATACACCATCTAAATTGAAACATTCATTTTTTTAAATGCACAATGCTGATAAACTGAACAAGAGGTATGGCAGGTACAAAAGATTCTATAAGGAATCTAAGGGTTCTAATAACAGGGACTCTTCTGTGAACACAAGGGATCAAAACTCTTCTGAAAGAAGGGATGAGATTTCTAATGAGAACAGGAGAGATAGGAACTCATCCGAAAAGAGAGACAGAAAGTATTCTGATAAGAAAGACAGGAACTCAATTGACAAGCATGACAGGAACAGAAAGCATTCTCCTCCTAAAAGAACTTCTAACAATCCTGTTTGCTATAATTGTGATAAGCCAGGTCATTATGCTTATGAATGTCCTGATCTGAGTTCTGAAGATCGAGAAGAAAGGAAAGCCAGAAGAGATCGAAAATATGCAAAGGGTAAGAAGGCAATGATGGCTTACAATGACTCTGATTCGGAATCAGAAGAGTTACCATCGTCTTCATCTGACTACCCCTCTAGCAATGAAGATGAAGCCTTCATAGCAGATGATGGACTGGTAATGATGGCCAAAATAAATGATGAGGTATCATCTGCTAACTCATTTCAATCTTGTGACACTTCTGACACTGATGAAAGTGATGCTGCTGTTAGCAGTGTAGGAAGTAGTCTTCATCATTCCCAAGGAGTGACTGAAGAGGACCTTCTACAAGCTAACAAAGCATTCATTGAAATTAGTGATGAGAATATATCTTTAAAGCAAGAAATCATTAAGCTAAAAGAAGCTCAGTCAAAAGTAGATCCTAATATAGCTGTCATAAATGTAAGGCTATCAGAAGAGTTGTCCCAACTCCAAGAAAAGTATGCATCCATTGACAAACTATATCAGGGTATGCTTAAAACTCAAGCCAAAGAGACTAATGAATTCAATGATTTAAAGATTAAATGTGAAAAACTTGAAGAGCGCAATAGATTCTTAGAATCTGAAGTAGTGAGCCTAGATCGAAAGCTATCTGGGATGATTAACTCTACTAAGATTAATCAAACAATCTCAGACAGATATAGAGCTCCAAATGATAAAAGAGGAATAGGTACTGATCTGCCTAGTCCATCTACTTCAGAATTTAAGAACACTAATGGAGCTAGTACAAGTTCTTTGCAACTAGATAAAGGGAAAGAACCTATGAATTATGATGATGATCCAAAACTCAAAGTACAGTCTAAATACATCCCTCCTACTACCAAGAATGGTAAAATGAAGAATGTATTAAGACCAGTACAGTCAAGACCATACCAGAAGAGTTATACTCCTCTGACCAGATCAGATCAGTCCTGGAATCAGAAGAGACAAACTCAGAACAGTAGGTCAAGACAAGCACAGGCAAGTTGGGAACAGCCTAGACCTCCTTTCATAAGGCAGTCTCAGCTGTATTCAACTAAACCTAGGAGATTTGTGCCTCATTATCATAACAAACCTGTTCTTTATCCTCCTCCTTTATCCTATGATATCTATGGAGAGAAAAGACCAAAGCAAATTTATAAGCCTTATGGTCCACATGCTTTTAGACCATATTCAAACTATTACAGACATACTGATCTTACTGAAAAAGGGATAGAACCAAGGAAAGGCTATCTCAGAAAAATAGATCCTAAGTCTGCTGATAATTCTGAACTGGTTAATAAAGTACTGTTCTGTGATAAATTTGGAAGGAAACTAAAGAGGTCCCACTTATTCAAATCCTCAATGTTCATTTGGGTACCTCTCACTACTAACCCCCAAGGACCCCAATAAACAAGGGTACCTAAGTTATTAAGATCACTACTTTGCAGGATCGACTGGACTTATACAAGAAAGGTGGTTCAGTTGGTGAGACCTGGTACATAGACAGTGGGTGTTCACACCATATGACTGGTACCAAGGCGTTACTTACTGACTATCATGAGAAGGAAGGACCAAAAGTCATCTTTGGTGATAGCTCAATAGCAATCACAAAAGGATTTGGATTCATCAAGAATGGAGATGTTGAAATCCAAGATGTATCCTATGTTGAAGGTTTGAAGTATAATTTGTTATCTGTATCTCAATTTTGTGACAGGGGATACAAGGTTCAGTTCAAGACCAGAAGATGTGAAATAATTGATAAAAGGACTCACAATATTCTACTTGTTGGCACAAGACAAGGAAGTGTATACATTGTGAACTGGAATAGTTGTCCTAAGAATGCTTGTCTTATTACTAAGAGTCCTAAAGAAAACAGTTGGCTCTGGCATAAACGCCTCTGCCATCTAAACTTAAGATAATCAACAAGATTGCTAGAGAACATCTTGTTGAGGGCATTCCTAATGAAATCTATTCCAAATCACAAGTATGTGATTCCTGTCAAAAAGGTAAACAGGTAAAGGTTTCATTTAAGTCCATACCAACTCTTTCAACAAGCAGAGTTTTAGAACTCTTGCATATGGATCTTCATGGTCCTATCAATCCTCCTACATTGAATGGAAGAAGGTATACTCTAGTTGTTGTACATGATTATTCTAAGTTTACTTGGGTAGTCTTTCTACACAAAAAGAGTGATACACAAACACTACTTCCAGATCTATTGAAGAGGTTGCAGGTTGAAAAAGGTCATCCCATTGTCAAGATTAGGAGTGACAAGGGGACTGAATTTATTAATTGTTACATTTCTGACTACTGTTCTAAGTCTGGCATACAGCATTTGACAAGTGCAGCCAGAACCCCTCAACAAAATGGTGTTGCAGAGAGGAGAAACAGAACACTAAAAGAAGCTTGCAGAGCCATGATTGCAGAATTCAACACACCTCAGAAATTTTGGGCAGAAGCTATTAACACAGCTTGCCACTCCCAAAATCGAAGTGCTCTTAATAAGGTACATGGTAAAACACCTTATGAGGTATGGAAAGGTAGAAAACCAAGAGTTTTTTATTTTCATATTTTTGGTTGTAAGTGTTTCATACATAACAATGGCAAAAGTAAATTAAATGCTTTTGATGCAAAAGCTGATGAAGGGATATTCTTAGGATACTCTTCTGTAAGCAAAGCATTTAGAGTATTTAATTACTCTACTCTATGTGTGGAAGAAACACCCCATGTTGTCTTTGATGAGAATGTGCAGGACTCTGCTGATCATCAGCTCAGTAAGAAAATTGACAAACTACAGCTTCAAATCAACAATGAAGATGATGATACAGGAATATATGAATCTGTACAAGCATATAATCATTTCCTGAAAGTTCTAGATCAAGATTCTGATAAAGAAAAGGTAAAAGACAAAGGTGAGTCATCTAAAACTTCTGAAATACAAAAATTGAATGACTGCTCTCCTGTGAACAAAACTGCTGATATAAATAATACTGATCTGCATGATAATTTGCATGATAAAAATGATGATAGCATTTCTGTTAAGAATAGAAGGACATGGAAGTCTGCTCATTCTACTGATCTGATTCTAGGTGATTCTAAGAACAAAAGGGATGAAAATGATCTTGTAGTTAGAAACAAAGCTAGATTAGTTGCTCAGGGCTACTCTCAAGCTGAGGGTATTGATTATGATGAAACTTTTGCCCCTGTAGCTAGACTAGAAGCTATAAGATTGTTCCTTGCTTATGCTGCACATATGAAATTTACTGTGTATCAAATGGATGTGAAAAGTGCATTTTTGAATGGTATACTTGCTGAAGAAGTTTATGTAGAACAACCACCTGGTTTTGAAGTGAATAGTCACCAAGTATACAGGTTAAAGAAAGCACTCTATGGATTGAAACAAGCCCCAAGAGCATGGTATGATACTCTTTCTCTATTCTTACTTGAAAATGGTTTTACAAAAGGCAAAGTTGATAGAACTTTGTTTAGAAGACAAGAAGGTAATGATACATTACTTGTTCAAATTTATGTGGATGATATTATCTTTGGATCACCCAACAAAACCTTGAGTGAAAGCTTTTCTACACTCATGCAAAGTAAATTTGAAATGTCTATGATGGGAGAAATGACATATTTTCTTGGTCTTCAAGTAAAACAAACTTCAGAAGGTATCTTTATAAATCAAGCAAAGTACACTAAGAATTTGCTAGATAAATTTGGTATTAAAACCTGTAAGACAGTTGGTGTGCCCATGCAACCTACATACAGAATGGATCCTGATGATGGAGGTAAGTCTTCTGACCAACCTCACTATCGTGCTTTAATTGGCTCTCTACTCTATCTAACTGCCAGCAGACCTGATATTGCTTTTTCTGTTGGAGTATGTGCAAGATTTCAAGCAAACCCCAAGGAAAGTCATCTGGAAGCTGCTAAAAGGATATTGAAATATCTAAAGGGGACCATTAATCGAGGATTATGGTATCCTGCAGATGATGATATATCTTTAAGTGGTTATTCAGACTCGGACTTTGGAGGTTGCAAGATAGATAGAAAATCTACTTCAGGTTCATGTCAATTCTTATGAACTAAGCTCATTTCATGGTTTTCAAAGAAACAAACAAGTGTGGCAACTTCTACTACTGAAGCAGAATATATGGCTGCAGGTAGTTGTTGTAGTCAGCTTCTTTGGCTAATACAGCAACTCAGAGACTACAATGTTGTAGAATCTAATGTACCTATATATTGTGACAGTAATAGTGCCATTGCCATCACTCAAAATCCTGTTCTACATACTAGATGCAAACAAGTTGACATTAGGCATCATTTTATTAGGGATCATGTTGAAAAGAAGAATATTAGAATGGAAAAGATTCATACTGATATTCAAAGAGCTGACATTTTTACAAAACCATTGGCTGAAGTGAGGTTCAGAGAATTGTGCATTAGTTTAGGATTGATAGATATGGATTCTGTTTGTATATAGAACTGTGCTAACATTTCAGGTACTAATCTTATACCAAGAAGGACATGAAGCAGAAACTAAGAGCAGTACATCAAAACTCAAAAGTCAGAAGAGACAATCCTATGCCAGATCACTAAAACAGGTAACAAGGTTACTAAAGTGACCTTAGTCCCAATGAGGAAGCTGGTAAAGCTGAGGGACACTGAGAACACACATTAAGGGGGAATCTGTGATTTCTTAAAGATTCTTTTGTTGACTCAGATCACTAAGTCACTTTAGCATAAACCTTGATATAATCATTAAATTAAACATATTGTTACTAATCTGTACTGTTTTTCACTTATATTTCATAAACTAACACTTCTACCAAGGTGAAACAGGCACAGAAGAGGAATTCTCCATTGAAGGGGGAACTGATCTGATTACAGATTTGAAAAGTCTACTAATCTGATCTGATTACAGGCTATATCAGTCTACAGATATTCTGATTAATACATTGACTTGTCTACAGAACTGTACTGATTACAAAGTTTCTTTGTCTACAGTACTGATCTGATTACAATTCAGTTATTCTACAGAACTAATCTGATTACTGACTAATATGTCTACAGAAAGACTTGTTTACTACTAATCTGTCTACAAGAAATCTACTGATCTGACACAGTACTGATCTGAGGATCACTGTGCTGATATCAAAAAGGTGAAATCAGGGAATTTGGGTACTGATCTGAGGATTACTGTGCTGACCCATCTACTGATCTGAAATCTATTGTGCTGATTCATCTACTGATCTGATTTCTAAAAAGGTTACTCAGCTGATCACAGTACTCAGCTGATCCAGATAAGTGATATTTTCTTTATATACTTGTAAGAAAATGAAGTGAAATAGCTTTGGAAACTACTGTGCTGATTTGCATCAGAACAATCTTTTGGTTTAGATTACTTTAAGTAAAAAATTGTTCATATTTTTAGATTACTAATAGAAAAGATTAATACACTCTTCTATTTCTAACCTAAAAATTGTGGTGTATTTATCAAACACAAGTTGGCTCCAAAAATTAAGAATGTTACTAGAATGTGAACAATTATTGTTTAACTCGAATTTCGAGATTTAATCCAAACCATTCTTTGTAATAATCTAATTCAATCCTAGCCCAAGATTGGTTTTGAATTTAACAAAAACTATTACACTTCATCTTCTTCGTTCTTACGAGTTCATTTCTGGATATTTCTTAACTTCATAACTTCTGAAAATCTGATTTCTACAAAATCCTCAAATGGCAACTATCAATATTATCAATGAAGCTAACCAAGTAGCAGGAACTTTTGATTCGAATTTGTGGATGCGCAAGAAGGGTATTTTCGTGGAGAACGCTGTCTATTTCAATGGCAGACACAGTGCCGAAAATCAAGCAATTCTAACTATGTGTGAAGAATGCGGACTACGAAAGTTTCTGGAGTCATTTCCCGTAAATGTCTACGAACCGGAAGCTGTGGAATTCTATTTACAACTTCAAGGAGATAAAAATGGTGTTCACTCCATGCTTGCTGGACACAAGGTCACCATTACTAGGGACATTCTCGAAGTAATGTTGGATTTACCGCAAGGTCCGGTGGATATTATGACCTACAAAGCTGGAGAGGAAAAGGAGTGTGTGGGAAGATGGTCAGGTGTTGAAACAGAGACCTTGACTAATCTGAAGAAAGATGTACTTCCTACTGGTCTGCAGTTTTTAATGGATATAGCTGGAAAGTGCTTGTTAGGGCAACATCACAGCCAGGATGCCTTATCAAGTTTCAAAATTAGAATTATGGCTGCAATCATCGACAGAGTGCAGGGTGATTGGCAAGGATTCTTCCTGGAAAGGCTAATGACTGAAAAGGAAAAAGTGTTATTTGATGAGGATACAATGGAATTCTCACTTAAATCAAAATTAGGGTTTGGAAACAAGCTGAGTTTCTTGTTGCCTCAGCTGGTGAAAAAGCCATATTGGAGTAATCCCAAGAAATTCCATCATGGGAAATTCTTGATGAAGAAGGAGTCTGTTCAATTTGAACAAGAAAACCCCTTGGAACACTCTCAAGAAATTGAAGCAGAAGAGTCTGGAGCTTCAATGTACCAATCGGAGGATGATCAAACTGAGGTTAGATCAAAATCAAGGCATGATCCGAGCAGTACTACACTAAGGAGAGGAAGGTCTGCTACAGCTGCCTCAGAACCAACAGTTCGTTTTGTGGAGACTGTGGTGCAATCAAGCTCAGATGAGCAAGAGGTTAGTGTTCCTAGTCCAATTGCTGTTCATAAGAGGACTAAGTCAAGGAGTGTTAGGAGGAAGTTAGTTGTTGTCTCCCCTACCCCTTCTGATTCTGAACCAAGCCAAACAGAACCCCAAAACCCTCAACCTTCATGTTCTGGAGGATCAGATCACTACTTTTCTGAGACTCAGAACACTCCTCATTCATCACCTCAGCGCACTAATTTTGAGCCTACTTCAATTCCTACCCCTCAACAACAAACTTCACATCAACCTTCACCATATCAATCCCCATTACAGGTTCATGCTCACTCTACTGAACATGAATTTGAACCTTCTTCTGAACCAATTGATATTTCATCTTCTCCTGAACCTGAATTTATTACTCCTAAACCTGCTGATTTGATGGAGTACACTATCTGTGACAAAGAGGATAGAATCAGAATTGATTTGAGGATAGCATTGTTGAAACAATTTCCTGGATTAGATGAAAGCTCTGTTGAGTTTGAGAAGCTCCTTAGGATTGGCACTTGGGTGTATCTTAAGAGGAGTACTTTGAAGGAAAATTTAGCTATCATGGAAGGCATGGGTGGTGCTTCAATCTTTGATGATTGGGAAGCAGAGCAGATGCAAGCAGCTGGTGTTAACTCTTTTCTTGAGTTAATCACTCCGGAATCTGTTGTACTTCTTGTTGAGAGATTAACAGGAGTCAAGTACACTGTTGAGAAGATTACAACTCCTAACTCTGATGAGGATTTGTTCAGTGAAGAGAAAGGTCTTGATGAGACTGAAGCTGCTGCTGAGAAAGATTTTATGGATATTGATGAAGATATTGTCAATGCAACAGAGGTGTTTGAGAACACTGTTGTGATTGAGGAGACTGAAGTTGTTGAAAATCAGGATGTAAATGCTGAAGAAATGGAAAGCATTCCAATTCACTCTACTGATCCTATTGAGGATGTGCAAGAACAGATCAGAACAGGTTCTGTTGAGAAGGAATCTGATATTTCTGAATTTGAGATGTTGAAAAAGCAGAATGCAGAGCTTCAAATAAAGTTGGAAGCTGCTATCCAAATGTTTCAAGAAGCTACTGAAAGGATGAACAAGATGCATTCTGAACACTCTTATGAAAAGGTCATGGAGTATACAATGTCCAAAATTTTTGACCTTCATAGAGTACAAGAAAAGAATTTGTTTCAAATGTTGCATAAAAAGCTGGAGCAACACATATCTTCCTTGAAAGAGTGGCATGATGAAGCCAAAAAGGGGGAAGATAGGACAAGACAAGTGATTGAACAAACACAATCACAACAAGCTCAGTTGGTTGTGAGTCAGGATGAATTAAGAGCTGAAATTGCTATTCTGAATGAAAAGCTGAAGCAAAGAAAGCAACAGAAACAACAAGGTCAAGAGATTGTTGAGAAAAGACCTGAAGTTGCTGGAAGTTCAAGTCAGAGGAAGAGGAAGCTAGTTTTATCTGATGAAGAACAACAAGAGGAAGAAGCTGGAAGAATGACTAGATCAAAGAGCAAAATGAAAGCTGTTATGACAAGTGAAGAAGAAAGCTTGAAAAAGAAGAAAGAAAAGGATGTCAAGTTCTTGAAGACAAGATTTGATAATCGAGTTACAGCTTTGAAGAAAAAGATGAATGCTCAAAAGAAAGCTGAAGGAAAACAGTTTGACAAAGATTTTCAAGATGAAAACTTTGTGGATTTCATTGTTTTAACAGAACAAATGGAATACTGGAAGAATTTAAAGAAGAAATGGCAGATTGCTAACTTTATTGTGAAGAAGTTTGGTGATCATTCGAGCAAAGAAGCAGAATTTATTGATTTTGAAGAATTCATGCTGAATATTGACCAAGAGTTCTGGGAAGACATAGCACAGGTTGCTAATCGTGCAGGAACAAAGATTTTGTGCCCTGAAGAACCTAATTGGGAACCTCCAAGACTGGAAAGTGGAGAACCTGATTACAAAGAGATCAACAACATTATTGCTGAGATTATCAAGGAAGAAGGAATTACTGATCATCAACATATGATGGATATCAAGGCAAGAATGTATGTGGCATTTAGAATCTGAAGATACAGAATGAAGATGAAGGACAAGCTCAGAAGATAACATTTATATCCTTAATCTTTATTTCTATATTTTTGTGTTTCATATTCTGTGATTATTTGTAATATCTGATCTTATTTGAATATGAATCTGGAATTCTGAATTGATGAACTGTTATGATTGACTACATACTTAACTACTGATTTATTAACATTTAAGTAGTTTTTGCTTCATCAAAAAGGGGGAAATTGTTGGGATATGAATCCTATAAACAATGTTCTAGTTGATGAAAGTATGTTTTGATGGCCAAAAGCAACTTAAAGTTAGTGATATATGTGGTTCTAAGTCATCTTAACTAAGTCATCTGAATATAAGCTTACTAATCTGATGAGAAACTTGAATTGAGATTACTGATCTTAATGATATCTGAAATAAGTTTACTGATCTTATTGAGTAATATTAAGAGTAAAATTACTGATCTTAACTGAGTTATTTGAAATAAGATTACTGATCTGAGTATGGAAACTGAGAATAATTTTACTGATCTTATATGAGATATTTGAATCTGAGTTGCTGATCTTATATGCTTACTGATCTTATATGTAAGTTACTGATCTTAGGTGTTTACTGATCTGATATATGAATTGTTAGGAACTAAGCTGATGTTTTGTATTGTATAGACAGCTTATAGTATAGGACTTAGATATACTCATCTGTATATAGTTTAGTTGATGTATAGATAGGTTTTATAATTGTAAAGTTGTATTTTATTGTAATCAGCATTGTAAAGCTCAGAACAGTAAAATCAGAACACTAGATTAGAAATAGATTAGAAGAAGATCAGAAGACTAAAGAAGACTCAGAGGACTACTTCAGAATGAGAAGACTTCAAGAAGAGTTGAAGAAGAGCTTAGAAGAAATCTGGAGAAGTTTTGAAAGGTTTTTGGTTACTGTGCTGATTGAATCAGAAGAGTAAAAATCAGCAGAGTAAAATCCGAAGAGTAAAAATCAGAACAGTAAGTTACTGTGCTGATTTGTTAAAATTGAAGAATAAGTTTGGAAAGCTGATTTAAAGAGTAACTGAAGATTTATTGAAGAAATGCTGACTTGGAAGGAAGTTACAAAGTCGGTTACAAGAAGAAGTTACAAAAACAGTTTTAGAGTTAGTTGAGAGTTAGTTCACAAACTGCTAACTGTCATACTAAATTCTATAAATACTGTGTGATCTCCTACTGCTGAAGACTACTGAGAAATTACTGATCTTAGAGAATTCAAGAGCAAGTCTACAAGCAAGAACTCACAGAGTTGAAGGAGATTAAAGAAGAAGAAGCCACTGAATTGAAGAGAAGAATCAAAGGCTATTCAAAGAGAAGTTTTACTTTTCAAGTTTAAGTTTGTATTTTGTAAAACAAGTGTGCTAGTTACTTGTAGAATTACTAGTAGATCGAAGATATACCTGGAGGTATAATCGATAAGATCACAGTCTTAATCTTGGGACTTTAAGCCACAAGAAACTCAGGAAGAAGAGTTAATAAAACTTCACAACTGGAGTTGTGAGAGTGGATGTAGACATTTGTCGAACCACTATAAGATTCTGTGTTCTTTACTTTACAGTTTGATATTTGTTTGAATTGTTTAATCAAGAACATTAAGAATTAACAAAGATAAAGATCTATAGAAAAGTTGAGTATAAACTAGTAAGGCCCATATTATCCTGAAAGTACTGATCTGAGCTGAGTAAGCACAGTACAGTACATAAGAAGACTAAATTCCGCATTGCATATTCTGATATTTTGAAAGATTTTTAAAAGTCTATTCACCCCTCCCCTCTAGACTTTTACTAGCTTACTCAATCTTAACTCAACTTTGGGACCAACAGTTATCAAACACATTTTTCTCAATATGCATCACGTCTAAATTGTGTCGTATCAACAAGGTACTCCAATACGGCAACTCCCAGAAAATGCTTTTCCACTTCCACCCTCTAGAAAGTTTTTTGTTGTGGGCCTCAGCACCTTCCTCTGTAACCTTTCTATATCCCAAATGATCAATTTCGTATAGGAGACTTGCACCCGTTCGAATGGGCGGTGGATCATCTGTGACTACTACTCCGGTCATGAATGCAATTTTATTCGTTCGCCACGTGTGATTCAATGGTATGAACTTTCGGTGGTTGTCGAACCACGACTGCTTTTGACTTTTATTCAAATAGAATGCATCGGTGTACTCTCCACAATATGGACAAGCAAGCCTTCCGGCTGTACTCCAACCAGACAACATTGAGTATGCTGTAAAGTCACTAATGGTCCAGATAAGTGCAGCTCGCATCAAAAAGTTTTGCTTTCTAGCAACATCGTAAGTTTGCACCCAATTTTCTCATAAAAATCTCAAATCTGTTATCAGTGGTTGTAAAACACACATCAAGTTTGTCCTTCGGACTTTTCGGCCCGGGCACGAGAATCGAAAGAAATATGAATTGATCCTTCATGCATAACCACGGGGGTAGATTGTACGGAGTAAGTATAACTGGCCATGACGAATATTATTTTCTTGTCATTCCAAACGGTGCAAAATCGTCTGTGCTCAAGTCCAACCTAACATTCCTAATTTCAGATGTAAAATCAGGATACGAACGGTCCAAATGCTTCCAAGCCAACGAGTCTGCCGGATGACGCATAACACCAGAGTCATCAGAAGCGCACGAGGCATGCCATGTCATATCCTTCACAGTGGCCTTGGACATGTACAATCTTTGCAAACGAGCAATTATCGAAAAGTGGAACATCTCCTTAACCGGGCGTTTCTTTTTCAACCGACCATCTGCATCAACCCTACTCGGCTTATACCGTGATAGACCACAAATCTTACAAAAATCTAGTTCGTTGTCTGCACCCCAGAATAACATGCAATTTTGTGCACAACAATCAATCCTTTCTACCGGAAGACCCATCCCACCCATCAAATATTTGGTGTCGTTAAATTTCTTGGGAACTTTATTTTCGGGAGGACAAATCTCACGAATCAACTCAACGACCTGATTGTATCCCCTTTCAAACAATCTGTTTTCCATTTTAATGTTCAACAATCTGGAATTGAATGACAACTGCGAATGAGATTCACAATCAGGATACAAGTCTTGGTCCGCTGCACGAAGCATGCCATAAAACTGTGTCGCATTCTCGTTAGGGGGTTCTTCATTAAGTGCCTCCTCTTCCACGTCTATTCCAAAATCAATGTTTGGGCCACCCATTAACTCTTCTACCATAGTGTGGTACGAACTAGGTCCCGCTGGGTCAACGTCGTTTGAAGTTTACGCAAATTCATTAGTGTTTTGAAATGGACGTGGACCCCAACTCTCTTCCCCGTGATAAATCCAATTATAATAATTCAGTGTAAAACCATTTCGATATAAATGAGATTTCACTTCATTAGGATCTCTATAAATTTCATTTTGACATCTAGCTTTCGAACAAGGACACCTAATTTTTCCTTCCCAAATCGAATTCGGATTACTAGTGGCAGCTTCAATAAATCAATTTACTCCACTAACAAATCCGGGGTTCATAATCCCATTCACTAATCTTGGACTATACATCCAACTACGACTTGAATAATTCATGTTAATCGACGTCTCATTCCTCCAACTCTATTAAAATTAATTAATATAATTCCAAATATATTCTAATAATTATTCTAACACCCTAATTAACAAATAAATTCATATAACTTAATTAAACCATACATATACAAAACACAATATAATTCTAACACCCTAATTAACATATAAATTCATATAACTCAATTAAAACATACATATAATAAATATATAACACAATATAATTAACAATTTAATTCTAACAATTAATAAAATATTATGCATGCATAAAAATTAACATTTACAACATATATGCATATATATACTAAAACTATATATATACATATAACTTCAAATTTAACCAATGAAAACGAAAAAAATTACCGTAGAAATGCTCCCGTCGAAGTGTAGAACACAAATGGCCAAGAACCGAGTCCGAGTCCGATCTGCAAACGAACGTGGATGTTGAGTTTGGAGGTGGAAAGAAATTTTAATGGAGGAGATGTGTGCGCCGCTTCTGTAATTCTGGAAGAGAGAAGTGGGGTTTTAACTCAATTAGGGTGACGACAAAGGTGACGGGCCCACTGCCGTTGTCTTTTAGCGAGTGGGGCCCCGTTGCAATTTCGCAACGGGCCCACTCCCGTCGCCTTTTGGCAACAACCGTTATATGCCGTCTCCTTTTCGCAACGGCCGTTATATGCCGTCGCCTTTTCGCAACGGCCGTTATATGCTGTCGCCTTTTCGCAACGGGGCTCACTCCCGTTGCCTTATCCGTTGCCTTAAGGCAACGGCACCTGCCCCCGTCGCCTTTTTTCTGCTCGTTACCAAAGTCGTTGCCTTTTAGCAACGGTAGCCTGCCCTTGCTAATCGTCGTTGCCTTTTGGCCAATATTTTGTAGTGCATTTAATGCGCAACTTTTATAATTTTTGCACGACAACGGAGATGTAAGCGAGATACAGTCTGAAAGTTTTAAATGAAAGAGAGGATTTGTAGGGATATGGGGGCATGCCACCATGCGTTGTGGGATGAATTGGTTAGGATTTGGGGGTTAATTTGATTTTGATTAGATTTAATTTTGTAAATAGTACTAATTGATTTAGTTGATATATTATTTAATTATACTTATTTTAATTTTAAGGATATATAAGAACATTTGTGTTATTATATAATTAAATAATACTATTAATTTATTTTAAATTAAAAGGATATTTTTGTTATTTTATACTATGTATTAAATTTATTTATTTTTAGGGCGATACAATGCGATTGCATATTGCATAGAGCAAACACACTAATGCGAAGTGCAATTACATAAATGAAAATTCATGCGTTGGATAAACAATCCAATGATAGTTAAACTATTGTTTGTTGTAAGGCAGGGCGAACCCTGCCTTACCGTAGAAAGACCCAAATGAGATATATGATATATCAATATTTTTAAGAACAATCGATAGTTTACCTATCATTTGATTCATTTCGGTCTTGAATCGTAAAAAATTCAATTATAAAATTAAGGGAAATTCTTATATGCACACTCCGCATCAAATAGGATTTGGTGCACACACTTTTTTTTTACTCTTTCTCCTACATTCTTTTTTCCCTTTCTTTTCTCTCTCACGTCTATTTTCGGCGAGCCTGTTCACTCTAACTTGTCTCATAGTCCGCAATGTCAGCTTCTTCTCTGAATTAATTATTCATTTGCCCACAATTTTAATGATGTTATCGCAAATCAGATCGAAAGGGAAGCGTTAATAAATTTGGGGCTTTTGTTACCGTTGTTGAGACTAGTCCACAGTGGATAGCTTCGTCGGGATTGGTGAACGGAAAAGGTAGAACAGAGAAACGGGAAGATGAATGAGGATTTCGATTTAATTATTTTTTGCACAATTCATTTTGAGGAACATTTGAGGTGTTGTCGTGGTGAAGAAATTCAGCAACGGTGGAGGATGAAGATATGATCAACACCTTAAGTGTGTAAACTTCCCGTTTCAATCAATTTTTTGATTAACTTCACAAATGTATCAATTCATAGGTATGTTTCTGATTTTTTTTTTAATTGCGGTTTTAGGAAGGTGATTTGGGTACTATATGGGGATTTTGTATGTATTGTTTGCGGTTTTCTCTATGGTTGCTTCGTTGTTGGTGAAGAAGATTGGAGAGAAGAATGTTTTGGTGCTTGGTACAACTGGATATTGGCTATTTACAGCAATTAATTTGAAGTATGTCTTGGTGCAATTTTTATTATTGAAAAGTGTTAATTTTGTTACTGAAAAGTGTAATTTTTATTATTGAAAAGTGGTAATTTTTGTTACTAAAAAGTGTTAACTATAAATATTGAAAAATGTAAATTTTGTTATTGAAAAGTGATAACTATTATTAATGAAAAGTGGAAATTTTGTTACTGGGAACTATTATTAGTAAAAAGTTGAAATTTTGTTACTGAAAAGTGGTAACTATTATTATTGAAAAGTGGTAACTATTATTATTGAAAAGTAGAAACTTTGTTAATGAAAAGTGGTAACTATTATTATTGAAAAGTGGAAATTTTGTTACTGAAAAGTGGTAACTATTATTATTGAAAAGTGTAAATTTTGTTATTGAATAGTGTTAACTATTACTACTGCTTTTTTTTTTTTAAATAAAATGGTATTTAAAACTGTGAAATGGTAAAGTGGTAATAAATATTTTTTTAATAAAAATAGTATTTAAAAAATTAATTACTTTAAAGTGTTACTAAGTTTTTGGTAATTAAAAAATAGAGTTCACAAAGTTTCAAACTCCTAACCTTATACATAACTCGGATTGCAGTAACTGTTACACTAACAATTAATTTGTTCTTAATTTTTGTTTTATTGACCTGTGCATTAGTGTGTACGTGCACACTAGTGTGTACGTGCACACTAGTGTACAGGAGAGCAACTCTAAAATTAAATATTTTTAGCTCATATATTAGCAGCATATCATATGTCAAATATTTATTTCCATACTTCCATTTTTCGATTATTTCTAAGATTATTTGTACACTTCTAATATAAAAATTAAATACAAAATTAATACCCTCATTTATTTGTTCAAACAATTCACTGTTTAAAAAAAAATAAAAAAATTAGGTGTTCATTGCACAAGTACAAATAATTTTGGAATAAAGAAGTAAAATACCTCTATTACTCGACTTTTATTTTTCATTTGTTCCAATGAAATAATTTATTCCATTTTTAATAAATTACTCTTTCTCATATTTTATCATATTCTTTTCTCTCTTAGAATTACATCTAATGCATATATTTCGTATATAAATTTTTCATTACTTTAGTACAAATGAATAGTAAAAAAAAGAGATAAAAAAATTAAAATAAAGTGAACTCTTAAAATAAAAAATTAAAAATTTATAGACTAACCCACCAAAATAAAAGATGGTTAGAGTAATTTTGAAACAAAAAAAGTAAAATACAAATAAGGTATCACGTGTTTCTCAAATTTTGAACCCAAATTATTGTCTTGGCGCCAAACAGAGTTTTCAAAACTTCACTACACGCGCAGCTTCCCTAGTAAGTTTCTAGGTCATGGCTTTTCCGTTGGCCTCAAAATTTTCAAATTTCATTTCCCTAGCTTCACCCATACGCTGAAAATTAAAAATTTCCTCAAAAGTTAAAAAAATTAACACGAAATTATATTGTTCCATAAAAATATATTAATAATAGAAAGTGAAATGAAGAGTGGAAAAGGAAGGTGAAAAAAGAAGAAAAATAGAAAAATTAATGAGTGTGTCAAATATATTCCTTAATTTCATACAAAATGAAAAAATGCAATAAACCTTTTGACAGGAAAGAGTATATCATAATCAAGAATTTAAAAATATACTAGGAAACGTATTAAACTTCTTTTTTTGATTTTCAAATTCATTCATTAATTTTTGGAGGGTTAATTCAATGTTTCGAATTAAATTGCCATTAAAAAAAAAAGCTACCAATAATAACAATGGCGGCAAAAGTTTGGTGTAAATTTATTACAGTTTTCAAACCCAAAAATTTCAAAAATTCAGTCTCCCGCAAGCTTCTCCCCCCAGAATCCCGCGCTCAAATCCCTATTTAAGAACCTCCAATTCCTCCATTGTTAAACCATCGAGTTTCCGCCATTGAAATCCCACAAAAAACCCTTTTCAATTCCCCCTTCCCAAAAACCAACAATGCCTTCGATGCCTGAAGAGCCTCTCCTCACCCCAAGCCAAGACCGTTTCTGTATGTTCCCCATTCAGTACCCGCAGATCTGGGAGATGTACAAGAAGGCCGAAGCTTCATTCTGGACGGCGGAGGAAGTAGATCTGTCGCAGGACAATCGCCACTGGGAGATGCTGACTTCCGACGAGAGGCATTTCATCAAACACGTGTTGGCATTCTTCGCTGCCTCCGACGGCATCGTTTTGGAGAATCTCGCCGGAAGGTTCATGAAGGACGTTCAGGTCTCCGAAGCCCGCGCCTTCTACGGATTTCAGATCGCGATTGAGAACATCCATTCCGAGATGTATAGCCTTCTGCTTGAGACCTACATCAAGGATTCCGACGAGAAAAACAACCTTTTCCGCGCAATCGAAACTATCCCCTGCGTGGAGCGGAAAGCGAAGTGGGCGCTCCGTTGGATCGACGGATCTGAATCGTTCGCGGAACGGTTAATCGCCTTCGCTTGCGTGGAAGGGATTTTCTTCTCCGGAAGCTTCTGCGCTATTTTCTGGCTGAAAAAGCGCGGATTAATGCCCGGATTAACCTTCTCCAACGAGTTAATCTCACGCGACGAAGGTTTGCACTGCGATTTCGCTTGCCTTCTCTACAGTCTGTTGAAATCGAAGCTGAGTGAGGAGAAAGTGAAGGGGCTAGTAGCGGACGCTGTTGCCATTGAAAAGGAGTTTGTGTGCGATTCGCTTCCGTGCGCGTTGGTGGGGATGAACGGCGATTTAATGAGTCGATACATCGAATTTGTGGCTGATAGATTGTTGATTTCATTGGGATGTGGAAAGATGTACAATGTTCAGAATCCGTTTGATTGGATGGAGCTCATTAGTCTCCAGGGGAAGACCAATTTCTTCGAGAAAAGAGTTGGTGAGTATCAGAAAGCTTCTGTGATGTCGAATTTGAACGGCAATGGAGCTGCAAATCACGTGTTCAACATGGATGAAGATTTCTGAATATGAAGCGATTTCTTGGTAATAATTTATTAGCTTTGATTTGTGTTACGAATTAAGGGCTCTGTTTGTAGGGTTTAATTTTTAAGCTACTTATGTTGTTTTTCTTGTTGAGAGTATTTTTATCATGTGAAATCAATTGGGTTTCTTGTGTATATATCAATGGAGTTATCGATGGAATACAAGTGATTTTGTTTTTTGTTTTGGTGTTATTCTTTTTTGTCTCTTATCATATTAACACAAGGTTGAAATTCTTGTCACGTTAGAAATTGTTGAATAATGTGCCTGTTTTTAAGAATTATTTTTTTCAACTTTGAAAAATGTGATTTTAGAAAATATTTGTAGTGATAACATATTCAAATTATTCAATATATTGTTAATGTGATTGAAGATATGGAGAAGTGAAATATAGGTGAATTATTTTTCTAGTTTGATGTTCATGTACTGTAGTACTCTGTACAATCCTTAGAAAGATTCCTAACCCAATTCATATCAAGGAAACTTGTCACAAAAATTAAAATTAAATTGTCCAGGGTTGTTTGTGAGATTAGCATGACAAGGCTCGAGTTTTGACTCGTTTAATATTTGATTTACTAATGAGTTGACTTGAACTTGACTAGTTAGATTCAATATCTTTTTTTTTTTTAATTTCATCGGACTCATTAGCTTGACTCGTTAACAAGTCTAGTTTATTTTTTAACTTGTCAATGTTATTGAGCCAAATTTAGCTCAATAGGAGCACAAGTCAAGCTTGAAATTTCAATAATTCTAGAGTTTAGGATTTGGCTGATATGCTACAATTTAAATTTGTTTTTCAACCATTATTTAATTATTTAAATTGTTATTTAGCTTTATTAAAAAAGGATCGTTTTATTCATACGCTTAAAGAAAGTCCTTTGAGAAATATAATAGACAAAATGAACCATAAAAAATTGGCCTGCAATAGCATCAGCATGAATTACCATCTTGTCTTTGTGAAAGAAATCATTATTAGTAGGTAGCACATTTGTAATTTCATATTTCACATTTGTAAACCAACCAATCAAATGACTCCGTTCACGTGTATTTAAAAAAATGCACACTCTACGTTGACAATTCAAATAGAAAAAGGTCGATATTTTTATGTGGCCGAAGGAGTAATTAATAATTTAATCAAGCCACTAGGTTCTGCCAACTATATAATCCTACCCATTATCCATCAAGACCAGTTCTGTTAGGGGTGTTTGTTTTTAAATTAGGTAGGAGGGGAGAAATTTGGATGGAGAAATCTTGATGAATAGTATGTGTATGTTTATTTTGGAATGTTAAATAGGATAAGATGTAATTTTATGTCAAATCAATTAGTAAAAGTGAGTGATGTTGTATTATTACAATACGTACACCGGACCGTTTCAAGCATCACGTGGAAACAGCTGCTAAGAAATGGGAGGCAGCTTGGAGGGAGATTTTGTTGTGGAAGGTGCCAAAATCAGAGTTGATTGCTCGGCGCAGCAGAATGCAAAAAGCAACAATCACTTCCACAAAAGCTCAATAGACAACGGACCAAAAATATGCAAATTAACTACAGAAAATAAATGTGCAATAACACCAAGATTTTTACGTGTAAAACCCCTTCACAAGAGGGTAAAAACCATGGTACCCCGTCCAGCAAAATAAATCAACACCAATAGCTATCCTCAAGAATACTATTCTTGGAACACACAATAAATATAGGAAGAGAGCAAACTAAAATAGTACAATGAGAATAAAACAATCAATTTCTCTTTGTACCTCTCGAAGACGATTCGTGAAAATCTACTCCAACTAAAATGAAGAGCACGGTCACCACAAACTCCCCTCAAAATTTGAGACAAAACGGTGAAGAAACGAGTCCCACGAGACAAACCCTTCTTCTCCCTTTCTCTTTTTCTTTCTCTCCCTTTCTCCCCTGTTTTTCTCTTGGCTTCTGGAATCCAAACCAAAAGGTCACGGCTGCTGCCTCCAAATTGGCATATCCATGGGCCATTCAATGGGCCAATTTAATTATAAAAATGTTATGGGCTTCTTTAATTTATTTGTTTCTTGGCCCAACTATTACAACTATTATTATTAGGCAAGTCCAACAGATTTGGCATTGCACAATTTGGAATATATGGCTAGGAAGGAACAAGATGGCATTTAAAGGCTCGCCTTTTGATGTGGGAAACACCTTAGAGAACATAAAACATTTTCTCCTTTAGATGACTTAAAGCTAATTCTATGTTGCAATCTCATTACTCTTTTCAAGATTGGGATAGAGAACCTAAATTATGTGTAAGATAGTTGTTTTACAACACCTTTTCATTTCGATCTTTCGGGTATTCCTTATACCATGTTAATAAAATTTTGCCGTTTTCAAAAAAATAATAGTAAAATATATAGGTATTTTTAGGGGAAATAATAGTAAAATATATAGGTATTTTTAGGGGTGGATGTAAATGGATGTTGAAATCCGGATGTGAAATCTCGAACTAGAACAAGATGGAGGACATTAACGTGCCACGTCCGAACGTGTGAGTCCCAAAACAAACATGCCCTTATAGTTCGAGATTTCACCTTCGAATTTCACCATTCAACTCCACCCACCCTTAAAAATACAATATATTTTATTATTATAATAATACAACCTCATACATTTTATACAATTAATTTCACATAAAATTACATCTTATAATACAACATTCACACTCTTACTCCCTCTGTCCCAGAATTTTGTGCATGGTTTGACGAAAATTAAGAAAATAGAATATAGTGTATAATGGAATAAATGAGGGGTATTATTCTACACAACATCCTAAAATAAACATACACAAACACTATTCTTCAGAATTTCTCAATTATTTCTCCATTACTGTTTCCGGCATACATTTCTCCATTACTGTTTCCGGCATACAGAGTAAAACTATAACTTATCCCGGTTGGTCGAAGAAAGAAGATTTATTTTGGCTTCTAGCTGGCTGGTAGTTTCAACAGTAGCCGAAATAGCAGCGCATCTTCGTGCATAAGCCTCGTTGGCTTGAGCAACTCCCAAAGTTGGACAAATTCAAGAGTCTTGTCTTTACACCACTTTCGCCTAAACGAGATATTTGAAAGATTTAGGTTGTTATTCAAAAAAATGAGATGTTGAACGCTCCCCCTACCCCATTTGGTAGATTGAGTTATATTTATTGTTAATTTGAATATCTCAATTTGTCCACATTAAATCAAGGATATTATTATCACTTTGTATACACTCAGTATCTTTTAACGTATTGAGTAGAGACCTTATTAGACATCTACCACAAGGCTAATTAACCACCGATCTTGAGGATTGTAGAGAGTACAGTACATATCGAAACACACATCTCAGAATGATGCTTCCAATAACACGGAATAAAACTTTGATGTCACTGTCACCTATTTAGAACAAAGAAGCATAGCACGAACATGAAAATCTTAAAACCAATAAGGCCGGACCAATATAGCCAACCATCCAACCATCGTCGTGCTCTACTAAGCGGTACAAAATATGTACCAAACACTTCAACACAGGCAAGCGAAAGCAATGGGAACAATGTAACGGACTTTCGAGTTCAATTCATTATTACAAGAGTAATAAAGCAATAGTCAAAATTTTAACGAAGGCAATAAAACTGGCATCTAGACTACCCCACCGACCAAATCAAAGCTCCATTTGGCAGGAGTGCACTCAAGTCAAATGAAAGAAACGGGCTACAGCTTATCTTGGAGGAGGGGGTGGAGGCATATTAGACTTGGCAAACCCAACCCATGCAACAATTCCAACTGCAAGGATGACCCATCCGAAAATGTCGTACTTGAGATCGCTACTTTTGCTCTTCTTCCCTCCCTGCTGCTGTAAAAATGTAGGATTGATTGTCATTAAACTAGGTCTTAATATTAATAAACCAGGGATAACAGAAGTAACCACATTGACAGAACAAGAAATCTAAAGGTGGCAAAACATAGGAACAAGATTAGGCGATTTGTCTGAGTATGTATGACCCCTTGCTTTAAGTTCCATATGTAATTTTTGCATGTCGAATATATTACCAAATCATCCTTTAAACAAATCACAACTAATAAAGACTTGCTAAATCATAACAAGAATAACTCTGGAGTACAATTGATAGGAGAAAAGGGAATAACCAACGAACACAAAACTGAGATTAAAGAAAAGTTCCAATAAGATCACAACCGTAATCTGCCCCAAGTATAAAGCCGATTAAAAACCAATTCCTAAACTTAATCCTAACTCTTCTAGGAAACTTAATTAAATACTACTCTCCATAGATAATAGCCCATGGGCCTAAAACGAACTCATTCCTAATCTGCAATTAACTAACAAGATATGAAGAGGAATCGCATCCCAGCATATCTTACTTTTTCCTTAATCCAAAACGATCTCCAAAAAAGCACTAACTCTAATAATAAGACTAATGAATAACATCAGCTCAGGATAGTTTAAGGGGGCAGGGAGACTGGGGTTTACTGGTGGCAAATTCCAAGAATTATTGCATTGGATGTAGAATGATGTTGACTTATTTGTACAAATACAGGCAAGGATGGACCTGCATATTGATGTACAGCTCTATGAAAGTGAAAGGGTGAGGCCCTACAAAGTTGAGAGAAGGCAAACAGATTTTAGGACCCTGTTAGAACTTGGGAAGTGGTCAATCAGTGACCAAGTTATTTCAACCTCGATTACAAAATAAAAATCAGCACAAGAACTGCCACAGACAAGATAAACCTACTAAAAGTCCAAATAGAGGTAAATCAAAAGAAAATCCAGGAAAACACTATGCCTAGACTGACCATGCCATCCCCTGTGATTTGAGTAACAACAGATCATTTATAACGACAGTCAATCAGAACAGCTATATTTCTCTGCCAAAACATCAAAACTTACCTTTGTACTAGTAGATGCTGAAGGGCCTGATGCCATAGCCTGCTGAGCCAAACCGTGTTTGTGGATCTCCACATGTAGCTCTGGAGCCTAAGTCACATAAAGAATACATGTAAATACACAAGGTCCAGAAAAAGCTTTTATAACATATGCAAACAAGACATGTATTGTCATATAACAAAAATAAAGACCAAGCAAATATCACAGGTAACACGTACGTAGAAAACTACAGCTCACGATGACCACCGAGGTAAAAAATGTGGTAAATAAATTAAAGGGAAAGCCAGTAATTTGTAACTTCAGACAAGCCATTGTATAGATAGCTTTATAATAAAATCACATCTTATTTAAAAATTGTGAGTTGGAGCAACAGATAAAAGCAGATACCCTATCCTCGTGTAATTGCATTTACAAACCCAAGAAACCTCTCAAACTAATTCGAGATATTGGGGGAAAAATACTAAGAGCAATAATACAATAGGGTAGGTGGCATTATGGCGAATAATATTTATTCTGAAACAACTTATAACCTTATTAGTATTGATCTGAAACTACAAAGCTAATCGAAAAATACATGCAGAATTAACCTCAATCCTTAACAAATCTAAATTTATATGCAAATTTACACAACCCTACTCTAAAAAATATGTGGGGGGTGGGGGGGATTCCACCATGAATGTACCTTGTTAGCCACTTCTAAGGACTTCTTGTAAAGTTCATTTTCTGGTTCCTGCACCACAAGAGCAACAATGAATAACCACTTTAGCAAGGAATCTGAACGTATACAAAAATCTACTAATATAATATAACACTAAATGTACCATTTCATATGCTTGCTCAAAGTATACAGCAGCTTTATCAAAGAGAACTTTAGCCTCATCGAGTTCAGGAATCAAAAATGCACTAGATGTATATGCATTCCCAAGGCACCAGAGTGCATCATGTTTTTTAGGGTCAACCATAAGTGCCTCCTCCAGCTTATCTATAGCATCTGCAAGAAAAATTAAGCAGCTCAAGTTTGTTGGTCAATGGAAAATGAAAAGCTCAACTTCTTATTTATTCAAAAATTCACAATTGTGTACAAACAAAACCATCAAAAGTAGAATTCAGCACAGCATATCATTATACTACTATTCTATATCATTATTTGGTCAAAAATACCAAAGTACGCAGACAAAGAAGCATGATATAGAAGAACCGAGAAAAATTATATACACAGTTTAAACGCATATATCCATGAGCTCACTCCGTCGCCATACTTCATTTTCCTTAAATCAATTTCAAAAGTACAAATTACTCAATTACAATTCTAGCCACAACTAAACAAAAATGCACAAGGCAAAACACGATCAACAGAAATTAATCAATAGAACGTAATACAGAACGAAGAATTTACAAACAAAATAGTAGTTGTACCCTGAACCATCTGCTTAGACTCGGTACCATTCTGAAACTGCGACAACTCAAGCAACACACCTCCCCATCTAGTGAGATTCTGCAACAACAACCGATAATAATTAATTATCAATTTCCAACACTCAAAACAAACCAAAAAATAAGAAAACTGTAAAAATGTAACCATCGACTAACATCGGCGTCTGAAGGATTTTTAGCATAGGTTGCTTCCGCAGTTCTCCTAGCGTGCTCGAAGAACAGGAGACGATCGAAATCGCTTGACATATCCATTTTTTCGTAGATAGATTTGATTCGTCTTTCTTCTTCTAGGTTTTTAATTCAGAGAAAATATCATACGATTCCCAACTTCCGACTAGGGCTTTATAACTGATTCTTGAGATTTTATTTGCGAAACAAATGGGTATAGTTTTGTATTTGGGCTTTTTTAGTTGGGCTTTTCAGCATTGAAATGAACATTGGGTTTAAAAGGCCACGGTTAAATGCCCCTTATTTGTTGTGTTCACCCCACACCACAAAATGGACACATTTTTCAAGAAAAAACTATAATGAGTGGTAATTTTGTACATTTATATAAATAAAGTAAATCGATTGATGGAAATGAGTGTAAAAGTAATGATATTTTGTGTAAGTATATGAATATTGTGAAGCTAAAATTTATAGAAGTGGTTGACAAATAAGATAAGTGTAAAAAAAATTGTGGAACATAGGGAGTATTTAAAGTATGCGGTGAAAATACTCTTCTAACTAGTTGTTGAGTCCCCCCTCAAAAAAAATCTTTTGGCGGTATTCTTCTCTCTCCTGCAAAGTATAAACTTTGAAGAGATTCATTTTGAGTTGCAATGGATGTAAAATGAGATTTCATCTTGTATAGTTAAAACGAATTTGTTTAACTTTAGTTGGTTTTCGAGTTTTTTTTAATTTTTGCGAACTTGTTTGGGTAAAAAGTTCTTGAAGTTTTTTTTTAGAATTCTAAAAAAATCCAGTAATTTATTCATAAAATTCAACAAATACTTACAAAAACATTTGAGATTTTTTTAATTTCGACACTCCAATGTCATAAATTAAGAAATTAGCATAAAATTTTGCGGATAAAACGAATTTGTCTAAAATCTAAAAACAAGATTTTTTTTTTCATGTGAAATTTTATATTTATCTTGCACATTTTTGTGAGGAGATCCATTCTATCCAATCTGAATACACGAATTTGACTTTCACTTCCTTCCATAAAAGAAGATTGCACAAAAAAAATTCTCAATAACCTTTACAACTTATACATATAAAATGAAAAATAAGTAAATTAAAATTAATTTAAACAACACAACTTACATTAGTATTAAGAAAAATCATATTCAAATCACAAGTTCTTGCATTCAACTCCATGATACAATTGAGTCGAAATTTTATTTTAGTTCTAATGTGAGACAATTAAAAATATATCATATGAAGTGTTGTTAAATGAACCGAGCTCGTGACTCATAAGCTCAATTTGGCTCGAGCTGCTCGTGAACTCGTTAAATACTCAATTTACTAATGATCCGACTCAAACTCTGACTCGTTAGAATCAATATCTAGATTTGTTCTTTTAATTTCATTAGACTCGTTAGATCTGTTAACAAATCGAGCTCATTCTTTTTTTTAATCGCCAATATTATCGAACTAAGCTGAGCTCGAACTTTATGTAGTCGACCGGGCTCGAATAACAACTTCCATATCAAACATTACACCTTTATTATTTCACAAATATTCGTAAACTAAAAAGAAAAGAAAAATACATGAAAAATGGAAAAGAGGGTTTTATCCCCTATTTTAATTTTCTTTCCCAGAAATTCCAGTTGTTGCGAATTTAGAGAAGAACATTCAAGATTATTTCCGCTTCCTCCGCCGGAGCTGCAATTCGAATCTGCCATTCCGTCAACACTTTCCAACCGTTTGCTCATAAATAAATCGAACGATCATGCCCGTAAGCCCTCGCTCCTCCCTGTTTTCTTCTTTTTTCTATGATTTGGATGTGCATTTCACCAGATCCGAGATTCAGACGAAATCGTATTTAATTTCCTAGTATGGATGGGTAATTCATTTGATGTGATCATTTGGTTGATGCAGTTTGAGAGAGGTGTATTGTTGGAGGTTGAACCTCCGAGCGTACTGAGGTATTTGATCGGAGCTACGGTAATGATGTTGGGAGTGGTATTGCCAGTGGGATATATGATGTTTCGCAACAAAAGAGTTCCTTCTTCTTCTTCTTACTCCAAACAGACGTAGGTCTGCTTTTCTCATATTATTGCAAATTACACTGATTTGTCTTATGTGCTGCATTTGTTTCTGGATTCTGGTTTTTGTTTCTTCAACTGGAATCGAGCTTATGTGATTTTGTTTGCTGTTTATGCTCTTGTGTTAACTTTGATATACACGAAGTGATGATTTCATCTTACGTCTCAATTATATTGATAATATTAAAACTCAATTATATTGATAATATTAAAACATGAGATTCGATGTCATTTTTTGAGAGACTAACCAGTCTATGAGCTAACTATATTGAAACCAGTTATAGCAAAAATAGAGATTTAATTAAAGATAAATATGTTGATGAGAATGAGCAAACTCACTCTCAAAAATCAATATGATTTTGAGACGAGATTAGGAGAAATTTGTAATGTTACTTCCACCTAGGATGGAAAATACGAATCCCAATTTGGGTTAATCATTACTGAAACTAGAGACTAATGCAAAGTAGTTAATCTTTACTGAAAAGCTTCACTTCCTCTTCTTTTGTTTTGCTTTCTCATTTTCCTTTTAAGATTAATATTTAAGCCCAGGGCTGTTTTTACCTTTCATTTTTATGGTAGCATCTTTCTTTACAATTGTTGAAATTTTATTATCTTTATCAGGATTAGTTCTTCAAGTTGAGTCAAGCTTCTGTGAAAATTTTGTTTCAGTGTTAGGATTTTGAGTGCATTCATGTGTTTACAAATGCTGATGAATGGTCGTCCTAGGATTCAATGTATAGCAAATGAGTTGAGCTGAGCTTCATGGGTCAATCAAAATGTTTTTTTTGCAGGAACAAGGTTTTGATATAGAGTTGTTCTGGAGGCCCAAGTGGTTTGATTTGAAGGGGAAAATGTGGATAAAAAAGACAGATGTGTCTGAAAATGCTTGTACATGTGAGAAAGCCTACTAATTTCGCCACACGGAGCTGTTTTCATTATACCATTACTAAAAAGCTTACATACTAGCAATATTTCTTATCGATTTTATGTTCAGTTCTGGTTTCACTATGACATTCGTGCTATTAGTCACTTCTTATAAAGCAAAATTGTTATCTGCTTTTTATGCAAGTTATTACTCCACATCTTTCCTATTTTTATTTTTAATACTCATAAATTGGCTTTAAAACACACACACACAGCTGCATTCGTGTTTTACAGTGAGGATCAGTGGATCACTTCTCTTTCATGACAAAATGTTGATATGAGTGGTGAATTACTCTATTTGCATTTGTTTGTTGCATATTTATATATCAGTTTATGTTACACAGAGTCAAATATATTTCTTGTAGAACAGGCTACTGCAGAATGGCTAGAATAACTTATTATTCTAGGTTAAATGTCCTCATCTATCAAGGTTTTGGTGTAAAGGCCCTTTCTGACCCATTTTTTGTACCCACTGAATTTGTAAAGAATCACAGCATATTCATTCGTCTTGGCTGGATTTATGTCTTTGAGGATCATGGCAAGCTTGTAGAAGGAGTATCTTCTTAGAATGAGTTGGAAAGGACTTGGTGTTTATTTGTCAACTTGAGAAAGTATATGGTGCAGTTAACTATACAATAACTCAAATATAGCAGCATGGCCATTAAAACTTAATGTAGAGATTATTTAGAAGTCAACACTCACTAATTGGTTTGTATTGGCTTGGATCTACTATTTGTAAATTATGGAAAATTCAAGTGTCTGCTTGAGTTTATTTTGCCCATCAACTATATGTCGTTCTTTATTTGGATTTTTCTGGCTGGAGCATTCGTTTATGAAGCCAATAGATCCCAGTCTCTCTCTGTCTCATGACACTGGCTGTTTGGAATGATTTAGAATTTCAATTCAATTTTTGGATGTTTTCATTTTAGTGTGTACTTACAGTGTCGGTTTGCAGTGGCAACCCTATGTTTTTTGGGTCTTGCGAGTTTGAATTTCTTAAAGGGTCTATGGTATTTTGGCTTCTCTCCATGCTTGTTTCTGCACTGCTTTCAGTATTTTCTGTCATTCATTCATCCATCATTAAATTGTGAACTCAGATTTAATTATGTAATAGTATGATCTCAGCCACTATGCTGCATTGCATCAGCTAATTGTATTCAGAAAACAAAACAGGATGTTTGGTATGTTAGTTACTGCATAATTTTCTTTGGGAAGGTCTCCTGAAGTCCACGATACAGGATCTTAAATTTCATCCATTTGATATATTAGTTGATCCTTCAGGATAATGGTTATGAGTCTTTCTGTAGGACGGATTTATGTATGGGACGGAGCTCCAGTTTAATATTTTGATCTCATTTTGTTTTAAAAAATTATTCAGATAGAGTCATATGCTCACGAGTTATACAATATATATGTGAAGCAAATTTGTTTCATGTATATGATTGTCTCATACACCATTTATCAATTGTCATAGTTAAAAGCCAAACATTGTTGAAAAATGAAAATAGGTTGAACTAATGCGGGTTCCTCTTTCTTTTGGTCGTATCACACTAATTAAAAATTAAAAGAAAGTAGTAGTAATTTATTTCTAGAGCAATTCCTTTTTTTTTTTTAAATCAGACAGATGATGAAAGCTTGTTAAAGTTGAAACCTTGTAAAATCATTAAAAAAAAACCTTAAGTGATGTGGATTATTTGAAAAAATTGGATGGAGTAATATATATGAATAAATAAGAATATAAATTATAGAGTGCCAAACATGATCACAATATTGGTGAATGCTGAATTGATAATTTCTATATTTCGGGTCTTGAATTGATATTTTTCTACCTTTTTAGTCCATAAGAAAAATATTTTAGAGCATAGTTTTCCGGCATGCCGATTTATCAAAAGTTTATGCAAAAGCAAAAACTAAAACAAAAAATGAATTGTTGATGAATAGGCTGCTGCTGCTTAAGCTTATATTACATGTTCAAATTGTTAGAACTCAGACAGACAATTTGAAATGAAGACATTACCACCTAACGTTGGGAAGCTAGTGATCCCGCTTTCCCAATGCTTGTCCCATACGAATTCGATCGCCCTTGTTGATACAAAACCTAAAGTCGGATGATTGGAAGACTAACACCACTGTTGATCCCATGTTGAAAGCAGCTACCTGCAGTTGCACCATTATTACCCTTCTTTCTTTTCTCCCAAATCATAAACAATATGTAACCGAACAGAATGGAATGAAAAGGCATACCTCATCCCCTTTCTTAAGCACCACTCCTGTTTCATACAACCGTTCGTCTGGGTCTGAATGTAGAAGAAGCTTCTTTTGGGGATTATTCGTCTTCAGACTTGGTTCAATCGAAAGCTGTCATCATCAAATCCAGCACAATTCATTTAGGGGTAGTTTGGTTCGCAGGATTAGGCATGATAACCCTTAATCGATGAGAAACAGTCGATTATAAACCTACTGTTTCTCGTTTTTTGACTCAGCCCGAGAGAATGCCATTATTGAGCATCCCCTGTATCACTCCTATTCATGTGATTTATTTTTCTTCAAAATGAAGTAAACTAATTAAGCAGTCAAAAAGACATCCATTCTCTAGTTTGAGGGGGAGGGGAGTGTTGTGTATATCCGTTGTCAAGTATTTTCCTTTATTACCTGTCCTAGTAGTTGTATAACTATGTAGTCCTTCGTCTAACAATACACACAATTTCTGTCATCATCTCCAATGAATAACTAATCTAGAGTCCATTCATTTGGATAAAGTACATCATCGACAATGTAATACTCCTTTAATATACAACAACGTAAATACGACAACATAATGAAACAAATTTGTTGTAGTAGAACGTTTTAACTTATTTTAACTGTAGAAGAAATCAGAAACAACTTACCTCAATGGAGCCAATATTTGTCGCACCAATTGCAGCCATAGCCATATAGCCTTCTTGCCATTGACCTTCAAGCACCACCTGTTCATCAAGATTATTTGTCAGGAGAACATTTGGATCAACTGTATAAACAAAAGACGAACATAAAAGCATATTATAAAACATTTAGTGACTTGCTATTTTGATTAAAAAAAAAAAATCAGCATGTAGTTTGCTGTTACCTTCGTAAAATTAGTCCGTAGGAGTATATTAATATGAAATACGACTGGTTGGAAATAACAATATTTGTTCTTACACTCACTTTGAGGCAAGTATTGCTAAAAGCTTGACATAGATTACACCATTTTTTTGTAAAGTCTGGTGTTTGACAACATATAAATATACTTAGGTCTCTTCAATGGAACAACAGTGCCATTGTGTCCATAAGCCTCAGTGCTCTCAATATAGATATTAAATTTAGAAATAGACAATCATGGAGGAAATTAATTGGTTCTGAATCAGGATGATTACCCTTTCATTTTCAACATACAAATTTCTGATAGTTCTTGTTGCGCGCTCATTCATTGGAAAAAGGTGACCTGGAAGAACCATAGGGTAACATTTAATTATATCATGAACTAATAGAGCAGGTAAAACCTGAAATGATCAGACAACTAAATACAAATTCAGGGACTGTAATAGACCAAGTACTATTTAATTATATTTTCCATGCCTATTGACAACAGTTTACGCGATTGCTGCCAGCTGATGCACCATCAGCATCGAACTTACTCCTTCAGAATTTCAAAATTGCAAAGAGAGTAGCAACAAGACCAATAAAGTAGAACATAATTTTTTTAAGGATATATCCTTGCAAAGCCATATGATTCTATTCAGTTAAGAAGTAGGAAACAAAATAGGTGGTTGATAAGATAAAGAGGTAAGAATATCATACTTATATTTTCTGGTGCTGAGAAGAATGTGAAAAAGGGAATAGCAAATATGAGCCAAAAATGATATCTTGCCTGTAAAATGGCGACGAACAAGAACATTCCAATCAACCGGAGAGTGTATCTGATGGTAATCTCCAGGCTTTAAGTAAATTACGCAATAGAAAAGTCCTTTCAATGGGCTGCATAAATTTAAAAATCACACCATAAGTCAATTTCCATTCTATAGTTCTTTCACATTGTTTTTAAGTACTTCACCATATTTAAAACACCTCAGTGCATTTTATAGCGATGGAAACAGTCTGTTCAACCTAAAGGGATAATACAAAGATGTATCTTGATATCGATTAGATCAGTTAGCAACCAAAAGAAAGAGCGCTTTATTGTTTAATTTATTTAATTCTTGCCAGGATAGTATAATAGTAGTAGCAATTATATTCAATAATCAATACTTGATTGTAATGGTATCTAGTGTTAAACATATGAGAAGCCAATGTTCTTTGCAAGTGAGTAACAATAACAATTATGTAGTAGGAAAATTACTGGTTCAACTTAAGGGAATGCGAAAGTACAAAAAAGTTTTAGCAAACAATCAGTAAACGTCACTTGAAATTACTCTAATCTTTACCGGGATGATTGAGTGTCTCTAACTTTAGGAGAAGCCAAGGAAATTCTCCACCACGACTTCTGGGTTGCAACTCTTAAAGTGTTGCCTTCTGGGACACTCTCTTCTTCATTAGCATCTCCAGCAGCAGTCATCGGAAGATGAGAGTTTGCACCAAGAAGGGAAGAAGCAGAGTAGGAAAACCCTTTGACTTGCTCAATCATAGCCCCTGCTCCTCTTAACTCACCAAATCTCAAAACTGTGCCATCTACAGGACTAACCTGTACTCATAATGTTATCAAGCATTTTCGAAAATTGTAACCACAAAGAAAGAAAGAGATACTTCTTAAGAATTTGTTACCAGTTACCAGACAATAAGGGTCAGAATCGATGGGTCTGGAGCCTTCTTTCAATTTGCGGACAAAAAAATCTCTCAGAGATGCATATTCCTCCAAAGGTAGCTGAACTTCTTCTAAGTCTGAATTGCATATACAGGGAAAATAAAAACATAGACTCCAGGCAGTGTTTGTTTCAGGTTTATAGTGGTGTTTGAAATCCTAATAAATAGTAAGATGTGTGTTTGTTTTGGGATTTTAAGTAGGGTGAGATTTAACTTTATGTCAAATCAATGTGTAAGAGTGAATGATGTTGTAATTTTATTTGGGTGTGGTTGCAATGATTGGATGATGTGAGTTCTGATTTAAACATATTAACGGGTAAAGTGTGATAGTAGGTTTATAGGTGTCGTAGTGGTGGTTTTTTAAAATCGAATTTCAAAATTCCAAAGTAGAACAGGATTTAGATTTGCAAATCCTAACACCAGTTTTTAAAACCCAAAACAACATTAGGCAAAGGTTTTCATCTGCATGGTATATATGTGAGAAAAATGCTATCACTTATTTTCACTAAAAGATTTGACAAGGGAATGTTAAAACACAACATACTTGAGTGGAATGCTCGAGCCCATGCTTTGTATACATAAGGTCGCAGCCAAACGGGTAGTTCCTGTTCAAGGATTAGTTAACACATTTAAAGTCCTACATACGTTCATCATGTACTAAATAGGTCATCAAAGCATAGATACACAAACACTCACCATACCAGTCAAGGAACCCCAACACCTTGAAATAGAGCGCAATGGTAACAATCTCAAGAATTTAGCCTACCACCAACAAAAAGTTCAAAATTAAAATAACGCAAGCGAGGAAGCAAGCATATAAGACTATAAGTAGGTAACAGTGGGATTCACCTTGACATCTGGGTGAAACTCTAATTCAACACCTTTTGACCTGGCCTCTCCATTCTATTTGAAGAAATAGAACCACATAGACAACAAACATTTGTTCGTAAGATACATTTCTAGAATATGGCGCATAAACATGAAATTTGAATTATCGCACGAAGATCTTCAAGGCTATACCAGTAAAGAAAAAGGAACTAACAACCAGTAACTTTTACAAGCATTGCTCTAGGAGAGCACAAATTGTATGTTTACAAAAGCTAAGTTGCAATTAGCAATGATTCGTTTACCATCCCATGATATCAAGATGTGCACTACTGTTATTACCTTCTTATCATCATATAAACGGCGGATATGAAGGGCACCAAGCATAAGTATGGTTGCTACAGTTGCACCAGGCACCAAGAAAGAATTACCTGCACACAAATTTAAAATCATAGGCCATGTTTAGTAATTTAGTCTTTACTCCTACCCACACAACCCCTTAATAAAATATCCAATTTCCAATCGAGTACAAGGTGTACTCGAACCGTTACAAGAATCCCCCTAGTTCAATTTAGACCCAATTTGGTAGGGTGAATTAGCACAAACTAGATAGATGCCTGATCAGACATAAAATAAATTTTCTACCCAAAACACATATCAAACGCTCGATCGATTGTGTGCATATCAAATGACCTAGAGAAGTACCATTTGCAATTCAATATGGAGCGATTCGGGTAGATATCTCAAAATATCTACCAAACACACATGTCCTTATACTAGAAACTCCCTCCATCGTCCTAGTGAAAACTATTCAACTTTCCTTTTACGTCCGTTCCCAGTGACTCCTACCCAACTTTTCCTTTACGTTCGTCCCCAGTGACTCCTACCCAACTTTACTTTTACGTTCGTCACCAGTGAAAGCTACCCATTCAATTTTAGCAAACTACTACCCCTCACATTTCATTATATTCTTCTCTCTCTCAATCATATCCTCCTAATACATCTATTTATCTACCATATTTCTTAACCTCCATGCCGGTAGTGGTGGTAGCTTTCACTGGAACGGAGGGAGTACAAATCATAGGATTGACACACCCGTCATAAACGGAATAAGAATTGAACCAAAATCCGGTTTGACCTTCATCCCGAGAATTCCACAAACTCCAACACACACATTGCCAAATAATACTCCTATTAAGCACCAACTTGAAATTCTTGTGGAATGAAAGCCTAATATCCAATTTCAAATTGATTTTAAGCAGTGTAACGCATAAATAATTTACCCTCGAATTCATCCTTTTTTCTTCCCCCGTTCACAAATTCAGCATAATTTATGTTAAAAGTAGAAAACATCACAGTGCGCAGCGTTTATTGTTTAGTTTTGCAGTTAAAAAGAGAAAGAAGCGTACCATGTGAGTTACTGCCATTGCTACCAGCAGCAGGTTGTACCTTGCGAAGGAATGTTGCGAAGTGCAAACGGCGTTGATGATAGAGACGGTTGTAGCTATAAACTGGGAAACTTGTATAACCTCTCCACTTCATCTTCATCTTCTACTTCTTCTCAGCGGCCGCGGGTGCGAGGGAATTCTCGATTTCTTTACACTGTTTGTCTTGGTTCATCACTCCGGTGCAGGCTTTCTGTTGCTACATTTTTAGGGGTACGGGTTTTTTCACCCCCAACAATGATAGATACACTTTCTCATTTTATTCAGTATTACTGTATTATTTTAATAAGACTGATATCTATAATACCCTTTTAGAAGGTACTCCTATAACATTTAATCTACCCTTATACACTATTTCTAAATCTTCTTCTCTTTCTAAATCTTCTTCTCTTTCTAGTGGTATCTTACTTGGGACCTTCTATATGTAGTTAGAGTGTCGTAACGTGTCTTAATGACTACCGTAGTCAGTTAATCTAAGCCATTAAAAATATAATCTAAAGGTTTAGATTTGATGACCTGTTACCTTTTGTAAATTTTACGATATGTATTGTCGTAATGTGTCGTAAAGTGTCATAAATTTGTATTTTCTATTAAATTAAATTAATTAAAATATATTATTGTAAATTTACATTTTTATCCTTATACAATAAAATAATTTATTACAACAATTATCTACACCCGCTAATTTTATGAGTTCACCCCAAATCATTTTTTACCATAGTTATCTGCACCCATTCATTTTATGAGTTCACCCAAATCATTTTTTACCATAGTTATCTGCACCCATTCATTTTATGAGTTCACCCCAAATCATTTCTTTTTTACAACGGTTATTTACACCCGCTCATTTTATGAGTTCACCCCCAAATTATATTTTTACCAAAATTATCTGTACCCGCTCATTTTATGAGTTCACCCCCAAATTATTTTTAACCACAATTATCTGCACCCGCTCATTTTATGAGTTCACCCCAAAATATTTTTTTAAAAATAATTACATTTAAAAGACTATATTATTTTTTTATTAATTAACACAAAATATAATAAAATTAACCATAATTTATACATTTACAATCTACAACCGAGTCATTGCCGAGTTACCGTCGATTCACCACCAAATCACTCATATTTTTAGAAAAAAAATCGTAAAAACATAATTAAAAAAAACTATCGAGATTAGGCACAAATTTTAATTTTTTTTTTTCTTTTTAATTTTTCTTCCCATTTTCAATTTTTATTCCAAACTTTTTATTTCTTCGTTTTTTTTGTTTTCTACTTTTTTTTCATTAGTATATTTTTTAGTTTTAATACAAAATAATATTATATGTATGATTTTATTATAATCCCTCCGTCCCAGTGAAAGCTCCTCATGAGCTTCGGACACAGAGGTTAAAAAATATGATATAATAAGTGGATGTATGAGAGGTGATGTGATTGAGAGAGAGAAGAATATAATGAAATGTGAGAGGGAATAATTTGGCAAAAAAAGAATGAGTAACTTTCATTGGGACAAACGAATAAGGAAAGTTGGGTAGTTTTCAATAGGAAGGAGGGAGTAGTCGGTAATACAACAAGTAATAACCAGTAATACCATAAACAGTAATCAGTAATACCATTAACAATAATTAGTAATACCACGAACATTAATCAGTAATACCATTAATATTAATCAGTAAAATTTTATACAATAACAAATAATTTCACACATCTAATTATATTCAATAATACAAAAAATAATTATCAGTAATACCATGAATAGTAAGTAGTAATACCATGAACATTGAATAGTAATATCTCATACAATAACAAATAATTCCACAAATCTAATTATATTCAATAATACCAAAAACAATTATCAGTAATACCATAAACAATAATATGTAATACCTTAAAAATAATAATAATCAGTAATAAATAATTTCACATAATCAGTATTACCACAATTAATAATCAATAATCATTAATATTAATTCAATAGTGTATTAATAGTAATACCGCAATCAATAACTAGTAATACCAGTATCAATACCATAAAAAAAGTGGAGAGAGTGCAGATCGGGGTGTACTAAAGAAAATAGAGGGTGCACATTACCAAGCCCAATTGAAGGAAACCCTAGCCCAATGGGAGGGCACCCTAGGTCAGTAGTCGTCGCTTGGGATTTCATCAGTAAGGTCACCGGCTCTGAGTGTTGTCCGGTCAGAGATCCATCAGCAACATACTCACAGTCCTTCGTCGGGCCGTCGTCAGCCGGAGGAAGAGGCTGCGCAGGAGCAGGGTGAAGAAGACGGATGAAGCAATGTAGCTTCGATTTGGACAGAGAGGCAGCGTCGATCCGAGTGTTGCAGGCGAGCGCCGTTGATGTAGGAGAAGCTCCTGGATCGCGAACGCAAGGGAGATTGATCGAAGCAGTCGCGTCGGTGGTCGAAATGAGGAGAGGATTTCGGCCACCATGGATCGTGACCGAGATGGAAGATTATGTCGATTGTTATGGAAGTGAAGAATCGCGATTGCGATTCGAGGAGGGGTCTCGGGCTTCAGCAGCCGAGACCGAAGCGCCGCCTTCGCTGTCGAGGGGGTGGTCGGACATGGTGGTGGCTGGGTCACCCGCCGACATGCATGGATTTCCGGCAGGTCCTTTACTCATCAAATTAAAATTAAAATTTAAGTGCACCGCCGATCGACTTTAATAAAATTATACCTATAATATTATTTTGTATTAAAATTTAAAAAATACACATGCAAAAAATTGAAAAGAAAGACAGGAAAATTTAAAAAGGAAAAGAAAAAAAAAACAAGGAAATAAAAAATTTGAAAATGGGAAGAAAAAAGAAAAAGAGGATGGGGAAGAAAAATTAAAAAGAAAAAAATTGAGATTTGTGGCTAATTTCGATAGTTTTTTATTAATTATATTTTTACGCTTTTTTTTTTTTTAAATATGGGTGATTTGGTGGTGAATTGATTTTTTAGAGTTTATTTTATTATATTTTGTGTAAAATAATAAAAGGATAATATAGTCTTTTAAATGTGATTATTTTTTAAAAAATATTTTGGGGTGCACTCATAAAATGTGCGAGTGCAGATAACCGTGGTAAAACAATAATTTGGGGGTGAACTCATAAAATGAGCGAGTGCAGATAATTGTGGTAAAAAATAATTTGGGGGTGAACTCATAGAATGAGCGGGTGTAAATAACTATTGTAAAAAAGAAATGATTTGGGGGTGAACTCATTAAATGAGCAGGTGCAGATAATTGTTGTAAAAATATGTTTGGGGGTGAATTCATTAAATTAGCGGGTGCAAATAATTGTAGTAAAAATATGATTAGGGGGTGCACTCATTAAATTAGTGGGTGCAGGTAAAATATAAATAAAATTTAAAAAGAAGGGTAATATAGTAAATAACAAAATATAATTTAAATAATGCTAAAAATAACTGAAACCTGTATGACAGGTAGCAGGTCGTTTTTACGGTTACGACGCCACATGGCGCGATTCGATAAAGTGACTGCGTAGTCACTTTGTAAAATGTGACTACCGTAAGAATTGCCCATCTTACTTTTCTTCAATTCTAATTTTCTAATTTTCTCACGATTTACAATTATTTTATTTTACAGTTTTTTTCAATTCTTCTCTCTCATCTCTCCTCTCTCTCTCCCTTTTTATATATAGGTCTTCTCAATATTTTCTTTTACTTTTTTTTTTTTTCAAAGTTTTTTTCAATTTTTCTCTCTTTTCCCTCTCTTCCTTTTTTCTCAATCTCCTAAATTTTCTTATACAAATTTCTCTCTACCTCTTTTTTTTTTTTTTTCTCGATTCTTTTTATCATTTTCTTTTATAATTTTTTACAATCCGAAATAAATTTGTGGGTTTTGCGTAAGATATATTTATAAATTTTATATACTTCAAGAATCACAATAAACAATTCTCTTAGTGAGGCCGTTCTAGAGAGAAGGGAGAGTTTCTCTCTTTAGAGAGTTGCTCCTTCCTTTTTTCACTGGTCTCCGCCGTTGGTCCGTTCCAGATTCGTCGTTCATGTTGGCGTCATCGTTTTTGTCTTCTTTGCGGCTCTATCTTTGTTGTCCTTACGCCTAAGATGTGTGTTGATTTTCTGCTTCTCTCCGATCTCTTCTAGTATTTTAGTTTTCGTAAGATTTGTGTTGTAGATTTGTATGATCGTTGTAGATCTACAAGATCTGGTTCGTAGATTTGTAGATCTGCAAGATGCAGATTTGAGTTGTTGATTTGTAGATCTGTTGTAGTTCTTTTGTAAGTCTTTTTTTTTTGTGGTTGAGATCTAAGATCTGCAGATCTAAGTTGTAGATATGCAGATCTGTTGTAATTTTTTTGTGGTCGGCTCCTTAGTATAGACTCGTGAGCCTTGGTTTCTAGTTCTTGAGATCGTGTACTTGGTAGAACTTTGCCTATTTTTTTTGTTTCCTATTCTTGACATGAAACACCTTAGTGTGAGTTGTCTCGTTTAGAGATTGGAGACCTAGACATCTGTTAAGGCAAAGGAAAACTTGTCTTTTCTCTTCACATGATTGAAGTGAACGGCAATTCGCATTGGTTTGAAGATCAAGATCTTAGTTCGTGATTTATAATTTTATTTGATGATCTTGTAAAACCTCCCTCTCAAATTTTTTTTTTTTTATCTACTTCAACTTGTGAATATATATATGACTTTAGATTTTTTTTTCTTATGTGAAATATTGCATGCATGCATCTTATTCCAATTAGATCAAGTCAAAATTCTAAGCTCAAAAGTCAAATTAAGGCAATTTTAAAAAATTCACGGGTAATAAACATGTGGTTTACTATATGACCAAAATATTGTTACTACAAGGTCAAAATATTACCACTACAAGGCCAAAAATTTAATATTTCTGTCAAAACATTTTGACAAATTCACCAAAAAAATTAAGTGTCCAAAATATTTTTGGACATATAGTAATACACTTTTGACCTTGTAGTGATAAAATTTTGGTCTTTTGTTAACATTGTTTTAGTCATGTAGTAGTCGAATTTTGACCTAATTTATCTTAATTGATCAATATTGCAAACAAGTTTTTGTATTTTTTTTCCTTTATATACAATTTTATTTATCTAATAAAGGAAATGAAAGAATGGTTTGAAAAAGATAATTAAAATAAAAAATATAGAATTTATATAAAATTAGTATTAGAAATTAACATTGAATAATGGAAGAGAAAATGAAGGAAAGAAAAATTAAACATTTTTTAAAATTCAAATTATAGAGTTTTAGAGATTTTAAATTAGAGGTATTTGAAAGATTTAGAGGAAAAAAAAAAAGACACAATGTGTTAGTTCACCAACCTCTTCCACCCACCACGATTTTGAAGAACTAAAGCATGACTCAATTTTTATTTTATTTTTGTCTAAAGCAAAAGTAAAAAATCTGAAAAATTAAAATATTTCGACAAATTAATATCGAAATATACGCTTTCTTCTGACACTTATTAATCGAAATGCACCATAATTTTAAACATTGGTTGATCGAAAATTCCAAAAATAGTACTCCCTCCGTCCCATACTTGAAGACATAAACCAATTGGGCACGAGTTTTAATGAATGAATTGTTTATTAATATTGTGTAAGATAAAGTAGGGGTAGTAGACTTTTCAACTTTATAAATAGTACTTAATAAAGTTACTTTTTAGTGTAATAAAGTAGTGACATTTGTTGTAATATTGTGATGTTTTAAGGAGAGTGTTTAAAAGTGTTTTTTCTATTTAAGGTAATGTGCCTTCAAGTATAGGACACCAAAAATGGTAAAATTTACCTTCAAGTATGGAACGGAGGGAGTAGTTATAATTTTTTTTACGTACTTTTAACAAAAAATGATAATTTATTTCTTATATTCTTCGAAAAAAATTGATAGAATTGAATAGTAATTTTCAACTTTTTTTTTTGGTGGGGATGGGGGGTGTATCTATTGAGGGGTTTAAAGGATAAAATGGAATTTTGGATAATTCAAGGGGAGTGTAGCTAGTAATTTTGATATTTTGGGGAAGTGTACTAATCTAGAGACTGTATCTAACATGGCCATACGTGCAAATAACGTACCCCGTACCCCCAACATGTATTAACTACTAATTGAGACTTAATTTGATAAGGTGGGCTTGTTTATGGCCCACACTCATATTTTTATGGAAAAAAACTCATATAAGAGATAATTGAGATGTTGGTATCATTATCCTTTGGAGTTCAAAAGATACTTGTGTGAATTTAATATTTGTGAGTCACGCAATAAAGAGGGTGTGGTTCGTATGTCTACACTGTTGTCGAAATAGGAGACTTGAACCCGTTTTATATTCTCACTTTTTACTATGTAGATGACGTGAAACTCAACAATAGTTAATCACATATAATTATACAAATCAACATTTATAAGAAAAACACTCGATCAAATTACCGAAGTAGTCGTTAATAGAGTGACAAATGAAGCTGGAAATATGGGGCGAGATGACGAGATCAATTTTCATGAATATGATTGATAGTTATATAAACTTATCATTTGCTTCTTTTGCAAAAAAAAAAAACCTTATCATTTGCTTCAATATGAATTATTTGCCTAATAGGAATCCTTAGGGGTTCCCACTTTGGAAAACAAACCAAAAACAAATCTTGGTAGGGCAAACGTTTGACCTAATGAATCACATCAAGATCAAGGTATATATATGCTTTAAATAAGAATTTAAAGATTTTACTTTCTCCATTACATAATTATTTGCACTCTTTTTTTATTAGTTCGTCTCATAATTGTTTACAAGATCAAGGTATATATGTGCTTTAAATAAGAATTTTAAGTGATTACTTTCTCCGTTACATAATTATTTACATTATTTCCTTATTAGTCCGTCTCATAATTGTTTGCACTTATAAAAAATGAAACTTTTTAATAAATCACACATTTACAATATTCACATATTTATACAAAATGTTACTATTACTTTTAAACTCATTAAATAATTTACTTTATTTTATTCATAAAAGTTTAAAAAATCACCCCCTCAACCCTCCACTCATTATACCTTGTGTGTGTCCACTTTTTGGTGAAAACATTTGTGGGACGAAGGGAGAGTAATATTTACTACCCGTCTCACAATACCTTTCACGCATTTCTTTTCGAGATGTTTTACATTTCACACCCTTAAAATGCAAATTTTTTATAAACTACATTTTTACAATATTCACAATTTTACATAAAATGTCATTACTTTTGAGCTCACACATACACATATCAACTCATTTATTTATTTTATATAAAAAAATTTATAAAATTATTCCTTAAAACTTCACTTATTATTACATTTTTTTTTTTGGACGGAATGATTAGATTTTACATTTATTTTGCTATTAATTGACAATGAATTCCCTTACAACGTTATTGCTTTCACGTCGGCCATTTCTCCAACTATCCGACAATTTTAATTACTTGGAATTGAATCCAATGTTCAATGTATCGCAGCTACCCAACAATACGACGTAAATATGGCGGTACCATTAATTTTTTCGCACTAGAAAAATTATTTATCCGTACTTCAAAATTTTCGATTTTTTTTATAATAAACATAAATTTTATTTTCATTTTTAAGGACAATTATCATATAAATTTTAGAATTATAGAGTCTATTTAAATTTTATATATTTATTAATATTAATTATTATATTAATTTGAATAATAATTAATTAATGAGCTTTTTATTTTCACTTTTGATCACCTGACTGGTCAGTTTTAGAATTATAAAGTCAGTAAAATTTAAAATAATTTAATTTATATAACGGCCATTTGACGGTTTTTGGACAATTTTGCATTTTTTTCATAATATTTTTTTGGGATCAAGTTTGTAATAAATATTTTGTATGAGACAAGTTTATATAACATATTTTGTATGAGATTAAATTTGCAAGATTTATTTTATATGAGATTAAATTTAAATACTTTAGAATTAAAAATCAATGAATCCATGTTTATTGAGACACAATTTTCTCAATAGTAATTTAATTAAACATGACACATCGATCCTTTGTGTAATTCAATCTTTAATTTTAAACAGAATTGTTATTTTCTCAAATTTTTAATTTTGAGCTAACATTCGAACTAAATTTTAATATTATTCCATTAAAAAAAAAAAACAGTTGTATTTGTAAATTATGTTTTGATAGTGCTATATGAGTAATTATTAAATGAAATTATACAAAACTCTTGTAAATGGAACATAAACATTTTTTTACAAGTTTCACAGGTTAAATACATTCATTTTTTTAAAATTAAGCCTATTAGCTTAAAAAACTTGTACTACTCATTATTATTGTGTCAGTGTGATTTTATTTTTAATATATTTACATATCAAATATATTCTTTTAATTCCATGTAAATGGGTATATGTGTAAGTCCTATATTAATTTACACTTAAAAAAAATAAAAATATCTTAATAAGTTTGTGCACTGTCCTCCTCTAAATTATCAGTAAAATAAATAAATTTAGTGATTTGTGAAGTTAAATAAAAGAAGGTATTTGAGGTGATTTAATAAGACTTCAATTTCTCTTTAGTAGTGAAATGTATATTAAAATGAGTAACTTAAAAATAAAATAATTTTGTGAGTACATTATGTTGAAAATGTATAAATAATTTTTGAACATCTAAAAATAATTTTCAAATAAACGTGAGTGAATATAATTTAAAATTTGAATTGAATTCTTTATCAATTAAATAAATATTTTTCATTTATCTATAAATCAAATCTGTTCTTTTTTGTCTTCAGCACGGGTATATGGTTTACACCTGTCCACCGCCAAAAACTTTTGTACTGTTTTTCTACAAAGTTTATCTACAGTCACTTGTGTAGTTGTCACCCACCTATTATTTTCAACAATAACAAAATACATCCACCGTATACTTAAGACACTTCGCTACTCTCACCCACAGCGCGTTAAACACTGCTCTTTTATGAAAATTACTCCCTCCCATTCATCCACCGCGCGTATGAAACACTGTTCTCTTATGAAAATTATTCACTCCTATTCAATTTAAATGTCGTTTTAATTTTTTTTTTTAATTTAAATGTTGTTTTGTTTAAATGCTGTTTTGTCTAATTCAATATCAATTAAATGTGTTTCTTTCCCTTAAATTCAATAAAAATGTACACTTGAGAGGCCATGAATGAGAATGACATAAAAAAGTATGCTAAATTTACAAGTATCATTATATGAATAGTACTTTCATATTCACACTCTAAGAAATTATCCACTATTCAATATTTTGGAAGGAATGACTTTGATTATTTACTAAGAACATTCTAATATTTAACATCTCTAATTTTTTAATAAAACAAGCAACATCATAGAAAAGATAAGAGATACTCACACCTAATGAAAACTATTCAACGTCCTTCGGGGACATCCGATAAAATTGGAATGAAAACTATTCAACATTCATTTTTAGTTTATTTCAATTAAAGTTATCAAATTTTTTTTTAGTAAACTATAATGTTTTACATTTTATTATATTCTTCCTCACAAGTTACAATCAAATCATCTCTATAATACAATTATTTATTCTATTACATTTCTTAATCACCTGTCCAAAATTATGAAACAAACATTACAATTAAAAGTAGTACTTCATCTATACCATATCATTTTTCACATTTATTTTGACAAAAAAATTAAAAAAGTGAATAAAATAATGATATTTAATTAATTTTAATTTTATTAAAAAATATGACATAAGAGTATTATATAAAAAAAATAGGACATATGCGTAAATAAATGATTTTTTTTAAAAGGAATGACAGTGAGAAACTTTACTATTTTAAGAGTGACGCAACAGATTATTATGAAATTAATATATATTAATTAATTTTTTATCTCTAAACATAATTCTTTTATGGATAATAAAATTATGCTCAAACCAAAATTATATTACAATAAAATTTGGACTATTTTTCACATAAATTTCAATCTTTATTTAAAAAAAAAACATAAATTAATTTGAAAGCGCGTGCAAGTGAGCACATATGTAGCGTGTAAGATCTCATGAAAATACTTTCCACCGAAAAAATTTAAAATCTCAGTGGCACTTGAGTAAATAAAGCAAAAATCAAGGGTATTTATCGGACGATTTGTTCATATAGAAACTGAAAATCTCCTTGCTCCACCTCTTGTCGCATCTTCCGGTAATTCAAATCATAGCAGAGGAGATAAAGGTGACTACTTTCTCTCTCTAGATTTCTCTTTGAAAGTTTCTGGATCCCTAAATCTAGGCCTTGCTTATTTTTAGCTGGTTTAATCCGTTTACTTTATCCAGTTGAAACAAAATTAAGTTTATAAATTCCTCAATTTTAGTTTTTTTCTGCTGAAATATTGTAAAATGAAAACTTGTTCGCCGAAGAAATGCTAAAAAATTGAAGTGCTTGCTTTTGCATTTGCAGTTTTGTGGCTTAATCTGATATTAATTGCGTCGGCATTGTGTGGAATTTGCATAAACTGCTGTGTTACTGTTGCTTGATTTGCTTTAATCTTGGTCAACTCTAACAAATTGCTTTAAAAAAGTACGTGAATTTGGAAATTTGCCCTTCCGAGGGCTTGCTTTTTTCGTTTCTATTTGCTTTTGTTGTGTAATTACCCAATTGAACTGGTGTTTATGGGAAGGGGGTGATTTGTAGACATTTTTGTGGAAACTTGTGAACCTTCTCCCATTTGCTTCACTTTTTTTTCAATAAAGAATGTAAAATTTAGCACACTAATGAGGTTTTCTTCTGGATGTTCTGTGCAATAGTGAAAAGTGACGAACTTGATCAGTTTTCCAGATTCTGTATATAGTTTATTGAGGTTCAACAAGGTCAAACGTCGTCTATTTTTTATGTTATAATGTTCAGTGGAAGTGTTTCTTGCATTTTTTCATCTGTTCACTGTATTTCATTTGGTCATCAGTAAAGTCGAATTTTGGTCATCAAATTATGTTGATTAACTGAGTTTTTTTATCTTCCCCAGAATGGAAAACAGCTTTTGGCAGCTAGGCGATGAGCTCCGAGGGCAGTCAAAAGTCTCGGAGGATCGTAAATGGTTGGCTGCAGCTTCAAAGTTAGCCGAACAAACTAGATCAAAAGCTGAGCGTAGGATCAACCTAGATCTGTCAAAGGGCGCTACTGACTTCAGGCCCAGGGAGAGTTTGGGTTATCAAGAAGATAACAAGTTCGAAAGTTTTAACTTCAACACCTTGTTAAACATGGAGGCAAAGTTTAATGAGAATGTATCCAAAATGCTCAACAGCGCCTACAATATGAATGCTGTTTATCAGAATCCAAACATCAGCTCTTTGGCGAATATCTCTGGAAGCAAATATAACAATATCAATCACATCAAGGAGCCTAATAATGTCAGCATCAACAACAGTAATTACAAGGATGACATCACAAATGGCAACAATGCTGTTGATAAAAGTTTTAAGACGTTGCCTGCTGCTGAGACGCTCCCGAGGAATGAAGTTCTTGGTGGATATATCTTTGTCTGCAATAATGATACAATGCAAGAGGATCTGAAACGGCAACTTTTTGGTAATTATCAAGTTCATTTCTTGCAAAGTGGCATGCTTAATAAGTTTAATCATTTCGACACATTGGTGGCCTGTTCATATGCAACTAATGTTTGCTTGCTTATTCTTGTACAGATTTTGACTGCATATTATTTCTGATGTTCTTTTTTTTTTTAACTATTGAATCTTACTGTTTTGCACATCTTTATAGGTTTGCCCCCCAGATATCGAGATTCGGTGAGGGCAATAACACCTGGTTTACCTTTGTTCCTCTACAACTACACCACTCACCAGCTGCATGGTATCTTTGAGGTATGTTTGATTTTTTTATTCTTCTGGTGAAATTACTTCTATTGCTCTCAAGTTAAACATGAGTTATTTGTCGACAACGATGAGATTAACTAGCTTTTCCATGAAACCGTGCTATTTGTGAAAATGATATGTGGGAGTTGCACTATTTGCACCAAATACACACGGAATGATGGAATTGTGTCATGCTTTGTAAAAAAAACACTCAACGCACATAAGCTATGGCTAGTGCCTATTATCTTTCACAAACAGTTATTGCCTTGACAAGCTCATCTTCATGCTATTTAACTGACTTTACCTTTACAGGCTACTACTTTTGGGGGTTCCAACATTGATCCTACTGCTTGGGAAGATAAGAAGTGCAAAGGCGAATCAAGGTTCCCTGCTCAGGTAAAAGGACATCACATTAACTACAAATACAAGTCTTTTATATTATAAGTGAAAATTGAGATGAGTTAGGTCAAGGCCCAAAATTTATAGTAAAACATTGCGAAGTTGTCCATATTGCTTTAAAATAGGGGGAAAAGTTTTTTAGTCCTGTAAGTTGACCATATTTAGATTTCACCATGCGAAATTCATGAATTGAAAATAGTCTTGTAACTTTCAATTTTTGACATTTTGATCTCTTAATCGGCTATAAGAGGTGAAACATCCAGCAAATCAGACTCTTCCACGTGGACAAATCAGACTGCCACATCAACGCCAACTAGATGTTTTACCTCCTACAGCCGGTTATTGGATCAAAATATCAAAAAAGTAAAATTAGGGACTATTTTCAATTTGTGAAAGTTGACAGGACTGAAACCTAATCAAGGATGACTTGCAGGATTTAATAAAAAAAATCTATTTCCTCTTAAAAATACAACCTTAAGGATCAAATCAGGCAGTTACAATATATGGTAATATGAACTTGTGATTGCATTATGTTGTGATTCTCTCACCTCATCTGTTATTTCAACTAGGTAAGAATTCGTGTTAGGAAAATCTGCAAACCTCTGGAGGAAGATTCGTTTAGGCCAGTCTTGCATCACTATGATGGCCCTAAGTTCCGTCTCGAGCTCTCTGTACCTGAGGTTAGTTTTAATCCTAGCATTTCCCATGTGATCGTTCTGAATATTCGTTGCTAAAATACGGGAGCTCACAGGCTTAACTTTTTTTATTGAATATTGCAGACCTTAGACTTGCTCGATCTCTGTGAACAAGCTGGTGTGTAGATACCAGTTACTGATACAATCTCAGCCGCAGCCTAAACAAACCATAGTAATATATGTTTTCGCTGTCGTTTTCCGGTTGAGAATTTGCTGGTTTTTCCGTGGAGCGCAAGCTTGGGGAGGCAAATCTAGTTGAGTCGAAGTAGAATCAGCTTGTCTGAGGCCAAATAAAAATGTAATAGTGTTTTGTGAAGATGCAAGTAGCTTCGGTATACTTAACCTTGTAAGAAAAAATGAAGGCTTCTATAATGGCCTCGTAAATTCTTAATATAAGCAATGCGTTTCTATGTTATGCAAGCCCCCAAAAGGGGTTTGATATAATATAGTAGTATGTCTATTTATATAGTTGTAGTTTTTTTTTCTTCTTTTGGGGGTACTAATTTCATCTCCTATTTCAATGTGATATTTTCTTGCCTTGTGATGATTTTCTTAGTTCTGCAATTAAAGACTAAGTCCAGCTTTAGTTGGACATGTTGGGAAGATTTTGTGCTTATAATTGAGTTTTTTTTTTTGTTTTGAATGAATATTGATTAATTTATATGTAAAATAAATACTGTGGGTATAATATAATTTTGTGGGTCCACCTATAAAGAAAACGGTAAATAACAATTTGAGTAATACGGAGTATATGATTAGTGAAAGGTGGAGTCCAAATAATTCTGCATTTAATTTAGAGAATAAATCAAATATTTTATAAAATTAGAATATAAAAAAAGAAACAATGAAATTGAGTGTATTGGGGCGCACTTATATGCAATATTTCACGTGAAATATTAGTATAATTAAGGAAAGGTCAAAATTCGCGAATCTGTAGCGGGTTTGACCGGTCAAACGAATATTTCCTTAAAAATCGCGCAAAATAGAAAAATTTTATTCTTAATACGTGTTACTATAAATACAATTATATGTTACTGTACGAGCAAATATGTGTTACTGTAAGGACAAGTAACACACAATTGGTTTTTTAGTAACACATATTTGACCTTAAAGTAACACAGAAAAATGTGTTACTATATAAACACAAGTGTATTACTCCGTACTTTATAGAAAAAGGTGTGTTACTATATAAATAAAACGTCATTATTGAGAGGGAATGAGATACCACTACCACATTAAAAAGACGAAGAACAATAATTGAAAACACGAAAAACACAACTATGTTGAATAGTTTATCAATCGCTACAATTACAAAAACAACAATTAATTGAAATAAATTTATTGTTGATTTTTTTGTTGAATCCTGCAGATTTCTCGCTGAACAGTTTCTGATTTTTTTTTTTATTATTGAAACCTGCAGATTTCTCACAGCACGAAGGCATGGCAAAGAAGGAGAAATTTATCGCGCGCAAAAGATAAGGCATGGCGAAGGAGTGATCGGCGGCGGCGCAAAAACAGAAGAGAGAAGAAGATGGATACCGAATAAAAACATAAGAATAGATCATATTGCACCATAGTCTTATGGTGCAATATTGTATATAAGTTTTTGGCGAGTGTATTAGATAAGTCAAAATTCACCATTTAATTAAGAGAGTAATTCAAATATTTGATAAAATTAGAATTTATTTCATGGTACCAATGTTGTTTACATAAAATTTTATATAAATCCAAATCTTATCTAAGTCAAAATAATTGTGTTTTATTGTTGCTGATGAAATAAGGGGGTTTATAATAATAATAATAATAATTATACTCCCCCCATTTCCAAATAAATCTTACTGTACATTTTTTTGTTTCACTGTAACTTTACATCCTAAAAATGTAACTCCTCCATAAATTTCACAGTCAGAATTAAGGGTGAAAGTGAGTCAAGCCTATTTGCGAGCTACTCGTGCTCGACTCGAAAAAGAACGAAATCGACTCGAAGTTAATCGAGTCGAGTTGAGTTTCGAGCTACTCGAGTAGTTACCGAGTTCGAGCTCATAAATACTCGGCTCGAAAGGCTCGAACTTGAACAATATTTATTATTTTACCATTAATATATAATTTATATTTATATACGAGTAATCGAGCCGAACTCGAGTTTATCGAGTTTCTTATCGAATCGAGCTCGATCTTTAAATTTTTTGGCTCGATCGAGTCGAGTTTCGAGCTCAGCACTACTCGACTCGTTTACACCCCTCATCAAAATATTTATAAATTTACACAAAATGACATTAATTTTGTGTTATATGCACAATGTTGAAGTTTATTACTCTATCTGTCTATAAAATTCTTATTTTGTCATTTTAATTCATGTCTATAAGCTTTTCATATAATTTTTTATAAATATCTTTAAAATTTTTGTTTTACATTTTACTTCTATAGTAACTTTTTACATTCTCTCTTACAATCACATTACTTCTATTATTTAATATTTTTAAAATATATTTAAAAATAACGAAAAACTTAAAAACCAGGATATGATAGGGAGAGTATTACTTAAAAAATCCAATGATTTTTTAGATAAAAAAAGTCAAACAGAAAACGACCGGCGGCAAATAGTTACCAGAAGTACGGTTGTGGATGAAAACATACGGTGACAAAAAACTGCTCTCGTGGGAGAGTGTTATACCATACGGAACTCTACTGTCTCTACCATACGCCTGGGTTTATAAGCTAACGTACGCCGCCTCTGTATCTCTCTCCCCTTTTCCGATGGCTGCAGTTCCTCTTCCCTCCATAAACTTCTCGGAGAAGCTTTCCCCAATTAGCTTCTGCTTTAATGCCGTCAATCAGCCGGCAATCACCTTTTCCGGCGGAGGAATTAAGCTTCGGCCGCTGGAGACTAAACGCTGGAGAAACAATTTTGTTTGTCGAGCTGCTTCATCCGTTGCTATTCGTGATATCGATGCAGATGATATTAGACACCCCCTAGATAGACAGGTAATTAATTCAGTATTTGTTTGATTATTTTTCTGTTTTTTGCTTTCGGAAGTGTGATTGATGTATTATGAGTTTTCTGTGCATTTGGTTTCAGAATACGTTGATTTTGAAGGCGATTCCAGGGTTAAACGAAGTCGGAAAAGCTTTATTAGGTACTGCGATTCAGTTATCGTTAATCAATTTTTGGTTAAAAGTAGAGTAGTGACTCGTATAGTTTCGTTAATCTATTGAGATTTACGTTCAATTATTAGAAACTAGGTTGTATTTGGATTGAAGGATGTATATGAAATTCATGAGGCCAAAATTGTACTCCCCCCATCAGGGATAACTTGCATAGTTTGAACAACACTTTTTTTAAGAAAAAGTGGATTTAGTGATTGATGATATAAGATAAATAGGGAGTATTTTAGGTTATTTGATGAGGTATAAAGTGAATTTGGTGAGGTGCAAAGTGAAATGTATGGAAAAGGAAAGTGACAATTTTGAAAATAAAATGATGTTGTGCGGTTATTAATTTTGTGGGGGTATTTCCATATTAAGAGTGTGCAAGTAATTTTGGGACGTCCCAATAAGGAAGTGTACAAGTAAATCACGGGACGGAGGGAGTAATTACTTTTGAGTGGTTATGGTGAATTTCTTTCCTTCGAATTAAACACTTCAATCAAAAAGCAATCTAAAGCCGTTTCTGGGTGTAACAATGAAACTGTCATAATTTAAAATTCTTTATCACTGAAGTCAATTTGGAATTGTGGTTCCAGGAACTGTCACAGAGCAAGTTATGCTTCTGGAGAATATAGGGACATCTGTTCTTGTTTCTGAGAATCAGGTTTGGTACCCAACAAACTTCGTGAGATTATAACACTATTTTCATATTGGACTATGAGTTTTGTTCTAATGAATGTGTCTGATCACATTTACTGGAAGTTTATTTTACTAAATGTTGGGTTTCTCTAATAACCAAGGATTTTTTTGTTACTTCTAATGTGTGCTAACTTATGATACTTGTTTAGAGTCAAATCTGTTATGTTTTCCTTTGATGCTAAACTCAAAAGTTTTCCTTTCATTTATTCGTATAACTTGGTGGTTTTGGCATGTTTGTAAAGCTCCCTGAACTTCACAAGTTGATGTTAGAGGCGGCTAGTATATTGAACATCGGGGCACCAGACTTATATTTGCGCCAAAGCCCTGTGCCCAATGCATACACTTTGGCTATCAGTGGGAAGAAACCGTTTGTTGTGGTTCATACAAGTTTAGTGGAGCTTTTGTCTAGAAAGGAATTGCAGGTACACATTTTAATCATACAAATGCAACCAATCATATATTTCTTCTAATTATGCCTGAAATATGGTTTTGATAAACATTTTGGGAGCATCTGTGGCTGAGTTCTCATATTTTCCCTGTTTTCATTTCTGTATGTCACAGGCTGTTTTGGCACATGAGTTGGGTCATCTGAAGTGTGACCATGGCGTATGGCTCACAGTTGCTAACATTCTTACTCTTGGAGCATATTCTGTACCTGGTAAGCTCTTATTTTTCAGTTTTCAGCTCGATTCACATTTAGAAGCATTGTTGAGATTTGTTCGAGTAAGGCATATCATACCCTTGAGGTCAGAATCTCCGCAAAACAGATAATTCAAACAGCTATAAACAAATTGCATCACCCAAAACCCTGTATTTGATAGGTCTCTTTGTCATACTTATAACTGATATTTGTCGAAGCTGAGGCTTTGTTATGATCCATTCTAATGCCACTTTGAACATCATTAGCTCTGAAGAGCACCTAATCTTACACTATTCCTTTCAAAACTGGTGACGTGTATTGACGCATCACTATAAATACCAAAGATTGAATCTAGGGTGGATTTTTAATCTAACCACAAAATGTTTTTCAACTTCATGCGAAATTTGTAAAGGAATATAAAGGGTTTTGCCGTCTTGGGGAAATTACCTTTCCAGTAAGATTAAGGGCGCACTTGGTCTAAATTCCTCAATGAGAATGGTAATGAGAATCAATGAATAGTGGATTATAATGATAATGATGATTATATTATTAGCGTTTTGCTTTAATTTAGGACTCAACGAGAATAAAAAATGACTGTTGGTTGAGAAATAGTGGAATGATCGAGTAGATATGATTATAGGAGGAGAGGTAGAAATCAAAATGAGGTAATGATTAATTTATTTCGAGTCTCATTACTCTCGTATGAAGTATGATGAAAGTGAATTGATCATATTTTATTCTCATTAATCCCCACAATTAACCCATTTTCATTCTCATTGAAGATTTTTGAACTAATTGCCACACTGCCACCTAAGAATATCAAATATCTTGATTTTTTTGCTTCTCTTCCCTTTCCCATTTTTTTCAAGGTTGGTGGCAGTCAGCAATGAATATAGAGAGGACATAAGATTTTTTTTTTTTGAATTACTTGGAGGTTATATAGAAATTACTCAAATTAGTGTTTAGGTTATCACTATTAATCATCCACTCTTCTTCACAATCTCTTTGTTCACAGGCCTTGGTGGTTTTATTGCTCAGCAGTTGGAAGAACAGCTTTTTCGCTGGCTTCGTGCTGCTGAACTTACTTGTGATAGGGCAGCTCTTGTTGTTGCTCGAGATCCAAAGGTAGATATTATTGATATTAGTATTTTCCACTATGTAATTGGTTATGGTTACTATTCTCTAATCATCCTTCCATTCCCCCACAAGAGGTGGTCATCTCTGTTCTGATGAAATTAGCTGGAGGATGTCCCTCTATGGCTGATCAATTAAACGTGGATGCCTTCTTGGAGCAAGCTCGGTCTTATGAGAAGGCGTCTGCTAGCCCAATCGGGTGGTATATGAGGTAAGCAAGGCTACTAGCCTAGTTGTCATAATATGGCCTTTGGTTGTAAATCAGTGCTGAATAAGTCTCTTACTCTCCTGTGAACCAGTTTCATGTGAACTCTTCTTCAAAGTAATACTACTGTTTAGCACGCGACGCGATGCATCACGTTTTATGTGTTATTCTTCTCAAAATCACTCTACCTTGATGCTTCGTATGCTAAACAATATTACTTCATATACTGTGTTAAATAGTATTGCCATGTTAACCATGAACTTTCGTAAACCAAGTTTATAGAATTTTTATCGTGCTGCATACTATATCTTGTTCAATGCTGTTCAGGAATGCTCAAACGAGACAACTTTCTCATCCTCTTCCGGTTCTTCGTGCAAGAGAGATTGATGAATGGTCCAGAAGTAAAGAGTATCAATCTCTAACTAAGCGTGTAAAGTGGACAAACACTGTTCAGAACGTATAGCATATCACACACGACGACTTGAGTAGTTTCTCTGTACAGGTGTGTGCTGAAGTCTCTACGTTTTCCTTATATACGACAATGATTTTGAAGGCTCGTGATGCGAATGAGTTGATATTTCATTGTCATTTTCTCTGCTTTCTGCAGTTGTCAATATTTACAGGTTATAAAGTCTGCCCCATGAGGTTGGGTCAGTATTAGTTAAGCCATTGAATACGATTATAGTACAGTATTTCGATTATACACCTGCTGTAACACGTTCATGATCCATTGAATGACCATAATTTATACTCCTATTGGGATAGTACAGTATTTCGATTATACACCTGCTGTAACACGTTCATGATCCATTGAATGACCATAATTTATACTCCTATTGGGATGTACATATACCAAGTGATGTGATTCAGTGATTGAGAGAGAGAAGAAGTAAGATATAAAGTGAAGTGTAAGAATATGATAAAGTGACGCTGAAACATTATCAGACCCGTCTTACGGGTCTCATTCCGTGAGACAGTCTCACCCAAACTAGGCTTTTTGTCTTATTCTTCTCAATTGTCTTTTTTATCTCTTGTAATACTAATAAAAAAAATCACATTAAACTTTGTGTCAAAGTCAAAGCTGCAATCTAATAAAAGACGGAGGGAGCAATAGACTTCAATGTATAGTGTAGAACTTTGTTAGCTAATGGCAAAATGACTACTTAATCCGTGTGAAACATTCTTAAACGTTGAAGTGGATCAAAAGTAGTACAAAGTTTTGATGAAAAAAATATAGAAGTCATGCAAAGAGATGAATGTCACTATACTCACTCGCTCATCATATCAGTACAACAAGCATGAACAAAGCAATGAGGAAGGCATAACTCACAGACAGTGTATGGCCACCAGAACCAAGTAAAACTACGCCATCAATCACCGGACCACAGAACACGCCATCTGCTCTTTGATTCGTCGTATAGCTCTGAAAGCTTATCGGGGTCACACTTGGCCCCGACCCCTTGAACATTACAGAGTATTTACTAGCTGATCCAGTTCCATTACTCCGAATGCTGAAATTCTGAACCAACGATCCCGCTACTACCCCTACTGTAAAGTCTCCAGAGCAGGAGTCATTTGCATCTCCCACCATGAACTCCAACTTATAGTTTGATCCTTGTGTGAGCTGTTTTACTGTTTGCACCCCTCCACCCGATGCCACCAGCTCGATAGCCGCTTTGCCTTGGGGCACGAAGAAGTTTTTCGCGTTTATGTACTTTACTGTTCCTGTTACTGTCCATTGCGGTAGAGCAGATTCGACCAGGCTCGGTTCAGAATCGAGTAAAACTCCGTCGTTCGAGGCTTCTGGGAAAGATGGCCCCAACTCAAAACCACCATTCTGCAGCTGAATACCTGAGTTTTTTGTTGAGGATAAAATTAACAGCTTGGCTAGAATATAAATATGCATGCAATGGTCTAAAATAGTCCAGCCATTCTGTATTTCACTACACATCAACAATTAACATTCAACAAGCACTAAAGATAATTATTCGTCCAATCAGGGGCCCCACACTTCTTACAACATTATACCCGACTTCATTTCCATAAAAAAAAAGATATCTCAACTTTAAGCTAGGGGTGTAAGCGAGTCGAGCTAACTCGCAAGTTACTCGAGTAACTATCGAGTTCGAGCTTATAAATACACAATTTAAAAGACTCGTGAACTCAATCGAGCTTGAACAATAATTAGTATTTTGCCATTAATTATATACAGATAATTGAGTTGAGCTCGAATTTATTTAAAAAAAATATATTTTATTATTAATTTTTAAAATTATATAGGGTATATAGTGGTGAGGTTTGAAATGATTGGAATGTCCTCCACTAAAAGAGTAATTATGAAATTATGGAGGTACAATTTGGGGTCCATTCATTTATGAGAGTGGGTTCATTCATACAATTTATATGTATCTATTCGTTTATAGAGATGAGCAAGAGTATTATTGGTTTTGGTGTTATGCTAAATCCATTTATTAAAAAATAATACCCCCTCCCTACCAGAAATACTTTCAATGGTCATGCATATTAAGAAAATGTAATAATGAGTGGAATTTTAAGGAATAATATTATAAAACTTTATATATAAAGTAAAAAAATGAGTTGACTTTTGTGTATGTGTGAAAAAAAAATAACGACATTTGTATAAAATTAAAAATATTGTAAAGGTGAAGTTTATAAAGGGTTTTCCATTTTAAGGTGTGAAAATTATTTTGAGACGTTCGAAAAAGGAAGGTGTGAAAGTAATTGTGGAACGGAGGTAGTAATGTTTTTAATAAAAGTGTGTATAACTTTTTACATAGACGTAGAGCTCTTATTCGAGACGAGCAGAGTACTTGAAGTTCAAGATCGACTCGAGCTCTTATCGAACCGAACTCGGCTCGTTAACGAGTCTATCGAGCCGAGCTGAGTCTAACGAGCCTAATAGAATTAAAATAAAAAATTAGATATTGAGTCTCGAATCGAACTGACTCGTTAATAAATCGAGTATCTAACGAGATCGAGCTCAGCTCATTTAACAAACGAGTTGATCCGAACTCACGAGCACCTCTCTTTATTTAACATCACTACATAGACCCTTTCGGTGAATGAAATGTGTGAGATGGTGAGACCTAGAACACTCATATACATAGAGCTAAACACGTTGACTTTAGATTACTACAAAACTTTAAAGGTAAATTCTAGTATGCACTCAAGTGCATGTTGTGCAATCTAGTCCATGTTGCACTTTTCAGTTTATTTACTTACATTTTTTGGCAAATGGTGTTACACTTTTCAATTATTACTAAAAATATTATTATACAGTTTAATAATTAAAAAGTGTAACACCATTTACCAAAAAGTGTAAGTCAGTAAACTGAAAAGTGCAATATGCACTAGGATGCACAACATGCACTCTCGAGTCAACCCAAACTTAAAATAGATCTCAATGCATAACTCTTGAGAAAAATAAATTGACATACCATTCGACTGAGGCAGAGGATCAATGGCGACGAGCGAAAGTCCATCAATCACAGGCCAACACGTGGCATCGCTTTCCCCATCAATTTCACCACTCTGAATCACCAAATTCACAGATTCCCCATCCGCCCAGCTCCCAATCCGCTGGCCATAAACTTCCCACGGCTGTTTCCCATACTTAAGCGTCAAATCAAATTGCGCAGAGCTATCGGGCGCCGAAACGACGACGCTTGCGTTAAAGTCGCACTTTCCAGAAACGTTTCTCATCAAAGTGAATGTCAGAATGTATTCCTTCTCAGCGCCACTGGCAGTGAACGTTTGGTTGATTTTACCATCTTGCCCCAGGCCTATGCCGTGGCCGGATATTGATGAGTTGGCGGGGAAGGTTACGTACTGAACGACGCCGTCGAAGGACCATCCCGGAAGGGTGCTGCCGTTAACCGGGAAGAATGGGGCGGCGGTGGCGTTCCAGAGAGACGGCGGGGTTTCGAAATCTGGGTTCTGAAGAATGTCTGCGGAGACTGAAGCTAGGCTTAGGATTAGGAAGATGCATGAGATGAAGATTGTGTTGAACTTCATTTTCTTGGAATTAGTGCGATCAAGTTTTCTGGTTTTTTTTTTTTCGTGTCTTAATTATTGGGGGATATTTTAGGGTGATGCAATGATTTCGTCAATTTTGTAAGGTCACATGCACTTGTGACTTGTGTAATCAATACAAAAATATTTGTATTTTAGATCCATTTTGAACACGAAACTAAGAACAAAGACAAGATATTTACTTGTATAGTTACAACCAATTGCACCCAAATATCACTCCCATTGACAGAATCTTCTATGCAATTGAGTGTATATATTAAATATACATTTGAATTTTAATGTTTAATTTACTCAATTTATAGAAACTACATTTCAATTGTATAGATGCAACCAATTGCATTCAATTATCACTCATCATTGTTATATACATGAAGTGTAATAGTTAAATAACAACACTTCGAATGCATGATATTGGCATTCGAAAAAAAGAGTTCAAGAAAACTCAAATTTATACAAGTGTTATTTTAAATGGAAATAAAATTTATCCTCTAAAATGATAAATCGAGTAAGTACTCCCTTCGTTTCAATTTTTTTTAAACAATTATGAAATAAACGAATAACAATTATTTAGATTTGGAAATTAATGAGTCAACGTAAGTAGGTGCTTGGCTATTTCCCTTAAGAGGTTGACTAAGTCGATGGACCGACAATTACTGAAATCGATCCAGATTCTGCTCCAATTTGCTCATAAACGTGTTTCATACAAACAACTTGTTTCATATAATGCTGAAATCGTGTTAGCAAGAAAACCCCATTCCCATACAATTAATCACAACAATCGCACAAAGATTTAGGCAGTGTAATCGAAATCACTTATTTTCAAAGCTTTCTTTAACAATTTTATTCAAAGTGATTTTGATTTCAAACACCCCATAATCACCTTGCTTTCTTGGCATAACAGAAGAAGAATGAGTGACTTTTCTGTATATACATACACACACATATGGAGCATCCAAAACATGAACAGTTCGTTTCCCATCTCAAAAAATACGACGATCGATGCAAAAATCTAACGTCTCACGGACCTACGAGGCTCCATCCTGCCGTTTTCTTCAAACTTCCTTCCTTCATCCCGTTTCTTCGTGCCATCACGTCCTCCCATCGCCCAACTTCTGCATACATGTTCGACAAAATAACATAAACCCCATGGTTCCGAGGATCCAATTCAAGAATCTCCTTCACCACCCTCTCACCAACCTCAATATTCCCATAATCCTTACAAGCACTCAATAGTGCTCCCCAAATCACTACATCCGGTTTCCAAATCATTCCCTTTATAAGCTCTTCAGCTTCTAAAACCCGACCCCCTCGTCCAAGTATGTCCACCATGCAACTGTAATGCTTTATATTCGGCTCAATACCATAAACCATTTTCATCGAATAAAATATCTTGCTACCGTAATCCAACAATCCAGCATGACAACACGCGGATAAAACACCGAGAAGGGTAATTTCGTTAGGCATTATGTTCTCCTTCTCCAACATTTCGAAGAAAGAAATAGCTTCTTCGGCGTTTCCATGAACTGCTAGCCCGCAGATCATGGAATTCCATGTAGCTACATTTTTTTCTTTTAATCCGTTAAAGCATTGTTTTGCTTTAACCAATGCTCCATTCTTTGCATACATGTTCACCAACGCAGTTCCAAGAATCACGCCTAGTTCTATCCCTTTCTCGTCGATATACGCATGAATTCGCTCCCCCAAATCCAAGCAAGCTGATTGAGCACATGCGGATAACACAGAAGATAAAACAACTCCATTTGGCTCAAACCCATCGGAAATCATTGCATTGAACAATCTAATTGCTTCCTCCGGGGAGTCATTCTGAGCATATCCACATATAATCGTCGTCCAAATACTCAAACTCCTCTCACACAATTCATCAAACACCTTCCGTGCATTACTAACCCCACCCGAAACAGAGTAACCCCTGATTAGGCCATTCACGACGTGCAAATCAAAATCCAACCCGAATTTCAACACATGCCCGTGCACCTGCTCACAGCATTTACCCGATTTCATGTTACAGCAAGCCTTGAGGACAAAGGGATACGTATGTTTCCCAGGTGAAACCCCACGCCTTCGCATTTCACCATAGAGAAGCAACCCATCACAGGGATTTGAACTACTGGCTTGTGCTCTGATTAAAGTGTTCCACATGAACAGATTCGGAAACGGAATATCGTCAAACAGTTTGCGAGCATAGTTAAGGTCCCCGGAGGTGGAGAGAGCGCAGAAGTTGAGCAAGCGGCTGGCGGCGAAAGTGTCATGAATGCGGGCGGTGGTGATCATTTGGGCGTGGATTTGCTTGAGCTGGTCCATTGATCTGCATTTGTCCGCCAACAGAGAGAGCGATGACGGCGGCCGGAGGGACGATGCAGTTATGGCACGGCGGCTGGCGACGGAGAGTCTTGCGGTGATGAGAGCCTGGTTAGTTACAGATGCAAATATGAATTTACATTGGTTGAAGCATATCATCGAACATTTGACAGGCATGCTCCTCTCCTACCAAGAATTTGGAGCATCCATTATCCGATTATCAAGACTCAAGAGAAATGGACTCAAATTATCTAAGTATTGGATCGTATCGTAAATGTAGAAAAAATAATCAAGAACAAATCTAATAACACTCACACATAATTAGTCTCTTACACTTGAGCCTTTTGTATTAAGGTCCAATGACCAAAATACAATTGAGCCTTTTGCAACATTATATTTTGTACGATTTATAAATATAGTATCAAACTAGTGTAGAACCGTGTATTACACGGAATTTTAAATATATTTTTAAATATTTAATAATAAATTTTTATTTATTTACATAATTTAATTTTTCATATTTTTATAATTATATTTAAAAAAATGATTTCGCAGAATTATAATTATTTTGTTAAAAAAATTTAACATTTTTTTCAATTATAATGTTGTATTATAATATAAAAGTTTAACTAATATAATATTTTAAATTATACAAAATAATTACACTTATGTTATGTTAGTTAATTTTGTAAAGCAAATTTCAAAGAAAATTTGTGAGAATCAAACGAAATGAACGTTGACATTTAATAAATATGATGAAAATAACTTTTAAAAATATTATAAAAATTCGAAAACAAATAATTTAAATAATATTAAAATAACTCTTAATAAATTATAAGTCAACCTTCAATATCAACCACAACACCTTAAATAAATAAATATTTTAGTTAATTGCAAATTAAATCATAGCATTTTCCTCATTTGTAATCTAATCTAAACTTTAAGGTAATTGCAAATAAATCACAAACTTTAAATATAGTTGCAATTTAGTCTTTTTGACAATTTTAATTGTGTTCGAATCTAACATAATTTAGACTTTTTAATAACATAACAACACCTTAATAAAACAATATTGTTTTTCAATCAAACCAAATATCAAAACATGATTTAGAGACAAAGGAGACTTGTAAGAAATCTAATTTGGAGTACAATAATATTTAAAGTTTTGTGATTTATTTACAATTCTTTTAGACGGTGTTTGTTTTGGGATTGACCAATCCGGATTTGGATTGACCCAATCCGAATTTGGATTGACCCAATCCCAATCCAATATATTTAAATCCATCTCAATCCAAATACCAATCCACCCATATACTGTAATACATCTATACACCTATTTTTATACAATCAAATCACTCATTCTCTTTTCTACTTTCTTCTCTCTCTTACTTTTATTTCACACACTAATTTTTTCTCCTACTTTCTTCTCTCTCTTACTTTTATTTCACACACTCATTTTTTCTCCTACTTTCTTCTCTCTCTTACTTTTCTTTCACTATTAACAATAATAAAATATTATAACATCACTTTTGATGTGACATAAAGTTAAATCTACTCTTACTTCTCAATCCTTAACCAAACACGGCTTACACACAATTTACTATTTATGAATTACCCAAATCTCAATCCAATCCACCACAATCCAAATCCAATCAAAATCAATCCCAAACCAAACACCACCTTAAGGTTTAGATTAGATTGCAAATGAGCAGTCGTGATTTAATTTGAAATTAACACTTTTTAAAAATAACAACTTCATTAAATTATGACACATAAGTCAAATCAACCACAAAATGACACACAAGCCAAATCAACCACAAAATGACAAATCATCAATTTAAACTTCCTATTAGTATATAAAGAGATTCATCAATTTAAACTCCCTATTAGTATATAAGGGGATCCTATATTATAGAAGTAGTTTATTATATATATATATAACAAATTTGTTAATCTTGTAAAATAATATAATTATTTATATAATAAATATTATGTATAAAATTATATAATAAGTTTTACATGTATATTTTCGAGCTCTATTTTTTAAATACATTAAACTTATAATAAATTTAAAATAATTGTAGAAAAAATTACTTGAGATATAAGATAAAAGTAGTTATAAAATACATTTTAATAACTAATTAAATAAAGAATTGTACACCCCAATAAAAATAAATTTTAGATTGTATTTTACTCAAAAGTACATTAAATAGTTCAAAAATAAATTAAACTAAAGAATAAAATGAATACTACAATAAATTAAGTAAATAAAATAAAAATTAATTTAATTAGTAAATGTTAAAATAACAAGAAATAGTTAATAAGAATATAATATTTAAAAATAGTTTATGTTGGCTCCACCAATAACTTAATTACACATCATACTTTTTAAAATTAACAACTTCATTAAATTACGATACATAAGTTAAATCAACCACAAAATGACACATAAGCTAAATTTACCACAAAATGACACATCATCAATTTAAACTTCCTATTAATATATAAGGGGATGAGATTTTAAAATTTTAATTTACATTGCAAAACAAACATACCCACAAGAATATAACATTAAAATCATTTTATTTTCTGAATATTATGATTCTGGATACATCGTAACCAATGAAGGGTCAACATAGTAACGAAGGTTGGTGGAATTGTATTATTGTAGGATTGCCGTATTGGATAAAAAAATTATAAGCGAGGGAACCAAAGATGCAACTAACTGCCATAAACCCGCCCACTGAAAATTGCACTAGAAAACAGACTATCCTCACTGGCAGTGACAAACCCTAATCTCACCTCCGGCTTTATCACCGTTGATCCACTTTACACAAATTGAAAAAGGGCCCGATTAAGTGTATTGTAGTACAGTATATAAGAACCCGCCATTTTAGGTAAATACAGAGGGAAAGGGAAAGGGAACGCCATCAGCATCAATCTGCTCTTCGTTTTCTCACACCGAGGAATTCGCAACGAAGATTCCGATTGACACACCGAGAGTTCGGAGACAAGATTTTGGTTGACTGGAAATGCCTGGAATAATCGGACCTTCTGATTACTCGCAGGAGCCTACTCGCCATCCTGCTCTCGCGATTAATGCCAAGGTTTGTTGCTTATTCTTATTGCAAAATCTTTGTTGATTTATGGAGTTGTGTTTTCTGGAATTTCATATGTTCATTTCTGTGAGTTGTCGATTCTAACTGATGTCAAGGTTTGTTGCTTATTCTTACTGCAAAATCTTACCTCAATTTTTTTGTTTTTGATTTATGGAGTTGTGTTTTCTGGAATTTCATATGTTCATTTCTGTGAGTTGGTGATTCTAACTGATGTGATGTATGTTAAGCGTAGACACTTTTTGATTTTATCGATGATGATTCTGTGTATATGTGGCGTGTATTGGCGGTGTTGGAATAAGAGATAGCAGCTTTTCAAATCTGTGGTATGATTTTGGAAAAAAAAAGAGCTAGAATGACGATTCTGGGTATATGTGGCATGTATTGGCGTAGACACTTTTTGATTTATGGAGTTTTGTTTTCTGGAATTTCATATGTTCTGTGTGGGTGATTCTAACTGATGTATGTTGAGCGTAGACACCTTTTGATTATATCGATGATGGTTCTGTGTGTATGTGGCATGTATTGACGGTGTTGGAGTAAGAGATAGTAGTTTTTCAAATCTGTGGTGTGATTTTGTATAAAGAATGACCTAGAATGATGATTCTGGGTATATGTGGCATGTATTGGCGTAGACACTTTTTGATTTATGGAGTTTTGTTTTCTGGAATTTCGTATGTTCTTTTCTGTGTTGGTGATTCTAACTATGTTGAGCGTAGACACCTTTTGATTATATCGATGATGATTATGTGTATATGTGGCATGTATTGGTGGTGTTGGAATAAGATATAGTAGTTTTTCAAATCTGTGGTATGATTTTGGAAAAAGAATGAGCTAGAATGATGACCCTGTGTATATGTGGCATGTACTGGCGTAAACACCTTTTGATTTATAACATGTTATTCAGTTTTGGCCAATAGTGTATATGAAGTAAATGTTCCATTATCTCTGTTTTTGTTCAGGAACCTTTCAACGCTGAGCCACGTCGACCAGATTTAGTTTCTTCTTATGTTACACCAGTGGAATTCTTCTACAAGAGGAACCATGGACCAATCCCGATAGTGGATGATTTAGACAAGTACCTTCTCCTTTTATCTTATTACATATTCACTGTATCTTATTACGAGATGCTTGATTTTACCTCACAAAATCATTTTGCCTGGCCAGATATAGTTTTTCTGTCACTGGTGTAAGAGGAACGACCATAGAGCTGTCCATGAAAGATATCTGGTGGGAGAATTATTTATTGGTCTTATGATTTCAACTTTACAGAAATATGAAAGTTGACTAATCTTGTCTTGTGAATTACAGGAGGCTTCCAAAATATACTGTCACTGCCACTTTACAGGTACATTTATCCCCAATCAGATTTAGGGGGTGCTTGGATTAGTGGTTTGGATGATGAGGAATGGGAATGAGGATGAAAGTGAGTGTTTGGTATGAGGAAAAGAGTGGAATCAAACCTCCTTTGGAGGAATCAATTATTTATCTCCTAAATGGGTGGAATGGGTTTCATTCCAATTCCAATAGTGCATTTAGAATTTAAAATCAGTTTTTATTGTTAATTCACTGAGGGAGATTTGACTACCTTAAGGAATGCCGCCAAAAACTTTCTTCTTTTCTCTTGTCATTTAAAATCTATTGGCATTTCCTGCTGTCGGTACCTTAATAATTTGATTTGATTTCAGTTAATTGCAGTGTGCAGGAAATAGGAGGACTGCCATGAGCAAAACCAAAACAGTGAAAGGAGTTGGTTGGGATGTTGCAGCAATAGGAAATGGTTAGCTCGGGCATGGATCAATTTCATTTCATTTCGATTATGATTTTTATTTTATTATTATTATTTTTATCTATATTATCCTAAGACTGATATGAGGTAATGTGAGTTATTTGGAGGATCTTAAGCCTACATAATTCTCTTTTGAAATTCAAATTAGCATAGGAGGTATTTTTTGGAAAGGTCAGTAGGAATTATTTGGATTTCATTCAGAAGTGAATTCACCTTAGACCTGTTGGAGAATCGTTTTTTGGTTCTCTCTCTTTTAAAGCATCTCATATATTCTCTTGCGGTGCATTCATTTGGTTAGTTTATAACTATCTTGGATTATGGATGTGAATGTTTTAAAAACCATACATATATTTGTTCATCTCGAATAAACTTACATTGCGAATCCCAGATAATGCATGCTAGATTTCTTAAGTTTGAATGTGATCAGTTACATGAATTTTTTTTTCTCCTACAATTCCGGCAACTGTTCTTATGTCCCAGAATGTAAATGGAGGGCTTGCTAATCTGCAGTTATCTGAAATTATGTTAATCCTTTCTTCTGCTAGTGTTTTGTTTACAACTTCACTATATAATACATGAGAAAATCTCCTCTAGCATTCCTGGTTTATGCTTTGATTCCTTCATGCATGTCACTGCAGCTACCTGGGGTGGGGCTAAATTGGCAGATGTCCTTGAACTTGTTGGAATTCCTAAGTGCTCACGTGTAACACCCTCTGGAAAAAAGCATGTAGAATTTGTAAGCATTGATAAGTGTAAGGTATTTACTCATGCCTTTTGCTCATCATTTATTTTTAACTATCATGTAACGAGAAAATCTTAACTGACATGAGCCATTATCATCACAGGAAGAAAGTGGAGGCCCTTACAAAGCATCAATTCCATTGATACAGGCCACTAACCCTGAGGCTGATGTTTTACTAGCTTATGAGATGAACGGAGAGGTAATCTCTCTTTTGTGAAGAATTTGTGATCATAATGGTATTGTCTTTGTCTTTGTATTTGTATCCTTTTCCTTTCCCCTTCCTTTTTGGCTGGGGCCTTTTTGGAGTTCGGAGGTTGAGGGTGAGAGGAGAATAATACTCCCTCCGTCCACGAAAAGTAGTCCCATTTGCCCTATATTATTTGTCCACAAAATGTAGTCCCATACCCTTTTTGGAAACTATCACCCTTCAACCATCACTTAATTACTCAAATTGCCATCAACTTTATTCACAAACAATCACTTTATTCACAATGGACCCCACAATACCCTACAATACCCTTACTTTATCTACTTTATCTACATTTTTCTTAAAACATGTGCCCCACTCTAATGGGACTACTTTTCATGGATGGAGGGAGTAACAGTTTTAAGAAATGGTATACAAATGAAAAGGAGGGAAAGGCAGCAAAACACTTGATCGAGTAGAATTGTGAGAAATGGTCATTATAGCACACTCTACAATCTACATAGTGGGATAAATAATTGGGATTTTGTTGTGTGTGTTTTGATGCGGGGGAGCGTACAATAACAACTTCAAGAAATGTTTTACAAAAAAAGAAAAAAAAAAAAAAAGAGGCAGTAAGATACCTGTGTGTGTAAAGAGCGTTAGAATAAATTGACTTCTCTTTTAATCCTTAAAATATCTGCCTATGGAATAGGTGCTTCATCCTTAAATTGACTTCTCTTATAAACTCTTCCAAAATTGCTATATTCCTTTGGTATAACTTTGCTCACCTCAGTGTATTATGCTGCTCGGTGCAGACTCTTAACAGGGATCATGGTTATCCATTGCGTGGAATTGTACCTGGTGTTATTGGTGCTCGTTCCGTCAAATGGCTTGATTCAATTAATATTATTGAAAATGAATCCCAGGTGAAAAACCGTGTATTCCTTGGCTCTTGAGTAATTACACCTAGTTTTATGAAGTTAAATTGGTGTTCTGCAGGGATTCTTTATGCAAAAGGATTATAAAATGTTTCCACCTTCAGTGAATTGGGATAATATCGTTTGGCCTTCAAGGCGACCACAAATGGATTTCCCTGTTCAGGTATTATTATTACTCAATGTGGACTTTTTATCAATGGCCTGTATTTCATATGCCGAATCATCTGGAGAAGCTGCGTTCAAGTTAGTTGCTCTTGTGCAATTTTGGTTATATTTACTGCCTACTGGAGATGGATAACATGAAAAAAAAATTGCCGACGCTACTTTGACTATATTATATTAGCAAGGTTGAAAACTTTTATTTTTATCTTAGTGGTTGGAGATATCTTTGTCAAACTGATGTTACTAATGTTCAAGAAGCTGCTGTGAGCATATGCATATGGAATAATTTCTTCATAGATTGCTTAAAGATAATGATTCCTGAGTTGTTGAATTTGATTGCAGTCCGCGATATGTTCTCTGGATGATGTAAACGTTGTTAAACCTGGAAAGGTCAGTGCAATCTTTCTTTTAATCTATTATTATGTTTTTGCTACTTGTGCACTTAAAACCAGATTCCTATACTGCTTTTTCCGTATAATGAACTAAATTTTAACAAACCCATCCTGGCAGTCATTCTAATATTACTATAGGGCTTGCTTTCTGTACTCTTATTTAATTCGTGAGGGACGAAATGTTTACAGAAGCCAACCACTTAAATAAAATAAAATAAAATTTAACTACATATATGTTAGTGTCATATACTGACAGTGTCATACATTCTACACACTAAACAATTGATTAAGATAATACATATAATTATAAAACAAGTCAGTTTACATATTATATAAACTTTCTGCCTGTTATCAGATAACTATCAAGGGCTATGCAGTATCAGGAGGTGGTAGAGGCATAGAAAGAGTGGATATATCTATAGATGGAGGCAAAACCTGGGTGGAAGCCTCCAAGTACCAGAAACCTGGAATTCCATACATTGCTGACAACGAAAGTGGGGATAAATGGGCATGGGTACTTTTTCAGGCGGAAGCTAACATCCCTGAGACCACTGAGATAGTTGCCAAAGCAGTATGTTTCACACTCTTTTTACAATATTATCGTTGAGTTTCTACTACTTGTTCATAAGCTTGGATTTTCAGTGATGAGTAAATAATAGATCAAATCATGTAAAACAAGTCTTGTTTGTTCTCTAAACTGGCTTTTGAACAACCCTAGGTAGTTTGAGTCGGTAAAGAAATTGCTCAAACTTGTGTTTACGGGTCTAATTGAGTCAACTTCAAGGCTCGAGCCCTGCCGAGGTTGACTGGGCTCTTCTTAATTACTTGTATAAAAATTGTAAAGCTTGTTTTAATTCAATCAAATATGGCTCCATAAAGTATTTTGATATTTAAATTATGTGAAAAGATTTCTCTAGTCCTGTAAGTTTCCCTATTTTTTGTTTGATGACTCTCCACTTTCTAGAATTGAATTTCGTCCTGATTTTGTAAGTCTTTTGACCGGTTATAACTGGTGAGCAACTGGTATTGAGCTGACGTGGCATTTTTTAATTTCGAATTTCATCCTGGTAACTTCCAAAACCAGTTACTAACCCGTTGTAGCTGGTCAAAGAACTAAAAAGTTGAATTTAGAAAGTTAACATAAAAATTCAATTCGGAAATTAAAGTGAAACCAAAAATTGGCGAACTTACAGGACTAAGAAAGAAAGTTTTTTTCCCTTAAATTATTCAATTTAGCAAGGGTAAAACATTAAAATACATTAGGTCCCATATGGCTTGCGAGCCTATTGTATTGTTGAGCTCGAGCCATCAGCTACTCAAAGCCTCGAGCTGGACTAGATAAACCTTGATGCGAGTTGGAGTTTTTTGAGTCAGTCCCAAGCATCTCACGAGCTGGATCAATTCAATTACACCCTACTGATATTTAGCATTTTACTTGTGGTTCTGTATTAACTTTGCATTTATTCGATTTGATGTAGGTGGATATAGCAGGAAATGTGCAACCGGAAAACGTAGAAGTGATCTGGAACTTGAGGGGGATACTGAACACCTCGTGGCATCGGGTTCATGTTCGTGTTGGTCACTCAAGCCTATAGGTGTCAAGTACTGACTCTTTTCATGCTACTTCTACTGTTGCAAATGCCTGAATTGGTTTCAACTGCTTCACTAGGATTTCTGAGTAATTTTAACACTTTTTATTACACTATGCTCATACACTTGTTTGGCATTTTGTTTTGCCCCTTGTTTTTTAGAACATTTGCCATTTAGAGTGTGGTTAACTATGTGATTTTCCTATATTCAAAAAAATAAATAAAAACACTGATTTTCCTCTTCAGCACTCTTTTTTTTTTTTTCAGAATAAAGGTGCACGGGAGAGGACCCATATAATAAATAATAGTAGGTTGATTTATGAATATGTATTTATTTGATTTGAGTGAGGATATTAAATAGGTTGAAGTTCTCATTATCTTATTATAAACTTGGTTATAACTTATAAGTATATATTTTAGTAGGGCATGTTTGTTTTGGGATTTTGAGGATTTTGAAATCCAGATTTCAAAATCTAGTGGATTTTAAAATCCTAATGCTTTTTATGTTTTGTGTTTGTTTTGAGATTTATGTAGGGTAGGATTTAACTTTATAGAATATGATTATAGATTTTATAGGTATTTATATAGGGTTTGTAGGTATTTATAGGGTTGACCTTTATAGGGTTTATAGGTATTTATAGGGTTGACCTTTATAGGGTTTATATAGGTATTTATATAGGGTTTGTAATATTTGTGAGAATCCCGTCTTTGTGAGTCTCGTTATAGTGAGAGAAGAGGTTTGGTTCGTTTGTCTGCACCGTCGTCGGGAAAGGAGACCTGAGCCCGTATATAACCCAATCAACGGTGGAGAAGACGGCCCAAACCTCTTCTCTCACTATCACAAGACTCACAAAGACGGGATTCTCACAAAGATTACACACACAAATGAACTCACACAAAGATAACTCACGCAAAAATGTTTTGAATCCACACTAAATGAAGATACCCAACACCAATACTCAATTGTGACTTGAGAGAGAAAGAGAATGGAGATTTGGGCTTAGAGATTTATTTAGGGGTCTGACTATTTACACCTCCATTTCGGTTTAGAACACTACCCCAATTGATGCACCCCTCAAATTTGTCAGGATAGATGCACCCCCCATGGAATTGTCTTAAATACTCCCTCAATCCGCCTATAAGCTTTCCATTTTACCATTTTGGTCCGTCTGCCTATAAGCTTCCCATATCTTTTTTGGTAAGTACTTTTTCTTACACATCACTTTATATCTTACTTTTTCTCTCTATCTCTCTCCTCTCTCAATCACATCACTTGTACTATATCTATTATTTAATCACTTTTCTTAATATATGTGCCAAAAAGTAATGGGAAGCTTATAGGCGGACGGAGGGAGTACCATTTTCTCCCTTCCATCTATATAATACCCCTTTACTATCCACACCCTCCTCCAAATCCTATTTCTCTCCACATTTACCACCCTTTGCCGCCGCCCCCTTCCTCCCCCTCCCTCAGCCGTGACAATCTCCCTCAGCCGCGGCAACCTCCCTCTCCTTCTCCCTCGGCCGCGATGGCCTCCCCCTTCCCTCCCTCTCCGATTTCTTTTTTGTTAAACTCGCCGTGTCGCTCCCGATCGACCTCGCCGCCCCGCCTCCTGGTCGAAGATGCCGGCCTCCCCCACCCCAGGTAAGTGTATCGCCCCGCCGGCCGCTCCCGATTTCTTTTCAAGCAGAAACCTTCTTCCTTTTTTTTTTTCGACGATGTAAAGTCGATCATGTAACCTCCCGTCGACATCATGTTGTCGACGAGAGTTTATATGGTCGACATTACATTGTCGATTTTTTTAACTTTTTTTTTTTTTTAAATTTCGACCTTCTTATGTAGACCATATTCACTCACGTCGACATTAGGGTGTCGACGAGAGTTTATACGGTCGACCTAAGAATGTCGAATTTTTTAAGTTTTTTTTTTTTTAATTTGTTTTCTACTAACTTAGGTCGACCATATTCACTCTCGTCGACAAATTGTTGTCGACGAGAGTGAATATGGTCGACACTGGTTTGTCGAAAATTGTAAAAAAAAAATTAAAAATTTTCTTAAGTTTCTGAATTTTTTTTGTTCGTGGTGAAATTTCGTTGTTTGGTGGTGGCGGTAGTGGCGGCGGCGGCAGTGATGGGGAAAAATTTAGGTTTAGGGTTTAAAGTGAAGGAGGGGTGCAGTTAGTAAAGAGGGTGCATTTAGTAGTGTAATATTACTCAAATGGTATTTTGGGGGTTTTTACACTATTATTATACTCCCTCCGTTTTTAATTAAGTGTCACTTTGCCTTTTTTAATATTTTCAAAATAAGTGTCATTCTACATTTTTTTCTTTAATTTTGACAATTTTACCCAATATTGGCCACATTTATTACTAAACATAAATTTAATATTAAAACTAGTTATCATTAATGAAGGGTAAAATAGTCCATGAATATATATCTTAATTTGTTGAAAATTGTTAAAATGACACTTAATTAAAAGTGGAGGGAGTATTATTAAACTCATAGGGGGAGTGTTCTAAACCGAAATGGAGGTATAAATAGTCAGACCCTTTATTTAGTTGGGCCAAATAACCATGTACCCATCCTTGGTCCATTACAATATTTTTTACAATAACACAAATTATTCTTAAAATAGCACATTTTTTACTTTGTAGGAACAAATTTGTTCTAAAAACTAAGCGTGTGTTATTGTTCTTGTAAAATATATTTTGTAAAATATATTTTGACCTTGTAGACTTGTAGTAACTCATTTTAATCATGTCGTAAATAATGCCCACTCTAGAAAATAACTTTGTGTAAGAAAATTCATAAAAAGTTGTTTATCATTTGAAATGATATCCTACAGCTTTCTGGATGCATAATTGATCGTGGAGCCTTCTCATAAAATACAATTCATAAGATGATCTTATGCACTAATTTATTTAAAATAAAAAACATGTGATTAAAATATGATTAGACACAGAAAATCCAAATTGAAATAAATTCTCCATTGATTGAGGAAATTTCTCACATGGCAAAATTGACAAAAATATCTATTCCAGTGGCCCTAGTTCCTGACCATTATTGGTTGGATCATCCATCAACTTTTTATCACACTTGTCTCCTGTTTTGTCAGTGTGGAATATGTAGGAAGTTTTTGGAGACATTTCATTTTGCATTTTTCTTGCATGTCAATTTAATAGATTTGTTAGATTGCAAAAATATATACTTTAATTGACATTGATAGAGAGGACCCTCTAACCATATTTTCAATAATTTAGAAAATGATCCCATCAATTAATTTCCGCTTGAGCAAAACGTGTATGAAATATTTTACAAATGGAATATATCTAATTAATACTCCCTTCGTCCAATTTTATTATGCCCACTTCTTCGGGCACGGATTTTAATGAATATTGATTAGTTTATGTATAAAGTAGATAAGTTGAGGGTATGATGGGATGTTGTGGGGTCCATTTATAGATAAAGTGATTGTTTATAAATAAAGTAAGTGGCAAAGTGGGTAAATAAATGATGGTAGAAGGGTGGAGATAAAATAGTATGAATAGTATTATTTCCAAAAAGGGTATGAGCATAATAAAATTGGACAATCAAAAAAGGAAAGTGGGAATAATAAAATGAAAGTGGGAATAATAAAATTGGACGGTGGGAGTACAATTTTAAAAAAATTATAGGTTACTACCTATGAATTTATAACTCAATTTACCTTAATTAATTATATTTTATGTATAGATAATTTTATATAAGTTTTTATCTTTTCACTTAGCTACTTTTTTATATTTATTCTAAATTTACTTTATTAGTGTTTGTAAAGATTTTTTTTTCCATTAAACATAGAGAATCTTGAAAATAAAAAGATTGACAGAAGGTAAATAAACACATTTTTTTAAAAAATAATTTAATACGAATTTTCTAAACTACACTTATTATCAAATTGAAGAAGTATGTAACCAATGCATGCAGGGCTAGTAACACTTTATTTGCATAATAGTAAAACTAAAAGAATAAAATTAACATGAATTCGAATTCAAGTGTTAGTCAAGATTAAATACCTTTGCGCAAACTGATCTTTTGGGTCAAACATGTAACAAATTAAACTACTACAATAGTACAATTCTTGGAGACTCACTTAGTTGACAATTTAATATGATTGAAAGAACTTGTAAAGAAGTATCGAATAAATTCATTTATATTAGTTCTCATAACCTTCAAATATTTTTTGGATCGAATCAACACAAAAGACTTATCAGGTGTGATTTACTTGATTTGTGTGACTAATTATAAAGTACTCCTCCCGTTCTGGTAAAAACTCTCATAAATTTTGAGTACGAATGTTAAGAAATATAATAGAAATATGTATCTTTCATTGAAACAGATGAAAAAGAAAAGTTTGATAATTTTCAGTGAAACGGAATGGAGTGAGTATTATACGAGAAAAATAGTGCATTTAATCTACACTGTCATGATGCCCTAACCGTTGGATGCCATAACTACAATTGTGATCATTTGCAGATAAGTAGATTAGGTCCTTGAAGGTGACACTTTTGTCTTTTAATATTGTTATTTATTTATTTTTAATTTATTTTTTTGGTAGATTCTGTTTAGATTGTGATGAATGATGAGGACAGGATATATACCTACTGTACATATTTGTGGTGTATATGTATTGTGAATATTGGATGGGATGAAACCAGATTCGAATCAATGTGCTTCACATGGTGTGATTTTGCTGTCTTTTTTGCAAAATTTAATTTTCGTTCGTTCAATTATAAATTGCAGTTTATCTAGACATGTTCAACGATTTTAAACTACTGATTTTAATTCCGAATCTGTTGTTTCGATTTTCGAAAATTTAGAACTGAAATCAGCCGGTTATCATTTTTTTTTTTTTTTAAATATTCTCTTTTTTCTTTTTTGTTCTTTTTTTTTGAAAAATAAACTATACTAAATAAAAATTGAATTATTACAAATTATACAACTTAAATTGAGGTATTTATTAAAAAAAAATAGATATATAAAAAAAGGTAAACCATCAGTTTAATCTAAATCGGTAGTTTTGAATTTTCACAATCGAAATTGAACCTTATTTTTACAGTTTCTGTTCGGTTTTCGAACCAAAATCGGCGCTTCAAAATCGACCGATCCGTCTAATTTATTAAGTAAAATTGATCATTTTTAAATGGTTTTGGTCGAATTTTTTGAGATTTCACCGTTTCAATAATAGATTATTCAATAATAATATAATGTTAGTAACTAAGTAAATAGTAAGATGACGTAGCGAAAGCTTGTAAGCGCAGAAGAGATGATCACATTGATACTAGTTATGCCAAAAGTCTCAAAACTTTAATTCAATCTTAAAATATTCAATCACCGTATAAAAAATAAAGACGAAAGCTATAAAAAGTTTCACAAAACAAAAGCTAATAGTACAAGAGTTCACGAAGGTCCATGACTCGGCCTCTACATCATAAAAAGACATAACAATTCAAATGATAGACACCTAACAAACCAGACCATTATCATCTTCCAAATTACTAAAAAATAAAAGAATTCAATCAAGTTATGATTAATAGACTCACACACCCAACAATAAATATATATATATTGTTAGGTGTGTGAGTCTATTAATCATAACTTGATTGAATTCTTTTATTTTTATATATATATATATATATATATATATACACACTGTTATAAAGTAATGCAAATTGAATATTGTGTTAGCTGATTCTAATGCATGATAGAAGAAGAGTTGTAGTCGTCTGATTGGATCAGATCAACTGATAGACTTAGTCATCTAATTTGGGGTCATCTCATTTGATAGAGTAAGGACAACTCTAGTGAGTCCATATCTTCTGTTCTCATCAGCAGAGTTGAGGTCTAAGTCGTCTGAACCGAATCAGTTGATTCCCAAATCAGTTGAGTCAAGTTTGCTGATTCTTTTCTGTTTTCAGAATTAGTTTGTTAGCGGTTATTCAGTTCATGACAGTTATAGAGTTAATTAGTAGCGGTTCAATTAGGCATTGATCATCTATATATACCCCTTAATTAGCTTTCATAGTAGTAGGCTAATCATGAGATCGATATTAGTTTAAGTGAGTTAGCAAGTATTGAGCTGAGTGAGTCATTCTTGTAATTTGTAAACACTTGTTCTAATAGTGAGAAGAGAAAAATTTATCCTCCTTGAACGTAGATCACATTGATCGAACCACGTAAACTGTGCAATGCTCTTTTCTTTAATTCATTTGCATTCTTGATTGTTTGATTGAGTTTTTCATTTGGATTTAATTTATATTAAGATAAACCATAACATATACCAATTTAATACATACATACATTATATTATACATATGTATGTATGATTAGCGGTGAGGTGAAGAAAATTTTGCATCAAAAATTAAAATTGCATTGCTTGTATTGTGCAGTACGGTGAAGAAAATTTTAACTAAAATTTGTCTAAATTTATTTTGCGAACATGACTATTTTTGTGAGACTGGGTAAATGGATAACTAAATTCAATTCAATCTAACTTTGAATTTGGGCTGGAGCTGCAAACTCGTTAAGAAATATAATATAATAAGTAGATGTATTAGATGAGATGTAATGTGACTGGAAGATAAAATAATATAATGAAATGTGAGGGAAAATAGTTTTTAAAAAGTGGATAGGTAGCTTTCATTGTAACAGACGAAAAAAGAAAGTTGGGTAGTTTTCACTAGAACGGAATGAGTAATAGTATAAAAACCATATTGTGATTAAATTATAGAGCTTAAGATTAAGTTTGATTAATGAAACGAATTGAGCATCTATATTAAATAATTCAAGGTACTGAGAATAAGAATAGAAAATAATATAGACTAAATTAGGGTCACGTGGAAGGTATAGTATTCTTGTGATTAAACATGCGCGAACTTAAAGCCTGATTCATTGAATTTGATTTGATTTTTTTCTAATTAAGAGTAATAAATTTCAAGTAGTTCATTACCTGATTTAATTAATCTATCTATAGATTTAGATTTTTATGATTGTCAAACTTGACAGCAAATTCAGTTTATTTTTAACAACTTTTGTTTATTAAGAAAGCAGTCTGTGTTCAGTGTTCACACGACAAGTTTAAACTTAAATTTATAAGTAGTCCATTTTATAATATTAATATTTTTTTGTTTTTTGTTTTAAAATTAATAAACACACACACATATATATACACATATATTACTAATTTACCCTTAAATATTAAAAAAAGAGAGAATAATTAGTCTGAATAAAACATAAATTAAGTCAAAAAGGGACAAATACTGTATCAATATTATAAAACATAATCGAAGGTTTATAGACTTTTTGACTATCTCAATATTAAAATTATTCAACTAGTATACTTTTTTAAATATTGATTCTCACATTTGAAAATATTAATATGGTCCCTGCAGCCAAAATACTACTTTCATTAATTGTTGATAAACATTAGACTTTGAAAAATTCAACGCTTGTCGTTATAATTGACATTTTTTTCCCTTTAATGAGTCAAACTCATGATAAATCTAAGTTTAGTTTATATACACTTTGTATTTTCCTATTAAATACAACTAGTGCTTTTTTAACTCATAAATTGTTAACTATTTTTTTCACAGAAACAATTTCATTTAATATAAACTACTAATATTGTTATATAGCCAATACTCTCTATTTTGTATTCTATGGGCTATATGATTCATTAAAATTATATCCAAATTGCATCAATTCATGGTATGCATAAATTTTGGCCTAGGTTATAACTTGCACCCGTGTAGAAAGCACGAAAAGAACAAAAATTAACTAAAATACGTAAAGGACAATGATTATTCTTCAAATATACTACTCTATTAATCAAATATACTCTCTATGAGTTTTCCATATTTCCATTTTGACCGTTTCATGTAAAAAAAAATTCTATGAGTTCATGCATCTCGTTAACTACCATCCACTTTCCATTTAACACACATGCCTCATTTACTCCATCTCTCCGTCTATAAATTTTTTGTTACTTTTGAGCGTAGAAATTAAAAAAATTAATTAAATAATAGATATAATACAAGCTATTTGATTGAAAAAATATAAGGTATAAAATGAGTGTAAGAATATAAAGTTAAAAAATATTTTTCAAAAAAAGTATGAGAAGCTTATAAATGAACGGACAAAAATAGCAAAATGAAAAGTTTATAAGCGGACGGAAGGAGTATATGTTTACGTGAACAAAAAGTAATGATATTTTATATATATATAATTAGGGATATTGTAAAAGTAAAATTTATAAATAATTTTTCATAATATAAAAGTTATTATAGAACATAAAATAGAAAGTATAAAAGTTGAGTGAATATTTGAGTGCAATTGGTTACAATTATACAATTGAAATTAGATTTTAATAAGTTGAGTCAAATATTAAATTAAGTAAATTGAACATTAAAATTAAAGTATCTATACATCGATTGAGAGATAAATGTGTTAAAAAAATACTTCCACCTATAAGTTTCTTATACTTTTTTTTTTTTTTTTGTAAATACTTTTTCTTACACTTTACTTTATATCTTAGTTTTTTTCCTCTCTCTCAATCACATTATCACTTGTATTATATCTATTATTTAATCACTTTTCTTAATCTTTGTGTTAAAAAGTAACATGAAATTTATATCACTTGTAATATATTTATTATTTAATCACTTTTCTTAATCTTTGTGTTAAAAAGTAACATGAAATTTATAGACGGACAGAGGAAGTATGTTTCTTAATTTTATACAAAATGAGAAATACAACTAAATTTATGAACAGAGAGAGTATTTATGGAGTATTAAATGACATTAATTCCTATTATTTAAAGATTGAATAGTTGAATTAGTCATGTTCCATCATTTCGCTGTCAATTACTAATCTCCTCGAGATTGATGTATTCCAAACCTCATATAACTGTCATATTTGACGCGACTCCCATCCACCCTCAATTTCTTTATACGATTTTTTTTCGAAGAAATATTCAGTGAAACGAATTTTATTTTTTAAAATCAAATTAATGGGGGCTATATTCACACAATTCTCGAGATCTTTCCTAAACCATGTCTTATTGTGTGTATTAATTTAACGAAATTATTAATATATTAAAAAAAAAATCAATAACCGATATTGATATACTTCATCCGTTTTTTATTTGATTGTCCATTTAACTTTGGATCGAAATTTAATGTGAGAATTATTTATTCGTTTTATAATAGTTAAAATAACTTCTTGTTAAAGATGTATTAATCAATCAGGGAGAAAAGTAAAAGGAAGATGTTTTTGTGAAAAAAAATAATGATATTTGATATAATTTTAAAATACTTGAAGGAGATAATTAGAAAGAATAAAATTACATTTTTGCCATTATAAAAAATGACAATCGATAAGGGACTACCGATATGAAAAAATGAGCAATCCAATTAGGTACGAAAGGACTCTTATATAATGTGTGAAGAATAAGTCAAGCCAACAAATGAAAGAGTATTAGTTAGAGTAGTTATTCTTCACATAATGTAAAGAAAGTGGATGGACGGAGTGTATCGTGAGCCTAAAAATAATATTAATTAGCATAAAAGGTAAATATATGTATATTGTAATGATTATTTCCATTTTTGAAGTGTACAAATTTTTGTAGGACAAATTAAAAATGAAAATGCGAACACTTCTATCAGGAACGGAGGAGTATTTTGTAACATAAGTGGCCACCCACCAATCCCCCTACCCTCTGCTTTTATAATATGAAGTTATGAACACATACACCACGCCAAAACTAATCAAGCAATGCAATGGACATCTCTTTAATACTTCCATTTCTCTCCATATTCCTACTACTTCTCCACACATCAATTCAATGGAGATTCGGGCTAGCCCGAAAAACCTCGATTTCGGGCCCAGACTCGTATCCCTTGATAGGATGTCTGATCTCATTCTACAAGAATCGAAGGCGCCTGCTCGACTGGTACACAGACATGCTATCTGCATCCGCGACACAGACGATCACAGTCTCCAGATTCGGTGCACGTCGGACCATCGTAACGGCCAACCCCGACAACGTAAGGTACATCCTAAAAACAAACTTCACAAACTTTCCAAAAGGAAAGCCCTTCACTGAAATCCTAGGAGATTTTCTTGGCAATGGGATATTCAACGTGGATGGTGATCTGTGGTACAACCAGCGTAAGCTGGTTGTACATCAGTTCAATGTCAAGTCTTTACGTGAATACGTGGACGATGTGTTGAAGAGAGAGGTGGAGGAGAAGCTGATTCACGTGCTGGAATCAGCTGCAGCGGAGGTGGAGGGGAAGAGCGTGGACTTGCAGGATCTGTTGAGACGGCTCGCGTTCGATTTGGTGTGTCGAGTTTCGTTAGGGTACGATCCTTGTTGCCTGGAGTACAAGTCTTTGGGTAGTCCACACCCTATTGTGGAGGCATTCGATGTGGCCTCAGAGATGTGTGCTAGAAGAGGTGCATCTCCATTATCAGTTATGTGGAAAGTTAGGAGATTTTTTAATATTGGAACGGAGAAAAGACTTAAAGAAGCTATTTGTACAATCCATTTATTTGTAAATGAAATGATTCGTGATAGGAAAAAAAGCTTATCACATGGCAGATCCGGATCGGAATCCAAATCGGATCTTTTATCGAAAATGGTGTTGGACGGAGAAAACGAGGAGGTAATGAGGGATACGATTATTAGCTTCATCATGGCAGGCCGAGATACGACCTCGGCCGCCATGACTTGGCTCTTCTACTTACTATCATGCCATCCTCTTGTAGAAAATGAGCTAGTGAGAGAATTAGGGGTTCTTGATGACGTGTCGAAATGCGATTTGCTGAAAGAACAGAGATTTTTAAAAGCTTGCATTTGTGAGTCCATGAGGTTGTTCCCACCGGTTGCATGGGACTCGAAGCATGCAATCACAGACAATTATTTGCCGGACGGAACGTGGGTCCGGGCCGGAGATCGGGTCACGTATTTCCCGTACGGGATGGGGAGGATGGAGGGGTTGTGGGGGAAGGACCGGTTCGAATTCGAACCGGAGAGATGGGTTTCTCAGAGGGAAGAAGGTAGAATTAAGGCGTTGAAGAATTTCGGTCCTTACAAGTTTCCCGTTTTTCAAGCCGGTCCACGAGCTTGTCCGGGAAAAGAAATGGCTTTTGTTCAGATGACATATGTAGTGGCATCAATAGTGAAACGGTTCGTGATCAAACCGGTAAGTCAAGACAAGCCGGTTTTCGTGCCTCTCCTCACTGCTCACATGGCTAGAGGATTTCAGGTGCGTGTTAGTCGTAGACAATGACGTGAGGGCCCACAGGACTATTGTGCACAAGCCACAAAGTACTTTATAACTAAGTTTTAGATTTTCATCAACAGTTTGATTTGTTTATTCTTCTTAAATACTAGTATTGCTGTAGCTTTTTTTGTAGAAATTAAAGGGACGGATTTAGGGGCTTTCAATTTCATTTTTATTTTACTATTTAACATGTAAGAAATTTAACAAGATAAGGTCAAACTAGAAGGATAAGTATTCCCGTCAAAAAAAAAAAAAAAAAAGAAGGATAAGTATTAAAATTAATTTGCTAACAATCAAAAGCTACACTTTGCCATGTGCTGTACTGCATCAACATTTGGACAGATAGATACGACGGTATTGTGATATTAAAGTCTAATACTAACATGTTATGTCCGTGTAGGACACGTACTATTTATGCCTTTTTATACTAAAAATAACCTAATAAAATATATCATCAAATTGCTACAAAGAGTTTGAAAGCGTACTTTTTACCAGTGTTGCACTGAAAATTAGGTACAGCTTGTTAGATAGTACACTTCTTAGTTTAGACGTGCCTAAACGTGCTAGACTTACAGTTGGCACAACATCACATGCTACGATTATAAATGACATGTTTGGACATCCCTAAAAAAAGGTTCAGTGCGCATTTTACCATAAGAAGTATAAATAAAATACTCCATCGGTCTCCTACTTAATGACTCATTTTACCATTTTTTATGTCCTTTACTTGATATTTGATGACCCATACTTAAAATAGTAAAAGAAAATTTTAACTATCCCCTCAAAACATCTCAATATTACATCAAATGTCATCAGTTTTATTGCTCATAAAGTTGAAAAGTTTTTACTATCCTCACTTTTATCTTCCATAATACTAATAAACAATTCATACAATAAAATTTGTGCCAAAAAATTATGGATTTTTAAGTAAGTGACGGAAGGGGTATAATATATGGGGCCAATTTTATAGATGTTCATACCAAGAAGAATGCAAGTGTAAATCACACGAGTCTTATAATGCACGACAAATTTTAATGTAAATTAAAGGCTTAAATGAAGTTATTATGTTAGCAAGTTTAAATGAAGTGATTATAATTTTAGGATTTTAGCAACTCATCATTAATAAACCTGTAATAATAACTTCAACGTGTATAATGGTATTAGCATTAATAAGATTCAATAGTAGTTAATGCAATAAAATTTTGGGATTGTATTAAATTTAATCTTACTTGATTGAGAGGTTGCTTTGCTACAACGATAAGCTACCAAATTGTTCGTTCCACTTCTGATAGGTGCCGAGTTCATTGGGGGAGACTGATGGTCTCACCTCTTGTAATGCTTTCTCAAAATCCTGTTCAACAAAGGCAAAGGGAAGATGTTAAAATACCATTTCAAAAACCACAAGACTTTTCGAGTAATATTTGAATTGATGAAAAGTTTTGGGAGAACGTACAAACTCCATATGGAAAAAATGCTGCATTCGTTCTATATTAGATGCAATATTTACGGTTTGTACGAGTTTTAATGTAAAAACTACTTATTAGTAGTATTAATGTGATAAAGTTGATTTTCGGGAAGGGTAGTATCAAGTATGGTCATTTGTGTAAATTTTGAGATATTTGATGAAAATTATTGTTTTGTTTCCATTTTCGAAAATATTGCATCTAGTATGGGACGGAGGGAGTATTTGGAATGAAAATGATGAATTTCGTCAGTTCAATCCAAATGTAAACTAATACGGAGTAGTAATTTGTTTTGAGCAAGAGAATACCTGAAGATTTACTGGTCTCATATCTTCCTTCTTCAGCTGTGTAATTTGAATACCTTGTTGTAGAGCCTCTCTAAGTGGACCCATTGAAGCATCTTTCACTAAGTTCTTCATATCAGATCCCGAGTACCCTAAAAACAAGCAAGGTTGTGAGTGGTCTTGTAAATGCTTTATCTGGTGGAGTAAATGTACATGCAGTTTACCATCAGTTAATCTACAAACAGCATCAATATCTTCACTTGAAAGATTAAACAACCCATCCTTGTTCAGCAGGCTCTTGATGATCCAGGCTCTTGCTTCTGCACATCAAATTCACATCATTTAAGTTAAAGCAAGCAAATAGCAAAGAGAGTTTATATTCTATATAATTAAGAAGATGATTCTAGCTAAATTGGACCTGGGGTGGGTAGTGGAATATACAGTCTCTTTGTGAGTCGCCGCCTTGCAGCCTCATCAAGTTCTTGAGGTCTATTAGTTGCACCTGTTTTGTTTCATGAAAAACATTTAGGAAAGGAAAGGAGAAATGCTTTAACAATCAAACTCATAATTACCTATTAATAAAATTTGTTCGCTGACAGTGTCAAAGCCTTCCATTTCAATCAGAAACTGTGTCTTCAGTCGCCTACTAGACTCATGTTCGCCTTCAGACTTGCGCTGCAACAAATGTTGAATTGCTCACTTCTTTCTTGTTTTGAAATTAGTGACTAGTAACTAAGCAAATTCATGAAGGAAATTATACCTGAGATAGAAGAGAGTCGATTTCATCCACAAAAATCACTGCAGGTTGGCGACAGCTAGCAACACCGAAAAGTGCTCTCACAAGCTTTTCACCTTCACCTATCTGCAATGCAATCATCAATGGAGTTTGATTATTAAAGCGTATAAAACTTGACACATTTTCTTTTGTATGCGAGCAGAAGCATCGTAATATATCTTGGTATAGACATTGACAAATGACAACAAGCAATGTATGAGAAGGTAGTCCAAGCGGATTGTTATAATTGTTGATATAAGAGCATAAACATAAAATATTGTAGGCATTATTTCATATGTTTCAACTCAACATTTTATTTCGGGATTCACTTACGATAGAGAAAGATCAATGATATTCAAAATCTTGATTCTAAACTATAACAGATCAATGTCTGAAAATACATACCCATTTGCTCGTCAGTGAACTGGCTGATATGTAGAAAAAGGTAGCTTTAGCCTCCCCAGCTATTGCTTTTCCTATCATAGTTTTACCAGTTCCCTACGCCAAAGAGGAAACCAAAATAAGTAGCAAGCTTTTTTGGACCTCTTGAAACCGCTTGGCCTTCAAATTTCAAAACATTCACACCCTTTCCCTTTAGAACTCGTAAATGCTTAAATAGTGAAACGATGCCACAAAACTGAGACAATAGAGGTGGGATGAACTAATTAACCATGGAAATAAAAAAATCTATGAGTAGTAATAAAATTGGACTTCTACTCTAAATATTTATTTACTTGTGAGATTACATTATTATTAACAACTTCGAATCATCAAATCACGATATCAATATATTAGAAATGCTCTTCTACTCTATATACTTATTTACTTAGTACTTTGATGTTGTAGGAGTACTTACTAGAAATGTATGTTTAAATTCCATTATTCAACAACATTTGAATTTTTTTATTTGACTACAAATTTTCAGAAGTACTATGCTTGCAGAATTCTTGAAGAAGTTCTCCGTCAATTTAGCAAAGGCAAGGGAGATTGAACTGAATTAAGTGAAAACGAGTTTGAAATTCTCCACACAAATCAAAATCAAATACGAAAATGGATTTAATGATAATATTTACTAGATACCAGGCTACTAGGTACTCCGTACTCATATTCTACACAAGATGAGCTAATTCTAATATATGGGGGTCTACTAAAAATTATTTAATTTAGTGATTTAGAAAATAATTTCTTAATAATAAAAATCACAAGATGCTCTAATTCTAATATATGGGGGTCTATGAGATTTAGTGATCATGAGAATAATTTCTTAATAATTAAAATGGCAAGTGTTTGCAAAAACAATCCAAAAACTAGTACTAGAAGCTAGCAAAAGCATCAAATGACTAATTTATACTCCATACTATAACTTTTGTTAGATTATTTAATTACTTAAAAAAGAAATAAAACACTTTAAAAAAATTCAAAAGTTTAAAAAGTGATTTTAAGTTGCAAGAATCTTTTGCAAGAGCAATCTCACAAAAAAAATATTATGTACTTACAGGAGGTCCAAAAAGGAGAAGACCACGACCAGGAGAACGACAACCTTTGAATATATCAGGACGCAGTAATGGCCATATCACCATCTCAGTAACACATTTTTTTGCATGCTCCAAACCAGCTTAGAGAATTTACACATGTGCACACACACAAGAGAAATAAACTCGTATTAGCTAGAGGATATATATATATATATATATATATATATATATATATATATTGTCCTGAAAATGGAAATCTTGCACTCGGGCATACCAATATCATCCCAACGGACATTGGGATCTCTATCCATTATCTCATTGCTAACATGCTCAATCAGGCGTGGTTCAAGATTTCTTAGCTTTTCAGGAAGCTCACCATCAGGGCCACACAGCAACTCCAAACTACATTACACATGTAATTGTAAATCTTGCATAAGTAAAGAAAAGAAACACTGTGTTTCCCTTCTCATTTCCGAAGGCAGGAGAAGAAAAGAAAAGAGAAAACTGCATAAGATTAACCAAAAGCAAAGAAAATTCAAAGCTAAAAGACTCGTACCATCTTTTTGTAGAGTCGTCTATGGTATCATCACCCTTTCCAGCATTTCGCGAAGTCATATTGCCAGTGCTATTTCCATTTGATCTAATGGGAGGAACAAAATTGCCTCTTACTCCACGTCGAGACATACCATAAGATCTGGCTCCATAACCTCTTTGAATTCCAGCATCACTTTGTGGTGACATAGACGCGCTTGGGGATCCAGTTAAGCCTCGCTTTTGTCTAGCCTCCATTTCCTGGGTGGATGCACCAAACAATGCTAATTGCATAAATATTTAACTTGTATTGCAAAATTAAACTTGGATGAATGTGTAAGGCTTATGCTGCAACCAAGTGTTGTTTCTCAATTGTCCCCCCGAAAAAAGAGTGTTTGTCTCTCTCTCTCCTGGTGTACTTATTATTTCTTGCATACTGAGCCACTAAAAACCCATCAACTTCTACTACTAACTAAAGAAAGAACAGCTGGCTATGCAAGCAGACAGGCACTACTTCTATAAGCCTATTTTAGCTGAGAGAATTAAGCAATATTGGTATCAAAACATATTGATAACTTATATGGTGAGAAACCATTCAAGAAAATCTGCATTATGTTTACTAGCAGAATCCAAGAGTTCCCTGAAAATTTGACCAAAAAAAACGCAGATGATTTTGCTATCATGGTTAAAGGTATCTTGCTGAAAAACACAAGCTATAATTGGCTTCAGCCATCAGAGATTAGAGAGAAAATCCAAATGGTGTGGAAACTATAGGGATCTACCCAAAAAATTAGATCTGAGAATGACCGAAGCAAAACAAGCCAATGTCTGACATCAACAATAATAATAGCATAATCAAGCAAATCTTCAAGAGAGTGGGAGTTATGAGAATACCAGCTTTGCTCTACCAGTAACAAATCCATTACTGGAAGCATCGGCATCAACTTCTTCACTGACTGATGGGGATTTTAAGTTTTCAATTCTAGGACTAACACTTTCCCTGTGTAACCGTTTGGTTTTAAAACTGAACCCGCGAGCTCCTTCCTCCTCCTCTGATTTACTGATTGTAGACATAGAATGGTTCTGGAGACAGTTGTAACTTGAATAGTTCTTGTTGACAACACAATCCTCAGAGATCTTATCCACCATGGAACTTTGATTATTTTCTTTAGAACCATGTCCATACAAGAAAGTCAGTTTCGTCTGTATCATAGTCTTTGCTGTCTTCAAATTCTCCTGGTTATCAGGTTGCTTTTTCTGAGGAGAATGGTGGAATTAGGTTGCGACCACAGCATGCAGATTGCAGACAGGAATTATTATTTATAATTCTGAACTTCATAAAAAGGAATATAGAAGGTGGAGAAACACAAGCTGCATCTTAGTTGGGTAGTAAGCAAGGAAAACAAGGAAAATTGCAATGTGTACCACATCATACCGATCCATGTGCAGTTTGTTCAGAGGATTGCTGGAAAAGTGAGCGAAAATACTTGGATTGCTTAATCTTCTGTATGTCAATATCACCTCTCTTTCTGAATATACAGCCTGGATCTTTGCCTGCTTGCGCAAATGCTTGGCTGAATTACAGAGTATGTAAATAAAATAAAGCATCAGTAATGCTCAATGAACCATTAATGAAAAGAGTTTCATATAACAAAAGCACAGAATACAGATTAACCAAAATTTTGTTTCAGCCAGTTACTAAAATCATTTAGATATCCTCCTGTTACTCAGTTGTGCTAAACAATAATGGCTTCATTTTTTTTTTCAATCGTATGATACTTATTTATTGAATTATAAACCCTGTTCAATATTTTTTGTAATTATTAATTGCAATCAAAATGTATTAAAATATGATAGTACTAGTTTTGTCCAATGCAGTACTTCTTTCATCTTCCTCACTGTAATCTAAGTTCTAAAGGAAGTACACAACGCAGTTTGCTTAAAAGGAAATTAAAATGAGATGAAAACCAGCTAGACAAATAAAACAAGCTAAGAAACACTGCTTCATTATCCAAAAAAAATATTCGAATAAGATCTACAAACTTTTCGCTAAGTTGCATCAGTTCCAGTTGATAGAAAGAGATAAGCTATACCGATCAGAATCAGGAATTAAGGCTCGCCGAGCCAAGCCGAGCTTGGAAACGGCTTCACGGCGAATAGGGCGAATGAAAGCCTCATCTACAGAAGACCGTGAGTGAGAGTCGAGGAAGCCGATGAGACCGAGAGATAGCACTTGCGCGGAGCCAAAATCCCCTTTCTCCAGAGCCGCATCAGCACCGAATAGCAGCGACTGGAGCCGCTTGAGGTTTTGATCGACATCTTTTCTCCAACACACCTCCGATTCTCCAGTTTTCGGCTTCGACGCCGAAACCGCGGCGGCCGCTTCCTTTCCCGCCATTTTTAGATCTGCAACTATTGTAAATTGTGTGGAAATTTGAATTCTTCAGGCAAATTTATATTACCGCGTCTTTGGGCTGAATTTGGGCCCAAATCTGTGTTACAGTATTTCTTCGCTGGGCTACTCCAAAAAAGCCTCCAAAAGTTTTGGGTCTGACAATTTACACCTCCATTTCGGTTTAGAACACTCCCCCAATTGATGCACCCCCTAAAATCGGCTTGAGATAGATGCACACCCCCTTAATTGTCATAAATGCCCTTCTCTCATGAATTTTCAATTACTACTCACATCCTCCCCTAAACCCTAGTTTCTCCTCCATCTTTCATCTTCTTCTCTCCCCTCCCCAAACCACTCCACCACCCCCGCCCTCGCAGCCCCCCGTCACCGCGGCCGCCCTTGCCCCACCATCGCTGCTCTGTTAAAAAAAAATTGTTTCCAGCGGCCGCGCGGCCACCCCCGTCCATTGGCCGCTGCTGCCGCCGCTCTCCCACTCCCTCTCCCTTCTCGATCGATCTGTAAAAAAAAAAAAATAATAAAAAAAGTAGCAATCGCGCTGCCCCCGCTCCCGCTTCCGCCCAACGGCCCCCTCCCCAGGTTTGATTTTTTTTTTATTTCTTCTTTTTTCTTAATTTCGACCACTATAGGTTGATCAAAATACACTCCGTCTACAACAGGGTGTCGACGAGTGTTTTTTTGGTCGACCTAAAGTTGTCGACGAGTTTTAATTTTTTTTTTTCGATCAACAAATGTCGACTATATGCACTCTCGTCGACAAACTAGTGTCGACGAGAGTGAATATGGTCGACACTGGTTTGTCGAAATTTAAAAATAAAATTTGAAATTTTTTTCAGTTCTGATTTTTTGTTGTTGTTGTGTTGCATTGTGTTTTGTTTGTTGTTGGTGGTGGCGGGAGCTGGATAAAACTTAGATTTAGAATTTAAAGGTGAAGGAGGGGTGCATTTAGTAGTGTAATATGGCTTAAAGGGTATTTTTGATATTTTACATCATTATTTGATTATTAAATTTATAGAGCGAGTGTTCTAAACTGAAATGGAGGTGCAAATAGTCCCACCCAAAGTTTTTTGTTTTAAAAAAAAAAAAATCTAGATTAAGATAATTAGGTGAATACTTGAGCAATACTTTCTCCGTCTCATGAAAGTTATAAAATGTACTCCTCCCTTCAATAAGAATGATTTTTTTTTTAAAGATGTTTTTTATAAACTTCTATATATAAAGTAAAAAAATGAATTAACGTGTGAAATTAAACACATACTATTCAATTAAAATTTAAGTAATTTGAAATGTATTCACAATTGTTCAATTGATTTTTTAATCCGCAAAATTAAAATTAAGTCAAATTTACGAACACTAAAAGTATCAATGTATTTCACCAGGTAACATTAAATTTTCTTCACACACGCAATAATACAGTATTGAGAAAAGACGCTTCTACCTCAACAGTGTTTATATGCAAAATGATAAGCTTGTGCATAAATAAAACCCAACATTTCAGAGGTTTTCTATCTGGGCTGCTTTTACACATTTCATGACATATAAATACAACAGAGCAGCATTACAACTAGAGAACAGGCAATGGTGCCTTTTGCAATATAAATTATACATAGCGTTAATTGTGCAACCAAGAAAACGAAGGTGAAATAACAAGCGCGAGATTATACTTAATAGAACGATGCCTGCATTCTTCCTTTACTGCGTGCGTGCGTGTGAAGGCAAACTGCATGGTTCCTACTCTCGAGAATTCATACGTAGATGTAGAATGAAGATTAACATCAAAGTAATATGCCTATTACATCCTAGTCATACCGAGTTGTCATGTTCGTGCTACTTCATGTGTTGCCAGGGGCATCTGATGGTGGTAGCCTTCGGTTAAGATAGCGAATGACAGCATCTTCAACCCTGTTAAGAGTAGGAGGTGTTTCAACGAGTTCAGTATTCCCCTATATTAAGCAAAATATATGCCGCTCTGAAACAGTGGCATATGCAAAATATATCGTGTGCATGAAATAAAGAAAAAAAATCACTTTTTTAACTTACTCCCTCCATTTCAAATTATCTGGCTGATTCTATCCAAAATGGTGTTCTAATTATTTGTCACCTTGCTAATACCAACAAAAAATTACCCTTTTTTTCCACCAATACGCCTAATAAATATTAACCATCTTCTTGTAGTTATAAGCTCATCAATTAATAAATAGGGTATAAAAAAGGGAAATTTTGGTTTGTGTCAGAGAGATAATTAGGAATGGAGTGAGTATTAATAAGATAATATATTGAACATCTGTAAGTTCTTCATCGCACCACGTGGGGCGGCAATATGGATCATATCTCTTCATTGTGTATGGTGAAGACACGTGTTCTCATTTATATTTAACAAGTCTTTGTGTAATACTCCCTCCGTCTACCAAATCTATTCACGTACGTTTTATGGAAAATGTCACTTTATCTTTATACTCCAACACTTAATTACTCAAAATGTCATTCAACTTTACTCACAAACTATCACTTTATTCACAATGGACCCCACAATACCCTACAATACCCTTACTCTATCTTTTTTATCTACTTTTGTCTTAAAACTCGCGCCCAAAAGTATGAGAATAGAAATCGTGAATGGAGTAGATTCTTTCCAAGCCTTTCAGGTCTGCTCCTCCCCTTTTAAATAGAGTAAATGGTTTTCTTCTTTTCTACTCACAGGATTAGAGCATCTAATAAAGGTCTCCTATATTGAACAGCTAGAGAAACGCATTGCAAAAGACCATGATAAGCAATCAACTGACGCAGATACCAGAGGCGGAAAAAATGGCCATGTCTAACTTGTTGACAAATGTATAATGTGAAAGGTGCTTTTTCGAACATTAGTTCCACCCATCCTAACTATAAGCTTACTAAACAAACTGATTTTGAGGTTAATTGGTAAGAAGATTGGTATTCCAGCTTATCAATTGAAACTTAAGGGTATGTTTGTTCCGTGACTGGCCCGGCCGGACATTGGACATTGCGATCCCAAGCTCCATTTTTAACGAGACAAAAAATGATGGATATTGAACTGATATTACTACACCCTATTTGTCCCTATAAAAAATTACATTATCACGTACTACCCACTCTCCTTTTTATTCTCCCAAAACACTCGCATCTTGTGTAAAAAAAGATTTTCATATTTGATTTGACATAAAACAGCAATCCCACACTGTTAAACATTTAACTATTCAATTAATCAAGATTTTCAAATACTAGGATTTCAAAGTCCATGATTTCCCCCACTCACTATAACCCAAAACAAAACATACCCTCAATGACACGTTCTACCAAAAAAATTATAAAATTCAAATGAATGTGTAATGCAAATATAACCATACCATGGTTGATTGTAGAACTCTGAATGGCGCTCTTTTTCTGCATTACGACTTGCTTCCCCTGCCACAAGCTTCAAATCCTTGTTTTGAGAATCTATAAGGGCATTAATAAACTCAATGGGCGATTGACTAAATCCAAGAAAAAATGCCCTTCTCCGCCTGTGCTCATGTATCTTCCTTATTGCAGCACAAATTGCTTCATCACAGGTATCTATCTCTTTTGTCTTTTCAGTGTTGGCCAACAACACATTCAACTCTCTCTGTATTGGGAAAGGCACATCAACCACAACATCGTAACACGCAGTTCCAACAGGGCTATTTCCGGAAAGTTTGATCCTATGTTCCAGATGTATGGGCTGAGGAGGAAACAGATGGGGTGTAATTCTTTGAGTGACTGCTGTGAACTTAATCTTGCCTTCCCCAAATACTCTTTGAAGTGGTGGATCACATATGAAAGATGATGGGTCGTCTGGACACTGCAATTTTCGAGCCTTGACATAATGCCAAACTGCAGCCATGATTCTAGCACGAGTATCAACCTCAATACCTAAAAGTTCGGTCAATGCTGGTGAAAGTTTATACTTCTCAGGCATATAATTCATTTCTAGTCTTATACTTGCTGTAAATTCTTGATCCCCTTTCCTTTTGACCTCAAAGCCTTCGTGAGGAGCAGGTGATCGAGCACTATCCCAAATAATCAAATGGTTATCAGGGTATATCTTCTGGTCAAGAGTAATAGTAACTCTCTTGAAAAACGAAGAGAACTTTGGGTAAGCAGGGTTCGATTTCTGCATCATTGCAGCTTGCTCAGGATCCATTCCCTCCTCCAGAATCCTCCCGATTATTTTAACAGTCCACGTAGGCGGTTCAGCATTCGGTTTCTTGGGAATGGAGCGAATCTGATTCGCAAAAGAGTTAAAGACATAAATACGGAGTGTTTTCTGAATGTATGCTGGTGTTTTCAGAGAATCTTGGATATCGATTTTCTTCCGTGTTAGAGCAGCATCCACTCGTGACTCGAACTCAAGGAGCTGAGTGTAGAGAGCAGACTCGGGCAAAATAGCTGCAACTCTTTCATGTAATTGCTTCTCCGGAAGCTTCTGCTTTTTCCTTCGAGCAGCAGCTGAAGCGTCCATTGTCCTCATTGGGGAGATCGTGTTTGAAGGTAAGAAGGTCGGTGGACGAATTGGTGGTTTTTGTGGGAAGCGTTTGGCGCCCCCACTTCCTGCCCCTGAAAGAGAGGGAGATTGTGAACCCAAATTCGGAATCCCGCCAGGATGAGGCTGGTTGAATGAATGCCCCTGAGCAGCTTGTAATTGGGCCTGGAGCTGAGCGTGGGCTGCATACATTTGGGCTTGGGCTTGGACCTGGGCCTTCGACTGGGCCTGAGCCTGCTGGATGGCTTGGACCTGAGCTTCTGTGAACTGAAAATGGCTTGGAAATCCAGGAGGACCCAGCTGTTGCTGTGCAGATTGGTTCACAGGTAAAGAATTCCCAAAAGGGGATGAAGGCCCAATATTCTTTTGGGGGTGGTTGTTATTTGCAGACATGGCTAAATGTTAAACCAAACAGTAAGACTCAGCAAAGTTGTGGTTTACACACGCATTCCCTGAAATCGTCCTGCATTCAAGATTCACAAGTTAATTAAACTATCACATGCAAGAATTTCATTAGGAGCCCCAACCCACTCACACACACCAAAAAGAAAACTTCTTGCAGAAATTATGCTCAACTGCGCGAATTCAGACAATTAACAACAAAATTAGCAGCATACGAAAGTGACGTAGCCAGACACACAACATATTTACATATTAATTCCACGAAAACGATAGAAATGGGTATTGACTGAACCAAAATCGTAAAATGATCTGTTTCTGTAGAAGCTTAGCAAGAATTTCACTAGAGCAATCCCACAAAAAAAAAAAAATTACCCCACACCGTCAAAAGAAATAACTTTTCGTTATAAATTAAGCGAGCTGTGCGCCTGTGCGGATGGAATTAACCAACCAAATATTTAAAAAAAAATTAACATCAAAATCATCACCAACACAAAACGAAAAACCCTAAAATTTACCCAGGCTCAATTTTACATATTAATTCAAGAAAAAAACTGGAAATGACTGAATCTGGATCATGAAAACGTCTATTCCTGAAATCAAAGTCAGAATACCAGTACTCATAAGAAAAATTCAACTGAGATTGCACAGAACAATTTCAAAATATGCACTATAGTTTTCGAGCTGCAATGCATTATACGACTGATAATAAAGCTTAAATTAAATCCAAGAGCAAATCTTTACACAAAATCAGGTAGCAGAGGCTTACAACTGAGTTCAGTGAATGCTTATTTTGCTTCTGTGTGCCCCGTTAGGTTGCTCGGCGAGTCAGTGACCTCGAGTTGCTTTTTCAGGTTTCTCACTCACCTGGTCAATGGTTATTTTTCATGAGGGATTCTTAAACGCGATGAGCCCAGATTTAGATTGGGTTACTATTTAATGGGCTGAGACTTTGTTTGGGGCCATGGATAAATGCACCCCACCCTTTTTTATGACTTTACCCCCTATTTAAAAAAAAAAAAAAAAACTACATGTAAAAAGACTGTATTGCCCTTTTATAAATTTAATTAAAATACAATTAATAAAAATCCTAATTGTGCACCTAGACATGGGCGGTTTTCAAACCAGAACCGGCAAATCGGCCGAACCACTGGTTCCGGCAAATCGTCGATTTGCCGATTTAACCGAATCGTACCCGGGTTTTCAGGGTTCGTTTTCGGTTAGCCCAAGTGAAAAATCGTCGGTTTTTCGGTGTTTTTTTTTTCTAATAAATAATTCTTCTATTTTCTATGTATAAATTTAAGAACTATTTTAAAAAAAAAAATTAAAACGGAGCAAAAACAAGAAAAAAAAATCGTCGAACCGTCGGTTAAAAATCGTAATTGTAACTGCCGATTATTTGCGGTTGCACATGATTCGGGTGGAATTTACACGTTTTAGGGGCACATGTGAAGTGAATTTTGATGAGGATTTCATTGAATTATGCATGGAATATGATTGTCTTAGCCAAAATGAGAGAAAGGTATTGTTTTGTCGATTTTATAGGTAAAACGATGGAATTTGGAGCAAAACGTATACCACAAGTGATCGGACCGGAAAGAGGAGTGCACCATTGGATCCGGCTCGAAAAACGGAGTGGAATAGGCAAAAGAATCGAGTCGATCGGAGGTCGGAAGCTCAAGAAACGGAGGGACGAAGTTGAAGGACGAAAACGAGGACGGAGCCAAAAGTCGAAGTTTTGGCCCGGCCGGGTGGCATCACTCGCCCGGCCGGGCGGACGAGCACATATTTTTAGGCCAAATACGAAAGTTTGGCCCGGCCGGGCGGCATCACTCGCCCGGCCGGGCGATCGAGTGCATAATCTGGGCCATTTACGAAGATATGGCCCGGCCGGGTGGCATCACTCGCCCGGCCGGGCGGCCGAGAAACCTAAACTTGCCCCCTAATTACGAAACTTCCGCCCGGCCGGGCGGCACCACTCGCCCGGCCGGGCCATCTGTCCCCTGTTTTCATATTACTCGGCCAACACCTCCGCCCGGCCGGGCCACTTCCCCACCCGGCCGGGCCGCCCCATTTTCGGTGCCAAACGCGTAATTTCTCTATTTTTGAGGGACTCACTTGCAAATATCCCACTTAAACCCTGCCCCAACACTATAAATACCCCACTTCTTAAACTTCACACCATCTAACCCCTCTCTCAAGAATTCTTTCACACACCAACACATACTTGGAGGTTTTTGGCCATATCTTCTTCATCTCTCCACCAATTCATGCAAGGAAGGAGGCATTAGCTTGAGAATTTCATCATCTACCACAATCTAGACTAAGATTCCTTGTTCTTTGTCTTTTTCATTCAGTATTTCATTTGGATTTTGTAGTTTAGATATGTATTTGAGTAGCTAAACAACTTTGTGGTTCTAAGGCATTGTAAGACTTGGATTGATGTTTATGAGTAATTTCTTGCTTTAATTGGTGTTTATTTCTTATTTGCATATTCAATTATCCATTGCAAAGCATGTTGTTAGTGGCCATAATGATTTGCTTGATTCATTGTTAATTGGGATAGTATCGAGAGATTTATTCCATTTAATCGTATGCGAATGTGCAACCCGGTATTATTATGATCTCGAGAGAGGATTAATTATCGGAGAGGGAATCGAATGATCTTAGGAGCTACTTTGGATGGTGTAATGTTTGTGATGTAGACATACGAGCTTATATTACATTGCGTCTTTGAATTAGTTTGTATCGAGAGATCGATTAGTTCTTCTTGTGTGATCACCCTATTCGAGATAACCTTAATGGCCAATTAAACGAGATAACTCTCATAAACGGACATCTAAGAACTACAATTGCCTTGGAACCCACCTTTTCTCTTTGAGTTACAATCGTTTTACTTCTGTTTTCTTACTTTACATGATTAGTTGATCGATTTTATATTTACTCTTTTGTTGTCTATTTGTGACACATAGTTAGGCAATCTTAGGGGTAATTCAACACTCAATTTATTCGATCACGTCTATTTAGAATTCAACTAGCAAACTACCCTTTTATGCTTTAACCTTCTCGTGGGATCGACCTCGTGCTTATCGCGCTACAATAGACGCCGTATACTTGCGGTTGTTTATTTAGTGTTGCATAACGCGTGTATCAAGTTTATGGCGCCGCTGCCGGGGAGGTTTTATAAGCTCTAGAGTGTAGGCTAAAAGAGTTTTAGTTTAGACAATTTATTTGCTTTCTTTATTTGCAAAAATCCAAAAATATTTGTGTTTGTTACTTTGAGCTTATTTGTATTTCTCACTCTCGTTTGCTCTTTTGATAGACATGGTTTATGATCACACGATCTAGGAGGAATCACCAAGAAGTGCTACCTTTAGATCCGGAGATTGAGGCCAATTGTCGAAGAAGGAACGCCGAAAGAAGAAGACTAGAGTTGGAAATAATGAATCGACGGGAGAATCCGGTTGTAGAAGAAGTTGAGGAGAAAGTCGAGAATCAAGGGGTTGATGGATTTGAGGAACCGAATGAGAATGGGGGAAATCGACCACAAAGGGTACTAAGAGATCATTTCCGCCCAATTCCGAGGCCATATGGAGGAGCGGGTCGGGAACCCGTTGATGCTCATAACTTTGAGCTCAAGCCGGCCCTAATCATGATGGTTCAAAACAACCAATTTGGAGGGTTGTCAAAGGAGGATCCTAACCTCCATTTATCTCAATTCCTAGAGATAAGTGGAACGGTTAAGATTAATCGTGTCCCTCAAGATTACATCCGTCTCCAATTGTTCCCATTCTCCCTCCGTGATCGTGCAAAGCAATGGTACATGTCTCTTGATCTAAGGACAATCGAAAATTGGGCCGATCTTGTAGACGCTTTCCTCATGAAGTACTTTCCTCCAAGCAAGACCATCAAGATAAGAGGAGAAATTTCTTCTTTCATGCAAGACGATGATGAGTCTTTAGCCGAGGCTTGGGAACGTTTCAAGGATCTCATACGGAGTTGTCCTCAACATGGGTTCTCAAGAGATCAATTGATTTGCTATTTCTACAACGGGATGGACCATCGAACGAGAGGGATGGTGGATGCCTCGGCCGGTGGAGGTTCTTTGCTAGGAAATACGACGGATGAAGGCTATGTGCTCCTAGAGGAGATGGCAAAGAACGGAAACCAATGGCCATCCGAAAGAAGGCAAGGCCGGAAAGTTGCTTCCACTAAGGAGTTGGATGATTTGGCTACTCTATCCAACAAGATGGATAAGTTGACTTCGATGATGGCGGCCAAGTCACTAATGGGACCTAGTGATGAACAATATGAAGAGGCCCATTATATGAACAATCAAAGGGACCGTCAATTTCGAGAAAGAGGTTGGAATGAGAGGCAACATCCTAATCCGAATCAATATCATCCCGGATTGAGGCAACATGAGAACTTTTCCTATGCCAATACAAGGAATGCCATTGTCCCACCTCCAAATTTCAATGTTAGGGATGGGGCTATTGTGGAGCCTTCACCAAAGCCATCAATGGAGGATATGTTTTGTACTTTTATGGGGGAAACCACGAAATTCATGAGAGAGACTAGAGAGAATGATAACATAACTCGTCAAAGATTTGAGGAACAAGGAGAAATGATCAAGAATATGGCAAACAACATGAGAGCCATGGAGAAGCAAATGAGTCAACTTTCTAATGCCATTGGAAAGCAACACGTTCCGGGGCAATTCCCCTCTAACACGGAGCTAAATCCTAAGGAGCAATGCAACGCCACAAGGCTAAGAAGTGGGACTAGCTACGAAGGGCCCAAGATGCCATTAGAGGAGGAAGTGGTAATGGCACCCGAGGGTGTTGACAAAGATGATGGCTTAGTGAAAGAGAAAAAAGGGGAGAAGAAGAGTGAGGAGGCAATCCCTCCTCAAGACAAAAGCAAAAATGAGGTACCCCTTCCATACCCTCAAAGATTGAAGAAAAAGGGCTTAGATCACAAGTTTGCTAAGTTTGTGGAAATGTTCAAGAAGATCCACATCAACATCCCCTTTGCCGAAGCTCTAGAACAAATGCCCCATTACTCTAAGTTCTTGAAAGAAATCATGTCCAACAAGAGAAAGATGGTGGAGTATGAAACGGTGCATTTGACCGAAGAATGTAGCTCAATCATTCAAGCAAAGCTACCTCAAAAGCTTAGAGATCCCGGATCCTTCACCTTGCCATGTGTTATTGGAGATGGAGGTACATTTCGAGCTTTGTGTGATTTGGGAGCAAGCATTAATCTCATGCCCTTTTCCATATTCAAGTCACTCGGGTTGGGAAAGCTTAGACAAACCACAATGAGCCTTATATTGGCGGATAGATCCGTGACATACCCTTTGGGTATAGTGGAAGATGTGTTGGTTAAGGTTGACAAGTTTATATTCCCGGTGGACTTTGTAGTGTTGGATATGGAGGAAGATAAGTATGTGCCATTGATTTTAGGAAGGCCGTTCTTGGCAACCGGTGGGGCAAAAATTGATGTAAAGAAAGGAGAGCTAGAACTTCAAGTGAACGATGAGAAAGTCTTGTTCAACATTTATAGAGCCATCAAAATCCGGGACGATGAAGATGGAGAGTATGGATACTCTAGAGGAGATCACCCTCCAAAGCCAATGAAAGAGAAGGTGGAAGAAGATTTCAAAATCAATGTTATGGAGGAGAACCCCAAGGAGAAGGATAAGGAGTTAGAGATGGGCAAGAAGGCCAAGTTTGGGGGAGTTTTTTCCAAAAACTCCCCCAAATCAAAGAAAGCTACTTATACGAACTTGGGGATGAATGAGGCATCAACCTCATATGACATGATTGAAGAGCCGGATGGAGTGGCTTTTGGATGCTTTAATGATTTCAAGAAGGTTGCATGGGCCAAGAAGGTCAAAAACAAGAAGGGTGACAAGGGGGTGACTTGATATTCCCCTCAAGGAGAACCGTCCGGCATAGGACGTTAAAAATAACGCTTCTTGGGAGGCAACCCAAGGTTTTAATTGCTTTGTGTTTTTATTGCTTTAGTAGTGTTGATAGCTTAGTTTATTTTGTAGGTATGGATGAGGAAAATTGTGGATACCTTGCTTTGGAAGATGAAGAAGAAGCAAGACCAACTTTGGAAAAAGAGAGCAAGTGGTGCAATGGTGATCTTTGAAGAGCATTTGATGTGCAAGGAGGGAGGTAACAACTTGTAGCCCCAAACTTAGAATTTATACATAGTAAAATTCTAAGTTTGGGGGAGTTATTTTTCTTTTATTTTTCTACTAGTTGTTACCCTTGCACCGGTTCGTCATTCTACTTGTGTCACATTTTGCACCGGCGCACACTTGACTTTCACATGAGTATATTGGTTTAGTTGGTTTTGAGCTTATGTTGGGTAGTGGACAATTGGTGAAGTGTGAGCATGAATAGTCATTGGAGTCCATTGTTGAGTAGTTGTGATGATGTTTTTTTGCTTTGAATGTAAGCATGATTGATGTTGGATATAGTTTCATGACTGTGTTCATATTTGTAATCTTGGATAGCATGGATATATGATGTGTTGTTGTTTGGGGACATTTGATGAATGTGAGAGTCCTATTGAATAAACCGGTGAGAATTGAGCCTTGAATCGAACATGTAATCCGGTTTAGTTCATTTGAGAGTGGACTAGGTTATTGCTAGTAATCCTAGAACTTGCCTAAGTTCTTGTTTGAAAGTATGATTGTGTGAGATGATGTGATGTGATATAGGCCATCTTGTTCTTAAAGAGTCACTTAACCAAAATTTCCCAAAACCGAAGTAATTTTCCGTAGTTAGCCCCTTGAGCGTAATTCCTCATTTTCTTGGCAAACTACAATGTTAACCACTTAGCCTTTTTGAGCCTTTGATTCCTATATCTAGTGGAGGATAAAAGACAAAGTGAAAAACATGTGCTTGAATGAATACTTTTGGTGAAAAGGAGAAGTTGGAAAAGTTGAAAGAAGAAAAAGAGATAGATGAAAAGAAAATCAAGGAAAAGAGGGACAAAGAGCCCCAAAAGCTTGAAAAGAAAAAGGGTTCAAAAGATGAGGTGATGAATGCTTGAAAAAGAAAGGAAAAAGAAAAGTGAGGATGAAGTTTGTAAGCTTTGAAAGTGAAAAGCACACATTGTAAAACAACAAGCTTTGTCCTCCACTAGAAGAGTCACAATTCCCAAATTCATCCTACCTTGTCCAAAGAGCCAATGTTACATCCTTGATTAAGTCCTATTGATCACATTGTTGAGCATTTGAGTGTGTGTAGAAAGTAGAAGTTGGGCAAGCATATGGTGATTGCATAGCATAACTTGGTTGATGAGTGCATTAATATCCTCAATTTGTTTGTGTGTTTGAGAGAAACACTTTGTCATGTGAGTAGAGGACTTGAGCATTTAGATGATGTTTCCCCATTCACAATGTTTTGTGTGTTGATGCATTCTTTGATCCATGAGTGTGAATTGCAATAGTGAGCTTATAACCTTCATTGAGAAATGCACTTTGAGAAAGAGATATCATTACATCCTACTTTGCATGTGTGAATTACATTGAATATTCCATTGTGATCATTCCACCCTCATTGCTTTAAGTGCTTAGTTGTTTGAGGACAAACAACATTTTAAGTTTGGGGGGGTTTGATTCGGGTGGAATTTACACGTTTTAGGGGCACATGTGAAGTGAATTTTGATGAGTATTTCATTGAATTATGCATGGAATATGATTGTCTTAGCCAAAATGAGAGAAAGGTATTGTTTTGTCGATTTTATAGGTAAAACGATGGAATTTGGAGCAAAACGTATACCACAAGTGATCGGACCGGTAAGAGGAGTGCACCATTAGATCCGGCTCGAAAAACGGAGTGGAATAGGCAAAAGAATCGAGTCGATCGGAGGTCGGAAGCTCAAGAAACGGAGGGACGAAGTTGAAGGACGAAAACGAGGACGGAGCCAAAAGTCGAAGTTTTGGCCCGGCCGGGTGGCATCACTCGCCCGGCCGGGCGGACGAGCACATATTTTTAGGCCAAATACGAAAGTTTGGCCCGGCCGGGCGGCATCACTCGCCCGGCCGGGCGATCGAGTGCATAATCTGGGCCATTTACGAAGATATGGCCCGGCCGGGTGGCATCACTCGCCCGGCCGGGCGGCCGAGAAACCTAAACTTGCCCCCTAATTACGAAACTTCCGCCCGGCTGGGCGGCACCACTCGCCCGGCCGGGCCATCTGTCCCCTGTTTTCATATTACTCGGCCAACACCTCCGCCCGGCCGGGCCACTTCCCCACCCGGCCGGGCCGCCCCATTTTCGGTGCCAAACGCGTAATTTCTCTATTTTTGAGGGACTCACTTGCAAATATCCCACTTAAACCCTACCCCAACACTATAAATACCCCACTTCTTAAACTTCACACCATCTAACCCCTCTCTCAAGAATTCTTTCACACACCAACACATACTTGGAGGTTTTTGGCCATATCTTCTTCATCTCTCCACCAATTCATGCAAGGAAGGAGGCATTAGCTTGAGAATTTCATCATCTACCACAATCTAGACTAAGATTCCTTGTTCTTTGTCTTTTTCATTCAGTATTTCATTTGGATTTTGTAGTTTAGATATGTATTTGAGTAGCTAAACAACTTTGTGGTTCTAAGGCATTGTAAGACTTGGATTGATGTTTATGAGTAATTTCTTGCTTTAATTGGTGTTTATTTCTTATTTGCATATTCAATTATCCATTGCAAAGCATGTTGTTAGTGGCCATAATGATTTGCTTGATTCATTGTTAATTGGGATAGTATCGAGAGATTTATTCCATTTAATCGTATGCGAATGTGCAACCCGGTATTATTATGATCTCGAGAGAGGATTAATTATCGGAGAGGGAATCGAATGATCTTAGGAGCTACTTTGGATGGTGTAATGTTTGTGATGTAGACATACGAGCTTATATTACATTGCGTCTTTGAATTAGTTTGTATCGAGAGATCAATTAGTTCTTCTTGTGTGATCACCCTATTCGAGATAACCTTAATGGCCAATTAAACGAGATAACTCTCATGAACGGACATCTAAGAACTACAATTGCCTTGGAACCCACCTTTTCTCTTTGAGTTACAATCGTTTTACTTCTGTTTTCTTACTTTACATGATTAGTTGATCGATTTTATATTTACTCTTTCGTTGTCTATTTGTGACACATAGTTAGGCAATCTTAGGGGTAATTCAACACTCAATTTATTCGATCACGTCTATTTAGAATTCAACTAGCAAACTACCCTTTTATGCTTTAACCTTCTCGTGGGATCGACCTCGTGCTTATCGCGCTACAATAGACGCCGTATACTTGCGGTTGTTTATTTAGTGTTGCATAACGCGTGTATCAGCACATGTCTATGTGCACCCCACCATAGCTGCCGAGTTGCAGGTGAGTCGTTGTCAAGAACATGATTTTCGAAAAAAGATAAAAATATACGAAAAAACATTAAAAAATCGAAAAAAATTACTCCATTTGTTCAATTTTATAATTCTCACTTTCTTTTTTTGTCTCTCCAATTTTATAATTTCCCTTTTTTAAAAAGTAAATATACTTTCATTCACTATTTTATTTATACTTTACCTTCCCACAAAAACTTTCACTTTTTATATAAATAATCATTTTTTTTAAAACTCGTATCCAATTCAAATGAGAATTATAAAATTGAATGGAGGAAGTACAAAAATCAAAATAAAAAAAAAAACCAGGATGGGGTTCTCTGATGAGGGAAGATTGAGAAAATGAAAGAAAATAATGAGGAGAAGTGAAAAATTAGGTTTTACTAAAGAGGGTAATGTTGGAAAGTGGAAGGGGTGAACTCAAATCCAGCAACTCAGGGTGAAATCAACAAAAAGGGGGGGTCATTTATCCGTGGCTTACAAGCCTTTGTTTGGGCCTAAAAGTCCAACTATATTTTAGGCCCAAAGAAAATATTTCCAATATATTTTTAACTTAAATGCCCCTATCCAAAGTACAACACAACCCCCAACTTCCGCCATGGCTACCTCATCCATAGCCAATCTCTTCTCCTTCTTCACCCCCTCAAAACCACCGCCACTGCCGCCCACTCCGGCGGTCAGGTTTCCGCCTACTCATACCACCGCCTCCGCATCAAGCACCCACAGCGGGTGGGCGCCTCTGGTCTTGACGAATGAGGCACAATCGTCTTCTTCGTGCTCATCTGACATCAACTCAGTGGTGTGCCCCTCTCTCGCCCATGCGAACATGATGTTCTTCCGATCGGCTTATAATGTTCAGGTGATCGTGGCCGAACATGAACACGAGGAGAGACTGATCGGTAGGTTCAAGAGAGAGGTGATGCGCGCCGGCGTCATCCAAGAGTGCAAGCGCCGTCGGTATTTTGAGAACAAGCAGGAGGAGAAGAAACGCAAAACACGCGAGGCTGCAAAGCGCAATCGTCGCAGGTTCCTTTCTTTCCTTTTGTATTCGCTCATGATTTTGGCACCATTGAATTTTACCCAAATTAAGGACTCATTAGGGTTTAGCCGTTTAGATGATTATCGATTTAGTTGATTTTGAAGCTTATAAGTAGAATTATCATACTTATATTGTGTAGGAAATGCAAATGCAGTTAGTTTCGAGTAGGATAAAGAACATTGTCGCATAATATGTATATATGAACGAACAAAATTTCTGTGTCATTGGACTTGGAAATACATCTTTCATGAAATATTTTTAGAAAAAATAGGGATATTGTTTCTCCATGATGCCATCATATTTGAAATTGAGAAATTGGGTGTTATAGTCATTCTGTGTTTGTGAATCTTGGTTCTTGGTTAATCATCCAAACAGATTAATAAATGCATTTCTAGGCTACTTTAAGTGTCTGTTTTTCCTTTGTGTTTCATTTTATGATTTTAAGCAACAAGCCACTGAAGATACTGTCTAATGGCCTGAACTTTTGGCTAGTGCTTGATTTGGGTGTAAAAGTTAAGTTTCTTCCGAGTTTGAACCAATAATTTGATGATGGTCAATAGCATACCGCCACACGGAGTTTGACATTATAAAGTTTCTTTCAAGTTATAGCATAGTTTGTTTGGACCAATATATTGAAAGTCTGGTTTTATATCATCAGCCTTATGAGTGCAGTCTTCTAAAAAACAGTTTTAAGTTTTATATTTTGAGTACAAGCCAGGTTTGTGATTGTAATTACATGTGTTTTATGTCAATCTTTATCTATGTTGTTTTTCCTCATGGATTTTTAAAAACATTTTGATGTTTTGAGCATTTCGAGTACAAGTGAGGTTTGTGATTGTAATTACATGTTGAGTTTTATGCCAACCTTTCACTTGAGGGCAATGACCCTGTTTCCAGCAAAATCGAACACAAAAACTCCAAGTTGATTTTGACATGTTTTTAAAGTCATTTTGTCCTGATCAAGTATTCTTGATGATCTCAGCCGACGGCCTTTTACAAGAACGGGACCACCGGATCGGGAAGAAACTTCTAACGCCAAGAAGGAAGAGGATGATGGAGATAACTGGGATCTCCCAGAAGGAACCCTTCCATATTGATCATACCTTTACTTCTCCCTTCTCTCTATCTTTGTTGAATGTGCTGCTTATCTGTTAATTGTATTTCAAAGTATTGCAAAATTCTCATTTGATTCCCATTCTAATGTAATTGTTTACCAGTTTTTTGGCTATGAAAGAGATTAATCAATGCACATGCACTTGGTTTGTATTATTTTGCCCTCAAACTTGTGAAATGTGAGGAAAAAAAGCTACACAAACTAATCAGGCAGTTTTGGATGGTCTAGGCCTAGTTGGCTCAATCTTTTTTTTTTTTAACCTAAAAATCATCGTGATTCCTAAAATTCATAATAATATATGTATCCTAATGAAAGCACGAAATTAGATACTGTTAATCCAAAATATTATTTGTATTAAAAAAACAATAGTCCCTTAGAATAAAGAAGAAAAGAAACATAAATATGATTCTTTACTATACAAACTTTAAGTACTTAATTTTTTTTTATTAATAAACTCTAAAAAAATTTAATACTTAATTTTTTTTTAATAAACTCTAAAAAAATTTAAAAAGTGATTGTTTAGAATCGATTCGACAACATAAGAGACTTCTAATTTCATTTCCAGCAAATCATGTTAATTTGTAAGATTTGATTTCATGTCAAAACTTATCACTAAAACATGATCCAATCATCACTTATGTGTGTCTTGTGCTCAAATCTAAAAATTTTGCACTTTTTTCGAGTTGATATTTTCTAAATAATAAAAAAGTGAAATATTTATTTTAAATTTCAAAGAGATACTCCCTCCTATAATAAGTTGATGTAGGGTTGCAAACTGTTTTCAGAATCAATTTTTTTTAAAGTTATTTTTTCACAACTTTTACTTTTGAGAAGTGGTTTTAAGCTGTTTATAAAATTTACAAACACCCGCGTAATTAGAGGTGATGTGATTAACAGAGAAAATAATATAATGGTAAAATAAATTAAAAGTGTGGAGTACAATTTTATCGTATGAAATTTTCTGGCAAGCAAATAAATAAAATTGTGATAAACCTAAAATACGTAACAAAAAATAATTATTTTATTTGTAATTTAATTTAAAATAAAATTAAATCGCTAATTGTCGAAAAATGATCACAGTATATAAACGCAAAATTTAAAAGCCCAAACCTCTTGCTCGTCGTCTTGGAAAATCGGTGATCGGCAAGTTAATATGGCGGCGGGACTCGCCGTAGATCAGTGCCTCGCTGCAGCGCCCTCCCCCTACCGCCTCGTTTTGGGTTTGTTCCTCATTCTGAAATCGCATCTTTATTAAATTCTTTCTTTTCTAAGTTAATTTGAATCGCTGTGTGTAAAAATGTTGAAACTAATTTCGTCCACTGCTATTTGATTTTGGAATTCAATAAATATGATTTGTTGGTTGGGTTCGGAAAAATCTGCGATTTATTGAACTCGTGGTTTTCTTTTGAATTCTGGGCTTAATTGATTTCTGTGTTTAATTGCCCAACAGACTTGAAGAAATTCAATCAGTCTAGTGATTTAAAATATACTATGTTTGATAGAAAAAACTGATTAGACTGTGATTGAGATGATATCTAGCATGGTCTAATGACAGATTCAGTGTTGGAAGCCCCTAAGGGCCAAATAAGCAGTGAAATTTCAATATACTAATGTCAGATTCAGTTGCTTGCTGCTTACATTTTTGTGTGACATTAACACAATATAACATCTATCGGGTTTAATATTTCCATTTAATTGTCGTGTTGCAGTGAGGGGACTTGTTTCTTGCACAAGAACCATAAAGTGCAATTTATTACTCCGAAATTTCAGATACTCTTGTGCAAGGTACATGTTAAATCTAAAAGCAGCAGCCCTCCAAAATTAGATAAAACCTACAAAATGTAAAGAGTGATAGTTAAATTGAAGTTGAAATTTAAGCACCTAAAGAACTTATCTGGCAATCAAAGAAATGAAGTTCAACTCCATAGTGATGGACGAGTGTCTAGCTAATACATCTTGATATGCATCAATATATCATAAGTGTAGTTGTCTGTAGTTACTCTTGTTATTGACAAATGCAGACCTGTGGTATGTTTTAAGGATCTGATGTATATGAGGATGAATTAGCTATGACACTCTCTCACCATTTTGGAGTTTAACATCTTGTGTTCGATTGCTAGATGACTCTTAGTGTACGGATGTGAAAATCTACCTGATTTTTAAGTAATTGTTTAGCTTAAATTTCATCTTCAATTCAACCATCACACTTTAAATTTCATGAAGAGTGATGGTTATACTGAAGATGAAATTTAAGCGAGTAAAGAATTAGATAGATTTTTTCATTTATATGGCAATCAAACACTAGAATTTTGACTCCAAAGTAATGGACGAGTATCATAGCTAATACATCCCAATATGCATCAGAACTAAAAAATATATCATAAATGTAGTTGTCTGTAATTACTTTTGTTATTGACAAATGCAAACTTGTGGTATGTTTTAAATTTCTAATGTATATGAGGATGCATTAGCTTTGACACTCTCTCACCACTTTGGAGTTTAACATCTCGTATTTGATTGTAAAATGGCTCTCAGTGTACGCATGTAAAAATTTGCCCGATTTTTGTCATGTTAAGCTTAAATTTCATCTTCAGTTTAACCTTACTCTTAAAAACGTTTTGTAGGTTTTATTTACTTTTGGAAGACTGAGTGCCAATGATGCTTTAATATTTCACATGCACCCTACATTAGAATGTCTGAGCACTAAGCTTCTATAAATGAGCATAAATATACAAAGCTTTGCATATGCAACTTCTGACTCCTCAGTATCTCACACTGCTCAGCCTTCATATTATAGAAAGTCCCAAAGTCAAGCATCCGAGATAGGTATTCCTCTAAATTGCAGCTTTAACTTTGTGTAAACGATTGAGATGTATTGTCAAGTTTGAAGATTATGGAATCTAGTTATTTTACGTACTGGCATTCTTGCTTTTCAATGTAGGTGATGAACTTATATTTATAGGACTATGATTTAGCATTGTCTACTCTGAGATTGCCACTAGGTATTACCTTTGCGAACTTGTTCAGCATCATTTATAGATGGTTGCTATTTATACATTTATTTTCTTCATGTCTATGGAAATATATACTCCGTAAAACCAAAACTAAGTTCTATCCATGAATTGTTATTGCTGATTTAGATATTTAAAAAAAAAGATTGCTTCTTTAGGTTGAAGAACTGTGTATTAGTGATTACGAACTTCTTATATAAATGAATTTGATTTGAGCTCCCCCTGTGTATCTCTTTTATTCCATAGGGGAATAATCAACAGATAATCATATTTTTGTTTCCTTTGATTTCTTGGAAGTTGTTGATAGTTTATCTTTGATTTCTCTTCAATCTTCTATTCCAATATGCGTACACTGCAACCAAAGATGAAACACAAATTTCTGGATTTTGTGTGTTTCAGAATATTAATCATTACGAAACTAAAGTGACACTACTTGGAACTTTATTAGTATATAAATTTATGCGATAATTAAATTTGTTTCCTTTGGTTGAAAAAGATATTTATTTGGAGCAACCACATGTTAATAAAAATAATGGTGGATCCATTTTTAGCAGTGATGCAGAACTCGGGCTAGGTGGTTTGTGTTTTAAAAAAAAAAAGATGTGTGAAACGACGTCGTTTCACTTGTGAATTAAAAAAAAAAAAGACACTTAACCAAACACATTACAGTATTTAAAACGGATCAAGATGGGGCAAAGGGCAAAATCATTCCCAAATTTAGAGAGAGAAGGGTTTCGTCTGCTGCCGTCCGCTCACCTTCGCCCGCCGTCTAGTCGCCAACGCTCGCTGCCCACTAAGGTAGTTAGTTTTTATTTATTTCTTAAACAATAATTATATCATTAATTGTTTTGGATTGCTATCCAATTTGAAATCAATTGAGATCCATGGTGCATATAAAATAAGAGTAACATTTGTATGAACTTGATTTACGTGAATTCGTCCCATTTTTTACTCATTACAAAAATGGATCTAACAAAAACTTGTGTATCTAATTCATTTATGGTTGGACTATAAAAGTGAGAAACACTCTCAGGACTCGTATAGCATCTTCTTTCTCCTCTCTGAGTTAGTGAAAAATACAGAAGAATTCAACTTCACGATGTCTTCCAGCTCAGTCCCAAATGGTAATGATGATCAACTTCAACCAGCACTAAAGAAAGTTAAGGTAATTTTCTCTACTTGCTTTCTTCCACATGGAATTTATAAGGCAATAACGAAATTATATTTTTATCTTTACTTTTTTGCTTGTACAACAACATATAAATGAACTTAATTCTTTGTTCCATGCTTCTCTTGCCACTGTGAAAATTGTTCTTTCTAAGTAAACAATTTTTATAGTGTGGTGAAGGTATAGAAACAAGAAAAAAAATGCAGTTCTTTTTTATGACATTATATTTTATTTTCCATTTTCAGGCAAACAATTTCCGCCCTCTTTTCAACAATGGGTCTGGAGGCCAGCTTAATTTCCCGTCACCGACAAGTTTACCAGTTTCCACCTGTTCATTGAACAGTCATATGCTATGGCCCAGTGTACCTCCAGGTGCGAGATTTTGCATCATTTTCTCGTTACATAAAAATGTGCTTTCTTTCCTTGATTTATTTGTCATTAAATTGCTTAAATGTAATGTTGTTTTAGAGTGATTTATTAGTAGCAAAGCTAATTGTTGGATTTAAAATATTTTAATGTATTGCAGGTTTCGAGCCCCAACAACAAAGTCTGTTATACAACCAGCAGACGTTAGGACAGCTGCCTCGGAACCAGCCACAAGCATTGCCTCAGGTTCAACTACGTGATTTCTAGTGTTTGGACCTACTGTCCAAATTTTAAGAGTTACAAGCAAGTGAATTCTAGGGTGTAGACTTTATTTTACAGAGCTAAAATTTCCTCTTCGATTACATATATTTGTTAAAGTTCAGGAGATTTGACCCTGTTGTTTCGTGTTCTCTTACTTCTTAAATGAATCAATTGGTGGAGCATATCAAATTTCTATGCATAAGTTGGATTTTATGACTTGGTAATTTTCTATGTGGTTGATATTTTTTTAATGCTCACTTGTTATTTACCAGGCTTCACAGGATGAGAATCGAAAATTTTCAAATCAAGGTTTTTCAACTGAACAAGAGGCTGCCAGTGCTGGTGTTGTTGGGAAACGTGTAAAGAGATGCATACCTTTGGAGTTATCGTTCAATAACTTTCCTTATTATCTTAGGTAAAAATTTATCAAGTCAATAGTTTGTCACAGTTTTTGAAGCTCTCTTGTTAAAGAAATAGATCTATATGCTTTTTAAATTGCCCATTTCATTGAACTATTTTTGTGAAGATAAATTACTTCCAGAGTTTCATGGAGAAAACCTATGCTTGCAATTTTTGTGTGACATAAACTACTGTGATTTTTACTTTGCTAATATAACATCTTTCGAGTTTAACATTTCCATTGAACTGTTCTTATAGTGAGAGGACAAAGCATCATCTGGTTGCTTCTTACTTCTTGCACATGAATCGTAAAGTGCAAATAAGTCAGCCAAAACTTCAACCTGCAGATAGAGTTTTGTTGTCTGGTCCTGAAGGTACATAAGAAGAATCCTCAGTTTCTGTAATAATGCTGATATTTATTACTTCTGTTATTGACAACAACGGACCCGTGGTATTTTTTAGGTTCTCATGCTTATCAGGAAGCATTAGCTATGGCACTCGCTCACCAATTTGGTGCCATACTTCTCGTGTTTGATTGCGAGATAAATCTCAGTGTACGGATGAAAAAAATCTGCTATATTCTTTAGTCATATATATATATATATATATATAGCTTAAATTTCGTTCTCAGTTTAACCATCACTCTTTACGTTTTGTAGGCTTTATCTACTTTTGGAAGGCAACCATCGGATGAAGTTTTAAGATTTTATATGTACCCTGCACTTGAGTCCTTGGTATATCACTCAACACTGCCTCCATTTTATAGGAAGCCCAAAAGTCGAGCACTCAAGAAAGGTATTCCTCTAGATTGCGGCATTAACGATTTGAGATGTGGTCAAGTTTGAAGATTATTGAATCTAATTATTCACATACTGACGTGCACACTTTCCAATGTAGGTGACAGAGTTATATTTACAGGACTGCGATTTAGCACTATCTACTCAAATATTGCCACTAGGTATTACCCATGCGAACTTGCTCAACATCGATTATGGATTGTTTATGTTTATGCATGTATTCTGCAAGTCTATAGAACATATATATTCCGTAAAACCTGAACTAAGTTGTAACCATGAATTGCTGTTGCTTTAGGTTGAAGAGCTGTGTATTAGTGATTACAGATTCCTGATATGAATGAATTTTGTTTGAACTCTCCCTGTGCATCTCTTTTAGCTTCCTGGCCTTGCATAATGTTTAGGAGCTAGATATTTATTACACATGAAGACTGACCACCTGTATCAATTCTCGTCTTTTCTTCTTCACTGGCCCATTTAATTTTTTTCGTCTACTTGTAATCATCTCGTAAACCACATTGCTCAGAGATCGGCCAGATGAGAACAAACCAGTTGTCGTTCATTATGCATTACATATTATTGAGACTAACAGGAATAGAAAAATGGAAAATGAAAATCTACCATCACAAAATAAACTTTTTAGTGGGAAACTTGCATGATTTGTTTTAGATAGAAAAATGAATATGATGTTAATGTGATTCTTCTTCTTGACTGATAAGCAGCGGCCCTTCTTTTGGCTATCGTGGAAAAATCGTGGTCGTGAATAGTACTTCAAATGAACATGGTGTAAGGTTTGATTTGCCTATTCAGGGTGGGAATGATCTTCGAGGTTTATGTGAAGCAAATCATGGGTATTTTTGTAATGGTAATGTTTCCATCGTTTCTGCAAAGCATTTTCTTTTCTTCTGTGAACTTTAAGGAGTTGGTGTAGATTTTTCATCCTTAACAATTATTCTTTGGCTTCAACTGCTGATCATTATTTCAGGCAATGAAGTTTGTTTAGACGTGGAGGGTGAAATCACGCCTGTATTTACACCAACTAAGGTGAAATGGATGGTGTCAAAAAATGTACCTTATATTAAAATATATATATATATATATATATATATCCATTGTATTTGCCATCGGCTGATAAATTTCTTTTCTTTTTGGGGTTTCCTAGGGTTTCAATTCTAAAGACAAGTTAATAGTATTTGTGAAGAATGTGGAGCATTGCCTAATGGAGAATTTTGAAGGGTATTTTGGAGTAAATATTATGATCAAAAGATTTCCAGAATATGTTTTTGTGATTGGGTCATATATACAACACGACTCTACTAAACAGAAGGTACAAAACAATGTATTTTTTTATTCTTCAGAATGATTTTTGTATATTTAATGTGTTTGTATATTTTATCTTCTACGCATATAATTTATCAGTGAGTTTGTCTTTTATGTATATTTGCCCACAGGAGCACTTCAAACATCTTATTGACCCAAAACAGGTGTTATTAAATGGTTTTTCAAGTGAGATTAAAATTGAAATGCCAGAGGTACCAACGGAAATTCCAGATTATTCTGTTTTTTTTGCAATATTAGTGGATAATTAATTTTAAAACTTTGATCAGGACAAACAACAGTTGGAGAAGTTGAAAAGCCAGCTGATAAGAGATGGCCAACTCCTAAAGGCCAAAGAAAACGTTGAAATACTTAAACATGTAAGATAAGCTGGTGCCCTTTTTTTAATCAATAATAGTCTCAAAAGTGTAATATAATTCTTGTGGCATCAGTTTTGCAATTAAATTACACATTAAAAGGACCACTTTTAAGTAAAGGTACCAAAAGTGCACAAGAAAATTATTTGAGCTTATAAATATATATATATAGGGGGTGGGTTGGGGATTGGGGCTCTAATTAGTCATCGTATGCATATTTGCGTGTTCAGATTAATCATTGAATGCAACAGGTTTTAACTGAGAGCGAGTTGGAATGTGAAGGTATTGAGACAGTACAAGTGACAGACCAAAAGCTTTCTGATGAGAGTACGTTTTCATTATTAATATTGTGGAAGTCTCAAATCAGATCATATGTTCTTTTTTTTGTTTCGACTAACTGAAGCAAGTGATCTCAGATGCAGACAAGGTGGTCAAGTGGGCTCTAGGCCGCCAACTAATGACCCATCAAAGATATAACAGAAACTCGAAGCTTTTAATATCTCGAGAAAGGTATGTTGTCGTCTTGTTGAGTTCTAATATCAGTATGAAAAATGTTAGGTTGTAACTCAAATTTCGCAATTCTGACAGTATTGTGTATGGATTGGACATCTTACGAGCTGTCCAAACTAATGATTCAAGAGTAGATCAGGAGGTAAATGAAGGAAGCCAAGATCAGGTACGAATCTGAAGCTTTTAACCACTTATTCTTTTCACAGAATAGTTTGTTTTTTTCTAATGTTTAATATTGAGGCTCCAAATGCAGGGCATTCCAACTCACAATGTATTTGAAAAAAGGATTTTAGAAGACGTGATACTTCACGATAAGATCAAAATAAAATTTGATGACATTGGAGCCCTTGACGACATCAAGGACTCACTAAAGGAGATCGTCATTTTGCCTATAAAAAGGCCTGGACTATTCCGCAAGGGACAGCTTAGGAAGGTATTTTGCTCCCCGTCTCTGTCTCTCACACACACCATTTTAGAATGCGTTTTTTTATTTAATTACTTCATTTTGTGCTCATATTTCATTGTTTCCAAGTTTTAACATAAAAATGTAATACTCCCTCTGTCCCATTTTGTTCGTCTTTCTAGAGAAGTTTTTTTTCCAAAATAATTGTCATTTTGCACTAATTTATGAGAATTGAGTGTCAAATTTCAATTTTGTCCTATATTTGATTTGCAATAATATGCATTAAATGTCCATGTAAGTAAATAAAAGGGTAAAAATGACACTTTACACATTCGTGTGAAACATGCTAAAACGACAAACAGATTGGGACGAAGGGAATAAGAGAAAACTCTCAAACTTGTCTACGACATTATCCTTACGACTTCTAAGAAGTAATTGCTTCAGAATGTAATATTCACATCTTCTCTGGTCCTCCTTTTACCTGTAAATTGATGGATCTTTGGTGCTTTTGCCAACCATACATGGGGATGTAAGATATCGACTTTTCTGCAGAGCAATGGCCAAAATGCACATTAAAAAAAATTCTTGTAACATGAAAATGTCATAAGACCTCTAAACAATGTTTCCATGACATTATATTCACATTTTCCTTCATGGTCCACTTTTTTGTGTATAGCTTTGCAGGGGTATACTATTATATGGTCCTCCGGGTTCGGGGAAAAGTTTGCTTGCCAAGGCTGTAGCTTCTGAAGCTGGTGCGAACTTGTTTAATATCTCAGCTTCGATCATTGCTTCAAAGGTCAGTAGCATAAAATTTAGTTTACAGTCAACTTTGCAAATTGTACTTGTATCTCACTTTAAATATTATCTTCAACAGTGGAGTGCAGACTCCCAAAATTTTGCGCAGGCATTATCTTCATTGGCTACTAAAATGGCTCCCAGTGTTGTGTTCATCGACGACGTAAGGCTTCTGCAGAAATAGTAATAAATAAATTTACAAGTTAGTCACAATCTTATTCTTTTGTTACTGTTGTGTTAAAGGCTGATAGCCTTTTCCCAAAAGGAATGTCCCGAATTCCTGATAAGCTGGGTAAGATGAAGAATGATTTCATGCTATATTGGGACGGATTGCACTTGAAGGACGAAGAAAGGGTTATCGTGATTGCTGCTACAAACAGGCCTTTTGAACTTGATGAGACTTTTATCAAAAGAGTGCCTTGCAGGTACAACTTTGTTCCGCATTTCCCTTAATATTATTTTGGTTAAATTGCAACAAATACTTTTATTCAATCTTTGATTTGGGATTTAGAGAATCTAGTGGGTTTCAAAATCTTGATTTGTTTTGAGATTTAAGTACGGTAGGGTTTAACTTTATGTCAAATTGATGTATAAGAGTACGTGATGTTATATTACTCTCTTTGTCCCACAAAGATAGTCCGTTTTGCACAGACTAATAAAAACATCATTTATTGAATCCGAAAACCATAATGACTTCATTTATAATGATAAAGAGTTGAATCCCAATATACATTATATTATTGTTGATTGTAATTGTAATGACTTGATGATTGTGTAAAAGTGAGAATAAAATGTGTGAAAAGTGGGTTAATAAAATAATAGTGAGAACAAAAAATCTATATTTGTATTAATGAGTCACTGGAGAGAGTGCGGTTTAGTAAAATGGTAGGGTTTATAAGTATTTGTAGGGTTTATTAAGTTTTTATAAACCAAAATTCTAAAGTAGAACCCAATGTGGATTTCAAAGGATTTTGAAATTCGAAATCCAGTTTTCAAATCACTAATTAGATGTAGATACCAGGTATTTGTAGTTGGGAGTATATTTTTTCTGTAAATAAATCAAACCTCAAGGGTAGTTTATGTGATAACCCCTATAATTTATCTGCTCTGTTTCGTATTTAGAATAATTTTCAACTCACTGGTTATATATATGTTTTTTGTTATGCAGATTAATGGTAAAATTGCCCGACGCTCCAAGCAGATGTAAGATATTAAAAGTGATACTGGAAAAAGAAGAATTGACGGAAGACGTTAATTTCAATGCAATCGCGCAAATAACCAATGGCTTTTCCGGAAATGATCTCAAGGTTCGTACTTCTGTATAAGGCTGTGTTTGGCTCGAATATTCTACAAATTCAATAGTAGATGCGAGAAACACACTTGAAAATGTATGCAAGAGAGCATTAGACGGCCCAATATATCGTATAGAAGTACAAATTCAATACTTGTACTACTATGTTCTGTGTTAGCTGCATATGTTTCGTGCTCTGGTTTCAATATTATACGTCGTAAATGATGAAAACAAGTTCACTTTATGCAGAACCTCTGCATTGCTGCTGCACGTCACCCGATCAGAGAAATAATTTTAAAGGCCAAGGTTGGTTTCTTGCACTTGGTAAATAAGCAGTTTTGAGATATCTGGTTAAATAATTAGAACGAATGAGATCACTTGTTCCAATAAAATAATGGTCTCTTGAAAAAAATGCCATGTCAGCTCATAACGGCTCGTAACCCGTTGTAGCTAGTCAAATGATTAAAAGTTAAAGAGACGGAATTAAATTCAGTTTTACCACGTTTGAATGATAAAGTAGTAAACAGTTCTCTAATGTTCCGTTGATAACAGCTGAAATGCACGGAAGCAGAAGAAGAGGATGCTGACATTCGCCCTCTTAACATGGAGGATTTCAAGTATGGCTTCGGTCAGGTAAAAGGGGTGCCGTCGAATGGGTGGAACAGCGTACACGGTGGTGGTGGTGGTGATTCCGGGGGAAAGCTGTCTGCTAGCTATTACATTTGATAAATTGAAGCTTATGTCTTTTGAATTCTAAAAAATGGTTATGCTTTGTTTCTTTTTGAGTTTAATCTGAGCTAGCTTTTTTGGATTCTTATTGTATAATTATCTTGCTTATTAATTCTTACTTATATATCAACATAATCATTTATGCTTGTATACTTTCTTATAGAGTTGTTAAAACAAACGAGCTTACTCATGTGTTTGGCTCGGGTCATTAGATACTCGATTTACTAACGAGTCGGTTCGAGTTGGACTTGTTAGACTTGATGTAGTAATATTTTTCTCTTGATTACGTTAGGCTCGTTAGTAGATTGTATATTGTTAAGTGAGTTAAGTTGGCTCACAAGCTACCCGTGCTCAACTCGAGAAAATTTTAAAATTTAATCGAGCTGAGCTCAAAAATTGTAGGTTTATTCGGCTCGCGAGCGAGCATAATTTGAGTCATTCAAATTTGGACATTCCTCATCCAATCTCACTCCATTAGAATATCAATTCACCCCTATAATACACATATACACATATTTTTATACAGTCACGTACAATAATAAAATAATACAATATCGCTCTTATTTTGACATAAAGTTTTCCATCCATATTTTCCAATCTCTATCCAAACGCTAATTACCCCATCCACATTTTTCCATCTCCATCCTCATTCAATCCACCACCATCCCAAATTAAACAAATTCTAAATGTTATTATGTTGTTTAAGACATGCAAATCATGTACTATGTGCATTACTTTATAGACAAATGGATATGCTACATGCTATATGTGGTCAACATTACAAGAAGTCAAGTATGAGAGCTAATGTTCAACTATTTCAAGAATGAATAGAGTAGCCCACCTCGTCCACATCGGAGGTTAACCTCCTGATCATTTGGTCACTTTGGTCGTCGTTCAGCCACTTTGGTCGACTAGAAACTTGGTCGGCATCCATCACTCGGGTCATCCAACAACATAGTCGTCATTCAGCCACTCTGGTCATCTGACAATCTTCCTAGTCGTCCACCACTCTGGTTGTTTGACCATCCTGATCGGCCTTTATTCTAGTCGTCCATCAGACCTGGTCATCATCCATCACCCAGGTCGTCCAACTTACAAGTCATAAGTTGTAATATAATACGGAGTAGTAACATATTAAGTCTTATTAGTCAAAATGACAATTCATATAACACATATCATCATATAAAACTATGTTTAATATGGTGTTGACAACACATCAATCTTGTAAAGTTATTTGACCAGAAAGGAGGACCCTAATTCGTGAGAGCCTTTCAATAAAAATTGCTCTCTTATCTCTAGAAATATTCTACACTTCATTCATATGTTCATAACATTTATGTTACAGTTGAGTACTCAAGCCACATCAATCTTCCACAAATCGACTATCAACACGACAGTGCATGACTTTCAAACATACAAGACGTGCACTTAGCTTTGTGTACGACCGTGTTTACGACCGAACACATCATGCACAATAAAAAAAATCAATGCGTAAAAAACTAGACAACTCCCCACATATTACGCTGAGATGTTTGCAAAATCCAGTTATAAAATATAATTCATCATGTGTATATAAACTTATTTGTTAATCTAGTAAAATAATATAATTATTTATAAAATAAATAAATATATTTGAAAGCTTGATTTTTAAATACATTAAACTTATAATTTAAAATAAAAAAAAACGCGTGAATGTGCGAATTTTATTCTCAAATCGATCGATAAAGAACATATTAGAAATTTATGTATGCATACATGAAGTATTGACCTTTTCAATTCATTGATTTAATGCATGAAGTAACATTTTCATTAATTTATGGTATGTTAGAGAATTTTAATTATTAATTAAATTTCAAAGTTGATAAAAATCTCCATCGTTTTAAAAACACAATCAATATTTTAATTACATGTTATATTTAAAAAAAAAACAAATAACTTTACAATTAAACATATAAACTATGCATGCGTAAATTATACCAGAGATGACACATCATTAAAACAAAGTTTCTATTAATATATATGGGAATTAGAGAATTTAAACCTAAATATAACCTTACAAATGTAGAAATTAAAATAATTTAAAGGAGAGAAAGAAGAAGAAGGGGAGGTAAAGTATTTTTGTTATTTAAAGGAGAATGGTAAAATAGAAATAAAAAAAAGTGAGATGTTCTTAATAATCTAAATGTAGGGTTTTAATTTTTGTAATATTTTTTTTTGAATTTTTAAAGTATCTTGATTTTTTTTTTTCAACGCTTTTCTTTTGTTTTGTTAGATGAGGACTTTTCGTGATATATTTCCTTTAATTGAATATAATTGTTTGAAATTGGGATGTAGAATTTTAAAAACAAATTATTTTATAATGGGATGTGAATAATAGTTGTGGTGTGTACAATAAAATTGGGGGTTTGTTTAACCGCCATGGCCATAACATATTAACATTACGGGTTGTGCAGGTTGTGCTTATAACGTGTTTAGGGTACGAGTAGTGACATCTATATCTATATTATATATTTGCAAACCTCTAAAGTGACACATGTCACAACCACACCCTTCTATCTAGCCTCTTCCTTCTCCAAATCTCTCCATTTCAAAATTCCTCAATTCTTATTCATTTTAACTTTCATCTTTTCATCTCAACCCTCCATTTTAAGTTTTAATCTCAACCCTACATTCTTATTTCTAGATCTAAATATGTAATTTCTATTAGTTACAAATTCATTCTCAATGTTTGTGTGCATCTCTTCCTTTCATTCTTCTCGAGTATGAATATGTTTCTTCCTTTCATTCTTCTCGAGTATGACCATGTTTCTTCTCAAAGTAAGAAAATCAAAAGTCTCATATGCCAATTAATTTATATAATTTTCTTCTTTTAAAGTCACCATGTTTTCTTTTCTACGATTCAATGTTCTTTCTATTGATATGATTACAGACATGAAGATCATTAGCAATTTGGGTTTATGGGTATAAGGCTTTCACCAAATCTGGTATTATGTGAGTCCGTTTAATTAATTTCGTCACTAATATTTTTCTACAATTCAGTTTTAATTTGTTTTGCAGGTAAATCATATAAAACTTAAGACAATGACAATATTAAAGAGAAGAAAATTTAGATCATCTTTTTGTTTATTGTTTCTCAAATTGTAATGTATATAGGTTTATGAATTAGGAGTTGTAATTTCTTGAATCCGTGATGATCAACATTTAAACAATCTTACGAATTTATGTAAAAAAAAAAAATCGAAATGTATATTTAGTGTCTTTGAATTGACATGTATGGATAGTTTAATTTTTTTAAGAAATATTACGAAATGCATAAGCGCATAATTCCATATATGTTTATTCTTTAAGGGGATGTTTACTTTTGGTTTTAAAAATCAGGTTTTGGATTTCAAGATCCAAAACCCGTTTTACTTCGGGATTTAAAAACCGGTTTTCAAAATCCACTCAAAATCACCCTTATCAAACATATTGATTTGACATAAAGTTATATCTATATAATATTACTCCAATCATTATATTCTTTTTCTACAATAATATAATACATTTAATCAACTAATCATTATAATCTCACCAAACAATAATATAAATGCAGTAATTTCATATAATATATTTCATTATTAATTTTTTTTAAAAAGGTATCTAAAAATAATTTTTGTTCTTCTATTCTTCAGAATAATTTAAAAGTATATGCCACAATTTATTATTAATAATAATGATATAATAATTAATTTGTATGTAAATAATTTTCAACTATTCCATAAAATATAATTTGACTTTATGAATATTTATTTTTGTAACCATTATTATAAATTCCTTAAATTATGATATAATAATTAATTCCTTAAATTATGATATAATAATTTGACTTTATGAATATTTATTTTTGTAATCGTTATAATAAATTCCTTAAATTATGTTAATTAATTAAGTTAATCAGTAATTAATGATAATAAAGATTTAATAATTTAAAAATTCAACCAGTTTTTTTTATTCACATTAACCTTTTTTTTGCATTAAATGTATAACAATGACAATATCAAAGGATTGAGAGCAAGTATTTTTAAGCTTATTTAGGCAAAGTCACCATCATTTTTAAAATTCTACATTTTAAAATCTATTAATTCTTATTATCTTTATGGATTAAGTTTTAATTTAAATTCTTTATGATATATGATCTCTCACACACACACACATATATATAAATATGATGTTTAGGAATATATTTCAATAAGTTAAACTTGAATAAATAGAATTAGTCGTTAATGAATGGAGACAAAATGAAATATTTGCGTAGTGGAGATTCTGACGTACGTTGTAGGGTAATTTGGAATTGAACCTCTCATTTCGATTTTTTTCTTTGAGATTTTATTTTATTTTTATATTGTACATTATTTTTATGTTCGTAAATATGGTATATACAACCTAATTAATTAGTGCATGAAATGAATAGTGGTAAGTGGCTAGCACTATGAAGTTTGCATGCGTAAAAATGACGCAATTAACCCCTAAAAACGACATGCTTAGGAATATTTTTTAATAAATCAGTGATATATCCAATGGTTAGTATATTTTTCCTTTTTTATTTATGGGTTAATTGAATTTTTTTTACCACCTTTAGCTTATTTATCAATTACATTATATTCTTTTTTTCTTTGCAATTTGATGCACCATATTTTTATGTTTTACAATTCGATGCACCAATATATTTTTCGATGCACTAATATTTATGTTGCAGCATTAATCAAAATCATAATTATTCCTCTATTGTCTTAGAAAAAATTCCTCTGTCGAATTGCAAAGAAAAAAAAATGTTGTAATTAAACATTTATTTATTGACAAATTCTTCTATACAATTGAGTGGATAGATACGTACACTTGAATTTTAATGTTCAATTTACCCAATTTAATATTTAACCTCAATATTTGACTCAATTCATTGAAACTCAATTTCAATTGCATGTATAGGTGCAACCAATCACATCCAAATATCACCTTATTTATTTATGCAATCAACATATATTATCTATTTATAATTCTAAATACATGTATTTATGTTATAGAAAATTTAGCATGTGCAATTTATGAGTAATTTTTAAATCTTACTACAACTATAATATTTTAATAGGTACATTTTGTGTTGAATCTGTCAAGACTATACACACGCGTACGTTTTGGTATATCTGAACAAATGCTTCAATTATTTTATTTCATCTTACGGAAGAATAATAACTTATTTTCTTTCATGTATGAAGTCAACGACTCTGAGTAATCGAGAATGGTTAGAAAATCTATCATTTCACAAAAATGTGGTGGATTATATATAATTGACAAATAAAAGCTATATACAAAAAGAAAAAGACTTAGAGCTATAAGTTTACAAGTTGACCCAAAGGGTTGAGCGCCATTAAAACATTGCACAAAAAATCTCTTCTTACGTATAAAACTCGGGTCAGAAAAAATGTACATTCCTCTAAACCAACCAAAATGATAACACACAAAGCAAACCTAAAATGACTAAAAACATAATTGAACCTCAACTCACGCAAGGACTCATGGAGGACTCACTGTGAATTATCAATAATTGGTTAGTTTGTATGATCATGTTTTATGTCATTTTAAATATGGAGTAATATTTTACTATTTATATTAATTATTACTAAATACGTCTAAGAAGCGCGGGTTACACTTTGACCTTTTTAATAGGGTTAATTGCAAATTAAATCACCACCTTTCTTTGAATTGCAATTTAATCTAAACCTTTGAATAATTGCAAATTAAATCACCATCTTTCAATATTGTTGCAATTTAAACTTTTAGACAATACCATTTGTGTCCGAATTTAACATTTCGAGATTAGATCGAAATAAAAAAAACAATGTTGTATCATTAAAGAGATGTCACATAACCTAGATACATTAGATTAGGACACAAATGAAACTATCAAGAAGTTTAAATTGCAACAATATTGAAAGATGGTGATTTTATTTGCAATTATTCAAAGGTTTAGATTAAATTGCAATTCAGAGAAAGGTGGTGATTTAATTTGCAATTAACCCTTTTTAATAAGTGCGGGTTGCACCCACGCCTATGACTAAAACGAAAAAGTATCCTATTTTTGTTACATTTTGAAGACCAGGTTTTAAAACTGTTATGTATTAAAAAAATCTGTCATGTATCTTTCAATATTTATTTAATATTTATAATTCATGTTTTATTAAGTTTTTTAATAAGTAGATATTGAAAAATAAATAAAATGGCTTACTTCAACTTAGAAAAAATCTCTAAATTTCATAAGTATTGTATTTCTCAATTCTTAATTTCACAATTACTTTCTTTTTCTTGGTTTTTCAGTTTCTTACCTCTTTTGACACTCTATTTTTATTAACTAATTTGATGCTTATTATTTTGCCTATTAAAATATGATTTTATATTTTGATTTAAACTAATCCTAAAAATTATTAATAGAGATAATGTTAAATAGTATTATTTGTTAGAGATTTTATTGTATTCTTAGAATATATCTTTTATGATTTGGTCTTCCTATAATTGTGGAAGTTTGTTGTAGACTTTGTAAATCTCACTATTATATATTTCAGAATACTCAATCACCAGATTACGGTGATTTTCCTCTCAATTATTCTTTTCCAAAATATGTATTCTACATATTCTGTTATGGTATCAGCCTAATATTACCGATCCTAAACCCTAATTCTTTTCTTTCGCTTCTACATCCGATTCTCTCTTCCTCCCACTGCACGGACTGGTAGCCTCCGTCCAGTTTTCCTTCTCGTCGAGTGTTATATCAAGGACTGGTCCCCTCCTTCATCTCTCTCGATCGACAAGATGACATCCTCCGCCACCGATCCTCTTCCGGTGACGACGATGATTAATATGATGCAAATCAAGCTTGAAGCGTCCACTTATCTTATGTGGCGTCGTCAAACTATTCACATGGCCGAATGCTTCGATATACTCGGGCATCTTGACGGCACTTCTCCCTCTCCCGCGGCCACTGTACCGGCGGTTGCACCTGCTGTTGATCCGACACCGAATCCGGAGTATACGACATGGCGACTCAAGGACAAACGGTTGCTCAGCGTTTTGTACACCTCTCTATCCCCTGATGCCGCGTCTGAAGTGATTGATTGCACCTCTGCAAATCAGGCATGGGTGGCGCTCGAATCTGTTTATGCCTCATCTTCACGATCGCATCAATTACGTGAAGAATTGTTATCTCTCCGTCGCGGTGATCTGTCTGTGGAGGAGTATGGGTGCAAGTTTAAACATCTCTGTGACCAGCTGCAAGCAATTGATCGTCCGATTGATTCATCTGATAAAGCTCACTGGTTTTTACGTGGGTTAGGACTTCAGTTTGCGGGTTTTGCCGATACCCGTATGGCTATGTCTCCGATCCCCGCGTTTCGTGACCTTTTGCACCAGGCTGTGCAATTCGACATGATGATGAAGTCGATGGAAGGGCCTTCTCATGCACCTGCGGCGTTTTCTGCTACTCGAGATGGGCAGCCTTCTTCGGCTGGGTCCAGGCAGGTGTCCCGATCCCAGAACCGTGGCCAATCTCAGTCCCAGCAGCAGTCCAGGCCGTCAGGTTTTTCTGGTAATGCGGGTGGCTCTGGCAGGCGTGATGGGCAGCCCTCTGGAGGTGGTTTCCGTCGTCCTTTCGTGCCTAAATGCCAACTCTGTCGTGGGGAGCACTACGCAGATAAATGCCCCAGGTATCTGAATGCTATTGGTTCGAACTCTGCTGCAAATCTTGCTGAAGCTTTCACCTCGACTTGCAACGTCTCAAACTCTACCCCTGATTGGTATCTCGATTCCGGAGCCTCCGCTCACATGACGAACCAACTGTCCGCCCTTGACTCTCATGAGTCTTATTCTGGTAACGGTTCTGTTATAGTTGGTAATGGTAATGCGTTGAATATTTCTCATATTGGCACTACTAAACTTTCAGACGATGTTAAGTTGTTAGATGTACTTGTTGTACCTCATATCACAAAGAACCTCCTATCTATTAGTAAATTAACTGCGGATTATCCTGTCGATGTTATTTTTTCTGATAAATTCTTTGCGATCCAGAACCGACTCACAAAGAAAATACTGGCTCAGGGAAGGTGTAATCAGGGGCTTTACCTACTTGATCGGGGTGTTCCAGCTTTGGTTACAGCAATTCGGGTCAGGAGATTGAAAGCTAGCTTTGACTTGTGGCATTTGCGTTTGGGGCATGTCCCGTTTTCAGTTATCTCATTGTTAAATAAACAGGGTTGTTTATCTGTTACTTCAGTTTTACCAAACCCTCGTTTATGCTCTTCTTGCCAGTTGGCCAAGAGCAAACGTTTACCATTTATGTTGAATGAAAAACGAGCTACTGCTGTTCTTGATTTAATTCATTGTGATTTGTGGGGTCCAGCACCTGTTTCTACATCTGATGGCTTTAAGTATTATGTTGCCTTTGTCGATGATTTTTCACGTTTTTCCTGGATATATCCATTACGTGCTAAGTCAGAATTTTATGATGTATTTGTTCGATTTCATGCCTTTGTCTGCAATCAATTTTCTCGAACTGTGAAGATATTTCAGTCTGATGGTGGTACTGAGTTTGTAAATGGGAGGGTTCGTCACTTTATGCACGAGCATGGTATACATCATCGAATTTCATGTCCATATACACCTCAACAAAATGGCAGGGCTGAACGTAAACATCGTCACATCTCTGAAACTGGGTTGTCCATGCTTTTTCATGCACATGCTCCAGCTTCTCTTTGGTTTGATGCCTTTGCTACTGCAGTATATGTTATTAACAGGCTTCCATCTGCGATACTTGATAATATTTCTCCCTTTCAGGTATTATTTGGATACTCGCCTAGTTATGATACCTTTAAACCATTTGGATGTCGTGTTTATCCTTATCTTCGGGATTATGTTGCTCACAAATTAGAACCTCGCAGTCGGCCGTGCATCTTTCTTGGGTATAGTAGTACTCAGAAGGGGTTTCGTTGCTTTGATCCAGAGTCTTCTCGAGTTTTTATCACTCGCCATGCTCAGTTTGATGAGCTCTATTTTCCATTTTCTCGAGCTCCATCTCTCACACAGGTCACTGATTTGGATATCTCGACTTTTCTCGACATCTCCTCTGATTCCCCTTTGGCTCCTGTTTCGGCACCTATCAGACAACCGCATCGGTTTTCTGTTGATCATGATACTCGTCCTCCCTCGCTGGTTCATGATGAACTGGTTATGCCGCCACATGTGCCTGATCCTATTATAGCGCATGTTCCCGACGTTGGGCCTCCTGTTCCGCCTCCTGTTCCGCCTCCAGCTCAGAACTTGCCACTTGTATCCACTCATCCCATGATCACCCGAGCTCGTGTTGGGACATTTAAACCTCGTTATCCAGTCGACTTCGCTTCTTCGGCTCTACTCTCTGCACTTGTTACCACCTCTGAGCCTCGTGGTTTCAAGTCTGCTGCTAAGCATTCCCACTGGCTTGCTGCTATGCAAGAGGAGATTGATGCACTTCGTTCGAATTCCACTTGGGATCTGGTGCCTCGTCCATCTGGAACGAACATAGTTGGTTCAAAGTGGGTTTTTCGTACGAAATTTCTGGCAGATGGTTCGATTGAACGTCACAAGGCTCGTTTAGTGGCGCAGGGCTTCACTCAGATTCCTGGTTTGGATTTTCATCATACATTTAGTCCTGTTGTGAAGGCAGCTACAGTTCGGATAGTCTTGGCATTATCGGTTCAGCATGGGTGGCCTCTTCATCAGCTTGATGTCAAGAATGCTTTCCTTAATGGAGTTCTTGACAACCCTGTCTTCATGTCTCAGCCTCCTGGCTTTGTTGATCCTCAACATCCTGATCATGTTTGTCGCCTTAAGAAGGCTCTATATGGCCTTCGCCAGGCCCCTCTTGCCTGGTACCAGCGTTTTAGCACATTTCTGTTCAGCTTGGGCTTCTCTCAGAGTCGTTCTGACTCGTCTCTCTTTCATCTGCATCAGGGTAATTCTATTATTTATCTCCTTTTGTATGTTGATGATATCATTGTTACAGGCAATGATTCTGCTGCCCTTCGTCGCTTTATTGCTCGTACTGGTGACGAATTTGCTATCAAGGATCTTGGCTCTTTGAGTTATTTCCTTGGCCTTGAGGTCTCCTCCACTGACGCTGGTTTGTTTGTTGGCCAGACCAAGTATGCACTTGACATCCTTGAGCGTGCAGACTTGGTCGAGGCTAAACCTGTCTCAACTCCCTTAGCAACAGGTGAATCACTTGTCAGCACAGGTCCTACGTTCAAGGATCCCACCCTATATCGATCGCTTGTTGGTGCTTTGCAGTATTTAACTATCACTAGACCTGATCTCTCGTATGCTGTAAGCTCTGTGAGTCAGTTCCTCCAGTCTCCAACGGAGGACCATTTTCTGGCAGTTAAGCGTATCCTTCGCTACGTGAAAGGTACAATTCATTTCGGTTTATCCTTCACTAAGCGCTCGGATATTTCCATTCTGGCCTATTCTGATGCAGACTGGGCTCGCTGCATTGAGACTCGTCGTTCGACATATGGGTACTCTATTTTTCTTGGAGGTAATCTTGTATCCTGGAGTGCCAAGAAACAACCGACTGTTTCTCGCTCTAGTTGTGAATCTGAGTACCGTGCTATGGCCAATGCTGCGGCCGAACTTGTTTGGGTTATCAATCTTCTGAAGGAACTTCGAGCTCTTCCTTCTACTCGGCCTACTCTGTTATGTGATAACAAAAGCGCCATCTTTCTGAGTCAAAATCCTGTTGCACACAAGAGAGCCAAGCATATAGATTTGGATTATCACTTTGTTCGTGAGCTAGTGTCTTTGGGCAGAATTTCTACCGGGTTTGTCCCATCTCATCTACAGCTAGCAGATATCTTCACTAAGAGTCTTCCGCGTCCAGCCTTTGAGTTTTTACGTTCCAAGCTTTGCGTGTGTCTTCACCCCACGCAGCGCTTGACGGGGGGTAATAGAGATAATGTTAAATAGTATTATTTGTTAGAGATTTTATTGTATTCTTAGAATATATCTTTTATGATTTGGTCTTCCTATAATTGTGGAAGTTTGTTGTAGACTTTGTAAATCTCACTATTATATATTTCAGAATACTCAATCACCAGATTACGGTGATTTTCCTCTCAATTATTCTTTTCCAAAATATGTATTCTACATATTCTGTTAATTATCTTTTGTTTTCTGCAATTGAAATAATGTACGAAAGCATGGTTCAATCACCCACAATTTGGGTGCGTTTTTATTTTATAGTCTTAAAATTCTTATTGCATTGTAGTGTGCGATTTTTTGTGTCAATTTTCTGGGCAGATTGAAGGCCAGATTAAATTCTTGAAAAGATCAATGGAAGACAAAGTGATTATCTGAAAGATAAAATTGTGTAAATATTGAATAAATTACTCTTTTTCTCTTTCTTGATCTGAATTATCGTTTCTTCCATGTTAGGATTTTGGCTTTGAGGTGGATTGAGTAAATTGTTGGATGCCGATTGTATTGTTTTTTTTGTTTTTTTTTGTTAGAGTTGTTATTGTGAAATTTTATTTAAATCCATAAGTATGACTTCTATGAAGATTAAGTGAAAGAGAAATTATTTCAACACCATGGACGAAAGAAGTAAATTGGTAATTTTGTTGCGGAGATGGTTTATGAATTGTTTCTCTATCTGTTTAGATATAAACATTGATTAACTTTAGAATTACTAAATTGAATTGATATTTGATTTTATTTCTTTTGCTTTAAAACACATCAGTATAATAAACATGTTCATGTAAAATGTTATGTTTCTTTTTTATCTCTTTGTTGACTATATTTGATCTATTTAAAATAGGGTTGTTAGTACAATTAATATGAGAGTCATCACAAATGTCAAACACATGCCATCTAAAAAAAACCAAAACACAATATCATTGCATCCAATCACATGCAATTTAACAAAAAAATATGTATTGATTTTATATTCCATTTTTTATATATACAATTTAATATTTAACAAAAAAATATGTATTGATTTTATATTCCATTTTTTATATAGTACAATTTAATTTATATTACTACAATTTTTTATTTTTTATATTTTTAATAGAATAAATTTTTTACAAATGTATACATGTTCCAAATATATTTTTTTAATTAATAAATTAAAAATATATTATAAATTTATTTCAATCCCGCGTAAAACGCGGGTCTTACACTAGTTCTACTATAATTTTCTAACACAATATATTTAAATCATGAACCCCATCATGAACCCCGTCCTCATCCTCACAGCGTGAATCAGAACAAAAAAAGTGAGGTATTCTACTTCTTAATAATATAAATTAAAATTCACTATAAAAAAAAAAATAAAATATATATATATATATATACACGACATTCAAAAAAAATGTCCAATTTGTAATATTAATTATTTTTTTAATCCAAAATTATCTAAAATATTTTAAACTGACCCAAAAAATAAAAGTCAAAATTTATTAAGAGTTAAATAATCATTCCTTAAAGTTCAAAATATGAGCAGACATTTCTTTAAATTGGGCTTATTATAGGGCTCGTTTATTTAGTGGATGATGTAAATCTACTAAGCAAACGAGCCCAAATCAAATGGACGTATAACACGCTAGGGTTAGAGTACGAGTAGTGACATTCTTCTAGAACTTTCGATATATATATTAAACCTGAACTCCATCCTTAGCTTGAATAATAAACACTCAGTGCTGCCCAGCGTCGTGGTCCGGAGAATCAACCAGCTCACTGCCTTGATGCATCCTCAAGGTCTGTCCATCAATTTATCTCTATTCATTTCTTTATTTTTTTAGAGTTGATTTGAATTTCATGTGTCAAAAATGTTGAAATTGATTTCATCGAAAAAGTGTGGGTTTATTTTGTTTTTCTCCGTAGGGCTTCATATCTGTAAGGTGTTTGTTCATTTTTATTGCGGATTTTGTATCTATACAACTGGATAGTCCGTTCGATTCTGTTCAATTAAACAGCTATTAGCATAATTAAGTATAAGACTTGAATTTCATGAATTCTTAATCGTTATTGCAGGATTCGTTTCATGAACATATATATGGTTATGATGCTTATTCACTGTTCCAAATCTTATATCTGGAATATCTTCGAGAGCTCGTAAACTCGAAGATGCAATTAGGGCCACGGAGGATGTTACGAATGTTAAGTTTTAGCATGCAATTATTACTGTGAGTGCTTTGGGTAGCTTAATTGTTCATCCTTTGTTTATCTACATAGCATCATTTTCAATTTAATCATGTCTATTACCATTCTCGTTTTTAATGTTTGGCGTCAAATAGTTTCACTGTTACGCCATGGAAACAAATTGTTGAGTTATAAATTCTTTTCTCTTATAAGATAGATCTTTTTTAATTAAAACAATCTTGTAGATGCGTCTAAGCCTATGATATATTTTTAAGTTATGATGCATAACAGGATGTATAGGTAATGCATCTACACCTATGATTTGACATAAACCACTCTGATTACTTTGTTAATATAACATCTTTTGAGTTTAATATTTCCATTGATTTGAGAAAATGCTTGTGGCAGTAATTGTGGATGTCTTTGTTGTATATGTGGTTGCAACCGGTTATGAGGCAGTTGTCCTAGCATCTGCTGGTTGTATAACGGACTTTGTCGTTGGGGCTCGAAACCTCCAATACATTGAAATATTTTAAATCCAACCATGAGTTTTGCTACCAAATTTTACTAATAAATCACTCTAAAACATCATTACATTTAAACATTTTAATGACAAACAAATCAAGTAAAGAAAGCACATTTTTATACTTACAAAATCTCGCACCCAAGAGGTACACTGGAGTTAACTCATATACAATGGCCCAGTGTACCTCTTGGGTGCGAGATTTTGCATTGTGCTTTCTATTTATTTGTCATTAAATTGCTTAAATGTAATGTTGTTTTAAAGTGAATTAGTAACATTTGGTAGTAAAGCTTGTTCGATTTACAATATTTTAATGTATTGCAGATTTTCTAGCCCTAATGACAAATTTCCGTTATCCAATCAGTAGATTCTAGGACAGTTGACTCGAAACCAGCCGCAACCTCATGTACAACAAAGACATCCAAAATTACTGCCACAAGCATTGCATCAGGTTCAACTACGTGATTTCTAGTGTTTGGACCTACTGTCCAAATTTTAAGGGTGTAGACTTAATTTATCAAGTCAATAGTTTGTCACAGATTTTGAAGCTCTCTTGTTAAAGTAATAGATCTATGTGCTTGTTTAAATTGTTCATTTGATTGAACTATTTTTGTTTAAATTGTCCATTTCATTGAACTAAAATTGTTGTCCGACTCTCTTTGTCGTGTCAATCACAATACGCCATGGGAACAAATTGTTGAGTTGTAAGTTCTTTTCTCTTTTAAGATAGTTTGCTAATTTCAAATATAGGAAGGGCTTTAAAAATATTTAACGTGAAGACTGCAGTGAAAAAGGAGTGTTAAAAGACTGTATGTGTTAATTACAAATCTAAAGGGCTTTAAAAATATTTTGTGTGAAGACAACATTGAAAAAGGAAGGGAATATTGAATGGAATGTAATCCTGTATAAAAAGATTGCATGTGTTACTTACGACGATTTCTGAGTTAGTTGTAATGATTAGTTTATGTCAAATGACCGTCAGTGTACGTATGTAAAAATCATCTCAATTCTTTAGCTTAAATTTTCATCTTCAGTTTTGCAGTTTAATTTGTCGTTGGGGCTCGAAACCTGCAATACATTAAAATATTTTAAATTCAACAATTAACTTTGCCAAGCAATTTAATGACAAACAGATTAAGCAAGGAAATAGCACATTTTTATACTTGATTTATGTAACGAGAAAATGATGCAAAATCTCGCATATCATATGATTTAATATGGAGGTTGAACAGCCAATGAACTGGTATAAACTTGAAAATTTGTCGGTGAAGGGAAATTAAGCATCTCCAGACCCATTGTTGAAAAGAGAACGGAAAATTATTTTTCTGAAAATGACAATGTTTTATGCATTATTTTTCGGGCAAACACTTTCCGTTCTCTTTTCAAAATGTATTTGGAGCCAAATTCTTAATTTCCGTTCACCAACAAGTTTACCAGTTTCCACCAGACCAGTTCATTGTTTGTTCAACCTCCGTTGACTCATATGCTATGGCCAAGCGTACCTCTAGATGCAAAAACGTGTTTTTTTCCCTCTATTTATTTGTCATTAAATTGCTTAAATGTAATTTTGTTTTAATGTGATTTATTAGTAAAAACAATTTTTGGATTTAACAACTAGTGAATTCAAGGGTGTAGACTTTTTTTCACAGATCTATAAGTGAAATACTAAAATTTATCAAGTCAATAGTTTATCACACTTTTTGAAGCTCTCTTGTTAAATAAATTTGTAAGTTGTTTAAATTGCCCATTTCATTGAACTATTTTAGTGAAGATATATTACTTCCAGAGTTTCATGGAGAAAACCTACTCTTGCAATTTTTGTGTGACATAAACTACTTTGATTTTTACTTTGCTAATATAACATCTTTCGTGTTTAACATTTCCATTGAACTGTTGTTATAGTGAGTTGACAAAGCATCATCTGGTTGCTTCTTACTTCTTGCACATGAATCGTAAAGTGCAAACAATGCAGCCAAAGGTGAAACTATGCTTCTTATATCTGTAATATCTTCCTTTCTTTCGATATGCTCGTAAACTCAATGATGCAATTAGGGCCACGGAGGATGCTAAGAATATGAAAGGATAAGGTATGAAGTAGTAGTTACAAGTCATGATCTTTTTGCTTGAATTTTCCAATTGGTTCTATATGCTTTACGAATGCTAAGTTTTAGTTGGCCCCATGTTCTTCTCTAGATCTTTCTTGTACATTTATTAAAAAAAATTGTACATTTATTAAAAAAAATAGAGGGAGTATAAAGTATAAAATAAAAAATAAAAATAATGAATGAAAGAATGTGAAATAGAAAAATATATACTCTAATTGGAGAGTGAGACCCACTTTTGAGGTAGAAGAGTGGTAGAGTGCATTGGAGGGGGTATAAATTTTTTGAGATAGGAGTAGAAAACTTTTGAGGTGGCACACATGTGTTAAACTTAAAACCCAAAAATCCTCACTAGCACTGGAGATGCTCTAAGGTGTTTGTTTATTTTTATTTGCTGATTTTGTATCTATACAACTAGATAGTCTGTTCGATTCTGTTCAATCAAACAACTATTGACATCATTAATATAAGTGACTTTCTTTGTTAAAGAAGCAAAGTCAATTTTCTGGTTGCTTCTTACTTCTTGCACATGAATCGTAAAGTGCAAACAATGCAGCCAAAGGTGAAACTATGCTTCTTATATCTGTAATATCTTCCTTTCTTTCGATATGCTCGTAAACTCAATGATGCAATTAGGGCCACGGAGGATGCTAAGAATATGAAAGGATAAGGTATGAAGTAGTAGTTACAAGTCATGATCTTTTTGCTTGAATTTTCCAATTGGTTCTATATGCTTTACGAATGCTAAGTTTTAGTTGGCCCCATGTTCTTCTCTAGATCTTTCTTGTACATTTATTAAAAAAAATTGTACATTTATTAAAAAAAATAGAGGGAGTATAAAGTATAAAATAAAAAATAAAAATAATGAATGAAAGAATGTGAAATAGAAAAATATATACTCTAATTGGAGAGTGAGACCCACTTTTGAGGTAGAAGAGTGGTAGAGTGCATTGGAGGGGGTATAAATTTTTTGAGATAGGAGTAGAAAACTTTTGAGGTGGCACACATGTGTTAAACTTAAAACCCAAAAATCCTCACTAGCACTGGAGATGCTCTAAGGTGTTTGTTTATTTTTATTTGCTGATTTTGTATCTATACAACTAGATAGTCTGTTCGATTCTGTTCAATCAAACAACTATTGACATCATTAATATAAGTGACTTTCTTTGTTAAAGAAGCAAAGTCAATTTTCTGCTTCATGTTTTTATTGAATATTTTTTCGCATTAACATGAAATAAGTGTAAGTATTTTAAATGTACTAATGGCCGATTCATTTGCTGATTACATTTTTGTGTGACATAAACCACTCTGTTTTTTACTTTGTTAATATAACATCTTTTGAGTTTAATATTTCCATTGATTTAAGGCAATGCTTGTGGCAGTAATTGTGGATGCCCTTGTTGGTTGTAGCTGGTTTCGAGTCAACTGTCCTAACGTCTGCTGGTTGTATAACATAATTTGTCGTTAGGGCTCAAAACTTGCAATACATTCAAATATTTTAAATCCTACAATTAGCTTTCCTACTAAATTTAACTAACAAATCACTTAAAACAACATTACATAGCAATTTATTGAAAAATAAATCAAGGAAATAAAGTATATTTTTATACTTATAAATACAATCTATGTAACGAGAAAATGATGGCACGGTACACTGTGCTATTGCATATGAGTTAATGGAGGTTGAACAATCATTCAACTGGTGAAAATTGGTAAATTTTTTGTGAATGCTTTTGGTGAATGCTTAATTCCCCTTTACAAACTAGTTTACCAATTTCCACCATTTCATTGGTTGTTCAACCACACCGTTAACTCATATGCTATGACCAGTGTACCTCCAGGAGCGAGATTTGCATCGTTTTCTCTTTACATGAAGTGTATTTGTCAAATATAAAAATGTGTTCTTTCCTCTATTTATTTGTCATTATATTTCTTAAATGTAATGTTGTTTTAAAGTGAATTAGTAAAATTTGATAGGGTAGCAAAGCTAATTGTTGGATTTAATGTATTGTAGGTTTGAAGTTTCAACATCAAATTCCGTTATAGAATCGGTAGATAGTGTAGACTTTTTTTACAGAGTTATAAGTGAAATACTAAAATTTATATGTCACAGTTTTTGAAGCTCTCTCGTTAAAGAAATAGAATTGTATGCTGTTTAAATTGCCCATTTCATTGAACTATTTTTGTGGAGATACTTCCAGAGTTTCATGGAGAAAACCTATGCTTGCAATTTTTATGTGACATAAACTAAGGTGATTTTTACTTTGCTAATATAACATCTTTCGAGTTTAACATTAACCGGTGGATGCTATATCTGGAACCTACATATCTCCCCCAAGGTACGCATTTTTATTTGGAAATTAGGTTGGAGAGTCTTGGCGACGGAGGCTATTCTATGTAGGAGACATATTACGATGCCCATGCGCTACTCTTTTGTTCTGCTGTTAAAGGAACAAGTTTAATTCGGTAAAAGGCCAATTCTATTCATTGGTGGAGAATATGTGGTACTTGTATGCGAGTGTGGGCTATTTGGAGGGAACGATGTGCACTGAAACACAACCCCAGCTTCAAAAGAGGAGGGGAACTGATCCCCAAATATTCCTTCTCTGTGTTAAGTATATCACACATATGCGTGCACATGAATGTATCTGATAAGGAAGTTAGTAAATTGTAACAAACTAGTTCTAGAAAGGTCGAATAGATGCTATGAAGGGCAGCTCAAACAATGTGAGCATATAAATATCACACTCTATATACCAAAACTCTTGTGAATGAAATATAGCTTCAATAACTGGGTTTGGTTCGGGTTTACTCTGATTCAACGAGAAATGATAGAAAATATGTGCAAAGAGATCAAAAATGCTGGGTGGTGTAGGATTAACTATCTTCTGCGCCCGATGGACGGACCTGGATTAATACGTAATCGTACTTTCGATGGATGTTTCCGGTAAGAAATTGTCATACCATTGTTTCAAATTTAATTATGAGGAATAAACACATTCATCCATCTTATATATATTTTTTTGTAAAGTTTAATTTGTACATAATACATTGTGTCTTAATAATCAAAATACATATAAATTCAGTTTATAAAAGGAAAACAATTCACATACAAGTTACAACCAAGGGTTTATGGCTTAGCAACATACAAAAATTAAATGTGTTCAATGTATAATCACGGTATAAAAAAACAAAGTGAGTGCATTTAAATTATTATCTTATCAAAATTGACAAAATTTCTAACTAATCCAAATCGTAATGGAAGAAAATTATTGTTTTACAAAATTTATTACTTAATTGAGTAATAATTTATGAAGGTATTATTTAATTATGACATGCCTAAAAACTGTAGATTTGGTAACTTATACAAAAGTTTGGGAGCAGAGTGAAAATTTCAGATTTGATCGTTCTAGAATGAGTGATACTACTCTTACATCCCATAAATTATAAGCACACTAACATAATTTTTATTAGAAAATTAGATACAAGTACGTGAAATGACTAAGTTATCATTTTTTAAGGTAAATTGTGTATTTTTAATACTAGTTGCACCATCTTTCGACTGTAATAGAGGCTGAATCAAAGCACATACAACTGAATTAAGGTCGAACATTTTTTTGTTAATTTTCACCAAGTGTTGTTCGACTATTTCAAACGTACAAATCATTTATTTTGTGCATTACTCTATGCCCAAAAAAATGTGTTACAATGCACAAACTTTCAGCTGAACCAATATACAAGACGTGCACATAGCTCTGTGTACCACCGCATTTATGAATGAACATATCATACACAGTAAAACAAATCACTGCATAAATTTCATTTTTCATTTTTTAATGCAATTGAATCACATTGTATTCTCGTATGATTTGTATGTACAAGAACCACTTCAAAGTTCAAACCATACAAAAATTCAAGAATTTAAACATATATATAAACCTTATAAATATAAAAATAAAAATAATTCAAAGGAGGTGAAGAAGAAGAGGGAAAGTGTGTATTTTGGGTGAATAGTGAAATAGAAAGAAAGTGGAGTGTCCTTAATAATATAAATTAGAATTTAATTTTTTATCGAAATGTGATTAATTTGGGGTGTGTTTGTAAAATTTTGGGGGTGTATTTATAACACTAGAGTTAGAGGACGAGTAATGATTAATTTTTAAGGTGTGCTTATAAGATTTTAGTGTGTGCTTATGTGTGTACAGTAAAATTGGAAGTTTGTTTAGCCGTGGCCATAACATTACGGTGTGTGCTTATAGCTTTAGGATTAGGGTACGAGTAGTGACATCCTTCTAAAATTTTCTAACACAATGTATTTAAATCCTGAACCCATTCTCAACGTGAATCAGAACACTCTGTCCCCTGCCCTAACCGCCCCAACCGTCGTGGTCCTGGAGAATCGCTGGTCCTGGAGAATCGCTGCTCGGTGAGGTTGGGTGGCTGCGAACCTCTCCAAAAAATTATTTAAAGGAGCGGAGAAAGAAGAGGAGGTAAAGTGTTTTTGTGTTTTGTAGGAGAATGGTAAAATAGAGAGTAAAAAAAAAAGTGAGCATTCTACTTCTTAATAATATAAACTAAAATTCAATGTAAAAAAAAATACAAAAATATATATACATATATAAATTTGAATTTTGACATTAAAATGTCCAATTTGTATTATTAATGAATTTTTTTATTCAAAATTATCTAAATTGTTTTGATCGGGAGTAATAAAAGTTAAAATTTATTAAGAGTTAAATACTCATCATTTCGGAAGTACAAAATATGAGCAAACAATTTTACTCTTTAAATTGGGCTTAGTATAGGCTCGTTTATTTAGTGGATGTCTTAGGTATGTAAATCCACTAAGCAAACGAGCTTATAGAATGGGTAGGGCTGGGGTACGAGTAGTAATATTCTTTTAGAATTTTTGAATACAATATATTTAAACCACTATGAATCAGAGCACTCATCCCAACTTCCACCGCTACAACCATCGTGGTCATAGAGACGGGGACGGACCAGTAAGTGCCCGAGGGGTCATTGGGCCCCCACCATTTTTACATATATATATTTTATATATATATTTTTAGTAATTATCTATATTATGTTTTTATGTTTTAAGATTACTTCCACACTTCAAATATAAAAATAATTCACAAAATAGATATATTTACTATATCATTTTATTTTTAAAATTATTATTAATTTATATCCACATTTTCTCTTATTAATACACCTCACTAATTTTTTTTTAGACCTCACAAAATCTATTTTATACTTTATTAAATCACCAAACTGATTCTTTTATTTGATCTCACACTCCACTAAATTTACATTTCTTAAAAGGTGAGTCAATCAAAATATAAAAATCACTATGGACGGGAAGTATATTTTAAGTTCTACATTTGACTAATAGTGGCTAAAGTCTCAAGAACGATCGAAGTTGTATACTTTTTCACAAGCTAGAACAATCAAAATTACTTTCTTTCAAAACATAACAAAAATCGTTAAATTTAAATTAATAAAATGAGATGTATTGAAAAATTTATAATAATCTTTTTGTATATATAAATATTTTGTCTTTGTATTAATGTAAATTGGGCCCCAATCAATAATTTCTCCATGGAGAATCAGTTCTAGAGTTCTAGGCAAAGCAAGGTGGTGGAATGCAAAAAAATATCGCTTAAATGGAGGATAAACTTGGAAAAATTAATGCAAAAAAATAAAAATTAAAATGTTATTCTCTCCAAGTTGAGAGCCGGGCTTGATTTTGCTGGAATCCGCGACTGAAATTCTGCTTTTGGGATCTGTTTTGATTCTCCGAATATTTGCTTCTTGATGGGGAATAAGGGGTGGGTAAATATACCGAAATTTCGGTATACCGAGCTTTTCATACTGAAAAATATCGAAATTTTTGGTTTACCAAAATTTTCGGTACGGTATGATATCGTACCGAAATTTTCGGTACGGTAACGATATGGAAAATGATCATACCGCGGTATTTTGGTATACCGAAAAAATTTCGATATTCGGTATGAAACGGTATATCGATATACCGAAATATCGAAACCTTAATAAAATAATAATTTTATATTATTTTAAATTAAAATAACTTTAATTATTAAAACTTAAATAAAATAAACTTTAAACAATTAATTTCGATATAAAACAATGCTTCAATATTTTCGATATGAATTGGTATACCGATATTTCGATATGAAATGATGGTTCAATATTTTCGATATGAATCGGTATACCAATATGGTACGGTATATCGATATACCGTACCGAAAATTCGGTATATCGAAATTACGGTACGGTATCGGTATGAATTTTTACATACCGAAAATTTCGGTATACCGAAATTTCGGTACGGTAATGGTATGAATTTTTTCAATACGAAATTTTCGGTATGATAACGGTATGGTTCAGTATTGTCGGTAAACCGTACCGAACTACCCCTAGGAATAATGCAATCCCATGATCCTCGTCTGATCCTCCCCTCTCCTCCCCCTTATTTGAATCCCGATTTCGGCATTGACACCATCATACTCAACCACACCATGGAGAACTTGAACATTGCTTCTGAGAATGAAGATGATGAAACCTTCTTAGGGGGTTTTAACCACCCGCAGTCGATCCCGACTGCCGCCCCCCGCCTCAGCCTGATAGGACGATTCCTCACCGACCCTCATTTATCCTTCAACCTCACCAAAAACAGGCTTGCCAGTCTATGGAGACCGTCTCGAGGAATGACGATTAATGATGTTGGAAAGGGCCGGTTCATCTGCCAATTCGCCCACGCAATGGATCTCACCAGAATTGCGAACGGGGGCCCATGGCACTTGGGCAATGACTTGATAATATTACATCACCTGGAAGTGGGTGATATCCCCACCCAAATTCAACTGAAAATGATCCCGTTCTGGGTGCAGGTCCATGATGTGCCAGTGGGATACTTTAGTGAGGAGTTTGGCCAGATGATGGGGGACCTTTATTGGCCGTTTTTTGGAGTACGACAAGTCCAACAGGGGTGCATCATGGTTACGGTTCATGAGGATACGAGTGGAATTGGATGTCACTACCCCATTGAAACGACACAAGAAACTACACCTTGAAAATGGCGTTTCTGTTAAGGTCAATTTTAAATATGAACGGCTGAAGCACTTTTGCTTCTATTGTGGTCATCACGACCACACTCTCAGTCTCTGCGCAGCCCATTACGACCTGGTGGATAAACCGAAGGTCTTTGACTAGGGACCTGATATCGTCGCTCAGGATCGTCGGAAGCCGGTGCTGGCCGGCGACAAGTGGCTACGGAAACCCGTCGATGACGCTAGTCCATCAATGCCTGCGGCGAATGAGGACATTAATGGCAATAATGGGAGAGGCGAGAAATCAGGGCAGTCAATGACACGAGAAGTAACGGCTTTGCAGGCTCTCAGAGAGGTTACAAGGAAAGAGGTAATTGGGGGCACAGCTGGCACGACACTAATTACTAATCCCGCGTATTCAGAATCTCCATACATTGATGAGGGAGAGATTGAAGCTGAAGAGGCGTTACTCGAGCTGAGGAAAAGGAAGAGACTCACCACCCTACATGGCATCAACGTTTCTTCGGAAATGGAGACGAATGGTCATTTTTTATCGGCTGGTCCCGGCTCGGAGGCCAACCGGGAACCATGAAAATCCTAAGTTGGAACTATAGAGGCTTGGGTCACCCGACTACAGTTCCGGCACTGTGCGAACTCGTTCGGGTTCGTAGGCCTGATTTAATTTTTCTGTCTGAAACATTGTCTCATGGTGTCAAGCTTGAAAGTATTCGTGTTCGTCTTAATTTTAATTGTTGTTTTACAGTGGATTGTACTGGCCGTAGTGGTGGCCTAGCTATTTTATGGAATAATAATATACGGTGTTCGATTTTGAATTACTCTCAGAACCACATTAATGTTGACATTTCTGATGACTTGGGGGAATGGCGCCTCACGGGGTATTATGGTTTTCCGGAGAGGAATAGAAGACACCTCTCGTGGGACCTTTTACGCACCCTCTCGAACACAAATGGGCTGCCGTGGGTCTGTATTGGCGATTTCAACGACCTATTACAACCCGAGGATAAAAGAGGACGGGTCCCACACCCGCAATTCTTGTATAGAGGATCCCGAGAGGCTATTGATGATTGTCAGCTCACGGACATACCCCTAAGGGGGTATAAGTTTACCTGGAGTCGAGGTAGAGACCAAAACACCGCGGTGGAGGAGAGATTGGACAGAGCTATGGGCACCCCTTCTTGGCATCAACGATTTCCGAGAGCAGAATTATTAAACTTGGTGGCCCCGGTGTCCGATCACAATCCTATCTTCCTCAACACCACGCCGACGGCGACTAGAAATCGGAGGCGAGGATTCCGCTTTGAGAACCGTTGGTTTGAGGAACCTGACCTAGGTACAGTTATCCAGAACAGTTGGAAGGACTCCCAAGACCTGGAGATTATGCACCGGCTAGCCAATACGGGGGAAATCCTATCCGTTTGGGGGCATAAGAAAGACACCAGATTTCGAAAAAAAAAAGAGCTGGAAAGCAGGTTGATCACTCTGCAAGGGAATATGAGCAACAGTGGCAGAGCTATGTACAAAGTGACTAGGGAAGCCTTAGGATCAATTATGAAACAGGAGGAGATCTATTGGCGGTAGAGGGCGAAACTGTTTTGGCTCCGTGACGAGGACCTAAACACGAGATTTTTTCACCAATCTGCATCGGCCCGGAGGAAGCGCAACCGCATATGTAAGCTTCAGAATAATGAGGGTGAATGGGTGGATTCTCAACAGGGGTTGTGTGACATTGTCAAAAATTATTACGAAGCTCTGTTTGTCGCGAATCAGGATAGGAGGGGTGCAACCAAATTCCTAGAGGCAGTGGAACCGAGCCTAACCGAGGAGCAGAATGAGACACTAATTCGAGCTTTCTCAAAAGAGGAATTCGATTGTGCCATTAAACAGATGCATGGCGACAAGGCACCAGGGCCGGACGGCTTCAACCCGACGTTCTACCAAAAATATTGGAATATGTTGGGTATGGACATTTTTACAGCGGGCTCCGGATGGTTACAATTGGAAGAATTTCCGCATGGCATAGCCGATACGAACGTCGTCCTAATTCCCAAGGTCAATTCCCCCCAATCGGTACGTGATCTCAGGCCCATATCACTCTGTAATGTCGTTTACAAGATCATATCGAAAGTTCTAAGCAACAAGTTGAAAGATGTCCTCCCAGGGCTGATTGACCGAGCTCAATCGGCTTTTGTATCGGGTAGGGGCATACAGGATAATATCTTGATCGCTTTCGAGACCTTACATGCGATGAAGAATAGGAGATCAGGTAGCAGTGGCGACGTAGCTATCAAGATTGACATCAGTAAAGCGTATGATAGAATTGATTGAGGTTTCTTGGAAGCAATTCTAAGGAAAATGGGTTTTCACGACAAATGGGTGCGTTGGATGCTACTATGTGTGCGATCAGTCAGATATTCAGTGATTGTAAACGAGGCTGTGGTGGGCCCTATAATACCGGGTAGGGGCCTTCGCCAGGGCGACCCGTTGTCTCCGTACCTCTTTATTCTGTGCTCTGAAGGTTTGTTCGCCGCTCTAAACAAAGCTTGCGCGGGGGGACATTTACACGGCAACAAAATATGCAGACGCGCCCCCGAGATTTCGCATCTCCTATTTGCCGATGACAGTTTGATGTTCTGTAGAGCGACAATAGAGGAATGCACCCGCCTCAAACACATTCTCGATGAGTACGAAACAAGCTCGGGTCAGGCTGTGAACTACACCAAGTCTGGGGTCTTCTTTAGTAAAAATGTTGTTGATGTTCGAAGGAATGGGATAAAAGAGATATTGGGAATCCAGAATCCGATCAATACTGGGAGGTATTTAGGGCTCCCCCCACTCATTGGGAGGAAAAAGAGAGAGATTTTCTCGTATGTTAAGGAGCGCTTAAGGGGGAAACTTCAAGGGTGGCGAGCCAAAAAACTATCGAAAGTCGGGAAGGAGATCCTCATAAAGGCCGCAGCTCAAGCACTCCCCACATTTTGTATGCCCACTTTCTTGCTTCCGACCACCCTCCTAACGGAGTTGGAAGTCATGATTAACAAATTCTGGTGGGGTAATTCCACAGATGTGGCCAAGGGGATTAACTGGATGAAGTGGGAGCGCCTTTGCGTGGATAAGGCGCATGGGGGCAGGGGGTTCCGGGATTTTCACAATTTTAACCTCGCTATGTTGGGCAAAATGGGTTGGAGATTGGTCTCGGATCAGGATTCTTTGGTGTGCAAAGTTCTCAAAGCTAGATATTTTCCGAGAGGGGATTTTCTGGCATCTGAATTGGGTTGGAACCCTAGCTACACTTGGTCGAGCATTCACGCTAGTCAGCAACTGATCAGAGCAGGTGCCAAGTGGAAAATAGGGTCGGGCGATACCATCAGAGTCTGGAATACGCCCTAGGTTAATGATGGGGTAGAGTTCAAGGTCCGATCTGATGGTATCGAGGAGCTTGAGGATCTTCGGGTGTCGGCTTTGTTTGATGCAGAATCCAGAACCTGGGATAGGGTTTTGATTCAGGAGTTGCTTCCCTTAGACGTCCCAAGAATATTGAGCACGGCGATACCTCCAGTTGGTGCCTCGGATAAAATTACTTGGCACCCGACGAGACGAGGTATGTACACCGTAAAGTCTGCCTACCAATATCTTATGCAATCAGCTGAGAACCTAGAATATCATGTGGACGGGGAGTGGAAAGCACTGTGGAGACTCCCGATCCCTCCTCGGGTGAAGGATTTCCTTTGGAGAACGGCACGGGACTGCCTCCCGACGAAATTGAAGCTCCACTCGCAGAGGATATTAACGGATACGGAGTGTGCCCTGTGCGAGGGGGGAATTGACGAGACATGGCACCTGCTCACCGAATGCCCGTATTCCAAACACTGTTGGACAACAGCAGGCTTGATGAGAACGATTGATGAATGCACGAGTCAAGTGGCAAACACGACAACTCTGGTGTTACGTATGGTCAGCAGCCAAAGCAAAACAATAGCAGCTACATTTGGGATGACATCGTGGCAAATATGGAAAGAGAGAAACTCAGTGGTGTGGGGAAATAATTGCAATTCCCCTGCTATGGCTGTCCACCTTTCTGCTGGCTTTTGGCTGGAATGGAGAAACTCGATGGCTGCTTTTGACAGGAGAGGGGGCGACAGTAGGCCAGCATCATGCCTCGCTTGGCATGCTCCGCCTGAGGGCTGTCGTAAACTAAACGTAGATGCGGCTTTTTTTCGAGACTCTCTTCAATCTGGGGTGGGAATGGTACTCCACAACGATCAGGGGTTTTTCGAGAGGGCTAAAACATTGGCAGTAGAAGGTTGTCTAGATGTGGAAGTCGGAGAAGCCTTGGGCTTCTTCGAAGCTCTATCTTGGGTAAAAGAACTAGGAATGCAAAACTGTATCGTCGAGGGCGATGCAAAGCTTGTGGTGGACGCTATTACATCTTCAGACCCCATCGACTCGGTTTTTGGTGATTACGTTAAAGCATGCAGAAGTTTATTGGAGGAGATGCCGAATGTTTCGGTTGCCTTCGTAAGGAGGGAAGCCAATGGAGTTGCACACATTTTTGCTAGAGAATCCCGAAATTATCTTTCTCACTGCACATGGGTAGATCCACCAAGTTTTGTGGCAAACCATGTGATGCGGCCTAAAAATGTCACCTAATAAGAAGTCGACACGTGTATAGAGGATAAGATAGAAGTGGAAGGATCAGATTATATAATACTCTCTGATGGGAAATCCTCTCTGGAGATCCCTTTGGAGGGAGCTTCGGCTGGAAAGAAGCTTACAGAAGAATTAGTTTTGATGAAAGGTCGTGAGCCTTGAATGTAGGGAGGTTCCGCCATTTACGGCTTAGACTTGATAAAAGGTAGACCTTATCCTCCTTTATCTTGGGGAACCAAGTCAAGTAAGAAGGAATGTGGCCGAGTCTTCGGGAAGTGGAGAGAAGAGAAGACTTCGTCCACTCCGTAGGGCCGAGTCTTATGGGCAGCTCCGAAAAAGGAGGAAGACTTGACTTCCTCTCGAGGGAGGATTCCTATAAATAGGTAAATCCAAGGAGATTTCCAGGTTAGACACTCTTATTTTACAAACTTGATATACTAAACGAAAAACACATTTTTGATATTCTTTGAGAACTGAGTTGATACATCAAGGATCTCGAGATCCTTGGGAGATTTTCATAAGCCCTATACTGACTTAGGCATCAGAGTGTCCACGCCGGACCCCCCTCCGGCGTGCTCTTTGCAGGTTCTTGAAGATTTCGAGTAAAGGCAGCATCCTTGGAGTGATTGTACGTGTTCGAAGAGTGGGACATCCAATCCAGAGGACACGCAATCCTCTCGTGCAAATTTTGGCACATCAACTGGCGCCGTCTGTGGGAAAGAGTTGAAAGATTTTCTCACGAATTTCTACCCATTCGAGCAAATGGGTGGCGGAAACGAAACATCTACTTCGGGAAAGAAGAATCTTCAAGGGGAAAATTCCCCTTTGCCAGCGGATCCCCCATCAAGAGGAGGACGGGGGAAAGATCCAATCCATACGCTTTCTGGATCGAATCAGCCGTTACCTCGTACCCCAGGCTTGGGCGACGAAAATCATCCCTTACTGGTCGGGGAGAGAATAACAGAGAACCTTGAAGCACCAGAGCCCCAGACAGCGGATCCTCAGCGAGAAAACATTCTAGACTCGGGGCCGCTCCTGATCTCTCCCGATCAGTTGAACGCCCTCATTAAGCAAGCTGTAGAGAGGGCCTTCGCGGATCAAAGAGACCGGGTTCCCAAAGCTGCACCAGGAAACCCGGAGGTACCTGCCCCGAGACCCCAAGATGAGGCACCTGTAGCCTCCCAGGTGTTGTCCAAGGAAATGTGAGTGCGGGTGGAAGAAGACGATAAGGTGCCTTCCCGAGCGGAGATAACCATTCCCCTTCGGAACGCAAGAAGGAATGCAGATCTGGCACCCCGAGAGACAGAACTCCCTGAAGCAGAGGAAAGCACGGATGATACCTACGTAGGGCCAGTTAGTGATCAACTACAGGCCCTGCAGAAGGAGATGAAGGATATGAGGAAACAGATGAATAATCGAGCAAGTAGATCCGCGTATGTTTCTGGATGTCAATTCTCTCCTAGCATACTACAGGATGAACTACCGTTCAATTTCAAACCCCTCAATTTCGAATACGACGGTACAGCTGACCCTTATGAACACCTAGTAAGATTTGAGAATGCTGTGCTATTACATCGCTACGGAGAATGAATTAAATGCAGGGTGTTCCTGACCACCCTGGCGAAAGCGGCGCAGCAATGGTTCACTCAACTAGAACCTAATACTATCCGATCCTGGGAGGAATTCAGTGAGTTATTTCTCCATCAATTTGCAAGTGCCCGGAGACAACCACGGGCCACTTTGACCCTCTTCAATCTGAGGCAGGGGGAGAGCGAGAGCTTGAGAGCTTTTCTCCGGAGATTCAATCAGGCAGCTCTGGAGGTCCCTACAGCTTCCCCGGAGGTGAAGATCAACGCCCTCACCAACGGATTACGGGATGGAGATTTCTTTTCCTCCTTAGCTAAGAAGCCAGTTAAGAATTTTGATGAGTTGCTGCACAGAGCAGAGAAGTACCTCACTCTGGAGGAGGTCCGTAAGGCCAAAAGGCTGGAGGTTAGGCCACAGGATCGAGAGAGAAGAAGGGAAGGTCCCTCCAGACGACCCAGCCCAGAGGTCCCTCGGACCACTGGATCAACGAGAGATAGCAATCCCTCTGGAGGTCCCCGGTCTGGCCCTCGTGGGAGGTTTGAGAAATACACGCCCTTGAGGATTGAGCCTGCTGAAGTACTGGAGGTAGCAGGAGATCATCCAGACTTGAAATTCCCATATTCCAGAGGTCGAGGACCTCAGAAGCCTAAGTCTGATCGATTCTGCCGATTTCACAATGAATATGGACATGACACAAATCAGTGTTACCACCTGAAAGACGAGATCGAGAGGATGATCCAAGCGGGTCATCTAAAAGAATTTATATTTAAAGACAGACAGGGCCCTCGAGGACAGAAGCGAAAAGACCATGAAAGAAAACCGGAAGAGAAGGAAACCAGAGAGGGGACCGAAGATATGCCCCCTCCACCGCCGAAGAGAGGAGTGATTCACATGATTGTGGGAGGACCAGCCGATGGAGATTCCTTTCGGAAGAGAAAACAGAGTGTCCGGGCTCTAAAGGCAAAGCAAGGGAGTCAGTTAAGAGAAGTAGGACGCATGACGGAGACGCCCAATATCCGATTTGGGCCGGAGGATGTGAAGGGAGTTAAGGAAGATCACAACGATGCTCTGGTGATCACTACCGACATAGCTGGGTTCGATGTCGCTCGAATCTTCGTAGATACGGGGAGTTCGGCTGACATCATGTTTTTTGAATGTTTTAAGAGAATGGAGCTGAGTGTGAAGCTGCGCCCTGTAGATACCTCTCTGTATGGTTTCTCTGGAGGTGCCATCCAACCTTTGGGATCAGTAATGTTACAGGTAGGATTAGAGGACGCTCCAGCTCGGAAGGTCCACGTGGTGGAGTTCCTTATTGTAGACATCCCCTCATCATACAATGTTGTGATGGGACGACCCAGCCTGAATCTCTTTCAGGCAATCATTTCTACATTTCATATGAAAATGAAATTCCCTACAGCCACAGGGGTGGGAGAAGTGAGAGGAGACCAGTACCAAGCACGGAAGTGCTATGCAGAGTCGGTGAAGATGGCGGATAGAGCCCTAACTAAGGGCCTGGAGCGGACGAGAGGAGATGACCCTGAGGTCAAGAGGAAGAAAGTAGAGGGAGCAGCACCTGAACAGGTAAATGTTAAAACAGACGAGGAACTGATGAGCGTGGAGCTCTTCCCAGGAAAATTCGGCTTTGCCACTAAGATAGGCACCCAACTGGGACCTGAACTCACAGAGAAGGTAATCTTTACATTACGTCGAAATTCCGATATATTTGCATTTTCTCCAGCTGACATGACAGGGGTCCCCCCGGAGATAGCCATGCACTGCCTTAATGTTGATCCAAAGGCAAAGCCCGTGAAACAGAAACTGCGAAATTTTGGAATTGAAAAGAATAACATCGTGAAAGAAGAAGTCGAGAAGCTATTGAAAGCAGGACATGTGGTGAAAGTCCAATTCCCAGAATGGCTCTCCAATGCTGTGCTAGTGCCTAAAGGGGGAGGAAAATGGAGAATGTGCATCGATTTCAGGGACCTCAACAAGGCATGCCCTAAAGACCACTATCCGTTACCAAGAATAGATCAGTTAGTAGATGCAACTTCAGGCTTCGAGCTGCTAAGCATGATGGATGCATACCAAGGATACCACCAGATCCAGCTAAACCCCTCAGATGTCTCCAAAGTGTGCTTCATAGCAGCGTGTGGAACGTTCGGCTATGTTCGGATGCCATTCGGATTAATCAATGCTGGAGCAACGTATCAAAGGATGGTCGATGCTGTCTTTCGGAGACAGTTGGGAAGGAACATGGAGATATATGTAGACGATATGCTGGCCAAGAGTGTAAAGGCAGATCAGCATGTGGAAGATTTGGAGGAAATTTTCCAAGTAATTCGAGAGAACGGCATCAAGTTGAACCCCGCCAAGTGCTCTTTTGGAGTAAAATCAGGGAAGTTCCTCGGATACATGGTCACCCAAAGAGGCATAGAAGTGAATCCAGCCAAGGTGAAGGCTGTACTGGACATGCAGCCACCTAGAAACGTGAAAGAGCTCCAGACCCTCAATGGGAGGATTACAGCATTGAGCAGGTTCATAGCTAAGTCTGCCGAGAAGAGTCACCCCTTCTTTAAGATCCTCAAGAAAGGAACCAAATTCGAATGGAATGAAACTTGCCAACAGGCTTTTGAAGACCTGAAGCATCATTTATCCCAGCTATCGAAGCTGACAAAGCCCTCTCCGGGAGATACTCTCATTTTGTATCTCTGTGTAGGGGAATTCTCACTAAGCACCGCCCTGTTTAAAGAAAAGGGATCTCTTCAATATCCTATTTATTACGTTAGTAAGGTCATGCAAGGGGCTGAAACTCGATATTCAAAAATTGAAAAGGCTGCTCTGGCAGTAGTAGTTACAGCGCGAAGACTGCGCCCATATTTCCTCTCTTACAAAATATTGGTCCGCACTAATTACTTTCTGAAACAGGTTATAGGGCGAGCAGACCTCTCTGGAAGAATGGTGAAATGGGCAATAGAGCTCCAAGAATATGATGTGGATTTCGAGCCACGGAAAGCCATAAAAGCCCAAGCTTTGTGTGACTTCATCCAAGAGTCAACCAAACCAGAGGAAGCTGAGGGATGGAAGGTATATGTAGATGGTTCAGTGACTCTGAGCGGATGCGGAGCAGGGATTGTGCTAGCGGGCCCTCAAGGAGAGGACCTACAATTTGCAGTGAGGTTTCGATTCATGACCTCGAATAATGGAGCGGAATACGAGGCTTTGATCAGAGGAATGGAGATGGCATTAGAATTGGGAGCTCCAAAGGTAACCCTATACTCAGACTCCCAATTAGTTGTTCAACAGGTGAATGGGGAGTATATAGCCAAAGATAGTAGGATGATTGCCTATCTGGAACGAGCCAAAGAAGTGATGGGCAAATTCCAGGAGTGCGAGGTAGTCCAGATACCTCGAGAGAAAAATATGCAGGCGGATAGCCTCTCCAAACTCGCTAGCTCTACAGAGTTTGATGGACAAGGAACAATGACCTTGGTAGTGGCAGAAAGGGAGACCCTGGAGAACCCCATTGGTGCCATTGAAGAGGAAGATGATTGGAGAAGAGCCATATGGGTGGAACTCACTAAGGGAGTAGACGCCCCTACCACCAGAGAAACTCGAGCCCTTCGGATCAAATATTGTATTATCGGAGGGCACTTATACAAGAGATCGTTCACACAACCATATTTGAGGTGTATATCAACCCGAGAAGCGATGTACACACTTAAAGAGATCCATGAAGGTGATGCAGCTAGTCATGAAGGATACAAAGCAGTGGTGAAGAAAGTTTTAAGGGCTGGGTTATATTGGCCCTCCATGACAAAAGACGCTAGGGAATTTGTGAAAAAATGTGTCAAGTGTCAGAAAAATGGTCCATTGATAAGGACCCCTGCGGAAGAAATGGAAGCTATGCACTCTCCCTGTCCCTTTGCTAAGTGGGGAATCGATTTGGTAGGACCCTTCCCTCCAGCCTCCGGAGGAAGGAAATTTCTGATAGTGGCAGTAGACTACTTTAGCAAATGGGTGGAAGCTGCTCCTCTGACTACGATAGATGAAGAAAATGTGATTAAATTCTTGAGAAAACAGATTTGTTGCAGATTCGGAGTACCCAGAATATTGGTCTCTGATAATGGAACACAGTTTAATGGAGAAAATGTACGAGGATGGTGTGCAAGACTAAACATAATACAGAGATTCACCTCTGTAGCTCATCCTCAAGCCAATGGACAAGTGGAGGTTACTAATCGAACGATAGTTGATGGTATTCGAACAAGACTGACGAAGATAGGAGGAGGATGGGTGAACGAGTTAGACAATGTATTGTGGTCATACAGAACTAGTCCAAAGACAGCAACTGGAGAGTCCCCATTTCAGCTGGTCTACGGAGCCGCGGCGGTGATACCTCCAGAGGCCGTGTTGCAGTCGCATCGAATTGCACAATTTGAAGAACATCAGAATGAAAGATTGATGAGAGAGGCCCTAGATTTAATGGAAGAAGAAAGAGAGATGGTTAGAGTACGCGCTGAAAGATATAAGAGCAGAATTAAAGCCGCATATGACCGAAGGGTGATCCCGAGGTCCTTTAGAGCAGGGGACCTGGTACTAAGAAGAGCTGATGCCCTAAAGAATACGGGAAAGTTGGAGCCCAACTGGGAGGGGCCTTATAAAATCACACAGGTACTGAAGGGAGGAGCCTATAGATTACAGAGCATGGAAGGGGTCGACATAGCTAGACCCTGGAACGTTTGCCATTTGAAGAGATTCTTTATTTGAAGAAAGTGTAAGGTCTTGAGACCATTTATGACTTTTGCTTTGTGATTTTTGCATGGATTCATATTTTGCTTAATGTATTTTGTGGCTTCACCGGAGCTCTTTTTCCCTCTCTACGGGTTTCCCATCTGGGGTTTTTCCGTAAAGAAGTTTTTAATGAGACCGGCGTAGGTTATCTATGGCCTATGTTGAAAACTGACAATAAATCAATGAAGTCTTATCCCTTTTTGAAGAAAGAATTATTCAGAATTATTGTGTCTTGATTATCTTTTCCATATTTGAATATGCGATATATGAGTACAAGAAATGGCGAGTGAGAAACACTCAAAGGCCTAGAGGCCGATGTGCTCCAGAGAGCCCTCATCCTACTTGAGACCCAAGAGGGTTACTGAAATATGAAGATTTTATGAATTAAAATCTTTTAAGAATTCGAGTGAGAAACACTCAAAGGCCTAGAGGCCGAGGTGCTCCAGGGAGCCCTTCATCCTACTTGAGACCCAAGAGGGTTACTGAAATAAGAAGATTTTATAATTAAAATCTTTTAAGAATTCGAGTGAGAAACACTCAAAGGCCTAGAGGCCGAGGTGCTCCAGAGAGCCCTCATCCTACTTGAGACCCAAGAGGGTTACTGAAATAAGAAGATTTTATGAATTAAAATATTTTAAGAATTCGAGTGAGAAACACTCAAAGGCCTAGAGGCCGAGGTGCTCCAGAGAGCCCTCATCCTACTTGAGACCCAAGAGGGTTACTGAAATAAGAAGATTTTATGAATTAAAATCTTTTAAGAATTCGAGTGAGAAACACTCAAAGGCCTAGAGGCCGAGGTGCTCCAGGGAGCCCTTCATCCTACTTGAGACCCAAGAGGGTTACTGAAATAAGAAGATTTTATAATTAAAATCTTTTAAGAATTCGAGTGAGAAACACTCAAAGGCCTAGAGGCCGAGGTGCTCCAGAGAGCCCTCATCCTACTTGAGACCCAAGAGGGTTACTGAAATAAGAAGATTTTATGAATTAAAATCTTTTAAGAATTCGAGTGAGAAACACTCAAAGGCCTAGAGGCCGAGGTGCTCCAGAGAGCCCTCATCCTACTTGAGACCCAAGAGGGTTACTGAAATAAGAAGATTTTATGAATTAAAATCTTTTAAGAATTCGAGTGAGAAACACTCAAAGGCCTAGAGGCCGAGGTGCTCTAGAGAGCCCTCATCCTACTTGAGACCCAAGAGGGTTACTGAAATAAGAAGATTTTATGAATTAAAATCTTTTAAGAATTCGAGTGAGAAACACTCAAAGGCCTAGAGGCCGAGGTGCTCCAGAGAGCCCTCATCCTACTTGAGACCCAAGAGGGTTACTGAAATAAGAAGATTTTATGAATTAAAATCTTTTAAGAATTCGAGTGAGAAACACTCAAAGGCCTAGAGGCCGAGGTGCTCCAGAGAGCCCTCATCCTACTTGAGACCCAAAAGGGTTACTGAAATAAGAAGATTTTATGAATTAAAATCTTTTAAGAATTCGAGTGGGAAACACTCAAAGGCCTAGAGGCCGAGGTGCTCCAGAGAGCCCTCATCCTACTTGAGACCCAAAAGGGTTATTGAAATGAGAAGATTTTATGAATCAAAATCTTTTAAGAATTCGAGTGGGAAACACTCAAAGGCCTAGAGGCCGAGGTGCTCCAGAGAGCCCTCATCCTACTTGAGACCCAAGAGGGTTATTGAAATGAGAAGATTTTATGAATCAAAATCTTTTAAGAGTTCGAGTGAGAAACACTCAGAGGCCTAGAGGCCGAGGTGCTCCAGAAAGCCCTCACCATGCTTGAAAATTACAAAGACTAGATAATGAAAATGATAGATTTTATGATTCAGGAGGCAAGAGAAGAGGGAGGATGTCTCCCCATAACCAAGCCAATTGAAATCAAAAGATAGGACAACCAAGAGACGATTCCAACGTAGCCTACAAGACCAACAAAAAGGGGGGAAGAGAGCACACCTCCAACATATTCATTGCTGGTCTTGTAAGTTATTCATGCAAACAGAGAAGAAAAAGCACGCCAACAGACAAGCAATATCAAGCCAATACGATCACTACAAAAGCCCCCACATATCCAGGAGTGTGGGGTCCCCTACGAAGTATATGAACAAGTATTATGAGCAGAAAATGAAAAGAGTGCAGCAAAACGAAAGAAAAGTAAATTGTTCATTGTGACCACCGGAAATATGAAATCTAAACTGCTTTTTCAGCAGCAGCTTCCTCGGCAACAGCCCCCTCGACCTCAACTCCTTCAATTCCTCTAGCAGCGCCCTCCTCTTCAGCGACATGGTTGCTAGATCCTCCGCCCTCCTCTGGACCCTCTGTACCTTTCACGGTATCTTCAACGCCTGTCCCTCCATCTACCTTTGTTGCCATCTCTGGAGCAGAAGCATAAGGATAAACTAGACGCTCCAGGGGCTTTAGCTCAGCCATGCTCACCTTAGCAGCCTGCAACTTGGTGATGGCCTGATTCATGCCGGGCAACCACCAAGGACTGTCGGGGCTCTCCTTAGGATCCCCCAAGAATTTTGGAGGAGTAGCGAGTTGGTCCAGGTGGAACTCACGAGAGTAGGTCCCATCGAACCCCGGAGCTGAGTGTTCAGCCACAGCATTGCTGAAGCCATGGTCGATGAAATGAGGGATATGGGGCCCCATGGCGCATAAGAAGCTCGAGCTCTTTAGGAAGCCGCACAGCCACTGAGTATGGAGGGTCCCCAAGAACTCTTGACCCAAGGAGGAAGTGAATAGAGACTTAATGCAAGCCTGCACTCCGACGTCTGGTAGCTCGCGTTCCATCCGTCCCACCTCCTGCACCAGATATTTAATCCGGGCTGCATCCTGCTTGCTTTGAGTCTGTAGAAAAGATAATTCCTCAGCCAGAGCTTGAGCTCGTTTATGAGTCTTGTCTTTCTCCGTAGTGATCCCTTTGAGAGTTGACTGGAGAGAAGATGCTTCAGCTCGGAGAAGTTCGAGCTCAGCCACCATCTCAACGCCTTGGTCGAGTATCTTAGTATAGATAAGACCAAACTACAAAAGAAAAAGAAACAATGTTTAGGATGTGAAGAAGGCAGAGATCTGAAAATAATAGAAAGTACCTCGGAAAAAAGATGAGCCCCCCGGAGCAGTAGATCTTCAGGAAGAGGCGTGTCGGATAACTCAGCGTTGGGAGGAGCAGGGCATCGGTCGATAAGACGGTGGAGAGGCTCGTACACAGTAGGAGGGGGAGATTCCTTCTCAGCACGGGTCCCTTTTCCCTTCTTCTTCTTAGAGGTGCCACAGTCAGAAAAGAAGGCGTTGGCAGCTGATCGGGTTCTCCTAGCAACTGAACCAGGAACTTGAGTGGATGAACCGGGGAGAGGAGGAACCTTTGAAGGGCTCCCTGGAGCCGGGGTCTTTGCTGAGCTCTCGAGAGCCGGAGACGGAGGAGCTTTTGGAGGATCTTCTGGAGCGGATAGTGCAGGGGTCTTCACTATGCTGAGAGCAGGGGCATCCCGTGAGATGTGAGTTAGCCAACTCATTGCTGCAGATAACCAAGAAGATGTTCAGAATGTAGAAAAATAGCCACATACGAGAAGAAAGAAACAAGAATAAAAGATTTTTTACCATCTCGAGAATCTAAAGGGAAGTCTTGAGGGCAAAAGCCAAAGTGGGAGAGGATGCGAGGATTTTTACAAATACTAGAAATATCGAAATAATCGTGCAGATAGATGTGAGTATTGAGATCAGTCAAAACAGTGTGATTGGAAACAGAATAAGCTTTCAAAGGAGGAGGAAGTACTCCAGGGTTGTGGAATATCCAATCCCCATGAGGAAATGACCAATCAGTGGGGCTTGTAACAAAAAAATAATGATCTCGCCAGGATGAGTCTTCTTCGTGGAGTTTTTTCAGAAACTTACAAACACGGGACCTTCGCCCAATAACATAAAAGAAGTCATCGTTCACTTTACAAGAATGTTGGCTCAAAAACAGTTCGGCAGATGGGTCACCCCCATTCCCTTTCACCAGGATGAAAAAGCCTATCATAGTACGGATAACATTCGGAGTAAACTGGTTAAGAGGGATCTGCATGCGAGTCGATGTGGCAGCCAAATAGGGATGAATCGGAAATCGTAGTCCTGCCCTAAGTTGAGCTTCAAAAAAAGCAAGAGTCCGGGGTTGGGAGAGATCTGGGCGTTCATTTGAGCGGGGAGCGCGAAAGGTATATTCCGATGGAAAACCATAAGCATGGGTAAGGCTAACTAGATGAGTATGGTCGATTTGAGATGAAGGGGAAATCTTATTCTCTGGACTCCCCATCAGAGAGGGAGTCAATTCAGAAGAGGTTGGGCTGAGATTTTCAGGCGGAGAAAGGGGGCTGGACATCGAGTTACAGTGCTAATAAAAGTGGAAAGAAAAAAAAAGGGAAGATAGCTGGGTTACCTTGATTAAGAGGACTACGGAATCGGTCGGGGCGGCCGGCGACGACGAAAACTCGGAGGAAGAACACCGAAGGAGAAAGATGAAGACGATATGAGACTTTTGGGAGGAAATGAAATTTGAAAAAGGGAAGAAGAGAAAAGAGGAGGTTGTGTGGAGTAAATGAGAGAAGATGTGGGGAAGAATCGAGAACTTTTCTCGGGAGAATAACAAAGGAGAGAGAAAAGCGATCGCGTGGGGCCCACGCGTGGAAACCGAAAAGTCTCCTTAGTTGGAGGCGGGAAAAGCCTTCGGAGAAGGACATGTTTTGAAACTTCCTCTCCAAAGCAGGAATGATACACGTATCTCCAGAAGGACCCTTGAACTAGATTTTAAGAAATTTCTCTACTCTCCCAAAAGATGTCCCCCTTTTACGAGAGTAGGGGGGAGTAGATGATGCGGCCTAAAAATGTCACCTAATAAGAAGTCGACACGTGTATAGAGGATAAGATAGAAGTGGAAGGATCAGATTATATAATACTCTCTGATGGGAAATCCTCTCTGGAGATCCCTTTGGAGGGAGCTTCGGCTGGAAAGAAGCTTCCAGAAGAATTAGTTTTGATGAAAGGTCGTGAGCCTTGAATGTAGGGAGGTTCCGCCATTTTCGGCTTATACTTGATAAAAGGTAGACCTTATCCTCCTTTATCTTGGGGAACCAAGTCAAGTAAGAAGGAATGTGGCCGAGTCTTCGGGAAGTGGAGAGAAGAGAAGACTTCGTCCACTCCGTAGGGCCGAGTCTTATGGGCAGCTCCGAAAAAGGAGGAAGACTTGACTTCCTCTCGAGGGAGGATTCCTATAAATAGGTAAATCCAAGGAGATTTCCAGGTTAGACACTCTTATTTTACAAACTTGATATACTAAACGAAAAACACCTTTTTGATATTCTTTGAGAACTTAGTTGATACATCAAGGATCTCGAGATCCTTGGGAGATTTTCATAAGCCCTATACTGACTTAGGCATCGGAGTGTCCACGCCGGACCCCCCTCCGGCGTGCTCTTTGCAGGTTCTTGAAGATTTCGAGTAAAGGCAGCATCCTTGGAGTGATTGTACGTGTTCGAAGAGTGGGACATCCAATCCAGAGGACACGCAATCTTCTCGTGCAAATTTTGGCACATCACCATGCTCTTGTAATAACGGAAGCTAATCTTCCGTTGCCTCGAAAAAAAAAAAGTTAAAATGTTAAAATGCCAGTTATTTACAAATGGATGGATTATGAAGCAAACCCAATTCCTTAGTTCTGATCGAGAATTTGGGAATGAATGTGTTTATAAGCCTTGATTCACCCCTCTCTTAATTCTGATAGAGAACTGATCTAAATCTATCATTTTGTGAATGAATATGTTTACAAGCGTCTTTACTTTTGGTTCAAAGCATCCAATTCTGACATTCCTTAATTCTGATTGAGAACCAGGGCTTCAACCCGCTCCAATTGGGAATGAACAACGCCGAAAAATAAACGTTCACACGTCCCATCCTTAATTTCAAAATCTCTTATGAATGAATATGTTTACAAGCTAACAGAATGTTTCACCTCCATGGTCTCTATCCAAAACACCGCCTCCGACGTTGAGAATGTTTCACCTTCCTAATACAAAACACCTGCCTTCTTGAACACACAGAACATACGTATTCACCTCCCTAATCAGAACACCGTCAATTATTCGTACACTAGATAATTAACATTTTTTAAGATAATATTTCAAAATTAAATTAAGTGATATGATATGAAAATAAGAGAAAAAAAAAACAAAGAACCAAACTCTTCGGTTCACTAATAGGGGGGCCTCTTTAAAATCAAAATTAGAGTTAATTAAACTGGGTAAGGATTGAACCTTTAAAAATTATTTACATCTGTTTTAAAAAAAAAAAATTATTTACACCTTTAAATTCCGAACATGTAATATAGAGAGAGTAGAGTGTGTTATCAAATCAAATCCTTAGGCCATAATAGTTGCGGTGTGTACAATAAAATTGGGGATTTGTTTAGTAGTGGCCATAACATTACGGGTTGGGCTTATAACATTTTAGAATACTGAGTAGTGACATCTTTCTATAATTTTTTAACACAATATATTTAAACCATGAACCCCATCCTCAACATGAATCAGAACATTCAGTCCCGCTGCCTCTCATAGTTCTGGAGAATCGCTCCATAAAATTATTTAAAGGAGAGAAGGAAAAAGAAGAGGAGGTAAAATATTTTTATATTTTGTAGGAGAATGGTAGGAAAAAAAAGTGGGGTATTCTACTTCTTAATAATATAAATTAAAATTCACTATAAAAAAATATATATATATATATATATATATTAAAATTTGAATTTGACATTAAAAAAATGTCCAATTTGTAATATTAATGATTTTTTTAATCCAAATTTATCTAAAATGTTCTACACTAACCAAAGAAATAAAAGTCAAAATTTATTAAGAGTTAAATAATTATTCTGGAAGTCCAAAACACGAACAAATATTTCTTTAAATTGGGCTTGTTATAGGGCTCGTTTATTTAGTGAATGACTTAGGTAGGTAAATCCACTAAGTAAACGAGTCCGTAAATGGGCTTATAATGCTAGAGTTAGAATACGAGGAGTGACATCCTTCTAGAATAAAGAGTATATTTAAACTACCATGAATCAGAAGACTCATCTCAACTCAACTTCCGCCACTGCAGCCGTCGTGGTCATGGAGAATGACCACACCATAAATCAATCTCCATTCACTGCATTGCTACATCTCAAGGTTTAATTGCCCATCAATTTATCTCTATTCATTTCTTTATTTTTTTAGTTGATTTGAATTTGGTGTGTCAAAATGTTGAAATTGATTTCTTCGAAAAAGTCTGGGTTTAATTTGGTAGTGTTTTGTTGTTTTAATGGTGATTAGTTGACAAGACAATTTGTTTCTCCGTAGGGCTTCATATCTATCTATCTGTAAGGTGTTTGTTTCATTTTATAACTAAGAAGATAATCTGTTTGATTCTGTTCAATCAAAAAACTATTGGCATCATTTTATGCTTATGATGCTTATTGACTGCTTCAAATCTTATATATGTAAGCTGTTTGTTTCTTTTTATTTGTTAATTTTGTATCTACACAACTAGATAGCCTGTTGGATTCTGTTCAATTAAACAGCTATTGGCATAATTAAGTATAAGACTTGAATTTCATGAATTCTTAATCGTTATTGTAGGATTCGTTGCATGAACATATGATTATGATGCTTATTGACTGTTCCAAATCTCATATCTTGAATATCTTCCTTGCCTTCGAGATCTCATAAACTCGAAGATGCAATTAGAGCCACGGAGGATGCTAAGAACATGAAATGGTAAGGTATTATCCAAAACTATGGAAAATATATACTCTGTAAAACCAAAACTATGTTCTAACCATAAATTGCTGTTGCTGCTTTAGGTTGAACGCCTACTTATTAGTAATTATAGACACCTTATATGATGAATACTTTTGTGTTTAATTGAAACTAGTGTGTCTAACTGGGTCCCTGGCCTTGCATTGCATGATCTGATTTCGTTTACTCGTAATCTTCTCATGAACTACAATTCACGTCCCCGATTTTCAGAGTAATTTAATTTTCAAAATGCGATTAAACAAATATCATTAAGAGATGTGAAAGAACCAAATAAAACATTTGGTTTCCACCTCTGTTTTCTCTTCAATCTTCTATTTTATACATGCTTGTCATATAGTACAATGCAACCAAAGGTGAAATTTATAAGGATTTCCTAGTGTTTTAAAACTGATTATAGATTAATAGTGCCTGTGTAGCATATTGAGACTTGTTTGATGTAAAATTTAGTTTATGGAATATGTGGTATGTTCAGTAGACTTCCCGACAATATTTTCGTGATTGGGTAATATATACAAAAAGACTCCACTAAACATGAGTGCAAAACAATGTGTGTTTTGTATTCTTCTGAATGATTTATGTATCTCTTGGTGGTGAAATTTCTTCAATTATGTTATATTCATTTTCTTCGTACAATATATAATACATCAAAGTTTGCATTTTATTTATTTCCTAATAAAGGAACTTAAATGGAAAAAAATTAATGGACGTGGAAGTTTTTATGAATTCAATGCAGGTGTAGATAATGAAGTTTTTTATATTTTTCAACCATACCATATTAGTGTGTAACAATTTAAAACTTGGATCAGGACAAACAACAACTAGACAATTTGGAATACTATCTTTTTAGAGATAGCAGACTCTTAAAAGCCTGAACACGTTTATGTATTTCAACATTTTCTCTGGCCTTTACGAGTTCGCTATCTCTAATCAGCTAGCTTTACAACTTGTCCAACTGTTTTTTGTCCTTGTCCAAAGTTATAAGTTATTATCCACTAATATTATGGAAATAATAGAAAGAATTCATTACCTGAATTGACGGTCCATCCATTCCTTCTTTTCAACTAAGTTCTTTTACAGGAAAATACATAAAAGGCAAACTCACTGCCATATATATATATATAGGTACATAGAAAGTGAGTATAATATAATTGTGTACATTTCATCATTAAAGATACAAAAATCATTTAAGAAGAATAACAAAACATATTATTTTATACTTTCTGTTTATGTTTAGTACAGTCGTTTTGTGTATATGACCCAATCACGAAAACGTTTTCGGGAAGTCGACTATTTATTACAGTAAATTAAATACTTTTTCTCTATCTCAGCTTCATTTACTTCTTCAGAGGTCAGTAGCATAAAATTTACTTTACAATCAACTTTGTAAGTTGTATCTCACTTGATAATATTTTTGTCAGCAGAATGCAGATTCCCAAAAATATTGACTAGTAAAATGGCTCCTAGAATCCTCTTCATTAGACTCTTATTCTTTGTTATATTCATGTTACAGGCCGACTGCCTTTTCGTAAAGATGACAGTCCCATGGCCTGGTGATATGTGATATGTAAGATAAATATAGATTACATTTTAATATACATCTTTCGAGTTTATATTTTTCCATTGATTTGAGATTTATGTCCAAGTTTGAAGTTTATGAAATTTAACTATTTTACCTAATTTTTACAGGTCTAAAATTTAGCACTATCTACTCAAATATTGCACCCAGGTATTATCCATGCAAACTTGCTTGGTATCAATTATAGATGGTTTCTGTCTGCATTTACTCAATTCTATGGAAAATAATTATACTCCGTAAAACCAGAACTAAGTTCTTACCAGAAATTGCTATTTTAGGCTGCTTATCAGTGATTATAGACTTCTTATAATATGAATGAATTTGGTTTACTTGCATTGCATTTCATAATTGAAACTATTGTGTGTAACTAATTGTGTTTGCGAAGCGTATTGAGTATTGTCTGATTGAAAAGTTACTTTATGGAATGTAAAGAATGTTCAACAAACTTTCCGACAATATTTTGGGATTAGGTCACATGCAAAAAGACTGCACTAAATGGGTACGAAACAATGTTTATTTTATATTCTTTTGAATTATTTTTGTATCTTTTCATGGTGAAATTTTTGTAATTATGTAATATTCTAATATAATTTATATATTAATGAATTTGTCGTTTATCTATTTTCCATAGACGAACTTAAATTGAAGAGAAAACCCAAAGTAGTGTTGTTAAATGTTTTTTCAGAAAATATTAACATTGAAATGATAGATGTGCCGTGCAAAAATTTTAGATAATAAATTTTTTTCTGTGTTTTTGCAATATTAGTGTAACAATTTGTAAAGTCAAATGAGAATTTTATTACACTTTTTCATGGTTAGTCGTTAATTTCATCTATTGTCTTTCCGTTGTTGTTTATCTAAACAACAAATGAAAAGTAATAGGTGAAATTATCAACAAATTACATAACTAGTGGTAAAAACTCATTTCATTTGGATTTACTCAAGATTTTATTTGCTAATATTGCAGAAAAACGGACAAAAAAATTAATTATTTAAAATTTTACACGGCTCATCATCATTTCAATTTATGCTTGCTGAAAAAACATCTAATAATGTATTCATTGGGTCAATAAGATGTTTCAGGTCCATTTTTTCTCTTCCATTTAAGTTCTCATGCAAGTTAATATGTATATTTATATGTATAGATTATATGTAGAAGATTAGTATAACATAATTGAGGATACTTCACCATGAGAAATACAGAAATCATCTCGAAGAATAAAAAACAAATCGTTTTGTACCTTCTGTTTAGTAAAATTGTTTTGTATATGTTACCCCAATCACAAAAACGTTGTCAGGAAGTCTTTTGACCATAATCTTTATTCCAAAAAAACTTCCAAAGTTTTTCATCAGGCAAATCTCAATATTTTTCACACTCCACATTTAAACAAACTTCCAAAGTGATGAGTAAGTATGTTAAATTTACTAATGGCCGATTCGTTTGCTGCTTACATTTTTGTGTGACATAAACCACTCTGATGTTTCAAAAATGTTGAAATTGATTTCTTCGAAAAAGTCTGTGTTTAATTTGCTAGTGTTTTGTTTTTGTAATGGTGATTAGTTTACAAGACAATGTTTTTGTCCGTAGGCTTCATATCTATAAGGTGTTTGTTTATTTTATTTGCTGATTTTGTATCTATACAACTAGATAGTCTGTTCGATTCTGTTCAATCAAACAACTATTGACATCATTAATATAAGTGAGTTTCTTTGTTAAAGAAGCAAAGTCAATTTTCTGTTTCATGTTTTTATTGAGTAATTTTTCGCAGTACCATGAGATAAGTGATGAGTAAGTATGTTAAATGTACTAATGGCCGATTCATTTGCTGCTTACATTTTTCTGTGTCATAAACCACTCTGATTTTTACTTTGTTAATTTATCATCTTTTGAGTAAGTATGTTAAATGTAAAGGTGTTTGTTTCTTTTTATTTGCTATTTTGTATCTATATAGCCTGTTTGATTATGTTCAATCAAACAACTATTGGCATCATTAATACAAGACTTGAATTCAAAATTCAAGTTGTCTCATCATTGATATAAGACTTGAGTTTCATTTAATTCGTAATTCGAGTTGGAGATTTGTTTGTAGGACCCAACAAGTTGCTACTACACGTGGCGTGGAACCTTTTTGTAGGACCCAACAAGTTGGAGATTTGTTTGTCTGACTCTCTTTATCGTGGCAGGCACGATACACCATGGAAACAAATTGTTGAGTTGTAAGTTCTTTTCTAATTGAAACAATCTTGTATACATGATAAATGCCGTTTGTTAATTTCAAAGATAGGAAGAGCTTTAAAAATATTTTGTGCGAAGACAATGTAGAAAAGGAAGGAAATATTGAATGGAATGTAATCCTGTATGACTGTATGAAAAGATTGCATATGTTACTTAAGATTTCAAAGGTTAAGTTCAACGAATACATGTCATTGATTAAGTAGCTTAATAAATGGTAACAGCGTCATCACATGCCACTTGAGTGCTGGACTAAAGATGAAAAAACGGGGGTAAACATATATTTTTCTTCTGTGTGTTAAAGCGCAAAGTAATTTTTCTGCTTCATGATTTTGTGTGACATAAACCACTCTGATTATTACTTTGAGAGGACTTATTTCTTGCACGTGAACCAGGAAACTAGAGGCATAGTTATGTGAAATATTGAGTACTCAGAAGTTGCATATGTGAAGCTTTGCATATGCTATTTGATAAATGTTTTTTGCTCCGGTGCTCTTGTGCAGGGCACATGTTAAATCTAAAAGGAATGAACTTCCAGTCGTAGATAACCTACAAAACGTAAAGAGTGATGGTTAAACTGAAGTTGAAATTTAATCAACTTAAGGTTAGACATATTTTTTCATCTATTCACTGATATTTATCTGACAATCAAACACGAGAAGTTTGACTCCAAAGTGATGGATAGATATATTTTTTCATCTATTCACTGATATTTATCTGACAATCAAACCCGAGAAGTTTGACTCCAAAGTGATGGATGAGTATTGTAACTAATAACTCCTAGTATGCATCAGAACCTAAAAATATATCATAAGTGTAGTTGTCTGTAATTACTTTTGTTATTGACAACTGCAGACTTGTAGTATGTTTTAAGGTTCTGATGTATACGAAGATGTATTAGTTATAATACTTTCTCATCACTTTGGAGATTATCATCTCGTGTTTGATGGTCATGACTCTCAGTGTATAAAAGTAAATATATGTCCGATTCTTTAGTAATATTGTTTAGCTTAAATTTTATCTACTTAAGTTGAAATATAAGCGATTAAAGAATCAAATGTATTTGTTCATCCGTTCCCTGAGATTTATCTCAAACATGAGAAGTTTGACTCTAAAGTAGTCATAGCTACTAATGTCCTTGTGACATAAACCACTCCGAGTTTAATATTTCCATTGATTTGAGACAATGCTTGTGACGGTAATTGTGGATGCCCTTGTTAAGTGATGAGTAAATATTTTAAATGTATTAATGGCCGAGTCATTTGTTGCTTACATTTTTGTGTGACATAAACCACTCTGATTTTTACTTTGTTAATATAACATCTTTTGAGTTTAATATTTTCATTGATTTGAGGCAAAGCTTGTGGCAGTAATTGTGATGCCCTTATTGTAAATGTGGTTGTTGCTGGTTTTGAGTCATCCTAGCATCTGCGTGTTGTATAACAGAATTTCTCGTTGGGCTTGAAACCTGCAATACATTAAGATATTTTGAATTCAACAATTAGCTTTGTTACCAAATTTTAAATCACTTTAAAACAACATTACATTTAAGCAATTTAATGACAAGCAAATCAAGGAAAGAACACATTTTTATGCTTGACTTATGTAACGAGAAAATGATGCAAAATCTTGCATAGCATATGAGTTAACGGAGGTTGAACAGTCAATGAATTAATGTAAACTGGTAAAGCATCTGGACTCCATACGCATTGTTGAAAAGAGAACAAAAATTGTTTGTTTCGTTCTCTTTTCAAAATGTGTTTAGAGCCAGATGCTTAATTCTCGTTCACCAACAAGTTTACCAGTTTTCACTAGTCCATTGGTTGTTCAACTTCCTTTGACTTATATGTTATGGCCCGGTGTACCTTTGCATCATTTTCTCGTTACATAGATTGTATTTGTCAAAGATAAAAATGTGCTTTCTTTCCTCTATTTATTTGTCATTAAAGTTCTTAAATGTAATGTTGTTTTGAAAGTGAATTAGTAAACTTTGGTAGCAAATTTAATTGTTGGATTTAAAATATTTTAATTTATTTCATGTTTTGAGCCCTAACTACAAATTACGTTATCCGCAACCATATATAAAAGAAAGGCATCCAAAATTGCTTTAGGTTCCACTATGTGGTTTCTAGTGTTTGGACCTCATGTCCAAATTTTAAGAGACCTATAAGTGAAATACTAAAATTTATCAAGTTAATAGTTTGTCACAGTTTTTAATATATATGCTTTTTAATATATATGCTGTTTAAATTGCCCATTTCATTGAACTGTTTTTGTGAAGATAAATTACTTCCAAAGTTTCATGGAGAAAACCTATGCTTGCAATTTTTGTGTGACATAAACTACTGTGATTTTTACTGCTAATATAACATCTTTCGAGTTTAACATTTCCATTGAACTGTTGTTATAGTGAAAGGACAAAAGCATCATCTGGTTGCTTCTTACTTCTTGCACATGAATGTAAAGTGCAAACAATGCAGCCAAAGGTGAAATTTATAAGGAAAATAATGAATTTCTCTTTTTCAGGATTTTTCTACTCTTTTAAAGCTGATTATAGATTAATAGTATCTATGAAGCCATATTGAGACTTGGTTGATGTATAATTTAGTTTGTGGAATATATAGTATGTTTAGTAAACTTCCCGACAATATTTTCGCGATTAGGTCATATATCCAAAGAGACTCTACTAAACATGAGTACAATAATGACTCATGAGAGACTTTCACTAAATTGCTCTCATTTCATTCATATGTTCATAGCATTTATATTACAATTGAGTACTCAAGAGTCAAGCCACATTAGTCTTCCACAAATCGACTATCAACACACTACAATGCATGACTTTCAAACATACAAGACGTGCACTTAGCTTTGCATACGATCGACTATCAACACACTACAATGCATGACTTTCAAACATACAAGACGTGCACTTAGCTTTGCATACGATCGCACTTACGACCGAACACATCATATGCAATAAAAAAGAATCATTGCATAAAGACTAGACAACTCCCCACATATTACACAAAATGTTTGCGAAATCCAGTTATAAAATATATTTATGCATCATGTGTATATAAACTAATTTGTTAATATAGTAAAATAATATAATTATTTATAAAATATATTTATATATATATATATATTTATATATATATATATATATTTGAAAGCTTGATTTTTCAAATACATTAAACTTATAGTTTAAAAAAATGTGTGAATGTGCAAATTTTATTTTCAAACCAGTTTTAATGCGTAAATAACATTTTTATTAATTTATGGTATGGTGGAGGATTTTAGAAAATTAGTTAATTATTAATTAAATTTCAAAGTTGATAAGAATCTCCATCACTTTAAAAAGTCCAACCAATATTTTAATTACATGTCATATTTAAAAAATCAAATAACTTTACTAAATCAATTAAACAAATAAAATTAAAGAATTTAAACCTACATATAACCTTATAAAGGTAGAAATTAAAATAATTTAAGGGGAGAAAGAAGAAGAGGAGCAATGGCGGCTCTAGTGTAGAGTATCCCCAAAATGTTTTTTTTTTTTAAATCTTAGGTAAAATAAATAAATTAATTAATTTTGACACAAATTATTTTAGTTGCATCCTCATTTCATTTCTCTAACTCAAATTAAAAAGGTTCAACAAAAACTTTTTGTTCCCAGCAAAATGAAAGATTCAGGTTCAACATTTTAAAACTACTTCAATTCTCTTACAGTCTCAAAAGTTAATACACAATACTTCTTAATTTTCACTGTTAAATGATGTTATGCATTTTTTTTTTATTATTTAAGTTGCCACAAATTGTATTACTTTTATTATTAAATACTCAATCTGTTTCGATGAAAATTAATTAAAAAAAATTTATTCGTCCCAATGAAAGATACCCATTCTTTTTTTTTTTGGCAAATAACACTCTCTCACATTTCAATACCAAAAATAATGGGTAGTTTTCGTCGAAACGAAGGGAGTAGTATTTTGCTTAATATTTTATGCACCCCCGAATTTTAAATTCTGGATCCGCCACTGAAGAGGAGGTGAAGTATTTTTGTGATTTGAAGGAGAATGGTAAAATAGAAAGGAAAAAAAAAGTGAGGCGTTCTTAATAATCTAAATGTAGGGTTTTAATTTTTGTAATTTTTAAAGTATTTTGAATTCATTTTTTTTCCAATGCGTTTCTTCCATTCCGTTGGATGAGGACTTTTCGTGAATATTTTTTTTTATATTGAATATAATTGTTTAAAATTGGGATGTAAAAATTTAAAAATAAACTATTTCATATGGGGTGTGTACAATTAAAATGGGGATTTGTTCAGCTGTGACCATAACATTACAGAGTGTGTTTATAACGTTAGAATTAGGGTATGAGTAGTGACATCCTTCTGGAATTTTTTGACATAATATATTTAAACCTTGAACTCCATCCTCAACATGAGAACCCTCAATCTCGCCGCCACTGCCGTTTTGGTCCTGGGGAATCACTGCTCAGCTAGGCAAGGTGGCGACGGACCTCTCTATAAAATTATTTAAAAGGAGAAGAGGATGAGGAGGTAAAGTATTTTTGTGTTTTGTAGAAGGATGGTTAATAAAAAAAAAAAGTGAAGTACTCTACTTAATAATATAAATATATAAATTAAAATTCACTATAAAAAAAAAATTAAATTTGAATTTGACATTTAGAAAATGTACCATTTGTAATATTAATGATTTTTTTAATCCAAAATTATCTAAAATGTTTAGACCTAATTGAAAAAATAAAAGTCAAAATTTATAGAGAGTTATATACTCATTATTTCGAAAGTACAAAAATATGAGCAAACATCTTACTCTTCAAATTGGACTTATTATTGGGCTCGTTTATTTTTGTGTGACATAAACCACTCTGATTTTTACTTTGTTAATATAACATCCTTTGAGTTTAATATTTTCATTGATTTGAGGCAAAGCTTGTGGCAGTAATTGTGGATGCCCTTATTGTAAATGTGGTTGTTGCTGGTTTTGAGTCATCCTAGCATCTGCGAGTTGTGTAACAGAATTTGTCGTTGGGCTCGAAACCTGCAATACATTAAGATATTTTGAATTCAACAATTAGTTTTGTTACCAAATTTTAAATCACTTTAAAACAACATTACATTTAAGCAATTTAATGACAAGCAAATCAAGGAATGGACACATTTTTATGCTTGACTTATGTAACGAGAAAATGATGCAAAATCTCGCATAGCATAGTAGTTAGCGGAGGTTGAACAGTCAACGAATTGATGTAAACTGGTAAAGCATCTGGCCTCCATACCCATTGTTGAAAATAGAACGAAGGTAAAGCATCTGGCCTCCATACCCATTGTTGAAAAGAGAACGAAAATTGTTGTTTGTTTCGTTCTCTTTTCAAAATGTGTTTGGAGTCGGATGCTTAATTCTCGTTCACCAACAAGTTTACCAGTTTCCACTAGTTCATTGGTTGTTAACTTCCTTTGACTTATATGTTATGGCCTGGTGTACCTTTGCATCATTTTCTCGTTATATAGATTGTATTTTTCAAAGATAAAAATGTGCTTTCTTTCCTCTATTTATTTGTCATTAAAGTTATTAAATGTAATGTTGTTTTAAAGTGAATTAGTAAAATTTGGTAGCAAATTTAATCGTTGGATTTAAAATATTTTAATTTATTTCATGTTTTGAGCCCTAACCACAAATTACGTTATCCGCAACCATATATAAAAGAAAGGCATCCAAAATTGATTTAGGTTCCACTATGTGGTTTCTAGTGTTTGGACATTCTGTCCAAATTTTAAGAGACTATAAGTGAAATACTAAAATTTATTAATTAAGTCAATAGTTTGTCACAGTTTTTAAGATATATGCTGTTTAAATTGCCCATTTTTCATTGAACTGTTTTTGTGAAGATAAATTACTTCCAAAGTTTCATGAAGAAAACCTATGCTTGCAATTTTTGTGTGACATAAACTACTGTGATTTTTACTTTGCTAATATAACATCTTTCGAGTTTAACATTTTCATTGAACTGTTGTTATAGTGAGAGGAAAAAAGCATCATCTGGTTGCTTCTTACTTCTTGCACATGAATCGTAAAGTGCAAACAATGCAGCCAAAGGTGAAATTTATAAGGAAAATAATGAATTTCTCTTTTCAGGATTTTTGTACTCTTTTAAAGCTGATTATAGATTAATAGTATCTATGAAGCCATATTTAGACTTGGTTGATGTATAATTTAGTTTCTGGAATATATAGTATGTTTAGTAGACTTCCCGACAATATTTTTGCGATTACGTCATATATCCAAAAAGACTCTACTAAACATGAGTACAATAAATGAGGACACTAATTCATGACTCATGAGAGACTTTCACCAAAAATTGCTCACATTTATCTCTATAAATAATCTACATTTCATTCATATGTTCATAACATTTATATTACAATTGAGTACTCAAGAGTCAAGCCACATTAGTATTCCACAAATCGACTATCAACACACTACAATGCATGACTTTCAAACATACAAGACGTGCACTTAGCTTTGCATACGATCGCATTTACATAAAGACTGGACAACTCCCCGCATATTACACAAAATGTTTGCGAAATTCAGTTATAAAATATACTAATGCATCATGTGTATATAAACTAATTTGTTAATATAGTAAAATAATATAATTATTTATAAAATAAATATATATATATTTGAAAGCTTGATTTTTTAAATACATTAAACTTATAGTTTAAAAAAATGTGTGAATGTGCGAATTTTATTTTTAAACATGCATTCATCATATTTGTTTCAAGGAATAAAATATAAAAAAAACCATGAAGTATTTCCCTTTTCAATTTCATTGATTTAATGCGTAAATAACATTTTTATTAATTTATGGTATGGTGGAGGATTTTAGAAAATTAGTTAATTATTAATTAAATTTCAAATTTAATAAGAATATATCTCCATCATTTTAAAAAGTCCAACCAATATTTTAATTACATGTCATATTTAAAAAATCAAATAACTTTACTAAATCAATTAAACAAATAAACTATGCAGACGTAAATTATACAAGAAGATGACACGTCATTAAAACAAAGTTTCTATTAGTATATATGGGAATTAAAGAATTTAAACCTACATATAACCTTATAAATGTAGAAATTAAAATAATTTAAGGGGAGAAAGAAGAAGAGGAGCAATGCCGGCTCTAGGGCAGAGTACCCCCAAAATGTTTTTTTTTTAAATCTTAGGTAAAAAAATTAATTAATTAATTAATTTTGATACAAATTATTTTAGTTGCATCCTCATTTCATTTCTCTAACTCAAATAAAAAAGGTTCAACAACAACTTTTTGTTCCCACCAAAATGAAAGACTCAGGTTCAACATTTTAAAACTACTTCAATTCTCTTACAGTCTCAAAAGTTAATACACAATACTTCTTAATTTTTACTGTTAAATGATGTTATGCATTTTTTTTTTATTATTTAAGTTGCACCAAATTGTATTACTTTTAATATTAAATACTCAATCTGTTTCGATGAAAATTAATTAAAAAAAATTTATTCGTTCCAATGAAAGATACTCATTCTTTTTTTTTTTTTTGGCAAATAACACTCTCACATTTTAATACCAAAGATAATGGGTAGTTTTGTCGAGATGAAGGGAGTAGTATTTTGCTTAATAGTTTATGCACCCCCGAATTTTAAATTCTGGATCCGCCACTGAAGAAGGAGGTGAAGTATTTTTGTGATTTGAAGGAGAATGGTAAAATAGAAAGAAAAAAAAAAGTGAGGTGTTGTTAATAATCTAAATGTAGGGTTTTAATTTTTGTAATTTTTAAAGTATTTTGAATTCATTTTTTTTCCAATGCGTTTCTTCCATTCTGTTGGATGAGGACTTTTCGTGAATATATATTTTTTTTATATTGAATATAATTGTTTAAAATTGGGATGTAAAAATTTAAAAATAAACTATTTCATATAGGGTGTGTATTGTAGTTGTGGTGTGTATAGTAGTTGTGGTGTGTACAATAAAAATGGGATTTGTTCAGCTGTGGCCATAACATTACAGAGTATGTTTATAAGGTTAGAGTTAGGGTACGAGTAGTGACATCCTTCTGCAATTTGCTCTATAAAATTATTTAAAGGAGAAGAGGATGAGGAGGTAAAGTATTTTTGTGTTTTGTAGAAAAATGGTTAATAAAAAAAAAAAGTGAAGTACTCTACTTAATAATATAAATTAAAATTCACTGTAAAAAAAAAAAAATAATAAATTTGAATTTGACATTTAGAAAATGTCCCATCTGTAATATTAATGATTTTTTTAACCCAAAATTATCTAAAATGTTTAGACCTAATTGAAAAAATTTATAATGAGTTAAATACTAATTATTTTGGAAGTACAAAATATGAGCAAACATCTTACTCTTTAAATTGGACTTATTATGACTTCAAAAAAAAAAAATTGGACTTATTATTGGGCTCGTTTATTTAGTGAATACTTATATGTATCCACTAAGCAAACGAGCCCGTAGAATGGGCTTATAACGCTAGGGTTTGGTTACGAGTAGTGACGTCTTCTAGAATTTTTAAATACAATATATTTAAACTTTGAACTCCCATTCAGGGTAAGTAAGAACACTTTCGGACTTATTATTGGGCTCGTTTATTTAGTGAATACTTATATGTATCCACTAAGCAAACGAGCCCGTAGAATGGGCTTATAACGCTAGGGTTTGGGTACGAGTAGTGACGTCTTCTAGAATTTTCGAATACAATATATTTAAACTCTGAACTCCCATCCGGTGTAAATCAGAACACTCTCCGCTGCCTAGCTGCATCTCAAGGAGGTGTGCCTATCGATTCATCTCTATTCATTTCTTTATTTTTTGAGTTGATTTGAATTTGATGTGTCAAAAATGTTGAAATTGATTTCTTCGAAAAAGTCTGGGTTTAATTTGCTTTGAATTTGGTGTGTTTTATATTTGTAATGGTGATTATTTGATAAAACAATGTGTTTCTCCGTAACCATATCTGTAAGGCTTTTGTTTATATTTATTTGCTAATTTTGTATCTATACAACTAGATAATCTGTTTGATTCTGTTCAATCAAACAACTATTGGCATCATTAATACAAGACTGTATGTGTTAATTACAAATCTAAAGGGCTTTAAAAATATTTTGTGTGAAGACTAACATTGAAAAAGGAAGGAAATATTGAACGGAATGTAATCCTGTATAAAAAGATTGCATGTGTTACTTACGATTTCTGAGTTAGTTGTAATGATTAGTTTATGTGAAATGACCGTCAGTGTACGTATGTAAAAATCATCTCAATTCTTTAGTCATGTTTAGCTTAAATTTTCATCTTCAGTTTTGCAGTTTAATTTGTCGTTGGGGCTCGAAACCTGCAATACATTAAAATATTTTAACGACAAACAGCTTAAGCAAGGAAATAGCACATTTTTATACTTGATTTATGTAACGAGAAAATGATGCAAAATCTCGCATATCATATGATTTAATGTGGTGGTTGAACAGCCAATGAACTGGTATAAACTTGAAAATTTGTCGGTGAAGGGAAATTAAGCATCTCCAGACTCATTGTTGAAAAGAGAACGGAAATTTGTTTTTCTGAAAATGACAATGTTTTATGCATTATTTTTCGGGCAAACACTTTCCTTTCTCTTTTCAAAATGTGTTTGGAGCCAGATTCTTAATTTCCGTTCACCAACAAGTTTACAAGTTTCCACCAGACCAGTTCATTGTTTGTTCAACCTCCGTTGACTCATATGCTATGGCCCAGCGTACCTCTAGGTGCATCATTTTCTCGTTACATAGATTGTATTTGTCAAGTATGAAAACGTGTTTGTATAACATAATTTGTCGTTGGGGCTCAAAACTTGCAATACAACAAGGGAAATAAATCATGTTATACAACCAGCAATACATTAAAATAACATTTGCTGGTTGTAAATGTTCCGAGTCATCTGTTATACAACCAGCAAATGTTCCGAGTCGTCTGTCCTAAAATTTGCTGGTTGTATAACATAATTTGTCGTTGGGGCTCAAAACTTGCAATACATTAAAATATTTTAAATTCGACAATTAGCTTTCCTACTAAATTTTACTAATAAATCACTTAAAACAACATTACATTTATATTTAAGCAACTTCATGGGAAATAAATCAAGGAAAGAAATCATATTTTTATTCTTGATAAATACAATCTATGTAACGAGAAACACTGCATATGAGTTGATGTAGGTTGAACAATCAATGAATTGGTGAAAATTGGGAAATTTGTTGGTGAATGCTTTATTTCCCTACACCAACTAGTTTACCAGTTTTCACCCGGTCATTGGTGGTTCAACCACCGTTAACTCATATGCTATTGCATCATTTTCTCTTTATATAAATTGTATTTGTCAAATATGAAAATGTGTTTTCTTTCCTCTATTTATTTGTCATTAAATTTCTTAAATGTAATGTTGTTGTTTAATAGTGAATTAGTAAAATTTGGTAGGGTAGCGAAGCTAATTGTTGGATTTAATGTATCGTAGGTTTCAAGTTTCAACAACAAACTCCGTTGTAGGTTTCAAGTTTCAACAACAAACTCCGTTATAGAATCAGCAAATTCTAGGACAGCTGTCTTGATCTTGAGACCAGCCGCAACTACATATACAACAAGGGCATCCAAAATTACTGCCACAAGCATTGCCTCAGGTTGAACTATGTGATTTCTAGTGTTTGGACCTATTGTCCAAATTTTAAGAGTTACAAGCAATTGAATTCAAGGGTGTAGTCTTTTTTTTTTACAGTGCTATAAGTGAAATACTAAAATTTATCAAGTCAATAGTTTGTCACAGTTTTTGAAACTCTCCTGTTAAAGAAATAGATTTGTACGCTGTTTAAATTGCCCATTTCATTGAACTATTTTTGTGAAGATAAATTACTTCCACAGTTTCATGGAGAAAACCTATGCTTGCATTTTTTGATGGACATAAACTACTGTGATTTTTACTTTGCTAATATAACATCTTTCGAGTTTAATATTTCCATTAATTTGAGATCTTTGTCCAAGTTTGAAGATTATGAAATTTAGCTATTTATACAGGACTAAGTTTTAACACTTTCTACTCAAATATTGCCCCCAGGTCTATGGAAAATATACACTCTGTAAAACCAAAACTATGTTCTAACCATAAATTGTTATTAGTGAATATGATCACGAAAATATACGTATACTTGTCATATAGTACAATGCAGCCAAAGGTGAAATTTATAAGGAAAATAATGATTTTCTCTTTTCAGGGTTTTTCTACTCTTTTAATTTAGTTTGTGGAATATATGGTATGTTTAATAGACTTTCCGACAATATTTTCGTGATTAGGTCATATATACAAAAAGACTCCACTAAACATGAGTACAATAGTACAATACAATGTTTGTTTTATATTCTTCTGAATGATTTATGTGGAGTCATGTTTAGTGGAGTCCTTTTGTTTATGGAATGAATCGTATGGTAGCAACTCACATTGCTTCTTATGCGGTCATGCTAAGGATAATGATGCCCCATGCACTACTCTTTTGTTCTGCTGTTAAAACATATATGGAAGAGAGTATGGTTTCATTTGGTAAAAGGCCAATTCTATTCATTGGCAGAGAATATGTGGTACTTGCATGCGAGTGTGGTCTATTTGGAGGGAACAATGTGCACTGAAACACAACCCCAGCTTCAAAAGAGGGGGACTGATCCCCAAATATTCCTTCTCTGTGTTAAGTATATCACACACATGCGTACAACATGTGCATGCTAGGCATAATATATAAATGTAAATTGTATCTGATAAGGAAGTTAGTAAATTGTAACAAACTAGTTCTAGAAAGTTCGAATAGATGCTATGAAGGGCAGCTCAAACAATGTGAGCATATAAATATCACACTCTGTATACCAAAACTCTTGTGAATGAAATATAGCTTTAATCTTCACCTTTCTCAACACTGGCTATGGAGTGATTGACAGCCACGTTATAGCAGCGGGATGCTGCAGCTCTGGTTTTAAGCGTTTAACATGTTTTGAGCTTGTTATTACTCTTCTAAAAAGAAAAAAGTAATCTCCACCTACTATTGTGATGCAATGTTTCTTATGGAGCCCAATATAAAGATGTTTACATCACTTTGTTACAACATACAAGTAGAGTAATAATATGTAATTCAATATTGAGTGTTTTTTTTATGGAATTCATCTTTTTCATTAAAACACTTGACATAGTAATATTTCAAATTTAATTATGAGGAATAAGCACATTTTCCTTTTTTAAGAGAAATGGTTTTGTTGTGCCATTCATCCATCTATATATATTTTTTGTAAAGTTTAATTTGTGCATAATACATAGTGTGCAATGTGCACTGTGTCTTTGTTGGGATATGAATCCTTGAAACAATGTTCTAATTGATGAAAGTATGTTTTGATGGTCAAAAACAACTTAAAGTTAATGATATATGTGGTTCTAAGTCATCTTAACTAAGTTATTTGATGAGAAACTAAAATGAGATTACTGATCTTAATGATATCTTAAATAAGTTTACTGATCTTATTTAGTAATATTGAGAGTAAGATTACTGATCTTAACTGAGTCATATGGAATAAGATTACTGATTTAAGTATGGAAACTGAGAATAAGTTTACTGATCTTAATATTTGAATCTGAGTTACTGATCTTATATGAAAGTTTATTGATCTTACATAAGTTATTGATCTTATTGTTTACTGATCTGATATATGAACTGTTAGGAACTAAGCTGATGTTTTGTATTGTATAGACAACTTATAGTATAGGACTTAGATATACTCATCTGTATATAGTTCAGTTGATGTATAGATAGGTTTTATATATGTAAGTTTGTATTTTATTGTATTCAGCATTGTAAAAGTTCAGAACAGTAGATTAGAACACTAGATTAGAAGAAGATCAGAAGACTAATGAAGACTCAGAAGACTACTTCAGAATAAGAAGACTTCAAGAAGAGTTGAAGAAGAGCTTAGAAGAAATCTGGAGAAGTTTTGAACAGTTTAAGTTACTGTGCTGACTGGCTCAGTAGAGTAAAAATCCGAACAGTAAAAATCAGAACAGTAAGTTACTGTGCTGATTTGGAAGTGTAACTGAAGATTTATTGAAGAGATGCTGACTTGGAATAAGAAGGAAGTTACAAAGTCGGTTACAAGAAGAAGTTACAACAAAAACAGTTTTAGAGTTAGTTGAAAGTTAGTTCACAAACTGCTAACTGTCATACTAAGTTCTATAAATACTGTGTGATCTCCTACTGCTAAGACTACTGATCATAAAACATTCACAAGCAATCTAAGTCTACAGAGCACAAGAAGAACTCACAGAGTTGAAGGAGATTAAAGAAGAGAAGCCACAAAATTGAAGAGAAGTATCAAAGGCTATTCAAAGAGAAGTTTTACTTTTCATTTTAAAGTTTGTATTGTTGTAAACTAGTGTGCTAGTTACTTGTAGAATTACTAGTCGATCGAAGATACACTTGGAAGTGTAATCGATAAGATCACAGTCTTAATCTTGGGACTTTAAGCCACAAGAAACTCAAGGAAGAGTTAATAAAACATCACAACTTGGATTGTGAGAGTGGATGTAGACATTTGTCGAACCACTATAAAATCTTGTGTTCTTTACTTTTCTGTTTGATATTTGTTTGATATTTGTTTAACCAAGAACAGTAAAGGTGTCTAAATAAAGATCTAAATAAAAGTTGAGTATAAACTAGTAAGGCCCATATTGTTTTGAAAGTACTGATCTGAGCTAAGTAAGCACAGTACAGTACATAAGAAGACTAAATTCCGCATTATAAACTCTGATATTTTGAAAGAATTTTAAAAGTCTATTCACCCCTCCCCTCTAGACTTTTACTAGCTTAATCAATCTTAACTCAACTTGGGACCAACAAATGGTATCAGAGTAGTAGTTCTTTGGACTGCTGTTTCTTGATAACCTTGTAGATCTTGAGGGAAAACTTACTGATCTTGCCGCATTATAAACTCTGATATTTTGAAAGAATTTTAAAAGTCTATTCACCCCTCCCCTCTAGACTTTTACTAGCTTAATCAATCTTAACTCAACTTTTCTTGATATCTGTCACTATCTGAATACTTGAAATTTATCTGCTATACTACTGATCCTATTTGTCTAATCAAACATGGATGACACTAATGTGAACAAACTGCCTAAGTTCAAGATTGCAGATTATGACTACTGGAAGCTTAGGATGGAGGCCATCTTTAGCTCAACCCATGATCTGATGGTGTCTGTGGTGACTGAAGGACCAATTGTCACCATGATGGAAAACACTGCTGTTCTGGATCCATCTAAACCAGTTGGAGCACTGGTCCCTAAACCAAGGTCAGAACTGACTTCTGAAGAAATGAGACAAAACAATTTGGATAGTCTTGCTAAGAATTATATTTTACACACCTTGCCAAATGAGTATCTTGGTAAAGTGTTAAAATGTAAGACTGCAAAGCAAATGTGGGACAAATTGGCTATTCTTTGTGAAGGTACTACACTGATCAAAGAAAGCAAATTATCCACAGCTGTCCAAAGGTTTGAAACATTTAAGATGAAGCCAGGAGAATCAATTGATGAATTGGATACTCGATTTACCGAAATTATGAATGATCTTGATGTGTTAGGAAAGACTTATACTGAAAGAGAAGTTAACTTGAGAATCTTGAAAGCTTTGGATGAAAGGTGGAAAATGGTCAAGATGATCATTAAAACCACACAAGACATTGATTCTTGGCCAGCAGAAACTATGTTCCAAACACTTAAGGCACATAAGTTTGAGTTAGATGAAGAAGATCCTATTACTGTGATTCATAAGGATAAGGATGCCTCTAAGGACATAGCTTTTAAAGCCTCTACCTCTAAGGGGTCTAGATCATCTAAGTGTAAGGCCTCAAGCATAAAAGATGAACTAGATAGTTCTGATCTTAGTCTGAAAGATCAGATGAGCCTTATGATCAAAAGATTTGATAGACTTAATAAGAGGTATGGTAGATACAAGAGATTCTATAAGGAAACTAAGGGTTCTAGTAACAGGGACTCTTCTGTGAACAGAAGGGATCAAAACTCTTCTGAAAGAAGGGATGAGATCTCTAATGAGAACAGGAGAGATAGGAACTCATCTGATAAGAGGGATAGAAAGTATTCTGATAAGAAAGACAGGAACTCAATTGACAAGCATGACAGGAACCGTAAACATTCTCCTCCTAAAAGAACTTCTAACAATCCTGTTTGCTATAATTGTGATAAGCCAGGTCATTATGCTTATGAATGTCCTGATCTGAGTTCTGAAGATCGAGAAGAAAGGAAAGCCAGAAGAGATCGAAAATATGCCAAGGGTAAGAAGGCAATGATGGCTTACAATGATTCTGATTCGGAATCAGAAGAGTTGCCATCGTCTTCATCTGACTACCCCTCTAGCAATGAAGATGAAGCCTTCGTAGCAGATGATGGACTGGTAATAATGGCCAAAATAAATGATGAGGTATCATCTGCTAACTCTTTTCAATCTTGTAACAATTCTGACACTGATGAAAGTAATGCTGCTGATAGCAGTGTAGAAAGTAGTCTTCATCATTCCCAAGGAGTGACTGAAGAAGACCTTCTACAAGCTAACAAAGCATTCATTGAAATTAGTGATGAGAATATATCTTTAAAGCAAGAAATCATTAATCTGAAAGAAGCTCAGTCAAAAGTAGATCCTAATATAGCTGTCATAAATGCAAGGCTATCAGAAGAGTTGTCACAACTCCAAGAAAAGTATGCATCCATTGACAAACTATATCAGGGTATGCTTAAAACTCAAGCCAAAGAGACTAATGAATTCAATGATTTAAAGATTAAGTGTGAAAAACTTGAAGAGCGCAATAGATTCTTAGAATCTGAAGTAGTGAGCCTAGATCGAAAGCTATCTGGGATGATTAACTCTACTAGGATTAATCAAACTATCTCAGACAGATATAGAGCTCCAAATGATAAAAGTGGGATAGGTACTGATCTGCCTAGTTCCTCTACTTCAGAATTTAAGAACACTAATGGAGCTAGTTCAAGTTCTTTGCAACTAGATAAAGGAAAAGAACCTATGACTTATGATGATGATCCAAAACTCAAAGTACAGCCTAAATACATCCCTCCTACTACCAAGAGTGGTAAAATGAAGAATGTATTAAGACCAGTACAGTCAAGACCATACCAGAAGAGTTATACTCCTCTGACCAGATCAGATCAGTCCTGGAATCAGAAGAGACAAACTCAGAACAGTAGGTCAAGACAAGCTCAGGCAAGTTGGGAACAACCTAGACCTCCTTTCATAAGGCAGTCTCAGCTGTATTCAACTAAACCTAGGAGATTTGTGCCTCATTATCATAACAAACCTGTTCTTTATCCTCCACCTTTATCTTACAATATCATTGGTGAGGAAAGACCAAAACGCATCTATAAGCCGTATGGTCCACATGCTTTTAGACCATATTCAAACTATGACAGGCATACTGATCTTACTGAAAAAGGGATAGAACCAAGGAAAGGCTATCTCAGAAAAATAGATCCTAAGTCTGCTGATAATTCTGAACTGGTTAATAAAGTACTGTTCTGTGATAAATTTGGAAGGAAACTGAAGAGGTCCCATTTATTCAAATCCTCAATGTTCATTTGGGTACCTCTCACTACTAACCCCCAAGGACCCCAATAAACTAGGGTACCTAAATTATTAAGATCACTGCCTTGCAGGATCGACTGGACTTATACAAGAAAGGTGGTTCAGTTGGTGAGACCTGGTACATAGACAGTGGGTGTTCACACCACATGACTGGTACCAAGGCCTTACTTACTGACTATCATGAGAAGGAAGGACCAAAAGTCATCTTTGGAGACAGCTCCATGGCAATTACAAAAGGATTTGGATTCATCAAGAATGGAGATGTTGAAATCCAAGATGTCTCCTACGTTGAAGGTTTGAAATATAATTTATTATCTGTATCTCAATTCTGTGACAGGGGATACCAAGTTCAGTTCAAGACCAGAAGATGTGAAATAATAGACAAAAGGACTCACAATGTTCTACTTGTTGGCACAAGACAAGGAAGTGTATACATTGTGAATTGGAACAGTTGTCCTAAGAATGCTTGTCTTATTACTAAGAGTCCTAAAGAAAACAGTTGGCTCTGGCATAAACGCCTCTGCCACCTGAACTTTAAGATAATCAACAAGATTGCTAGAGAACATCTTGTTGAGGGCATTCCTAATGAAATCTATTCCAAATCACAAGTATGTGATTCCTGTCAAAAAGGTAAACAGGTAAAGGTTTCATTTAAGTCCATTCCAACTCTTTCAACAAGCAGAGTTTTAGAACTCTTGCATATGGATCTTCATGGTCCTATCAACCCTCCTACATTGAATGGAAGAAGGTATACTCTAGTTGTTGTAGATGATTACTCTAAGTTTACTTGGGTAGTCTTTCTACACAAAAAGAGTGATACACAAACACTACTTCCAGATCTATTAAAGAGGTTGCAGGTTGAAAAAGGTCATCCCATTGTCAAGATTAGGAGTGACAAGGGGACTGAATTTATTAACTGTTACATCTCTGACTATTGTTCTAAGTCTGGCATACAGCATTTGACAATTGCAGCCAGAACCCCTCAACAAAAGGGTGTTGCAGAAAGGAGAAATAGAACACTAAAAGAAGCTTGCAGAGCCATGATTGCAGAATTCAACACACCTCAGAAATTTTGGGCAGAAGCTATTAACACAGCTTGCCACTCCCAAAATCGAAGTGCTCTTAATAAGGTGCATGGTAAAACACCTTATGAGGTATGGAAAGGCAGAAAACCAAGAGTTTCTTATTTTCATATCTTTGGATGTAAGTGTTTCATACATAACAATGGCAAAAGTAAACTAAATGCTTTTGATGCAAAAGCTGATGAAGGAATATTCTTAGGATACTCCTCTGTAAGCAAAGCATTTAGAGTGTTTAATTACTCTACCCTATGTGTGGAAGAAACACCCCATGTAGTCTTTGATGAGAATGTGCAGGACTCTGCTGATCATCAGCTCAGTAAGAAAATTGACAAACTACAGCTTCAAATCAACAATGAAGATGATGATACAGGAATATATGAATCTGTACAAGCATATAATCCTTTCCTGAAAGTCCTAGATCAAGATTCTGATAAAGAAAAGGTAAAAGACAAAGGTGAGTCATCTAAAACTTCTGATATACCAGAATTGAATGACTGCTCTCCTATGAACAAATCTGCTGATATAAATAATACTGATCTGCATGATGATTTGCACGATGTAAATGATGATAGCATTTCTGTTAAGAATAGAAGGACATGGAAGTCTGCTCATTCTACTGATCTGATTTTAGGTGATTCTAGTAAAGGTGTTAAAACTAGAAAACAATTGTTTGATTCCCAGGAAGAACCTAGTAAGTCTCTATTTTGCTGGTGTTGTTTTCTATCATCTATTGAGCCTAAAACTGTGAATGAAGCTTTAAGTGATAGTTACTGGATTATAGCCATGCAAGAAGAACTTAATCAGTTTACTAGAAATGAAGTTTGGGAACTTGTTGATAGACCTAATGATCATAATGTTGTAGGCACTAAGTGGATCTTCAAGAACAAAAGGGATGAAAATGATCTTGTAGTAAGAAACAAAGCTAGATTAGTTGCTCAGGGCTACTCTCAAGCTGAGGGTATTGATTATGATGAAACTTTTGCCCCTGTAGCTAGACTAGAAGCTATAAGATTGTTCCTTGCTTATGCTGCACATATGAAATTCACTGTGTATCAAATGGATGTGAAAAGTGCATTTTTGAATGGTATACTTGCTGAAAAAGTTTATGTGGAACAACCACCTGGTTTTGAAGTGAATAGTCACCAAGTATACAGGTTAAAGAAAGCACTCTATGGATTGAAACAAGCCCCAAGAGCCTGGTATGATACACTTTCTCTATTCTTACTTGAAAATGGTTTTACTAAAGGCAAGGTTGATAGAACTTTGTTTAGAAGACAAGAAGGTAATGATATATTACTTGTTCAAATTTATGTGGATGATATTATTTTTGGATCACCCAACAAAACCTTGAGTGAAAGCTTTTCTACACTCATGCAAAGTAAATTTGAAATGTCTATGATGGGAGAAATGACATATTTTCTTGGTCTTCAAGTAAAACAAACTTCAGAAGGTATCTTTATAAATCAAGCAAAGTATACTAAGAACTTGCTAGATAAATTTGGTATTAAGACCTGTAAGACAGTTGGTGTGCCCATGCAACCTACATACAGAATGGATCCTGATGAAGGAGGTAAGTCTTCTGACCAACCTCACTATCGTGCTTTAATTGGCTCTCTACTCTATCTAACTGCCAGCAGACCTGATATTGCTTTTTCTGTTGGAGTATGTGCAAGATTTCAAGCAAACCCCAAAGAAAGTCATCTGGAAGCTGCCAAAATGATATTGAAATATCTAAAGGGGACCATTAATCGAGGATTATGGTATCCTGCAGATGATGATATATCCTTAAGTGGTTATTCAGACTCGGACTTTGGAGGTTGCAAAATAGATAGAAAATCTACTTCAGGTTCATGTCAATTCTTAGGAACTAAGCTTATTTCATGGTTTTCAAAGAAACAAACAAGTGTGGCAACTTCTACTACTGAAGCAGAATATATGGCTGCAGGTAGTTGTTGTAGTCAGCTTCTTTGGCTAATACAACAACTCAGAGACTACAATGTTGTAGAATCTAATGTACCTATATATTGTGACAGTAATAGTGCCATTGCCATCACACAAAATCCCGTTTTACATACTAGATGCAAGCATGTTGACATTAGACATCACTTTATTAGGGATCATGTGGAAAAGAAGAATATTAGGATGGAAAAGATTCATACTGATATTCAAAGAGCTGACATTTTTACAAAACCATTGGCTGAACTGAGATTTAGAGAGTTATGCATTAGCTTAGGGTTGATAGATATGGATTCCATATGTATATAGAACTCTACTAACATTTCAGGTACTGATCTTATACCAAGAAGAAGATAAAGCAGAAACTAAGAGCAGTACATCAAAACTCAAAATTCAGAAGAAACAACCCTATGTCAGACCACTACAGTTAAAACAGGTAACAAGGTTACTAAAGTGACCTTATTCCCGATGAGGAAGCTGGTAAAGCTGAGGGACACTGAGAACACACATTAAGGGGGAATTTGTGATTTCTTAAAGATCATTTTGTTGACTCAGAACACTAAGTCACTTTAGCATAAACCTTGATGAGATCATTAAATTAAACACATTTTTACCGATTTGTACTGTAATTCACCAATTATTGATGAACTAACACTTTTACCAAGGTGAAACAGGCACAGAAGAGGAATTCTCCACTGAAGGGGGAACTGATCTGATTACAGATTTGAAAAGTCTACTAATCTGATCTGATTACAGGCTATAACAGTCTACAGATATATTCTGATTAATAAATTGACTTGTCTACAGAACTGTACTGATTACAAAGCTTCTTTGTCTACAGTACTGATCTGATTACAATTCAGTTATTCTACAGAACTAATCTGATTACTGACTAATCTGTCTACAGAAAGATTTGTTTACTACTAATCTGTCTACATAATTCTACTAATCTGACACAGTACTGATCTGAGGATTACTGTGCTGATATAAAAAAGGTGAAATCAGAAAAATTTGGTACTGATCTGAACACTACTGTGCTGACCCATCTACTGATCTGAACACTACTGTGCTGATTCATCTACTGATCTGATTTCTAAAAAGGTTACTCAGCTGATCCAGATAAGTGAAATTTTCTTTATATACTAGTAAGAAAATGAAGTGAAAAAGGTTTGGAAACTACTGTGCTGATTTGCATCAGAACAGTCTTTTGGATTAGAATACTCTAAGTCAAAAACTGCTCAAGATTTTAGATTACTAATAGAGAAGATTAGTACACTCCTCTATTTCTAACCTAAAAACTGTGGTGTATTTATCAAACACAAATTGGCTCCAAAATTAAGAATGGTACTAGAATATGAACAGTTCTTGTTAAACACGGATTTCGAGACTTAATCTCAACCATTCTTTGTGATAATCAAATTCAATCCTAGCCCTAGATTGGTTTTGAATTTGACAAACACGATCACTCTTCATCTTCTTTCTTACGAGTTCATTTCTGGAAAGTTCATAAACTCAAATTTACTGGAAAAATCTGTTCTCTACAAAATTCTACAAATGGCAACTATCAATATTATCAGTGAATCTAACGAAGTTGCAGGGACATTTGATTCGAATCTCTGGGTTCGAGAAAAGGGCATTTTTGTAGAAAATGTTGTATATTTCAATGGCCGACACAATGCTGAAAATCAAGCGATTTTGACAATGTGCGAGGAGTGTGGGCTGAGGAAATTTCTTAAATCATCTCCGATGAATGTATACGAACCGGAGGCGATGAAATTTTATCTACAGCTTAAAGGAGATAGCAATGGTGTCCACTCCATGCTTTCTGGGCACAAGGTCGCGATTACAAGAGAAATCCTAAAAGTAATGCTGGATTTACCCCAGGGCCCAGTGGATATTATGAATTACAAAGCAAGAGAAGAGAAGGAATGTGTAGGAAGATGGTCGGGTGTTGAAACAGAGTCCTTAAGTAATCTTAAGAAAAATGTTCTTCCTACTGGTCTGCAGTTTCTGATGGACATAGCCGGAAAATGTTTGTTAGGGCAACATCATAGTCAGGATGCTCTATCAAGTTCAAAGATCCGAATTATGGCTGCAATCATTGACAGAGTTCAAGGTGATTGGCAAGGTTTTTTCTTAGAAAGGCTGCTAAATGAGAAAGAAAAAGTTTTGTTCGATGAGGATACAATGGAATTTTCGATTAAATCGAAATTAGGGTTCGGAAACAAGTTGAGTATCTTGTTGCCTCAGTTGGTTAAAAAGCCATACTGGAGTAATCCCAAGAAATTCCATCATGGAAAGTTCTTGATGAAGAAGGAGTCTGTTCGATTTGAACAAGAGAATCCTTTGGAGCAACCCCAAGAGTCTGAAGCACAAGAATCTGGAGCTTCAATGTACCGATCTGATGATAATCAACCAGAGATTAGATCGAAGGCGAGGCATGATCCGAGCAGTATTAGACCAAGGAGAGGAAGGTCTGCTACAGCTGCCTCAGAGCCAACAGTCAGATTTGTTGAGACTGTGGTGCAAGCAAGTTCTGAAGAGCAAGAGGTTAGTGTTCCTAGTCTTGTTGCTTTACATAAGAGAACTAAGAGGAGAAGTGCTAGGAGAAAGTTTGTTGATGTTTCTTCTACCCCTTCAAACTCTGAACCAAGCCCAGCTGAACCTCAAAACCCTCAACCTTCATGTTCTGGACAATCAGCTCACTATTTTTCTGTGTCTCAGAACACTCCCCATTCATCCCCTCAGAACACTAATTTTGATCCTACTCCTATTTCAAGTCCTCAACATCAACCTTCACCACATCATTCCCCAATACAGGTTCATGATCACTCTACTGAACATGAATTTGAACCTTCTACTGTACCAATTGACATTTCATCATCCCCTGAACCTGAAATTATAGCCCCTAAACCTGCTGGATTAATGGATTATACTATCTGTGATAAAGAGGATAGAATCAGGATAGATTTGAGATTGACTTTGTTGAAGCAATTTCCTGGATTGGATGAAAGCTCAGTTGAGTTTGAGAAACTCCTTAGGATAGGCACATGGGTGTATCTTAAGAGGAGTACTCTTAAAGAGAATTTAGCTGTTATGGAAGGTATGGGTGGTGCTTCAATATTTGATGATTGGGAAGCAGAGCAGATGCAAGCAGCTGGTGTTAACTCATTTCTTGAGCTAGTTACCCCAGAATCTGTAGTTCACCTTGTTGAAAGGTTGACAGGAATTAAGTATTCTATGGAAAAGGTTGCAACTCCTACTGCAGATGATGATTTGTTTATGGAAAGTGCAGAAAGGGTAGTTGATGAGGAAGATCATGTTGTTGAAGAAAATATTATGAAAATTGATGAAGATGTTGACAATGCAACAGAAGTGTTTGAGAACACTGTTGTGATTGAAGGAACAGAAGCTTTGGAGAATCAAGATTTAAATGCTGAAGAGATGAAAAGCATTCCATTACAGTCTGCTGATCCTAGTATTCCTGAGGATGTGCAGGAACAGATCAGAGCAGTTCCTGTTGAGAAGGAATCTGATAACTCAAGCTTTGAAATGTTGAAGAAGCAGAATGCAGAGCTTCAAGCTAAATTGGAAGATGCTGTGAAGATGTTTCAAGAAGCTACTGACAGAATGAATAAGATGAATTCTGAAAATTCTTTTGAAAGAGTTATGGAGCATACAATGTCTAAGATTTATGATCTCCATAGACTTCAAGAGAAGAACTTATCTAAAGTGTTGCATGACAATATGGAACAACACTTAACTCCCATGAAAGAGTGGCATGATGAAGCCAAAAAGGGGGAAGATAAGATAAGAAGAGTAATGGAGCAAACTCAGTCACAACAAGCTCAATTGGTTGTGAGTCAAGATGAATTGAAAGAAGAGATTGCAATTCTGAATGAGAAATTTAAACTGAGGAAGCAACAGAAGCAAACTGAAGAAATTGTTGAGAAAAAGAAAACTGATGCTGCTGGAAGTTCTAGTCAGAAGAAGAGAAAATTAGTCTTGTCTGATGAAGAAGAAGAAGAAGAAACTGGTAGACTTACCAGATCCAGAAGCAAGTTGAAAATTGGTGCTTCAAGAGAAGAAGCAGAGTTGAAAAAGAAGAAAGAAAAGGATGTCAAGTTCTTGAAAACAAGATTTGATAATCGAGTTACAGCTTTGAAAAAGAAATTGAATGCTCAGAGGAAAGCTGAAGGAAAAGAATTTGATAAAAATTTTCAAGATGAGAACTTTGTGGATTTTATTGTTCTAACAGAGAATATGGAATATTGGAAGAATTTGAAGAAAAAGTGGCAGATTGCAAACTTTATTGTGAGAAAGTTTGGTGATCATTCGAGCAAGGAAGCTGAATTTGCTGACTTTGAAGAGTTCATGTTGAACATAGATAAAGATTTTTGGGAAGACATAGCACAAGTTGCTGATCGTGCTGGAACAAAGATCTTATGTCCTGAAGAACCGAATTGGGAACCTCCAAGACTAGAGAATGGAGAACCTAATTACAAGGAGATCAACAATATAATTGCTGAAATTATCAAAGAAGAAGGAATCACTGATCATCAACACATGATGGATATAAAAGCAAGGATGTATGTTGCATTCAGAATCTGAAGATACAGAATGAAGATGAAGGACAAGCTCACAAGATAACATTTCTAACCTTAATCTTTATTTCTATATTTTCTGTTTATTTCATATTTTGTTAGTATGTGTAATATGTGCATTATCTGATCTAAATATGATTATGAATATGAATCTGGAATTTTGAAATGATGAACTGTTATGATTGACTACATACTTAACTACTGATTTATTAGCATTTAAGTAGTTTTGGCTTCATCAAAAAGGGGGAAATTGTTGGGATATGAATCCTTGAAACAATGTTCTAATTGATGAAAGTATGTTTTGATGGCCAAAAGCAACTTAAAGTTAATGATATATGTGGTTCTAAGTCATCTTAACTAAGTCATTTGATGAGAAACTAAAATGAGATTACTGATCTTAATGATATCTGAAATAAGTTTACTGATCTTATTTAGTAATATTGAGAGTAAGATTACTGATCTTAACTGAGTCATATGGAATAAGATTACTGATCTAAGTATGGAAACTGAGAATAAGTTTACTGATCTTATATGAGATATTTGAATCTGAGTTACTGATCTTATATGAAAGTTTATTGATCTTACATAAGTTACTGATCTTATTGTTTACTGATCTGATATATGAACTGTTAGGAACTAAGCTGATGTTTTGTATTGTATAGACAGCTTATAGTATAGGACTTAGATATACTCATCTGTATATAGTTCAGTTGATGTATAGATAGATTTTATATATGTAAGTTTGTATTTTATTGTATTCAGCATTGTAAAAGTTCAGAACAGTAGATTAGAACACTAGATTAGAAGAAGATCAGAAGACTAATGAAGACTCAGAAGACTACTTCAGAATAAGAAGACTTCAAGAAGAGTTGAAGAAGAGCTTAGAAGAAATCTGGAGAAGTTTTGAACAGTTTAAGTTACTGTGCTGACTGGCTCAGCAGAGTAAAAATCCGAACAGTAAAAATCAGAACAGTAAGTTACTGTGCTGATTTGGTGAAATTGAAGAATAAGTTTGGATAGCTTATTTAAAGTGTAACTGAAGATTTATTGAAGAGATGCTGACTTGGAATAAGAAGGAAGTTACAAAGTCGGTTACAAGAAGAAGTTACAACAAAAACAGTTTTAGAGTTAGTTGAAAGTTAGTTCACAAACTGCTAACTGTCATACTAAGTTCTATAAATACTGTGTGATCTCCTACTGCTAAGACTACTGATCATAAAACATTCACAAGCAATCTAAGTCTACAGAGCACAAGAAGAACTCACAGAGTTGAAGGAGATTAAAGAAGAGAAGCCACAGAATTGAAGAGAAGAATCAAAGGCTATTCAAAGAGAAGTTTTACTTTTCATTTTAAAGTTTGTATTGTTGTAAACAAGTGTGCTAGTTACTTGTAGAATTACTAGTCGATCGAAGATACACTTGGAAGTGTAATCGATAAGATCACAGTCTTAATCTTGGGACTTTAAGCCACAAGAAACTCAAGGAAGAGTTAATAAAACATCACAACTGGGATTGTGAGAGTGGATGTAGACATTTGTCGAACCACTATAAAATCTTGTGTTCTTTACTTTTCTGTTTGATATTTGTTTGATATTTGTTTAACCAAGAACAGTAAAGGTGTCTAAATAAAGATCTAAATAAAAGTTGAGTATAAACTAGTAAGACCCATATTGTTTTGAAAGTACTGATCTGAGCTAAGTAAGCACAGTACAGTACATAAGAAGACTAAATTCCGCATTATAAACTCTGATATTTTGAAAGAATTTTAAAAGTCTATTCACCCCTCCCCTCTAGACTTTTACTAGCTTAATCAATCTTAACTCAACTTGGGACCAACAGTCTTAATAATCAAATACATATAAATTCAGTTTAAAAAATGAAAACATCTCACATACAAGTTACAACCAAGGGTTTTATGGCTCAGCAACGTACAAAAATTAGATGTGTTCAATGTACAATTACGGTATAAAAAACGAAGTGAGTGCATTTAAATTATTATCTTATCGAAATTGATAAAAAATTTAACTAACCCAAATCGTAATGGAAGAAAATTATTATTTTACAAAAATTATTACCTAGTAGAGTATTAATTTATAAATGTATTATTTAATTATGATATGCATAAAAACGAAAATACCATATTTGATCGTTCTAGGATGGGTGACACTACTCTCACACCCCATAAAATTATATGCACACTAACAAATTTTTTATAAGAAAAAATAGATACAAGTAAAATGTTATCATTTTTAGAGTAAATTGTGTATTTTTAAAACTAGTTGCACCATCTTTCGACTGTAATAGAGGCTGAATTAAGGTCAAATATATTTTTGTTAATTTTCACCAAGTGTTGTTAGACTATTTCAAACGTACAAATCATTTATTTTGTGTATTACTCTATGGCCAAACACCAATAAAAAGGTATGAAATATAAAAGAAAAGAAAATCTAAAACCATAAAGTCACAAGTCGAGCCAGAGGCCGGAGTGTCGTTAAGATCTTACCTGGAAAAACCCTCCTTAGAGATAAAACCCGAGGTCAAGGGAAAAAGTACACTCCTCTAAATAACAAAGTGTAAATAAAGTAGAATAGTGAAAGTAAGTCAAATACAAGTGTTTCGTGAAACACCCTCAATCTGTGTCATACAGCATATCAGACCAACGCTTGTGAAGGGACACCTGCATGAATTATGAAGTGCTAGAGTCGGCTGAACCGTTCGACGGCTGCTGAGGCGGACCCTTCCCAGACCAACGCCCAACACCCGTGAGCTAAGCCAAACTAGAATCTTCTACTATAAATGACGAATTGGTTGTATACCTAAGGGAGTCATAGTCTGGAGCACTTCGTCCTTGGTTGCTCGTTCCCGGAGGTGGGCAAGAGGCTCACAAGTCTTCTTAATAGTACGCTTCGGCTGGAAAAGCACCCTAGTGGTGGTGGAACTCTTCGCTCTAGCAGTGGCCTTCCGAGCTGCCACGACCAAAGGTGGAGCCTTATGTATGAAAGGCTGATATGTGGAGGTCGACGCCCCAATAGGATCCGGGTGACCCCCTTCGTCCTGTTAAGCATCCTCCAACACCAACTGTTCTTCAGAGGCATGGTTACTGACTAAGTTCTCCTCTGAGAGCGCCCCGAAAGCGTTGTCTAGCGAAACTGAGTAGGTAGCCCCATAGTCGGATCTTGATGATCCTCTACTACATGGTCCTTCTCACCCAAGTGGTCCTCCCCTTCCAAGTGGACCTCACCTTCCAAGTGGTCCTCACCTTCCAAGTGGTCCTCCAGAGGCTGGGTAGTGGTAACTAGAGCAGAAGTGGGGTCAATGGTGCCTGTAAGGGAAAGAGAGCCCGGGCAGCGGCGAGATCGAGTACAATGGCGAGACCGAGTACGACGACGACCTCTCCTCCTCTAGTGACCCTGCCGATCCTGATCCTTTTGGTCTTGGTGACCCTGTCCCTCACGGTCCTGACGACCATGTCCCTCCCCCATCGACTTCCTGCAAACAGCTAGAGAGTGTCCAATAATGTGGCAATGTGTGCAAAACTCTAGGAGTTTCTCATAGTAGACCGCAGCAAACGAGCAATGACCCACACGCTAGTACATAATACGGTCCTGGGTGGCCTTATGCATATCGATCTCAATCAGTAGACGAGCATAGTGCCTTTATTCTGCTGTGATCTTTGTGCAGTTCTCGTTCTTTAGTAGTTCTACGCATGCTCTTTTTCTTTGATTTAGGGTGTACCTTTTTTTCTTGTTCCGGGTAATTTCAAACAAGAGGTATTAATGGTGCCCCGACTTCTTGTTCAGCCGGTGAACTTATGATTTTTTTATTTTTTTTTAACTCTTAATATATGACTTGATTGACAATAAATTTTGAATATTAAAACGTACATAAACTAACCTATGCATTTAAGTATTAGTATTGAATTTAAGTTGTACTCTTGAATTTAAAAATAATAATTAAAGTTCATATACTTTTTGTTTTTTTTACAGGCAGTTCAAATTTTAAATTTTTTAATCGATAGTGCATTTTAAATTTCATAGAATTTTACCAAAAGTATCTCGAGAGCTCAAAGCTTCAACTTTAATTTCAGCGCCGACAGTATACTTTCTTGATTTTAGTAAAGCAAGTGGCAGCTGATTAATCCATTATAATTGTTGATTTTGATTTTTTTACATAAATTAACAAAGTTATTTAATACAATGATTATTTATATATAATAGGCATAGCTAGGTTTGTTAAAAGAAACAAGCTGATCGAGGGCTCAACTCGTTTATATTGATAAATGAGTCGACCTCAATTTTTGTTAGGTATATACTCGATTTATTAATGAGCTGACTCGAGCTCAACTCGTTAAATTCAATATCTAAGATTTTTCTTGTAATTACATTTAGCTCGTTTGTGAGTCTAATTGAATAACAACTATAATAACAATGACTAACATACCCTCTTTAAGAGATATTAATGAGTCATTAATGTTGAAAATTTTGTTCTCCCTTAGTCCATTTTTAGTATTTCCATTTAAGCTGGACATATATTTTAAGGAAAATTGATTGATTATTTAAAAAATGAAAGTTTAAGGATGGATATAATGTAGAAATAAAATAATGTGACATAAAGATGAACTGATCAGAGACAACCAGGTAAGAAGATTCACTACTATGGGGATGTTGCAATGAGATATTCGGTGAAGGAAACACAAGATAAAATATAGATTTTAGCTTATGGGTGGGTGTCATTTGAGAATATGAAGATGCAGGAGCTCAAGGTATTTTCCAGGGGGAGATATCGTTATTGAAAAAGTCGATGGACAACATTAAAATGAACCTTTGGTCCTAATTTCAGAGCTCAAAGCTTCAATTTACGGTTTTCGAATTGGTTGTATACCTAAGGGAGTCATAGTCTGGAGCACTTCGTCCTTGGTTGCTCGTTCCCGGAGGTGGGCAAGAGGCTCACAAGACTTCTTAATAGTACGCTTCGGCAGTAAAAGCACCCTAGTGGTGGTGGAACTCTTCGCTCTAGCAGTGGCCTTCCGAGCTGCCACGACCAAAGGTGGAGCCTTATGTATGAAAGGCTGATATGTGGAGGTCGACGCCCCAATAGGATCCGGGTGACCCCCTTCGTCCTGTTAAGCATCCTCCAACACCAACTGTTCTTCAGAGGCATGGTTACTGACTAAGTTCTCCTCTGAGAGCGCCCCGAAAGCGTTGTCTAGCGAAACTGAGTAGGTAGCCCCATAGTCGGATCTTAATGATCCTCTACTACATGGTCCTTCTCACCCAAGTGGTCCTCCCCTTCCAAGTGGACCTCACCTTCCAAGCGGTCCTCACCTTCCAAGTGGTCCTCCAGAGGCTGGGTAGTGGTAACTAGAGCAGAAGTGGGGTCAATGGTGCCTGTAAGGGAAAGAGAGCCCGGGCAGCGGCGAGATCGAGTACAATGGCGAGACCGAGTACGACGACGACCTCTCCTCCTCTAGTGACCCTGCCGATCCTGATCCTTTTGGTCTTGGTGACCCTGTCCCTCACGGTCCTGACGACCATGTACCTCCCCCATCGACTTCCTGCAAACAGCTAGAGAGTGTCCAATAATGTGGCAATGTGTGCAAAACTCTAGGAGTTTCTCATAGTAGACCGCAACAAACGAGCAATGACCCACACGCTAGTACATAATACGGTCCTGGGTGGCCTTATGCATATCGATCTCAATCAGTAGACGAGCATAGTGCCCCATGACACACTTTAGAGTTCTGTCGTCGATCTTGATCAGGGTACCTAAAGATGAGGTCATTGCCTCCAAAGATATCGCGTCCCAGTATTCCATAGGAAGGAACATACAAGACGTGAACTTAGCTTTGTGTACCACCGCATTTACGACTAAACACATCGTGTACAGTAAAACAAATCACTGCGTAAATTTCATTTTTCAACATTCAAGTCCTTTTTGCTTCCTCCTGTCTCCTATATTGAGGGAGATTGCTCTATGGTCAGATCCATAGAACCCTTCATGCATCACCCAGCTTGTTGATTTTCCATTAAACCAATGTCTTGTTCCAAAAAATCGATCCAGTTTTTCCTCCAAAAACCCTACCCCCACTCTTTTGTTCCACCAAGTAAATTTAGGACCTTTACTTGGAAACTCCTGAAGTTCCAGATCATCAATGATTTCTTGGAACCCCTGCAATTGTGTGAAAGATCTGTTCCTTGGATCATCATCCATATGTATATCTTTTTGTGTCAAGACTTCATTAAAGTCCCCCCAATGATCCAAGGTGTATTAGCGTCCCCCCCCCATGACTCAGCCTAATTGATTTCATTAGCTTCCAAGATAGATGTCTTAGATGCGTACTTGGCTCTCCATAGAACCCAGTGAACTTCCAGGTTTTTGTATCAAAAGTAAAAATTGCATCAATGTGAGACTTAGAGTAGGAACACAAAGAAACTTGCACTTCATTAGTTGTATACAAAATAATTCCTCCACTAGCGCCCTTTGCATCAACACCAAAACAAAAGGAGAACCCTAAACTAGACATATAAGCTCTAGCTATTCTAGTTGACAACTTTGATTCGGAAATGAACAAAATATGGGGTTTGAGATCGGCCACCAGACGCTGGAGAGAATGGAACGCACGCTTACTCTCTAAACCACGTGCATTCCAGGCTAATGTACTCATGCTTGAGGGCGGGGCTGGTCAGTTCCAGCCTCCGCCTCCTTGCTTGACCCCGAATTTGCCTCCCCACTCTTAGCCTTCTTCTGACCACTTTCCGATTCCTGCCCAGATTCTTTGTCCTCCACCACGATCACCACTTGCTTTTCAATTTTTCCCACATGCATTCGACCTCTCTTTTTGCTTTCCAGGAACTGTTGCTGTGATTTGTGTATGAGGTTTTTCTGGTTCAATCTTTGTGCCAAACTTGTGGAATGTGCAATTATTATTTTCATCTTTCTCACATCTCGATTATAGGCCGCCTGTTCCCTATTCACCATTGGTTTCTTCCCCAAAATATTGTCTGCGACTTTTTGGAGATCACCCATCATTGATGATTGGTCCGTTTCTGGCACAGTAATGGGAGCCTGCATTTGGTACTGTGGGATTAAAGCATTGTCATTTCCCGAGAAAAGGAGATCCTCGCCGAAAAAAGGAATTTCATTAAACACCGAATTTAATGTGTTAGGGCTTATGTGCGCGTCCTTCCAAATTCCCATCATTTGGGCCTGCATGTCTGTCTCCTTCCTAGTACTCATCACCAGTCTCCCAGTATTAACTTCTGGCGAGCCCTCCTCAGTAATTGTCATCACCCTGTTCCCTTTGTCAATGCTCACCGAGACTGTCTCGTTTGTTACCACCACGATCTCACCATTTTTAGTATTCGATGGGCCGACCTCAGTTGCTAGAGTCAGAGGTGCATTATCTCCAAATTCCGGCATTTGCATGGCCGGGAGAGACAGCCTTTCGTTCTTGGGCACAGGATTCTGTCTATCCGCCTTTAGCCATGCCGGAAACTTGTTAGTCGGGACATGCAGAGCCGATCCAAACTTCAGAGGGCATTCCCTTTCCACATGGCTTAAGAGAGCACATTTGCAACAAAAATCACATAGTTTTTCATATCTAAACATTATAACAAGTATAGTACCTCTCACCGTCATTGTCGTAGTGTAGATCAGGGGTAGACGCAGATCCATCAGAACCCTCACTCTCAAACATCTCCCAATGGCCACTCCATTCTTGGGTGCATCCACCTCCCAGACCTCTCCAATAGTCTCCCCCATCGTCTCCCCTACCGGAGCCGTCATAGACTGTAGTTGCAGTCCATGGATCTGAACCCACACTGGTGCATGTGTCACTTGAAGCTCCACATGTGTCTCTTCCCCAGTTAGTAGAGCAAGAATAAACCATGCGTTGTTAAGTAGCCATGGTTGTTTGTGATATGTTTTGTTTCGTTCCACCACATCATCGAACTCAAAGGCATACAAGCCTTCACCAACTTGAAAGGCGGAGACAGGACTCTCCGTTTTCCAGAGCCGCTTTAGTGTCGCACAAAGATCATTTACAGAAAAACGTCTTGGGGATGTGAACCTCCCTACCAGCATGTGTTTCTTCGGAGCCAGGTCCTTATCAGCTATGGGAGTACGCCGATCGTCCTTCTCATCCAAGGTAACGTTACCAAGAAGGGAGTTGATTTGTTCTGCCATTTGTTTGTCAAAGAGAGAAAAAAAGAATTGCTAGAAGGCAATAACCAAGAAGGCTAAAGATGGGAGATGGAAGTGTGAGGTTAAACTCACAAGAACGGAGGTAATTATAGCCATCAAGGCGGTTGTATTGGCCAATCCACGGGAGAGTTGGCTCAAGAGCTAGTCAAGGCCATCATTACCCTAGGGCAGTGATGCTCGGAAAGGGAAGCGCCTCACGCTAAGTGCCTCACCGGGAAAATTAAGCATATATTACGAGGAGATTTGAAAGATTTTCTAGGTTTGTGTGAACAGTGTTCACGTGATGTTGTAGAGGGGCATTACCTTTTCGTTCTTCTTAGAGAGAGAAAAGACTTTACATTCACCAAATTTATCCTTTATAATTGCATTTATTGGCATCCATGTTGGGGACAGTGGCGGATCCAGGATTTCAAATTCGGGGGTGCGAAAAATATTAAGTCATACGATTTGAGAAAACTTTAAAAAAAATAAAAAATTACACAACCTTCAAATAAAAAAAAATTACACTTATACTCTTTTTATTTTCTTGAATTTAAGGTGAATTAAATGATGGGGTTGAAGAAGACTCCCTATCCGTTGAGACTCATCTATTTGGAAAAGTGCAAGGAACTTCTTGCAATTTCATTCCCTTGAACATAAATTCTCGAAGATCGAATTATTTTTTCTTTGTCTTAAGCTTCTTTAATATAAGTCTATCTTTCTGTCATTTTTTAGTTGAATTAGACGGTGAGTTGAAAATAATTAATTTAGCATAATGTAGCAAATTAGTAACTATAATACAAACTCTAATTGTTAATTCATAACTTATTCCTAATTGAATTAGATAGTAAAATAATTATTATTATATAAACTCTAATTCATAACTTATAAGTTATAGACTAAAATAAATTTATTCATAAATTAAACACAATAATCAAATTAAATAGTAATTACTCCATAAATATAAAATATGCTTATTTGTATAGACTAAGTGTCAAGTGCATTTTATAATTTAGAGCATAATGGAGAAAGTTATGAATTAACAATTAGAGAAATGGTTGCGAGTTTAGAGCAGAATGGTCCGAATGGAGAAAGTGTAATATTCGTACTTGTATAGACTAAGTGTCAAGTGCATTTTATAGTTACAAACTTTTTTTTGGACCTTTTAATTGTGGGGATGCAGATTGGGTTGGCATCATACAATTTTTTTTTAGCCTAAATATAAAATTAAAAAAAAAAAAAATCTCAAGCTGTACCCCCAAATTCTATTCTCCCTCCGCCTCTGGTTGGGGACTCAATTTTTTGATAGAGAACTTTTTTTTTTTTTTTTTTTGAAACGGTAAAAATTGTATTCCACTCGAGTATTAGGGATACTCAACCCGTATAATTTACACATAATAGATTACAACATAGAAGTATCACAAAAATTTCGGCCACCACTGTTATGACAGCAGATAGTGAAGGCACTGTTTTTGATAGAGAACTGATCTAAATCTATCATTTTGTAAATGAATATGTTTACAAGCGCCTTTGCTTTTGGTTCAAAGCAGACATTCCTTAATTCTGATTGAGAACAGGACCCGCTCCAATTGGGAATAACGCCCAATAGATGAATCTAACGTTCACACGTCTGATCCCTTAATTTCAAAATCTCTTATGAATGAATATGCTTCACGTGTCACCTATCCAAAACACCACCTCCGACTTTGAGAATGTTTCACCCCAGAATACAGAACACGCGTCTTCACCTCCCTACGCCTTCCTGAACACAGAACATGCGTATTCACCTGATCCAGAACACGTCAATTATCCGTACAATGGATAATTAACATTTTTAAGATAATATTTCAAAATTAAGTGATATAATAGGGAAATAAGAGTAAAATGTAAAAAAAAAAAAAATTAAAAAAATGAAGAACCAAACTCTCCGGTTCACTAATAGTGGGCTCTTTAAAATCTGAGTTAAACTCGTAAGGATTGAACCTTTAAAAATTATTTAAATCTGTTTTCAAAAAAAAAAAAAAAATTATTTACACCTTTAAATTTCGAACATGTAATATAGAGAGAATAGAGTATGTTATCAAATCGACCGTGCGGTGTGTACAATAAAACTGGGGATTTGTTTAGTCGTGGCCAAAACATTACGATTGGGCTTATAACGTTAGGATTAGGATACGAGTAATGACATCCTTCTATAATTTTCTAACACAATATATTTAAACCAAGAACCCCATTCTCAGAACACTGTGGTTCTGGAGAATCGCTTTCGGACCTCTCCATAAAATTATTTAAAGGAGAGAAAGAAAAATAAGAAAATGTAAAATATTTTTATGTTTTGTAGGAGAATGGTAGAAAAAAAAAAGTGAGGTATTCTACTTTTTAATAATATAAATTAAAATTCACTATAAAAAAAAAAAAAAATATATATATATATATAAATTAAAATTTGAATTTGACATTAAAAAAATGTCCAATTTGTAATATTAATGATTTTTTTAATCCAAATTTATCTAAAATGTTCTACACTGATCGAAGAAATAAAAGTCAAAATTTATTAAGAGTTAAATAATTATTCAGGAAGTCCAAAACACGAACAAACATTTATTTAAATTGGGCTTGTTGTTATAGGGCTCTTTTATTTAGTGAATGACTTAGATATGTAAATCCACTAAGTAAACGAGCCCGTAAAATGGGCTTATAACGCTAGGGTTAGTCTATGAGTACGAGTAGTGACACCTTCTAGAATTTTCGAATACATTATATTTAAACCATCATGAATCAGAACACTCATCTCAACTCAACTTCCTACTCTTCTAGAATTTTCGAATACATTATATTTAAACCATCATGAATCAGAACACTCATCTCAACTCAACTTCCGCCACTGCAGCCGTCGTGGTCATGGAGAATGACCACACCATAAATCAATCTCCATTCACTGCATTGCTACATCTCAAGGTTTAATTGCCCATCAATTTATCTCTATTAATTTCTTTATTTTTTTAGTTGATTTGAATTTGGTGTGTCAAAATGTTGAAATTGATTTCTTCGAAAAAGTCTGGGTTTAATTTGGTAGTGTTTTGTTCTTGTAATGGTGATTAGTTGACAAGACAATTTGTTTCTCCGTAGGGCTTCATATCTATCTGTAAGGTGTTTGTTTCTCCGTAGGGCTTCATATCTCTCTGTAAGGTGTTTGTTTCATTTTATAACTAAGAAGATAATCTGTTTGATTCTGTTCAATCAAAAAAACTATTGGCACCATTAATATAAGATTTGAATTTCATGAATTCTTAATTGGTATTGCAGGATTCATATGGTTATAAATCTTATGCTTATGATGCTTATTCACTGCTTCAAATCTTATATATGTAAGCTGTTTGTTTCTTTTTATTTGTTAATTTTGTATCTACACAAGTAGATAGCCTGTTCGATTCTGTTCAATTAAACAGCTATTGGCATAATTAAGTATAAGACTTGAATTTCATGAATTCTTAATCGTTATTGTAGGATTCGTTTCATGAACATATGGTTATGATGCTTATTGACTGTTCCAAATCTCATATCTGGAATATCTTCCTTGCTTTCGAGATCTCGTAATCTCGAAGATGCAATTAGAGCCACGGAGGATGCTAAGAACATGAAAGGATAAGGTATTATCCATGCAAACTTGTTCGTCATCGATTATAGATGGTTTCTGTTATTTGCATTTATTCTGTTCAATTCTATGGAAAATATATACTCTGTCGAACCAAAACTATGTTCTAACCATAAATGGCTGTTGCTGCTTTAGGTTGAACACCTACTTATTAGTGATTATAGACACCTTATATGATGAATACTTTTGTTTTGAGCCCCCTTGTGTATATTTGTGTTTAATTGAAACTAGTGTGTCTAACTAGGTCCCTGGCCTTGCATTGCATGATCTGTTTTTGTTTACTCGTAATCTTCTCATGAACTACAATTCACGTCCCCGATTTTCAGAGTAATTTATTTTTCAAAATGCGATTGAACAAATATCATTAAGAGATGTGAAAGAACCAAATAAAACATTCGGTTTCCCAATATTACAATGCAACCAAAGGTGAAATTTATAAGGAAAATGATGAATTTCTCTTTTTAGGATTTCCTAGTGTTTTAAAACTGATTATAGATTAATAGTGCCTATGTAGCATATTGAGACTTGTTTGATGTAAAATTTAGTTTATGGAATATATGGTATGTTCAGTAGACTTCCCGACAATATTTTCGTGATTGAGTCATATATACAAAAAGACTCCACTAAACATGAGTGCAAAACAATGTGTGTTTTGTATTCTTCTGAATGATTTATGTAACTCTTGGTGGTGAAATTTCTTCAATTATGTTATTTTCATTTTTGTGTGACATAAACCACTCTGATTTTTACTTTGTTAATTTATCATCTTTTGAGTAAGTATGTTAATTTATCATCTTTTGAGTAAGTATGTTAAATGTAAGGTGTTTGTTTCTTTTTATTTGCTATTTTGTATCTATATAGCCTGTTTGATTCTGTTCAAAATTCAAGTTGTCTCATCATTGATATGAGACTTGAGTTTCATGAATTCGTAATTCGAGTTGGCTCATCTTTGATATAAGACTTGAGTTTCATGAATTCTTAATTCGAGATGGCTCATCTTTGGGGATGATGTTAGGTGTACTCTGTTTTTTCGTATCGTTCTTGTACTTTATTGACGGTGCCAAATCTTATATCTGGAATATCTTTTAAGAGCTCGTAAACTCGATGATGCAGTTAGGGCCACGGAGGATGCTAAGAACATGAAAGGGTAAGGTATGAACTAGGAGTTACAAGTCATAATCTGTTTGCTTGAACTTTCCATTTGGTTCTATGCTTTACGAATGTTAAGTTTTAGTTGTTCTCTTGTAGTTATGACGATGCAATTATTACTGTGAGTGCTTAATTATTCAGCCTTTGTTTATCTACGTAGCATCATTTCCAATTTAATCATGTCTATTACCGTCTTCGTTGCTTAATGTTTGGCGTCAAATAGTTCCACTGCTACTACACGTGGCGTGGAACCTTTTTGTAGGACCCAACAAGTTGGAGATTTGTTTGTCTGACTCTCTTTATCGTGGCAGTCACGATACGCCATGGAAACAAATTGTTGAGTGCTGGACTAAAGATGAAAAAACGGGGGTAAACATATATTTTTCTTCTGTGTGTTAAAGCGCAAAGTAATTTTTCTGCTTCATGATTTTGTGTGACATAAACCACTCTGATTATTACTTTGAGAGGACTTATTTCTTGCACGTGAACCAGGAAACTAGAGGCATAGTTATGTGAAATATTGAGTACTCAGAAGTTGCATATGTGAAGCTTTGCATATGCTATTTGATAAATGTTTTTTGCTTCGGTACTCTTGTGCAGGGCACATGTTAAATCTAAAAGGAATGAACTTACAATCGTAGATAACCTACAAAACGTAAAGAGTGATGGTTAAACTGAAGTTGAAATTTAATCGACTTAAGGTTAGACATATTTTTTCATCTATTCACTGATATTTATCTGACAATCAAACAAAAGAAGTTTGACTCCAAAGTGATGGATGAGTATTGTAACTAATAACTCCTAGTATGCATCAGAATCTAAAAATATATCATAAGTGTAGTTGTCTGTAATTACTTTTGTTATCGACAACTGCAGACTTGTTCTACGACAGGCGTGGTTTCCCGACGGAATTACCGACGGAATAATTCAGTCGCCTCTAGACTCGTCGGTACGGGTTACCGACGGAATTTTTTTTTCCGTCGGTAGTCCCGACGGAATAAATCTGTCGAGTCTGCCGACGGATCTCATTCCGTCGGTAGTCCGAATGACCCGTTTCGAAACCGGGTCTGATATCTGTCGACAATTCCGTCGGTCCGTCTGTCGGTAGTACCGACGGACTTACCGACGTAAATTTAATTTTAGCATTTTTTTAAGAAAAATATATCCGTCGGTAATTCCGTCGGTACGTGCCGACGGAACTGCCGACGGATCTAGATTTTATATTTTTTAAATTCGGGATTATATTCAGTCGGTGTCCGTCGGGGGTTCCGTCGGTAGTGCCGACGGAATTATCCGTCGGCAAGTCAACCCCAACAAAAAAAAATTAATTGACGTGGGTCACCGAACCGACCCGACCCCCGAACTGTTATTAAGGCCACCATATATTATTCTGGCCTTGCTAGGAATCGAACCCGGGTGTGTGGGCGCCTAGTGAAGGGCGCCTACCACTCGGACAGATGTGTTACTTGTTCGTAATTGTAGTATTAATTGTATATGTACTCATTTTCGACCCATTTTTTTTTTAAAATTCACAAAATTAATTTCTTTCAAATATATCAAATAATTAAATTTGAAATCTATAATTTATATTTTTATAATTTATATATTTTAAAATACTAAAATATTCACATTTTAACTAAAATACTAATATTTTTTTAGTAAAAAATTCATTTTTTTGCTAATTATTTTTAAAAAAAATTCATAAAATTAATTTCATTCACATAAATTAAATAATTAAATTTGTAATATAATTTATATATTTTTAAATACTAAAATATTCATTTTTTTTACTAAAATATTCATTTTTTTGCGAATTATATTTTTAAAAAAATCAAAAAAATAATTTCTTTTCACAATTTTTGGTTGTAACTTAATGATAAATAAATATTTTTAAATTGTACATCTAATAAAATAATTAGCTTACATTATATAATTTATTCTTCATCTTCTTCCTCTTCATCTTCTTCATCTACATTTTCATTATTTGTCTCATCTTCCTCTTCATCATCATCCTCCTCCTCCTCTTCCTCTTCATTTTCATCATCTTCCTCATTTCCATTATCGTTTTCAATTTCGATCAATTGTGAATTTCCAGCCGTCAAGTCTACGTGGATATTCAAATCTCCCGTAAAGACTTCAGTTCTAGCCTCTATTTGTTCCGTTTGAAACGGAGAATCATCTTCATCACTCTTGTCCTTTGTAGGGACTTCTACCATTGATCTTGCCTTTACTTTGCAAACAGCGTGCCATTCAATTTTACTACGTGATGATCGTACTGGATACTTGCAGTAGTATACTTGAGATACTTGATGGGCAAATACAAATGGATCATTCCCGATGTAGCTCCTTTTCGGATTAACATCGACGAGTTTGTACTCCGGATGAATCCTTGTTCCTGAAGGGCCTGAATCAAACCAATGACACTTGAACAACACTACAGTCTTTGTTGGATATCCCGGATATTCTACTTCAACGACTTCGTGCAACACCCCATAGTAGTCACTTGCATCTGCATTGTAGTTTGCACTGCTAACGCAAACACCACTGTTGGTAGTCGCTTTTCTCGATGCATACTCAGATGTATGAAATCTGTAGCCCTTCACAATATAGCCGTTGTAAGTCTTTACACGACGTAGTGGTCCTTTGCTGAGATCCTTTAAGAATCGATTCCCAAAATCGTTTGACCGTCCCTATACAGTTCAAATAATTAACATTAATTATGAATCATATTTATTTACGTAAAATTTAAGGAAATGGTACTCACACAACGTTGGAACCATCGGGCAAAATCACGTTGAAGACGAGCATCTATATCTGTATCTGAGATGTTTTGTTCTGTTCGTCTTAGTTCTTGAGTATACATCCTAATTCACAACATCCAATCACAATTAATATTAAATTACATAAATGAAGTGATGATAAAAATATGAAATACTTACTCAATGTAAGGCTGAACTTCATCACAATTCAATAACACATACGTTTGTGCTATTTCTGCCTCTCTGTTCGACTCCCTCTCTCGTTCAGTGAATTTTCCTATTGATCGTCCCTTAGACTTGAATATAGACAGCATTCCATCAAACTCTTCACCGATATTGTCTGTATCTCTACCACCGTAGTTACGTGGTTCACTTCTCAACCGAGTGTTGACATGGTCTTCAAAATAATAAGAACAAAACATGCCAACCTCTTCATTCAAATATGCATTAACAATCGATGCTTCCACATTTGCCTTTTGTTTAGCATTGCGTTTCAAGTTGTGGAGATATCTGATTTATAATAAAAAAACATATATTTTAATTCAGTGAACATGCATGCATGTAGTATATATAAAAAATGAAAAATGTAAGAGTTTACCTTTCAAATGGGTACATCCATCTGTACTGCACTGGACCACAAATTCTGGCTTCATACGCTAAATGAACGGGTAAGTGTTCCATGGAGTTGAAGAAGCTAGGTGGAAAAATTTGTTCCAACTTACACAAAATCACTGGAATATCTTGCTCCAAACGAATCATATCATCGATCTTGATCGTTGAAGATGTTAAATCTCTAAAAAAAAGACTTAATTCAGTGATAGCCCTCCACACATTGAGAGGAACAACGTCTCGGAACGCAATCGGTATCAAGCGCTGCATAAAAACATGACAATCGTGACTCTTCATCCCTGAAACCTTACCCCTGTTTATGTCTGCGCATCGACTCAAGTTTGACACGTAGTTGTCTGGAAAATTCAACACGTGAATCCAACGACACAGTTGTTGTTTCTGTGGCTTGTCCAGTGTGTAGCAAGCCTTCGGATATTTACCTGTACTGGGATCCTTTTCCAACTCTTGACGACGACAATAAATGTTCAGCTCTTCCCGGGACTTTGGAGTATCTTTCGTCTTGCCTTCTGTGTTCATCATTGTGTGGAACACATTATCAAACACATTCTTCTCAATGTGCATCACGTCCAAATTGTGTCGGATCAATAGTGAACTCCAGTATGGCAAATCCCAAAAAATACTCATTTTATTCCATCCACCTGGGATTCGACCGTTGTGTTCAACTGCATTTTCCTCAGTAGATTTTTTCAAACCCGTCCACTGAATCTCATGTAACAACGTATGTCCTGTACGGTAACATTATACTAGAAGAAATTAATAAAACATATACGTATAACATTATACTAGATCAAATAATTGTATAATTAATTAAAATACGTACCGTTTCGAAGGGGCGGTCGATTGATTGTAACTGTTCTGTTCTTCAAGAAGTTGTTCTTATTCCTTCTAAATGGATGATCTCGAGGTAAGAACTTTCGGTGATTATCGAACCATGTAACTTTCCTACTCTTCTCAAGACTGAAAGCTTCAGAAAAATCCATACGATACGGACATGCTTGAAAACCAGCCGTTTTCCATCCAGACAACATAGAATATGCAGGAAAATCGCTAATGGTCCACAATAAAGCAGCACGCATCGTGAAATTCTGTTTTCTGAACACATCATACGTTTGGACACCACTTTCCCATAAAAAGATCAGGTCTTTTATAAGAGGCTGGAGATAAACGTCAAGCTTATCTTTTGGATTCGACGGACCTGGCACCAATACAGTTAGAAACATTGTTTGAGGTTTCAAGCACATCCACGGAGGAAGATTATACGGAGTCAGAATCACCGGCCACAACGAATACTGCTTTCCAAAGCTCCCAAACGGTGCAAAACCATCAGTACACAAACCTAGCCTCACATTCCTCGGTTCAGAAGAAAAATTGGGATACACGTTGTCAAGGTGTTTCCAGGCCTCCGAGTCCGCCGGATGTCGCATCTCCCTAGACTCGGTCGAAGACGAATCTGTTGCATGCCACGTCATGTGTTGTGCTGTGGCAGTAGATTGATACAATCTCATTAAACGAGGAATGATTGGAAGATAATACATCTTCTTGTGTGCCACTTTCTTCTTCGACGGCTTCGATTGACCAGCGGGCCCCTTCCGACGTGGCTCTTTGTAACGAGGATGACCACACATCCTACACATGTTCAGATTGCTATCTTCATCACCCCAATATAACATGCAACCGTTTATACAACAATCAATCTTCTCGACCGGCAATCCCATATTTTTCAGCATTTGCTTGCTTTGATGATACGTTGTAGGCACCTTATTCTCAGGAGGGCAGATCTCACTGCATAATTGTGTCATTTGCTCATATGCCCTGTTAGAAAGCTTGTTCTCGGTCTTGATAGCCATAAGTCGGGCATTAAATGACAGTTGAGAGTGTGAATCACAACCCGGATACAAATCTTGATCGAGAAATTTGAGCATTTCATAAAACCGAAATGCTTCATCCGTCGGCTCCTCTTCTACATTTGAAAAACCGGCTTCCATTATCATTGTTTGATACATATTGGGTTCTCCCTCCCCAAGTTGTTCTTCCCCACCAAACTGTTGTTCCCCACCGAACTGTTGTTCCCCACCAAATTGTTGTTCAGTACTCGTGCCGGCATGATTACCATATATTTGTCTTTCATAGATACCAGCAGTGTAATAGTATAAAACTTGATCAAAGTTATAAGGCCAACGTACTTCGCCGTGAAATGTCCAATTATAATAATTAACAGTGAAACCATTCTTCAGAACATGTACCAAAACCTCATCAATCGACTTAAATATTTTATTCTGACATTTTTTGGCATTACACGGACACTTGATACAATCCCCATGCATGTAATGTGGGTGGAGCTTTGCAAATTCAACAAATGACACAAGTTCATTGTAAAATTCACTATTCACATTTCCTAAAATGAACCTAGGAGTTTCATACATCCATCGACGATCCGGCAAATCCATCTGTTAAACATTTAACATAAATTTTTTACAAACATCCAGAAAAATGCACAACTAAACTAAACTACACATATATAAAATGCACAATTAAAATACACAACTAAACTACAAATATATAAAATGCACAACTAATTAAACTATAACAATATAAAATGCACAACTAAACTACAAAATTTAACCAAGTAAAAAAGGAAAACGTACCGAAATTTGCTTGCTCTCATACAATTTTTACAATTTTCACGATTTTTTTCGACTGAGTGAGAAAGGGGAAAAAAGCTTCTGTAAATATTACGCGCTACCGACGGATTTTGAAATTCCGTCGGTGCATACATTTTGAATCTACCGACGGATTCTGAAATTCCGTCGGTATGTTGCCGCCCAAAATTCCGTCGGTCGAGTACTTGGCCGACGGAATATCCGTCGGCAGACACTACCGACGGAGTTTTTATTTCCGTCGGTAACATTGGCGGAATAAAAAAAAAATCGAAAAAAAAAATTAAAAAATACTTTACTTTATACCAAAATCTAACGAAAAATTATGTATTATGTATAAATTAAAAACAATAACATAAATAAATAATTCATTGACAAACAAGCATCAACCGAAATAAATATGTCCAACAGAATAATAAATAGTTCGACAGAAAAATAAATAGTTCGACAGAAAAATAAATAGTTCAAACATCAACCATTATACGGTACAAAAAAGTCATCACCACCAATGAAATCATCCAAGCCGTCGTCTGCGGCTGCATCTGGGTTTTGATCTGGAGCATTGAAAGGGGGAACTGAACCACCAACCGGAGCATCGAAAGGCGGAGGGGGAAATGGACCAACCGGAGCAGCGAAAGGCGGAGGAGGGGGGACGCTCATCGCCTGTTCAAAGCATGTATCTATTTGATCCTGAGGCATCCCCAACGATCGACCCATAGTGTCAGCCATCTGTCGGAAGTAGTGGTTCATCCAGTTGACCATGTTCGGGTCCGGAGGAGCAGCAGTGGAGGATACAGAGGCCTGCGATGCACGCTGGGACGAACTGGACGACGCAGCTCTCACTGAGCGGCTCATCCGGCCAAGGCCAAGGACCCGTCCTCGATCAGCCGGGGCCTCCTCCAGGTAAATCCGGTTAAGATCAGGCGGAGGGGCGGCGCTGGGCCCGGCTTCATCAGCAGAAGCCTGTGTCGTCGCCTCTGCAATCCTCCGGTTCACATTCAACTACATAATTACAAAAATATTAAATTAATACATAGTTCAATACATTTAATTAATTAAATATTAAAAAACACATCACAGTTTAATTAAACTTACGTGAAGCTCAGTAGTGCGTCCATATGTGGACGTCTGCGAATCTCGATCAAACGGATGAAGAACGTTCAACCGATCCACGTGAGTGGGTTCACGCCCAAGATCCCGCTCCTATTTTGTACCAAATGAGCATATAAAAATTATTTTATATAATATTATAATATAAATAATTGAAATAAATTTAGTGAACACTTACTAGAGCAATTGAGTGCTCATACGCGGATCGGCCCCCCCCCCCCCCCGATGCCTTGACATCCCACATCACTTCTACGGTTGGCTCGAGCAGTTGCACACTTCCGCACGTACTCCGGGCTACTCCAATACGTGGTCAACGTGTTCCACACGTCGACTCCATCGTCCTCCCCCAACGTCGTCTGCTCCACGCCACGACTTCGCCAAGCAGTCCTCCAGGTGTACATAATCTCATTATACCTAGACTGACATGAAGATTCCCAGAGCCTGTGGATATCGTTGTCCGAAAAAAACTCCCTATGCCAATAAGCATGTTTCTGCACATATTCGATCAGCATATTTATCAAATAATATATATAATAAATTGTTTATTAATATTTAATTGAATGCACTCAAATACCTGAAATTCCTCCCAGTATTCATCCTTTTTCGTCTGCGGCACCTTCAGCCAAGAGTAGGCATTCGCAGCAATCTTGCACTTAGTAATCACCTCAGTGCAAATCTTCGATATCTCATTACCAGGAAGTAAGCTGTGACATTATATATATATTAAGAAACAAACACATTATAAATTAAAAAACGTACAAAAATTGATGTTATTAAATATTGTTAAACCTTAAAATTATTTAATTAATTACTTACTGTACATTATCTTCAATCCATATTCTCAGTCTGGTTTCTCGGGCACGCGTGGGATGTCGACGAGCTGCCGACGACTGAGATGACGGCGGCGAATGCTGTGGAACGGATGCCGACGACGTCAACGTAGCAGGCTCAACAGGCCTAAGTGAGGTTCTCCTACGTCGAGATCCTGAGGCCCCACTAGCATCTTGACTCATCTATTTTAATAAATAAAATTTAAAAGTATAATAAATTAATCAATAATTAATATAGTAATGAAATCAATAATTTCCTAATTTAATTAATAACATTTTAGTAATTTAAGTCAATAATTTCCTAATTTAATCAATAACAAAATCACGTTACTAATGAAATAAATAATTTACCAAACTAATTAATAATGACTTAATTTAAACAATAACAATAATTATTATATTAATCAAACCGTACAACACCCCTACTTATAAGAATAATTACTAATTTAATCAACAATAATAACCTAGTTTAATTATAAGAATAATTACTAATTTAATCAACAATAATAACCTAGTTTAATTATCAAAACGAACTAACAAAACTACATTATATATTTGAACTAACATACATTAATTAATTACAATTAACCAATAAAAAACATATAATCCACGTACTAACATATATTTGAATGAATTATACATATATATTCATCAACTACGTACATGAAATTTTATAATAATTAACATGCAATTTATAACCTCTACTTATAAGAATAATTACTAATTTAATCAATAATAATAACCTAGTTTAATTATCAAAACGAACTAACAAAGCTACATTATATATTTGAACTAACATACATTAATTAATTACAATTAACCAATAAAAAACATATATTTGAATGAATTATACATATATATTCATCAACTACGTACATGAAATTTTATAATAATTAACATGCAATTTATAATAATTAACATGCAATTTATAATACAACAACTTAATTAAAATTAATTAAGAAAAAACGTACCGTTTAAATTGAAGAAAATTGGAGTAGATAATCGTAATGCCCTTTGTCGATCAATCCACGCACCACGCACAAGAAAATCCACGAACAGGAGACGAACAGGGAGAGGGGGACGAAAGCAAAAATTTTTTTTCCCTTATGGGGGAAGAACTGCCTCTCTTCGGCAGTTCTTATAAAAAAAAAAAATTTTGGCTACCGACGGATATTTCCGTCGGTAGCACACGAATATTTATTAGTCAGTCAAAGCGGTGCGGCTACCGACGGATATTTCCGTCGGTAGCACGCGAATATTAATGTGTCAGTCAAAGCGGGTCGGCTACCGACGGATATTTCCGTCGGCAGTCGAAATTTGAACGACCGACGGAAAAAATCTGTCGGCAAGCAAGGCGAAACGACACCGTTTGGCTGCGGAACTAAATTCCGTCGGGAAGTCCGTCGGCCGGTCCCGACGGATCTTGTATTCCGTCGGGAGTCAGTCGATTCGAGAATTCTGTCGGCGATCCGTCGGTCCGACCGACAGAATGGATTCCGTCGGTAGCCTTCCGTCGGCAAACTCCGCGTTTTTTGTAGTGATAGTATGTTTTAAGGTTCTGATGTATACGAGGATGTATTAGTTATAATACTTTCTCATCACTTTGGAGATTAACATCTCGTGTTTGATGGTCATGACTCTCAGTGTATAAAAGTAAATATATGTCCGATTCTTTAGTAATGTTTAGCTTAAATTTTATCTACTTAAGTTGAAATATAAGCGATTAAAGAATCAAATGTATTTGTTCATCCGTTCACTAAGATTTATCTCAAACATGAGAAGTTTGACTCCAAAGTAATGAGCAAATGTCATAGCTACTAATGTCCTTGTGACATAAACCACTCTGATTTTTACTTTGTTAATATAACATCTTTGGAGTTTAATATTTCCATTGATTTGAGACAATGCTTGTGACGGTAATTGTGGATGCCCTTGTTAAGTGATGAGTAAATATTTTAAATGTATTAATGGCCGAGTCATTTGCTGCTTACATTTTTGTGTGACATAAACCACACTGATTTTACTTTGTTAATATAACATCTTTTGAGTTTAATATTTTCATTGATTTGAGATTTGTTTGTTTGACTCTCTTTATCATGGCAATCACGATGTCATGGAAACCAATTGTTTAATTGTAAGTTCTTTTCTCTTATTAATAAGATTTTTTTTAAATTAAAACAATCCTGTATACTCGATAAATGCCTTGTCTAATTTCGAATGTAGGAAGGCTTTAAGAATACATGATTAACGCCTTTTGCTAATTTCTGTCTGCATTTATTCCTCTCGATTCTGTGGAAAATATATACTCCGTAAAACCAGAACTATGTTCTAACCATAAATTGCTGCTGCGGCTTTAGGTTGAAGAGCTGCTTATTAGTGATTATAGGCTCCTCCTTATTATATAGATGAATTTGGTTCACTTGCATTGCATGTCATAGTTGAAACTAGTGTGTGTAACTAGCTCCTTGGCCTTGCATTGCATGATATTATGTTTTAAACAAAAACCTGCCCAGGAGTTAGCTATCCATTACACGTGCAGAATTTTCTTCGTTTACTCGTAATCTTCTCATGAACTAATTCCTGTCCCTAATTTTCGTAGTAATTTTTTTTAAAAGGTTGAACAAATAATATGTATAACTGCTGAATATGGATATTCAAATTTGTTGTCATAATAAGTATGGATATCGACTATTGCAAATAATTCCTGTCCCTCTATTAGAACATCATTTTCCCTTTGAAGAAATATTCATCTGAAATAGGCAGTATTTTGGAAGCTGTTGATACTTTATCTCTGATTTCTCTTCAATCCTCTTTTAAAGTCCTGGATATTGAGAATTGTCATTTTCCACTTTTCTATTTCTGTTAAGTCTCAATAATATGTAATGCATAATGGACACACCGTTTGGCTGATCTTTGAACAATGTAGTAGTTTATGAAAAGATTAATAGTAGACTATTTTTTTTTTGCAATATTAGTGTGCAACAATTCAAAACTTGTACATTAAACAATATATAGTCCGTAATCACACTTTTTTACTCGTTAGTCGGTAATTTCACCTATTGTCTTTCCTTTGCTGTTTAATTAGGCTTTGGTATATGACTAATTGTGGTAATTTCACCTATTGTCTTTCCTTTGCTGTTTAATTAGGCTTTAGTATATGACTAATTGTGGTAATTTTTACAACATGTACCATAATTTTTACAACATGTACCATAACTTAATCTTAAATATCCGAAAATAACAAGGGTTTGATATATGAAATATAATTTTTTTTATTTTTAAAAACAACAAACTTGTATTCATGGAATACCCCAATCAAACAATATATACACATCTTAACCCAGCTCTAATGATTTTTTTGTTGAATCTGTAATGATTTTTGTAAACCTCTCAAAAAAAAAAAAAAAAAAAAACCCAGCTGAAAAAATAGAAACAAAAATTGAGTTCTAATTAACTACTCCTAATACATATATAAAATGAGTTTCCGTGTCCAATCCTCTAAACTGTTCCGGTAAGTTTAACATTGTTTTCACCTTGAACAATCTAAACGTTTCAAACATGATGTTTTGAAGGGTTTTGTCTTTGTTAAAGTATGCTCCTTTAAAGATGATCTCATTTATGCTCTAGCTAGCAAGATGAAATTAAAAAAAGGCATAACGGCTTGTAACCCGTTGTAGCTAGTCAAATGATTAAAAGTTAAAGAGACGGAATTAAATTCAGTTTTACCACATTTGAATCATAAAGTAGTAAACACTTCTCTAAGGCCATCTCCAAGGGAGAGGAGAATTGATGAATATAGAGTGGGGCAAATTTGCCACAGCACTATTCACGTGCCAAATGTTTTTTTAAAAAAAATTAGTTTATTATTTTAATTTTAATTAATAATTTATTAAGATTTTAAAATTAAAAGCATACAATTTAATTTTAAGACTAACATTAATAATTTAAATTATAAAAATACAACACGAAATAAAACATAAATACTACGAATTTAAATTACAATACAAAATAAAACATACATACGAATTTAAATCGAATTAATAGTGTCGAATAGTTTCGGATCGAATTTGAATAGAAAACTTGAAAAATATTGTTTAAATATTCTCTAAAAAATAAACGAATCGAATACTCGAATCGAATCGAATACTATCGAAAAATCATTCGAATCGAATTTATTATTCGAAAAATAAACCAATACGAATACGAATATTCGAATACTTTAACGAATCGAAATCATTCGAATCGAATTTATTAGTGTGCAAATTCACATATATACCCCGAGACAATAACAGGAAAGCTCACGGTTTGGCTCAATGTGTAGCTCACTCTTCCATTTCTCAATGATAGAAGTGGAGTAGTCAACATAGAATCATAATTTTTTTATGGATTTGTGTCCACTGCTTTTCACGGTTTTATGATTCTTCCTAAAAAAAAAAAACATTTATGTCACAGTTGAGTACTCAAGCTACATTAGTCTTCCAACAATTGACTATCAACACTACAATGCATGACTTTCAAACATACAAAATGTGCACTTAGCTTTGTGTACAACCATGTTTACGACCGAATACATCATGCACAATAAAAAAAATTACTGCGTAAAAACTAGACAACTCTCCACATATTACGCGAGTAGTATATAATATATTAGTACTTCTGCAATGCTGTAAACATTCTTGAAAATATTAATTATTAAAATTGCTTTTATCATTGTACGCTTATATAATAATTATTTTTTAAATTAAAGACGTTGAAATTTATAATAAAAAAAATTAATTTAAAGAATAATATTTACTTAATATAAGAGTATACACTTTAAGAAAATCGAAGATGTAAATGAAAAAATATGTAAACGTATACCAAATATATTGTGAAATAAAGTTTTTTACAATTTGTAATTTCGTATATTAATTTCTTTTAAAAATAAAATTATAATTGTATATTATATCAGTATTATATATATATATATATTATTATATATATATATATTATTATATATATATATAATGTGATGTAATCTATATCTACAATAAAATAAAATTTTTACAAATTTATACATATTTTAAAGTTTATTATTTTAATTAATAAATAAAATTTAAAATATATTATAAATTCATTTCAACCCTTACGGCGATTTTACACTAGTCCTTCTATAATTTTCTAACACAATATATTTAAACTATGAACCCCATCCTCAACGTGAATCAGAACATATAGTCCGCCGCAACCTTTGTGGTTCTGGAGAATCGCTGCTCAACGAGGGCGGACCTCTCCATAAAATTATTTAAAGGAAAGGAGGAAGAAGAAGAGTTGGTAAAATATTCACTATAAAAATAATAATATATATATATATATATATAAATTAAAATTTGAATTTGACATTCAAAAAAATTTCCAATTTGTAATATTAATGATTTTTTTTAATTCAAAATTATCTAAAATATTATAAACTGACCGAAAAAATAAAAGTCAAAATTTATTAAGAGTTAAATAATCATTCCGTAAGTCCAAAATATGAACAAACATTTCTTTAAATTGGGCTTATTATAGGGCTCGTTTATTTAGTGGATGACTTAGATATGTAATCCACTAAGCAAACGAATCCGTAAAATGGGCTTATAACACTAGGGTTAGGGTACGAGTAGCGACATCCTTCTAGAATTTTCGATACAATATATTTAAACCCGAACTCCATCCTTAGCTTCAGAACAAACGGTCAGTCCAATCAGCTCACTGCGCATCTCAAGGTCTATCCATCAATTTATCTGTATTCATTTCCTTATTTTTTTAGTTGATTTGAATTTGGTGTGTCAAAATGTTGAAATTGATTTCTTGGAAAAAGTGTGGGTTTATTTTGTTTTTCTCCGTAGGTCTTCATATCTGTAAGGTGTTTGTTTATTTTTATTTGCTAATTTTGTATCTTTCAACAATCAACAATTGGCTTCATTAATATAAGACTTGAATTTCATGAATTCTTAATCGTTATTGCAGGATTCGTTGCATGAACATATATATGGTTATGATGCTTATTCACTGTTCCAAATCTTATATCTGGAATATCTTTCTTGAGTTATAAATTCTTTTCTCTTATAAGGTAGATATTTTTTAATTTAAACAATCTTGTAGATGCATCTACACCTATGATATATTTTTAAGTATAACAGGATGTAGAGACAATGCATCTACACCTATGATTTGACATAAACCACTCTAATTATTACTTTGTTAATATAACATCTTTTGAGTTTAATATTTTCATTGATTTGAGGCAATGCTGTGGCAGTAATTGTGGATGTCTTTATATGTGGTTGCAGCTGGTTATGAGTCAGCTGTCCTAACGTCTGCTGGTTGTATAATGGAATTTGTCGGGCTCGAAACCTCCAATACATTGAAATATTTTAAATTCAACAATGAGCTTTGCTACCAAATTTTACTAATAAATCACTCTAAAACATCATTACATTTACATTCAAACAATTTAATGACAAACAAATCAAGTAAAAAAATCACATTTTTATACTTACAAAATCTTGCACTCAAGAGGTACACTGGGCCATTGTATATGAGTTATCGGAGGTTGAAAAAACTTCCGTTAACTGTTAACTCATATACAATGGCCCAGTGTACCTCTTGGGTGCGAGATTTTGCATTGTGCTTTCTTTCCTCTATTTATTTGTCATTAAATTGCTTAAATGTAATGTTGTTTTAAAGTGAATTAGTAACATTTGGTAGAAAAACTTGTTCGATTTAAAATATTTTTATTTCAGATTTTCTAGCCCTAATGACAAATTTTCGTTATTCAATCAGCAGATTTTAGGACAGTTGCCTCGAAACTAGCTACAACTACATATACCACAAAGGCATCCAAAATTAGTGCCACAACCACGTGAAATTCAGGCAGTTACCTTGGGCTTGGGACTCTAATTCTTTGCTTCGCTACAACTGGGTTTGGTTCGGGTTTACTCTGATTCGACTGAGACGGTTGCAGCAGCTCGGCAAAGTTCCTTTATTAGACGAGCTAGCCAAGTTTGCGAAGAACTCTCCTCACTCTCTTTGGGTTTTAAGCGTTTAACATGTTTTGAGCTTGTTACTCTTCTAAAAAGAAAAAAGTTTAATATTCTCCACCTACCATTTTCAATGGGTGTTTCCCGTAATAAGAAATTGTCACTTTGGCGGTGTGAATGTGATGGAGTCCAATATAAAAATGTGTACACCACTTTGTTACAAGTAGAGTAATAATATGAAATTCATCTTTTTCATTAAAACACTTGACATAGTAATATCTTCTCAATACTGTAAAATGGATATAAAATTATTTTAAATAGAATAATAATAATAATGAGAAGATAAGAATGAAAATACCAATCATTTCTTACCTCAATCCAATTTTCTTTTAATTGCTTGTAATAGCTAGAGGCTGAATCAAAGCACATTTTTCAGCATTCAAATCCTTTTTTTTTATGCAATTGAAACACATTGATTTTTCCCATGATATGTATGTACTTCAATGGAGGTGTAGAAGAGGAGGGAAAGTGTTTGTGTTTTGGGGGAATGGTAAAATAGAAGGAGAGTGCTTAATAATATAAATTAAATGAGCGTCGTTAATAATATAAATTAAATTTTATATTTTATCGAAAGGTGCTTTATCAAAAATAGCCCAACTTACTCAAAACTTACAAAAAGGGCCTACTTTAAATTAAATTAATTAAAAAAAAAAGAAAAATATGAACAGTAACAAAGCTGGGAGGGGGTTACAAGCTAGACCTGGGCACGTAAGAACATAAAAAAATCTCACATTCTCGATCTCTCTCTTCTCTCATCTCTCATTCTTCCATTTTTTCTCTTTTTCTATACTCAAATACTTCCATTTTGTCTCATGATATAATTGAAAGTTGGATTGAAGATAAGAAATATATTTATATTATATTTATTTTGTTTAAATTTGTTATTTGATGTTTTTATCATAGTAAATTTAAGTGAATTTTTTTTAGATTTACATCCAAAATTCCCTTTTGAGTTGTTTAATGTGAATGTTTAGGATTGTTTAAGGTTGTGTAATGGGGTTATGTAGGATTGTGTAATGTGGTTGTTTAGGGATGTTTAGGGTTGTGTAATGTGGTTGTTTAGGGTTGTTTAGAGTTGTTTAGGGTTGTGTAATGTGGTTGTTTAGGGTTGTTTAGAGTTGTTTAGGGTTGTGTAATGTGGTTGTTTAGTGTTGTGTAATGTGGTTGTTTAGGGTTGTTTAATGTTGTTGTTTAGAGCTGTTTAATGTTGTTTATGGTGGTTGTTTAAGTTGTTTAGATTGTTTATGCAATTGAAACACATTGATTTTTCACATGATATGTATGTACTTCAATGGAGGTGTAGAAGAGGAGGGAAAGTGTTTGTGTTTTGGGGGAATGGTAAAATAGAAGGAAAGTGCTTATTAATATAAATTAAATGAGCGTCGTTAATAATATAAATTAAATTTTATATTTTATCGAAAGGTGCTTTATCGCACTAGAGTTAGAGTAAAAAAAAATGAACAGTAACAAAGATAATATAAATTAAATTTTATATTTTATCGAAAGGTGCTTTATCGCACTAGAGTTAGAGTAAAAAAAAATGAACAGTAACAAAGCGGGATAGCTCAAGTGTTAGAGCACCACTACCTAGGCCTTAGGTCCTGAGTTCGAGTCATGGGGAGGGAAAAAAGGGGGCACGTAAGAACATAAAAAAATATCTCATTCTCTCATCTCTCATTCTTCCATTTTATATTTATTTTGTTTAAATTTGTTATTTGATGTTTTTATCATAGTAAATTTAAGTGAATTTTTTTTATATTTACATCCAAAATTCCCTTTTGAGTTGTTTAATGTGAATGTTTAGGATTGTTTAATGGGGTTATGTAGGATTGTGTAATGTGGTTTGTTTAGAGCTGTTTAATGTTGTTTATGGTGGTTGTTTAAGTTGTTTAGATTGTTTTTTATTAAATATTCTACTATTAACAATTATAATTTTCTTATTGAATTGTAGATATGGAGTTGCCTCAATTTTGGGTCAACATAATTTATTTTGGCGAGTTTATTAATGAAAATGGTCAATGGGAATGGAAAAGAAGTGAGGGTCATCATGGTAATAATGTAGAAGGACTTCCAATATCTTCGAACATGACATATAAAGAGCTTCATTCCGAAGTACTAAGTTTGTGCAATGTTGATTCTTCGATGCATGATGTGGAAATGCGATTTCTTCTCACTGAAAAAAAAGAATTTCAAGTTCCAGTTCAAATCACTTTAGATAGACATTTGCAATGGTTGGTGGGTCTCAACAAACAAGGTCATTATTGTTCCATTTGTGTTACCCTTGTGAACAAAGTTGCATCGGATGGGCAAGAAATTGAAGTCAATGGGTTGGTGAACAAAGTTACATCGCATGTGTAAGAAAATGAAGTCAATGGGACGATGAACAAAGTTTCATCGGATGTGCAACTTTAATTATTGTATGTGAACGATTAAGTATATATATTAGGTTGTTTTATTGGTATTATATATTTTTTTTTGTTATGAAGTTCACATGGGATTTTTTTTTTTGCTACTGTAAATCACAATAGATTTATATTAGGTTGTTTTGTCCCACTCTAAACAACTCTGTACAACTGTAAACAACCATAAACAACTTTGTACAACTGTAAACAATTTTAAACAACCCTACACAACTCTAAACAACTCTGAAAAGACTCTTAGTAACACTAAACAACCTTAAATAACTCTAACAACCGTGTACGACTGTAAACAACCTTAAATAACTCTTAGTAACACTAAACAACATTAAACAACCCTACATAACTATATATAAAACAACTCTAAATAACTGTAAACAACTTCAAACAACTCTTAGTAACACTAAACAACTCTAAACAACCCGATATAAAACAACTCTAAATAACTATAAACAACCTCGTTAGTTAAATAACCATATATTAAACAACCTCATTATTTATCATTAAAAATAAGTCATTTGTACCATTCTAAATACTAAAGTGTCAAAATTGAAGTTTACTAATCTTATGTGTGATCAAATAGTGTTGTTCAGTTTTTAATGCCCAATACTATATAATAAACTCATGTTAAACAATCTCATTATTTATCATTAACAAGATGTTATGTGTAACATTTTGAAGATTAAAGTATCAAATTGAAGTTTACTAATCTTATTTGTGATCAAATAATGTTGTTTAGTTTTGAATGCCCAATACTATATAATAAACTCATATTAAACATTCTCATTGTTTATCATTAATAAGATGTTATGTGTACCATTTTGAAGATTAAAGTATTAGATCTAGAGTTTATTCACTTAATGTTGTTTAAAGTTGTGTAGCGTTGTTTGATGTTGTTTAGAGTTTTATAGTCTTATTTTATATCTAGTCGTGTAAGGTTGTTTAGAGTTGTTTATAGTTGTTTAGAGTTTGTAGTCTTATTTTATATCTAGTTGTGTAAGATTGTTTAGAGTTGTTTAGCGTTGTTCAGTGTTGTGTAGTCTTGTTTTATATATAGTTGTGTAAGGTTGTTTAGAGTTGTTTAGCGTTGTTTAGAGTTGTTCAGTGTTGTGTAGAGTTGTGTAGTATTGTTTTATATATAGTTGTGTAAGGTTGTTTAGAGTTGTGTAAGGTTGTTTACAGTTGTTTAGCGTTGTGTAGAATTGTTTAGTCTTGTTTTATATATAGTTATGTAAGGTTGTTTAGAGTTGTTTAGCGTTGTTTAGAGTGTGTAGTCTTGTTTTATATCTAGTTGTTTAGAGTTGTGTAGTCTTGTTTTATGTTATGTAAAGTTGTTTAGAGTTGTGTAGAGTTATTTTGAATTAATTAAACACCTTAATTCACAAAATGTGCTGAAATAATTTAAAATATTTTAAACATAATTTCTCTAAACAAAATGAGCATGCTAGAAAAACATTACAACTTGTAGAATTCTTCAAGTTTTCTTACAATCTAAAATATTTCAAACATAATTCTTCAAGTTTTCTTACAATCTAAAATATTCCAAACACAATTCTTCAATTTTTTTTCACAATCTAAAATATTCTAAACATAATTCTTCAAATTTTCTCACAATCTTGGTTAATCCTGCACATCAAAAAAAAATAAAAAAATTATTAATTATTCTTATATGACTATTTATAAAGTGAAAAAGAAAAATAACGCAAACAAAAACTCAATAAACTTCACAGTAAACATGCTACAATCAAATCTACATAAAAAAATAAAAAAATGGGTGTTAGTATTAAAAAAATTATAACTCATACAACATATTGAATTTCAACATACTACCCCATTAAGTTACTGAATTTTTATGTTCTTCAACCAGCGCATTATAAACTGTTTTAAACATTGCTAGCTAGTTGCTCTGAATAGCTTATTTTTGAATCAGACCCGTCATTAACCAAAATAACATACTCCATTAACTGTTACACAAAAAAGAAGATCAACTATAAACTTCATAGAGTTACAAAATCAATCAAGATCAACATAAACTTCATAAGTTACTAAATCAATTCTTGATAATTTATATGATTTCTCCATGTGAGTAATCTACATTACTCACAAGGAAGGTTTGATGTTGGAAGAAGGAGAACAAAAATTATACAACATTACACACCATACTTACTTTGGTGATTATGGATAATTTCATTTAATATAATGTACCTGTAGAATATTATGGTGGGTTAACCCAGAATAAAAAAATCTGTAGTCTATCTCATCTCTAAATAATATATAAAATAAGCAAATCTTCATCACAACAGAATTATTAGTTTCATTTCCAATTCAATGCTTAAAACAACATGAGTGAAGAAAGTACAAGTCTACTACTCTACCTATTACTCTACAAGTCATATTTGATGCTAAACATAAGAACAACATTTGAATTACTCTACAAGTCATATCTAAATTATTCTGAAAAAAGAAAATAAAAAAAATTACTCCAAAACAATGTTACCCAAAAGAGAACCACAAAGACGAAAGACATAACACTTTTTCACCGTCAATCAAAGAATTCAGTATCATGTTGGAGTATAAAATTCTGAAATGCAAAATCATATCATAAATGAAATAGTTTATGGTTCAATTTTATCATGTTTTGGGGAATAGTAAAATAGAAGGAAAGTGGATTGTCCGACAAGGTGGGATAGCTCAAGTGTTTAGAGCATCACTACCTAGGCCTTAGGTCCTGGTTCGAGTGGAGAGGGGAAAAAGGGATGGATATTTAACTTCCATCAAAAAAAAAAGTGGATTGTCCTTAATAATATAAATTAAATTTTATTTTTTATTGAAATGTGATTAATTTGGGGTGTGCTTGTAAAATTTTGGGAGTGTATTTATAACACTAGAGTTAGAGTACGAGTAATGATTAATTTTAGTGTGTGCTTATAACCTTAGGGTTTAGAGGTAGGGTATGAGTAGTGACATCCTTCTAGTTGGAGTGTGTACATTCTAGTTTGTTTAGTCGTGACCATAACATTACGAGATGTGTTTATAACGTTAGGGTTAAGGTACGAGCATTGACATCCTTCTAAAATTTTCTAACACAATATATTTAAATCCTGAACCCCATCCTCAACATGAATCAGAACACTCACCCCATCCTCAACATGAATCAGAACACTCAGTCCGTGGTCCTGAAGAATCGCTGCTCGGTGAGGTAAGGTGGCTGCAAACCTCTCCATAAAATTATTTAAAGAAACCGAGTAAGAAGAAGAGGTAAAGTGTTTTTGTATTTTAAAGTGAGTATTCTATTTCTTAATAATATAAATTAAAATTCACTGAAAAATATATATATATATTTAAATTTGACATTCATAAAATGTCCAATTTGTAATATTAATGAATTTTTTTATATAAAATTATCTAAAATGTTTTGTTTGGGAGAAATAAAAGTTAAAATTTATTAAAAGTTAAATACTCATTTTGGAAGTACAAAATATGAGAAAACATCTTTACTCTTCAAATTGGGCTTATTATAGGGCTCGTTTATTTAGTGGATGACTTAGGTATGTAAATCCATTAAGCAAACGAGCCAGTAGAATGGGCTTATAGGGTTAGGGTTAGTGTTAGGATACGAGTAGTGACATTCTTCTAGAATTTTCGAATACAATATATTTAAACAGTATGAATCAGCACACTCAGTCCCAAGTCCGATACAATATATTTAAACAGTATGAATCAGCACACTCAGTCCCAAGTGCCGCCGCTGCTGCCGTCGTGATGATATAAATCAATCTCTCTTCACTGTCTCTCTGCATTCTCAAGGTTTATTTGCCCATCAATTTATCTCTATTCATTTCTTTATTTTTTTTAGTTGATTTGAATTTGGTGTGTCAAAATGTTGAAATTGATTTCTTCGAAAAAAGGTTTATTTGCCCATCAATTTATCTCTATTTCATTTCTTTATTTTTTTTACTTTATTTTTTTTAGTTGATTTGAATTTGGTGTGTCAAAATGTTGAAATTGATTTCTTCGAAAAAGTCTGTTTGATTTGCTAGTATTTTGTTCTTATAATGGTGATTAGTTGACGAGACAATTTGTTTCTCCGTAGGGCTTCATATCTGTAAGGTGTTTGTTTCATTTTATAACTAAGAAGATAATCTGTTTGATTCTGTTCAATCAGACAACAATTGGCATCATTAATATAAGACTTGAATTTCATGAATTATTAATCGTTATTGCAGGATTCATTGCATGAACATATGGTTATGAATCTTTTGATGCTTATTGACTGTTTCAAATCTTATACTCCTTTGTTTCTTTTTATTTGATAATGTTGTATCTATACAACTAGATAGCCTGTTCGATTCTGTTCAATCAAACAACTATTGGCATAATTAAGTATAAGACTTGAATTTCATGAATTCTTAATCGTTATTGTAGGATTCGTCGCATGAACTGAAAGTGTGCGTGCGTGCGTGCGAAATCAGAGATATAAACAAAGTGTTGTTAGTGTTGGCACAGTCCAGACAACAATGAGCAGCGGAATTTAAACAAACACTTTGCAAAGAAGTATTTCAAAATTTGTGTAGATTAAATAATTAATCTACACGAATCACTTATATTAACTCTTAATATCAGTGAAACAAAATCAACAACCTCGTAAGGTTTTGAACAACTACAACTCAAATTGAGTTTGGAAAGTTACTAGAAAAATACGAAACTATCTCCCTTATAGATCTAACATATTTTCCTAATAAACGACTATGATTGAGTACACAAATATTCGGGTTTATAAGAGTGCACTAATTTACAAGAAAGAACAAAATATTTTTCTAACTAGAAGCGTTGCGCATTCCATAGATAGTAATCTAGTTTAGCTTTCTCTCTTGTTGTACTTTAGAATGAAGGCAGTGGACTCTATTTATAGGCTTGAATTCGAACTGCCTTGCAACTCCCTTGATCATCCCAGCCACTGGATCAAGGTAGTTCTTTGTAACTTCCCTTCACACTCCATATTTGTAGGAACTTGCATATTGGTGCTTAGAAACTTCTCACTCCCGTGCAACTGCTTGACCTGGGTGTTGCCCACGTCTTCTACCTACATTTGGGACATCACTAAGCAACACAAGTTAAGTTAGAGTTAGTAAAAGAAGAAAGGGCAAATTCTGATGTTGTAGTAGGTGTTGGCACATTTAGTACAACAAGTAACTGAAATGTTGGATCATAAAATACAACACCTATTCCAACATCAACAATCTCCCCCAATTTGACCTTTCTACATCAACACCCCTGATGTTCACAACATTCAGAATTTTGATAAAGAAAACAATGCACATGATACTTCAAATAAGAACCAATATCAGTATTTAGCCAAATTTAATCACAACATCTAAGTTAAAAACAATGTACTTAGATTTAAAAACAGTAAAAACAGAAAACAGTAAGCAGTGTTTGTGGAACAGAAAAAATAAACAACATAAGTAAGGCTTTACAAACTGAGGTAATAAAGGAAAGCAGTGAAAGGAGAGGATTGGGTTGATAGAATCAGCTACATCTTCAGGAGTCTGCACGAACTCCCCCATACTCTACACTTCCTCATTCTTCAAGCCTTCAAACTACATTGAGATCTCCATAGAGATCTTCAATGTCTTGAACAGCAACATTGGGACTCTCTTCTTGAACTGGAACTGCATTGTGAACATTGGAACTCACTCCCCCTGTTGAGGTAGAAATCAGCTCTTCCCAGAACTGTTTTTGGATGATCAAGTCCTCAACCGTACTTTGGAGATTAGTTATGGTGCCTTGAAGTATATCAACCTGTCTGAGAATGAAGTGTGATGATAAATAAACAGAGGTAACACAACCTGATGAAGGGTGTGTTCTGGAGGTTGATGGCACATCTGGATCAACACTTCTGGGGGCAGTAGCCTTTGGTATAGGCAAATCCACAATCCGTTCACCACCACGAAGCAGAAGCTGTGGTGAAATTGAGAGGCTCGGAACATACCCACTAATGACTTCAGTTTTCAATCGTTGGAACTCTTTTTCGGCCAGCAACTTATAAATCAAACAAGGATATGGAAGAAGGCCTTTACCAGACATGTTGCAAGTAAAGTTCATCATGTTCTGAAATATAACATGTCCTAAATTAAACTGCTTGAGATGTCCTATATTATAGAGTAGGACAGCCTGTTCCAAAGTAAGAGTTGTGTTGTTTGTTGTCGGAATCCAATTATAACTCACAATCTTATGTAATACGGAATACAAGCTAGTTAACCGAGACGCAAGCAATTTTGGCACCCAATGAGCAATTTTTCCACCTGTAAGCACACTGATCATCAAATCAATGTCTGTCACTACGGGATCCTCCATGATTTTCATTTTCAACATCATGTTGATTTTCCTAAGTGTAATAATAATCTCAAGACCACGAAATGGCACACAACCATACTTTCTAGAGTTCGTATCACCAGTTTTTGCACTAACATTTGCATAGAATTCGTGAACCCAATCAACTACGTACGGTACTGCAAATAATAACGCATCCAAAATTGACCTTTCCTTAAACCAATCCATAAGATTAGCTTCCTCAAAATCAGTGATTTTTAAAATTCGTTCACTGAGAATAGTCCTATTTCGAATTGTTTTATATCGTGTACTCGTATTATCGTTGTATTCAACCTCGTCATCACTAAAGTCTGTATCAGAAGAAATTGGTACCTCTTCTTCGGGAGATGAGGCGTATGAACTGGATTCGGAGGACGAGCTTTCGGATGTGGCCACTGGAGAAGCAACTTGTTGAGCTTTTCGGGCCTTTTTGTGTACTGTCCGAGTGTTGGTGATGTCTTCATCTGCATGATCAACTAAGACGGCTTCGGGGAAGTTGTCAATGATATCATCGACACTTTGAGGCTCTCCCTCAGATTCTGAGTTAGATAGGACGATCGGTTGAGCTTTCCCTCCATCCGTTCTGGGTTTTTTCTTCCCGGTGTAGTCGACTCTTTTCCCAAGAGTCCTATAAGAGACACGACGACCTCCGGGCCGTTTGCGAGCGACAAGAGTAGGGGCTTTTGCCTTTTTAGTGGTGAATTTCCTCTTTTGCCTTAAACGAGCTAGCTTTGTTGCCAAAATCTCCTCATCAGGCGAGGATACATCTTCCATTTGCACATCACTTTTCTCCTCCACCTCTGGAACATCATCTCGGAACATTGCATTATCGAGAATCTCTCCCTCCAAGATAATGGTTGGGGAGGTTGTTTTACGGGCTAGGGATTGATATGCCTTCTTCAATTTCTCGAAGGAGGTTCCAAGTGGGAAGGATTTGTGAGAGTTAGATGATTTCGGGGATGAGCGATCAATCGGAGAGGTATTTACAGGTTCATAAGAGTTTGCATGTGCGATTTCACTGCGGATGTCTAGTGGGTTGTAGACCACCAGTGGGAGAGCAGAAGTTTCGGGCTCGAATGGAACAATCATGGTTCCTACAACGAATGATGGCGAACCAGGTGCGGGAGAGTTGGGAATTTCAGTGATTATCACCATTTTGGGTTTGATTTTGAGTTTTTCGGAGAAGAAATCGCAGGGCAGTTGAGAAGGGGCTTTGTTTGAAATTTGAATTGAAAACTCAGACCTGTTTGAATGATGATGATTATCTGCAAAAGCAAGAATTAAATTGATTAGACCTTTCGAATTCTGGAATGAAGAGATAACCATAAAAAAATTCAAATATAAGTATACCAAATTGTGAAGTAACACTTATGCCAAAAAGTATATCCTTTGAATGAGTGTTACAGAAACAAAAATAAGCTCGATGGTATAAAATAGCATACATATGAGATCTATTTATAGAGGATTTCAGGCGGGAGTTGATACACAATTTCATAGAAAAACTGAAATGAAGAGAGTGGAAGGAAAACTTCTCTCCATATAATATGTCGTGTGTTGTGGAGAATAATTACTGAGAAATAATAAATAAATGAAACGAATTAAATAATAACTGAACAAATAAAATAAATAAATTCAGATAAATATTTGCAGATAATAAAAATAATAATTATCAGAAATTAATTAATTCTACAAATAATCAAAATCATAAGTCTGAGTCAGGTGTTGAATAGATTGTTGGCATTTTGTACATCTCAACACAGTTTTTTCATGAATTTGCTTCATATGTGTTGCACTTTAATTTTTATCACATTTACACATTGATCCATCTTTTTAAAAGAGTGCATCGTAGCAGCGAACTTCGTGCCCCATAGTTACTCAATGGATTTGTGTTTAATTTGATGCATTATATATCACCTTTAGAAGAGAGAACATCGTAGTAGTGAGCTCCGTGTCCCTAGTTACTCAGTGATTTTCAAAGCATCTAGTTTGTGATTTCCTTTGCATTTGAGAGATTGTACAAGTTTTTCTCATATTCCACATGACTCAATTTAAGACTTCTAGACTAAGATTATAGAGAATTATGTTAAATCTTACACTTACGAAATTTATACAAAGAAATAATTAAATGAACTACTCTGGTGTTGTCCCAAATGCCGCCGCATTTGGTACAACACTTTTGATACAGTGTTCAGATATCACATAAACTAAGAGATTTCCTTAGAGAGGAGAATCTCTTATCATCTAAAGCTTTGGTAAATATATCAGCAAGTTGTTTTTCTATAGAAACGTATTCCAACTTGACCACCTCTTTTTCTACTAGATCTCTTATGAAATGATGCCTTATACTTATATGCTTAGTCAAAGAATGTTGCACTGGATTCTTTGATATATTTATGGCACTAGTGTTATCACAATAAACAGTTAGAGTATCACAAGGTAAACCATAATCACACAACATTTTCTGTAACCAAAGTAGTTGTGCACAACAACTCCCTGCTGCAATATACTCAGATTCGACTGTGGATTTTGATACGCAGTTCTGTTTCCTGCTATGCCAAGATATGAGATTATTTCCCATGTAGAAGCAGCCACCACTGGTGCTCTTTCTATCATCAGCATCTCCTGCCCAGTTAGCATCACTATAGCCAATTAAGGAACAATTTGTGTCCTTGCTGTACCATAAGCCTAAGTCACAAGTTCCTGCAACATATCTAATAATTCTTTTTATAGCATGCATGTGAGATTCTTTTGGATCAGGCTGATATCTAGCACATAGACATACACTAAATATAATATCAGGCCTAGTAGAGCTCAAGTAAAGAAGACTACATATCATTGATCTGTACAATGTTGGGTCAACATTCTGGCCAACATTGTCTTTACTCAGTTTCTGAGTTGATCCCATAGGTGTTTTCATGTGTTTAGCATTCTCTAAACCAAACTTTTTCACAAGATTTTTTGCATATTTACTTTGTGATATAAAGATACCATCATTTTGCTGTTTAATTTGCAAGCCAAGGAAATAATTTAAGTCACCAACCATAGACATTTCAAAGGTTGATGTCATTTCATTCACAAACAGTTTTAGCATATCATCACAAGTAGAGCCAAACACTATATCATCAACATAAATTTGAGCTACCATAATATCATTTTTCTCATGTTTAATGAATAGAGTTCTATCAGCTTCTCCTCTAGTGAAACCAAATTCAATCAGAAAATCAGTTAATCTTTCATACCAAGCTCTAGGTGCTTGTTTCAAGCCATATAGAGCCTTTTTTAGTTTGAGCACATAATCAGGAAATTCTGGATTTTCAAAGCCTTTTGGTTGCTCAACATAAGTTTCTTCCATTAAGATTCCATTTAGTATAGTTTTATGTTGATAAAGCATGCAATAGCAAGTAAAAGTCTAATGGATTCTATTCTAGCAACTGGAGCAAATGTTTCATAAAAATCTACTCCCTTTACTTGTGTATATCCTTGAGCAACAAGCCTTGCTTTGTTTCTGATAATATGGCCTATTTCATCAGTTTTATTTTTGAAAATCCATTTAGTACCAATAACATTTGTATGATCTGGCCTAGGTACTAAGGTCCATACATCATTTCTAACAAATTGATTCAATTCTTCATGCATAGCTTCTACCCAATGTTCATCATTTAAAGCTTCTTTTACAGTTTTAGGTTCAATAGCAGAATGATAACACTCATGATTTACCTTATTACACATAGAAGTCATGCAAATAGATCTTACCACATCTTTTGAATTCATACCCAACCTCCTTCTGGTCTGAATTCCAGTAGATTGATCACCTATAATCAGCTCCTGTGGATGATTCTTTTGAACTCTCCTTGAAAGAGTTTTATGCAGATTGTACAGATTTTCTGGATTTTCTGTAACTTCAGCAGATGTGTTTGTGTGTGTTCCCTCATTCTGTTCATCATCTTGGATCTGATCTGTTCTGTCAGTAAGTATTGGACTATCAGCAAGGTCTGAGACATCCTCTTCAATACTGTTTCCTGTAATACTTATGTTATCATCAAAGACCACATTTACAGATTCTTGAACATTATTTGTTCTGAGATTATAAATCCTATAGGCTTTACTGTTTCTTGAATAACCAAGGAAAAAGCATTTGTCACTTTTAGAGTCAAATTTATGCAATTGTTCTCTAAATTTATGCAATTGTCACTTTTAGAGTCAATATTAGTTATGCTATGTTCTAAAAATTTAGTTAAAAGGTTTTGGGCTGAAGCTCTAAATACAGCTTGTCATATTTCTAATAGAGTCTTGATTAGAACAGATTCTAATAGTACTCCTTATGAAATACTGAATAATAGAAAGCCTAATCTTAAGTATTTTCATGTATTTGGCTGTGTTTGCTACATCCTAAATGATACAGAAAATGTTGTGTGATTATGGTTTACCTTGTGATACTCTAACTGTTTATTGTGATAACACTAGTGCCATAAATATATCAAAGAATCCAGTGCAACATTCTTTGACTAAGCATATAAGTATAAGACATCATTTCATAAGAGATCTAGTAGAAAAAGAGGTGGTCAAGTTGGAATACGTTTCTACAGAAAAACAACTTACTGATATATTTACCAAAGCTTTAGATGATAAGAGATTCTCCTCTCTAAGGAAATCTCTTGGTTTATGTGATATCTGAACACTGTATCAAAAGTGTTGTACCAAATGCGGCAGCATTTGGGACAACACCAGAGTAGTTCATTTAATTATTTCTTTGTATAAATTTCGTAAGTGTCATATTTAACATAATTCTCTATAATCTTAGTCTAGAAGTCTTAAATTGAGTCATGTGGAATATGAGAAAAGCTTGTACAATCTCTCAAATGCAAAGGAAATCACAAACTAGATGCTTTGAAAATCACTAAGTAACTAGGGACACGGAGCTCACTACTACGATGTTCTCTCTTCTAAAGGTGATATATAATGCATCAAATTAAACATAAATCCATTGAGTAACTATGGGGCACGAAGTTCGCTGCTACGATGCACTCTTTTGAAAAGATGGATCAATGTGTAAATGTGATAAAAATTAAAGTGCAACACATATGAAGCAAATTCATGAAAAAACTGTGTTGAGATGTACAAAATGCCAACAATCTATTCAACGCCTGACTCAGACTTATGATTTTGATTATTTGTAGAATTAATTAATTTCTGATAATTATTATTTTTATTATCTGCAAATATTTATCTGAATTTATTTATTTTATTTGTTCAGTTATTATTTAATTCGTTTCATTTATTATTTCTCATTAATTATTATCCACAACACACGACATATTATATGGAGAGAAGTTTTCCTTCCACTCTCTTCATTTCAGTTTTTCTATGAAATTTTGTATCAACTCCCGCCTGAAATCCTCTATAAATAGATCTCATATGTATGCTATTTTATACCATCGAGCTTATTTTTCTTTCTGTAACACTCATTCAAAGGATATACTTTTTGGCATAAGTGTTACTTCACAATTTGGTATACTTATATTTGAATTTTTTTATGGTTATCTCTTCATTCCAGAATTCGAAAGGTCTAATCAATTTAATTCTTGTTTTTGCAGATAATCATCATCATTCAAACAGGTCTGAGTTTTCAATTCAAATTTCAAACAAAGCCCCTTCTCAACTGCCCTTCGATTTCTTCTCCGAAAAACTCAAAATCAAACCCAAAATGGTGATAATCACTGAAATTCCCAACTCTCCCGCACCTGGTTCGCCATCATTCGTTGTAGGAACCATGATTGTTCCATTCGAGCCCGAAACTTATGCTCTCCCACTGGTGGTCTACAACCCACTAGACATCCGCAGTGAAATCGCACATGCAAACTCCTCTGAACCTGTAAATACCTCTCCGATTGATCGCTCATCCCCGAAATCATCTAACTCTCACAAATCCTTCCCACTTGGAACCTCCTTCGAGAAATTGAAGAAGGCATATCAATCCCTAGCCCGTAAAACAACCTCCCCAACCATTATCTTGGAGGGAGAGATTCTCGATAATGCAATGTTCCGAGATGATGTTCCAGAGGTGGAGGAGAAAAGTGATGTGCAAATGGAAGATGTATCCTCGGCTGATGAGGAGATTTTGGCAACAAAGCTAGCTCGTTTAAGGCAAAAGAGGAAATTCACCACTAAAAAGGCAAAAACCCCTGCTCATGTCGCTCGCAAATGGCCCGGAGGTCGTCGTGTCTCTTACAGGACTCTTAGGAAAAGAGTCGACTACACCGGGAAGAAAAAACCCAGAACGGATGGAGGGAAAGCTCAACCGATCGTCCTATCTAACTCAGAATCTGAGGGGGAGCCTCAAAGTGTCGATGATATCATTGACAACTTCCCCGAAGCCGTCTTAGTTGATCATGCAGATGAAGACATCACCAACACTCGGGCAGTACACAAAAAGGCCCGAAAAGCTCAACAAGTTGCTTCTCCAGTGGCCACATCCGAAAGCTCATCCCCCGAATCCAGTTCATACGCCTCTGCTCCCGAAGAAGAGGTACCAATTTCTTTTGATACAGACTTTAGTGATGACGAGGTTGAATACAACGATAATACGAGTACACGATATAAAACAATTCGAAATAGGACTATTCTCAGTGAATGAATTTTAAAAATCTCTGATTTTGAGGAAGCTAATCTTATCGATTGGTTTAAGGAAAGGTCAATTTTGGATGCGTTATTATTTGCAGTACCGTACGTAGTTGATTGGGTTCACGAATTCTACGCAATGTTAGTGCAAAAACTGGTGATACGAACTCTAGAAAGTATGGTTGTGTGTCATTTCGTGGTCTTGAGATTATTATTACACTTAGGAAAATCAACATGATGTTGAAAACGAAAATCATGGAGGATCCCGTAGTGACAGACCTTGATTTGATGATCAGTGTGCTTACAGGTGTAAAAATTACTCATTGGGTGCCAAAATTGCTTGCGTCTCGGTTAACTAGCTTGTATTCCGTATTACATAAGATTGTGTGTTATAATTGGATTCCGACAACAAACAACACAACTCTTACTTTGGAACAGGCTGTCCTACTCTATAAGATAGGACATCTCAAGCAGTTTAATTTAGGACATGTTATATTTCAAAACATGATGAACTTTACTTGCAACATGTCTGGTAAAGGCCTTCTTCCATATCCTTGTTTGATTTATAAGTTGTTGGCCGAAAAAGAGTTCCAACGATTGGAAACTGAAGTCATTAGTGGGTATGTTCCGAGCCTCTCAATTTCACCACAGCTTCTGCTTCGTGGTGGTGAACGGATTGTGGATTTGCCTATACCAAAGGCTACTGCCCCCAGAAGTGTTGATCCAGATGTGCCATCAACCTCCAGAACACACCCTTCATCAGGTTGTGTTACCTCTATTTATTTATCATCACACTTCATTCTCAGACAGGTTGATATACTTCAAGGCACCATAACTAATCTCCAGAGTACGGTTGAGGACTTGATCATCCAAAAACAGTTATGGGAAGAGCTGCTTTCTACCTCAACAGGGGGAGTGAGTTCCAATGTTCACAATGCAGTTCCAGTTCAGGTTCCAGATAATGCAGTTCCAGTTCAAGAAGAGAGTCTCAATGTTGCTGTTCCTAATCCAAACCTTAACACTGATGAAATGCAAGAGGATGCAGATGCTGATGCTCAAAACATTGAAGATCTCAATGTAGTTTGAAGGCTTGAAGAATGAGAAAGTGTAGAGTACGGGGGAGTTCGTGCAGACTCCTGAAGATGCAGCTGATTCTATCAGCCCAATCCTCCCCTTTCACTGCTTTCCTTTATTACCTCACTTTGTAAAGCCTTGCTTATGTTGTTTATTTTTTCTGTTCCACAAACACTGCTTACTGTTTTCTGTTTTTACTGTTTTTAAATCTAAGTACATTGTTTTTAACTTAGATGCTGTGATTAAATTTGGCTAAATACTGATATTGGTTCTTATTTGAAGTATCATGTGTATTGTTTTCTTTATCAAAATTCTGAATGTTGTGAACATCAGGGGTGTTGATGTAGAAAGGTCAAATTGGGGGAGATTGTTGATGTTGGAATAGGTGTTGTATTTTATGATCCAACATTTCAGTTACATGTTGTATTAAAGGTGTCAACACCTACTACAAAATCAGAATTTGCCCTTTCTCCTTTTACTAACTCTAACTTAACTTGTGTTGCTTAGTGATGTCCCAAATGTAGGTAGAAGACGTGGGCAACACCCAGGTCAAGCAGTTGCACGGGAGTGAGAAGTTTCTAAGCACCAATATGCAAGTTCCTACAAATATGGAGTGTGAAGGGAAGTTACAAAGAACTACCTTGATCCAGTGGCTGGGATGATCAAGGGAGTTGCAAGGCAGTTCGAATTCAAGCCTATAAATAGAGTCCACTGCCTTCATTCTAAAGTACAACAAGAGAGAAAGCTAAACTAGATTACTATCTATGGAATGCGCAACGCTTCTAGTTAGAAAAATATTTTGTTCTTTCTTGTAGATTAGTGCACTCTTATAAACCCGAATATTTGTGTACTCAATCATAGTCGTTTATTAGGAAAATATGTTAGATCTATATGGGAGATAGTTTCGTATTTTTCTAGTAACTTTCTAAACTCAATTTGAGTTGTAGTTGTTCAAAACCTTACGAGGTTGTTGATTTTGTTTCACTGATATTAAGAGTTAATATAAGTGATTCGTGTAGATTAATTATTTAATCTACACAAATTTTGAAATACTTCTTTGCAAAGTGTTTGTTTAAATTCCGCTGCTCATTGTTGTCTGGACTGTGCCAACACTACAGACAACACTTTATTTATATCTCTGATTTCCAGATGAATCTAAGTGTACGGATGAAAAATTCTGCTATATCCTTTAGTCACACATATATATATAGCTTAAATTCCGTTCTCAGTTTAACCATCACTCTTTACATTTGGAAGGCAACCATCGGATGAATTTTTAAGGTAGTAGATAATTTGTTTGACTTAATTTTAATATAACATCTTTCTAGTTTAATATTTCCATTAATTTGAGATCTATGTCCATATTTGAAGATTATGAAATTCAGCTATTTTACCTACTTGCTTTCCAATGTAGATAAAAATTATAAGCAGGCCCCCATAATCTTTATGACAAAAAATAGACTTAAATAAAAAAACTAAGTAATCATTTTTAAGACCAGTCACGCCATTGTCTAGCCGTAATTAAGGCTAAACAAATTAAATGATTTACGATTGAATAATGGTTGAACATTTAAAAACAAAATCATTAAGGTGTCCACATATAGTCCCTCTCCAACTAAATATCAATTCACCCCTATAATAAACATACACACATTTTTATATAGTCGCATCACCTTTTTTTTTCTTTTAATAACTCATCATCTCTCCTTTTTTCTTTCACACATTTATTTTCTCTCATACTTATCTTCCTCACACTAACGCTAACATCACTTTGTTTTAACATTAAGTTCTCCGTACACCCATACTTCTCAATCCATATCCAAACACTAATTACTATTCACGTATTACCCCATCCACATTTTTCCATCTCCATCCTCATCAAATCCACCACCATCCCAAACCACCAGGCCCCGAGTGTTGTTAGGTTGTTTCAGACATGCAAATCATGTACTATATGCATTACTTTTCACACAAATGAATATGCTACATGTTATACATGATCAACAACACAAGAAGTCAAGTCTGGTGCAAAGATGACCATCCAATGAGGTGACGACAATTCATGGTTAATGGTCAACTATTTCAAGAATGAATATAGTGGCACAACTCGTCCACATCGAAGGTTAACCTCTTGATCGTTTGACCACTCTGATTGTCGTTCAGCCACTTTGGTCGACTGGAAACTTGGTCGTCATTTACTCCGATCGTCCATCAGACCTGGTCGGCATCCATCACTTAGGTCATCCAACCATCTGGTTGTCGTTCAGCCGCACTGGTCGTCTAACCATCTTCCTAATCTGCCTCTACTCTAGTCGTTCACCAGACCTGGTCGTCATCCATCACTCAGGTCGTCCAACTGTCAAGTCATAAATTGTAATAGAATAGTCATATATTAAGTCTTATTAGTCAAAATGACAACTCATAAGACACATGTAATCATATATGTTACGATTGTCAATAATATTCGACTCCGATTAGACGTCTCCAATCACAAGCAAAATAATCGACCAATATTCAATCCAACGAAAGCATGGCAATTCACAAATATAAACGAAAACGAAAAACAGAGCACAAGAAGATTTTAAGTGGTTCGATCAACGTGATCTACATCCACTGGACACACGACTTCAATTTGATTAGTATAAGAGATGTTTACAAACACTCATCACTCGGAAAGGGATTTATCCTCACTTCGCTCGTGAACTCTCAAAACGAATGTTCGTACGCGTCAAGAATTACAATTACAAGTAATGGGGTATTTATAGGTTGTCAAGGGTGATTGCAGCGTGTGTTGAAAGCGTGTTCTGTTGCCACGTGGATTCTGTTACAACCGTGTAACAAACTCACACCTTCAGCGTGACCCAATCTGAATTGACCTCCTTGCCCTTCACTTGTCTTCGCAAGACAAGACGACTCCATACTTAGCCAAAAATTAACCCTGCTAACAGAACTCAACTAGTCTGGTCAGACCTCTACTTGTCTGGTCTTCCCAACTCGTCTTGTCCTTCGCAACACCCATCTCATCTGTTTGGACTCCTCCAACTCATCTGATCTGGTCTGAGCTAACTTGTCTGACTCCACCAGCTGATACGCCCAACAGCTGAGTCCTTCAGAAGACTTCTATCAACTAAGTATCTCGACTGATCTGCCCAACACACGAGTACAGTAGTAGAGTAGAATCTACCTGATCTTCACAAGACGAGTAGCACTCGTCTAGTCTAGGAGGATTTGAGATAAACCTCACAATTCTCCACCTTTAGCTCAAAATCTCCACCTTGAACTAACAACTCCGATCTATCCTTCTCAAAGGACAGATTCTACTACTAATCTGCCGCCACCAGACTAGTAGCCTTCTCCGCAGAGGTCACTAATGCAAACCAACTGACCTAAGACATAAACCAAACTTCTCCTTTGGTAACGCCTTAGTAAATGCATCAGCAGGGTTCTCCTCAGTAGCTATCTTAACCACTTGGACGCTCCCCTTCTCCACAATGTCTCTCACAAAGTACAGTTTCACATCAATGTGCTTGGTTCTCTCGTGATACCCCTGATGCTTTGCGAGATGAATTGCGCTTTGATTATCACAGAAGACAGTTACACTGTTCTGAGATAAACCAAATTCCTTAAGAATCCCTTTCAGCCACATGCTTTCCTTAACTGCCTCAGTCAAGGCCACGTACTCCGCTTCAGTAGTAGACAATGCAACTACGGATTGATGAATAGACCTCCACGACACTACCGTACCAAATAGAGTGAACACATATCCTGTTAAGGATTTTCGAGTGTCAACATTGGCTGCGTAATCTGCATCCACGTATCCCACAAGTGCATCCCCCTCACTTGGCATCTTCTGAAATTTCAGACCCGTCTGTGCTGATCCCAGAACATATCTCATAACCCACTTAACCGTTTCCCAATGGCTTAAGCCTGGATCACTCATATATCTGCTGATCACACTCATAGCATGAGTCAAGTCTGGCCTACAACACACCATAGCATACATTAAACTCCCTACAGCACTGGCATAAGGTATCTTGCTCATCTGAGTTCGCTCTTGGCTGTTCCTGGGACTCATCTGATTGGACAATCGATGATGTTGGCCAATAGGAGTAGAGACAGTCTTTGCCTTATGCATTCTGAACCTCTCTAACACCTTCTGCAGATAAGTAGGCTGACTCAGCAGAATAGACCCGTCTAGTCTACTGATCTCCATCCCAAGAATCACTTTGGCTTCACCAAGATCTTTCATCTCAAACTCCCGTTTGAGGATCTCCTTAACTTGATTAACACTGTCAATAGACTCGCCTGCTATTAACATGTTATCAACATACAACAGAAGATAGGTAACACTAGTCCCAACCCGTCTGAAATAGACACAGCTGTCGTACAAGCTCCTTGTAAAACCAGCTGAGCAAATGTATTCATCAAATCTCAAGTACCATTGTCTAGGGCTTTGTTTGAGGCCATAGAGGGACTTCTTCAATAGACAGACCTTGTCTTCCCCTTCTTCTATGTCCAACCCTTCTGGTAGCTTCATGTAGATCCTCTCGTCTAGAGATCCATGTAAGAAAGCTGTGGTCACATCCATCTGATGTAGCTCCAATTCATATTGAGCGACCATAGCTAACAAGATTCTGATGCTACAATGCTTCACAACAGGTGAGAAGATTTCATTGAAATCGATACCTTCTTTCTGTGTAAATCCCTTAGCTACAAGCCTCGCCTTGTATCTAAGTCTGCCACCCCTCTGAGCCTCCACCTTCTTTTTATAGATCCACTTGCACCCAACCAACTTCTTGTTCTTGGGCCTCTGAACAATCTCCCATGTCTGGTTCTTGTTCAAAGAAAGCAGCTCCTCCTCCATAGCAACAATCCACTTCTCCTTGTCGTGGTAGCTAATGGCTTCTGAATAAGACTTTGGCTCCAGAGACTCCACCTCAAGAGCTGCACATAATGCAAATGAGACTATGTCAGCTTGACCGTACCTCTGAGGTGGGTGGACTTCTCGTCTGGTTCTGTCCCGTGCCAGCTGATAATGTTGAAGATCATTCTCGCCTTGAGGATCGCCTTCCTCATCTGGATCAATATCATCTCCAACTGGTCTTGTGGAGTCAACTTGCTCCACCTCGACTTGTGTCTCGTCTGGTTGGTTATCAGCTGCACTAGTACTCGTACTAGTCTGTTCTGATAGAGGCATCCGACTCTCATCAAACGTAACATCTCTACTGATTATACATTTCTGCATCCCAGCTTCGAGGCACCATAACCTGTATCCTTTCACGCCAGAAGGATACCCAACAAACACGCATCGCAATGCTCGAGGCTCAAGCTTATCTTGCTTGACATGAGCATAAGCTTGATATCCAAATACCTTCAAATGATTGTAATCGGTTGCACGTCCAGACCACAACTCCTCTGGGGTTTTGTATTGCACAGCCGAGGAAGGACTCCTGTTTATCAAGTAGGCTGCAGTAGACACAGCCTCTCCCCAAAACACCTTCGGCAGACAAGAACTATTCAACATACACCTGACCCTCTCAAGTAGTGTCTGGTTCATCCTCTCAGCTACTCCGTTTTGCTGAGGGGTCCCTGGCACAGTCCTATGCCGTACTATTCCCTTCGATTTGCAGAACGCATTGAACTCGTCTGATAGGTACTCCAGACCATTATCAGTTCTCAAATGTTTGAGAGTCTTGCCTGTGACATTTTCACATTCAATGAGCCATTCCTTGAATTTCTCAAATGCTTCTGACTTCGACTTGAGAATAGACACCCACACCTTTCTTGAGTAGTCGTCTATGATAGACAAGAAGTATTTTCCACCAGACCTCGTCTGATTCCTCGCTGGCCCCCATAGATCAGAATGGACGTAGTCCATGATCCCATTGGTAGAGTGAACACCCTTACCAAACTTAAGTCTCTTGGACTTACCAAGAATACAAGACTCACACAAGTCGAGTTGAGTGATCTTGTCTTTGCCAAGTAGACCTTGCTTAGACAGCTCCACTAGACCCTTCTCGCCTACGTGAGCTAGTCTTTTGTGCCACAACATCGAGTTGTCTTGCACCTCCGCTACATCTGATCTACCAGCTACTGTTTCTCCCTTAAGAAAGTAGAGATCACTCCTTCTCTCACCTTTCAGGACAGTCAGCTCCCCTTTTGACACACTGAGCTCTCCATCAGCCGACTGGAATTTATAGCCCATAGAATCCAGCATCCCAAGTGAGATCAAATTTCTCTTGAGTTCAGGTACGTACCTAACACTCTTGAGTATTCTTACTACCCCATCGAACATCTTCAGGTGAACACTACCTTCTCCAACAACTTTGCAAGTGTGATCATTCCCAAGCAGAACAGAACCGCCCTTCTGTTGCTTGAAGTCATGAAACCAATCTCGTCTTGGAGTCATATGGAAAGAACACCCTGAATCAAGGATCCATGCTTGCTGTTCTGTAGAGGATGTGATGGTTAGCGCTTGAGCAGACTCATAGCCTTCTTGCTCCTTCTCAACTTGAGTCTGATTAGCTTGATTCTTGTCATTAGAGGTATTGGCACCAGATTTCCTCAAGAACTGCTTGTATTTGTGACAAGCATTCTTATAGTGCCCAGGCTTGTTGCAATGGTAGCACACTGCTTCACCTTGATTGGACACAACTGATTTTCCCTTATCAGCTCCTTTGGGTTGACTAGACCCCTTCTTGGCACCAGATCGCTTCTGGCCACCTCTGATTGCCAATCCTTCTCCGCTACTGACCTTGTCTGCTTGAGACGTCTTGTTGTGCAGCAGCTTGGACTTGACAGCCAGCATTACATCCTCCAATGTAATACTTTCCTTCCTACCATACAAGATGGTATCCTTTAAGATTTCAAAGGACTTAGGGAGAGCACTCAATAGAATCAGAGCCTTATCCTCTTCCTCTAACTTGACATCTAAATTCTCTAGATCATCAAGAATTCTATTGAACTCATCAAGCTGATCCGGAATGGGTTTGTCATCCACCATTCTGAAGGCATACAGCTTCTGTTTCGAATAGAGACGGTTAGCTAAGGTTTTAACCATGTAAAGTTTACCTAGCTTGTCCCAGACCTCTTTCGCGGTTTTCTCTTTAGCAACTTCTCTCAGAACCTTATCACCAAGGCAGAGCAGAATATTACTTCGAGCTTTCCTGAGCATGTTGCTCCTTTCAGCAGCAACTGTTGCAGATTCACCAGCTGGGGCTGTAGACTCTTCGAGCACGTCGAACAAGCCTTGCTGTTCTAGGAGAGCCTGCATCTTGACTCTCCACAGCCCAAAGTCACCCGTGCCTGAGAACTTCTCAATATTATACTTGGTCGAATTCTCCATCTTCGATCTGGCAATTGATTAATGGTTGACAATCGATTCCTCTCGTTTCCGATTCCCATAGACGGCGCCAATTGTTACGATTGTCAATAATATTCGACTCCGATTAGACGTCTCCAATCACAAGCAAAATAATCGACCAATATTCAATCCAACGAAAGCATGGCAATTCACAAATATAAACGAAAACAAAAAACAGAGCACAAGAAGATTTTAAGTGGTTCGATCAACGTGATCTACATCCACTGGACACACGACTTCAATTTGATTAGTATAAGAGATGTTTACAAACACTCATCACTCGGAAAGGGATTTATCCTCACTTCGCTCGTGAACTCTCAACTCTCAAAACGAATGCTTGTACGCGTCAAGAATTACAATTACAAGTAATGGGGTATTTATAGGTTGTCAAGGGTGATTGCAGCGTGTGTTGAAAGCGTGCTCTGTTGCCACGTGGATTCTGTTACAACCGTGTAACAAACTCACACCTTCAGTGTGACCCAATCTGAATTGACCTCCTTGCCCTTCACTTGTCTTCGCAAGACAAGACGACTCCATACTTAGCCAAAAATTAACCCTGCTAACAGAACTCAACTAGTCTGGTCAGACCTCTACTTGTCTGGTCTTCCCAACTCGTCTTGTCCTTCGCAACACCCATCTCATCTGTTTGGACTCCTCCAACTCATCTGATCTGGTCTGAGCTAACTTGTCTGACTCCACCAGCTCATTCGCCCAACAGCTGAGTCCTTCAGAAGACTTCTATCAACTAAGTATCTCGACTGATCTGCCCAACAGACGAGTACAGTAGTAGAGTAGAATCTACCTGATCTTCACAAGACGAGTAGCACTCGTCTAGTCTAGGAGGATTTGAGATAAACCTCACAATATAAAACTATGTTTAATATGGTGTTGACAATGTATCAATCTTGTAATATAAATATGTCAAGTTATTTTACCCTAAAAGAGGACCCTAATTCATGAGAGACTTTCACTAAAAATTGCTCTCATTCATCTCTAGAAATATTCTACATTTCATTCATATGTTCATAACATTTATGTTACAGTTGAGTACTCAAGCCATATTAGTCTTCCACAAATCGACTATCAACACTACAATGCATGGACTTTCAAACATACAAGACGTGCACTTAGTTTTGACGCGTTTATGACCGAACACATCATGCACAATAATTTTTGGGGGTGTATTTATAACACTAGAGTTAGAGTACGAGTAATGATTAATTTTTAAGGTGTGCTTATAAGATTCTAGCGTGTGCTTATGTGTGTACAGTAAAATTGGAAGTTTGTTTAGCCGTGGCCATAACATTACGGTGTGTGCTTATAGCTTTAGGATTAGGGTACGAGTAGTGACATCCTTCTAAAATTTTCTAACAAAATGTATTTAAACCTTGAACCCATTCTCAACGTGAATCAGAACACTCAGTCCGCCGCCCTAACCGCCCCAACCGTCGTGGTCTTGGAGAATCGCTGCTCGGTGAGGTTGGGTGGCTGCGAACCTCTCCAAAAAATTATTTAAAGGAGCGGAGAAAGAAGAGGAGGTAAAGTGTTTTTGTGTTTTGTAAGAGAATGGTAAAATAGAAAGTAAAAAAAAAGTGAGCATTCTACTTCTTAATAATATAAACTAAAATTCAATGTAAAAAAAATACAAAAATATATATACATATATAAATTTGAATTTGTATATATAAATATTTTGTCTTTGTATTAATGTAAATTGGGTCCCAATCTATAATTTCTGGATCCGTCACTGCATGGAGAATCACTTATAGGCAAAGCAAGGTGGTGGAATGCAAAAAAATATCGCTTAAATGGAGGATAAACTTGGAAAAATTAATGCAAAAAAAAAAAAAAAAATTAAAACATCATTTAAAATGTTAAAATGTTAGTTATTTACAAATGGATGGATTATGAAGCAAACCCAATTCCTTAGTTCTGATCGAGAATTTGGGAATGAATGTGTTTATAAGCCTTGATTCACCCCTCTCTTAATTCTGATAGAGAACTGATCTAAATCTATCATTTTGTGAATGAATATGTTTACAAGCGCCTTTGCTTCTGGTTCAAAGCATCCAATTCTGACATTCCTTAATTCTGATTGAGAACCAGGGCTTCAACCCGCTCCAATTGGGAATGAACAACGCCAAAAAATAAACGTTCACACGTCCCATCCTTAATTTCAAAATCTCTTATGAATGAATATGTTTACAATCTAACAGAATGTTTCACCTCCATGGTCTCTATCCAAAACACTGTCTCCGACGTTGAGAATGTTTCACCCCCATAACACATAACACAGAACACTGCGTCTTCACCTTCCTAATACAAAACACCGCCTTCCTGAACACACAGAACATACGTATTCACCTCCCTGATCCTGAACACACAGAACATACGTATTCACCTCCTTGATCCAGAACACCGTCAATTATCCGTACACCACTAGATAATTAACATTTTTTAAAATAATATTTCAAAATTAAGTGATATGATAGGGAAATAAGAGAAAAAAAAAAACGAAGAACCAAACTCTTCGGTTCACTAATAGGGGGGCCTCTTTAAAATCAAAATCAGAGTTAAACTCGGTAAGGATTTTTACATCTGTTTTCAAAAAATAAATAAATTATTTACACCTTTAAAAGAACATGTAATATAGAGAGAGTAGAGTCTGTTATCAAATCAAATTCTTAGGTCATAATAGTTGCGGTGTGTACAATAAAACTGGGGATTTGTTTAGTAGTGGCCATAACATTACGGGTTGGGCTTATAACATTTTAGAATACGAGTAGTGATATCTTTCTATAATTTTCTAACACAATATATTTAAACCATGAACCCCATCCTCAGCATGAATCAGAACACTCAGTCCCGGCCTCTTGTAGTTCTGGAGAATCGCTCCATAAAATTATTTAAAGGAGAAAAGGAAAAAGAAGAGGAGGTAAAATATTTTTATATTTTGTAGGAGAATGATAGGAAAAAAAAGTGAGGTATTCTACTTCTTAATAATATAAATTAAAATTCACTATAAAAAAAAAAAATATATATATATATATATATATATATATATATAAATTAAAATTTGAATTTGACATTCAAAAAATGTCCAATTTGTAATATTAATGATTTTTTTAATCCAAATTTATCTAAAATGTTCTACACTGACTAAAGAAATAAAAGTCAAAATTTATTAAGAGTTAAATAATTATTCTAAAAGTTCAAAACACGAACAAATATTTCTTTAAATTGGGCTTGTTATAGGGCTCGTTTATTTAGTGGATGACTTAAGCAGGTAAATCCACTAAGTAAACGAGCCCGTAAAATGGGCTTATAATGCTAGGGTTAGGATACGAGGAGTGACGTCCTTCATCTCAACTAAACTTACGCCACTGCAGCCGTCGTGGTCATGGAGAATGACCACACCATAAATTAATCTCCATTCACTGCATTGCTACATCTCAAGGTTTAATTGCCCATCAATTTATCTCTATTAATTTCTTTATTTTTTTAGTTGATTTGAATTTGGTGTGTCAAAATGTTGAAATTGATTTCTTCGAAAAAGTCTGGGTTTAATTTGGTAGTGTTTTGTTCTTGTGATGGTGATTAGTTTACAAGACAATTTGTTTCTCAGTAGGGCTTTATATCTATCTGTAAGGTGTTTGTTTCATTTTATAACTAAGAAGATAATCTGTTTGATTCTGTTCAATCAAAAAAACTATTGGCACCATTAATATAAGATTTGAATTTCATGAATTCTTAATTGGTATTGCAGGATTCATATGGTTATAAATCTTATGCTTATGATGCTTATTCACTGCTTCAAATCTTATATATGTAAGGTGTTTGTTTCTTTTTATTTGTTAATTTTGTATCTACACAACTAGATAGTAATTAAGTATAAGACTTGAATTTCATGAATTCTTAATCGTTATTGTAGGATTCGTTTCATGAACATGTAGGATTCGTTTCATGAACATGTAGGATTCGTTTCATGAACATATGGTTATAAATCTTATGATGCTTATTGACTGTTCCAAATCTCATATCTGGAATATCTTCCTTGCTTTCGAGATCTCGTAAACTCGAAGATGCAATTAGAGCCACGGAGGATGCTAAGAACATGAAAGGATAAGGTATTATCCATGCAAACTTGTTCGTCGTCGATTATAGATGGTTTCTGTTATTTGCATTTATTCTGTTCAATTCTATGGAAAATATATACTCTGTAAAACCAAAACTATGTTCTAACCATAAATTGCTGTTGCTGCTTTAGGTTGAACACCTTCTTATTAGTGATTATAGACACCTTATATGATGAATTCTTTTGGTTTGAGCCCCCTTGTGTATATTTGTGTCTATGGAAAATATATAATCTGATTTCGTTTACTCGTAATCTTCTCATGAACTACAATTCACGTCCCCGATTTTCAGAGTAATTTATTTTTCAAAATGCGATTGAACAAATATCATTAAGAGATGTGAAAGAACCAAATAAAACATTCGGTTTCCCAATATTATGTAAATTACTGAATATGGATATCGACTGTTGCATATCATGCATATTTTTGTTTCGGTTACTCCACCTCTGTTTCGGTCATATAGTACAATGCAACCAAAGGTGAAATTTATAAGGAAAACGATGAATTTCTCCTTTTAGGATTTCCTAGTGTTTTAAAACTGATTAAAGATTAATAGTGCCTGTGTAGCATATTGAGACTTGTTTGATGTAAAATTTAGTTTATGGAATATATGGTATGTTCAGTAGACTTCCCGACAATATACAAAAAGACTCCACTAAACATGTGTTTTGTATTCTTCTGAATGATTTATGTAACTCTTGGTGGTGAAATTTCTTCAATTATGTTATATTCATTTTCTTCGTACAGTATATAATACATCAAAGTTTGCATTTTATTTATTTCCTAATAAAGGAACTTAAATGGAAAAAAATTAATGGACGTGGAAGTTTTTATGAATTCAATGCAGGTGTAGATAATGAAGTTTTTTATATTTTTCAACCATACCATATTAGTGTGTAACAATTTAAAACTTGGATCAGGACAAACAACAACTAGACAATTTGGAATACTATCTTATTAGAGAAGCAAACTCTTAAAAGCCTGAACACGTTTATGTATTTCAACATTTTCTCTGGCCTTTAGGAGTTCGCTATCTCTAATCAGCTAGCTTTTCAACTTGTCCAATTGTTTTTTGGCCTTTAGAAAGAATTCATTACCTGAATTGACGGTCCATCCATTCCTTCTTTTCCACTAAGTTCTTTTACGGGAAAATACATAAAAGGCAAACTCACTGCCATATATATATATACGTAAATAGAAAGTGAGTATCATATAATTGTGTACATTTCATCATTAAAGATACAAAAATCATTTAAGAAGAATAACAAAACATATTATTTTATACTTTCTGTTTATGTTTAGTGCAGTCGTTTTGTGTATATGACCCAATCACGAAAACGTTTTCGGGAAGTCGACTATTTATTACAGTAAATTAAATACTTTTTCTCTATCTCAGCTTCATTTACTTCTTCAGAGGTCAGTAGCATAAAATTTACTTTACAATCAACTTTGCAAGTTGTACTTGTATCTCACTTGATAATATTTTTGTCAGCAGAATGCAGATTCCCAAAAATATTTTACCTATTGATTTGAGATTTATGTCCAAGTTTGAAGTTTATGAAATTTAACTATTTTACCTAATTTTTACAGGACTAAAATTTAGCACTATCTACTCAAATATTGACATAAATCACTCTGATTTTTACTTTGTTAATATAAAATTTTTTGAGTTTAATATTTTCATTGATATAAATCACTCTGATTTTTACTTTGCTTGTGGCAGTAATTGTGGATTCCCTTATTGTATATGTGGTTGTTGCTGGTTTCGAGTCCGCTGTCCTAGCATCTGTGGGTTGTATAACAGAATTTGTCGTTGGGCTCGAAACCTGCAATACCTGGTTGTATAACAGAATTTGTCGTTGGGCTCGAAACCTGCAATACATTAAGATATTTTGAATTCAACAATTAGCTTTGTTACCAAATTTTAAATCACTTTAAAACAACATTACATTTACATTTAAGCAATTTAATGACAAGCAAATCAAGGAAAGAACACATTTTTATGCTTGACTTATGTAACGAGTAAATGATGCAAAATCTCGCATAGCATATGAGTTAACGGAGGTTGAACAGTCAATGAATTGATGTAAACTGGTAAAGCATCTGGCCTCCATTCCCATTGTTGAAAAGAGAACGAAAATTGTTTCTTTCGTTCTCTTTTCAAAATGTGTTTGGAACCAGATGCTTAATTCTTGTTCACCAACAAGTTTACCAGTTTCCACTAGTTCATTGGTTGTTAACTTCCTTTGACTTATATGTTATGGCCCGGTGTACCTTTGCATTATTAACTAGTTCATTGGTTGTTAACTTCCTTTGACTTATATGTTATGGCCTGGTGTACCTTTGCATTATTTTCTCGTTACATAGATTGTATTTGTCAAAGATAAAAATGTGTTTTCTTTCCTCTATTTATTTGTCATTAAAGTTCTTAAATATAATGTTGTTTTAAAGTGAATTAGTAAAATTTGGTAGCAAATTTAATTGTTGGATTTAAAATATTTTAATTTATTTCATGTTTTGAGCCTTAATGACAAATTACGTTATCCCGCAACCATATATAAAAGAAAGGCATCCAAAATTGCTTTAGGTTCCACTATGTGGTTTCTAGTGTTTGGACCTTCTGTCCAAATTTTAAGAGACCTATAAGTGAAATACTAAAATTTATCAAGTCAATAGTTTGTCACAGTTTTTAAGATATATGCTGTTTGAATTGCCCATTTCATTGAACTGTTATTGTAAAGATAAATTACTTCCAAAGTTTCATGGAGAATGGTTTGTCACAGTTCTTTTGTGACATAAACTACTGTGATTTTTACTGCTAATATAACATCTTTCGAGTTTAACATTTCCATTGAACTGTTGTTATAGTGAGAGGACAAAAGCATCATCTGGTTGCTTCTTACTTCTTGCACATGAATCGTAAAGTGCAAACAATGCAGCCAAAGGTGAAATTTATAAGGAAAATAATGAATTTCTCTTTTCAGGATTTTTCTACTCTTTTAAAGCTGATTATAGATTAATAGTATCTATGAAGCCATATTGAGACTTGGTTGATGTATAATTTAGTTTTTGGAATATATAGTATGTTTAGTAGACTTCCCGACAATATTTTCGCGATTAGGTCATATATCCAAAGAGACTCTACTAAACATGAGTACAATAAATGAGGACACTAATTCATGACTCATGAGAGACTTTCACTAAAAATATCTCTCATTTATCTCTATAAATATTCTACATTTCATTCATATGTTCATAACATTTATATTACAATTGAGTACTCAAGAGTCAAGCCACATTAGTCTTCCACAAATCGACTACCAACACACTACAATGCATGACTTTCAAACATACAAGACGTGCAGTTAACTTTGCATACAATCGCATTTACGATCGAACACATCATATGCAATAAAAAAATCATGGCATAAAGACTAGACAACTCCCCACATATTACACAAAATGTTTGCGAAATACAGTTATAAAATATACTAATGCATCATGTTTATATAAACTAATTTGTTAATATAGTAAAATAATATAATTATTTATATATATATATATATATATATATATATTTGAAAGCTTGATTTTTTAAATACATTAAACTTATAGTTTAAAAAAATGTGTGAATGTGCGAATTTTATTTTTAAACCAGTCGATTGAAGAACATATTAGAAATTTAAATGTATGCATTCATCATATTTGTTTCAAGGAATAAAATATAAAAAAAACCATGAAGTATTTGCCTTTTCAATTTCATTGATTTAATGCGTAAATAACATTTTTATTAATTTATGGTATGGTGGAGGATTTTAGAAAATTAGTTAATTATTAATTAAATTTCAAAATTGATAAGAATCTCCATCAATTTAAAAAGTCCAACCAATATTTTAATTACATGTCATATTTAAAAAATCAAATAACTTTACTAAATCAATTAAACAAATAAACTATGCATACGTAAATTATACAAGAAGATGACACGTCATTAAAACAAAGTTTCTATTAGTAGGAATTAAAGAATTTAAACCTACATATAACCTTATAAATGTAGAAATTAAAATAATTTAAGGGGAGAAAGAAGAAGAGGAGCAATGGCGGCTCTAGTGTAGAGTACCCCCAAAATGTTTTTTTTTTTTAAATCTTAGGTAAAAAAATTAATTAATTAATTAATTTTGACACAAATTATTTTAGTTGCATCCTCATTTCATTTCTCTAATTCAAATTAAAAAGGTTTAACAACAACTTTTTGTTCCCAGCAAAGTGAAAGACTCAGGTTCAACATTTTAAAACTACTTCAATTCTCTTAGGGCATGTTTGTTTTGGGATGGGAAATCCGGATTTGGGATTTCGAAACTCCACCCCCGTTACAGTTTGGGATTTTGATTCAGGATTTCAAAATCCCACCCTATAAATACCTATAAACTCTATAAAAGTCAACCCTATAAATACCTACAAATCCTATATAAATACCTATAAAACCTATAATCCTATTCTATAAAGTTAAATCCTACCCTACATAAATCCCAAAACAAACACAAAACATAAAAAGTATTAGAATTTTTAAAATCCACTAGATTTTGAAATCCGGATTTCAAAATCCTTCAAATCCCAAAACAAACATGCCCTTACAGTCTCAAAAGTTAATACACAATACTTCTTAATTTTCACTGTTAAATGATGTTATGCATTTTTTTTATTATTTAAGTTGCACCAAATTGTATTACTTTTATTATTAAATACTCAATCTGTTTCGATGAAAATTAATTAAAAAAAATCCCAATGAAAGATACTCATTTTTTTTTTTGGCAAATAATGCTCTCTCACATTTCAATACCAAAGATAATGGGTAGTTTTCGTCGAGACGAAGGGAGTAGTATTTTGCTTAATAGTTTATGCACCCCCGAATTTTAAATTCTGGATCCGCCACTGAAGAGGAGGTGAAGTATTTTTGTGATTTGAAGGAAAATGGTAAAATAGAAAAAAAAAAAAAAGTGAGGTGTTCTTAATAATCTAAATGTAGGGTTTTAATTTTTGTAATTTTTAAAGTATTTTGAATTCATTTTTTTTTCCAATGCGTTTCTTCCATTCCTTTGGATGAGGACTTTTCGTGAATATATATATTTTTTATATTGAATATAATTGTTTAAAATTGGGATGTAAAAATTTAAAAATAAACTATTTCATATGGGGTGTGTATAGTAGTTGTGGTGTGTACAATAAAAATGGGATTTGTTCAGCTGTGGCCATAACATTACAAAGTGTGTTTATAACGTTAGAGTTAGGGTACGAGTAGTGACATCCTGGAATTTTTTTGATATAATATATTTAAATCTTGAACCCCATCCTCAACATGAGAACCCTCGATCCCGCCGCCACTGCTGTTGTGGTCCTGGGGAATCATTGCTCAACGAGGCAAGGTGGCGGCGTACCTCCCTATAAAATTATTTAAAGGAGAAGGGGATGAGGTGGTAAAGTATTTTTGTGTTTTGTAGAAGAATGGTTAATAAAAAAAAAGTGAAGTACTCTACTTAATAATATAAATTAAAATTCACTGTATAAAAAAAAAAAAAATTGAATTTGACATTTAGAAAATGTCCCATTTGTAATATTAATGATTTTTTTAATCCAAAATTATCTAAAATGTTTAGACCTAATTGAAAAAATAAAAGTCAAAATTTATAAAGAGTTAAATATTAATTATTTCGGAAGTACAAAATATGAGCAAACATCTTACTCTTTAAATTGGACTTATTATTGGGCTCGTTTATTTAGTGAATACTTATATGTATCCACTAAGCAAACGAGCCCGTAGAATGAGCTTATAACGCTAGGGTTAGGGTACGAGTAGTGACGTCTTCTAGAATTTTCGAATACAATATATTTAAACTCTGAACTCCCATCCATCCGATGTAAATAAGAACACTCTCCACTGCCTAGCTCCGTTTAAATCAGAACACTCTCCGCTGCTCAAGGTGTGCCTTCTAGAATTTTCGAATACAATATATTTAAACTCTGAACTCCCATCCATCCGATGTAAATAAGAACACTCTCCACTGCCTAGCTCCGTTTAAATCAGAACACTCTCCGCTGCTCAAGGTGTGCCTATCGATTCATCTCTATTCATTTCTTTATTTTTTGAGTTGATTTGAATTTGATGTGTCAAAAATGTTGAAATTGATTTCTTCGAAAAAGTCTGGGTTTAATTTGCTTTGAATTTGGTGTGTTTTATATTTGTAATGGTGATTAGTTGATAAAACAATGTGTTTCTCCGTAGCCTTCATATCTGTAAGGCTTTTGTTTATATTTATTTGCTAATTTTGTATCTATACAACCAGATAATCTCTTTGATTCTGTTCAATCAAACAACTATTGGCATCATTAATACAAGACTTGAATTTCATGAATTCAAAATTCGAGTTGGCTCATCATTGATATAAGACTTGAGTTTCATGAATTCGTAATTCGAGTTGCTCATCATTGATATAAGACTTGAATTGGGGGATGATGTTAGCTGTACTCTGTTTTAATGACAAACAGATTAAGCAAGGAAATAGCACATTTTTATACTTGATTTATGTAACGAGAAAATGATGCAAAATCTCGCATATCATATGATTTAATATGGAGGTTGAACAGCCAATGAACTGGTATAAACTTGAAAATTTGTCGGTGAAGGGAAATTAAGCATCTCCAGACCCATTGTTGAAAAGAGAAATTAAGCATCTCCAGACCCATTGTTGAAAAGAGAACGGAAAATTGTTTTTCTGAAAATGACAATGTTTTATGCATTATTTTTCGGGCAAACACTTTCCGTTCTCTTTTCAAAATGTGTTTGGAGCCAGATTCTTAATTTCTGTTCACCAACAAGTTTACCAGTTTCCACCAGACCAGTTCATTGTTTGTTCAACCTCCGTTGACTCATATGCTATGGCCCAGCGTACCTCTAGGTGCATCATTTTCTCGTTACATAGATTGTATTTGTCAAGTATAAAAACATGTTTTTTTCCCTCTATTTATTTGTCATTAAATTGCTTAAACGTAATTTTATTTTAATGTGATTTATTAGTAAACACAAATTTTGGATTTAACAACTAGTGAATTCAAGGGTGTAGACTTTTTTTCACAGATCTATAAGTGAAATACTAAAATTTAATATGGAGGTTGAACAGCCAATGAATTAGTATAAACTTGAAAATTTGTCGGTGAAGGGAAATTAAACATCTCCAGACCCATTGTTGAAAAGAGAACGGAAAATTGTTTTTCTGAAAATGACAATGTTTTATGCATTATTTTCCGGGCAAACACTTTCCGTTCTCTTTTCAAAATGTGTTTGGAGCCTGATTCTTAATTTCTGTTCACCAACAAGTTTACCAGTTTCCACCAGACCAGTTCATTGTTTGTTCAACCTCCGTTGACTCATATGCTATGGCCCAGCGTACCTCTAGGTGCATCATTTTCTCGTTACATAGATTGTATTTGTCAAGTATAAAAACATGTTTTTTTCCCTCTATTTATTTGTCATTAAATTGCTTAAACGTAATTTTATTTTAATGTGATTTATTAGTAAACACAAATTTTGGATTTACTAATTTTGGAGCCAGATGCTTAATTTCCGTTGACCAACAAGTTTACCAGTTTTCACCAGACCAGTTCATTGTTTGTTCAACCTCCGTTGACTCATATGCTATGGCCCAGTGTGACATAAACTAGTTTGATTTTTACTTTGCTAATATAACATCTTTCTGTGTTTAATATTTCCATCGAACTGTTGTTATAGTGAGTGGACAAAGCATCATCTTGTTTTTTTGAAAACATAGTCTCAGGATCGAGACGAAATATTACATGTAACTAGAAAATTGATCCTGAATCCATGTTGGAATATCTACTCCAGTCCAATCATGAGGAGAAGGAGAGTTAACAGTCGATTGTGCCAGATTATGGGCAATACCATTGAAATTCCTTGAGATCTTGCAAACTTCCCACACTAGGAAGTATCTCAAGCGACTGTGAATGTTTGAAACACAAGAGCTCACCAAATCAAAATTGGTGCTCCAGTCATTGATAGCCTTGTCGGCATCGGCAGAATCAGTGAATATACGAACTTTGGGAATTTGCATTATGATACACTTATCGATTCCAGCCTTGATTGCTTCCAATTCTGCTTCTAGTACTGAACTAACCTTAGCAATTCTTCTATATCCTGCAGCAAGCACATCACCCTTAATAGTTCCAATAACATACCCAATAGCATAAATATCGTGTGCTGGGTTGAACGCTGCATCAACAAACACCATCCAACGGGCGTCCCCATGAGCAAAGAACCGGGGATCATCTCTCTCAATAATCATACTACTTTTGGATTGGTACTCATCCAAGAAACGAGTAGCCCAATTCAAAGAGGAAAGCCTAATATGAAATCGATGTCCAACTCTCTTGTCCGATTGGTGGATCCAATTACATCGTTCTTTCCATACTGCCCAGGCCATCATAATAATACGATCAAGGCCTACATAAAGCTTATCAATATCCGGAGAATCCAAAAGGTCCAGAATACTAACCAGATATCTTGATTTAAGGTAGGGCCAAATACCAAGATCTTTCCAAACCAGTTTCACCGATGGGCAAAAAAACAGTACATGAGAAGTAGACGCAAATGAGTATCCACACATCTCACACCAGGCCTTAGTCGGTACGTGATGATTTACAAGATTACCTCCCGTTGCCACAATATCATTAACCATCTTCCACGCAAATATACGAACCTTGGGAGGGATTTTCAGTCGCCAAAGTCGATTCCAAACTGCTTTACCCTCCCTCCCACTAGATGAGCCAACCTCCCGTTCCACTTTGCTAGCGATGCTATAACCCGAGGCCACCGAATACATACCATTTTGTCCTTCAATCCATTGCCTAGAGTCCCGTCGACCCTCTTCCAAAATCGGCGTATTCAAAATAGCATCACATTCAAACGGGAGAAAAGCTTGACGAATTAAAACCTCATTCCAGGTTCGATCCTCCCGAATAAAACGGCTAACCATAGATCCACTAGCAATCCGGGACATAATCTTACCCGATTTAAGTCCTTCGACCCATGCATCCTTGAAGACATGAATATCCCTCCCATCGCCCACTTTCCATCTCACATTTTCTCTAATTAAGGGCATACTCCAAATCAAAGATCTCCACAGAAACGAAGGATTAGACCCAATACCAGCCTCCAGCATATCACCAAATTTAAAATACCTGGCTTTAAATAATCGGGCTACCAACGATTCAGGCTGAGCAATCATCCTCCAAGTTTGCTTTGCAAGTAATGCCCGGTTAAAGGCCACCATGCGTCTGAAGCCCAATCCTCCTTCAATTTTTGGAGTACACACAGAATTTCAATTCTTCCAATGTAGCCTCTTAGAATTCTCATTCCTACCCCACCAAAAGTCCGCAATACTTCGATCTATCATATTACAAATAGAAACCGGAATCCTGAAGCATGACATAGCATAGGATGGAATAGCTTGAAGAACCGCTTTGATCAGGACTTCCTTACCTCCATCAGAAAAATTGTTACAATTCCAAGAATCCAACCGGGACACAACACGATCCACCAAATATTTGAACTGCAGTTTCTTATGGCGCGCAGAAAAAGTGGGTAGACCAAGGTATAATTCATGTCCTTGAGACAGCCTGATATTAAGAATATGTTTCACATACTCTTTGTCAGCATTTGAAGTCCCATTACTAAAGGTAATAGCAGACTTTTCGTAATTAATTAATTGCCCCGATGCAGCCTCATACAATCCAAGGCAGGCCTTAACATTTTCACACTCCCGTTTAGAAGTCCTAAAGAACATCAGGCTGTCGTCTGCAAAAAACAAATGTGAAATAACAGGAGCTCCTCTAGCAATAGTAACACCTGAGAACTTCTTTTCCCTAATTCCTTTATGGATCAATGAGGAAAGGGTCTGTGCACAGATAACAAACAAATATGGAGATAAAGGATCCCCTTGTCTCAGGCCCCTGGACGGATTAATATTCCCAGAAATTTCTCCATTTATCTTAAAGGAATAGTGAACCGAAGAAACACATCTCATAATAAGCCCAATCCATAGCGTAGAGAAACCCATCCTTTTCAACACAGCCTCTAAAAATCCCCATTCCACACGATCATAGGCCTTACTCATATCCAATTTTAAGGCTGCCACCCCTTGCTTCCTCTTATTTGTTCGGATCCAATGTAGGCATTCAAAAGCAATCAGCACGTTATCCGTTATAAGTCTCCCTGGGACAAAAGCACTCTGGTTTTGATCAATGACATTACCAAGAACTGCTTTCATCCTATTTGTAATAACCCTAGCAATAATCCGATAGGAGACATTACACAAGCTTATGGGCCTAAAATGCGAAACTAAAGTGGGATTCTTAACCTTAGGTATCAGTGTGATCACTGTTTGGTTCCAGTCCTTGAGAGATTTGCCATTGTTGAGAACCTCCAACATTTGTTCCATAATTTTATCTCCAGCTGTGCTCCAAATATTCTGGAAAAACGCACCCGTAAATCCATCTGGGCCTGGGGCCTTCATTGGGCTAATCTCCTTAAGGGCATACACAATATCCTCTTTAGTGAATGGCTTGTTTAAAATGCTATTCATCTCATCATTCACCACAACCTCCAAAGCCTCCGTAGCTTCCAAAATAACCTGCTGTTCTGGGTTGGATGAGGTAAAAAGATCATCAAAAAATTCAGCCACAATATGTTCAATGCCTCTTTGAGAAGTTACCCAATTTCCATTGCTAGAATTCAAACCCTTAATTCCATTAATCTTCCGTCTAACACTTGCTCTTTTGTGAAAAAACTTTGTATTTCTATCCCCTTCTTTCAACCATGATACTCTCGATCTTTGCTTCCAGTACACTTCCTCTTGCGTATACAATTTTTCCAAAGCCATATCCATTTGCTTTATCTCGCACCAATTAGGGATAGAATTTTCATCATTAAGCAAAGCTACCTTCTTCTGTTCTAAGACCTGAATTCTCTTTTTAAAAGATCCACCCTTATTACTAGCCCACTTTCCTAGATATTCTCCACAAGTTTTCAGTGAAACATGCAGTTCTTCATTTTGTGGTCTATCTTGCCAAAAATTCTTCATGGTATGCACAAAATCTGAGCTACTGGTCCATCCATTTTCAAATCTAAAGGAGGGGAAATGGCCATTTTTCCTATTCACATTTGCTGGTTGTAATGTCAAAACCATCGGACGATGATCCGAGCTCCCATAGTCCAAATTACGAGCCTCAATTGTTGGAAATGTGGACTGTGCTTCATTATTAATGAGGAATCTATCTAAACATTCAAAAATTGCAGCAGGGCCAGTTTGTTTATTAGTCCAAGTAAACTTAGGACCTTTAGCTTTAAGGTGGTGCAAATTCAGTTCATCAACAACATCTTTAAAATCAGCAATCTGTTTATAAGCCCTGCACCTACCCCCTTTCTTCTCATTAAAAAACATCAATTCATTGAAATCCCCCCCAACAATCCAAGGCAATAAATCCATTGTACCACAGCTATGAAGTTTACGGAGTAACTCCCAAGAATGCTTTCTAAGTGACATCACAGAATTACCATAAAAACCTGTAAATCTCCACAAACCAAACTCAGAATCAACTTTGCAATCTATATGGCCAACTGAATACGACAACAAAGAAACATTCATATCATTCCAGAACATAAGTAGGCCACCACTTTGACCAATGGATGGAACACAAAAACAGGCTGAAAAGCCCAATTTCAAACGAAGGATAGTAGCATACGAACTAGTACAACGAGATTCAATCACAAAACAAAGAGAGGGACGATGCTGTAAAACCAAACTACGAAGGTAACCGAACGCACGGGCATTATTAAGACCCCGTGCGTTCCAGACTAAGATACTCATTCCGGACGGCGGAGCTGAGCACCCCCAGCTGCCGCCTTCTTGATTTTCTTCACTCGACCCTTGCTACTGCTTCCCACCGATTTGCATTTCATCCTCTTTGCAGGCTCTTCCTCCTCTATCTCAGGGCCGCTCCGCTGCTTTTTACCCAGTCCATGCCCAGATTCCACATCAGTAGACAGCTCCTTCTCCGACTGATTCTCCGGGGCCGCTTCGATAGCAAGTCTAACAGATGAAGGAGACCCCGCATCCGAATAAGAGCCAGCAATCATGTATTGTTGAGGAGATAATACCTTAATACTAGGAGGAAAGTATGGCTGTTCTCCTTCCCCAATGATCTCCAAAAAAGAAATGTAATCAGAGTTTCTGATGCATCTTCCAACCAAATGAGTGATTCTATAATCACGCCCATTATCAACAGTATAGAGAGGTTCTTTGACGACTTCATACTCAAAGTTATCAGGGATAGAAAATGAGAGTGGTTCAAGCACATCCCCTGAGCGCGGATCAATTTTAGCAAAATCTGCATGTGCCCCAGACATCTTCTCTTGAACAGCCACCATTGCATGTGGCATGAGCTGGTCAAACGAACTCACCACCTGTCTCGGCCTCCTTCTCTGAGTAGTAATACCAGGAGCTTGAGGCTCCTCCACCAGAATTCCTTTTCCTTTGTCAACACCAGCAGTTGATCTATTAGTAGAAGACGAGGCACCTCCCCTTTTTTCCGCTGCCAAACGTTCAGTAGCTTCTATGCACATCTGCATGTCTTCAAGAGATGGTGCTTTCCTCTCATCAGATCTAAGCCAAGAGAGGAATCTTCGGTTTGCAACACACCATTTTTCAGATTTTCCCAAAGCTTGAAAACAGTCTTTTTCATTGTGATCCATTTTACCACAGAGGTAGCAAAAGTCAGTTAGTTTCTCGTACCTGAAAAAGACATAGACCACTTCATCATTAATAGTGATAGACGACCCACGACGAAGAGGGAGTGAGATGTCCATAATAATCCGAGCACGTAGACAGCCACCCCCTATGTTGTCATCATTCGGACCTTCAACCTCCATCACCTGTCCAATCACCTCACCCACCCGAAATCCGACAGGCTTAGTAAGAGCACGGATCTGGAGGCCATGCATTTGTACCCAAAAAGGCACTTTTGTGAGAGTGACATCAGTTGGACGCACATGTCCTTCCAGCACCTCCATCACCAGCAGAGCTTTCTTAAAGTGCCATGGTTGTCGATGCAGAACCATGGCCATCTCCACCTTTTCAGAAAATTCAAAAGTGAACAAGCCTTCTCCAACAAAGACCACTTTCAGCGTACCCTCCAGATTCCACACCTTTCGAAGAATATCCCCCATTTCTGTTGCACTGAACCTTCTGCGGGAAGCCAGTCGAACAATTAAGGTATTTCTAGGGACTGCCAGTTCATGTTGTAAGATATTAATTCCTGGGTTTTCGTCATCAGTGAGGGAGAAGCGATTCATTTTCTGGTTAAGGGCGTCTTCCATGAGTGGAAGAATAGGGCTACGGAATGTTGGTTGTATTTTAGGGGAGAATGATAAAATGGAATGGTACTTCAGGCCCCAAAACAACTCCCAATATATAGCAAATTCAAACCCAGAACCCATCATAGTAGCGTAACACATCTATCAAGAAAACTACTTGAGTAGAAGTTGCGTGTTACAAGAAGGATTAGGGTATATGAAGGCAAAAGAGATAAAAAAATAGCACCGCCTATCAAATGAAGAAGCGCTTCTCAGGAGATACAAAGGGGGAAACCATAGCCAATGCCTGAATAATGTGATCCAGAAACGCAATGATTGAAAAGATTTTTAGAACCTACTCCCAAAAAGGGCAAAAATAGAGAAAGGTGAAAAGGCTTACAAGAGAAGCCAGAGAGAGAGAGATGAACTCTCAGTTTTTGGGACAATCGCACCAAAGAAAAGTGTAATCGCCCACACAGGCGCGTACAAAACGCGTGTATCTCCCAGGTGGGTGACAAAGCATCATCTTGTTGCTTCTTACTTGTAGCACATAAATCCTAAAGTGCAAATAAGTCAGCCAAAGCATCATGTGGTACGTTTTTAGGTTCTCGTGCTTATCAGGATGCATTAGCTATGGCACTCACTCACCAATTTGGTTCTCGTGCTTATTCTCTCTCAATAATATGTAATGCATAATGAACACCATTTGAAATTTTTTTGTTTTTCTGCAATATTAGTATGTAACAAGTTAAACTACCGTTATCACACTTTTTTACTGGTTAGTCGATAATTTCATCTATTGTCTTTCCTTTACTGTTTAGTTAGGCTTTAGTATATGACTAATTGTAGTAATCACTACAAAAAAAATTGCTTTTAAAGACATGTAAAAATGTTATAAAAAAATATCTATAATCACATTAATTTTATGTGTGGTCTAAAGTTGTGTGAGGATAGGCTAGTAAGATATTATCACACTTTAGAATGAGAAGATAAATTAGATGTTATCACACTCGAATTTAGATTTGTATACTAATTAAAATTAAAATATAAAAAAATAAAACACCCAGAACTCGCATCTATGAGGTAATGTGATGACTTTGCCACTATGCTACAACTTATTTATTATTACAAAAATAAGTGAATATATATGTATATAAAATCAAATGCAGTGCAAATAATTTTTCCTATAAAGTGCGTAAAAAAAGGAGAACTCTTATATTTCAATGTGATTATAGATTTGTTAATAGGAAACAAAAAAAAAAAGTGCAAAAGGAGAACTCTTATATTTCAATGTGATTATAGATTTGTTAATAGGAAACGAAAAAAAAAGTGATTTGCACGTGTTCATGAATGACACTCTTAATTTTTTTTTTAAGAAATCAATTCAACTTAATTTTTATTTATTCTTAAAATTTTAATTTAAGAAAAAAAAAATTATCTAAGTACAAAAAAATACATTTTTTATCAGCCAAATATAAAATGAAAATAAAAAATTAATATTAATTTTGAATTTTTATAATTCTAACATAATAGTGTGGCATTAAAGTCAATATTAACACAACTTTTTTTATTAGTGGGTAATTAACATACTTATTAACACACTTAAAATATAATGTATTTAAAAGGTACTTATAAACATATCTATTTTTAGTGTGTGAAAAGAGGTGTGACAATAGACAATGTTTATTATCGTGTGTGGTAATTGAGTATATATTCACACACTTATTATTCAATGTCTTTATAAAAACACATATTAACACACTAAATTTTTTAATGTGACTACATAATACTTTTTACAACATTTATTTTATAGTGTGACAAAAAGCGTGTGACAAAAGACCTTTTTTCTTGTAATGAATTTTTACAATTGGTTCTAGACTAAGGCCTAATAACAATAATGAAAAACAATAGGTGAAATTATCAACAAATCAACAAAACTTGGTTAAATTATCAACAAATCAACAAAATTTGGGGTAAAAACTCATCACATTTATTATTCCAACGTAAGTTATTTTGCTATCAACTTTGCATCTCACTTGATATTTAGAATAATTTTCAATTCACTGGTTGTTCTTGTATATATATATGTACCATAACTTAACCACATATTAATAGAATACAATCCACTTATAACAATGTGTTTATGCAGCCTTTTCTTCCCACCATGTTATGGCGTGGATGGTCGCTTGTTTAGCATGGATCGATCATAAAGCTCAAAGACTACTCTTACTTGATGACAATATCGTAATCGCCAATGAGAGTCGTTTTGAAGTACGCTGAAATAGTGAAGGCTCTTGGAGAAGGGCTATGACTTAGTCTAGTGAGTTTATGGAGTATCTTTTAAGGTCGATTTGTGATTGAAATTAACGGGTCCAAATCGAGATTGGAGAAAATTATTATTTTGAAAAGTTTATTAATTTATAAAGGTTTTAGTTATGACATACATAAAATTAAATTATGGGCGGTTGAATTTGATTATTCTATGGGCCCAGGATATGCTATTCTATGAGAAAGAGCATGAGAAATGTAGATAGAGATGAAAGACATCCTTAAAAAAATGTGCTCAATCTAACAAAATGGACTACGACATCGAAAAGTTCAAAAAAAAAAAAAAAGTTCAAAATTGAATAGACGGGTTGTAGACCGGGAACTTGCGTCTAGACAGGTCTAGATGGCGACTTTTGCAACAGAGTTATTATTTACTTCTTAATAGATTTAATAACTCGTAAAAAAGTCTAGAAGCTCGGTTAAAATCTTAGTTTTGTTTATTACTCATGAAATTAGTGAGACTACTCACACCCCCATAAAATTATAAGCACGCCCCATAATCTTTATGACAAAAAATAGACTTAAATAAAAATATTAAGTAATCATTTTTAAGTCCAGTCACGCCATTGTCTAGCCGTAATTAAGGCTAAACAAATTAAATGACTTACGATTGAACAAAATCATTAAGGTGCTATTTAGTTTGAGATTTTGATGAGTCATTCCCCATCTAATCCCTCTCCATCTAAATATCAATTCACCCCTATAATGAATATACACACATATTTTTATATATAGTCACATCACTTTTTTTTTCTTTTAATAACTCATCCTCTCTCCTTTTTTCTTCCACACATTTATTCTTTCTCATATTTATCTTTCTCACACTAATTACTCCACTAACTCTTACATCACTCTTGTTTTAACATAAAGTTCTCCATACACCTATACTTCTCAATCCATATCCAAACACTAATTACTATTCACGTATTACCCCATCCACATTTTTCCATCTCCATCCTCATCCAATCCACCACCATCCCAAACCAAACAGACCCCGAGTGTTGTTAGGTTGTTTCAGACATTCAAATCATGTACTATGTGCATTACTTTACACACAAATGGATATGCTACATGTTATACCTGATCAACAACACAAGAAGTCAAGTGTGGGAGCTCACCCTGGTGCAAAGATGACCACCCAATGAGGTGACGACAATTCAGGGTTAATGGTCAACTATTTCAAGAATGAATATAGTGGCACAACTCGTCCACATCGAAGGTTAACCTCTTGATCGTTTGACCACTCTGGTTGCCGTTCAGCCACTTTGGTCGACTGGAAACTTGGTCGTCATTTACTCCGATCGTCCATCAGACCTGGTCGACATCCATCACTCAAGTCATCCAACAATCTGGTTGTCGTTCAGCCACACTGGTCGTCTAACCATCTTCCTAATCGGCCTCTACTCTAGTCGTTCATCAGACCTGGTCGTCATCCATCACTCAGGTCGTCCAACTGTCAAGTCATAAATTGTAATAGAATAGTCATATATTAAGTCTTATTAGTCAAAATGACAACTCATAAGACACATGTAATCATATAAAACTATGTTTAATATGGTGTTGACAACGTATCAATCTTGTAATATAAATATGTCAAGTTATTTGACCCTAAAAGAGGACCCTAATTCATGAGAGACTTTCACTAAAAATTGCTCTCATTCATCTCTAGAAATATTCTACATTTCATTCATATGTTTATAACATTTATGTTACAGTTGACTACTCAAGCCATATTAGTCTTCCACAAATCGACTATCAACACTACAATGCATGGACTTTCAAACATACAAGACGTGCACTTAGTTTTGACGCGTTTATGACCGAACACATCATGCACAATAAAAAAAAATCACTACGTAAAAACTAGACAACTCCCCACATATTACGCGAGATGTTTGCAAAATTCAGTTATAAAATATAACGCATCATGTGTATATAAACTAATTTGTTAATCTAGTAAAATAATATAATTATTTATTATAAAATATATTTTTGAAAGCTTGGTTTTTTAAATACATTAAACTTATAGTTTAAAATAATCTAAAAAAAAAATGTGTGAATGTGTGGATTTTATTCTCAAATCAGTCGAGGAAGAACATATTAGAAATTTAATGTATGCCTCCATCATATTTTTTTCAAGGAATAAAAAATAGAAAAAACCATGAAATATTTCCTTTTTCAATTTCATTGATTTAATGCATATGTTCATTAATTTATGGTATGTTAGAAGATTTTAGAAAATTAGTTAATTATTAATTAAATTTTAAAGTTGATAAAAATCTCTATCACTTTAAAATGTCCAACCAATATTTTAATTACATGTCATATTTAAAAAATTAAATAATTTTACTAAATCAATTAAAATTATAAACGATGCATACGTAAATTATACAAGAAGATGACACATCGTTAAAACAAAGTTTCTATTAATATATATGGGAATTAAAGAATTTAAACCTATATATAACCTTATAAATGTAGAAATTAAACTAATTTAAAGGAGAGAAAGAAAAAGAGGAGGTAAAGTATTCTTGTGTTTTTGTAGGAAAATGGTAAAATAGAAAAAAAAAAAAAAAAAAAAAAAGCAAGGTGTTCTTAATAATCTAAATGTACGGTTTTAACATTTGTGATTTTTTTTTTTTTTTTGTTTTAACGCTTTTCTTCCATTCCGTCAGATGAGGACTTTTCATTTTTTTTAATTGAATATAATTGAGATGTAGAAATTTTAGAATAAATTATTTTATATGTATTGTATACAATAGTTGGGGTGTGTACAATAAAACTGGGGTTATTTAGCCATGCCATAACATTATGAGGTGTGCTTATAACGTTAGGGTTAGAGTACGAGTAGTGACATCTTTCTAGAATTTTTTGACGCAATATATTTAAACCTTGAATTCATGGATGAAAATATTCGGAAATATCCTATATATCATTTTTTGCGTCACCGATATGGATATTAGGAAGAACGATATTTCCACGATATTTGTAAAAAAATTGAAAAACTATGTGTGGAAGATTCAATTCCTGTGTTGACTATGTGTAGAAGGTTCGGTAAATATGCATTAAGGTGTTACTTACTTCGAACCATATTCCACGAGTTCTTTGTAGATTTGATCTTTCAACTGAACGGGAGCATTCTTCACTGTATCCAAAGAGTTGTCAAATGGATTCTTAACAACTTTCCTCTCTTTGACATGTTTTTTGCCACCCAAAACCTCATCGGGTTCATCATCACTAAGCTCGTGAACCGAGTTAAGCTCTTGGGTCAGGAGCTGAGGAGATAGCTGCACTGGCTTTCTTCCGTGTTCCTCAATTCTTGTTTTCACACGTATTATCATGGAACTAGGATCTACGTAGTCGTTACTCTTCTTTTTCCCTTTAACAACTGGACACGGCGTTTTCTCAACTTCATTTTCTGGCTCTACGTCCTGCTCAGCACTTGATGCATGACCCTTGTTACCCGACGATTCAAGATTCAAATCCTTCTCAATTTGTTCCACTTCTGCAACAAATTGCTCTTCTTCCAATGAATGGGATGGGGATGTCACGCGTTTCATGTCCAGCTCTCTTCTCACTGACTCGTTTTCAGTTTCGAGATCCCTGATCATTTGATTCCTGACTCCCCTGTCCATTGTAAAAAAATCTATTTCTTTATTAAACTCCTCTGTAAGTCGTTTAACTTCATTCTCAAAATTAACCCGTTTCGATTATGCATCCTCTTTAAGCCTATTTATTTCAACCTCATTACTAATCCTCTTCGCTTTAGCATCCTCTTTAAGCAGCCTAATTTCAGTAAGTAGTTCTTCCACTGCCTTCAACATCATCATTTCGAGATCCCGTATTATCCAACCCATAGTTCACATCCTCAGTATTTGCATCGTGTTCAAACAACATACCCGTATAATCATTATTTAAATCTGCAAAAGTACGATTCACATTGTTGCATACCGTTATCACAATATTGTCAATATTCATTTCCATTGGAGTATTTCCAATGTTGCAATCCTCTCCAAGATCAAACGACGGTCCATTATCCAAGCCAACTTTTTTCATCCTTGATGTAGAACCAACCTCAAATGGTCTTGATGACGATTGGTGAAAGACACATTGATCCTTATCAGCATAATCAACAACTGGATCATGTATAGCCGTTGCACTAGATTCACCAGGTCCAGTTGTCACATTAGCTCCATTACTCTCAACAGCAGTTGCTCTAGTTGATCTCTCCGTTTGGACCGATTGTCTGAAATGGTTTATAGCCTAAAACTGTTCTTCCTCCCAAGGCTCAGTTTTTAAACTTCCAGTATGCACCTGCAGTCATTATCATTATATATATAGAAATAGTAAAATTAGTTATACAAAATAGTGTAGCTCAATTTTTTTTTAAAAGCTGTTACCTTGGTACGTTTGTACCACTTGTTCTTGTTTAAGGCATTCGTTAGCTTTCGCAAATCCCATTTTAGAAACCTTGAAAATGCATTCCTATTGATTGGTTTAACTAACGACGTATGCTCGCAAATTAAGAACTGCATAAATTGACAATATTCAAATACATATAATATATATTTATTAAGAAAAAGTCATGTTGTTAGTTTTCAGTAAACGTTAGAATACGTACCGGTAAAATCATAGTACAACCACCTGGTTTCATGTCTTTACTTCTCCTAATATGATTCTTCAAATTATCAACTATGAATCCACTCCAATCATACGTGCAAACTTCAGACAAATTCTCTAAATATGCAATCAAGTACCACGGTATAATGCGCCACTTCTTACTGGACAGAATATACCACACATCACATAGCAGCAAAACAGTCTAGGTACATCTTCAACAGATTCAGGATCATTCAACTCAGCTATCTCTCTTATCTTAGACTTTAACAGTGGTTTATTCATTGAAAGGCTAGGTGTCCTGTTAATGTAAATTGAGTCCCAATCTATAATTTCTGGATCCGTCACTGCATGGAGAATCACTTCTAGGCAAAGCAAGGCGGTGGAATGCAAAAAAAAATGTCGCTTAAATGGAGGATAAACTTGGAAAAATTAATGCAAAAAAATAAAAATTAAAACATCATTTAAAATGTTAAAATGTTAGTTATTTACAAATGGATGGATTATGAAGCAAACCCAATTCCTTAGTTCTGATCCAGAATTTGGGAATGAATATGTTTATAAGCCTTGATTCACCCCTCTCTTAATTCTGATAGAAAACTGATCTAAATCTATCATTTTGTGAATGAATATGTTTACAAGTGCCTTTGCTTCTGGTTCAAAGCATCCAATTGGGAATGAACAACGCCAAAAAATAAACGTTCACACGTCCCATCCTTAATTTCAAAATCTCTTATGAATGAATATGTTTACAAGCTAACAGAATGTTTCACCTCCATGGTCTCTATCCAAAACACTGTCTCCGACGTTGAGAATGTTTCACCCCCATAACACATAACACAGAACATGCGTCTTCACCTTCCTAATACAAAACACCGCCTCCTGAACACACAGAACATACGTATTCACCTTCCTGATCCAGAACACCGTCAATTATCCGTACACCACTAGATAATTAACATTTTTTAAGATAATATTTTAAAATTAAGTGATATGATATGGAAATAAGAGAAAAAAAAAACGAAGAACCAAACTCTTCGGTTCACTAATAGGGGGGCCTCTTTAAAATCAAAATCAGAGTTAAACTGGGTAAGGATGGAACCTTTAAAAATTATTTACATCTGTTTTCAAAAAAAAATAAAATTATTTACACCTTTAAATTCCGAACATGTAATATAGAGAGAGTAGAGTCTGTTATCAAATCAAATCCTTAGGCTATAATAGTTGCGGTGTGTACAATAAAACTGGGGATTTGTTTAATAATGGCCATAACATTACGGGTTGGGCTTATAACATTTTTGAATACAAGTAGTGACATCTTTCTATAATTTTCTAACTCAATATATTTAAACCATGAACCCCATCCTCAACATGAATCAGAACACTCAGTCCCGCTGCCTCTCGTACTGGAGAATCGCTCCATAAAATTATTTAAAGGAGAGAAGGAAAAAGAAGAGGAGGTAAAATATTTTTATATTTTGTAGGAGAATGATAGGGAAAAAAAGTGAGGTATTCTACTTCTTAATAATATAAATTAAAATTCACTATAAAAAAAATATATATATATATATATATATAATATAAATGAAAATTTGAATTTGACATTCAAAAAATGTCCAATTTTATTTTTAGTTGATTTTTTTAATCCAAATTTATCTAAAATGTTCTATAGTGACTAAAGAAATAAAAGTTAAAATTTATTAAGAGTTAAATAATTATTCTGGAAGTTCAAAACACGAACAAATATTTCTTTAAATTGGGCTTAATATAGGGCTTGTTTATTTAGTGGATGACTTAGGTAGGTAAATCCACTAAATAAACGAGCCCGTAAAATGGGCTTATAACGCTAGGATTAGTGGGCTTATAACGCTAGGGTTAGGATACGAGGTGACGTCCTTCTAGAATTTTCGAATACAGAGTATATTTAAACCACCATGAATTAGAACACTCATCTCAACTCAACTCAACTCAACTCAATCTCCATTCACTGCATTGCTACATCTCAAGGTTTAATTGCCCATCAATTTATCTCTATTAATTTCTTTATTTTATTTTTAGTTGATTTGAATTTGGTGTGTCAAAATGTTGAAATTGATTTCTTCGAAAATGGTGTTTGTTTCTCCGTAGGGCTTCATATCTATCTGTAAGGTGTTTGTTTCATTTTATAACTAAGAAGATAATTTGTTTGATTCTGTTCAATCAAAAAACTATTTGCATCATTAATATAAGATTTGAATTTCATGAATTCTTAATTGGTATTGCAGGATTCAAATCTTATATATGTAAGGTGTTTGTTTCTTTTTATTTGTTAATTTTGTATCTACACAAGTAGATGGCCTGTTCGATTCTGTTCAATTAAACAGCTATTGGCATAATTAAGTATAAGACTTGAATTTCATGAATTCTTAATCGTTATTGTAGGATTCGTTTCATGAACATATATATGGTTATGATGCTTATTGACTGTTCCAAATCTCATATCTGGAATATCTTCCTTGCTTTCGAGATCTCGTAAACTCGAAGATGCAATTAGAGCCACGGAGGATGCTAAGAACATGAAATGGTAGTCTTCTCATGAACTAGTGTGTTTAATTGAAACTAGTGTGTCTAACTAGGTCCCTGGCCTTGCATTGCATGATCTGTTTTCGTTTACTCGTAATCTTCTCATGAACTACAATTCACGTCCCCGATTTTCAGAGTAATTTATTTTCAGAGTAATTTATTAAGAGATGTGAAAGAACCAAATAAAACATTCGGTTTCCCAATATTATGTAAATTACTGAATATGGATATTCAATTTCCTTGTCATAAGTATGGATATCGACTGTTGCATATCATGCATATTTTTGTTTCGGTTACTCCACCTCTGTTTTCTCTTCAATCTTCTATTTTATACATGCATTGTCATATGGTACAATGCAACCAAAGGTGAAATTTATAAGGAAAATGATGAATTTCTCTTTTTAGGATTTCCTAGTGTTTTAAAACTGATTATAGATTAATAGTGCCTGTGTAGCATATTGAGACTTGTTTGATGTAAAATTTAGTTTATGGAATATATGGTATGTTCAGTAGACTTCTCGACAATATTTTCGTGATTGGGTCATATATACAAAAAGACTCCACTAAACATGAGTGCAAAACAATGTGTGTTTTGTATTCTTCTGAATGATTTATGTAACTCTTGGTGGTGAAATTTCTTCAATTATTTTATTTTCATTTTCTTCGTACAGTATATAATACATCAAAGTTTGCATTTTATTTATTTCCTAATAAAGGAACTTAAATGGAAAACAAATTAATGGACGTGGAAGTTTTTATGAATTCAATGCAGGTGTAGATAATGAAGTTTTTTATATTTTTCAACCATACCATATTAGTGTGTAACAATTTAAAACTTGGATCAGGACAAACAACAACTAGACAATTTGGAATACTATCTTATTAGAGATAGCAAACTCTTAAAAGCCTGAAAACGTTTATGTATTTCAACATTTTCTCTGGCCTTTACGAGTTCTCTATCTCTAATCAGCTAGCTTTTCAACTTGTCCAATTGTTTTTTGGCCTTTAGAAAGAATTCATTACCTGAATTGACGGTCCATCCATTCCTTCTTTTCCACTAAGTTCTTTTACGGGAAAATACATAAAAGGCAAACTCACTGCCATATATATATACGTAAATAGAAAGTGAGTATCATATAATTGTGTACATTTCATCATTAAAGATACAAAAATCATTTAAGAAGAATAACAAAACATATTATTTTATACTTTCTGTTTATGTTTAGTACAGTCGTTTTGTGTATATGACCCAATCACAAAAACGTTTTCGGGAAGTCGATTGAAAATACTATTTATTACAGTAAATTAAATACTTTTACTCTATCTCAGCTTCATTTACTTCTTCAGAGGTCAGTAGCATAAAATTTACTTTATAATCAACTTTGCAAGTTGTACTTGTATCTCACTCGATAATATTTTTGTCAGCAGAATGCAGATTCCCAAAAATATTGACCTGTAAAATGGCTCCTAGAATCCTCTTCATTGACCAGGTAGTTTTCCTCAGAAATAAAATTACAACTCCGTAAAACCAGAACTAAGTTCTAACCAGAAATTGCTATTTTAGGCTGCTTATCAGTGATTATAGACTCCTTATAATATGAATGAATTTGGTTTACTTGCATTGCATTTCATAATTGATACTATTGTGTGTAACTAATTGTGTTTGCGAAGCGTATTGTTCTCATGCAAAAAGACTGCACTAAAAGGGTACGAAACAATGTTTATTTTATATTCTTTTGAATTATTTTTGTATCTTTTCATGGTGAAATTTTTGTAATTATGTAATATTCTAATATAATTTATTAATGAATTTGTCGTTTATCTATTTTCCATAGACGAACTTAAATTGAAGAGAAAACCCAAAGTAGTGTTGTTAAATGTTTTTTCAGAAAATATTAACATTGAAATGATAGATGTGCCGTGCAAAAATTTTAGATAATAAATTTTTTTCTGTGTTTTTGCAATATTAGTGTAACAATTTGTAAAGTCAAATGAGAATTTTATTACACTTTTTCATGGTTAGTCGTTAATTTCATCTATTGTCTTTCTTATGTTGTTTATTGAAACAACAAATGAAAAGTAATAGGTGAAATTATCAACAAATTACATAACTAGTGGTAAAAACTCATTTCATTTGGATTTACTCAAGATTTTATTTGCTGATATTGCAGAAAAATGGACAAAAAAATTAATTATTTAAAATTTTACACGGCTCATCATCATTTCAATTTTAATGCTTGCTGAAAAAACATCTAATAATGTATGCATTGGGTCAATAAGATGTTTTAGGTCCATTTTTTCTCTTCCATTTAAGTTCTCATGCGAGTTAATATATATATAGATTATATGTAGAAGATTAGTATAACATAATTGAGGATACTTCACCATGAGAAATACAGAAATCATCTCGAAGAATGAAAAACAAATCGTTTTGTACCTTCTGTTTAGTAAAGTTGTTTTGTATATGTGACCCAATCACAAAAACGTTGTCAGGAAGTCTTTTGACCATAATCTTTATTCCAAAAAAACTTCCAAAGTGATGAGTAAGTATGTTAAATGAGGAAACTAAACGAGCGATTTTGTATGTTCTAGACGTCTTTCAAAGTCCTGGATATTGAGAATTGTCATTTTCCACTTTTCTATTTCTGTTAAGTCTCAATAATATGTAATGCATAATGGACACCGTTTGGCTGATCTCTGAACAATGTAGTAGTTTATGAAAAGATTAATAGTAGACTATTTTTTTTTTGCAATATTAGTGTGCAACAATTCAAAACTTGTACATTAAACAATATATAGTCCGTAATCACACTTTTTTACTCGTTAGTCGGTAATTTCACCTATTGTCTTTCCTTTGCTGTTTAATTAGGCTTTGGTATATGACTAATTGTGGTAATTTCACCTATTGTCTTTCCTTTGCTGTTTAATTAGGCTTTAGTATATGACTAATTGTGGTAATTTTTACAACATGTACCATAACTTAACAACATATTAATAGAATACAATCCACTTATAACAATGTGTTTATGCAACCTTTTCTTGTACTACTATGTTCATTGTTCTATATGTCGTAAATGATGAAAACAAGTTCACTTTATGCAGAACCTCTGCATTGCTGCTGCACGTCGCCCTATCAGAGAAATCATTTCTTGCACTTGGTAAATAAGCAGTTTTTAAGTATCTGGTTAAAAATAATCATTCACTTTGTTTGAAATTAATCAAAATTAGAAATCCATGGAAGGACCAGTTTAATCATTAAAGTGGGTTAATAGCTAGTTTTGAAAGCTAGCAAGATGAAATTAAAAAAAGGCATAACGGCTTGTAACCCGTTGTAGCTAGTCAAATGATTAAAAGTTAAAGAGACGGAATTAAATTCAGTTTTACCACATTTGAATCATAAAGTAGTAAACACTTCTCTAAGGCCATCTCCAAGGGAGAGGAGAATTGATGAATATAGAGTGGGGCAAATTTGCCACAGCACTATTCACGTGCCAAATGTTTTTTTAAAAAAAATTAGTTTATTATTTTAATTTTAATTAATAATTTATTAAGATTTTAAAATTAAAAGCATACAATTTAATTTTAAGACTAACATTAATAATTTAAATTATAAAAATACAACACGAAATAAAACATAAATACTACGAATTTAAATTACAATACAAAATAAAACATACATACGAATTTAAATCGAATTAATAGTGTCGAATAGTTTCGGATCGAATTTGAATAGAAAACTTGAAAAATATTGTTTAAATATTCTCTAAAAAATAAACGAATCGAATACTCGAATCGAATCGAATACTATCGAAAAATCATTCGAATCGAATTTATTATTCGAAAAATAAACCAATACGAATACGAATATTCGAATACTTTAACGAATCGAAATCATTCGAATCGAATTTATTAGTGTGCAAATTCACATATATACCCCGAGACAATAACAGGAAAGCTCACGGTTTGGCTCAATGTGTAGCTCACTCTTCCATTTCTCAATGATAGAAGTGGAGTAGTCAACATAGAATCATAATTTTTTTATGGATTTGTGTCCACTGCTTTTCACGGTTTTATGATTCTTCCTAAAAAAAAAAAACATTTATGTCACAGTTGAGTACTCAAGCTACATTAGTCTTCCAACAATTGACTATCAACACTACAATGCATGACTTTCAAACATACAAAATGTGCACTTAGCTTTGTGTACAACCATGTTTACGACCGAATACATCATGCACAATAAAAAAAATTACTGCGTAAAAACTAGACAACTCTCCACATATTACGCGAGTAGTATATAATATATTAGTACTTCTGCAATGCTGTAAACATTCTTGAAAATATTAATTATTAAAATTGCTTTTATCATTGTACGCTTATATAATAATTATTTTTTAAATTAAAGACGTTGAAATTTATAATAAAAAAAATTAATTTAAAGAATAATATTTACTTAATATAAGAGTATACACTTTAAGAAAATCGAAGATGTAAATGAAAAAATATGTAAACGTATACCAAATATATTGTGAAATAAAGTTTTTTACAATTTGTAATTTCGTATATTAATTTCTTTTAAAAATAAAATTATAATTGTATATTATATCAGTATTATATATATATATATATTATTATATATATATATATTATTATATATATATATAATGTGATGTAATCTATATCTACAATAAAATAAAATTTTTACAAATTTATACATATTTTAAAGTTTATTATTTTAATTAATAAATAAAATTTAAAATATATTATAAATTCATTTCAACCCTTATGCGATTTTACACTAGTCCTTCTATAATTTTCTAACACAATATATTTAAACTATGAACCCCATTCTCAACGTGAATCAGAACATATAGTCCGCCGCAACCGTTGTGGTTCTGGAGAATCGCTGCTCAACGAGGGCGGACCTCTCCATAAAATTATTTAAAGGAGAGGAGGAAGAAGAAGAGAAGGTAAAAAAAAAGTTTTGTATGAGAATGGTAGAAAAAAAAAGTGAGGTATTCTACTTCTTAATAATATAAATTAAAATTCACTATAAAAATAATAATATATATATATATATATATAAATTAAAATTTGAATTTGACATTCAAAAAAATTTCCAATTTGTAATATTAATGATTTTTTTAATTCAAAATTATCTAAAATATTATAAACTGACCGAAAAAATAAAAGTCAAAATTTATTAAGAGTTAAATAATCATTCCGTAAGTCCAAAATATAAACAAACATTTCTTTAAATTGGACTTATTATAGGGCTCGTTTATTTAGTGGATGACTTAGGTATGTAATCCACTAAGCAAACGAATCCGTAAAATGGGCTTATAACAACGCTAGGGTTAGGGTACGAGTAGCGACATCCTTCTAGAATTTTCTATACAATATATTTAAATCCGAACTCCATCCTTAGCTTCAGAACAAACGGTCAGTCCTGCCGCAGCGGTCGTGGTCCTGGAGAATCAATCAGCTCACTGCGCATCTCAAGGTCTATCCATTAATTTACCTGTATTAATTTCTTTATTTTTTTAGTTGATTTGAATTTGGTGTGTCAAAATGTTGAAATTGATTTCTTGGAAAAAGTGTGGGTTTATTTTGTTTTTCTCCGCAGGTCTTCATATCTGTAAGGTGTTTGTTTATTTTTATTTGCTGATTTTGTATCTGATTCTGTTCAACAATCAACAATTGGCTTCATTAATATAAGACTTGAATTTCATGAATTCTTAATCGTTATCGCAGGATTCGTTGCATGAACATATATATGGTTATGATGCTTATTCACTGTTCCAAATCTTATACTATCTGGAATATCTTTCTTGAGTTATAAATTCTTTTCTCTTATAAGGTAGATATTTTTTAATTTAAACAATCTTGTAGATGCATCTACACCTATGATATATTTTTAAGTATAACAGGATGTAGAGACAATGCATCTACACCTATGATTTGACATAAACCACTCTGATTATTATTTGTTAATATAACATCTTTTGAGTTTAATATTTCCATTGATTTGAGGCAATGTTGTGGCAGTAATTGTGGATGTCTTTATATGTGGTTGCAGCTGGTTATGAGTCAGCTGTCCTAACGTCTGCTGGTTGTATAATGGAATTTGTCGGGCCTCGAAACCTCCAATACATTGAAATATTTTAAATTCAACAATGAGCTTTGCTACCAAATTTTACTAATAAATCACTCTAAAACATCATTACATTTACATTCAAACAATTTAATGACAAACAAATCAAGTAAAGAAAGCACATTTTTATACTTACAAAATTTTGCACTCAAGAGGTACACTGGGCCATTGTATATGAGTTATCGGAGGTTGAAAAAACTTCCGTTAACTGTTAACTCATATACAATGGCCCAGTGTACCTCTTGGGTGCAAGATTTTGCATTGTGCTTTCTTTCCTCTATTTATTTGTCATTAAATTGCTTAAATGTAATGTTGTTTTAAAGTGAATTAGTAACATTTGGTAGAAAAACTTGTTCGATTTAAAATATTTTTATTTCAGATTTTCTAGCCCTAATGACAAATTTTCGTTATTCAATCAGCAGATTTTAGGACAGTTGCCTCGAAACTAGGTACAACTACATATACCACAAAGGCATCCAAAATTAGTGCCACAAGCATTGTCTCAGGTTCAACCACGTGAAATTCAGGCAGTTACCTTGGGCTTGGGACTCTAATTCTTTGCTTCGCTACAACTGGGTTTGGTTCGGGTTTACTCTGATTCGACTGAGACGGTTGCAGCAGCTCGGCAAAGTTCCTTTATTAGACGAGCTAGCCAAGTTTGCGAAGAACTCTCCTCACTCTCTTTGGGTTTTAAGCGTTTAACATGTTTTGAGCTTGTTACTCTTCTAAAAAGAAAAAAGTTTAATATTCTCCACCTACCATTTTCAATGGGTGTTTCCCGTAATAAGAAATTGTCACTTTGGCGGTGTGAATGTGATGGAGTCCAATATAAAAATGTGTACACCACTTTGTTACAAGTAGAGTAATAATATGAAATTCATCTTTTTCATTAAAACACTTGACATAGTAATATCTTCTCAATACTGTAAAATGGATATAAAATTATTTTAAATAGAATAATAATAATAATGAGAAGATAAGAATGAAAATACCAATCATTTCTTACCTCAATCCAATTTTCTTTTAATTGCTTGTAATAGCTAGAGGCTGAATCAAAGCACATTTTTCAGCATTCAAATCCTTTTTTTTTATGCAATTGAAACACATTGATTTTTCCCATGATATGTATGTACTTCAATGGAGGTGTAGAAGAGGAGGGAAAGTGTTTGTGTTTTGGGGGAATGGTAAAATAGAAGGAGAGTGCTTAATAATATAAATTAAATGAGCGTCGTTAATAATATAAATTAAATTTTATATTTTATCGAAAGGTGCTTTATCAAAAATAGCCCAACTTACTCAAAACTTACAAAAAGGGCCTACTTTAAATTAAATTAATTAAAAAAAAAAGAAAAATATGAACAATAACAAAGCTGGGAGGGGGTTACAAGCTAGACCTGGGCACGTAAGAACATAAAAAAATCTCACATTCTCGATCTCTCTCCTCTCATCTCTCATTCTTCCATTTTTTCTCTTTTTCTATACTCAAATACTTCCATTTTGTCTCATGATATAATTGAAAGTTGGATTGAAGATAAGAAATATATTTATATTATATTTATTTTGTTTAAATTTGTTATTTGATGTTTTTATCATAGTAAATTTAAGTGAATTTTTTTTAGATTTACATCCAAAATTCCCTTTTGAGTTGTTTAATGTGAATGTTTAGGATTGTTTAAGGTTGTGTAATGGGGTTATGTAGGATTGTGTAATGTGGTTGTTTAGGGATGTTTAGGGTTGTGTAATGTGGTTGTTTAGGGTTGTTTAGAGTTGTTTAGGGTTGTGTAATGTGGTTGTTTAGGGTTGTTTAGAGTTGTTTAGGGTTGTGTAATGTGGTTGTTTAGTGTTGTGTAATGTGGTTGTTTAGGGTTGTTTAATGTTGTTGTTTAGAGCTGTTTAATGTTGTTTATGGTGGTTGTTTAAGTTGTTTAGATTGTTTTTTATTAAATATTCTACTATTAACAATTATAATTTTCTTATTGAATTGTAGATATGGAGTTGCCTCAATTTTGGGTCAACATAATTTATTTTGGCGAGTTTATCAATGAAAATGGTCAATGGGAATGGAAAAGAAGTGAGGGTCATCATGGTAATAATGTAGAAGGACTTCCAATATCTTCAAACATGACATATAAAGAGCTTCATTCCGAAGTACTAAGTTTTTGCAATGTTGATTCTTCGATGCATGATGTGGAAATGCGATTTCTTCTCACTGAAAAAAAAGAATTTCAAGTTCCAGTTCAAATCACTTTAGATAGACATTTGCAATGGTTGGTGGGTCTCAACAAACAAGGTCATTATTGTTCCATTTGTGTTACCCTTGTGAACAAAGTTGCATCGGATGGGCAAGAAATTGAAGTCAATGGGTTGGTGAACAAAGTTACATCGCATGTGCAAGAAAATGAAGTCAATGGGACGATGAACAAAGTTTCATCGGATGTGCAACTTTAATTATTGTATGTGAACGATTAAGTATATATATTAGGTTGTTTTATTGGTATTATATTTTTTTTTTTGTTATGAAGTTCACATGGGATTTTTTTTTTTTTTTTGCTACTATAAATCACAATAGATTTATATTAGGTTGTTTTGTCCCACTCTAAACAACTCTGTACAACTGTAAACAACCATAAACAACTTTGTACAACTGTAAACAACTCTGTACAACTGTAAACAATTTTAAACAACCCTACACAACTCTAAACAACTCTGAAAAGGCTCTTAGTTACACTAAACAACCTTAAATAACTCTAACAACCGTGTACGACTGTAAACAACCTTAAATAACTCTTAGTAACACTAAACAACCTTAAACAACCCTACATAACTATATATAAAACAACTCTAAATAACTGTAAACAATTTTAAACAACTCTTAGTAACACTAAACAACTCTAAACAACCCGATATAAAACAACTCTAAATAACTATAAACAACCTCGTTATTTAAATAACCATATATTAAACAACCTCATTATTTATCATTAAAAATAAGTCATTTGTACCATTCTAAATACTAAAGTGTCAAAATTGAAGTTTACTAATCTTATGTGTGATCAAATAGTGTTGTTTAGTTTTTAATGCCCAATACTATATAATAAACTCATGTTAAACAATCTCATTATTTATCATTAACAAGATGTTATGTGTAACATTTTGAAGATTAAAGTATCAAATTGAAGTTTACTAATCTTATTTGTGATCAAATAATGTTGTTTAGTTTTGAATGCCCAATACTATATAATAAACTCATATTAAACATTCTCATTGTTTATCATTAATAAGATGTTATGTGTACCATTTTGAAGATTAAAGTATTAGATCTAGAGTTTATTCACTTAATGTTGTTTAAAGTTGTGTAGCGTTGTTTAATGTTGTTTAGAGTTTTATAGTCTTATTTTATATCTAGTCGTGTAAGGTTGTTTAGAGTTGTTTATAGTTGTTTAGAGTTTGTAGTTTTATTTTATATCTAGTTGTGTAAGATTGTTTAGAGTTGTTTAGCGTTGTTCAGTGTTGTGTAGAGTTGTGTAGTCTTGTTTTATATATAGTTGTGTAAGGTTGTTTAGAGTTGTTTAGCGTTGTTTAGAGTTGTTTAGAGTGGTTCAGTGTTGTGTAGAGTTGTGTAGTCTTGTTTTATATATAGTTGTGTAAGGTTGTTTAGAGTTGTGTAAGGTTGTTTACAGTTGTTTAGCGTTGTGTAGAATTGTTTAGTCTTGTTTTATATATAGTTATGTAAGGTTGTTTAGAGTTGTTTAGCGTTGTTTAGAGTGTGTAGTCTAGTTTTATATCTAGTTGTTTGGAGTTGTTTAGAGTTGTGTAGTCTTGTTTTATATCTAGTTGTGTAAAGTTGTTTAGAGTTGTGTAGAGTTATTTTGAATTAATTAAACACCTTAATTCACAAAATGTGCTGAAATAATTTAAAATATTTTAAACATAATTTCTCTAAACAAAATGAGCATGCTAGAAAAACATTAAAACTTGTAGAATTCTTCAAGTTTTCTTACAATCTAAAATATTTCAAACATAATTCTTCAAGTTTTCTTACAATCTAAAATATTCCAAACACAATTCTTCAATTTTTTTCACAATCTAAAATATTATAAACATAATTCTTCAAATTTTCTTACAATCCCCTTTTGTTAATCCTGCACATCAAAAAAAAAAAAAATATTAATTATTCTTAAACTTCACAGTAAACATGCCACAATCAAATCTACATAAAAATGGGTGTTAGTATTAAAAAAAATTATAACTCATACAACATATTGAATTTCAACATACTACCCCATTAAGTTACTGAATTTTAACATTCTAACCTATTTGAAAAACTTAGCCCCTTCATTTCTAATAATCTACCAAATACAAGGTTTTTAACATATTTTGATGTTCTTCAACCAGCGCATTATAAACTGTTTTAAACATTGCTAAACATTGCTAGCTAGTTGCTCTGAATAGCTTTTTTTTTTTTTTTTTTATGTTCTTCAACCAGCGCATTATAAACTAAACTGTTTTAAACATGGCTAGCTAGTTGCTCTGAATAGCTTATTTTTTAATCAGAACCGTCATTAACCAGAATAACATACTCCATTAACTGTTACACAAAAAAGAAGATCAACCATAAACTTCATAGAGTTACAAAATCAAGATCAACATAAACTTCATAAGTTACTAAATCAATTCTTGATAATTTATATGGTTTCTCCATGTGAGTAATCTACATTACTCACAAGGAAGTTTGATGTTGGAAGAAGGAGAACAAAAATTATACAACATTACACACCATTCTTATGGTGATTATGGATGATTTCATTTAATATAATGTACCAGTAGAATATTATGGTGGGTTAACCAGAATAAAAAAATTTGTAGTCTATCTCATCTCTAAATAATATATAAAATAAGCAAATCTCCATCACAACAGAATTGTTAGTTTCATTTCCAATTCAATGCTTAAAACAACACGTTGGCTATGCGGAAGAGTGAAGAAAGTACAAGTCTACTACTCTACCTATTACTCTACAAGTCATATTTGATGCTAAACATAAGAACAACATTTGAATTACTCTACAAGTCATATCTAAATTATTCTAAAAAAAGAAAATAAAAAAAATTACTCCAAAACAATGTTACCCAGAAGAGAACCACAAAGACGAAAGACATAACACTTTTCACAGTCAATCAAAGAATTCAGTATCATGTTGGAGTATAAAATTCTGAAATGCAAAATCATATCATAAATGAAATAGTTTATGGTTCAATTTTATCAAATCCATTCAACAGAAAATACTTGAAAACAACAATTCCCCAACAAAAAATACTTGAAAACAACAATTCCCCAAAGATTCATAATCAAGGTCAATTATCCATTAAATTCATCCACATTATTAAAAAATAACAAAAGAGGCTTACAAATGGAGTATCCCACGGCCTAGGTTCAGGGTCTGCAACCACCATACCTTGCAATTTCTAAATCAGAATCACCTGACATCGAAGCCTCGAGTGCTTGTTCAAAACACGATTCCTATGCAACACATACTTCTCATCATACGACTGAGACGGCAACTTGTACGTGCAATATTGACAAGGTTTAAAGTGTAGACAATGAAATATTTAAAATCAAATCGATTACAATGCTACAATGGAGAAGCGAAGAAGAAGATGGTGAAGTGTTTGCGCAGAAGCTTGGTGGAAGAAAGAGGGGGTGTTTGCGCAGAAACTTGGGAGGAAGAAAGAGGGGTTCTTTTTCAGAAAACCTTATTTACTTGCGCAGTTTTTTTTTTTCTTTTTTAATTAATTTTTTTTCACTCAAAAGTGGTCAAACGCTAAAATTAAGTATTGGCCGGGTAAACCGGCCATACTTGATAATTTCCACTTAATTTGAGATTAAAATAATTTAAAGGAGGTGAAGAAGAGGAGGGAAAGTGTTTTTGTGTTTTGGGGAATAGTAAAATAGAAGGAAAGTGGATTGTCCGACAAAGTGGAATAGCTCAAGTGGTTAGAGCATCACTACCCTTAGTGGGGAGGGGAAAAAGGGATGGGTATTTAACTTCCATAAAAAAAAAAGTGAATTGTCCTTAATAATATAAATTAAATTTTATTTTTTATTGAAATGTGATTAATTTGGGGTGTGCTTGTAAAATTTTGGGAGTGTATTTATAACACTAGAGTTAGAGTACGAGTAATGATTAATTTTAGTGTGTGCTTATAACCTTAGGGTTTAGAGGTAGGGTATGAGTAGTGACATCCTTCTAGTTGGAGTGTGTACATTCTAGTTTGTTTAGTCGTGACCATAACATTACGAGATGTGTTTATAACGTTAGGGTTAAGGTACGAGCAGTGACATCCTTCTAAAATTTTCTAACACAATATATTTAAATCCTGAACCCCATCCTCAACATGAATCAGAACACTCACCCCATCCTCAACATGAATCAGAACACTCAGTCCGTGGTCCTGAAGAATCGCTGCTCGGTGAGGTAAGGTGGCTGCAAACCTCTCCATAAAATTATTTAAAGAAACCGAGTAAGAAGAAGAGATAAAGTGTTTTTGTATTTTAAAGTGAGTATTCTATTTCTTAATAATATAAATTAAAATTCACTGAAATATATATATATATATATATATATATATATATATTTAAATTTGACATTCATAAAATGTCCAATTTGTAATATTAATGAATTTTTTTATATAAAATTATCTAAAATGTTTTGTTTGGGAGAAATAAAAGTTAAAATTTATTAAAAGTTAAATACTCATTTTGGAAGTACAAAATATGAGAAAACATCTTTACTCCTCAAATTGGGCTTATTATAGGGCTCGTTTATTTAGTGGATGACTTAGGTATGTAAATCCATTAAGCAAACGAGCCAATAGAATGGGCTTATAGGGTTAGGGTTAGTGTTAGGAGACGAGTAGGGACATTCTTCTAGAATTTTCGAATATGATATATTTAAACAGTATGAATCAACACACTCAGTCCCAAGTCCGATACAATATATTTAAACAGTATGAATCAGCACACTCAGTCCCAAGTGCCGCCGCTGCTGCCGTCGTGATGATATAAATCAATCTCTCTTCACTGTCTCTCTGCATTCTCAAGGTTTATTTGCCCATCAATTTATCTCTATTCATTTCTTTATTTTTTTTTAGTTGATTTGAATTTGGTGTGCCAAAATGTTGAAATTGATTTCTTCGAAAAAAGGTTTATTTGCCCATCAATTTATTTATCTCTATTTCATTTCTTTATTTTTTTTTACTTTATTTTTTTTAGTTGATTTGAATTTGGTGTGTCAAAATGTTGAAATTGATTTCTTCGAAAAAGTCTGTTTGATTTGCTAGTATTTTGTTCTTATAATGGTGATTAGTTGACGAGACAATTTGTTTCTCCCTAGGGCTTCATATCTGTAAGGTGTTTGTTTCTTTTTATAACTAAGAAGATAATCTGTTTGATTCTGTTCAATCAGACAACAATTGGCATCATTAATATAAGACTTGAATTTCATGAATTATTAATCGTTATTGCAGGATTCATTGCATGAACATATGGTTATGAATCTTATGATGCTTATTGACTATTTCAAATCTTATATATGTAAGGTCTTTGTTTCTTTTTATTGACTGTTTCAAATCTTATACTCCTTTGTTTCTTTTTATTTGATAATGTTGTATCTATACAACTAGATAGCTTGTTCGATTCTGTTCAATCAAACAACTATTGGCATAATTAAGTATAAGACTTGAATTTCATGAATTCTTAATCGTTATTGTAGGATTCGTTGCATTAATTGAAAGTGTGCGTGCGTGCGAAATCAGAGATATAAACAAAGTGTTGTCTGTAGTGTTGGCACAGTCCAGACAACAATGAGCAGCGGAATTTAAACAAACACTTTGCAAAGAAGTATTTCAAAATTTGTGTAGATTAAACAATTAATCTACACGAATCACTTATATTAACTCTTAATATCACTGAAACAAAATCAACAACCTCGTAAGGTTTTGAACAACTACAACTCAAATTGAGTTTGGAAAGTTACTAGAAAAATACGAAACTATCTCCCTTATAGATCTAACATATTTTCCTAATAAACGACTATGATTGAGTACACAAATATTCGGGTTTATAAGAGTGCACTAATCTACAAGAAAGAACAAAATATTTTTCTAACTATAAGCGTTGCGCATTCCATAGATAGTAATCTGGTTTAGCTTTCTCTCTTGTTGTACTTTAGAATGAAGGCAGTGGACTCTATTTATAGGCTTGAATTCGAACTGCCTTGCAACTCCCTTGATCATCCCAGCCCTTCACACTCCATATTTGTAGGAACTTGCATATTAGTGCTTAGAAACTTCTCACTCCCGTGCAACTGTCTTCTACCTACATTTGGGACATCACTAAGCAACACAAGTTAAGTTAGAGTTAGTAAAAGAAGAAAGAGAAAATTCTGATGTTGTAGTAGGTGTTGGCACATTTAGTACAACATGTAACTGAAATGTTGGATCATAAAATACAACACCTATTCCAACATCAACAATCTCCCCCAATTTGACCTTTCTACATCAACACCCCTGATGTTCACAACATTCAGAATTTTGATAAAGAAAACAATACACATGATACTTCAAATAAGAACCAATATCAGTATTTAGCCAAATTTAATCACAGCATCTAAGTTAAAAACAATGTACTTAGATTTAAAAACAGTAAAAACAGAAAACAGTAAGCAGTGTTTGTGGAACAGAAAAAATAAACAACATAAGTAAGGCTTTACAAAGTGAGGTAATAAAGGAAAGCAGTGAAAGGGGAGGATTGGGCTGATAGAATCAGCTGCATCTTCAGGAGTCTGCACGAACTCCCCCATACTCTAAACTTCCTCATTCTTCAAGCCTTCAAACTACATTGAGATCTCCATAGAGATCTTCAATGTCTTGAACAGCAACATTGGGACTCTCTTCTTGAATTGGAACTGCATTATCTGGAACCTGAACTGGAACTGCATTGTGAACATTGGAACTCACTCCCCCTGTTGAGGTAGAAATCAGCTCTTCCCAGAACTGTTTTTGGATGATCAAGTCCTCAACCGTACTTTGGAGATTAGTTATGGTGCCTTGAAGTATATCAACCTGTCTGAGAATGAAGTGTGATGATAAATAAACAGAGGTAACACAACCTGATGAAGGGTGTGTTCTGGAGGTTGATGGCACATCTGGATCAACACTTCTGGGGGCAGTAGCCTTTGGTATAGGCAAATCCACAATCCGTTCACCACCACGAAGCAGAAGCTGTGGTGAAATTGAGAGGCTCGGAACATACCCACTAATGACTTCAGTTTCCAATCGTTGGAACTCTTTTTCGGCCAGCAACTTATAAATCAAACAAGGATATGGAAGAAGGCCTTTACCAGACATGTTGCAAGTAAAGTTCATCATGTTCTGAAATATAACATGTCCTAAATTAAACTGCTTGAGATGTCCTATCTTATAGAGTAGGATAGCCTGTTCCAAAGTAAGAGTTGTGTTGTTTGTTGTCGGAATCCAATTATAACTCAAAATCTTATGTAATACGAAATACAAGCTAGTTAACCGAGACGCAAGCAATTTTGGCACCCAATGAGTAATTTTTACACCTGTAAGCACACTGATCATCAAATCAAGGTCTGTCACTACGGGATCCTCCATGATTTTCGTTTTCAACATCATGTTGATTTTCCTAAGTGTAATAATAATCTCAAGACCACGAAATGGCACACAACCATACTTTCTAGAGTTCGTATCACCAGTTTTTGCACTAACATTTGCATAGAATTCGTGAACCCAATCAACTACGTACGGTACTGCAAATAATAACGCATCCAAAATTGACCTTTCCTTAAACCAATCCATAAGATTAGCTTCCTCAAAATCAGTGATTTTTAAAATTCGTTCACTGAGAATAGTCCTATTTCGAATTGTTTTATATCGTGTACTCGTATTATCGTTGTATTCAACCTCGTCATCACTAAAGTCTGTATCAGAAGAAATTGGTACCTCTTCTTCGGGAGCAGAGGCATATGAACTGGATTCGGAGGATGAGCTTTCGGATGTGGCCACTGGAGAAGCAACTTGTTGAGCTTTTCGGGCCTTTTTGTGTACTGCCCGAGTGTTGGTGATGTCTTCATCTGCATGATCAACTGAGACGGCTTCGAGGAAGTTGTCAATGATATCATCGACACTTTGAGGCTCTCCCTCAGATTCTGAGTTAGATAGGACGATCGGTCGAGCTTTCCCTCCATCCGTTCTGGGTTTTTTCTTCCCGGTGTAGTCGACTCTTTTCCCAAGAGTCTTGTAAGAGACACGACGACCTCCGGGCCGTTTGCGAGCGACAAGAGCAGGGGCTTTTACCTTTTTAGTGGTGAATTTCCTCTTTTGCCTTAAACGAGCTAGCTTTGTTGCCAAAATCTCCTCATCAGGCGAGGATACATCTTCCATTTGCACATCACTTTTATCCTCCACCTCTGGAACATCATCTCGGAACATTGCATTATCAAGAATCTCTCCCTCCAAGATAATGGTTGGGGAGGTTGTTTTACGGGCTAGGGATTGATATGCCTTCTTCAATTTCTCGAAGGAGGTTCCAAGTGGGAAGGATTTGTGAGAGTTAGATGATTTCGGGGATGAGCGATCAATCAGAGAGGTATTTACAGGTTCAGAGAAGTTTGCATGTGCGATTTCACTGCGGATGTCTAGTGGGTTGTAGACCACCAGTGGGAGAGCAGAAGTTTCGGGCTCGAATGGAACAATCATGGTTCCTACAACGAATGATGGCGAACCAGGTGCGGGAGAGTTGGGAATTTCAGTGATTATCACCATTTTAGGTTTGATTTTGAGTTTTTCGGAGAAGAAATCGCAGGGCAGTTGAGAATGGGCTTTGTTTGAAATTTGAATTGAAAACTCAGACCTGTTTGAATGATGATGATTATCTGCAAAAGCAAGAATTAAATTGATTAGACCTTTCGAATTCTGGAATGAAGAGATAACCATAAAAAAATTCAAATATAAGTATACCAAATTGTGAAGTAACACTTATGCCAAAAAGTATATCCTTTGAATGAGTGTTACAGAAACAAAAATAAGCTCGATGGTATAAAATAGCATACATATGAGATCTATTTATAGAGGATTTCAGGCGGGAGTTGATACACAATTTCATAGAAAAACTGAAATGAAGAGAGTGGAAGGAAAACTTCTCTCCATATAATATGTCGTGTGTTGTGGAGAATAATTACTGAGAAATAATAAATAAATGAAACGAATTAAATAATAACTGAACAAATAAAATAAATAAATTCAGATAAATATTTGCAGATAATAAAAATAATAATTATCAGAAATTAATTAATTCTACAAATAATCAAAATCATAAGTCTGAGTCAGGTGTTGAATAGATTGTTGGCATTTTGTACATCTCAACATAGTTTTTTCATGAATTTGCTTCATATGTGTTGCACTTTAATTTTTATCACATTTACACATTGATCCATCTTTTCAAAAGAGTGCATCGTAGCAGCGAACTTCGTGCCCCATAGTTACTCAATGGATTTATGTTTAATTTGATACATAAATCCATTGAGTAACTATGGGGCACGAAGTTCGCTGCTACGATGCACTCTTTTGAAAAGATGGATCAATGTGTAAATGTGATAAAAATTAAAGTGCAACACATATGAAGCAAATTCATGAAAAAACTGTGTTGAGATGTACAAAATGCCAACAATCTATTCAACACCTGACTCAGACTTATGATTTTGATTATTTGTAGAATTAATTAATTTCTGATAATTATTATTTTTATTATCTGCAAATATTTATTTATTTTATTTGTTCAGTTATTATTTAATTCGTTTCATTTATTTATTATTTCTCAGTAATTATTATCCACAACACACGACATATTATATGGAGAGAAGTTTTCCTTCCACTCTCTTCATTTCAGTTTTTCTATGAAATTGTGTATCAACTCCCGCCTGAAATCCTCTATAAATAGATCTCATATGTATGCTATTTTATACCATCGAGCTTATTTTTGTTTCTGTAACACTCATTCAAAGGATATACTTTTTGGCATAAGTGTTACTTCACAATTTGGTATACTTATATTTGAATTTTTTTATGGTTATCTCTTCATTCCAGAATTCGAAAGGTCTAATCAATTTAATTCTTGCTTTTGCAGATAATCATCATCATTCAAACAGGTCTGAGTTTTCAATTCAAATTTCAAACAAAGCCCCTTCTCAACTGCCCTTCGATTTCTTCTCCGAAAAACTCAAAATCAAACCCAAAATGGTGATAATCACTGAAATTCCCAACTCTCCCGCACCTGGTTCGCCATCATTCATTGTAGGAACCATGATTGTTCCATTCGAGCCCGAAACTTCTGCTCTCCCACTGGTGGTCTACAACCCACTAGACATCCGCAGTGAAATCGCACATGCAAACTCCTCTGAACCTGTAAATACCTCTCCGATTGATCGCTCATCCCCGAAATCATCTAACTCTCACAAATCCTTCCCACTTGGAACCTCCTTCGAGAAATTGAAGAAGGCATATCAATCCCTAGCCCGTAAAATAACCTCCCCAACCATTATCTTGGAGGAAGAGATTCTCGATAATGCAATGTTTCGAGATGATGTTCCAGAGGTGGAGGAGAAAAGTGATGTGCAAATGGAAGATGTATCCTCGGCTGATGAGGAGATTTTGGCAACAAAGCTAGCTCGTTTAAGGCAAAAGAGGAAATTCACCACTAAAAAGGCAAAAGCCCCTGCTCCTGTCGCTCGCAAATGGCCCGGAGGTCGTCGTGTCTCTTACAGGACTCTTGGGAAAAGAGTCGACTACACCGGGAAGAAAAAACCCAGAACGGATGGAGGGAAAGCTCAACCGATCGTCCTATCTAACTCAGAATCTGAGGGGGAGCCTCAAAGTGTCGATGATATCATTGACAACTTCCCCGAAGCCGTCTTAGTTGATCATGCAGATGAAGACATCACCAACACTCGGGCAGTACACAAAAAGGCCCGAAAAGCTCAACAAGTTGCTTCTCCAGTGGCCACATCCGAAAGCTCATCCCCCGAATCCAGTTCATACGCCTCTGCTCCCGAAGAAGAGGTACCAATTTCTTTTGATACAGACTTTAGTGATGACGAGGTTGAATACAACGATAATACGAGTACACGATATAAAACAATTCGAAATAGGACTATTCTCAGTGAATGAATTTTAAAAATCTCTGATTTTGAGGAAGCTAATCTTATGGATTGGTTTAAGGAAAGGTCAATTTTGGATGCGTTATTATTTGCAGTACCGTACGTAGTTGATTGGGTTCACGAATTCTATGCAAATGTTAGTGCAAAAACTGGTGATACGAACTCTAGAAAGTATGGTTGTGTGTCATTTCGTGGTCTTGAGATTATTATTACACTTAGGAAAATCAACATGATGTTGAAAACGAAAATCATGGAGGATCCCGTAGTGACAGACCTTGATTTGATGATCAGTGTGCTTACAGGTGTAAAAATTACTCATTGGGTGCCAAAATTGCTTGCGTCTCGGTTAACTAGCTTGTATTTCGTATTACATAAGATTGTGAGTTATAATTGGATTCCGACAACAAACAACACAACTCTTACTTTGGAACAGGCTGTCCTACTCTATAAGATAGGACATCTCAAGCAGTTTAATTTAGGACATGTTATATTTCAGAACATGATGAACTTTACTTGCAACATGTCTGGTAAAGGCCTTCTTCCATATCCTTGTTTGATTTATAAGTTGCTGGCCGAAAAAGAGTTCCAACGATTGGAAACTGAAGTCATTAGTGGGTATGTTCCGAGCCTCTCAATTTCACCACAGCTTCTGCTTCGTGGTGGTGAACGGATTGTGGATTTGCCTATACCAAAGGCTACTGCCCCCAGAAGTGTTGATCCAGATGTGCCATCAACCTCCAGAACACACCCTTCATCAGGTTGTGTTACCTCTATTTATTTATCATCACACTTCATTCTCAGACAGGTTGATATACTTCAAGGCACCATAACTAATATCCAGAGTACGGTTGAGGACTTGATCATCCAAAAACAGTTATGGGAAGAACTGCTTTCTACCTCAACAGGGGGAGTGAGTTCCAATGTTCACAATGCAGTTCCAGTTCAGGTTCCAGATAATGCAGTTCCAGTTCAAGAAGAGAGTCCCAATGTTGTTGTTCCTAATCCAAACCGTAACACTGATGAAATGCAAGAGGATGCAGATGCTGATGCTCAAAACATTGAAGATCTCAATGTAGTTTGAAGGCTTGAAGAATGAGGAAGTGTAGAGTACGGGGGAGTTCGTGCAGACTCCTGAAGATGCAGCTGATTCTATCAGCCCAATCCTCCCCTTTCACTGCTTTCCTTTATTACCTCACTTTATAAAGCCTTACTTATGTTGTTTATTTTTTCTGTTCCACAAACACTGCTTACTGTTTTCTGTTTTTACTGTTTTTAAATCTAAGTACATTGTTTTTAACTTAAATGCTGTGATTAAATTTGGCTAAATACTGATATTGGTTCTTATTTGAAGTATCATGTGTATTGTTTTCTTTATCAAAATACTGAATGTTGTGAACATCAGGGGTGTTGATGTAGAAAGGTCAAATTGGGGGAGATTGTTGATGTTGGAATAGGTGTTGTATTTTATGATCCAACATTTCAGTTACATGTTGTACTAAATGTGTCAACACCTACTACAACATCAGAATTTGCCCTTTCTCCTTTTACTAACTCTAACTTAACTTGTGTTGCTTAGTGATGTCCCAAATGTAGGTAGAAGACGTGGGCAACACCCAGGTCAAGCAGTTGCACGGGAGTGAGAAGTTTCTAAGCACCAATATGCAAGTTCCTACAAATATGGAGTGTGAAGGGAAGTTACAAAGAACTACCTTGATCCAGTGGCTGGGATGATCAAGGGAGTTGCAAGGCAGTTCGAATTCAAGCCTATAAATAGAGTCCACTGCCTTCATTCTAAAGTACAACAAGAGAGAAAGCTAAACTAGATTACTATCTATGGAATGCGCAACGCTTCTAGTTAGAAAAATATTTTGTTCTTTCTTGTAGATTAGTGCACTCTTATAAACCCGAATATTTGTGTACTCAATCATAGTCGTTTATTAGAAAAATATGTTAGATCTATAAGGGAGATAGTTTCGTATTTTTCTAGTAACTTTCCAAACTCAATTTGAGTTGTAGTTGTTCAAAACCTTACGAGGTTGTTGATTTTGTTTCACTGATATTAAGAGTTAATATAAGTGATTGTTTGTTTAAATTATTTAATCTACACAAATTTTGAAATACTTCTTTGCAAAGTGTTTTTTTAAATTCCGCTGCTCATTGTTGTCTGGACTGTGCCAACACTACAGACAACACTTTATTTATATCTCTGATTTCCAGATGAATCTAAGTGTACGGATGAAAAATTCTGCTATATCCTTTAGTCACACATATATATATAGCTTAAATTCCGTTCTCAGTTTAACCATCACTCTTTACATTTGGAAGGCAACCATCGGATGAATTTTTAAGGTAGTAGATAATTTGTTTGACTTAATTTTAATATAACATCTTTCTAGTTTAATATTTCCATTAATTTGAGATCTATGTCCATATTTGAAGATTATGAAATTCAGCTATTTTACCTACTTGCTTTCCAATGTAGATAAAAATTATAAGCAGGCCCCCATAATCTTTATGACAAAAAATAGACTTAAATAAAAAAACTAAGTAATCATTTTTAAGACCAGTCACGCCATTGTCTAGCCGTAATTAAGGCTAAACAAATTAAATGATTTACGATTGAATAATGGTTGAACATTTAAAAACAAAATCATTAAGGTGTCCACATATAGTCCCTCTCCAACTAAATATCAATTCACCCCTATAATAAACATACACACATTTTTATATAGTCGCATCACCTTTTTTTTTCTTTTAATAACTCATCATCTCTCCTTTTTTCTTTCACACATTTATTTTCTCTCATACTTATCTTCCTCACACTAACGCTAACATCACTTTGTTTTAACATTAAGTTCTCCGTACACCCATACTTCTCAATCCATATCCAAACACTAATTACTATTCACGTATTACCCCATCCACATTTTTCCATCTCCATCCTCATCAAATCCACCACCATCCCAAACCACCAGGCCCCGAGTGTTGTTAGGTTGTTTCAGACATGCAAATCATGTACTATATGCATTACTTTTCACACAAATGGATATGCTACATGTTATACATGATCAACAACACAAGAAGTCAAGTCTGGTGCAAAGATGACCATCCAATGAGGTGACGACAATTCATGGTTAATGGTCAACTATTTCAAGAATGAATATAGTGGCACAACTCGTCCACATCGAAGGTTAACCTCTTGATCGTTTGACCACTCTGATTGTCGTTCAGCCACTTTGGTCGACTGGAAACTTGGTCGTCATTTACTCCGATCGTCCATCAGACCTGGTCGGCATCCATCACTTAGGTCATCCAACAATCTGGTTGTCGTTCAGCCGCACTGGTCGTCTAACCATCTTCCTAATCAGCCTCTACTCTAGTCGTTCATCAGACCTGGTCGTCATCCATCACTCAGGTCGTCCAATTGTCAAGTCATAAATTGTAATAGAATAGTCATATATTAAGTCTTATTAGTCAAAATGACAACTCATAAGACACATGTAATCATATAAAACTATGTTTAATATGGTGTTGACAATGTATCAATCTTGTAATATAAATATGTCAAGTTATTTTACCCTAAAAGAGGACCCTAATTCATGAGAGACTTTCACTAAAAATTGCTCTCATTCATCTCTAGAAATATTCTACATTTCATTCATATGTTCATAACATTTATGTTACAGTTGAGTACTCAAGCCATATTAGTCTTCCACAAATCGACTATCAACACTACAATGCATGGACTTTCAAACATACAAGACGTGCACTTAGTTTTGACGCGTTTATGACCGAACACATCATGCACAATAATTTTTGGGGGTGTATTTATAACACTAGAGTTAGAGTACGAGTAATGATTAATTTTTAAGGTGTGCTTATAAGATTCTAGTGTGTGCTTATGTGTGTACAGTAAAATTGGAAGTTTGTTTAGCCGTGGCCATAACATTACGGTGTGTGCTTATAGCTTTAGGATTAGAGTACGAGTAGTGACATCCTTCTAAAATTTTCTAACACAATGTATTTAAACCCTGAACCCATTCTCAACGTGAATCAGAACACTCAGTCCGCCGCCCTAACCACCCCAACCGTCGTGGTCTTGGAGAATCGCTGCTCGGTGAGGTTGGGTGGCTGCGAACCTCTCCAAAAAATTATTTAAAGGAGCGGAGAAAGAAGAGGAGGTAAAGTGTTTTTGTGTTTTGTAAGAGAATGGTAAAATAGAAAGTAAAAAAAAAGTGAGCATTCTACTTCTTAATAATATAAACTAAAATTCAATGTAAAAAAAATACAAAAATATATATACATATATAAATTTGAATTTGTATATATAAATATTTTGTCTTTGTATTAATGTAAATTGGGTCCCAATCTATAATTTCTGGATCCGTCACTGCATGGAGAATCACTTCTAGGCAAAGCAAGGTAGTGGAATGCAAAAAAATGTCGCTTAAATGGAGGATAAACTTGGAAAAATTAATGCAAAAAAAAAAAAAAAATTAAAACATCATTTAAAATGTTAAAATGTTAGTTATTTACAAATGGATGGATTATGAAGCAAACCCAATTCCTTAGTTCTGATCGAGAATTTGGGAATGAATGTGTTTATAAGTCTTGCTTCACCCCTCTCTTAATTCTGATCGAGAAATCGAGAATTGGTCTAAAGCCCGCTCCAATTGGGAATGAACAATGCCCAAAAATATCCTTAATTTCAAAATCTCTTATGAATGAATATGTTTACAAGCTAACAGAATGTTTCACCTCCACGCGTCTTCACCCATCCAAAACACCGCCTCCTGAACACACAGAACATACGTATTCACCTCCGTGATTCAGAACATCGTCAATTATCCGTACACCACTGCATAATTAACATTTTTTAAGATAATATTTCAAAATTAAGTGATATGATATGGAAATAAGAGTAAAATGTAAAAAAAAAAAGATGAAGAACCAAACTCTTCGGTTCACTAATAGGGGCCTCTCTAAAAAATCAAAATCAGAGTTAAACTCGATAAGGATTGAACCTTTAAAAATTATTTACATATGTATTCAAAAAAAAAAAAGGTTGGTTTGCTATGGACTCGAGTGCATGTTGTGCACTCTAGTCCATGCTGCACTTGACTCACACTTTTTGGTAAATGGTGTTGCACTTTTCAATTATTAAACTGTATAATAATATTTTTAGTAATAATTGAATAGTACAACGCCATTTACCAAAAAGTGTGTAAGTCAGTAAAACTGAAAAGTGCACATGAACTAGGGTGCACAACATGCACTCGAGTGCATACTAGACTTTACAAAAAAAAAAATTACACTTTTAAATTCCGAACATTTACTATAGAGAGAATAGAGTCTGTTATCAAATCCTTAGACCATAACAGTTGCGGTGTGTACAATAAAACTGGAGATTTGTTTGGTCGTGGCCATAACATTACGGGTTGGGCTTAGGTTTAGAATACGAGTAGTGACATCTTTCTATAATTTTGTAACACAATATATTTAAAACATGAACCCAACCTCAACATGAATCAGAACACTCGGTCCGGCCGCCACTCGTAGTTTTGGAGAATCTCTTCGGACCTCTCCATAAAATTATTTAAAGGAGAGAAGGAAAAAGAAGAGGAGGTAAAATATTTTTATGTTTTGTAGGAGAATGGTAGAAAAAAAAAAGTGAGGTATTCTACTTCTTAATAATATAAATTAAAATTCACTATAAAAAAAATAAATATATATATATATATAAATTAAATTTTGAATTTGACATTCAAAAAAATGTCCAATTTGTAATATTAATGATTTTTGTAATTCAAAAAAATAAAAATTAAAACATCATTTAATTGGGTAAAATGTTAAAATGTTAGTTATTTACAAATGGATGGATTATGAAGCAAACTCAATTCCTTAGTTCTGATCGAGAATTTGGGAATGAATGTGTTTATAAGCCTTGATTCACCCCTCTCTTAATTCTGATAGAGAACTGATCTAAATCTATCATTTTGTGAATGAATATGTTTACAAGCGCCTTTGCTTCTGGTTCAAAGCATCCAATTCTGACATTCCTTAATTCTGATTGACAACCAGGGCTTCAACCCGCTCCAATTGGGAATGAACAACGCCAAAAAAATAAACGTTCACACGTTCCATCCTTAATTTCAAAATCTCTTATGAATGAATATGTTTACAAGCTAACAGAATGTTTCACCTCCATGGTCTCTATCCAAAACACTGCCTCCGACGTTGAGAATGTTTCACCCCCATAACACATAACACATAACAGAACACGCGTCTTCACCTTTCTAATACAAAACACCGCCTTCCTGAACACACAGAACATACGTATTCACCTTCCTGATCCTGAACACACAGAACATACGTATTCACCTCCCTGATCCAGAACACCGTCAATTATCCGTACACCACTAGATAATTAACATTTTTTAAAATAATATTTCAAAATTAAGTGATATGATATGGAAATAAGAGAAAAAAAAAAACAAAGAACCAAACTCTTCGGTTCACTAATAGGGGGGCCTCTTTAAAATCAAAATCAGAGTTAAATTCGGTAAGATTGAACCTTTAAAAATTATTTACATCTGTTTTCAAAAAATAAATAAATTATTTACACCTTTAAAAGAACATGTAATATAGAGAGAGTAGAGTCTGTTATCAAATCAAATCCTTAGGCCATAATAGTTGCGGTGTGTACAATAAAACTGGGGATTTGTTTAGTAGTGGCCATAACATTACGGGTTGGGCTTATAACATTTTAGAATACAAGTAATGACATCTTTCTATATATAATTTTCTAACACAATATATTTAAACCATGAACCCCATCCTCAACATGAATCAGAACACTCAGTCCCGCTGCCTCTCGTACTGGAGAATCGCTCCATAAAATTATTTAAAGGAGAGAAGGAAAAAGAAGAGGAGGTAAAATATTTTTATATTTTGTAGGAGAATGATAGGAAAAAAAAGTGAGTATTCTACTTCTTAATAATATAAATTAAAATTCACTATAAAAATATATATATATATATATATATAAATTAAAATTTGAATTTGACATTCAAACCATTTGTAATATTAATGATTTTTTTAATTCAAATTTATCTAAAATGTTCTACACTTATCAAAGAAATAAAGAGTTAAATAATTATTCTGGAAGTCCAAAACACGAACAAATATTTCTTTAAATTGGGCTTGTTATAGGGTTCGTTTATTTAGTGGATGACTTAGACAGGTAAATCCACCAAGTAAACGAGCCCGTAAAATGGGCTCGTAAAATGGACTTATAATGCTAGGGTTAGGATACGAGGAGTGACGTCCTTCTAGAATTTTCGGATACAGAGTATATTTAAACCACCATGAATCAGAACACTCATCTCAACTCAACTTCCGCCACTGCAGCCGTCGTGGTCATGGAGAATGACCACACCATAAATCAATCTCCATTCACTGCATTGCTACATCTCAAGGTTTAATTGCCCATCAATTTATCTCTATTCATTTCTTTATTTTTTTAGTTGATTTGAATTTGTTGTGTCAAAATGTTGAAATTGATTTCTTCGAAAAAGTCTGGGTTTAATTTGGTAGTGTTTTGTTGTTTTAATGGTGATTAGTTGACAAGACAATTTTTTTCTCCGTAGGGCTTCATATCTATCTGTAAGGTGTTTGTTTCATTTTATAACTAAGAAGATAATCTGTTTGATTCTGTTCAATCAAAAAACTATTGTCATCATTAAATAAGACATTTGAATTTCATGAATTCTTAATTGTTATTGCAGGATTCATATGGTTATAAATCTTATGCTTATGATGCTTATTCACTGCTTCGAATCTTATATATGTATGGTGTTTGTTTATTTTTATTTGTTAATTTTGTATCTACACAACTAGATAGCCTGTTCGATTCTGTTCAATTAAACAGCTATTGGCATAATTAAGTATAAGACTTGAATTTCATGAATTCTTAATCGTTATTGTAGGATTCGTTTCATGAACATATGGTTATGATGCTTATTGACTGTTCCAAATCTCATATCTGGAATATCTTCCTTGCTTTCGAGATCTCGTAAACTCGAAGATGCAATTAGAGCCACGGAGGATGCTAAGAACATGAAATGGTAATCTTCTCATGAACTAGTGTGTTTAATTGAAACTAGTGTGTCTAACTAGGTCCCTGGCCTTGCATTGCATGATCTGTTTTCGTTTACTCGTAATCTTCTCATGAACTACAATTCACGTCCCCGATTTTCAGAGTAATTTATTTTTCAAAATGCTATTGAACAAATATCATTAAGAGATGTGAAAGAACCAAATAAAACATTCGGTTTCCCAATATTATGTAAATTACTGAATATGGATATTTAATTTCTTTGTCATAAGTATGGATATAGACTGTTGCATATCATGCATATTTTTGTTTCGGTTACTCCACCTCTGTTTTCTCTTCAATCTTCTATTTTATACATGGTTGCCATACAGTACAAATGTACAATGCAACCAAAGGTGAAATTTATAAGGAAAATGATGAATTTCTCTTTTTAGGATTTTCTAGTGTTTTAAAACTGATTATAGATTAATAGTGTCTGTGTAGCATATTGAGACTTGTTTGATGTAAAATTTAGTTTATGGTATATATGGTATGTTCAGTAGACTTCCCGACAATATTTTCGTGATTGGGTCATATATACAAAAAGACTCCACTAAACATGAGTGCAAAACAATGTGTGTTTTGTATTCTTCTTAATGATTTATGAAACTCTTGGTGGTGAAATTTCTTCAATTATTTTATTTTCATTTTCTTCGTACAGTATATAATACATCAAATAAAGGAACTTAAATGGAAAACAAATTAATGGACGTGGAAGTTTTTATGAATTCAATGCAGGTGTAGATAATGAAGTTTTTTATATTTTTCAACCATACCATATTAGTGTGTAACAATTTAAAACTTGGATCAGGACAAACAACAACTAGACAATTTGGAATACTATCTTATTAGAGATAGCAGACTCTTAAAAGCCTGAACACGTTTATGTATTTCAACATTTTCTCTGGCCTTTAGGAGTTCGCTATCTCTAATCAGCTAGCTTTTCAACTTGTCCAATTGTTTTTTGGCCTTTAGAAAGAATTCATTACCTGAATTGACGGTCCATCCATTCCTTCTTTTCCACTAAGTTCTTTTACGGGACGTAAATAGAAAGTGAGTATCATATAATTGTGTACATTTCATCATTAAAGATACAAAAATCATTTAAGAAGAATAACAAAACATATTATTTTATACTTTCTGTTTATGTTTAGTACAGTCGTTTTGTGTATATGACCCAATCACGAAAACGTTTTCGAAGTCGATTGAAAATACTATTTATTACAGTAAATTAAATTCTTTTTCTCTATCTCAGCTTCATTTACTTCTTCAGAGGTCAGTAGCATAAAATTTACTTTACAATCAACTTTGCAAGTTGTACTTGTATCACACTTGATAATATTTTTGTCAGCAGAATGCAGATTCCCAAAAATATTGACCTGTAAAATGGCTCCTAGAATCCTCTTCATTGACCAGGTAGTTTTCCTCTTATTTAGAGTCTAACTAATATTTTTGTATCTTTTCATGGTGAAATTTTGTAATTATGTAATATTCTAATATAATTTATTAATGAATTTTTCTTTTATCTATTTTCTCATAGAGGAACTTAAATTGAAGAGAAAACCCAAGTAGTATTGTTAAATGTTTTTTCAGAAAATATTAACATTGAAATGATAGATGGGTCGTGCAAAAATTTTAGATAATAAATTTTTTTCTGTGTTTTTGCAATATTAGTGTAACAATTTAAAGATATTTATAATGGGTAAAGTCAAATGAGAATTTTATTACACTTTTTGATGGTTAGTCGTTAATTTCATCTATTGTCTTTCCTATGTTGTTTATTTAAACAACAAATGAAAAGTAATAGGTGAAATTATCAACAAATTACATAACTAGTGGTAAAAACTCATTTCATTTGGTTTTACTCAAGATTTTATTTGCTAATATTGCAGAAAAACGGACAAAAAAATTAATTATTTAAAATTTTACACGGCTCATCATCATTTCAATTTTAATGCTTGCTGAAAAAACATCTAATAATGTATGCATTGGGTCAATAAGATGTTTCATGTCCATTTTTTCTCTTCCATTTAAGTTCTCATGCGAGTTAATATGTATGTATATTTATATGTATAGATTATATGTAGAAGATTAGTATAACATAATTGAGGATACTTCACCATGCGAAATACAGAAATCATCTCGAAGAATAAAAAACAAATCGTTTTGTACCTTCTGTTTAGTAAAGTTGTTTTGTATATGTGACCCAATCACATAAACGTTGTCGGGAAGTCTTTTGACCATAATCTTTATTCCAAAAAAACTTCCAAAGTTTTTCATCAGGCAAATCTCAGTATTTTTCACACTCCACATTTAAACAAACTTCATTGACTAAAATAAGACCTTACACCAAGTTCATTTGTAGTACATTATTGTACAAGACAATGCTTTTCTCAATTGGCTTCATATCACATGCGTTTCGAGTTAGCTATTGGCATAATTAATATAAGACTTGATTTTCATGAATTCAAAATTCGAGTTGGCTCATCATTGATACGAGACATGAGTTTCATGAATTCGTAATTCGAGTTGGCTCATCATTGATACGAGACTTGAGTTTCATGAATTCGTAATTCGAGTTGGCTCATCATTGATATGAGACTTGAGTTTCATGAATTTGTAATTCGAGATGCCAAATCTTATATCTGGAATATCTTCCTTGCTTTCGATATGCTTGCGATGATTCAATTAGGCCGGCCACGGAGGATGCTACGAATATGATAAGGTATGAACTAGTAGTTACTAGTCATGATCTTTTTGCTTGAATTTTCCATTTGAATTTTCCATGTTGTTCTCTTGATCTTTCTTGTAGTTATGACGATGCCTCTCAAATGATTATAGATGGTTTCTGTTTATGCATTTATTCTACTCAATTTTATGAAAAATATATACTCTAAAACCAAATCTAAGTTCTAACCATTTATTCTACTCAATTTTATGCCAAATATATACTACGATTATAGACTCCTTATATGGATGGATTTGGTATGAGCTCCCCTTGTGTATCTCTTTTTTACAATAAGCAAATTTTCGAAGAACAATTTTGACATATATCACCAAGAGAACGTGAATGTATTATTTTGAGTATTATAATTAGGAAACTAAACTGGAAATATGGCTTAAAACTTTATTCCTAAACAGATTCGTGCAATAATTAAATTTGTCGAATACGTTATTTATTTATTCGTTTTCTTCCCAATCTGCAAAAGATTACAATCCTTCATTAAGTGTCTTTTATTTCAAGGTCTATTATGAGTGTTGCATGATTTATAGGTTCTTCTAGAATTAGTCTACGAAAACGAATGGACGGGTGAAAAAATCTGTAGCAACAACAAACATTTATTGGTTTATGATGGAGAACTGAAAAATAATGATGAATTTCTCTTTTCAGGGTGTTTCAAATCTGAGTCTCTGTATCTGGAACCTACATAACTCCCCCAAGGTACGCATTTTCATTTGGAAATTAGCTCGGGGAGTCTTGCATGATTATAGATGGTTTTTGCATGCGAGTGGGCTATTCCTTCTCTGCATTATTTCAATGAAATCAAGCTGATAGTTGATGCATGTTTCAATGAAATTTTGGGTCGTTACAGCGTGATTGACAGGAACGGGCACGTTATAGCAGCTGGATGTTATTGGGTGCTGAAATTCAGGCAGTTACCTTGGGACTCCGATTCTTTGCTTTGCTACAACTGGGTTTGGTTCGGGTTTACTCTGATTCGAATGAGACGGTTGCAGCAGCTCGGCAAAGTTCCTTTCTACTCCCCTCTTTGGGTTAGGGTTGCAGCTCGGGTTTTAAGCGTTTAACATGTACACCACTTTGTTGCAAGTAGAGTAATATGTAATTCATCTTTTTCATTAAAACACTTTGACATAGTAATATCTTCTCAATACTGTAAAATGGATATAAAATTATTTTAAATAGAATAATAATAATAATAATGAGAAGATAAGAATGAAAATACCATTGTTTCAAATTTAATTATGAGGAGGAATAAACACATTTTCCTTTTTTAAGAGAAATCGTTTTGTTGTGTCATTTCATCCATCTTATATATATTTTTTGTAAAGTTTAATTTATACATAATACATACATAGTGTTCACATACAAGTTACAACGAAGGGTTGTATGGCTCAGCAACATACGCAAAAATTAAATGTGTTCAACGTACCATTACTGTATAAAAAACGAAGTGAGTGAATAAATCGATTTTTTTTAATATTTAATATTTATAATTAATTCTTAAGATTTGGGTGATATTTATTTTTTAGATTTTATTTATCATTATTTGAAATCATAATTTTTTTTTTAAATTAAAATTTGTATATTTAAAATAATATTTCTTTCAACCTATAAGTTTATAAGTTTAGGTCTAAGTTTAGGTCTCAAATTTTGAGACAAAATTTTACGTTGGACTTATTTAGGAATGAGATGTTTATTTATATGGAGAATGAGATGTTTATTTAAAGTATCCTAGATTGACACGTTCCTCCCAGTTTAGCGTCCATCAATTTTCCTTACACAATTTTACAGCTTGACAAGGATGGATAATTAATTTTTATTTTATTTTTTTTTTGCAAAAATCAAAATTTGAATATTAAAATAATATTTCTTTCATCTACCTATAAACTTAGATAATATGATATCTAAGGGTAAAGTGTAGTGATGCGGCCAAAATATGTCGTCTATGAGGAGACGACACGTGGATAGACGATGAGTTATCCTTATTAAATATTTACATTCGTTTTGTGAAATGATTAATACACTCTTGAGCATAGGGAAGAAAATAGGTCCAAGCCCGATCTGCGACCTATATCTCTGGCCCAAATGTCCCTGGCCCAAATACCTCTAGCCCAAGAAGAGGATTACTAAGATTGGGCCTTGGTCAAGGAGGCCCAAGAGGAAATAGAAGAAGTGGTAATTGGAATCAAGTATCTCGGAGGAAGTGGCCAGAGAGGGGACCGAGTCTTAGGGGGCAATTGAGAGATAAGCGGAAGAATTATTCTCCTTTTCGCTCAAAAAAGCAGCTAGGTATAAAAGATAGGTTTGATGACTATTTTGACTATGTTTTTTTCTAAGAAAGCTCATTCTTTACATTTTACACAAGATATACAGAAAATAAGAAGAGAAACCCTACGATTTTTGCAAGAATTTCCCTCGATCCTTAGGGAAATTCCTCCTTAATTCTCTAGAGAAAGCTTCTGACTTGAGCGTCGGAGATTCCACGCCGGAATCCCCTCCGGCGTGTTTTTGCAGGTCTTTCGGGAGCTCAAAGGAGGATCGTTCATAAGAAAGCTTGTGGAAAAGTGACGATTTACGCCCACAACCGCCATAATCCAGACAGGGAGATAAGCTAGGTATCCTCCATCGTTACTTTTTTACGCAACAACTGGCGCCGTCTGTGAGAAATTTTCGAGCTAAGAAGTGAGAAAGTTTCGCATAAAATGGGCGGAGAACAAGATTTGATAAAGCAAACCAAGGAAAAGGGAGATACTACTCCCTCTCCTTTCCCTCCGCCTTCCCCGGGTTTTCCCTCAAACAGGAAACTAGGGAAACAACCCTCAACTACTGTACTGGATGATAACCCTCCTGCACCAGAGGGAAATACGACGGGTACTTCGAGAGCCTCTGGAAGTGGGATCAATAAGGATACACCTCATTCCCACACCCAACCTGAACTCCTTACTATATCTCAGGATCAGTCAAATGCTATGATTGCCCAGGCAGTGGAGAAGATAATTACTTCTCGAGGAATCCCTACCTCTGGCGCTGCTCCACTAGTGAATGAAAATACAAAGCAGAAGAATCTGGAACGCATGATTGATTCCTCTCTGGTTCCCTCTAGAAACGAGGGGGTCCCTCGAGATCAAGAAGACAAAGTCCTTCTCAGGCCGAAAGAAACGTCCCCAACAGAACCCCTAGAAGGAACATGGAAGTAGCCCAGGAAAGGACTTTGGATATGGAGACAGGAGAAAGCACGGATGACACTTACCAAGGGGCGGTCAGTGACCAAATACAAGCCCTCTAGAGAGAAATGAAGGACATGAGGAAACAAATGGCTGATAATGTAAGTAAATCTCCTTATGTTACTGACTATCAGTTTACTTCAAACATCTTGCAAGATGAATTACCTTCCAACTTCAAATCTTTGAACTTTGAATATGATGGTACCGCGGATCCCTACGAACACCTGGTGAGATTTGAAAATGTCGCCCTGTTGCACCGTTATGGAGAGGGTGTCAAGTGCAGGGTCTTCTTAACCACTCTATCCAAAGCAGTACAACAGTGGTTCACACAATTGTGACCTGACACCATTCACTCTTGGCCAGAGTTCAGCGAACTATTCCTACATCAATTCGCTAGTGCCAGGAGGCAGCCCAGAGCCACCCTTGTAGATGTTGTTAATTCTTAAATGTCTTAACATTATCAACAACATCTTAATTTGACCTTCCGAGATTTTTTCTAAGTCTTTTCTGAAATGCTACATTAAATGTTGACCTAAATGTTGTCGCATTTCTGGCAGGATCTAGAAGCTTCTACAAGGATCTGGAACCTGGAAGATTCCAGAACATTGGAGAACATGCTAGAACAGCCTAGATGCATTTGGAACGACCTGGAGCATGCTAGAAGGATCTAGAAAGATCATGGAAGTTGTGGAAGTTGAGTTTCCTAAAAAATAGGACCTCTATGTGGAAGCCTCCAGAATTCGTATCCCACATCTATAAATACCCATTGAAGGCTTCATAATTCAGTGTGCTCTATTCGATCAATATCCTAGACCGAGCGTTCATCCCTGTTAGGAAATTGTGGCCAATAGTTCTACATTTTAGTTCATATGTTGTATACCACCCGTATGACTGTGTGTCTTCTTATCTATTGAGAGTGTAATCATTAGATAGACTAGGCATTTCGACAGTGTATAATTTATACACTTAGTTCGTTTTCTAGACTTGGCACCTGCCTCGTTTATAGTTTCGTTGTGAAAGTTATTGTTGTAACATTTCACACAACATTTGTACTTGAAGATAAGTATTGATTTTACGCCATAAGGCAGACATAGATTTTTATTTATAAAATCTATGTTAAAAGTATTTCCATTGTGTCTCGTTTGTTTTTAGTGTTTCAAGTCTTCCGCTGTGTATCTTAATTTCTGATATTCTGTTAGAGTCAGTGTTGCACTATTTGTCTCAACATTCTGTGCAACATTTATCTACTTATACTTAAACACTTTTATACACACCCCACACACTTTCAGTTGGTATCAGAGCCGATACCTGACGACACTAGGTTAGATCTTTGGTCAAGTGTGTTTTTAGTTTAGTTTAGCAATGGAAACACATCACATATCCACTACACTTAGGCACCCGAACATATTATCCATATTTTAAAGCCTAAGATAGATGAACGTGTTTGGAGGACTGTACTTACAGGTTATGATGTACCATAAGTCAAAACCAACACATCAACACCCCACCAGAAAGAAGGAAAAGTCAAATTTCAACCAAGGTTATCAAAAAGTGAAGGTAAGCCAAGGTATGCTCTTTAATATATAAAATCAGTTCAATGCATGTTCTGAATATGGTCTTTATGAAAATTAATGTGCCAATATTAGACTTAAAAAACTGAATTTTAGTGCTACCTTAAATGATGAATCAGATGATGAATTTGATGAATCAAAAGATATTTAATTCACTTTTTAATACGAAGATTGATTATGATGATTCTTTAGATGATAATCTGGATGATACAGATTCTGATGTTGCACCTGATGTCATAACATTTATGGTAACATCAAAACAGAGTCACCCAGATTTGAACTATTTTAATGGGTTTGTTGATGATGCATGTATAAAGATTGGTGATTCTAAATACCAAAAGTTGTTAGATGATTGTAACTCTCAGAAACTCACTTTTAATTCTTTGAACAAAGAGAATGAGAATCTGAAAGGAACAATTACCAAGCTATATGTCATACATTTCAGAAGAGATTTTTGAAGTTGGTAAACTGAAGGAGAAATTTATCACCTCTACTTTAAGTTTCATAAAATTTTATATGATTGCTTCTGATATATATGTTATAGCTATTTGGTAAATCTGATAATTGTGGTATATGTTATGATGGTGAAACAACTTCTATTTCTAAGAATTTTGAAATTACTGAGAAATTTGTGAAGCCAAATGTTAAAACATTTGCTGTAACATCTGCACAAACAGATTCTCATAAAGTAAAAAAATATTGAAAAGAAGTTTGTCTGTCATTATTGTTCGATAATTAATCATATTTTTCCTTATTGCATGAAAATCTGATGTTACTTGTAATGTTGTTCACACTTCCTTGAAAGCATGTTTACTTGGTCAACGGTACTTTGATAGTGGTTGTTCTAGACATATGACAGGTCGTATTGATTTCTTATCTGATTATGTGACCTTGAATAGTGGTAGTGTTACATATGGTGGAGGTTCTAAAGGAAAAATTGTTGGTAAAGGAACTTTGAATGTTGAAGTTTTTCCTAAGCTTAAAAATGTATTACATGTTGATGGCTTACTTGCAAATCTGATTAGCATTAGTCAACTTTGTGATGATAATTTGCATGTGAAATTTGATAAAGATTCATGTTATGTTCTTAATAAAGATGAAGTTTGTGTCATGACTGGTACTAGGTCAGCTGATAATTGCTATCTTATTGGAACAAATATGTGTAACTTGTCAAAACATGATGAAAATGTTCTATGGCATCAAAGATTGGGTCATGCAAATTACAGAGCAATGAAAAAGCTAATCAAAGCAGATGCAGTAAAAGGAATTCCATAACTTAGGTTTCACAACACCACTGTATGTGGACCATGCCAAAAAGGTAAGCAGGTAAGAATGTCACACAAAATGCTGTCACATTGTACTACACATCGATGCTTTGAATTACTGCACATGGATTTGATGGGTCCTATGGAAACTGAAAGCATTGAAGGAAAGAGGTATTCCTTAGTTGTGGTAGATGATTTTTCTAGATATACCTGGGTAGAGTCTTTGAGAGACAAATCTGAAGCATTTGCTGCATTTAAAATTTTTTATAAGAGGTTCAAAAATGTGTTTAACTTGAAAGTTGGCCGTATTAGAACTGATCATGGTAGGGAATTTGAAAACAGCATGTTTAATGATTTTTGTGATAAAAAGGGTATCTTGCAAGAATATTTATCTCTTAAAACTCCACAACAAAATGGAATTGTTGAAAGAAAGAATAGAACTTTACAAGAAATGGCTAGAGTTATGCTTACATCCAAATGTCTTGCTAAGAAATTTTGGGGAGAAGCATTGAATACAGCATGCCATATTATTAATAGGGTTTTTATTCGTTCTAATACTAATCAAACACCTTATGAGATTTTGAACAACAGAAAACCTAATGTGAAATATTTTCATGTATTTGGTTGTGTGTGTTATATTCTGAATGATAGGGATCAACTTCATAAGTTTGATTCTAAAAGTGATAAAGGTTTCTTTTTAGGCTATTCTAGAAATAGTAAAGCTTATAGAGTTTATAACCTTAGAACTAACACTGTTCAAGAATCTGTTAATGTTGTGTTTGATGATGATAAAGGTCTTACAGATGACAAGGATGGAGAAGATGTATCACAGGTTACTGACACTTTTGAGAATACACTGATGTCTGAAAATGTTGCACCAAATGTTAACACATCTGGGTCAACATCTACAGAACAGTCAACTGTAAATTCACAGAATGATCAGTACATTCCCAAAACGATTCCTTCTTCAAGAATAGGCAAAAGTCATCCTTCTGACCAGATCATAGGCGATGCTACAGTTGGAGTGCAAACAAGAGGAAGAGTAAGATCAAACAAGGTAGATGTGGTAAGAACAATATGCATGTCTTCTATGTGTAATGTTGTAAATGCTGAATGCTATTTATCTGAAATTGAACCTAAGAGTGCTAAAGAAGCCTTAACTGATGAAAACTGGATTAATGCTATGCATGAAGAACTTGGTCAGTTTGAAAGAAATGAAGTATGGACACTTGTTCCTAGACCTAGTCATACTAATGTCATTGGAACAAAGTGGATATTCAAGAATAAAACTGATGAATCTGGTAATATTGTTAGGAACAAGGCTAGGTTAGTAGCACAAGGTTACACCCAAGTTGAAGGAGTTGATTTTGATGAAACTTTTGCACCTGTTGCTAGGATAGAATCTATTAGATTACTGCTAGCTATTGCATGTTTTATTGATATTAAACTTCATCAAATGGATGTAAAGGCTGCATTTCTAAATGGCATATTAAATGAAGAAGCATATGTTGAACAACCTATAGGATTTGAAGATCCACAGTATCCTGATCATGTATATAAACTTAAGAAATCATTATATGACCTTAAACAAGCTCCTAGAGCATGGTATGGTAGGCTTACTGACTTTCTTTTGGAATATGGATTTATTAGAGGAGAGGCAGATAGAACTTTGTTCATTAAGCACACTGAAAATGATATACTAATTGCTCAAATATATGTTGATGACATTGTGTTTGGTTCTACTTGTGATAAAATGTTGAGTAAATTTGTTGAGGCAATGACTGCAACATTTGAAATGAGTATGGTTAGAGACTTGAATTATTTTCTAGGTCTTCAAATCAAACAATGCAGTGATGGTATTTTCTTTTCCCAGAGTAAGTATGCTAAGAACTTGGTTAAAAGATTTGGTCTTGAGAATTCAAAACCAATGAAAACTCCTATGGGATCTTCTTTGAAACTTTGCAAAGACAGTGCTGGAACAGATGTTGATCCAACACTTTACAGATCCATGATAGGTATTTTACTGTATTTAACCTCTAGTAGACCAGATATTATGTACAGTGTGTGTGTTTGTGCTAGGTACCAAGCTAATCCAAAGGAATCTCACCTGAATGCTGTGAAAAGGATTATCAAGTATGTTGCAGGTACAAGTGACCTTGGAATCTGGTATACTAAGGACACCAACAACATTTTGATTGGCTACAGTGATGCTGATTGGGCTGGAGATATAGATGATAGAAAGAGTACGAGTGGAGGATGTTTCTACATGGGAAACAATCTTGTTTCATGGCACAGCAAGAAGCAGAATTGTGTTTCACAATCTACTGCAGAATCTGAGTATATAGCTGCTGGAAGCTGCTGTACACAACTCTTGTGGCTGAGCAAGATGTTCCATGACTATGGTATTGAGAATGGTATACTTACAATTTTTTGTGATAATACTAGTGCTATTAACATTTCTAAGAATCCTGTACAACACTCACTCACAAAGCACATTAGCATAAGACATCACTTTATGAGAGATTTAGTAGAGAAGAACATTGTGAAGTTGGAGTATATACCTACTGAAAAACAAAATGCTGACATTTTTACTAAGGCATTAGACCATGAGAGATTCTCAATCTTGAGGAAATCTCTTGGGATGAGCACTATCTGAAAAATTCGGATGGATGTTGTCACAAATGCGTCAGCATTTGGGACAACATCATGGGTTGTAAAATTTTATAAGTTGAATTTATTTCTTACTTAGTTAAATAATTCCTTTGTAAAATATCTACGAATCTAAGAACCTTGTAGTGCAAAAATAAACATGTCTTACAGCTCTCAAATGCATAAAAATGAGAATGTTATTAGCATACTAAAAGATGTACCAAATCACTGAGTAACTATGGAGCACGGAGTTCACTACTACGATGCCTTCTTTTCAAAAGGTGATCCTTTGGTAAAAACATCAATATATTTGTAATCCATTAAGTAAGTATGGGGCACGGAGTTCGCTACTACGATGTACTCTACAGGAACAATGGATCAATACAAATTAGATGCTATAACACAAAAAGAAAAAATTATGGTGCAACACAAATGAAGCAAATTCATGTAAAAACCGTGTTGAGGTGTTTGTAACAGTTTTGAGCACAACATTGCCTGATTCGAATTTATTTTTATTAGTAGTAATTATTTAATTATTTATTGAGATTTATTTATTTAAATTATATTACTAACCCACGTTTTTTATTTTTCAGATTATGCTTGGACTTAGTCTTTATTCTAGAAATTTCTTAATTATTTAATTAATTAATAAAATGGATTTTTCCCACTAATTAAACCATGATCAAGGTTGTGGCTAAAAATGTGGAGCACTATCACATTATTTCTGGAATTAATCAAGTTAACCTCCAACTAAACACATTCTCCCTATAAAACTCAATTAAGTGTGATTTATGTTGCTAATTTGCTGATTGTCGAGCTCTGTTAAGTACACTTCTTGCAGAAATTGTGTTTGGCCGTGTATTTCCCAAAATTGTTGTATACACTCTCCCACCTCATGCCTCGAAATTCAAACAGTCCCTTTAATGGCTGGAAACCAACCTCAATCTCAGTCTCAATCACACTCTGTTTCTGAAACTTCCAAACAAACTGCCCAAAACTCTCTTGAAATTCTTGCTTCAATGGCTTCGCAACAATCCAACTCCTCAAATGCCGACTCCAATGTCTCTGCAACCCCATCAACAACCGCTCCTGTTCCAACAACTACCCAAATCCCACAAGATTCGACCGTTGAACAGTTTACAAAAGCTGTCGAAGAAGTGTCTGCAACTCTTCGAACTACCGGGCATCTACCCGTGATACAATTCGGAGATATCACTGTGGATATCTCAAGTTATTTGGCCGATCAAACTGCTCAAATGACTGTTGCAACAAAAAGCCCTAATCCTACTGTTCCAGTTTCAACGGAGGAACATGTCGAAACCGGTGTTGAAGGAGAAGCTGCTGCTGCATCCGATTCTGAGGATGAAGAAATGGAGGACGCCCAAGCTTCTGATTCTGGTACAAACTCATCTCTTTCACTTTCTGAAGAGTCTGCTCCTATTCCTTTCAAGAAAAATGCACAGAAAGGAAAAAGACAGAGAAGCCCTGTACAAAGAAGAAGATCGTACCGTGTATTCACTCGTGTGGATTACTCTGAATCCATGAGGAAGAAGAAGAAAGCTGGAGCTGATGCTGGTGAACCCATTCAAGTGTTCACTGATTCTGATGAAGAAACCGAAGTTGTCACTGTTGCTGCAAAGAAGCCAAAGACTGTTGCTGAGAAACCAAATAAAGCTGTTGTTGAACGAAGGAAGAAAGCTGCTACTGATCCCAAAGGCAAAGGGAAGGCCAAGATGATCCCTGAAGAAGAACCTGCTGAATCAGACTCTGATTCTGATTTCAATGTTTGCCTAAGAGACATGCAAGAATCTCTTAAGAAGAATGCTGAGTCATTTGCTGCTGCAAAAGAGTCCACACCAGAACCTGATGATGGTGGAAATGGGGACAACTCATCTTCTGAGGCAAAGAGCTCATCTGTTGAAGCAAAAAGCTCATCCAAAAGCTCCTCTGCACATGATGGAGACACTGATCCTGATGAGGAACTACCTTCTGAGGAAGAAAGTGAAGGTATCTCTGATCACTCTAGTTATGTTGAGAAAAGGTTAGAAATTTACTCTAAGAGGAAGCTGTTGATTGAGAAAAGAATTAATGTGCCTGATTTTGATAGTAAGGGGATGATTAAGTTTTTAGAGGATAGAAATTTGTTGAATGCTGTTACATTTGGTGAAGCTTTTCTTACAAACTGGTCTTATGAATTCTATGCCTGTATGAAGAAAAGTTATGGAAAAAGAAGTTCTAGGTCTTATGGTACTGTTAATTTTAGGGGGAGGGATGTGTCATTCACTCCAGAACTTATTAATGAGTTCTTGCACACTCCTAATGTTGATGAGGATGATGATCCAGATATGGATGTTGTGATTACTGCAATCACAGGGGGTAGAAAGACTAAGTGGACTAGGAAGATGCTAGCTAGACACTTAACCTCCTTACATTCTGTTTTGTATAAGCTGATCATATACAATTGGATTCCCACTACCAACACCACTAAGATTACAAGAGACCAAGCCATTCTTATGTATAGGATTTCTATACTTAAGAAGTTCAATCTGGGACATACCATCTTTCACCATATGAGAAAATTTACTGGAAAAACTACTAGGAAAGGAAATCTGCCCTATCCAGTCTTGATTTCAAATTATCTGAAGCACCATGGCTTCACTGCTAAGAAGACTGATGTTTTGAGGGGGAGAGTGCCACTATTTGCTATTGCTCCTGCCTTATTGATTGGGGACAGAATCATTGATCTGCCCATAGTTGCTCCTGGTACTGATAGTCCACAGAGATCTTCCAGACCCTCTACTTCTGCTCAACCAGGCCCTTCCAGAACACATCAGAGAAATGCACCCCCAAATGTTGAAAACATTTGTGTCAACATTTCTGGTAATGTGTATCTTTCACAGGAATTCATCAAACTCCAACTCCAACACTTGCAGGAAACAATAGATGAACTCCAGTTCCTGAAGGACAGGTGGACCAACCTCCTTTCACCTACAACAGGGGGAGTACCACCACCATCCAACTCCAACTCCAATGTGGTCATTGAGGAGATAAATGAAGATGGAGTTCCAGCTGCTGCTGATGCTGGTGCTGTACCTGATGCTGGAGGAGATGCTGCTGTTACTGATGTAGTTGCACACCTTGCATCTACTTACTTTGTTGATGAAGGAGATGATGATGATGCTGCTGAAATGGACACCTTGTATGGTGATCTACCTGGAGAAAGCTGCTAGACAGGGGGAGATCTGAAATCCACAATGGCTATGGTGCAGGAAGATGATGCTGCAGCTGTTACCACAGCAATATAAGCCATTTATTCAGTTCTACCTTTGTAATTAATGTTTAAGTTTGAATTCTGAATTTCTGATACACTTGTTGTTTTTTTTCTAGATGATAGGATGTTTATTACTGCAACTTGCTTAATGGTTCCACTTGATATTTGTTTACTGCCTTGCTTAATTTGTTTGCAGATTATCATGTGTCTAATATTGCAGGTTGTGTATAGTATTAGTGTCTATTTTTTTTCTTTTTACATTATGTTTTGCTCTGTTTTTTTTTTTTTTTTTGTTAGTGTCATACTTAGATTCTAAGTGAATTTCTTCCAGTTCAACTTATGATTTTAGTATAGTTACTTATGTTGTGAGTAAGTGTATAGTTTATGCTTATTCTATTTTGGATAAAATTATTTTGATCCTTTGGCACGGATCATTATAAGGTTATCCTTGATCTTCAGTTGATTTGATCCAACGATTACAACAGGTATTGTCTTGACTAGTGCTTAGCAATGATGTCAACCTCAACTAAGTACATAAAACTGAGTATGTATAGAAATATATGTGCATCAGGTGTGTTGTAGTCGAAAGGTCAAATTGGGGGAGACTGTAGATGTTGTTAATTCTTAAATGTCTTAACATTATCAACAATATCTTAATTTGACCTTCCGAGATTTTTTCTAAGTCTTTTCTGAAATGCTACATTAAATGTTGACCTAAATGTTGTCGCATTTCTGGCAGGATCTAGAAGCTTCTACAAGGATCTGGAACCTGGAAGATTCCAGAACATTGGAGAACATGCTAGAACAGCCTAGATGCATTTGGAACGACCTGGAGCATGCTAGAAGGATCTAGAAAGATCATGGAAGTTGTGGAAGTTGAGTTTCCTAAAAAATAGGACCTCAATGTGGAAGCCTCTAGAATTCGTATCCCACATCTATAAATACCCATTGAAGGCTTCATAATTCAGTGTGCTCTATTCGATCAATATCCTAGACCGAGCGTTCATCCCTGTTAGGAAATTGTGGCCAATAGTTCTACATTTTAGTTCATACGTTGTATACCACCCGTATGACTGTGTGTCTTCTTATCTATTGAGAGTGTAATCATTAGATAGACTAGGCATTTCGACAGTGTATAATTTATACACTTAGTTCGTTTTCTAGACTTGGCACCTGCCTCGTTTATAGTTTCGTTGTGAAAGTTATTGTTGTAACATTTCACACAACATTTGTACTTGAAGATAAGTATTGATTTTACGCCATAAGGCAGACATAGATTTTTATTTATAAAATCTATGTTAAAAGTATTTCCATTGTGTCTCGTTTGTTTTTAGTGTTTCAAGTCTTCCGTTGTGTATCTTAATTTCTAATATTCTGTTAGAGTCAGTGTTGCACTATTTGTCTCAACATTCTGTGCAACATTTATCTACTTATACTTAAACACTTTTATACACACCCCACACACTTTCAGTTGGTATCAGAGCCGATACCTGACGACACTAGGTTAGATCTTTGGTCAAGTGTGTTTTTAGTTTAGTTTAGCAATGGAAACACATCACATATCCACTGCACTTAGGCACCCGAACATATTATCCATATTTTAAAGCCTAAGATAGATGAACGTGTTTGGAGGACTGTACTTACAGGTTATGATGTACCATAAGTCAAAACCAACACATCAACACCCCACCAGAAAGAAGGAAAAGTCAAATTTCAACCAAGGTTATCAAAAAGTGAAGGTAAGCCAAGGTATGCTCTTTAATATATAAAATCAGTTCAATGCATGTTCTGAATATGGTCTTTATGAAAATTAATGTGCCAATATTAGACTTAAAAAACTGAATTTTAGTGCTACCTTAAATGATGAATCAGATGATGAATTTGATGAATCAAAAGATATTTAATTCACTTTTTAATACGAAGATTGATTATGATGATTCTTTAGATGATAATCTGGATGATACAGATTCTGATGTTGCACCTGATGTCATAACATTTATGGTAACATCAAAACAGAGTCACCCAGATTTGAACTATTTTAATGGGTTTGTTGATGATGCAGGTATAAAGATTGGTGATTCTAAATACCAAAAGTTGTTAGATGATTGTAACTCTCAGAAACTCACTTTTAATTTTTTGAACAAAGAGAATGAGAATCTGAAAGGAACAATTACCAAGCTATATGTCATACATTTCAGAAGAGATTTTTGAAGTTGGTAAACTGAAGGAGAAATTTATCACCTCTACTTTAAGTTTCATAAAATTTTATATGATTGCTTCTGATATATATGTTATAGCTATTTGGTAAATCTGATAATTGTGGTATATGTTATGATGGTGAAACAACTTCTATTTCTAAGAATTTTGAAATTACTGAGAAATTTGTGAAGCCAAATGTTAAAACATTTGCTGTAACATCTGCACAAACAGATTCTCATAAAGTAAAAAAATATTGAAAAGAAGTTTGTCTGTCATTATTGTTCGATAATTAATCATATTTTTCCTTACTGCATGAAAATCTGATGTTACTTGTAATGTTGTTCACACTTCCTTGAAAGCATGTTTACTTGGTCAACGGTACTTTGATAGTGGTTGTTCTAGACATATGACAGGTCGTATTGATTTCTTATCTGATTATGTGACCTTGAATAGTGGTAGTGTTACATATGGTGGAGGTTCTAAAGGAAAAATTGTTGGTAAAGGAACTTTGAATGTTGAAGTTTTTCCTAAGCTTAAAAATGTATTATATGTTGATGGCTTACTTGCAAATCTGATTAGCATTAGTCAACTTTGTGATGATAATTTGCATGTGAAATTTGATAAAGATTCATGTTATGTTCTTAATAAAGATGAAGTTTGTGTCATGATTGGTACTAGGTCAGCTGATAATTGCTATCTTATTGGAACAAATATGTGTAACTTGTCAAAACATGATGAAAATGTTCTATGGCATCAAAGATTGGGTCATGCAAATTACAGAGAAATGAAAAAGCTAATCAAAGCAGATGCAGTAAAAGGAATTCCAGAACTTAGGTTTCACAACACCACTGTATGTGGACCATGCCAAAAAGGTAAGCAGGTAAGAATGTCACACAAAATGCTGTCACATTGTACTACACATCGATGCTTTGAATTACTGCCCATGGATTTGATGGGTCCTATGAAAACTGAAAGCATTGGAGGAAAGAGGTATTCCTTAGTTGTGGTAGATGATTTTTCTAAATATACCTGGGTAGAGTCTTTGAGAGACAAATCTGAAGCATTTGCTGCATTTAAAATTTTTTATAAGAGGTTCAAAAATGTGTTTAACTTGAAAGTTGGCCGTATTAGAACTGATCATGGTAGGAAATTTGAAAACAGCATGTTTAATGATTTTTGTGATAAAAAGGGTATCTTGCAAGAATATTCATCTCTTAAAACTCCACAACAAAATGGAATTGTTGAAAGAAAGAATAGAACTTTATAGAAGTTCGAGGAGGACTGGAAACATAAAGGAAGAAGAAGCAACACGCTCGGGTCCTAGGGATAGGTTCGAGAAATATACCCCTCTAAAATAGAGCCAGCGGAAGTCTAAGAAGTAGCGGGAGATCACCCTAACATGAAATTCCCCTACTCCAGAAAAGAGGTCCCCAGAATCCTAAATCTGATAAGTTCTGCCGGTTCCATAATGATTACGGTCACAATACAAATCAGTGCTGGCACTTATAGGATGAGATAGGAAGGATGATCCAAGCAGGTCATCTTAAAGAATTCACATTCAGGGACAGGCAGGGCCCTCGGGGGCAAAAGAGAAAGGATCTGGAGGGGAAGTCAGATGAGAACAAGAGGAACACATAAATGACCTGCAAGAGATATTTCAAGTAATCAGGAGTAATGACATTAAGTTGAATCCAGCTAAATGCTCCTTTGGAGTGGGGTCAGAAAAGTTCTTAGGATACATGGTGACCCAGAGGGGAATACAAGTTAACCCTGCGAAAGTGAAAGTCGTACTTGACATGTAACCCCCTCGAAACTTGAAAGAGCTACAGACCTTGAATGGTAGAATAGCAGCCCTGAGCAGATTCATAGCAAGATCGGCAGAGAAAAGTCATCACTTCTTCAGGACACTAAGGAAAGGGTCGAAATTTGACTAGTATGAGCACTGCCAAAGAGCCTTCGGGGAACTTAAGCTCCATCTGGAACAACTCCCAAAATTGACAAAACCCTCTCAGGGAGATATCCTACTCCTATATCTCTCAGTAGGGGAGCATTCCTTAAGTACAGCTTTGGTGAAGGAAGAGGGCTCCACACAACAGCCCATATATTATGTGAGTAAGGTAATTCAAGGAGCAAAAACCAGATACTCTGAGGTGGAAAAGGTTGCCCTAGTGATGGTGCTAGGGAGAGCAGATTTGTCAAGAAGGATGGTCAAATGGGTCGTTGAATTGCAGGAATATGATATTGATTATGAACCCAGGAGGGCTATTAAGGCCCAAGCCCTGACAAACCTTATTCAAGAATCCACTAGAGCAGAGGAGATGGAAGGCTGGAAGGTGTATGTTGATGGCTCCGCATCAGCGCTTGGGTGTGGGGCAGGGATAATATTGATAGACCCTGAAGGTCAGGAGATACAATTTGCCGTTAAATTTCAATTTTCGACCTCTAACAACGGAGCAGAGTATGAGGCCCTGATCAGAGGAGCAGACATGGCAGCGGAACTGGGAGCGCAAAAGATTACTCTATATTCGAATTCACAATTGGTGGTGCAGCAGGTAATAGGGGAATACCTCGCCAAAGATGAAAAGATGATTGCGTATTTAGAGCAAGTGAGGAACTTGAAGAATAAATTTCATGCTTTCAAAGTAGTACAAATACCAAGAGAGGAAAAACACTTGTGATTCTGATATTGAAAAAACTTCAATCATCGAGAGAATTGCGCGAACAAATGAATTTCACTTCACAAAAAGGAGGGGGGAATGAATGCTCTCAACCGATGCATACTTGACAACTTAAGGGAGGTATCTCTGCACTTTTTATGTGAATCGAAATTGAAATATCGCTTGAAAGACATTTTTTGTTGATGATCTAGTGTTAAGTATTTCTGAAAAATCAGTTTGTATAAGAAGCATAAATTTAGCATGAGAACATGTGTTTAATCTGATAAAAAATGACTGTGTTAATATTTGCATCAACAGTCATTTCTTGACTATTGTGTTGAAAGGGTAAGTAAAATATATATTAAGACTTGCAGTAGTGCTCACCTCTTAGCTATTATGATGTGAAAAATGTGATATATGAGGTAGCATGAGTTTTGGTTGGCTAATTGATTCATACTAATCTGATATTTGAATGAGACTCGTCGATATGATGAATTTGAGTGAGAAGAATAATTTATCTATGATATATAGGATCGAGATAAACTATTATATGCTATGATTTGCATAATTGAATACTCCTTAACTACGATGTTGTGGAGAAGGATTTAAATTTACTTAGTTTAGCGTGGATAATAATCGTTTCAATCAATGTGTTGCAAAAATATGAGATGTATTGTATATGTGGAAATATTCGCATGAGAATACACCTTTTATTGAATGAGCACTAGAATATTGACAAAGCTGGTACCAAATCTTGGTACAAATTGTTATTTAACATTTTTTGTTGTGAGAAATTTCGAGAAGGTCCAGCCTAGAAACCTTTAAGAACCCTGGGAGTGCTGAAAACACAAGAAGTTTCGGAGGAGTATTCAAGGCCCCGAGGGCTGACGGAGACCTAAGGATCCAGGTCCGTGAGGGCTAGCTGAGATACGATGAGTACATTGGTACCACTGGTTAGTACACGTGTTTGATATAACCTAAAATATTAGATCTTTTGTATTAATTTGATATTACCATGAGCATGTCTTTAAGAGATTGACGTTTATGATTCGAGGCTACTTTTTTCCATTGAATTAAGCATAGTCCCCTTGAGCTTACATGATTGATTTATGTAGATATTTTTAGAAATGATATTGGAATCGAGAATTATTTAAAATCTTAGAAGCATGAGTAGGTAATTCATATGTCAAGTTCTGTGACTACTTAATGTGGGAGAATTGGTGGTGACTATGATTCTGGAAACGAAGGCTAACATAGCTATTTTCAAATTGCGTATTATTGACATGTTTCTATACTTTAGATATGATTTCAGATTATAGATTGAGCCTATTCAGGTCCCTGAGATCAAAAAATGAAAAATGTTATTTCTTACCTTTTTATCTTTAAATAATGATATATTTTGAGTTATGTCCTCGTTTAGGACCTTGAAACTTGCGTGTACTAGAAATACTCATTTATAATGAAACGTGGAGAATTGAATATTCATTGTAATTTTCATTTGAAGAGACTATTTGAGAGAGCATGATCCACTTTATTTTTTATTTTTAGAGTGGGAGTTGATTTGTTTTGTTTGTTCGATGCTATGAAGTTTTATATCCGAAAAGATAATGAATTTTTAATATTGCATGAGATGATTCTTTTAGAGTAATGAAACATGATTTGAGCATTTTGAGGTACTTAAAGGCATGTATCCCTAAGTAACCGAAATGATAAGGCCGAGCGTTTTGAGGTATTTTAGGGCCAGCAGCCCTAAATGAGTGAAATAATAAGCCTGAAAACTAGAGTTGATAAACAATGATCCCATGAGGAGGAGTTGGAGATTCTAGAGGTGCTTGAGTAGCCCGAGGGAGCAGGATTACAAAAGAGAATAAAGATTGAGTTCAGGGGAGCCTTGGAGGACCCCCAAATTGTTATGAGATTTGAGATCCTAAAGAAAGAAGTCAAACAACGCTGAGAGGCTGGAGGTTCATATTGAGGTAACAAGTTAGTTCATATTACTTGAGGTTTTTATGTTCCGATAGCCAGGAAATTGATGGTTAAGATACTAAGACGAAGATGGAGATTATCCGACTGGCTATGAAACAAACTTCATCATGTTGAGGACTTGAGATCAGATTACCCCCTCCGAGATGCGGCTATGAAGTCAACTTAGTATATCTGAGGGGCAATACCCCTGAACGACCAAGTTCAAAGACCATATCCCTGGAGGAATGAAGATGATGTCCCTGAGAAAGGGGTAGAATAAACCTGCAAATACTTTGATTCGAGAGTTGGAGACACCCTAAGGCCACGAGGCCAAGTGGAGCCTGAGAAATCGAGTAGGTTCTGATGAACCTCACTCTGAGAAAATTGCGTAGGTTCCAATGAACCTCACCCTGAGAAATTGAGTAGGTTCCGATGAACCTCACTCTGAGAAAATTGCGTAGGTTCCGATGAACCTCACCCTGAGAAATTGAGTAGGTTCTGATGAACCTCACTCTTAGAAAATTGCGTAGGTTCCGATGAACCTCCCCCAAAGAAATTGAGTAGGTTCTGATGAACCTCACTCTGAGAAAATTGCGTAGGTTCCGATGAACCTCACCCGGAGAAATTGAGTAGGTTATGATGAACCTCACTCTTAGAAAATTGCGTAGGTTTCGATAAACCTCACCCTGAGAAATTGAGTAGGTTATGATGAACCTCACTCTTAGAAAATTGTGTAGGTTCCGATGAACCTCACCCTAAGAAATTGAGTAGGTTCTGATGAACCTCACTCTGAGAAAATTGTGTAGGTTCCGATGAACCTCACCCTAAAAAATTGAGTAGGTTCTGGTGAATCTCACTCTAAGAAAATTGTGTAGGTTCCGATGAACCTCACCCTGAGAAATTGAGTAGGTTCTAGTGAACCTCACTCTGAAAAACTGCGTAGGTACTGATGAACCTCACCCTGAGAAATTGAATAGCTTCTGGTGAACCTCACTCTGAGAAAATTGCGTAGGTTCCGATGAACCTCACCCTGAGAAATTGAGTAGGTTCTGGTGAACCTCACTCTGAAAAATTGTGTAGGTACTGATGAACCTCCCCCTGAGAAATTGAATATCTTCCGATGAACCTCACCCTGAGAAATTAAGTAGGTTATGATGAACCTCACTCTGAGAAAATTGCGTAGGTTCCGATTAACCTCACCCTGAGAAATTGAGTAGGTTCTGGTGAACCTCACTCTAAGAAAATTGCGTAGGTTCCGATGAACCTCAGCCTGAGAAATTGAGTAGGTTCTAGTGAACCTCACTCTGAAAAATTGTGTAGGTACTGATGAACCTCACCCTGAGAAATTGAATAGCTTATGATGAACCTCACTCTAAGGGAAATGCTTAGAGACGGTATTTGGAGCTCTATGATCCAACATATTCCCAGAATGATTAAAGAAAAAGCTCTACCCATTATATCCTTAGAGGCTTGGGGGGAATAGATGACGTCCAGAGTTATAAGAGGTTTTCAAAACCAAACCAAAGACATATTGAGGCTAACTCATCTTACTTCTTTCTACTCTCATAAGTTTGAAACACTTTACGAGATTAGGGGGGAGTAGTTGATGCGGCCAAAATATGTCGTCCTATCAGGAGACGACACTTGGATAGACAATTAGTTATCCTTATTAAATATTTACATTCGTTTTGTGAAATTATTAAAATAGGTCCAAGCCCGATCTGCGGCTTATATCTCTGGCCCAAATGTCCCTGGCCCAAGTATCCTTGGCCCAAATACCTCTAGCCCAAGAAGAGGATTACTAAGATTGGGTCTTGGTCAAGGAGGCCCAAGAGGAAATAGAAGAAGTGGTAATTGGTATCAAGTATTTCGGAGGAAGTGGCCAGAGAGGGGACCGAGTCTTAGGGGGCAGTTGAGAGATAAGCGGAAGAATTATTCTCCTTTTCTCCCAGAAAAGCGGCCAGGTATAAAAGAGAGGTTTGATGACTATTTTGACTACGTTTTTTTAGCTCATTCTTTACATTTTACACAAGATATACAGAAAATAAGAAGAGAAACCCTACGATTTTTGCGAGATTTTCCCTCGATCCTAGGGAAATTCCTCCTTAATTCTCCAGAAAAAACTTCTGACTTGAGCGTCGGAGATTCCACGGCGGAATCCCCTCCGGGCGTGTTTTTGCAGGTCTTTCGGAAGCTCAAAGGAGGATCGTTCGTAAGAAAGCTTGCGGAAAAGTGACGATTTACGCCCACAACCGTCATAATCCGGACAGGGAGATAAGGTATCCTCCATGGTTACTTTTTTACGCAACATGTAGAAATAAAAATTTACATGATATTTATCAAAATAAAAATTACGATAAACTTACGTATGCTTTACTTATCTATTTTGTTAATTTTTAAAAAAGAAGCATAATTTTATATTGAGATAGACCATTATATATTTTAAATTAAATTGTTTAATATTAAAATAAAATTATGGTGTATATTAAAATTAATTTAAGGGAAAATATCACTTGACCACCAAAGTTTACAAAACCTGTATATAGGTTAATTAGTTTTGTTTTATTTGTATTTTATCAAATTTAAATAATGATTGGAGATACAAACTTATTTTAAATAGTTATTTATTTGTATTTTTTATTTATTTATAGTAATTTGAGCATGATCATCTACTAACATACATTTGTGGTTAAGATTAATGGTAAAGAATATTTTATAAACTTTTTTCTTTTTTTTTCTATTATGACTTGACTAATAGATCAAATTAATAGAAATAAGGTTTAAAATTCACTCAATAATAATTTTAATTTAAAAGTGATGTTTCTTAATGGTATTTCTCTTTAACAAATCAACCAGTGTGTAAGTTGCAAATTATATCCCAATACGATAAAAATGAATTAGAATATCAACTTTTTTTTAATAATAATAATAATATACCTATAGATAGTAAATACAAGGACATAGAACATAGACAACTCTGTGCTGTGATATAAATCATAAAATGAAAAAAAAAATTAAAATAACAAATAAATTTGTTAACGAAATATAGAAACAAACATTCACAGCATTGCAAAAATAAAAATCTATGCAATATATTTTAAATTACACCTGCCTTTTTTTTTAAGCCTCAATATTTGGTCTAAAAATCAATTAATCTGAAAAATCGAACTCACCGTTCACTAATAGAAGATCCTTTAAAGTCATAATTAAATTCGGTAAGGATTAAACCTTTAGAAATTATTTACACCTTTAAAATTATGAACATGTAATATAAAGAGGATCGAGTACACTCCTAAGTCTGTTACCAAAATCCTTAGGGTAACCTGCCTCTTTGTATTACATGTGTCCTAAAACACATACTTGTCAATATAGTAATATATAATTGTTCGTATAATAACATAAATCTGAAAGCATGTATTGCATTTTATTTGTCTATGAACAATTTTTTTTAGAAGATCCAAAAAAAAAATTGTGAATTTTATGTCACTTCTTTAAATGTGTTATTATTACACGTGCATATGTCCTATAATCCATACATTTATTGCAGAAAACGACCTAAGTAGCCACTAGTCAATTGAATTCTAAGAAAAAAAAATTAAGGAAAGTTTACAAATCATAACGAAATAAGATAAAACTTCACGAGTAAGAACTTGATCTTCAAATCACCGCGCGGATCACCAGGTATCGCTGTCCCCTCCAATCGTGTGAAGAGAAAAAATGAGTGTTCCTTTTACCTTAAAAAGGTTCAGGTCTCCAACCTTTAACCCGAGACAACCCCACACTACTAAGGTGTTCTCATGTCAAAAATAGAAGACAAATAAATAGATAAAGTTTCATCAAGTACCAAACTCAAAAGCCAGATCCCAAGGACTCTCGAGTCTATCACAGAAGAGTCCCACCTCCAAGTCCAAACCATCAAACTCACCTAAAAAAAAAACCACAACAGGAAAGGGAAGAGTCGAGCATAAACAGGAGACTAAAAAGAACTAAAACAACCTACAAAGCAGTAAAAAAAGGTAAGAAAATAAGAACATATGGCTAATACTCAATACGGGGCGGATCCGACCTGACCCAAAGCTCGCGGGGTGTGGTGGGTACCCGCGGGTTGGGTCAATATTGTCATCTCTACTTCTGATCTTCCGTCTTTAATAAAATTCTTTGAAATCTCTGATTTTTAGAAGAGATTTTGGATAGTAAAATTTATTATACTCCAACAAAATATTTGTCTTAAGAAGTATTAAAACTCATAAACTTTTGAATACCTAAATACTCCGTATTTTTAACAACTTTTTAAAATCCATATTGAATACCTAAATACTCCGTATTTTTAACAACTTTTTAAAATCCATATTGAATACCTCAAAAGTTTTAAAAAAATTTAAAAATTCGAATTGAATGCCCAGACTTTGAAAGCTACATAATCCACAAACAATACACCCCTCTAAATATGTCGACTTGATATATTTTATAAAAAGGTTGTAATTGATATTTTTTCCTTAATTTAAATGGAGGATAAACTTGGAAAAATTAATGCAAAAAAAAAATTAAAATATCATTTAGTTGGGTAAAATGTTAAAATCTCAGTTATTTACAAATGGATGGATTATGAAGCAAACCCAATTCCTTTTTCTGATCGAGAATTTGGGAATGAATGTGTTTATAAGCCTTGCTTCACCCCTCTCTTAATTCTGATCGAGAACTGGTCTAAATCTATCATTTTGTGAATGAATATGTTTAAAAGCGCCTTTGCTTTTGGTTCAAAGCATCCAATTCTGACATTTCTTAATTTTGATTGAGAACTAGGCTTCAACCCGCTCCAATTGGGAATGAACAACGCCGAAAAATAGATGAATCTAACGTTCACACGTCCCATCCCTTAATTTCAAAATCTCTTATGAATGAATATGTTTACAAGCTAACAGAACAGATCCAAAACCCGCTCCCGACGTTGAGAATGTTTCACCTCCAGAACACAGAACACGCGTCTTCACCTCCCTAATACAAAACACTGCCTTCCTGGCGTATTCACCCCCATGAGCCATAACACCGTCAATTATCCATACACTGGATAATTAACCTTTTTTAAGATAATATTTCAAAATTAAGTGATATTGTCAAGTAAATCCAGTCGATTTGACGTTTCCAACCAAGTAGAATACTTGAAGATAGGAGAAATAACTACTCTAGGATAGTAATTCAAAAAGTAAGCAACGAGACAAACAACACACAAGGAATTTAAGTAGTTCGATCAATGTGATCTACATTCACTGGACCAGACGAGTACTTCTTTGATCGATAAAGAATGTTTACACACTCATTCACTCGGAATAGGATATTTCCTCACTTCACTCGTGAACTCACACAACTCAAAGATTACAAAACGTACTCTCTAACATTCCAACCTTTACAATGTACACAAACAAGAGTATATAAAGACCAAAGGTAGTTGCTGCTATTAGGAACTGTTTGAGTAGTTAGCAACCGTTTGCAACCGTTTGTAACAACCCATGTGCTCTGTTATTGCCCAATTGAAATGGTAGTTATGCCCTCAAGTTGTTGTAACTGTACTACAGTTAGTTAAACTAACTAACTTCGAACCAGAAGACTTGTCCATAAAGATTAGAACACTATTGTTCTTGTTCTGATGCTCAACTCTTCTGCTCTTATGATCAAAAGCTAACTCTGCTGATAGACTCCATACTGTGCTGATCTTTTACTGTGCTGATAGTACTGAGCTTGGTACACTCTGCTGAAGTACTGAGCTTGGTACACTCTGCTGAAGTACTGAGCTTGGTACACTCTGCTGAAGTACTGTGCTGATCCAGTACTGTGCTGACCCAGTACTGTGCTGATCTGACCAACTGTGCTGAACTCTAAGCATCACCTCCTCAGCTGATTGAACATCTTCAACTCATCTGATTTCGGCCTAAGTCATCTTATCTGATCCTATCAGCTCACTACTTACTTAGTGTGCTGACTATGAGATTATGAGATAACACTCTCAATTCTCTACCTTTAGCTCATAATCGAACTAATCTCCACCAAAACAAAAACACCAACACTATTCTCCTCAAAGAATAGCGTCCACTACTGGTCTTCTATCACAAGAACAATAGCCTTCTCCTCAGAGGAATTAATGCAGTCCAATAAGTCTAAGACATAAGCCAAACTTCTCTTTTGGCAATGCCTTAGTGAACGCATCAACAGGGTTCTCCTCTGTAATAATCTTCACTACTTGGACCACCCCCTCCTCTACAATATCTCTTACAAAGTACATTTTCACATTATGTTTAGTTCTCTCATGATACCCCTGATGCTTTGCAAGATGTATTGCACTTTGGTTATCACAAAAGACAGTCACACTTCTTTGTGATATACCAAACTCTTTCAAGATCCCCCTAAGCCACATGCTCTCCTTAACTGCTTCAGTCAAGGCTACATACTCTGATTCTGTAGTAGATAATGCAACTACGGACTGATGTATTGACCTCCATGATATAGCTGTACCAAATAAGGTGAAAACATAACCTGTTAAGGACTTTCTTGTGTCTACATTGGCTGCATAGTCGGCATCAACATATCCCACAAGAGCTTCTCCCTCATCTGATATCTTCTGAAATTTCAGACCCTTCTCAGCTGATCCCAGAACATATCTCATGACCCACTTAACTGTCTCCCAATGACTTAAGCCTGGATCACTCATGTATCTGCTGATTACACTCATTGCATGAGTTAAATCTGGTCTACAACACACCATAGTATACATTAAACTCCCTACTGCACTGGCATAAGGAACATTACTCATCTAAGCTCTTCCTTGGCTGTTCTTGGGACACATCTGATTGGATAACTTCTGATGCTGACCAATTGGTGTAGAAACTGACTTAGCTTGATTCATCCTGAATCTGTCTAACACCTTCTTCAGATAGATGGGCTGACTAAGCTGAATTGCTCCCTCAACTCTACTGATCTCCATCCCAAGGATCACTTTAGCTTCACCAAGATCTTTCATCTCAAACTCCCTTTTGAGAATCTCCTTAACCTGATTGATATTGTTAATAGACTCCCCTGCTATTAACATATCATCTACATACAGCAGAAGATAGGTAATTGAATTCCCAACTCGTCTGAAGTAAACACAGTTGTCATACAAGCTTCTTGCAAAACCAGCTGAGCAAATGTACTCATCAAACCTTAAGTACCATTGTCTAGGGCTTTGTTTGAGACTATAGAGTGATTTTCTGAGTAAGCACAATTTTTCTTCTCCATCTTCTATGTCCAACCCTTCTGGTATTTTCATGTAGATCTTCTCATCTAAAGTCCCATGAAGAAATGTTGTGGTCACATCCATCTGATGCAGCTCTAATTCATACTGAGCAACCATAGCCAACAAGATTCTGATGCTACAATGCTTTACAACAGGAGAGAAGATTTCATTAAAGTCAATACCTTCCTTCTGTGTAAATATTTTAGCTACAAGCCTTGCCTTGTACTTAATCTTGCCACCTCTCTGAGCCTCCACCTTCTTCTTGTAGATCTACTTACACCCAACAAGTTTCTTGTTCTTAGGCCTCTCAACAATCTCCCAAGTTTGGTTCTTGATAAGAGATAACAATTCTTCCTCCATAGCAACTAACCACTTCTCTTTGTCATGGCAGTTGATGGCTTCTGTGTAAGTTTTAGGCTCGAGAGACTCCACCTCAAGAGCTGCACATAAAGCAAAAGATACTATGTCAGCTTGACCATACCTTTGAGGTGGGTGGACTTCTCTTCGGGATCTGTCCCTAGTCAGCTGATAGTCATGAAGATCAGTATCACTATGAGTAGTTTCCTCCTCATCTGGATCAATTTGCTCTTCAGTTAGTGTTCTGGTGTCATCATGCTCCACCTCCACCTGTGTCTCATCTGGTTTGTTGTGTGCTGTACTTGAGCTTGCCTCTTCTTTCAATGGCATTCTATTCTCATCAAAAGTTACATCTGTGCTGATAATGCACTTTTGCATCCCAGCTTCTAGGCACCACAATATGTACCCTTTCACACCTGAAGGATACCCTACGAACACACATTTCAAGGCTCGAGGCTCAAACTTATCTTGCTTGACATGGGTATATGCTGAACAACCATACACCTTCAGATTACTGTACTCAGCTGCATGGCCAGACCATAACTCTTCTGGGGTTTTAAATTGCACAGCTGAGGAAGGGCTTCTGTTTATCAAATAGGTTACTGTTGACACTGCTTCTCCCCAAAAAACTTTAGGCAATCCAGAGCTGCTTAACATGCACCTAACTCTCTCAAGCAAAGTCTGGTTCATTCTCTCAACTACTCCATTCTGCTGAGGTGTACCTGGTACTTTTCTATGCCTCACTATACCCTTCTTCTTGCAGAAAACATTGAACTTTTCTGATATGAACTCCAGCCCATTATCAGTTCTCAAATGCTTGAGCTTCTTTCTAGAGACATTCTCAACCTCAGTGAGCCATTCCTTGAACTTTTCAAATGCTTCTGACTTGGATTTCAGGATAGTGATCCATACCTTTCTTGAGTAGTCATCTATGATAGACATGAAATATTTCCCACCACTTCTGGTTTGATTCCTAGTTGGCCCCCATAAATCTGAATGGACATAGTCCAAAATTCCTTTGGTAGAGTGTGAACTCTTTCCAGGATTTCCCAAGAATGCAATGCTCACACAAATCAAGCTTTGTGATCTTGTCACCACCTAGCAATCCTTGCTTACTTAGCTCAAGTAGGCCCTTCTCTCCTACATGACCTAATCTTCTATGCCACAATATTGAGTTGTCTTGCACTCTTGCCACATCTGATCTGCCAATAATTGTTCCTCCCTTAAGAAAGTAGAGATCATTTCTTCTCTCTCCTTTAAGAATAGTAAGCTTCCCCTTTGAAACTCTGAGCTCTCCATCTTCTGACTGAAATTTGTAGCCCATTGAATCCAGCATACCAAGTGATATCAAATTTCTCTTGAGTTCAGGAACATACCTGACCCTCTTGAGAATCCTCACTACTCCATCATACATCTTCAAGTGTACTGTACCTTCACCTCTGACTTTGCAAGTGTGATCATTCCCTAACAACACAGAACCTCCATTCTGATGCTTAAAATCATGAAACCAATCTCTTCTTGGATTCATGTGGAAAGAACACCTTGAATCTAAAATTCAATCTTGTTGTTCTTTAGTGGAAGTGATGGATAGGGACTGAGCTGACACATAGCCCTTCAGCTCCTTATCATCTTGGGTTTGATTTGCTTGATTCTTATCAACAGGGTTCTTAGGACCAAATTTTCTCATAAGTTGTCTGTACTTGTAACAAGTACTCTTAAAGTGCCCAGGTTTGTTGCAGTGGTGGCACACTACTTCCCCTTGATTTGACATTGGTGGTTTTCCCTTATCAGCTCCCTTGGGTTGACTAGACCCCTTCTTGGAGACAAACTTCTTTTGTCCTCCCTTGATTGTCAATCCTTCTCCACTGCTACTTTTATCTCCTTGAGATGTCTTATTATGTAACAGCTTGGACTTGACAGCCAAGATCACATCCTTCAATGTGATTGCTTCCTTTCTACCATACAAGATGGTGTCCTTTAGGATTTCAAAGGACTTAGGCAGAGCACTCAACAAGATAAGAGCCTTATCCTCTTCTCCAAGCTTGACATCCAAATTCTCCAGATCATCAAGTATCTTGTTGAACTCATCTAGCTGCTTCGTAATGGGTTTGTCATCTCCCATTCTAAAGGCATACGACTTCTGTTTCGAATAGAGTCGGTTAGCAAGAGTTTTCACCATATATAACTTCTCAAGCTTATCCCAAACCTCCTTCGCTGACTTCTCTTTAGCAACCTCCCTCAAGACCTTATCTCCAAGGCAGAGTAGGATCGTGCTTCAAGCTTTTCTGAGAAACTTGCTCCTTTCAGCCGCAGCTGCTGCAGTCTCTTCGGATTCTTCGAGAGCCTCGAATAATCCTTGCTGTTCAAGGAGGGCCTATATCTTGACCTTCCACAGCCCAAAATCTCCCGTGCCTGTAAACTTCTCTATGTTGTACTTGGTAGAATTTCCCATCTTAGATCTGCAACTACTTCAGTTTCCCACAGACGACGCCAATTGTCAAGTAAATCCAGTCGATTAGACGTCTCCAACCAAGTAGAATACTTGAAGATAGAAGAAATAACTGCTCTAGGATTGTAATTCAAAAAGTAAGCAACGAGACAAACAACACACAAGGAATTTAAGTGGTTCGATCAATGTGATCTACATTCACTGGACCAGACGTGTACTTCTTTGATCGATAAAGAATGTTTACACACTCATTCACTCGGAATAGGATATTTCCTCACTTCACTCGTGAACTCACACAACTCAAAGATTACAAAACGTACTCTCTAACATTCCAACCTTTACAATGTACACAAACAAGAGTATATAAAGACCAAAGGTAGTTGCTGCTGTTAGGAACTGTGTGAGTAGTTAGTAACCGTTTGCAACCGCTTGTAACAACCCATGTGCTATGTTATTGCCCAATTGAAATGGTAGTTATGCCATCAAGTTGTTGTAACTGTACTACAGTTAGTTAAACTAACTAACTTCGAACCAGAAGACTTGTCCATAAAGATCAGAACACTATTGTTCTTGTTCTGATGCTCAACTCTTATGCTCTTGTGATCAAAAGCTAACTCTGCTGATAGACTCCATACTGTGCTGATCTTTTACTGTGCTGATAGTACTGAGCTTGGTACACTCTGCTGAAGTACTGAGCTTGGTACACTCTGCTGAAGTACTGTGCTGATCCAGTACTGTGTTGACCCAGTACTGTGCTGAACTCTAAGCATCACCTCCTCAGCTGATTGAACATCTTCAACTCATCTGATTTCGGCCTAAGTCATCTTATCTGATTCCTATCAGCTCACTACTTACTTAGTGTGCTGACTATGAGATTATGAGATAACACTCACAAATATGATATGGAAATAAGAGTAAAATGTAAAAAAAAAAAAAAAAAAAAAAAACCAAACTCTTCGGTTCACTAATAGGGGCCTCTTTAAAATCAGAGTTAAATTCGGTAAGGATTGAACCTTTAAAAATTATTTACATCTGTTTTCAGAAGAAAAAAAAAATTATTTACACCTTTAATTTCCAAACATGTAATATAGAGAGAATAGAGTCTATTATCAAATCAAATCATTAGACCATAATAGTTGCAGTGTGTACAATAAAACTGGGGATTTGTTTAGTCGTCGCCATAACATTACGGGTTGGGCTTATAATGTTAGGTTTAGGTGACGAGTAGTGACATCCTTCTATAATTTTCTAACACAATATATTTAAACCGTGGTTCGCTTCGAATCTCTCCATAAAATTATTTAAAGAAGAGAAGGTCAAATATTTTAATGTTTTGTAGGAGAATGGTAGGAAAAAAAAGTGAAGTATTCTACTTCTTAATAATATAAATTAAAATTCACTATAAAAAAAAAAATATATATATATATATATATAAATTAAAATTTGAATTTGACATTTAAAAAAATGTCCAATTTGTAATATTAATGATTTTTTTAATTCAAATTTATCTAAAATGTTCACATTGATCAAAGAAATAAAAGTCAAAATTTAGTAAGAGTTAAATAATTATTCTGGAAGTCCAAAACACGAACAAACATTTTTTTAAATTGGGCTTGTTATAGGGCTCGTTTATTTAGTGGATGACTTAGGTATGTAAATCCACTGAGCAAACGAGCCCGTAAAATGGGCTTATTACAACACTAGGGTTAGGGCACGAGCAATGACATCCTTCTAGAATTTTCGAATACAATATATTTAAACCACCGTGAATCAGAACATTCACCTCGTATTCCGCCGCTGCAGTCGTCGTATGAATCAGAACACTCATCTCGTATTCCGCCGCTGTAGTCGTCGTGGTCATGGAGAATGACCTCTCCTCTCCGTAAATCAATCATTCACTGAATTGCTTGCTGCATCATCCGTAATTGCTCCGTAAATCAATCTCCATTCACTGCATTGCTACATCTCAAGGTTTAATTGCCCATCAATTTATCTCTATTAATTTCTTTATTTTTTTAGTTGATTTGAATTTGGTGTGTCAAAATGTTGAAATTGATTTCTTCGAAAAAGTCTGGGTTTAATTTGGTAGTGTTTTGTTCTTGTAATGGTGATTAGTTGACAAGACAATTTGTTTCTCCGTAGGGTTTCATATCTATCTATCTGTAAGGTGTTTGTTTCATTTTATAACTAAGAAGATAATCTGTTTGATTCTGTTCAATCAAAAAACTATTTGCATCATTAATATAAGATTTGAATTTCATGAATTCTTAATTGGTATTGGAGGATTCGTTTCATGAAAATATGGTTATAAATCTTATGATGCTTATTGACTGTTTCAAATTAGATAGCGTGTTCGATTCTGTTCAATCAAACAACTATTGAATTTCATGAATGCCTAATCGTTATTGCAGGATTCTTTGCATGGACATATGGTTATGATGCTTATTGAATGTTCCAAATCTTATATTTGGAATATCTTCCTTGCTTTCGAGAGCTCGTAAACTCTAAGAGACTGCACTAAAAGGTACGAATCAATTTTTATTTTATATTCTTTTGAATGATTTTTGTATCTTTTCATGGCGAAATTTTTGTAATTATGTATGTTGATATGCCTTGAATCACACACTTCGCTGAGTTGTACGGGGTCTTTGAGATCTGTAATCCGTAACCCTAATTAGTAATAAAATCCGTTCTCCTCTCTGCCCGTGGATGTAGCCAATTCATTGGTGAACCACGTAAATCACTTGTCTTCTTTAAGTTTCTTGTTCGTGCTCTATAATCCTATTCTGTCACAACAATGTAATATTCTATATAATATATTAATGAATTTGTCTTTTATCTATTTTCCCATAGAGGAACTTAAATTGAAGAGAAAATCCAAAGTAGGTGTTGTTAAATGTTTTTTCAGAAATATTAACATTGAAATGATGATGTGACATGCAAAAATTTTAGATAATAATTTTTTTTCTGTGATTTTGCAATATTAGTGTAACATTTTTATGATATTTATAATGGGTAAAGTCAAATGAGAATTTTATTACACTTTTTGCTTGTTAGTCGTTAATTTCATCTATTGTCTTTCCTTGTTGTTTAAATAAACAACAAATGAAAAAGTAATAGGAGAAATTATCAACAAATTACAAAATTAGTGGTAAAAACTCTTTTTATTTGGTTTTACTCATTATATATATATTGCTAAAAGAGGGCACCAACTTATCTTAGGTAGTTGTCCTGATCCAAGTTTTTTATTATTGTTTGCTAATATTGCAGAAAATGGGTCAAAAAAATTAATTATTTAAAATTTTTACATGACTCATCATCATTCCAATTTTAATATCTGCTGCATTGGGTTAATAAATTTTTCAGATCCATTTTTTCTCTTCCATTTAAGTTCTCATGCGAGCAAATATACATAAAAGACAAACTCACACACACATATATATATGCAAAACTACTGAATATGGATATTCAAAATTGTTGTCATAAGTATGGATATCGACTATTGCATATCATTAATATTTTGTTTCGGTTACTCTGTTGGAACATCATTTGCCCTTGAAGAAATATCATCTGAAATAGGCAGTATTTTGGAAGCTGTTGATACTTTATCTTTGATTTCTCTTCAATCCTCTTTTATTTTATACATGTTTGGACTGTCATATAGTACAAAAATGCAACTAAAGATGAAACACAATTTGCTAGATTTTGTGTGTTTCAGAGTATTTTCAAGGACAAATTAATTGTGTTTGTGAAGTATATTGATGAAAATTTACTTTATGGAAAAAGAAGTATGTTCAACAAACTTTCCGACAACATTTTTGTGATTAGGTCACATTCAACAAGACTGCACTAAATAGAAGGTACAAAACAATGCTTATTTTATGTTCTTTTGAATTATTTTTGTATCTTTTCATGGTGAAATTTTTGTAATTATGTAATATTCTTATATGGAGTAATATATTAGTGAATTTGTCTTTTCTCATGGAGGAACTTAAATGGAAAGGAAAAAATGACCATGGAGGTTCTTATTAACCCAAAGTAGGGGATGTTAAATGTTTTTTCAGAAGAGATTAACATTGAAATGATAGGGGTGTTCAATACAAATTTTAGATAATAATTTTTTTTTCTGTTTTTTTGCAATATTAATGTATAACGATTTAAAGCTTGGATTTGAACAAACAATAGTTTGACAAATTGAAAATTAGCGAGATAAGTTGTCTATTTTATGATATTTATAATGGGTAAAATCAAATGCGAGAATTTTATTACACATTTTGCTAGTTCGTCGTTAATTTTCATCTATTGTCTTCTTTATGTTGTTTATTCAAACAACAAATGGAAAATAATAGGTGAAATTATCAACAAATCAGCAAATTCAGTAAAAGCTCATTGAATTTGGTTTTACTCATGATTATATATATCACTAAAAGAGGGCACCAAGTATTGCAACATTTTTGTCTTTTCAACTTGTCTTTTTTGTAATGATCCAAGTTTTAAATTATTATTCTTTAATATTGCATAAAAATGGAAAAAAATTAATTATTTGAAATTTTGGTTGGGCGTCCTTGTCATTTCAATTTTAATCTCTCTTGAAAAAATATTTAATAACACTTGCATTGAGTCAATAAGATGCTTCAAGTTCATCTTTTCTCTTCCATTTAAGTTCTCCTGTGGGTAAATATACATAAAAGATTAGCTCATAGAATAACATAACTATGGATATTTCACCCTGAAAAATATAGAAATCATCTCGAAGAATAAAAACACATTGTCTTGTACTTTCTGTTTAGTACAATATGTGACCCAATCACAAAAACGTTTTCGAGAAGTCTTTTGACCATAATCTTTATTCCAAAAAATACCTTCAAAGTTCTTCATTAGACAAATCTTAATATTTTTTACATACACAATTAATATCTCCTTAGTAAACACACTAAAGAAAAGAAATTCATCTGTTGGCAATGAATACAATTAAAAAAAATTCAATATAAGGTAGTATGTTTTTATATACCATCCATTTCCCCTGAGTTGGTCTAAATATAGGCTTGATTTTCACCCTCCACATTAAAACAAACTTCATTGCCTAAAATAAAACCTTACTTCAAATTCATTTGAAGTACATTGTTGTTCATGACCAAAAGAAGGGCTGCTGCTTATCAGTAATATGTAATGCATAATTATATCCATTTTCTCTCTCAATAATATGTAATGCATAATGAACACCATTTGGCTGATCTCTGAGCAATGTAGTAGTTTATGAAAAGACGAAAAATTTGTAGATAATGAAAATTCTTTCCGTTTTTCTGCAATATTAGTGTGTAACTAGTCGATGGTACTGATTTGATGGATGTGTAATAATTAGTGTCTTATTGTAAGTTGCAAAAGTAATAAAATAGGACTGGGAATTATTTAAAAAAACTATATTTCCATTAATTAGCCATTGGAGAGTGTCGTGTATAAAAAAGGATTACAGGGTTTATATGTATTTGTAGATGTGGTGTATATTGGATTCTTAAAAGGCGATTTCTAAAATTTCGATTATAGGGTTGATATCGTAATTGCCAATGAGAGAGTTGAATCCAATGAGTTTACGGAGTATCTTCCAAGCCTGATCTGTGTGATCGGTCTCTGATCTATTTTAAAAATTATTATCTTACTATCTTATTGAAATTAACAATTTTTTAGAAAATTATTATTTTAAAATTTTATTAATTTATAAAGGTTTTAATTATGGCATACATAAAATTAAATTATGGGCGGTTGAATTTGATTATTCAATGGGCCGAGGATATGCTATTGTATGTGAGCACTGCATTTGACAATATACTCGAAAACTCTTTTTAATGTAATCAAATCCATTAACATTATCCCATCTCTTGCACTTGCAACATGTTGGATCTCATTGTCATATATTGAATTTAATTTGACAACCGAAAATGGTTCAAGATGGGAGATAGTTTTGACTTTTTTCAAGTTTTTGGGTGGTGCCGGCTGTGCAGAATTCGACATTGAAAAATGACAAAATTTTAATATTTTCATTTAAATTGTCTAAAATATTTTCATTAAGGGTTAAATTGTTACTCCAACATTCTGGATATTTAAAATTTGATTATCAGAATTATTATTATTATTACTAGTGTAAAACCCACGAAATTCGTGGGAATTGTAAAAAAATTATAAAAAAAATGGTAAAAAGAATCGAGAAAAAAAAAAGAGGGAGAGAGAAATTTGTATAAAGAAAATTTAGGAGATCAAGAGAAAAAGAAGAGAGGGGAGAGAGAGAAATTGAAAAAAAAAAGTAAAAAAAAATATTGAGAAGACCTATAAAAAGAGAGAGAAGAGAGTAAAAAAAAATATTGAGAAGACCTATAAAAAGAGAGAGAAGAGAGGAGAGAGAGGAGAGATGAGAGAGAAGAATTGAAAAAAACTGTAAAATAAAATAATTGTAAATTGTGAGAAAATTAGAATCAAAGAAAAGTAAGATAGGAGAGAATAAGATTCAGAAATAGTATATACGGGAGATCGTCTCATAATGAAACGATATATAATTTGAACACGACGCTTTAACACTTCAGAAGAAATAGATATTAATTTATGCTAAATTTGTGAACGGTCTCACCGTTATGATGAGTATTATAAAAATGAGAGGTGGCACCGGCCATTGGTGGATGTCATAATCGTAATCCTTACACCAACGAGGTTGGGCGCCTCGACATCGTCTTACTAACTTTATCATAAATTATTTCCAAAATTCTTAGTCATAATTGATACAGTATATTAAAATGAGTTACACGCGATCTAAATCAGCATATCCAAAAAGATTATATATGCTTTTATTTTTTAATATATAATTTACAATCAATAAGTCCATTCACATATATAGTATTGGAGTGATATATAACTCAATATCAATAGAGTTAATTTGAACACAAATTATTAAATATGTTTACAAAATTACTACTTAGCCCGCTCCATTTTATTTGCCATTTTTTAGATTTTACATAAATAAATAAAAAAATTAATACTAATAATTATTAGTATAATATGACGATTATAACCTTCTAGAAGTAGTATTAAATGAAATACTTTAATTATTGTAACTTGTTAAATGAATATATTTAAAAATAATAAACATATTACTATAAAAGTTAAATAAAACATCATTAATATTTCCTTGAAAAATAGAAGTGACTGATATTTTGAAACTTTTTTAGTCTCAAAAGTGATAGAAAAAGTGGAAGGGATTGTGTGACTATATTGTGAAATAAAAAATATATAAGTGTGTTTTACCTTATGTTGCAAAAATCGATTTATGCTGTTTTTAACCGACTCGATTTTTCTATTCTGCTTTTGGTGAAAATTGGTCAACCCACCTAGTCGTTCATTTTTTAGTTTTTTTAGGAGTCCAATTTAGATAATCGTGCACATTTTTAAGAAAAAATTATTCGACTGTCGATTGTCGACTTCTACAATCTTGATTTTACTCATTAATTAAGATCAAAAGCCTATATAAGACGGTCTCATGGTGAGACCGCTCACAAAATTAAAACATATTAACACACTCGTATAGAAGATGTTTAAACGTCATGTTTAAATTATACATCGACACACCATAAAACGTGATCACAGAAGACTTCCTCCTAAATAATTTTTACTTATTCTTGTAACTAATCATATCTAGGCCAGACCCCACAATAAATATTTCATCATTCATCAATTGTAAATTAAGAGTATTAATTAATTAATTTATTTATATAAAGTGTGTGTATCTGCCTATTTTGATGACCGACCAATAATTGTTCAACAAATCCATCCACTTTCTAGTTATATTTTCACATGATTCTTCTGTAAAATTCCATTTCCCCTTTCCAAATGTATGGCTCATATAAAATGTTCTTTTAATTAATTTAATAAAGCCAAGTGTCATCGAGCCCCCCTCGAAGAAAAGTGCCATAATCGTGGCCTTATTCATTATTTGATTTTCCTTGAATAGATAATGTTGAAGTCAAATTTTATTTAAAAATAGTATTATTATTTTGCTACAAAAGTACTTGAACATTTGAGTAGATAATTAACATAGTTTATTAAGTCACGCAAACATAACAAAACATTTTTTTATGAAACGTCTACTACAAATTTCATTATTATTAACAATGATGTTAACACTTGATATGACATGTCCAGGATTTAAATTTAAATGTATCATAGTAGTATTATTTTTCTTCAATGCAATCTTTTATGAAAAATCAATGATTTGCCCACTTGATCGCTACCAAAGTTTTATTTTATTGAATACTCCCGAGTTTTGTGTTAAGAGGGGATTTTTCTTGGCAACATTTTAATGGTTCCTCGATTTTTTGTTCGACATGTGAATTTATGTGTTTTTTTCTTTTTAATAATATCTTTATTCGTCAAATTCATTATCATTTTGGTTGGTTTATGTGGGTTTTGACATTTTAATAATTGTTCGATTTAGAGGGATGCACCTCTTTTCCTTGTTTCGAATTTTGTCCCTTTGGAGGACTTTATCGGGACAGACTTTAATGGCGCTCTAGCTTCTAATTCAACTTGTGGATTGTATGACTTTAGATTTTCCTTTCATTTTCTTTTAATATATAACCTTTATTCACCAGATTTATTATATTCATTTTTCTAAATACAATTTTTAATGAATATATATTATAGTTAAATTGGAAATATAATGCAATATTATGAAATCCACTTAAAAAGGTGTTCATAAATAAAATAAATGATAATTTAAGTAATAAGTGATTGTAAGACAGTGAAGATAAACTAACTCGTGAATAGACTCCCTCCGTTCCGAAATAATTTTCATATGTAGGTGGACACATAAATTAAGAAAGTGTAATAATGAGTGGAGATTTAAGGGGTAATTTTGTAAATTTTATGTATAAAATAAATAAATGAGTTGATTTTTGTGTATACGTGGAGAAAAAGTAATGACATTTGTGTAAAATTGAGGATATTGTGAGGGTGTGGTTTATAAAGGGATTTCTATTTTAAGGGTGTGAAAGTTATTGTGAGACGTCTCGAAAAGGAAAGTGTGAAAGTTATTGTGGAACGGAGAAAGTATATTTTAAGAAAAGAAATGAAAATAATGAAATTAAACAGGAAAAAAATAGTAAGAATAACTTTAAACTTTGTTTTACAAAGTTTTAATTAATTTATTTTCTAAGTAATTGTATTATTGTTCACATTGATCTTGCGTACTTCTTTCATATTTCTATATGAGTGTTTCAACACAAGTCACAATGAATACTTGGAAAACAAAACTTGTAAAAGTATAATTATTTGTGAAAATAAAATAACTTATAAAACGAAATAAAATAAAAAAAAATCAAGAACTTAGTAGGTAAAAATATTGATAAATAAATTTGTGGAAGAAACCAACCAACCCTGCAAATTCCAACCCCCCTTAAAAGAAACAGGTTCATGACAAATGACAACTTTGAACATGGGATGGTTGCCATTTGTCTAATTCAACCTCACATGAATCCCATGCATGTTTGCTTTTATTTAATTAATATTTTATCCATAAAATGTGTCTTATCAAAGTAGTTTTGTAAAAAATTACGGGGTTCACAAGTTCAGTTTCGGGTTACCCAAAAAAAATCATGAGTTGCAACCACATGATACTACTGTGTTAAAATAAGTTACTACAAAGTCAAAATCTACTGTAAGGACAGTAACACAAATTTAATTTTTTTAAAGAATCCGTCGATTGCAAGATCAAATTATGTTACTAGAAAACTAAAAAAAAAATATATATATATATATATATGCTACTACAACAATAATTTATATTATTGTAAGTTTTTTAACAGCAAATTCAAATTTTTGTTATTGTCCTTTCAGTATATTTTAGTCTTGTAGTAATACAATACCTTGAGAGCAAAAATTCGGTTTTAATTAAAGTTGATCTGCGTTGACCTGAGTTAAATCTGTAAACTGTTTAACTATATCTATATTTTATACTCCTTCCGTCTGCTTATAAGTTTTCTGTTTTGTCATTTTGGTATGTCCATTTATAACTCAAAAGTAATAAAAAATTTATAGACGGAGTATAAATTTTTATGAAACGTGTTTAGGGTTGGATGAGATATTCGGTTTCACATAGATGTGTATGTGGTCCCAAACTCGTACGTAAATATGGGCCTTCAAACTCAACAAAAGTGATTGCTCACAAATTCAATAATTGGCTAAAATGGACTTATGGAGTATTCCAAGGGCCGTTTAATTATAAGCCGTTGGATCTGCAAATTTAATTCTCTAATCTTGATTCTTACACACAAGCTTGATTGCCAATCTGTCGTGACAGATGTATTGTGAAATTGGAGATGCAATTTGCCACATGGGTCAAAAAACCAATTATTAGGACATAATGTCATAGCGTATGTAGCTTGACAAAATAACCCTGTAAGGGTAATTAAATAATGGATAATATCAATTCAGGTTTAATTATTTTATTGAAAGTATAATAATCGAATAATTAATGGATAATATCCACCAGGGTTGATTATTTGGTTTCGAAATTAAACCGATAAGATCGTTAATTCATTCACAAAAGTAATTGTACAACCATCATCAATATTGTTAATTAAGGTGGGGTCAATGACATGGATAGATTTAAATTACAATTACTTATATTTGCATCTCAATTTTGGGAAATTTGTCCTCTTCATCCACTTTGTGTAACCTTCAATTTGATATGTATCCTAAAAGAGTACAAACTTAGGTTAATAATGAAAGTGCAATACTCTATTACCCCTTTGACAAACCGAATATATAATTGAATTTTAAATGATTTTAATATAATTTTAATTGTTCAATTAAAATTTTAACACACCAAATTAAAATTATGGTACCAACGGTATAATGTAATTGAATGCACACAATTGTGACTCGTACATTTTTATTAAGTGTTTCATTTGATTTAAAAAATTTGTTCTAATTATTTGTCAATTTAGACGTATTCACCCTTCTTCTTTCCAAATTCCAATTCATCAACATTCATATACCTGGTATTGGAAGATGATATCTTTAAAAGAATTAGATCTATTTTGTCAAAAATATATAAAAGAATTAGATCTATCTTGGGAACCATGTGGCATGGAAATGTGATTTCATTTTCAGAGAAAAAAAATGAGATTGATTATATGGTTGTTTAATTTGCTTGGAATATTTCAACACCTTATATTAGAAATTTGTATTATTTATAATTTTTTTTATCCCTGGTATATTTAAAAAAAAAAACATTCATATACCTTTAATATTTTTTTTATTATTATTTAATTCTAGTATATCATAATTGATTTTTTTCTACTTTTCTTTCCCATCTTTTAATGTAAGGAAATAAATATTGAAGAAACAAAAAATAATCAGGATAAAATAGTCTAAAAAAAATTTTAAATTGAAAAAATACTTACAGGTTTTAATTTTGTCAAAGTCTTGTATGTACTAAAGTATACGGTGTACTTGAGTAGACTTTGATTAGTCAAATGTTGACCGTTGATCAGTCAACGGTCAAACTTTGACTTTTTTATTTTTTCAATTTTATTTTTCTCTTCAATTTTTTTTTCGATTTTTTTTTTAAAAGTGTATGTTATTATAACTAAAAAGTGTATCTTTATTTTTTTAATTAAAAGTATATGTTACTATATTAAAAAGTGTAACATTGTTTTTAATGAAAATTATATGTTATTATAATTGAAAAGTGTATGATATTATAACTAAAAAGTGTATGACCTATTAATGAAAAGTATAAGTTATATATTACTCCCTCCGTTTTTTAATAAGTGTCACTTTGACTTTTTAACTAATTTTAAAATAAGTGTCATTCTAGGGTTTTTTCTTTAATTTTGACTATTTTACACTTATTCATTTACCATAAATATTTTTCATAAATAAATTCCACAAAAATTGTTTATACCAAAATTAATTTGGTTTATGAATACTAGCTACATTCTTGACCACATTCTTTATCAAACAAAATTTCTATATTAAAATTAGTTATAATTAATGAAGGGTAATATAGACCACAATTTATAATCTTAATTTGTTGAAAAAAGCTAAAATGACACTTATTAAAAAGTGGAGGGAGTAATAAAAAGCGTATGATATTATAACTGCAAAGTGTATGAACTATTAATGAAAGTGTATGTTATATTAATGAAAAGTATATGTTATTATAACTGCAAAGTATATGAAGTATTTAATGAAAAGTGTATGTTATTATAACTAAAAAGTGTATGTTCTATTAATGAAAAGTGTAAGTTATATATTAATGAAAAATGTATGTTATTATAATTGAAAAGTGTATGATATTATAACTGAAAAGTGTGTGCTAATGATACACCTTTTGGTTATTTGTACTTGCACTTTCATAATCTAGAAAAATTGGTACTAATTTTTTTTTAAAAATATTATTAATAATTTTACACGTTTTATTATTATTTTTACTTGCACTTTTGTTACTATTAATGATATTATTAGTACTTGCACTTTTTAAATTGACATTTTGGTTATTAGTACTTGTACTTTTATAATCTAGATAACGGTTCATAATTTTTTAAAAAATTTATTATTAATTTCACATATTTTATTATTTAATCTTGCAATTTTATGAATATTAAGATACACTTATTAAATCTTGCACTTTTATAATCTAGATAAAATGTTCCTAATTTGATGTAGGATTTATGTGCATGTGACAGGTTTTCAAGTGGACTCAAGTACATCGTGTACTTGAGTACACAGCAGCCCTACCCTTTAATTTTTTACCGTCTAAGTTTTTCGATTTTAAAATTAATTTTCTATATTTTAAATTCTGCGTTCTAGTCTTTTTACCAATAAATAGAAGCAACTCATCCGATCTGTAGATGATGATAGTTTTAATAGCATAAAAAACTAAAATAGCAATAATGTCCAATCTTTAATTTATAGAGTACTAATTTCAACGTTAATTTTTTTTTTTACCGTAAAACAACTTAGCTCTTGTTGATGCAAGAGTAAGCACAAGTAGCCCAACCACACAATTCGATCAGTCTATTCAACTAAAGTGATTTTTGAATGAACGAGATTTTCTTGTAAAGGTGTGTGCTACAACATTAACACTCTATCGAACCAAGAAAATCGTAACATTCGTTAACTGAAGAGGCACTGAGACTATACAAGCAAAAAGCATATATGTAATCTACAAAAGACAATTAAAAACAGCATTTACCTTTTTTTAATATTTCCGGCAATAGTAAAAAGCTGACACCGAATATTATTCTTTCCATTTCATTTCTCCTCTTCCACTCATTATAACTAATACACTTTTCCAAGAAAGAATTTCCTTTCCATTTTTTTTAAGAGCCAAGAATTTTCTCATGAACGTCAGACATACAGGCATTATCCTCAGGAAGAAGACAATTTTGTCCATTACCAATTATTATAAATTCCAAAAAGGGAGGAACACAAACAACACACTTTCTGTTCTCAACACATAAACTCTGACTAGACTCTTACTTCTCTCTCTCTCTCTCATCCCCCCTCTCTCTCTCCTCCACCCATTGAAACAAATGGAAGAACTCAACAGATTTGTGGAATCAGAAACACCATATGATGAAGATGAAGATCCTGAAAGCCACCAGCCTCTGCTTAAGAGAGACAGAACACTCTCTTCAAGCCCTCTTGCCATTGTTGGGACCAAAGTTTCTTACATTGAAAGCTTGGACTATGAGTAAGTGAGATTTTGTGTTTTTTTTTAGATTGAAATTTGGGAATTGGAGGAGAATCTGATTGTGGGTTTTTGATTTTAGGATTAATGAGAATGATCTGTTTAAGCAAGATTGGAGAAGTAGATCAAAAGTTGAAGTCTTGCAGTATATATTCTTGAAATGGTTGGTGGCATTTCTTGTTGGGCTTTTGACAGGCTTAATTGCTACTGTGATCAATCTTGCTGTTGAGAATATTGCTGGATATAAACTTCTTGCTGTGGTTAAGTATATTGATCAAGAAAGGTACTTTCTTGCTTTCTTGATTTTTACTAATAAAGTGATGTGTAAGATAAAATAAAAGAGAGGTATTATTGGTAATTCATTGACTAAAGTGGAGGAGATATGACTAAAGGGAAGGGAAGGTAAAATAAATGAGGGGTATTATTGGTAATTAATTGACTAAAGTGGGGGAGATTTGATTGAAGGGAAGGTAAAATAAAGGAGGGGTATTATTGGTAAAAATTATGTAAGTTGTTTCTTTTTTTTGGAGTATGCACTGGGATGGAGGGAGTATTAATTTAGAGTACGTTTTGTATGGACTATGTTTTGAGGGAGAGATTCTTGATTTGTGAATTTGATTGATTGCAGATATATGATGGGATTCATAGTTATGGCTGGAGCAAATTTTGTGTTGACATTGGTTGCTGCTGTTCTTTGTGTTTGGTTTGCTCCTACAGCAGCAGGCCCTGGAATTCCTGAAATTAAAGCTTATTTGAATGGTGTTGATACCCCCAATATGTTTGGTGCTACTGAATTGATTGTCAAGGTACTGTGTTCTTGTTTTACTCATTATCGAGCATGTTTTGTATGAACTATGTTTACCGTGAATCAATTAAGTAGTTTGAGCTTCATCTTAGAGGAGACAAATTTGCGATTATTTATGGCATTAACATGTGCATTCATGTATGATTTTGTCAATGGAAAGTAGTATATAATATACTCCCTCCGTCCAGTGATGTGTAAGGTAAAATAAAGGAGGGATATTATTGATAATTCATTGACTAAAGTGTGAGAGATTTTACTGAAGGAAAGGAAAGGGAAGGTAAAATAAAGGAGGGGTATTATTGGTAAAAATTATGTGAGTTGTTTTCTTTTTTTGGAGTGTGCAAAAAATGTTGGGACGTCCCGTTAAGGAAAATGTGCATAAAATCGTGGATCAGAGGGAGTAATATAAATCAACTAGAACAACTGAATGATTACATTCCAATTTGGTCCCTCAATTGACTCCATTATCCAATGCTAGTTGCAGTTAAGTAAAGGAAAATAATGCCACTTTATACATATATTGATTGAGTCATACTTTTTAAATTTGTAATACTACATCACTTATGGAGTAATACTATACAGATAATCGGAAGCATAGGAGCTGTTGCAGCAGGGCTAGACCTGGGAAAAGAAGGGCCTCTGGTGCACATTGGCAGCTGCATTGCTGGACTTCTCGGGCAGGGCGGGCCCGACAATTATCGAATCAAATGGCGTTGGCTGAGATACTTCAACAATGACAGAGATCGTCGTGATCTGATCACTTGTGGGTCCTCCTCCGGAGTGTGTGCAGCTTTCCGGGCCCCAGTTGGAGGCGTGCTCTTCGCTCTGGAGGAGGTGGCCACTTGGTGGAGAAGTGCTCTCCTCTGGAGAACCTTCTTCAGTACAGCTGTCGTTGTCGTTGTCCTTAGGGCCGCGATGGAGGTCTGCAAGTCGGGCAGCTGTGGCCTGTTCGGGAAAGGCGGGCTGATTATGTTCGACGTGAGTGGCGTGTCTGTGACGTACTATGTGGTGGACCTTATCCCTGTGGCTGTTATTGGAGTTCTTGGTGGTGTGTTGGGAGCTCTTTATAACTATGCTTTACACAAAGTTCTTAAAGTCTACAATGTCATTAATAAGTAAGTGCTTTTCGTATGTATCTCGTGTTTCATTGCTTTTAATACATGACATGTGTTACTGATGAGTATCGTATGTTGTTTTTATAACTATGCTTTACACAAAGTTCTTAAAGTCTACAATGTCATTAATAAGTGCATTTTGTATCTCGTGTTTCATTACTTTTAATACATGACACGTGTTACTGATGAGTATCGTATGGTTGTTTTTATAACTATGCTTTACGCAAAGTTCTTAAAGTCTACAATGTCATTAATAAGTGCATTTCGTATCTCGTGTTTCATTGCTTTTAATACATGACACGTGTTACTGATGAGTGTTTGTATGGTTGTTTTTATAGGAAGGGGAAGTTTCATAAGCTTGCTTTGAGTTTGAGTGTCTCCGTTTTCACATCCGTATGTTTATACGGACTACCTTTCCTCGCTTCGTGTCGTCCTTGTGATGCCAAGTTTGGTTCCGAATGCCCCTCGACTGGTAGAGGAGGAAACTTCAAGCAATTCAACTGCCCCGACGGGTACTACAACGACCTCTCGACTCTCCTCCTCACCACGAACGATGATGCTGTCCGAAACATATTCTCAATCAACACTGCCTCTGAATTCCATGTCTCTTCCCTCTTAATCTTCTTTGCACTTTACTGTGTATTAGGCCTTATCACATTTGGCATTGCTGTCCCTTCTGGTCTTTTCCTCCCAATAATTTTGATTGGCTCGGCTTATGGTCGAATCCTAGGTATCGCGATGGGGCCTTACACGAGGATCGATCAGGGGTTATACGCGGTTTTAGGGGCGGCCGCTCTTATGGCTGGTTCAATGAGGATGACTGTTTCTTTATGTGTCATCTTTCTTGAGCTCACAAACAATCTCCTTTTGTTACCTATTACAATGTTTGTTCTTTTGATAGCTAAAACTGTTGGAGATTGCTTTAATCCAAGTATTTATGAGATAATTTTGGAGCTAAAGGGGCTTCCTTTCTTGGAAGCACATCCTGAGCCATGGATGAGGAATATAACAGTTGGTGAGCTTGCTGATGTTAAGCCAGAGGTCGTAACGCTTAGTGGGATCGAGAAAGTGGGGCGTATCGTTGAAGTTTTGAAAAATACGACGCATAACGGATTCCCTGTAGTGGATACTGGTGTTATGCTGCCAGAAGGGGCACCATCTGGTGCTACTGAGTTGCACGGGCTGATATTGAGGGCTCACCTCATTTTGGTGCTGAAAAAGAAGTGGTTCTTGGAAGAGAGACGAAGGACGGAGGAATGGGAAGTGCGGAAGAAGTTTACGTCTATTGATTTAGCTGAAAGGGGTGCTACTATCGAAGAGGTGATAGTGACAAAAGACGAGATGGAAATGTACGTTGATTTGCAACCACTGACGAATACGACTCCTTACACAGTAGTCGAGAGTATGTCTGTGGCGAAGGCGTTGGTGCTGTTCAGACAAGTCGGGCTTCGTCATATGATCATTCTACCCAAGTATCAAGCTGCAGGGGTAAGTTAGTTAAAAGCTTGTACTAATATTTTTTCGTGCACATTGAAAAGAATGTGTTTGATTGTAACCCCGTTGTGTTGCAGGTTTCGCCCGTTGTCGGGATCCTGACGAGGCAGGATTTGATTGCACATAATATATTGAGTGTGTTTCCTCATTTGGAGCAGTCTAAAGGAGCTAAGAAGAGCCAATGATCTCCCAAAACAAGCTGTGGAGGAGTTTTCAGAAATATCATATACTTGTTGAAAGATTATTTTTGTGAAAATTTTCATTCTTTCTCCAGATTCATAAAAGCATATAGAAACAATTAAATGGATGTACATCTTTTGTCACAACAATAAAAACAATCTCTTTATTATGTATACATCAATTCACTTCTTTGAGTCAAGTTGCAAGCATGAATGGAATTGGAAACTTCTTGTTCTGGGAGTTTGGATTGGATCTAGTGAGAAATGGCAGGCCCACCATGTTCTCTTGGTGGGTCAAATCATTCGGACTCAAATCAGTCTTTTTCAAAAAATTATCAATTGGAGTACAATAATATAATAAAATAATACTCCTCCGTCCCATATTAAGTTTCATAGTTAGATGGCCACACGCCCACACATATTAAGAAAGTGTAATATTGAGTAGAGTTTTGAGATGTAATTTTGTAAACGTTTATGTATAAAGTAAGAAAATGAGTTGACTTGTGTGTATGTGTGGACAAAAAGTAATACTCCTAGGGGTGGTTCGGCACGATATCATATCGTACCGAAAAATTTGGTATATTGGAAATTTCGATAATTTGGATATTTTTTCGGTACGATAAACTCGGTATACCGAAATTTCGGTATATTTACCCACCCCTAAATACTTCTTCCGTCCCGAAATTATTTGCATGGTTTGAACCGGCACGATTTTTAAGAAATGTGAATTTAATGATTTGTGGTGTAAGATAAATAAGGGGTATTTTAGGTGATTTGATGAGGTGTAAAGTGAATTTGGTGAGGTGTAAAGTGAAATGTATGTAAAAAGAGGACGACAATTTTGAAAATAAAATGACGTTGAGATGATATTAATTTTGTGAGGTATTTCTATATTAAGAGTGCGCAAATAATTTTGAGACGTCCAAATAAATAAAGTGTGCAAATAATCACGAACATTTGTATAAAATTGATGAGGGTTGGTCTGCTATGGACTCGCGTGCATGTTGTGCACTCTAGTCCATGTTGCACTTTTCAGTTGTACTGAATTCCACTTTTTCATGACTTACACTTTTTGGTAAAATAGTGTTGCATTTTTCAATTATTAAACTGTATAATAATATTTTTATGGGTAATTTGTTATTATAGTCATTTCACTCCTACTTTTTTTTTTTTTTTAATAGGGACTAGCTTTTTGAATTTTATCTAATAGATTCAAATTGGAATCTAAGAAGGCAGATATACCCTTTTCAATTTAAATAGTTTTGAATTTGACATCAAATTAGCTTTTTAAATACATTTTCTCGAAGATTGAGTATGTTTATCACCTTCCACAAATCAAATATTTCCTAAAAAAAGGTCAAAGCAATTAATTAGCTGAATTTGTTTTGCTAAAAGTTTTCTTTCCACAATTTCTGCATTTCATTCCACCGATTCTGAAGACAGACTCTGCATTTTTTGGCGACGAAGAAGACGGTCAACTGCTTCCTTTAATCTTAATTATTCTTGTCGAGAGTGCAGATTAAATTGCATATAACGTTATGCATAATTCAAAATATGATTATTATATTGCATATCACGTTATGCATAATGCATTCGATTGAAGTATGATGACTATTTTGCATATCACATTAATCACATAATCCAATTTTGCACTATTTTATGCATAACGTTATTCACTATTTTTGCATATCACAATTTGGGAACTGATCCAGATTCCATGAGAAAGCAAATCAGGTCTGGCAAATCACAAAAATCAACCACAAACAGAATTAGGCAGATTAATAAGAGAAGAGAGAATGAAGCATTTTGAAATTGATATATTCCAACCAGAAAATCAAAACAAAACAAAAAAATCCAATATTGAGCGCCGCGCGCAGCGATCTGCAACTCCCGCCTTTAACTCCCTCGGCTGCGATCTGCAAATCCCTCGGTCGATCTACAAATCCTCCTCTTCCGGCCGCCTACTCATCGCGCGTTGTGTGAAGACGAAGGGTCCCGTCGTCCCGGGCACGCTGTCGCTGACCCATCTGGTTCGAATTTCTGACAATGGAGTAAGAAAAAAAAAGATATGTCATGGCGATGGTGGGTTTCTTCGATTTTGTTTGGATGATATGATGGAGAAATTAAAATGCTAGATACTTACTATTCCGCCGATTTTGATTTGATGAATTTGATGATATGAATTTCCTATTTTGATTACTACATTGATCGATTCAATCAGAATTTGGAAAGTCTGAGACTTACTGAATCTATGATCTAATATTCAGGAATTCCATGATTTGCGAAGATTATGGAAATTAAATATCTGATTTAATTTTTAATTTCGAAAATTTAGAAGAATTGGAATATTAAGGGTAATTTTGGTTTTTTGGGATCAATTTGAATCGATTAGATAAATTTTAAAGTGGTAGTTCCTATTTATTTAATGGGCTGTGATAATGACTCTATTGATAAAAATTCTCTATTTTTATTTATAGTGACTTACACTTTTTAGTAATATTGTAATTCACACTTTTCATTAAAAATTGTGATACTGACTTGCACTTTTTAATACTCCGTAATATTGTGTTGCACTTTTCAGAAAAAAAATTTGTTGCACTTTTCAGTTATAGACTATTACACTTTTCAGTTATATTGACTTACACTTTTCGTTAATATTGTGATGCTCTTTTTAGTAATACCGACTTGCACATTTCAGAAATATCGTATTTCACTTTTAGTTATACTAACTTATATTTTTAGTAAATATGGTGTTGCACTTTTTTGTTATATCGACTTACATTTTTTAGTAATTTTGTGTTGCACTTTTTATTGAATAAAAATTTACCTTAAAATTTTAGGGGGGTGTATTGGTTGTGGATTTTGTAGGATTTTTTTGGACTTTTAAAGTCTGGGGTATTCAATTCGGATTTTAAAAAGTCTTTTAAAATTTTGAGGTATTAAATACGGATTTTAAAAAGTCCTTAAAAATCTTTAGGTATTCAATAGTCTATATTGATTTTAATAATCTATGGATTTTGTTGGATTCTCCCTCAAAAATATAAATAAATTACACTTTCCAAAATCTGGGCCGGTCCTAGGAATATGTGGGCTTGAATCGAACTTTAAAAAAAGGCCCCGTCCCTTCATATTTTTTATTTTATGCAAACTAATGAAACATAATTTAAAGCAATTTTTTAAGGACTAACAATATATAAATTTTAAAGAACTAAAAATATAAATTTTTTTTACCAATTTTAGAATTTCTAATTTTTAATTAATAGATTTTTCAGATTTTTAATGTAATTATTATAATTTTTTTTAAAATTTAATGAGATATTTAGAAATTTTTTTAAAACAATTTTAGATTTTTTAGATTTTTGGACTTTTAAAATTTTTTATATTTTTTATTAGAGTAATTTTTAATTTTATTGAGATTTTTAGAAATTTTTAATATTATTTTTTTATTTTAAAATTTAAATGATGTAAAATGGACTAAAAAAGATGTAAATTGAGCACTGTATTGAAAAAATGTAAACTTGAAAGAGACTTTTTTCTCATAGTTTTTCCTCCCCTTCTTCTTCACTAATTCTTTTTACTTTTTTTTTTTTTTTAGCACTTCTCCTTATGCATTGTTTTATATAGTTATATTAATATTTTATATTATAATATATATAAAAGATATCTTAAAAAATGGGCCCCTAAAATATGAAAATATTCATGGGCCTGAATCGATCGCCTCGTTGGCCTTACATTAGGGACCGGGCCTGGACCAAAATCTCTTCTAAAAATAAGAGATTTCAACGGATTCTCTCAGAGAACTCTGAAGACGAAAGATTAGAAGTAGGAATAACAATATTGACCCGACCCGCGGATACCCACCCCACCCGCGAGCTTTGGATCAGGTTCGCCCCGTATTAAGTATGGGTCATATTTGTGTCTTATGTTCACCCACGGGTATCCGACCCGCCCGAATTAATATATAAACTTTATATATATATATATTATTGGTAAAATATTTTATATAATATTAATTTTTTAATAAAACACTTCACATTAAAAAAAAAATTTGCATCAATATTGGAGTTTATGAAAATCTATGTAAATCAATAAAAAAATTTACATAAAAAAAATATATTCCACAATCCTGTCAAATCTTATCAAATCTATGAGAATCCATATAAATCAATAAAAAAAGTCAGTCAAACTCTGCATGGACTCTATGAATTTTATAAATCCACGTACTTTTCAAACTCTGCATGGACTCTATGAATTTTATAAATTCACGTACTTTTCAAAGTCCAAAAAAATTGAATAGAATCTCAATTGAATAAACCCTCCTTAATTTAAATGGAGAATGGGTATATTTTTAAGTAAAAACAAAAAAAAATGGTAAAAAAATAAATTAAACAAAAAGAAACAAAAAAAAAAAAAAGCAAAAAATGAAAAAAAAAAGAAATAGCTATTTTATAGGTTAGGTAATTATTTTTATAATAATAATAAAAAAAAAATTGGACTAAAGTGTAACTGTTGAAGTTTCGAAAATAAAAGTGTGAAAATCATGTAGAACAGAGGGAGAATTAAAATAAATTAGTGGTCTCATCAATATCATAATTAATAAAAAAAATTAAATTACAACGATAACTAAAGCAATTTAGTAAAATAAGAATCTACATCATTTATAAATTTTTCCACTCTCAATAATATTAATTTATAGAAATTTTACTATATTAAGTGATTCTTTTTATAAGATGTTACACTATTATGTAACAAAAAATTCGTCCCTTGTAACCTTACCAACATCCAGAGGCGAATTTCAAACCGAATAATCCATACAAATGTGGTTTTTTCAAATTCAATTTGAACACTAGAATAACATCTTTTTACACTGTTGATTAGAGTTTCAAAACAGGCCAAAAGAACACAACACTTTTGATATTATCAAAAGTAAGAATCTTACAGGGGGAACACCATCCCGCTACATTACTCTGTCGCCGACTGTGCATTGAAACCTGTCATACATCGGTTGAATGCAAGTCGATCGATGGTAAGAAATATGTACTTGTTTGTTTGACATACAAATGCTTCATGCTCAATATATCAAAACAGAACAGGAGACTTGAAGCAGAGAATTCCGATAATAACCACGTTGTCTATACCAGAAAAGATCAATCATCAGTGCCAAAGTAACGATCACCAAACTCTCCCATACCCGGTATTACACGGAATTCTTCATTCAGTGCCACATCGATCTCTGATGTCACAATTTTTAAGGACGGGAAACGTTTATAAACACAATGTATTCCTTCAGGTGCCTACAGATGGGGAAATGTAAGAATATGAATCAAAATTCAATTTAAAGAACTTTCTTTTGCAGATATAATATTCACTCACTGAAATTAGGTTTAGGAATATGATGTGAGATTCCGGAACTCCTTTCTGTATGAGTAACTCAATTGCCTGATTAGCAGAGTTGCCTAAATAGAAAAATACGATGTCAGATTTCAGACAAAAAGGATTTTGACAAGGATATAAGCAATAACTTCATCTACCAGTAGCAAGAACAGGGTCAAGGAGGAGGACATGGCGCTCATTAATATCATTGGGAAGTTTTTCATATATAAGCTGTTCACGAAGGAAAAAATTCAGAAAACATCACAAAATTTTGCAACATTCTAATCTGAAACTAATCAAACTGAAAGGACAGATATGCAACCTGTTTCCCATCGTCACCATCACGGTGGATCAAAATTTTTCCGATTTTAATTCCTTTGCAACAAGCACGCAGCGCGTTTTCCATGCTTTCACCACTGAAAGAAGAAACACATCACCTTCAATAAGAGATTGACAAGAACATAAATCCACCGAGTCCCCACAAAAAAAAAAAAAAAGGATTCCAGGGCCCAACCCACGTATAAAAAGAAATGCAGAATCATGAAAGAATGGGGAGTAGTTTATAGAATGATGAATTCTGATGAAGCAATACCAGATTTATTTCCTTACCTTCGAACAATGGAAACCCCACACAATTTCTTGCAAAAGTCAACACCAGTATATACAGACCCTGCATTGGACACTCACTAAGCTTTAATAATGCATGAACTAGTAACTTCTACATCCAGCACTACTTGATCGTGCGAACATGAGAAATGGTAAAGTGATTTAGTCTCTTAAATGCAGTAAGTTTGAGTTCGCGAAATGAGAAAGGGAGTGTAATATATCCCCCAATAATATATAATCAAGCATACCGGTTGGGGTGACAACTTGTTTCTCAGTGAAGGGTAAATGACCAAGACCATGCTCCACAACCTGAAATAACATATATCAAAAACTTATGTATTTGGTAACCACTAGTATTAGGTCAATTTTTCAGTGTAAAGAGAGTTTGTAATCACCAGACGTATAAGCCTATCGGAATAAAAAACAAAATCATGCTTTGAAATGTCTTTGTCCCGAATCAGGGTATGCATACCTCTTATCTGTAACATAGAATCAAAGGTGTCAAACCAAAGGATAATCAGTAACCACATACATACAACAGAAGTAATAAAGGCTGATTAAATTCAAGGTAGAATTAGAACTATTACTCAAGTTTCAAATATGAAAGTTTCCACTCCAGACGTTTGAATATGAGCACAATAATAGGCCATAATACTCCCTCCGTCCCACAAAGATAGTCATGTTTGTAAAATTACACAGACCAATAAAACATTCATTTATTGTGCTTGGAATTCATAATTTTACTCATAAAGTTCCAAAATTTCCCTTATTATTATTCTCACATATAACAATAAAGACTTTATTTACTATACTAAACATGTTTATTCCCAAGTAAATTAAATAGGGGTATTTTAAACATTTTACTCATTTTATTTATGGAAATGACTATAAAGTCTATAATATGACACACAAAAAAGGGTACATGACTACCTTTGTGGGACGGAGGGAGTAGCATAAAGGATGTCTGTTCAATCATTTGTTTTTTATCTTTCTGCAACTCTAGTTGTTTATCAAGTCTACTGTTCATTTTTTCATTTCCCAGTGATTAAGATCCAATCTCATACACATCTTCTGTAATAATGGAAAAATGTTATTCTGGACAACTAGAAGAAATAAGGTGATGCAAGAGTTATAAAGAACTTCTCCTCGTCTTTTACAAGAATTATTACACACAAATACACAATGAAAGCTAAAACAAGAACAAGGTAGAACACATACCTGGAAAGTCGACTGAATAACATACACATTTGGATATATTTTACACAGGTCATGCTGCCCAAGCTTGGTGTGAATGTGCTGGACGATCAAGTCAATTGCAACATGATTGTCACCTCCCCGAGGTATAATAACATCAGCGTATTTTTTAGATGGAAGAACAAAATCATCAAAAGCAGGCTTCACAAATTTTGCATACTGTTCACCAAGGATACAACACAAAAAGGGTCATGATATAAGAAGGTTTCAAGTTTAAGTAATCAATTTTAAAGCACACCAAACAGAAAATCAGAAGTCCTGACACGTACCAAAGCCAAGGAATTACTGAACATTAATACAAAGTGCTTAAATTATGCTTTCACACGGCGAAGAATAATGCTCAAAATGTTATTTGTCCCCCAAGTATTATTTGCTAAGAAATGCTGAACAAAATGATTTGGCAAGCTGAATCAGAGGCGCCCCAACCCCCAAATAAATGGCCCTCATAGTAACAACTTAATTCAAGCAATTTTCTGATCTTTGCATTGCATTGAACAAATGAAAGTATACTAATCATCACTCAAAAAATAAAAGAATGTGCTTGCCTGTTCTAGGACTGAGTTTATGTCCCTACCCCTCTCAACAGTATCACGCCGTATTCTACGAGCAAGCCTCACATCAGCATCTGAATCAATTATCAAAATGAGACAGAAACCACAATTGTTACTTTAGCTCAACTCACTAGAGATAAATTTAAAAAAATAAAAGGGATGACAATTGACAAATTCAAACTTCACCTGTGTCAACAAAAATCTTCATGTTCATTAAGTTTCGCACCCGCGAATCATGGAAAACAAGTATACCCTCCAGTATAATTACATCGGATGCATTCACCTGTAATGCTGCTGTGTCAACACCTTGCGAAATTTAAACAAATTTATCTAAATTTAAAATTCCGGATGAGTACCTGACGGAAACTGTCTGAAGACCTTTGGTGTGTTTTAAAGTCATATATAGGGAGATGGACAGACTGGCCAGACTTCAGTATTTCAACACACTCAAGGAGCTGTTCTGTGTCAAAAGCATCTGCAACAAAACATATGCATGAATCAAATTAAATGTTTTCTCCACAAATTCAGTAGCAGTGAGTAGCAGTGGACTAGGCTCAACTTAGGACAAGCAGATAATAATTGAATATTAAACTTCAGAACAGAAACTAACTTACCCGGATGGTCAAAATTATACTCATGCACAAGTTTTGACTCTTCAGGTGTCAAACCACGGTAAAAGGAATCCTGCACGAGATCAGGAAAATATTATGATACGTGCGGGAAATAATAACAGTCGAGCAATCCAAGAAATACTAAGTCAATTCCATTTTCTGGATTTTGAGTTAAAACACAAAAAAGGAACAAATTCGAGTTAATCATGCTCACAATTAGGTAGCATTCCTAAGCTGTATAAAAGTGGCTGTAAAGCTAGATTTAGAAAGAAATGATTCTACAAAAACTGCAGCTAATTAATTTTTTTTAGTAAAAAGACTATCTGAATGTGGTTTTTCATGTTTGTCAATAATCTCGTTTCCATAGCCCGCACTAATTTTAGCTTATTTCCTCAAGGCTTCTACAAACGGAGAATTTGAAATTTGAAAGAGAAAGAGAAACAAAATCGAGAGCTCAATTGATGATCTAACTTAGGAGAATTAAGTAGCTGCGAATGACCTTCGAAGAACATTTATAGATTTTTTTAATTCATATATCAGAAACGAAACACACACACAAAAACGACCTGATTGACGAGCACTACACGATGATCATGAAGTTGCTGAATAATCATATCGCAAACTGTGGTCTTCCCTGACGCAGTTCCTCCCGAAACACCTGCTCCAAACAGTGACAAGGCATAAGTAATTGAATGTATAATCTCAATCACGAACTATATATAAATTAGAAACTAAATTACCGATTACGAAAGGCTGCTTGAGTGCGGTGGAATCGGGGACGGTAAAAGAGGAAAGTGTTGGAGTGACGGGAGCAGAGCGCGGAGAGGGTGAAGAAGAAGAGACGGAGCGAAGGCTGTCGAGGCGGAGGCCGGAAAAGTGAGGGCCCGACGCCGCCTCCATTACGTAATCTATCGCCGTCGTCTCCTCCGGCATCCTTCAAAATTGGGGGTTTCAAGTTTTAAGGAGGGGGCTGCGTTTTTTTGGAGTACTGTGAAGAGTTGTGAATTGATTTGTTTCAGTTTTCAACTCACACTTTTTCCATTTTCTTTTCTAATCATTATTTTAATCTAATACCGTTGTTTTCATTAGGAGATTAAATACTAATAAATACAAAATAAAAAAAATTAAAATATAGAGTAGTTGTAAAAAAAAATCCGAGAAGCTTACAGGCTGACTTATTAAAATTGAAAATCTATAGACGGAAGGTAGTACCATATTTTTTTTAATATGCTTTCTTCATTCACAATAAGTAGTCACATTCAAAGTGTGGACACACTTTTAAAAAAAAATACTTTCTCTGTTCCACTATAAGATTTCTATTTTTTTTTTGGATTTTCCTCCCATTTTTGACAATTTTTTTTTTTTTTACTTATACTTTATCTATTATTTTATCATACTTCATCTCATACTAAATTACTAATCTATTACTCCCTCCGTCCGCCTATAAGTGTTACATTACTTTTTAGCACATAGATTAAGAAAAGTGATTAAATAATAGATATAGTACAAGTGATGTGATTGAGAGAGGAGAGAGATAGAGAGAAAAAGTATGATATAAAGTGAAGTGTAAGAAAAAGTACTTACCAAAAAAGGTATGGGAAACTTATAGACGGACGGACCAAAATGGTAAAATGGAAAGTTTATAGGCGGACGGAGGGAGTACTTATTTTTTCTCTCACCATCACATCACTCGTACTACATCTATTATTTTATCATACTCCCTCTGTCCAATTTTATTATGCCCACTTCTCCGGGCACGAGTTTTAATGAATATTGATTAGTTTATGTATAAAGTAGATAAGTTTGGGGTATGATGGGATGCTTGTGGGGTCCATTTATAGATAAAGTGATTGTTTAGGCCATCTCCAATCCTTGAACTCAAATTGCCACCAAAATCATCAATTTGCCATCAAATTTGAGTCAAACAGTAAAATCATCTTCAATCATCAAACTCAAATTTTAATGTTACCTTTTTTATTTATAATTTATTAAATATTTGTTTATCATCGGATATATAATTTCATATTTATATTTAAATTAAATTAATTAAACAAAAAAAAAGTGTTATAGGAGTATAAAAATATATAAAAAAATCAATGAAACAAAACAACAAATTCAATTAAATAAAATATAAATTAATATCATCATTTGAATGGTTTCGAAATGAGCAACTTAAAATTATACAAACAAGTTCTCATCAATCTCAATCTGAAAATCTCTCCACTTCATTTAGATAATATTTTGTTAATATTTGAGGGTTTGAAAGTAGTCTATACCAATATTATTAAAATTTGTAATATTTATGTTTAAGTTGTATTTCATTTGCTTATTTTTATTTACGTATGTTGTATTAAATTTAGTTAATTTTCTACTGTATTTTATAATTTAAATCCGTAGTGTATATGTATGTTTTTATCTTATTGTATTTTTAATTTAAATTTATAATATGTATTTTTGTTTTCTACTGCATTTTATAATTTAAATTATTAACGTTGTTTTGCAATTAAATTATATGCTTTTAAATTAAAAATATTCCATAATTATTAATCATAAAATTTAAAATTATTTCACAAAAAAATATAAATAAGAGGATAAATTGACAACAAACAAACGGCAAATTAATAAATTAAGGAGGGTGTATTCAATTGAGATTCTGTTGGATTTTATTGGACTTTTAAAATCTGGGGGTATTCAATCCGGATTTTTAAAAGTCTTTCAAAATTTTGAGGTATTCAATACAGATTTTAAAAAGTCTTTAGAAATCTTTAGGTATTCAACAATATATGGATTTTAATACTCTATGGATTTCGTTGGATTCTCCTTAAAAAATATAAATAAATTTCACTATTCAAAATCTCTTGTAAAAAGCAGAGATTTCAACGGATTATCTCAGAAACTCTAAAAGAGAAGAAAGTAGAGAAAAAACAAACATTCTTTCTGTATTTCGAACCACAAAATCCTACACAGCCTCTCTTCTTCAAACGAAATAAAATCTAACTATGTTCTTCGATAAGATTTTTCACCACCATTATTATCGTGAAAACTGTATTTTAAAATTATATTTTTTTCTTTAAAAATTATAGTATATCGAACACAGTTATGTTAGCAATATCAAGGTCGTCACCCCGACTAAAAGATTTTGGTGGTCAAGGTCGTCACTCCAGAAATGCAATTATTCAATATTCGCCATGCATCATTAAGAAATGTGATTGAGATAATTTTTGGTATTTTCAAATCGCTATTCACAAGTTCCAATTTCAAACACAAGCAGAGTTAGTACTAGCTTGGGCTGTATTACATAACTTTCTTCGGAAAGAATATATTACATAACTTTCTTCGGAAAGAATGTCGAATGAATTTCAGTCGAATATGAAGAAGAATTGCTTTCTCAAAGCCAACCATAACAAATAATTGAAACTAATGCATTGAGAACTAGTATTTTTAATGCTATGTGGAAAATGAGTAGAGGTATAACTGGAAATGAAGATTAATAATTTTTTTTTTGAACTAATATATTTTTGATATTTTTTCTAAATAATTTAGATAATTTTTTTTATATACAAGTGTGTTCGATATACGTTTGCATCAATAGTTTTAGGGGCATAGTTTATGGAAATCCATGTAAATAAATAAAAAAATGTGTATTTCAGAATCCTTTCAAATCTATGAAAATCCAAATAAATCAATAAAAAAGTCAGTCAAACTCTGCATAGAGTCTATGGATTTTCTAAATCCACTGACTTTTTAAAGTCCAAAAAAATCCAACAAAATCTCAATTGAATACACCCTCCTAAATAGACAAAAAAAATTTGAGTTGAGATTTGAGTTGGTGGCAAATTTGCCACCAAAATCGGAATGGTGGCAAATTGCCACCAATATTGAGTATGCATTGGAGCTGTGTTTTAATGTTAGTTTGTCTATTAGAGGCGGCATTGGAGATGCCCTTATGAATAAAGTTAGTGGCAATTTGAGTAAATAGGTGATGGTTGGAGGATGTAGATAAAGTAGTGTGAATAGTATTATTTTAAAAAAGGGAATGAGCATAATAAAAATGGACAATCGGGAAAGTCGGAATAATGAAATTGGACGGAGGGAGTATTTTTTAATCAAAATACCCAAAAGAAAGAGAAAACTTATATCGGACCGGAAGAAGTATATTTTTTATGTAAAAATATATACTCCGTATAAAGTAAAGTCAACAAATGTATTATTGAACGAGGTGTATCTTAAAAAGTATACGAGACTAAATTTTGTTGAAAAAAATGAGACTATAAAGCATGAAGTATTATATTTTGAGAATATATTGGAAATTATTTGTTTTCACTTTAAATTAATGATTAATGATATATGTATGCATACTCCTTTATTCTGCTTATAATATTTTGGGGGGAAAGAATGTTATTGATTTGAATTTGAGATATTTCTTTGAGTGTATACTAGTAACCTATTCTAAATTTTAAGTTACTTAAATATATGTTTAATTATTTTATTAAATTTTTAACTTACTACTGCATATTAAAATTATAGTTCAATTGAATTGCACACAAGAGTAATTTTACAATTGAATATGAAAATTCTTTTTTAAGTTTATACATAAAAATTTATAAAATTATCTATTTATTCATTTCTTATTTTAAATGCAAATTAATTCGAAACAGACGAGTAAATATTAATTTCGTAAGTTATTAAAAGAAAGTTTACATTTCAAATAATATTAGCATTTCTTAAATATAGATAGCTGAAGTTTTTTCATTTTGGACTGAAAGAGGCATTTTTTTCCCTTTTATAATTACTCCTTCCATTCCACAATACCTTTTTACATAAAAAAAATATTTTATAAACTTCATTCTTACCATATTCACATTTTTACCTAAAATTTCACTATTAATTTATTTACTTTATAAATAAAAGTTTACAAAATTACTTTAAAATTATACTTATTATTATATTTTTTTAAAAAGGTGTGTTCACTTACTTACATTTGAAAGATATTTCAGGAAGCAGAGAGTATAAAACGAAAAATTGTACGAGAGAGCAGTTTGATTCATATGTTAACCTTTTTGAGTTTCACTCGTTGTTTCATCTATTGTATTAAAAATTAATATATAAAAATTAATTTATATAATTCTTTATAAGTTTAAATTTTTAAATAAGACATAATTTTTTCATAGTAATAAAGCCTTAAGGCTCATGTCCACATGTCCTAAGTTCGTTTCTCTTTAAATAAACGACCTTGATTTAATTACTTTTAGATGAGGAGAAATTATTGTATACTGAATATATTATTGTATACTGAATATTTAACATGCGTAATAAAATAAAACATGGAATACAAATTGTAACAACGGAGTTCATTCTAGAAAGAAGGCATTTCGCACATATGGAAATATGGAATATGCTTTGTGAATATCCGCGTCCGATCCACTTGGGGGCATCACGAATACTATTTATTAAATAAAATTAGGCAATTACTTATGTGTACCAGTTACATGTATGTAACTGGCTATTTACCCTCCTCTTTAACTAAGTCCACACTTCCTTCTTTTAGACACTCTCTTTTTTTTAGGCTACAAGTTACATACATGTAACTAAATCCAATTATTTATATGGGTTATTAGTTATTTACCTTCTTTTTTATTAATTTCACCCCCAAATTTTTTAAAACAAAAATACATGTAAAATACTATATTACCATTATATCAATTAAATTAAAATACAACTCATTATAATTATACACCAATGAAACACCACGAAGTCAAATATGTATTTTTTTAACTTTTAAAAAATAAATATAAAAAACATAACGAATATTAAAAAAAATATGAAACTCAAAAATAAAATTATGAAATAAAATTTCCAGTTTTTTTTCTTCAAAAAATAACCAAAATTTAGAAAAAATATTCAAAAAAAATCGAAAAAAATAAATAAACTAAAAAATTCATTTTTTTTTCTAATTTGGGTATAAATGTATGAATATGACATGCTCACTTTCTAGCTTTAATCTAATTTATAATAACTAAGATTATTTTGTTATGTCTTCATTATTTCTAAAATGATATCTGATTTGTTACAAGTTTTTTAAGGTTGTAGATTATTTTTTAAAACTAATTAATAACATAATCTAATTGAAAAATAAAATTTATATTTAGAAACTTAAATGAATGGAGAATTGGGGAAGAAACCAGCATAATATTGCATCAGCTTTATTATTTTCTTTGAGGTCATTGCCATGTTGATGCATTCATATGTTTATTGAGTGTGATCGTATCTATTAATTGAATTGTCTGTTCAGTGTGATTCATTCTCACTTTTGTTCTTCTTACTAGTTACTTAATATCAATTTTTTAATATTGATGTATTAATTTGCATGGTATGCCTGGGATTATAAATGTGTTAAGTTATGTATTTTTTGTTAAATATAAATATTAGTTTAAATACGATATAGTATTAGTACGCATATGGTATAGTACTAGTTAATATATTGTATAGTACTAGAGATTAATGTGGGTATAAAAATATTATTTAATATATGAACTAATACTATACAATATTTGAATTTATACTATACTATATTTGAACTAGTACCATAGAGTATGTGAACTAATACTATACAATATGTGAACTAATACTATACTATATTTGAACTATTACCATAAAATATGTGAACTCGAAACTCGAAAAAAATAGAACTTATACCAGTATAAACTAATATACAATACTGCATATTAACTAATAATATATCATAATACTTATCAACTGTTATCATAACACTTATAAACTAAAAATTATATTCATAAAAAATTAAAATAAAGTGATTAAAAAATGAAAGTTCAAATGAAAAAAATAATTAAACAATGTAAAACGAAGTGAAATTTGTAAGGAATGAAGTAAAATTTTGAAAGGATAAGGTGAAAATTATACACCAATTAATTAAAGTAAAATAGTACCAGTAAAATTAAACACTAAGAGAGGTGCGAGTTTTATATTTTAAAACAAATTATTATTATACTATTTAATACTTAAAACAATTAATATTATTTTTAAAATTTTCTTATTAGATTTTAAAATTTTAGAATAATTATTTATGACATAAAAAGAAAGTACGTTAAAAAAATTATCATTTGAAACACAAATGATAAATAGGAAGAAAAATAAATTAAAAAAATAATATTAAAAAGATAAATATAAATATCAATTGAGTAAAATAAAAAATAAAAATTTAAAAAATTAATGGAGTATTATTTTTTAATGATAAAATTAAAAAAAAAAATTAATTGAAGTAAAATAAAGGTCCAAGAAAAAATTTATGTGTTAAATTGATATAGTAAATGGGTCATGTATTATTTGTAATGAGTTATTTGATTGGATATAATAAATGAGTCATGTGTTATTTATAATTGATTATTGGATTGGATATAGTAGTTACATATATTTTGGATTGGATATAGTAGTTACATGTAACTACTGGATTGGATATAGTAGTTACATACATGTAACTAGTACACAAGAGTGCAACTCATAAAATTATACCAAAGTACTTTGTTTTTTTTTTATTATTTCTTTACTGTCCATATTTTAAATTCTCACTTAACTTTTTCTGTTTGTCTATTTTTATAAATTTTATTTAAAATATTGTATTATTTATTCACACTTCTATTTTATCCTTATATTCAAACTTTCATTTTTTATATAAACAATTAAAAAAAAATTAATTCATACCAACTCAAATAAAAATTATAAAATTGGGTAAAAGTAGTATTTTTCACTTGATCTTTTTTTAATTCTATCCAGGGGATTTCCATTAAAAAAAAAATCAAAATTTTAATTCTATCTAGGGAAACTTCCATTAAAGAAAAAAAATCACAGAAGACAATTCACTCTTAGTCTATAAATTTAAAAACAATTTTTTTTTAGAATTACAATCAAAGACAAAACACTATAAAGATGTACAATTATACCCTTAATCTTAAATAATTTTCGAAAACTTTAAAATTTGAATTTAATTGAATGTTAATCGGTGAAGTCAAAATTGAAATAATAGGAAAGATTTTTTTTCCTAGAATATCGTGCCATTTAATTGAATTTCATCTAATATCAATAAATTTAAAAAAACATTCCTAATTTACCTCATAGAATCTGTTGCATATTCATCGCTTCGCAAGATAGAAAATTCTCACAGTAATCTGGAGCTGAGGGAAGAAACTCGAATCATTTAACAAAGACGGCATACATCGCTCAAGGTAAATTGTTTACAATCATATTGTTCAGGTTTGGTGATAACAAGGCGGGTATCTCAATATCCAAACGTGTTCCACGAATATACGCCCTGCCCTATGAGCTGCTACGAGTGCATATATGATGAACTAAGCGCATATATATTAGTAACTGCAAATTAAGATGCACATTTGACTATATGCACAATAGTTTTGTGCATATAGTCATTGCTATCATATTGATTATGTGCTAATGCAAATTCAATAGATATGCTTACTAATTTCTGCGATGACATCTTACAGTATTCAATCAGTCCGATGATTCGGGTGGAATCTACACGATTTAGATGCATATTTGAAGCTCATTTGATGTTGATTTCATTGAATTATACACTGAATATGATTGTTTAAGCCGAAATGAGAGAAAGGTTGTGTTTTGTCGATTGTGTAGGAAATACGATGGAATTTGGAGCAAAACACATACGACAAGTGATCGGACAGGAAAGAGGAGTGCACGGTTGGATTCGTCTCGAAAAACGGAGTGGATTAGCCAAAGGAATCGAGTTAATCCGACATCCGAGGTGAAAGTTATGCATGGAACGAGAAGGGGAAGAGGCACTCGACCGAGTAAGGTTACTCGGCCGAATCTGCAACTTTGAACTCCACTGCGCACTCGGCCGAGTGAGCCAACTCGGCCGAGTAAGGTTGAATGCGTAGCTCCTGGAATCGGACATCACTCGACCGAGTAAGGTTACTCGGCCGAATCTGCAATTTTGCACTTTACTGCGCACTCGGCCGAGTGAGCCAACTCGGCCGAGTAAGGTTGAATGCCGTAGCTACTGAAATTGAAGACCACTCGGCCGAGTGACCCTCACTCGACCGAGTCTCGGCTGGAAAGAGTTGCTACACGCTTCTTAAGTGTTCCACTCGGCCGAGTGACCCCAACTCGGCCGAGTCACCCCAATTTCGGTGCCAAACTTGTATTTTCTCCAATTTTGAGGGATCAACTTGCAATTATGCCATTCAAACCCTTCCTAAACACTATATAAACTCATTTTCTTAAAATCCAGAAGAGAACTCTTTGGGAGAAGCATTTTTTCCACACACACATTCACATAGTTGTAGGTGTTCTTCATTTTTAGTTTAATTTCTTCAATAGATTAGATAGAATAGTGGTTTTTACTTCAAATCAAGCTACGATTATCATCGGGCATCGTCTATTACCTCATTTTGTAGCTAAATTCGTATGATCAAGGTGATATTACTCTATTTTGCAATTCAATTTGGTATTTTCTTAATTTCTTCAATCTCTTGTTATTTTATTATGCGTTTGATGTTATTTGTTATTGTAGCCATGAGATTCTCTTCTAGAACCATGGGCTAATCCTCAATTGCCTTGGGTGTGGATGTTTTGATGAGAATTTAGTGTAATTGTGGATTAATTGCATGATTAGCTTATAATTTTGGTGTTTATGTTTCTAGAGTTGTACTTTGATTGATTCATTTGGTTGATCAACCCTATTAGCAAGCATGTTCGATTATGTTTATTGCAACGAGAGTTGGGTAGCATGATTGGGAGTGTGAGTGTGAGCTTTGATCAATTGAATAGAAGTTAATTAGTAATTAGCTCACCCGAGAGGGGTGTTAATGGCTAGACCGACAACTTTAGACACTAAACAAATAGAGGTCGTCTAGGAGTTTAGTGAGAGGGCGTTTCATAAGCATTAGTAACCGTGTTGAAAGTGCTTATGCAACACTATCTTAGGAGCTTATGGTATTTGGTTAGATCCTATAATTGTTAATCAATGCACGATGTTTACCTATGCCTTTCGAGGGGGTTTGCACACTTATGTGATAGCCTTTAGCTTAACCAAAATTTGTAGTAAAATCATGTAATTGATTCACTAGTTCACTTAATTGCTCACAAAACGGAAACACCCGAGACAATACCCTTCCCTTGCACTTTCCAAAAGAAAGTTAGATAGATTGTCATTTCTTGTCACTAGTTCTTATTACTTTAGTTAATATAGTTTACTATTTTTGTGCTTATTCCCGAAAATCCAAAACACATCATTTAGTTACTACAATAGCATGCCTACTTGTAACTTTAGGGATTCACTAGCACTCAATTAAGTCCTTGGAACGAAATTTTACTTGGTATACTTATCGTACTACTAACGAACCCATACGCTTGTGGGGATCGTATAGTTGTAAAAAGTGTGCAAAAATACATCCAAGTCATCCGATCAGGTCCAAATCGGTATTTAAATAACAGTTCTTAACATCACCGACAGAGTATAAAATAGAGAAATTATCTGGGGAAAGTTTGGACCATGTACCAACAAATTCATCAATAATGGACCATGTACCAACAATTTCATCAATAATGTCCTTGACAGATGAACCCTCGGTCACCGACATCAATTTAGTGTTGCCTTCGAAATCAATCTTCAGAATGCAAGTGTAATCCATTGATTTTTAATTGAGAAAACAGGAATACTATGATCGAAACGATAGATATGTATGCACGAATGTAAAATCAAACAATTCGATAATCGGTATTCAGAAAAAGATAAATTGAAATGGGGGAAGAATATTCAACCGAATTTAAAATCTGCAGCTATATGAATTTTCAATTGAGGAACGGTTTTGATTTTAAGAAATGGAAAGGTCAAATATAACTTCCTATAACTAGAGATGGGTTTTAAATATTTAAAATTGAAATATTATAATATTTTCTTTGGGTTGGATAAATTTAAATTGACATTTGCCGAATATTTTCTTTGGGGAGGGTAAATTGGGGTTTTAGATTGATGATTTGTCCTACTTGTATTGCTACTATTTATTGTCTCTAATTGTACGTTGGTGTGGGATTTTGTTTTCTGGTGTAAATAAACTCTTTAAGAAAAAACAAATATCTAACTTTATACTCTCTTTTCAAATTTTATATGTTGTACGTGTCATTGTCAATTTGTCATACTTCTTCTTGAAAAATTTTAATTAAATTTCAAATCGTATATTTCTTGTGTATCTTTTATGCATCTTATTTCTAAATTTTTAGAATTTAGAGTTATAAAGTTGGATATTATAAGAATTTATAAGGAAGTGTTATTTATAAAAAAAAATATTACTAGGTAAGAATATATTTTTTTATAACAATTATATATATATATATATATATATATGATAAAATAATAATATAAAATTTATCTTTAGTCTCGTTGAATCTAAATTTAAACTTAAATTAAAGGTGCATATGTGCATGCACTATAAATATACAGTAACACACTTTTTTTTCATAAAATAATACACTTCTTTTTATATAATAACACCGTTTTCAATATTTTATATGTATTACTATAATGGTACACATATTTATCATTATAATAATATATACTTACTTTTATAGTAAAAAAGATTTGAGAGTGGATTTTTTAAAATTTACGTTTGCGCAATCTTTTTAAAAGATCTAGTTGATCCGATTCGAGCTACATAAAATTCATGAGATTTTTTTATATTACATGTGCAATATTGCACGCAGGTTATTCTCTAATATTGTTGTTATCGTCTATCAATTTATATATTTTATAATTAATATTTTAAATAACCTAGAATTGTTGTTTTTATAAAATACAAAAATGTGATTATTATACTCTAACCTAATTTGAGATGTTAAAAGAAATTTGCAGCTCGAGAGCTCGAGTTGGCTCGTTTATATTAATAAACAAGTCGGTCTCGAGTTTGTTAGATACTTAATTTAATAACGAATTCAATTTGTTAGACTTAATATTTAAAAAAATTCTTGTAATTTCATTTAGCTCGTTTGCAAGTCGAGATCACTTCCCTGTTTGTTAATGTAACTAGCTGAGTCGAGCCAAGTTCTATTCAACTAGTGCTCGATTCAAGTTTAAATTTTAAATACTCGGCTCGAATAATGAATAATAGTTATACGTAAACGAATCACATATAAATGATGAGCAATAACCACAACAAAATGTAAACATGGCCATTGACAAATGCATCGTCTTCAGCAGAAAAGTAGGAGGCTGGTTCAAATATCCCTCTCCACAGCACAATCGAAGCATGGCTATGGCAGCCTCTCGATCCAATTTTCAAATTCCGATTCAACTCCACAAACACTTCCCCCAATTTCTTCACCAACGCCCCAATTTCCAACCCCACCTAAAATTATCGCCTCAAACAAATTGATTACCTCACACATTCGATGCGGGGACCTAAACTCCGCGCTGGAAGTTTTCCAGAGCATGAAGATGAGGACTACGGTGACTTGGAATTCGATTCTAGCCGGGTTTTCACGCAGGCCCGGGAAATTGAAAGATGCACAAGACCTGTTCGATAAAATTCCTGAACCAGACACTGTTTCATATAATGTCATGTTAGCATGTTATTTCAAGAACGGTGATGTGGAGGCAGCTATGCGATTCTTCGACAAGATTTCGGTTAGAGATACTGCGACTTGGAATACTATGATTTCGGGATTTTCGCGGAATGGGAGGATGGACGAGGCTCAGAAGCTGTTCGACGTAATGCCAGCAAGAGAAAGAAATGCTGTGACTTGGAATGCAATGATATCAGGGTATGTTGATGCTGGGAATATGGATTCTGCATTATACTTATTTGAAAAGGCTCCTTCGAAGGGTGTCGTTGCTTGGACGAGCATAATAACCGGATATATGAAGTGTGGGAAAGTCGAATTGGCAGAGAAGGCTTTTCGTGAATTACAGGACAAGAATTTGGTAACATGGAATGCATTGATCGCGGGCTATGTCGAAAATGGTAGGGGCGAGGATGGTTTGAATCTTTTCAAGAAAATGTTGGAAATCGGGATTCAGGGCAATCCATCAAGTTTGAGTAGTGTTCTGTTGGCTTGTAGTAATCTGTCCATGTTGAAAATGGGAAAACAAGTTCATCAGCTTATGTATAAGTCGCCTATGTATAGCGACACGATAGTAAAAACTTCGTTGATTAGCATGTATTGCAAATGTGGGGTTTTGGAAGACGGTTGGAATCTGTTTACAAAGATGTCACATAAAGATGTGGTTACTTGGAACGCGATGATTTCAGGGTACGCCCAGCACGGGTTTAGTGAGAAGGCTCTCACTCTGTTTAACGAGATGAGAAACGAAGGAATTGAACCGAATTGGATTACCTTTGTCGGAGTCTTATCAGCATGTAACCATGCAGGATTAGTCGAACTAGGGATTCGTTATTTCGAGAGAATGCAGAACGACTATGGAATCAGAGCTAAACCCGATCACTACACGTGTATGATTGATCTTCTAGGTCGAGCTGGTAGGCTTACTGAAGCCGTTGATCTGATCAACAAAATGCCATTTGAGCCCCACTCTGCTATATATGGGACCCTTTTAGGAGCTTGTAAAATCCACAAGGAGTTAGAAATTGCTGAGTTTGCTGCTGAAAGGCTGCTGAATCTCGATCCCAGGAATCCATTCGCGTATGTTCAACTTGCAAACGTGTATGCTGGAAAGAAGAAGTGGGAAAGTGTTTCGAGGGTTAGAAGGGCAATGAGGGAAAACGGGGCGATTAAAACACCGGGATTTAGCTGGATTGAAATCAAGAATATTGTTCATGAGTTTAGATCGGGGGACAGGGTTCACCCCGATTTGGGAATCATACACGAGAAACTAAACGAGCTCGAGGAGAGAATGAAATTGGCGGGTTATGTGCCCGTTTTTGAATCTGCTTTGCACGATGTAACAGAGGAGCAGAAACAGCAGCTACTTCTTCGGCACAGTGAGAAACTGGCTATAGCTTACGGACTAATGAGAGTGCCGTTGCCTTTGCCTATTATGGTTTTCAAGAATCTCAGAGTTTGTGAAGATTGCCATTTGGCAACTAAATTTATCTCAGCAATTGAATGTAGGGAGATCATTGTGAGGGATACAATGAGATTTCATCATTTTTCTCATGGGAAATGCTCTTGTGGGGGTTATTGGTAAACTAATCAAATCAGTTTTTTTTTTTTTTAAATATAATTACCAGATTCTTGCTCATTTGTCCCTTCGTAAACATCCAATAAAATTGGAACGATACGGAGAAGATTAGCATGATCCCCTGTACAAGGATGACATGCATAAATCGTGAAATGGTCCAGATTCTTGCTCATTTTTTCACATTCATTATACTCCTTTATTGTCATTGTTAATACGTTATAGTCCTTTTACAATAACACGGATTGTCTTTGTAGTAGTAGAACATTTACTTACAGTATTATATTTTGGTCTTGTAGTAATCCATCTGTTTGTGACTTGAAATTTTTTTAGACGATCTGAATCTGAACTTATGATTCGCAAATTTCTTTTAAAAAATATACTATATCTCAACAAAACGTTGAATTGCCACATATACAAAGAGGCATTTCAACCAATGACAACACCACATAAAAACCTCAGATCACCTCACACGTGTAAGGTGTGTATATCTTAGTCTACATAAAAAGCACAATAGGCAGCACCAATGAGGCAATACAGGCAAAGAAACTGAGGAATTGAAGTTGGGCGGCGGAGGAATCGCCACCAGCAGGCGGAGAGGTGGCGGCAGGGGTGGAGGAAGAGGGGGATGCGTCGGCGGCGACGGTGGTGATCTTGACTTTCATCCCCTGCTGACAATGTCCAGATGTGCCACAAGCAAAGTAGCGTACACCGGTTTTAGTTAGCTTCACTTTGTTGCTACCTCCGTTTAACGAGTTTACCGCAACGCCAACGTCGCAACTCTTAAACGCGCTTTCATTTGGCAGTTCCGCTACATTGTGCAACCCCGCAGTGTACTTGAACTCTATATTAAAAAAAAAAAAAAAGGCAAATGTGTGTTACAGTAATAAGGATAAATATGTGTTACTTATTTTTATAGTTACATATATTTGCTCTTATAGTAACTTGGAATTTTGTTACTATAATTATATATTAACAATCGAACATACACACGTACGTACCAAGTTCATCTCCGACTCTAAAGGTTTGAGCGGAAGCCCACGAGTCGAAATCCGTCGATTCGTCCCACCCTTGGCTGCCTCCGACAGCATGTTTCGCCGCTAGCCCTTGTCGGAGAAGCACTGCTACTAGAATTAGCACAAAAAATCTGCCTGCAGATAAAACCTCCATTTTCTAATTGTCTCAAAATGTATAGCTTTAATTATGTTACAAAATCTTTGATGTCTTGTTATGAATACTAGGTATATATCCCTCTTTATATATAGCTATGTAAGAAGTAGTGTATGTTGTTTGAATCCAAAGATTTGACAAGTTTCAAACAGCTCACTTAAAATTGTGCATGAGTTTGTTGATGATTTGACATCAATTAAGGGTGTAGTCATAAAATCTAGAAGCATCAAGAAAGAAATTAAGTAGGTATAAGTGGATTGATTGCATGTTAAGCAAATTCTGGTTGAGACTTGCCTTTGAAACTAAGCTAACTTAATTAATTTACTACCAACTTTAATTAATTGCATGTAACTATTTCCACCTTTCATGGACTAATTTCTTCATACATTGTTATTATTTTTTTTTTTTTAAAAGTAGCATTCACATTTTTGCGTGGGAGATGGGGAAAGTGAGAAAAAATTGCTTTAATAAAATGGGGAATATTTGTAAATTTGAAATATAGAGTGTTGTTTGGTAAATGGATAAGAAGATTTTTTTTAACAATAGAGATCGTCATTGGGCTTTAGTTATTGGTTTATTCGATGGGGAAGGAGCATGACTATATTTGAGAATGGAAACTAGAACACGGAAAAAATTATAGTCAAGATTAAGGGTAGATTTTGAAATTGGTGTTCAGCGAGCAATATGACTAATTACGATACTTCTTTCAAAGACCGCCTCCTCAACCCTTTCATCACATTTCAAAATCTAGGTGTCCAAAATCGAATAATCACGTGCAACTCGACACTAAATTTCTTACGAAAGTCTAACATAATAACAAACTACACAATGCACAAATAATTAACATATTCTGATATTAAGAAACTCACCGTCTGACTCCATATCAAAACCGTTAAAACCAAATCAAATAACCTTTTATTCAAATTCTCTTAAAAAATCAACAATCTCATTATAAATCTTTTCCTTAGCATTAGTCCCAAGAACAAAGTCAAGATGAGCATATTCATCTATGAAAGTTTTTCTCAGATTTGCCTTGTCATGCAACTTAAGATCTTCATGAATTAGTTTAGAGACATCTTCAGTATCAGACAAGGCATCTTCTCCTCCATGGAAGAATAGGAGAGGGAAATTTGTTGGAATGTTGGATAAATTATAAACAGGGGGATTCGTCTGTCCATAATGTCGCAGGTTTTCCACAAAATTGCCGTAGTCGTATTTCGAGATAAGCCCATGTCGAATGTCTGCACCAATTTGTAGTAATTTGTGTTAGAAAACACTTCAGGATTACTTTCAAAAAATGTAATAATGAATGAAGTTTTGAGGGATAATTTTATAAAATTTTATTTATAAAAATAAAGAAATTAGTTGATTTTTATATATACGTTGAAAAAAAATTTAAGGGTGTAAAAAATAATTACGGAACAAAGGGAGGAAGTAATATCAAATGTATAGTGGGTAGTTGAGTTAAAAGTGAGATACTAAGGTTAAAAAAAGGCAACAATAAGAATGAAAAGGGTTGGTCTGCTATGGACTCGAGTGCATGTTGTGCACCCTAGTCCATGTTGCACTTTTCAGTTTACTGACTTACACTTTTTGGTAAATGGTGTTACACTTTTCAATTATTAAACTGTATAATAATATTTTTAGTAATAATTGAAAAGTGCAACACCATTTACCAAAAAGTGTAAGTCAGTAAAACTGAAAAGTGCACATGGACTAGGGTGCACAACATGCACTCGAGTGCATACTAGACTTTACCGAATGAAAAAGGTAAATGGAGCCCAGAGATCATCTTTCACTTTTAATGTTTCACTTTGTATTCCACTATTTGATTTATTAACACGTGTCATGTTAAAAAAAAATTAACGTCTCATAATAATGGGAACAATGGTGTTAAAGATCCAATAGGATAAAACACCTAGAACATGAAAAGTGAAACAAATAAATTGATCTAGTAAAAAAATAGAGTGGATTTTATCATTTTAAAAAATGAAAGCCTATGACGGAATGTCAAAATAGATAAATGTGAAGTTTATGATGGAACGAAAAAAATAATGTTTTATTAGTTTGTATAAAAAAAGTTTTAATAACACGTGTCATGTAAAAAAATAACAAACGTTTCATAATAATGGGAACGACGCGTATTAAAAGATTCAATAGAGTGAAACACCTCGAACATGAAAAGTTAAATAAAGAAATTGATATAGTAAAGAGATGAAGTGAATTTTATCATTTAGAAAAATAAAAGTTTATGACTAGAGGTCCAAAATAGATAAATAAAATTTTTATATTGAAATATATGATGAATTTTAAATGTGTAGAGAGAGTTACATTGAGCAAAGTGCATCATGTTACTGATTGATGTGGGTTGAGGGCCCTGCCCATCCTCCAAGAAATACTGCATAACTGATTTATTCAAACAACAGTCTTGTCCTGTATTATAAATTATTAAGCTTTAGTTACAAAAAGAATAATCTATGGATGACAAAATGTAAGATTTTCTTTAAAAGAAAATAAAAGTCACATGCAATATTGCATATTTAATATATATTAGCACAAATTAAAAAGTAGATAGTAAAAAAAAATTGTGGATCAAAAGTATCTAAAATACCAGACATGTGTTGCTATAATAGTAAATCTATGTTACTGTTATAATAATACACATTTTTTCTTATAGTAACACTGACATGTGTGTGAATTCTTTTATTTGTTTTTGTATGAATTTTGTGTGCAAATTCATTTAACCTGGTTTTGAATCACAAATTTTTCGATCATTCTTTAAAATAGAAGGATATAGCATTTGCAATATTGTACTCCATACATAAATTCTTCTAATAAAAAAAGAAATTGATTTTTTTTTTTTGTTCAAATTGAGAAGTATTGGAGATTTTTTTTAAAAGGAAGAATGTGATCTTTATATATACTGTAAAATACATGCTTTTAAAGGGACTTTTAGGCCCCTATTTAACACAAATCAAAGTTTTTATTTTTTCCTCAAACCTTTCTCATCTTTTTATGATTGGTCTAATCACTTAAACTTGATTCATTAAAAAAAATAAAAAATTCTAGGACAGTGGTTGCAAGTCCTATTACTATTTAAAAAAATTGTTTACTTAAAAGGTTAGAGTGTAAAGATAAAATAATGGGTAGTAGTTTTTAATTTTTTTAGAAAATTAGAATTATAAATTTAGACGGATCAAAAAAGAATGTGAAAATTATAAAAATTTGAGGAGGAAGTATTATTATTGTAAAACTGTATTTAAATATCTTATTAAGAAATAATGTCCAGTAAATGGAATATATTGAAAAGAAAAAAAAAAGGAGGGTTTTTGGGAAATAATACCAGAAAATAGAGAGACCTTTATTTCATTACATTTCACTCCTACTAAATGGCACAGAGATTCGGCGTAGACAGCTTCATAAGCTCTATAAAAGGAGACAAGGAAGGAAATTTTCATGTTATTCTAAATTATATTCTAACAATTTAAAATTAAAATACTCCCTTAATTTATTTTTATAATTCTCATTTAAGTTAGTTATAAATTTTAAGAAAAATAAATTATTTATGTAAAATTTGAAGATAAAGCATAAATTAAGTAGTACGTGTGAATGATATATATATTTAAATGAGAATTATAAAAATAAATCAAAAGAAAAAAAAAAGGATTGAGGGAGTACATACCCATTGGGATTGAATTGTGCCATGCCCACTTTTGCATGGAGCTGTTAAGGTCCAAAATTTTAAATTAAGAAAAAGAATTAGATATAGAACATGAAATATACAAAGAGAAAATTGCAAAACATGCCCGGAACTTTTTCGTTACGTTAGATACTCGTCACTTAATAATTATTCGCAATTTATGTTCAATTTCACTAAAAAAAAATGCAAAACTCACAATTTGTTGTTGTCATCGCCATGTTTCGATGAATTGAAGGGCAAGTGTATATTATCAAATTGTTCGTCTCTCTAATCTCATCAATTCAGTACCTCCTATTTTTCATTCAGTATACTGGAACTCCATAAATTTAAACTTGAACGATTCATTCACGACAAGTCGCAATTTCCTTCTTCGCGACCAAAGTTCGATCATTTTGTAGTAAATAGAAGGTCAAGTCATATATCAAAATTTTCTTCAATGCAAGCCCGCCATTTCAATATATGGCTCGCCTTTCAATTCGATGGGAAATAGCTGGAAATTTATTGGGAATGCACTGCATCACCGATATATCAACCTATTTGCAAACCGAGTCTATTTTCCAACCATTATCAATCGTTTTCAGATGAATCGAAAGATGGGTCCATATATCAAGATGTCAGGTTTGGAGAGAACAGTTTTATATTCCCCATATCCTATCATTAACTTTTTATTTAACTATTTTAGACGTTACACCATAAATTTCTCATTAATTTAAATGACAAAACCCACTATATCTACATCTCTCTACTTTTATGTACACTACATATTTCATACTGTATTCATTAATTTCCATGAAAAAACAAGGAGTTGTAGTATACAGAATGAACAATTGAAAATACAAAATTGGGTAGTTTGGAGAAGAGAACATTTTGATATCTAACTTGTCCTTTTCATTTGAAAGGTGATGAATTTTATATTAAAAAAATAGATATAAATTATAAAAAATAGTAAACGAGAAGCGTAAATTGCTACCCCTACCATAACGAATACCTAATCCAAAGGACATATTTTGCAATTTTCATATATAAATATTAGATTCATTTATAATTAATAATTTAGGATTTGAATTGCAAAATGGGAATTAAATATCTTACTTCACCAATAAAGACTTTTGCTGCTACCATAGTGAGAAAAGTTTTCACATGACTTAGATAAGCAATTGGGCTTAACATCACTGCAGATTTAACGTGCATCAATTTTCCTTCCGACAAACCAGCCAAAGCCACCAACGTTCCCTGTTAGTGAATAATATAATGAAATGGGAGAAAACAGTTTGTAAAATGTGGAACTAGTAGTTTTTATGGAACGGACGAAAAACAAAAATATTATTTTTTACAAAAAAAAAAAAAATGAACAATATAAACTAAAAGTGAAAATAATGAAATTGAACATATATCTCGAGAAATAAGTTGTTGGATAATTACCATAGAGTGGCCAATGTAGTGAATTTGGCTACCTGTTTCTTGGAAGACTAAACCAAGGACAGATGGTATATCGTGTATTACCATTTCATCCCACGTCCAAGCCCAATATTCCTATTAAAGTGTTAGTAGTACTGCGGTACTTACTGAGGGTGTGTTTTGAAACTCTACAGGCTACTTCTAGAATCACTTATTTTTTAAAAGCTGTGAGATGCAGCTTTAAAAATAAATGATTGTAGAAGCAGTTTACAAAGTTTCAAAACACCCTCTAAATAGTGCATGTAGTTTTTTTTTTACGAACATTGAATGTGATTTTCTTACGGAATTAGAAGGATCGAGAGTGCGATGTTTCATGCTATACCGGGTTCCTCTAGCGTGGGGAATCCATACATCGAATCCCTTATCCGCCAATATCATTGCAAGGTTCTGTTTCGGAGGATTCGTTACCCATATCATCCCATCCTGCATGAATGTGTGAAATTTCGTTAAAATGCATATTGAGAAAATTGAGAAATATATAATTGAACCTCAATAAAAAATGATGATGTTCATGCATGTTGTTACCTTAAATGAAATTGAATATTGCAAATAAATTAATTAATAAATCCTCCTCACCATAAGAATCCCATGTTGAAGCAAAACCGGCGGGCTGCGGCCGCCGCCACCGGCCCGGCCCTCCGGAATCCTATGCACGGTTAATATGTAGCCATCATCAGTTGTCACCTGAAAATAACAACCAAGTTATAGCTATTTTAGAATTATTTCACGATTGGACAACGGGCCGGGCCGGGCCCATGATTACATACTTTGAATTCTTTGCACTTGTAGCCGTGTTTCACGACGGAGGTGGCGCAAAACCCGCCGGCGGCGGATGTTTGGTGTAATGAGAAAAGGCATAAAAATGCTAAATTCAAGAATCTCATTGACGCCATTAATTGAGTGTTATTTATTAAAAACTCTGTTAATGTTTAGTGCTTTAGGATTTTAAAATTAACCTATTTATAGAGGAAAATCATAATCCCTTTTTTTATTTAAAAAAATAAAATACTCTTCGTAGACAAGTATAACGATTATGGCGTCATTTTTTATTGCTTATGGATAATGTATTTAATCTTTAAGCTATGAAATATGTAGCTTGTGGGACATAATTCCGTATTAATTAAATTAATAATACACATATATTATTTATTTTAATATATGCATACATGTTAATTATATATTAATATATATGGATTTACTTAGATTATAATTAGAGAAGATCCGAATTAATAGAAAGAGATTAAGGAAGTCGATTTGAATTCTAGGTTACTCCGAAAGAAAAGATCAAGTCGTTACAAGTTCTTCACAAAAAAATAGATAAATAAATAAAACTTGTAACATAAATTGACACGTAAACTTTTTTGACTTCTAACGTAAGATGACGCCGAACTTCCTCTCAAAGTTTGAATTTGAGAGGAAAATCTTAGATACGGTTATTTTGTTACATGCACTCATCATATATATATTTTTCGAAATAATTATGAAATATTGTTTTCAAAAAAAAAAAAATTATGAAATATTTAAAATACTATTTTGATACACCCCTATACCATTAATCCTTTCAATAGATACACATTTTGTTGTTTCATTTGTTAAAAAAATACCCTCTCCGTTCCGTCATAAGCGGGTTACTTATTTTTGGACATTTTATCATAAGCTTTCAATTTTCTTAAATAACAAAATTTATATTTCTCTCTACCTTTCTCATGCATGTATCTCTTTACATTTTTTTTTCTCTCTCTCCTTATATTTTTTTCTTTCTACCTCTCTCTCTCCCTTAATTACTAGCTACATATTTTATCTGATATTCTTTAATCTCCGTGTGAAAAATAAATTGGACGCTTATAACGGAACAGATGGAGTATACTTTTTCGACAAACCAGTGTTCAAATTTGGATTACTTAGAGAAAAAAAAACTGTCAAAATTTGGGTTATTTTTTGACAAATCAACGTTCAAAAGTTGATTTTTTTTAAGAAAAAATAAATAAATCTAAAACAAACAGACAAAAATCAACTGTTTTTTCAACACTAATTGATTGAAATAATAATAAAAAAAAGGAGGTGGTGGCGTTAGTGGGACATGAAAGAGCATCGTTCATTACCAAAAATGCAATAAAATTCAAAACAATCACAAAACATTGAGGGTGGGGCTGTGGATGAAAAAAATGGGACATGGCGTGTATCTACGGGAAGGGTTTATGAGATAAGGGTGTATCTAACAAAGTTAAAACGAAGCTTAACGAGTTGCATGTTAAATGGACCACTGTGGTCTTCAAGAAAGTCTTTTTTTTTTTTTTTCAAATAATAAAAACAACTAACTGGCTAATTTAAATTCGGAAATAATAAAAAATAACTAAATTAGTACTGCTCAATTGTAAAAATTAGGATGTATACTCATACGGTCATACCTTTATTAATTAATTATTTTAATTATTATTTAACTCATACTTTAAATACTTTATAAAGAAATTTATATATGTCACCTGTGCATAAGAGTACAACCTTACAAGTATGGAAGCAAAACATATTTTTTAAGACACGTTGTACATAATTGAATTTGCACAATATTGCATATAAGATTTTTACTAATACCAGAGATCCTCCATAAAATGAAAACAAACTAACATAAATCTCAACCAAATTTCTAAACGTAACACGTTTCTATTCTAATTCGGTATTCATTCATTCATTCGATAATTCAAACTTTACCATTTTCAGAAAATAACTTACACCATGATCAATTCTCACATGTTCATGATGTCCTTTACACCAAAAAAGAAAAACAAGGTTGAGCAAAGTTCTCGATTACACTTTTATTCACAAGTTTTGGCTCTTACCAATCCCATATACATTCTTGCCAAAATTTTGTTTCATTCACGCAACCTCTATCGGGCCAGGGCTCGTCTTCTTTTTCCGTTCGCTAAAGCTACGATTTGAAAGCAGGCCCGGAAGGCAACACTGTGGAGACTTGGCCAATTTTTCCTCTGCTCCGAGTGCTCTATAAGGAGTCCTTTCACTACTGCCCCCGGAAGTAGCTCTGGAGAAGTAAGGCGTCGTCTGCTCGTTTGGACGCTTTGTGTCCTCAGGATCCACGTCATTATAGTCATCGTTGCGTAAGCTCTCTTTGAAGAGTTCCGAGAGTCTCTTTTTCTTGTCTGGTGGGGATGGTGGTTCGTCCACAGAGAGCTTGTTTACGAGTACAGGTCCTGCAGAGAAGTTGTGGTGGACGGGAGTGTTTCCACGCGACGGGGTGAAATCTGTTTTTTTTTTTTTGGGTAGACAAGATGCCATTATAACTATGTTAGTTAATTAAACTCAAAATCTGGTTGAAGTTTTAATGGTGAAGATGTTTCTTACCACCATTAACACTAACGAAATCATCTTCACAATCCGAATCTAACCATGGTTGAGAATCAAAAAAGGCTTCATCTTTACTACCTGCCAAATTAAATGGGAAAAAAATCTTAGAATTAATCAGCATATGAAAAAAAGTTCTTGACTGCAATTCTTGTTATATTCACACAACTCATAAATGTGCATGAGTGCAAAGAATTAAGACATACTCAAGCGTGGTGCGTTGCGAAAAGCGCAAAAAAGGCGCGCTCTCGACTGAATTGATGACTGATTAGCACCACCATATTAAGAACACACAATATAAATAAGCACCAATAACATGTAGTAATACATATAATGGAATGAAATATCCTTCATTAGCTTGTAATGTAATCACTAAATCACCATAATAGGTCACTACTTATCAAAAAACTCTAACCACTCATGACCAGAAATCGATAACAACACGAGAATTCTTCATTATTCTTTATTGAGGAATGTTAAACTCTTGTTCCTCTTAGTGTGTTCTTGCCATAAATCAAGAGCATTAAAGGAGAAGCAACGTTGAACACGGTTCTTAGTAGTATGTTTTTTCAATCTCATTACATCAGTTACTACGGAATGAATTATCTTTCATTAGCGTGTAACGTAATCACTAAATCACCAGAATAGGTCACTATCTTCTTATCAAGAACTCTAACCACTCATGACAAGAAATCGATCGATAACGATACGAGAATTCATTAAAGATGTGGATAGAGATTCATGAATACAAAATTATTTATGGAGTTATTAAGCTTACACATGAACATCATGTAGTAAGTATGGACAATAGTGAGTAATGCGTTGTCCATGTCAGCCAACTGTTGCAATCATTCAATAAAGTAGGAGGGCCACTCTGCTTTCAATTCAATCCAAACAACACTAAATAATCAACACATATATATTCAACTCTGATCTTTCAATTCAGTAATTAACAACTTCACCTACCAGATGACCCCTGTATTAATTTTTTTTAAATGAATACGAAGACGAGAAGAACTTATGTGCAATATTGCATATACGTGACAGAGACTGAAACCAATTAAGCACAAAAAAGTCTTCACATGGTTAAGATAAGTTCCAAACTTACAAGGTAGGTAAAGGATTAAATGCAGATATGAGTAATTCCAGCTTCAAGAAACTAATGATTATTGATAAAATTGAGCAATATTATCATAATCGTAGCCTTTATATATTCATTAAACAGACCATCACTATATTATGCTGTTCAAGAAAAGCTGAATAAAAAAATTGAAAATACATATTTATTTTTAATGAAAACAGCTTGGATTATGTTAGGCGACAAATATTAATAATTCTACAACACTGTTCTTATTACAGTATAATATTAATCTTGACTTTTATAGTATCTTCATTTTTTTTCCTTTTAACACCCAGATATTTTCGAATAGATTAACCCCAAGATAGATGAATAATCAGCTCCAAAATAAATATTACCAAAAATAAAAATTTCACCACAAATACACTTATCTGTGTGTATATCAAATGACCCGAAAATACAGGACAACAACATAAATATTTCAACGTATAGACCAAACAAAAAATTGAAAATGTTATTGAATACCTGTAAATTCTTTTGGGAAACACAAATATACTGTATTATCAATCAATCAAGAGGAAATTAAATTATCAATCAACTTTATGACTACACAAAGAAACAAAAAGCATATACTACAAACTTTTGATGCTTTCCACCAATATTTTTCAAGTTAGGGTTCGATAATCACAATTATTCACTTTAATTTAAACTACACAATAATATTATTATGCCCCAAAAAATTGAAAATAAAAAATGATTCAAATTACCTGCACTAGGAAAACGCAGAGACTTGACGGCCACGGTAGGATCCCCGGCGTTGACCGTATCGGGCTTCTCTTTGACCGGCGACGGGATCAGAATCTTATCATTTTTTGACCCGATTGAGAAACGGAGCTTCATCATGGCTTCCGGGTCTTTGTGAACCGAAACACACGAACCCATCTCTCCAAAATCAAAAACAAAAACAAAAACTCACGTTTTAAAAGTATATATTCACGGTATTATCAGAACTCGGAATCCCTTTTTTCAGCTTTTTTTTACATATTCTTCATCATGGAAGACAAAAAGGGGAACTTCTTTTAGAGAGAGAGAGTGAAGTAGAAGTGAGAGAGAGAGAGAGAGAGAGAGATGATCTTGCGTTACGTTCACTGCAAATGGAAATAAATTAGAGGGCGAAAACGGATTAGATGATGAAATTCATGCCGAAAATGCCAAAAAACGGAAAAAATTAATCAAAATTGTGAAAATGAGAGAGATTTTTAGGAGGTTTTGAAAGCGAAGTAATTGTGTATAATGTGTGTGTATAATGTGTTTGTGAAAAGAACATGGTTGTGGGTCCTACCATAAAAGGGAGAATTATTGGAATTTGTTTATTATTTGAAGTTGTTCTTTTCTGACTAATGGCAGAAAAATAAAGAACATCAATTATAAAGAATTCATTTTGATAGGCTGCTTTTTATAATTTGGAAGCATTTGGAGGCTGATTTTTTTTGGGTATGCCTTTATAATTTTTCGATTTTTATTTATTTGAATTAGTTGCCTCGTAAACCTGTGTAAATAATTCTTTTACGCTCCCACAAGTTACAACGATCTTTCCATCGAAATAACCTATAAACATATATATATATATATATATATATATATATATATATATATATATGATCATGTAACTAAGTAACAATTAAATCCACGTAATATTTAAAAGTGACAAAGTGGATGTAATGAAATAACTTTAATTATCAATGTTGTAGTCATTTTTCATGAATTGAGAGTAGAATAAATTTAGAATTGTTGTTAAAATAATAATTTTATGTGTGTTTTTGTTTTACAAATAGGAACCTTTATTTATAGGGGAGGAAATAGTTTTCTTGAGAAAAGTTGGAGATTTAAATCTATTATAAAAATCTAATGATTTGATTTAGTTGAAATATATTTTTATAGATATTGATGAAAATTTTAATATATACGGATTAATTATATCTTATTCCATTGAATAATTAGATAAATAAATAATTTATAATAATAATAATAATGGAAAAATGACGGCAGATTGATTTATATTGTGCATGATTTTTCGAAAACTCAGAGCAATAGATTATTATTATTATTTTTAATTAGGGAAATGAAATAGTAGTACTCAGATTAGTGAATTTTACGTCAAGAATGTATTCATCTAATATTTAAATTTAAATGGGCCAATAAGTTGGAATATTTCGAAAAAATCATATTCATACCAAAACTATTTATGTATATCTACATTATATATATTATTAAATCTTTTAATAATGGAGATAATATCTCAAATAATATTATTATAGGTATATTCAAAATAAATCTATAACATAATTAATTCATGTATATATATTAATTATTTTAAATATATCATGTATAAAATATGAAGAAATATAAATAATTTTTAATTTTTAAAATTATATGAAATCTCTAGTTTAAAAGAAAATAGAAATTTAAATGCATATATAAAATAACAACTAAGAATTTTAGGGGTGTTTTCAAAGTAATTTTGATTTTTTTTATTTTCAGTAATTAATTTTGTAAAAGCAGTTTTAATTACTAAGTTTGTTTATTATTAGTATTTTTCATAGAAATAACATTGGTACAACTATATAATTACAATATATATATATATATATATATATATATTTGGCAAACTCAATTTTAAGGAGGTAATTAAATGTATAAGCGTGCTAATGAAACGTTTGAATTTTATTTAAAAAAAAAAAACAATGCTACTACTTACTTTTTTTTATAGAAAAAGATACATATAGATATGAATAATAATTATATTATTAATATTTCTAATACTTTTGACTTTCTTACAAAAAAATCAATTTAAATTACTTTAAAAAACATGCAAGTCAACTGAAAACATCATTTTAAAACTGGCTATATAAGTTGTTTGAAAGACAATATGAATTTGGAAACATGCGTTATAAAGTGCATGAATCGTAAGATTTTTAATATAGAATTGGTCAAAAAAAAAAAAAAAAAACTCTCCAAGTGCATGTTTGTTTTGGAATTACAGTATGTTGGATGTGAGCATGTTTGTTTTGGATGTTTGTTTTGGAATTATGTAGAATGTGAAAATTTTGAATGAGAAAATCTAGATGAATAATGATTATGTAAGTTTGTTTTGAAATTTTGAGTAGGATATAATGTAATTTTATGTCAAATTAATTGTGTAAGAAGTGATGATGTTGTATTATTATAATAGTAGAATATATATGTATTTTTAGGGGTGAATGTAATTTGATGGTGAAATTCAAATGTTAAATCCCGAATTAGAACAAGACGATCGACGGGGGACGTTACGTCCCATATCTGGACATGTCAATTCCAAAGTAAAACATTTTAGTCATATAGTAACGTTAACATTTCAACATTGGAGTAACGTGAAAGTGATTTTTTTAATCAAGTTTAGCTTGTGTTAAATTTAGTAACTTGCAATTTTTTGTCCCAATTTACATTCATTAGATATAATATTTCATACTCCTATAAATTGAGTTGCAATTCCTTCCCTTTGCTAAAGCTTATAATATATGCAATTTCATCGTATACAAAATTGCATGTGGAATTTTATTATAGTCCCTAATTAGGTATAATATATACAAAAAAAAATTCTAGCAGCGTAGTATTTTTCGTATCCAAAACCATAAATAGATTTAATTTTGGAAAAGAAAATGAATATATTAACCATCATGTGCAATTACTCCCATATCTTTTTCTCCACTAAACAAAATATCCCACAATATTTCTTATTGCAATAATTACTCCCTAGATATTTTCATTCCACAAGAAAAAGACAAATGTTAGTTGGACCAATTGGCTCCAAACTGTTTAATGTGAATCCTAGTCAATCTGCTAGTCAATCTGTTACGTTTGAGTTGAGTTTAACGAATCTAATAAAATAAAAAAAATTAGATATCAAGTTTAACGAGCTCATGAGCTTAAATCAAATAATTTACTATTTAACGAGCTCAATTCTAACTCATTTATTTATACAAGTGTGTCAAGATTGAGACTTGACGAGTCGAGCAGAACTCACAAATAGTTTGATTCGCTTAACAACACTAATTGTCGGCCGAGTTTATGATAACCACACATTAGGCTAACAAATTCTTGTTCAACGAATCCACTGTTTTATAGTACTATTTTGATCGGGTAAATCAACGGCGTCAAATAAAATGAATTTGTTCTCACTCCACATATTAAAAAAATAAAAAGTGCATTTCACTATCACTAGAAAAAATCTACAGCCCCACCTCTTCTTGTCATGCGAAAGTGACTAAACGTTTAAGAAATTTAATTTTCAATGCCAATTCTAAAAATGCTAAAAAGTCACAATGAATTAATTTAAATAGAAAAATTGGGTTGGAATTAATCTTTTATCAATTACGGATTTTTTTTTTCATCGTTTAATCCCAAGTCCTAATAGTTAGTATCAAATTATCAATCAACCACTTTATTGTAATATTTTTAATTTTAATATAAGTATATAGTAACCTCATTAATAATTTATTTTTATTTTGTATTTGATTGATATGATTATTACATAACACGATTAAAATTTTATTTTATTTTACTATTGTTTAGCCTGCAAGCTTTTTTTTAATGAATTAATACATTTCTTAATGTGAACTAATGCACTTTTTAATACAATATTTTGCACTAGTGTGCAAATAGCGTGGCAACAAATTTAGATTTAATTGTGAAAATATGCAAAATATTGTATAAAGTTCACAGGACGCAGAATCTTTGCGACTATGTTTTCTTTGAATTTTAAGTGGATTTTTTTAAAATTTTTTATTTTATTTTAATGAATAGTATTATGTGTGTTTCTTTTGAGTTTTTGAGCATGCGCGGTTTAACATTATGTCTAATCAAGTTTAAGAGTAAAAAATATTGTATTGTTGAATTATTACTAAGTATAATTAAAATGATTAAATTATAAAAATTAAATATATTAAAATGTAAGAAGAGAGGGTTAATTGTATTAAAATTGTGATAATAGATTTATAAGTGTAATTATGAACAAATCGAATGCAGCATCTCATGTTATTAAAGTGGAAATAGATACATGCACAAGCCATCAATAATTAATTAACATAATAATTTGAAGTACTGACTAAAAAAATTATATACAGTATATATTAATTTATCAACCATATATATTGTCTGATATTGTGCCCACCTCAATTATGACTTAATTTAATATATTATTAATGATGAAGAAATAACAAACTATTTGATTATAATTGTTAGGTGAGTTTAGTATCATCAGCATTATTAACTGCTCCGAAACTAATATAGGACGAACGTGGCACGTATTGAATTGTTGATGCAACTACCTATCCAATATAAGATAACATTTTAATTTCACGTGTGTAACTCTTCCCTACTTGTAGACTTGCCAAACGGAATCGAAATCGTGACAAAATTGAAATTGAAATCGAAATCGTGTATTATATATATAGTTCAATGTAGAGAGTGAACAATTTAAATAAGTGGAGTTATGAACGTGAAATAATTTTATCCCATCTCAAAATCGGAACTTATTAAAAAAAATGGAGAATTATTTATTGTATATAACATATTTTTAATAGGAATGAGTATAATGCATGTAGATAAGAATAGATTATGGAAAATCTTAGAATTGTAATGCAATTGACCTCTCGCCCACCTCGAGGCCACTGCTGCCAATGTTTGTGGTTATAATTGTTCAATAATGACTCCCTTGAAGCATAAAATCTTTGACAATGTAACGAGATGTACAATAATATTATTTTTTACAAGATCCAAACAGGGTCTTTAGGGTTGGCAATGGGGCGGGTAAAAACCCGGACCCGCATAAATCCGGCCCGTACGGGGCGGGTAAATACCCGGTCAAACGGGTCCCGGGGCGGGTAAATACCCGGTCAACGAATATTCGCCGGGTATGGGACGGGTAATGGGATTACATATACCCGACCCGACCCCGACCCGTATATATATATATTTATAAATATATTAAAAATTAATATATATATATATAATATTAATTAATTTATTAATTCTCCCCTCTCCATTGGTAAGACATCTAACAATTTTAACTAATTAGATTATATAGAGTGGTTGTAGGATTTATTGATTTACTGTACTTTATTTCTGCGGATTTAGGATGGCTTCTAAAATTGCAGCCGATTTACTCTATTTTCAAAAAAGACTTAGATACTTAGATTATTTATTTATTTTGTGATTAGTTTTTTATAAGTTTATGTTATATTTAAAATTTTATGTTTTATTTGATGTTGGAATTGATATTTTATTGTAGTTTTAAGAATTAATTTTAATGTGCTATTTTTTTAAATAAATAGATAAAAAAAAAGTGATGGCGGGGCGGGGCGGGTTTACCCGCCGGGTTCACGGGGAAAACGGGCGGGTTTTGGCGGGTATTGAAGCGGGGCGGGGCGGGTAACGGGTCTAAAAAAGTTTGGCGGGGCGGGTCCTGGGAAAGGCCAAACCCGTCCCATACCCGCCCCGTTGCCAACCCTAAGGGTCTTAATTTAATTTAGGCACGAATGAAGAATTTGAACTTTGCAACAAAAGTTTAATTGATCATCCGTTCCACTTTTCGTATTTCACTTGATGTTTTACTCTACTGAATTATTAATATGTATCGCCCCTATTATGGGGGCGTTGCTTATTTTTATAAATGACACATGTTAATTTATGTGACAATTTTGCATGTTCTTCTTAGCAGAAATACCGCCTCATCAGACGCCGTCCAAACTGATTGCTGCCAAGAACCATATATAGAACATGTATCCAAACAAACTTTTCAAACCCAATTATTTTAGGTTTATCATAATTTTAATTTGATTTTTATTTAAATTATCAAATGAATCACGTGTTTTACTTGAAGATTCCTCATGTATACATTGTTTAGTTTGCGTGGAATTTATCAAATATGACATTTTAACTGTCGATGGGGTGTATGTTGGGTTTGAACTCGATTTCTGTTTTGGATTTATTTTCTTGTTCTAATATTAGTATAACTTACTAAAGTGGTAAAAAAAATCATGAGCCGGACCGAATTGGTAAAGAATCAAACAAATTTGTCCAAAAAAATCATACAAAACAAATATAAATTTTTACTCTCAAATTTGTGGAAAATGTGTTTTACTGTAACAAACATTTTTTGTAAAAGTTATACAAACATGTGAGTGAATTTTTATGTTTATTTTACATAAATTTTGTGAGAAAGATAACGTATATACAATTTTGCAAGTTCTTCTCTAATATTAATGTATGATTAGTTTTGTACCCAATTGATTGTAACTATCAAATTGAAATTGTACTTCAATAAATTTAGTTAAATAATTGAACATTAAAATTCAAGTATTTATTGCGTAATTGACCCAATTTGTGTTGAAGTAATTGACCCAATTATTCAGGAAATATGGCCCAGTCCAACAAACTTGGCCCAAAAATATGATCTCCCAACATTGGGGGCTCGGCCCAGTATTAGTTTCATAAGCACATACACTGAAATTCCATTAACCCGAAACGATTTCTAATTACGCCACAGTACTCTCGATAGCAAGGAAAACGCGAGGAAAGGTATGGAAATTGAACGTTCTACCTAACAATATTGAAACTCTGTAATTTGTAATGATACATAGTTGAAAGAGGATTTTTTCTAGATGATTTTCATTGACGGCGTCTTTTCTTTGATATTTGTTTTTAGCTGCGTTGGAGTAGGTGAGATTCGATAATGGTGAAGCCGAAAATCGCGCCGTCTATGCTCTCATCGGACTTTGCAAATTTGGCATCGGAAGCGGCGCGGATGATTCGCTGCGGCGCTGATTGGCTGCATATGGACATCATGGTAACTTTTATTTTTGTGAATTTCTATTCCGTTTATTTAGTTAGGTATTTGTTATTGAACTTGAATTAAATTGAGTTTGAGCTGGTTTAGTTATTCCAGAATTCAATTCCTTTGATTTCAGTCGAATTGTGCGGATTCGGAGTTGTGTGATTTGCATTTCATAAAAAATTGGACAAGTTATAGTGAATAATCATGAGTTAATTTCAGTACCATGACTCGGAATTCTACTCAGAAGGGTTCGGAAACTGGAAATTTAGTTAATGCTCAGATCAGAAACTTGCATTAAGTAGTTAAAATTTGAAGAACATTGCTGAAAATGCTATCAATAATGTAAATTGAGTTTGAGCTGGTTTAGTTATTCCAGAATTCAATTCCTTTGATTTCAGTCGAACTGTGCAGATACGGAGTTGTGTGATTTGCATTCCATCAAAATTTGGAGAAGTTATAGTGAATAATTATGAGTTAATTTCAGTACTATGTCTCGCAATTCAATTCAGATTGGTTAGGAAACTGGAAATTCAGTTAATGCTCAGATCAGAAACTTGCGTAGTTAAAATTTGAAGAACATTACTAATAATGTGATCAGTAATGTAAATTCTGATATCATAATATAATGGTTCATTGACACAAAGTTTTGATATTTATATCAAATGTTTTGGTTGAGTAAACATGTAAAAATACCAATGATCATTTGTTAATCTGAAACTTGTAACATAAAAGAGTGTTTATTGCTATCATGCTTGCAACCTCTGAAAGCCTTTTTATATCTGATATTAGTGAGTTGTGACTCTCTTATGTTTTATATCACGTGTTTTTCTGCAAGCCTGCAATTGACTTTTCAGTAGAAAGAAACATTATTTATCTTCGATATACTTTTGACATATGTCTTAATTTTTCTTTGGTTCATTGCAGGATGGGTAGGTTCTTTCTCTGTTGAAGAATCATATCGTTCTCTCATTGGATTATAACTATTTACCATGAACAGAAAATACTTGAAGATGTAATTAAGACTTTCCATTATAAGAAATATAACTGCTGGATATCTTAAAGCAATAATTATTTGTATTTTACAGTCATTTCGTGCCAAACCTCACCATTGGTGCTCCAGTTATAGAGAGTCTAAGAAAGCACACAGAGTAAGCACTTGATTCTTTTGTCAAGTACCACTTACTAGCTCAAGTGATAACTTTGTCGCATGTCGTTGATTCCCTGAGGAACAGTATTGACGTTTTTATTTTGCAGTGCATATTTAGATTGCCACCTAATGGTTACAAATCCTCTAGATTATGTGGAACCATTAGGAAAAGCGGGTGCTTCTGGTTTTACGTTTCATGTAGAAGTCTCCAAAGGTAAAGTCTCGTGTTTCAAATTTTGTTATTTTTGCTACTACTAAAATTTTGGAAATCTGGCCATCTTAATTGATTTTACCTAAAGTTGATCACGATGAACTGACCATGTGTGTGTGTGCGACAGATAATTGGCAAGAACTTGTGCAAAAGATCAAGTCGAAAGGCATGAAACCTGGTGTGTCGTTGAAGCCCGGAACCCCTATTGAAGAAGTGTATCCACTGGTATGGTATTTTCAAAGTTAAGAATTAAATGAGATAAAAAAAATCTGCATATCAGTGAGATTTTTGTTTTCCAATGTTTGAAGCTTGAAGGAGAACATCCTGTGGAGATGGTTCTCATTATGACTGTGGAACCTGGATTTGGTGGGCAAAAATTTATTCCAGAAACGATGGATAAGGTGCTGTAACATTCTCTCAATTGTGTGTTTCAGAATCACTGACATTTTTGCTTTTCTTAATAACGTCATCGACTATGAAATTTCAGGTGCGTTCTCTACGAAAGAAATACCCATCACTCGATATAGAGGTGACGCCTTAATTCTTTTACGGGTTGCCAATAGTTACTACTTACTAGCACTCTTGCTTGTGGGATAATATCATTCTTTTTTCCACTGAAGCTTACCTCTTTCCTAGTTTCAGTCTTCCTATTTCACTCACCATTAAGCTTGGTCTTTGAAGTACACGCTTACTCTCGCATTTGATCCCACCCCACCGTCTGTTAACTGATGAAATCAATTACTTGAAGGTGTTATATGTAATTATGTTGGGGGTGCTAAATGTAATTAATAATTTTCAAATAATGACACTTAGCACCTAAAATAGATCAATTATGTCGATCAACTAACGGTGGACCAAATGTGAGAGTAAAAGTGTAGTTCTGGGACCAAGTTTTGATAGTAAGTGAAAGAAGAGAACCAAAACTGGTAAAAAATTAACTTTAGGGACCAAAATGATATTGTACAAGAAACTGATCTTTAGCTTTGCCTTAAGATAGAAATACGTAGCTAATGAGTTTTCTGTATTGTCTACAATTCAGTTAGCTAATGAGGGAGATTAATTTTGTTTACAGGTAGATGGAGGTTTAGGACCCTCAACGATCGATCTAGCAGCGTCAGCAGGAGCGAACTGCATAGTGGCCGGTAGCTCCGTATTTGGAGCTTCAGATCCAGGTCATGTTATTTCACTTCTGCGCAAGAGCGTTGAGGATGCCCAGTCGATTAGTTGATACTGCAATTTGCATGTTCGCTTGAGCTATATGCAGCTATATTAACTTAATAAAAGCGTGATGATTTTATAAACTTGTATCTTGACTCTGGAAGAGCATGTGTATTTTCTTGTATCTTATTATCAAAGTTATGGTGATACATTGGTTACGTGTTTTCTTTTAAAAAATTTACACGCATATTCTACATTAATACTTGAATTAAAAAAGAAAGTTAAAAAACGCGGTGCCACCGCACGTTTTATACTTAATGTTATAAATTAGGATAATGCTCAGCAACTGGGCGTTTTCCATGCATGCAAAATTGTACTCTCATGATATAATATTATATTAATTTGTTGAAACGGATGGAGTATTAGTTTTTCGAGCAAAATACTACTCTCTCTGAACAAGAAACCATATGTTTTTGATGACATCTAATTTATTAGGTGAACGCACCGCCCACTTGAATTCCCATTCTATTATTCTACCTTGTACTTGTACATCAATAACTCCACCTAAATTAAAGAGAACCTTACTTTTTATTCCGATGAAGATCCAATATCAAGACCTTTAGGTTGCGTTTGGATGGGTGGATTTGATTTGAGAAGGTATTTCAAATGAGAGGATTTCAAAATAGATGGATTTTAAATGACATGGTTTTAGTGAGGATTTAAAATCCTCTCCATTTTAACTAAAAAAATATGCTAAAAATTTGAAATTCATTCATTTAATTTTTAATCCAAACAAGTGGAGTGAATTTAAAATCCATAGAACAAATCCCTCCATCCAAACGGAGCCTTATACACTTTGTCAAATATAATAATCCAATAACTATAAATTAGATATGTAAAAACAAAATTAAATCAGAAAATCAAAGAATGTAAAAGAATTTAAAGGTGAAGATGCATATAGAAAGGGTGAAAAGCAAAATCTGAACAAAGCCTACTTTTTTTTATTACAACTACTTTGGGTCTTCCTGCTGAACAGAGCCTGCTTTTTTATTACAATTACTTTGGGTCTTCCTTCCTGCATAGCAGAATAATTAATTTAGATAAGAAGCTAGATTAAAGATGTGGGAGAGAGAAGAAGGGGTAAAAAAATAATGAAATTGACTATTTTCACTTCCTTTGTACACATTTGGAATATTTTTATAATTAAACCATTTAAATGTACTCAATCTTTTATAATTAAACCATTTAAAAAAATTATATAGTATATAGGAAAGCTAACTTTGTGCGTGAATATTGTTAGAAAGGTTTTTAATTGAGACTCGATTTAGGGGGAAGGAATTTTTTAATAATAATTATGTTGACTTATTTCTAAGGGTTAATTGCAAAAAAATTACGATAGTTAGTGTATTCATCAATTACAATATATTCTTTTTTTTCTTTGCAATTTGATACACCACCTTTTTGTGTTTTGCAATTCGATGCACCAATATATTTTTGACCAAGTTTAATTTAACTTGATGTCGAAAATAGCGTACTCACCACGTCGTCGACACGTAGCTAGACTATCAACTAATAAATTTTTTTAATGAAAGACACACATTTTTAAAAATATTTTTTACATAAATTGCACTCTGAATCCATCAATATATATATTTTCTTTGATTTCTGACAAAATTCTCCATCTTTACGTTTTGATATTATAGGTATTGATTTGGTGTTTTCCATCTCAAACTCTTATCCTCCATACAAATGTGATATCTATATAATTTTATTTTTAAAAAAACAATCAAGAAGTTATGCAAAAAAAACAATTCATATAATCATATTTATTCCTCTGATGTGCATTAACATTAACGTGTTTTGCAAAAAAAAAAAAAAAAATTTCTAATCACACAAGTATATTAACCAGAATCATTTTATTCCTCTATTGTCTTAATTTTTTTTTCCATTATGTTGCTTTGTTTTTTTCTTAATTACATAAAATAATTTTTACGTATGTTATGTAGTATTTTTTTTTTTCATAATTGCACACAACATAGTGAATTTACAATTTTAGACCGTCATGTCGAATTAAAAATGACTGAAAAATATATCGGTACATCAAATTGTAAAACTTAAAAAAATTGTGCATTAAATTGCAAAATTTAAAAATATGGTACATCAAATTGCAAAGAAAAAAAGAATATATTGTAATTGACAAATACTCAAAATGATGATTTTTTTTTTTGCAATTAACCCTTAATTAAATGGAAGCGCACAATTGTACAATTAGGTTCCATTTGAACCTAATTGTAACTCTAATTAAAAATTGACCCTAATTGTAACTCTAAGTTAAATATTGATCCTAATGGTAAAGTCTATAAGTGAAGGGGCAATTACTCTAGGACAATCCAGAGATTTTGCATTTAATGATAATTTTTTACGGAGTTACAGTTAAAATCAAAATATAACATATATACAATTATACCCTTCGATTTAAATGTCATTCAAAATCCCTATTTAAAATTCAAATATCATTATTATTTAAAAGTCAATTAAGCAAAAATATTTTAATATTAATTATCCATGCATCACTAATTTAATTATAGAACAAATCAGTTACAAGAATTTTTTATTTGCAAAAATATATGTTTTCACGGGCAGGCATAAAAATATATATTATTTCTATATTTAATAATTTATGATCTTCAATTTAAATATCAATAATAAAAAAATGTGTATAAAATTAATAATACATATTTATAATATATAAGCATTCACTACTAAAAAAAATATTGTTCAACATTAAATATTGTACAACATTAGTCTTAGCAAATTTATGTATGGCTTCAAACGGGGAAAATATCACAAACAGTCCTATAACTTTTGTCGAATCCGCGTTTGGTCCTTTATCTTTTTAAATTATCGTCTGTAGTCCTTTTATTATCGCAACATGTCCTTTCCGGCAAAAAATTAAAAAAATGACCTGAATTCTCATGTACTGGTCACGTGAGAGTCAAATTCCGGCGAATTTGTTTGCGTGTCATTCCACATTACTAACTATTGAGAAAAAATTACAAATAGTCCTATAACTTTTATTTAATCCACATTTGATCCTTTATCTTTTTAATTTGATCCTTTATCTTTTTAAATTCTCACCTGTAGTCCTTTTATCTTTATTTTCAACAAAAAAAAAAGGCTTAAACCACATATTAATTAGACACCACATATAATCCACAGTACTCGTGGTTAAGGAGGACAATTTTTTTTAATAATTCAAAACACTAATATATATATAATTATAATATTTATGCAATAAAGTGTGCATAATTCTTCTTTTATATATATATATATATATATATATATATATATATATATATATATATATATATATATATATATATATCCGACCACACTTATTTTATCTGCTCAGTATATCTATTTTAATTTTCATACCCACTATATACATAGATGAAGGGAGTATTAATAATTAAGTTTCTAAAATACATTTATCAATACAGTAGGATCATCTTTTTATCAATAATAATTTATTAAATTAATCTAACATTAATTGTATTTAATTTAAAAAATACTAAAATATTACTTCCTCCGTTCTGGAGGAACTTGCACCTTTTGACCGACACGCATTTTAAGAAATGTGCAAGAAAAAGTGTAATGATTGATGTTTTGAGGGGTAGTTTTGTAAACTTTTATGAATAAAGTAAAGTAAAAAGTAGATTGAGTGTGGAAAAGTAATGGCATATGGAAAAAAAAGAGTATATTTCAAGGGTGAGAGTTGTGAAGATATTTCCTTTTATAGAGTGTGCAAATTGGTATTGGACATCCATATATGAAAAGTGTGCAAATTCCTGTAGAACGGATGGAGTATATTTTAATTTTAATATATAAATATGTATATAAGAGGGTGGGATGGGGTGGCCATGGCCCCGGTATATACTTGTTCCCTGTCGTCACACCCATATCTTTGGAAATAATTAGTTAATTAATCAATTACCTTAGAAAAGTGAAATATAAAAATTAATTATTTTGTATTCCCTACAAATACAAGTAAATTGATATGATGAGTTTGATAATTTCTAATACTATTGCTAAGGAGGGTGGGTATTGTAGAGTAAAATAATTACTCCTTCAATTCACACATAATATTTACTTTTCTCTGAATACAAATTTTAAAAAATAAATTAGTAGTAGTTCATTTAAAAAATGTGGGGACAACCATTTTTTTAATTAAAAATATAATTTAGAATTATATGTGGTTTAAGCTTTTTTTTTTGTTGTTGAAAACAAAGATAAAAGGACTACAGGTGATAATTTAAAAAGATAAAGGACCAAATGTGGATTCGTGACCGTCACATGTGGATCTAGGTCATTTTTTAAATTTTTTGCCGACATGTTGCACTACAAAATATTTCCCAAAAGCCATCGGCAAATGGCATCGGCAGGCCGGCCGATGCGAAAAGGGGACGACATTTAATGCCCGATGCAAAATGGCATCGGCAGTGGGCCCCGATGCGAAATGGCATCGGCATTTAATGGCCGATGCAAAATGGCATCGGCAGTGGGCCCGATGCCTTCCCCGATGCCCTAATTAAATATAAATTGGCCAAACCCCCTCTCTTCCAGAACGTTACAGCCGCAACCCCCCTCCCCCAAATTGAAGCTTCGAGTTTTTGGCCATCCCCACTCAAAAATCACCTTCGTTTGCGGATCGAACTCGGTTTTTGGCCATTTGTGTTCTACACTTCGACGGGAGCATTTCTACTGTAATTTTTTTCGTTTTCATTGGTTAAATTTGAAGTTATATGTGTATATATAGTTTTAGTATAAATATGTATATATATGCATATATGTTGTATGTATATATAAAATTGTTAGAATTGTTAATTTTTATGCATGCATGTGTTAATTGTAAGAATTTATAAATTGTTAATTAATTATGTTGTGTTTATAAGCATGTATTTATATGTACGTATGTTTTAATAATTAAGTTATATGAATTTATTTGTTAATTAGAGTGTTAGAATTATATTTGTGTTATATGTCTATATGAATTTATTTGTTAATTAGGGTGTTAGAATAATTATTAGAATATAATTAGAATTATATTAATTGATTTTAATAGAGTTGGAAATGAGACGTTGGTTGTTTGTGTGTTTGTAGACGTCGATTGACATGGATTATTCAATTCGTAGTTGGATGTATAGTTAATTGTTAGACTATGTTATCTAAATATTAATTGTTAGACAATGTTATCTAAATATTAATTCCTTAATTATATTCCTTATTTATATTTTAGTGTTAATCGTTACAGTGATGTTCATATATAATGTTTTTTAATTGTTACAATGTTCAATGTTAATAATGTTTTAATGTTCATTTTGACAGATGAGTGGTCGTCGACATGGTTCTGGATATGGCTCTGGTCAGGGTTCTTCTGGACAGGGTTCTTCTGGACATGGGCGAGGTAGAGGTAGAGGTAGAGGAGAGCCGGTGGATGAGACACCGACTGTGCAGACACCACAGGGTTTGTATATGCCCGATATGACTGGGATAATGTTGCCCCAGATGCCCGGAATGAACCCTAATTCCTATTACACTCAGGTGCCTCAGTTGCCTCATATGGTTCCACATCCACAGGAACAATCCCCTCCACCGATACATTCGCCAGTTAGACATCTGTCTGTCGGGACACAGGCCAGCATGTCGACTGATGCACCCGACAGTCGCATCCGACTGTTTATCTACCTTGATACGTAAGTATATTATATTTAAATTTCATTAAACGTATGTATAACATGTTTATTAATAATTTTTTTTATTATTATAAAATACTTGTAACAGGTTGATGCCTTCAAATTTAATTTCGAGGACGATCAGATCGATAATGTACCGGAATATGGAGCTTGGTGCACACACCTGGGCTATGGTATCACCCGGCACGGTACAGCGGTGGTGGGATACATTCCACGTATACAAATAACTTTACATTTAGTTATTTTGTTATATTACTTCGTTAATTAATTTTTTTTTGCAGACCGAGGTCAGGTGGGACCCTGAAGCCACATCTTCTACAGAGGTGTACAGACTCTTTCTTCAAAGAGCTGCATCTCGGTACACTAACATGTTATCAAAAATCAAGAAAGCGTGGGTGAGGGATAACAAGAGGCCGTTGTGGGATGTGAATGTTTGGAACTCCTTAGTTCGTCACTGGAACAATCCCGAAACAATTAAGAAGAGCGAGCAGGCTCGTAAGAACCGCTTATCCGAGCCTGGAGGTCCGGGTACTGGCCATGGTACTCATAAAGGCGGAGCTCGTGGAGCAGCAGAGGTCGCACGGCGCATTGTAAGTATTTGTGGTCAATTATATATAATTAATTTTAGTTAATTATTTAGTTTATTTATTCGTATATGTCTTCGATTCAAAATACAGGAGGAGAGGACGGGACGCCCTGCATACGACTGGGAGATAGTTGAATATTACCACCGTTACGAAAACGGGACATACACTTGTGGCTATATGGGTGATATATTGTAAGTTATATATATATACATTACATTATATAACAAATATATATTTAATTGTACTTGAAAATGTATTAACCCACTTTTAAATGTGCACGTATAGGACGAGATACATGACGAGTTCACCAATAATACTACAAGAGATCCGTCAGATGAACCTAGTTCAGAGGATGGTTCCCAGGCCCCACCTTTACCCCATAAAAGAACTACAGACAATAATTTAAAAAGATAAAGGACCAAACGAGAATTCAACAAAAGTTACATGACTGTTTGTGATATTTTCCCCTATGTCCAACAAGTTAAATCTCATCACTTCACCACCCCATACAACCACATACGTTTAACACAAGAAAGGAATTCTTGTCCTCCGGAGTCCGGACCTATCGCCAAACTTATCCCTCAATTTTTTACTTACCAACCACTATATTAACTTAATAATCTAAATTTCAATATATGATGTTAAACTACTCAATTATAATATTTACAAATTATTTCATTTTAAATAAAAAATTTCAATTAACTTTAACTTAGTTAGACTATAACTTACTATGAATATCCTTATCTCATATACTATGAACATGATTTTAATTAACGACTGATAAATGTTCTTTAAAATTCTTAAATGTTCTCTATACTATTCTACAAACTTATACAAATCACTAAAAATTTTATCTTCAATATTCATATTTGTTCTCTTAACAATATTTTATATACTACCTTAATGTTGATAGTTTTTTTTATAAGTAAATCATATAATATATTTTTTATTCATTTGTTTGCATGATTTACTATTTAAAAAATATATATGCTACAAAAAAGTTGTTAGAATTACCTTACATAGAAAAAAAATTAAAAAATTAAATCAAACAACACTCCAATTTGATATCGAATAACACTTTTACTTATTAATGAGAGGGTATTATCTTTGATGGGGTTTTCTTACGACAGTCCAATGTCGCCTAAACTATCAACAATCCGAATGTCGAATTGCGTGGCGTGTTGCCTTAATTTAATACATGTTGCCTATTTTTAATATTTTAAAATAATTTTTAAAATTTATTAATTTGTTATTTACTATTTATCCTCCATTAAAATTAAAAATAATACTGATATTATTATTAAAAATAAATACATATAATGATTTAAAATTAAATTATTATTTCTTAATTGAATCTGAAAAAAAAAACCCTAAATATGATTATATTGAGTCAGAAAAACCCTGCAAGTATCGATATCCTTCTTCAGTATTTCCCTACCCGAAAACACTTGGTATAGTTCTAGAACTCTCAAAAAATTATTTGCCATCCGAAAACAAGCTTTGCATTCACATTAGGTATCGGGTTTCGACTTGCAAATGGTTTTCAGTCCTTTTTTTACGAGGTTTACGCAAATTCAGCCAAAGAACATTCCCACGTCATATTTTTTATAATGTTATTTATACAATATGTGTGGCATTTTCGAGTTTTAAATCCCCTTTATCTCCCATATGCCTTGTAAAATGAATTAGTTTTTTCCATTGATGAAGCAAAGTCACATGTTCTGAATATATTGTCACATATAGGAGCATGTTCGTAATTGGCATACTCGACATTGACTCATTGCCTGAACTTTTGTCATATATCCTCATGTTCAACACTTGTACGTTGTAAATAAAAACTGCACGAAATGTGTAAAAAAAAGTCAAATTAAGTTTTCAGTCGTGCACTAGCACTGACACCAGATCGTGCAAAAAAAACATATAGAGTGGTATAACTCAAAAATTAGAAAATTGGTAATATACGTAGTGGGATAGAGGAATTAATGATTTACTTAATACCTTTTACTATTACAAATTATTACACAACAGGTTTATACAGATCGTATTCTTAAATATGTGTTCGAAGATCTCCTGGGATAAAGAAAGGAAAAATCACTTTCTAGTACATTTGGGAATTTCTTAAAGTGACTGTATTAAATTGTGGGAAGATGTTAGATTTTGTATCAAAGAGTGAATAATCACATAAAGAAATAGTATATATATACTGATGTCTAAATTCAGATACAATTTGTTTATTATGTTATCTTCATTATATATTTGGTGCAAATACGTATTTTTTACGCTTCTTCAATAAATTTAATTTGTATACTTTATATGCCCAATCACGGACCATGGCTCGTTCACGTTTGCACGGCCAATGGCTCGTGCAATCGAAAACCATTGCATTTTTTTTCAATGTCCAATCACGGCCAATAGCACTTAACAATGGACGGCCAATTCTGAATTCAGTCTGTATTAGAGGTATGCGTCGATTTAGTGTCGTTTGGTTCAAAAAATATGATTGACTTGAATATAGTATTGAGAAACATGCGGCATTTTGTTTTGTTTGTTACTTATTTAAGAATGAAGTTGAAATTAGTGTTGGGGGAGATGCTTTTATTAATGGAGGATTTAGATCATGGAATAAACCAATCAGATTTGACAAGCATGTTGGTGGTGTTAAAAGTTCTCACAATCTTGCTTATGAGAAATATGGAAATTTAAGAGATTAGAAAAAAATATTCTATTGTGCATGTTTTTGATAGTGCAAGTGAAGTAATTCGAAGTGAATATGAATCTCGTTTGAAAGCTTCACTTTCTTGTTTGAGACTTCTTTTACGTCAAGGGTTGGCGTCGTGGACATGATGAGAATGAAGAATCAATTAATAGGGGAAATTTTCTTGAACTTTTGAAATGGTTTGCAGAACATAAGGAGGATGTTAATAAAGTTGTTTTTGAAAATGCTCCAGAAAATAGCCAAATGACATCTCCCATAATTCAAAAATATATCATTAATTGTTGTGCTAAAGAAACAACTAAGCACATTATTAATGAAGAGCTTGGTGATGATTATTTTTCTATATTGGCCGATGAGTCAAGTGATGTATCTCAAAAGGAACAATTAGCCCTTTGTTTGCGTTTTGTTGATGGTAAAAGGGGAATGGTAGTAGAGCGATTTCTTGAACTTGTACATGTTGGTGATACCACTGCTTTGTCACTTAAATGTGCAATTATGTCTCTGCTTGTGGAACATTCATTGAGTCCATCTAGAATTCGAGGGCAAGGGTATGATGGGGCTAGCAATATGAAAGGTAAAATAAACGCCCTTAAAACTTTGATTATGAAGGATACTCCATGTGCCTACTATGTTTGCTCATCAACTTCAATTAACTCTTATTACTGTTGCTAAAAGTAACAATGATTGTTGTTGGCTTTTTGAGACAGTTACAAACTTGTTAAATGTGATTGGAGTTTCTTGTAAGCGAAGAGAAATGATTCGGGAAAGTCAAGCTAAAAAAGTTGTTGAAGCCTTGAAAATTGGAGAAATTGAGAGTGGATCAGGTTTGAATCAAGAACTTGGTTTGAGGAGGCCCGATGATACACGTTGGGGATCTCATTATAAGACTCTTTTGAATATTATTAACTTGTTTCCTACAATTGTTGAGGTGCTTGAGATGATTGGGAAGACCGCTTCAAGTTCAGAGGATAGGATAAAAGCTTAATCAATTTTGTACTCACTTGAGTCATTTGACTTTATTTTTATGGCACACTTGACAGAACTTGTCTTTGGTTACTCTAATAATTTGTGTAATTCTTTACAAAGAAGAGATCAAGGTATTGTCAACGCTATGTGTCTTGTTTCATTAACAAAGGTTATGTTGCAAAAAATAAGAGATAGTGGATGGAAACCTCTTTTGAATAAGGTTATTAGGTTACTTCATTCTGCACTAAGTATGACATTGTTGTTCCCGATATGAATGCTCCTTATATTCCACTAGTGTTTCACCCGTGCTCGCACGGTTTATAAATATATAATAAATATTATTTTAGATATATTATACTAATATCTATATATATATATAGATATAAAAATTATATTATTCAATTGTTTATTTTAATATTATATTTTTAAGAATATTTACTACTTCAATTTTTATGTTTCATATAGTGTACTAATTTTAAAAAATTATAATTGATATTTATTAATATAAATAATTAAGTGATAAAATACTTCCTATTTTAATCATTAATTTTAAATTGAAGTAATTTAGGAGAAAATTAAAAAAACTAAAAACATGTAGATATGAGACCTTTTTTTTTTGTGATCAGGTCGAGGTCATATTGGAAAGTTTTGTTATTGAATTAGTAGGATTTTATTTAAAAAGATGGTGTTAGTTTAGAATATAACATTTTATACTTTTAGTATATGGAGTTAGTGATATTAAGTATCAGCATTGCTGCCTGTCAAAAAATAAAAAAAAATAAAAAAATATCAGCATTGCGGAATTAGTAGGGTTAAGTCCCTTTTAGCCCTACACAAAATTAAACTATACTCCCTTCTTCTCATAATTATTTTAACATATTGAGACGTTCCAAAATTTTTGCACATTTTTAATATGAAAATACCCTCATAAAATTAATATACTTACAACATTATTTTATTTTTAAAATTGTAACTCTTTTACATTTTACTTTACACCCCACTTAAATTACCTAAATATTCATATTTTATCTTATCTCACCAATCACTAAATTCTATTTTTAAAAAAAAAATTGATAAAAGTCCGATTAAAACGCAAACATTCTTTGGTTTTTCAGACGAAATAAAACAGAAATCCTAGCAAAAAAATTGATAAACAAAATCGAAGAAAACGAAATCGTTCGACTGTAAACAAAAATTGTTGAATATGAACATAAGTGATTCAGATTATGAAACAGATCCTGAAACTGAATTTGCCTTCTAAAACCGGAACTGTAAAACTCGTCCGAAATTAGACAAAGACTGCCCAATTCCGATCGACAACACAAAATACAAATGACTCTGAACATCGTTAAACTCAAAAGATTTAAAATAGAACTACAAAGCCAAAACTTAAATAAAAATCTGAACAAAATAACCCATCCATTCTAAAGTTCTAAAAAACCAAGCAAAAATTAAATGCAATGAACAAATTAGAAAAGAGAAATTGATTCGATAATGGAGTAGAAATATTCAAAAAAAAAAAATGACACAGAAAGAAAGGTCATGTACACTGGGCGGGATCGAAGAGGATGATGGAGGCGGGGAGCAGCACCCTCCTAGAGGCCCCTGCTTTGCGTAAAGGCCTCCATCCTGATTCGAGCTCTTCTCCGAATCTCCATGAGTACGAAGCAGATGTATACACGATGACGTTGGTCGAGGATATCAGAGAAATTTCTTCTCAGGCCCAGTGCTCAAATTTCTGTTTTGCTAACGGTCACGGATATCAGAAAAAAAAAAAACATGTAAAAAGACTACATTACCACTGATTCCTTGTTGAGTCGTTGCCGAGTGGCCCGAGTCACCAGTATTTTCAGAAAATATCACTTTTGAAAATAACAATCAAAATTAACTACAAATCTCAGGAAAAAATCGAGAAAGCCACAATTTTTTTGTTGTTGTTCTTCATCCCAAATCATTCTTCAACAGAAATTTTTTTTGCATTTCTTCATCAAAATAATACCAAAAAACTAACACGTTTGTCAATAAAACTCAAAGCAACAGTTTTCACCGGATCATGAAAAAACCTAAGTGATCAATCAAAGCAACAGTTTTTCACCAATCCAGAAAAAAATCTGGTTCAGACATTCTATCAAACACCTAACACCTTATGTGCATGCTTATAATTCAATCGAAAGATTAAAAAAAAAAATCAACTAAGACTGCCAATCTTGTGTAAAATTAAAGAAAAAAAATTAACAAATTAAACTATTAATCATATTTTATTCATCTATAGTTTATAATGGTTCATTATGGTTCATTTACAGTTTCGTCGGTTTATAGAGATTCATCATAGGTTCATCATTAATTCATCATTGCGATTAAGTTTGCATGTTCATCATAGGTTCATCATTAAATCACCTGAATATATTCATTTATAATATTTACAAATTATTGTATTTAAAAAAAAAAAAATTCAATCAACTAAAATTAGACACACTTTAATATATACCCTTATATATTAACATGCACTACAAGAAAATAATTAATTGGCTAGAGAATATTTTGTAGGCAATAATTCCAATTTTGTAGGCATTTATATTTATCTACGGAATACCAACGAAAACCATTCGTATGGAATTCGCTCGTAGGTAATTCGGTTAGGTAATATGATTACCATAATAAATGTAATTCCGTAGGTAAATATCAACTACGAAACATTTTGTTGGTAATTCCGTAGGTGAATTTGGCAACAAACATTTAAGTGGGAAATTTTTAATATATATATTTTAAATTTTTTATTAATAAATTATATTTTTAGCCTTAGCCTACAAAATAAATTCATTCAAAATTGGACCAGTCTCCAACCATGAATCGATCATAAAACCTATTCAAAAAGTGTTAAAATATATAAACATTTTTAAAATACAAACTTAGGTGCACATTAGGCCCCTTTTATAAAGTTTTTCTCTCATGTTTCTTGTACTCCTTATTCGATGTGGGACAAAAAAATTATGTTTGTTGGTTACTAACTTATTATAGTTAATACTACTACTTTTATATTGTTTTTTCTCTTATATTTTTTCTACTCTTCCGATGTGGGACATACTAAATTTCATAGGTTTATTTGCTAAAACACTATTGCTTTTCTAAGTTCCTAACTAATTTTGTGGGTAATACAATTAAATAATTTATACATATAAATAGCTAGGAAAATTTTCGTAGGTAAATAAATAAACAAATCACCTACAATCATTTTGGTAGGAAAATGCTATTTTGCCTATGGATTATTTTGTAGGTAAATCAATATTTTTTAAGTTCCTAGCTAATTTTGTAGATAATACAATTAGATAATTTATACATATAAATAGCTAGAAAAATTTTCGTAGGTAAATAAATAATCAAATCACCTACCATCATTTTGGTAGGGAAATGCTATTTTGCCTACGAATTATTTTGTAGGTAAATCAATATTTTTTAAGTTCCTAGCTAATTTTGTAGGTAATACAATTAGATAATTTATACATATAAATAGCTAGGAAAGTTTTCTTGGTAAATAAAAAAAAAATCACCGGATTATTTTGTAGGTAACTCACCATCAGATTTTTCCTTGGTAATTTCATGGGTGAAAATGTGTAAAATAATTTATAAAGATCCGTAGGCAATTTGTAGGCAATTCTCAATATTTAAAGACAAAATTATTTTCGTTGGAAAATTTTGTAGGTAATTCAACAATTTCTTGTAGTGATGTACCCTTATATACTATGAACATGTTTTAATTAAACCGTAGACAAATGTTCTTTAAAACCTTAAATATTCTCTATATTATTCTACAAACTTCTACAAATTACTAGAAATTTTCATCTTCAATGTTCATAATTTAATTGATCATATAATATATTTTTTATTCATTTATTTGCATGACTTAATATTTTACAAAAAAAATATGCTAAAAAAAAGAATTAAAAAATTAAATCAAACAACTCCAATTTGATACCGAATTTAAAATTTTTACTTATTAATGAAAGGGTATTATCTACCCTTCTAATTAATTAAATAGTGAAATTCTATTTTGGTTAATTAGTCAAATATTAATAAAACTAATTACGTAGACAAAATTGATAATTGCACTGATGGATTGTCTTTTCAAATTTGAAAATTTAATTATCAAGTCTCTCTCAGCTGAATCACTAGACAAATTGCATTTTGAATTCCCAAATCATTTTCAGAACTACATTGACGCAAATTCAAATATCCATCTTCTCTATCATTACTACTTACTTGCATACAAATCTCATATTCAAAAGACAAATATATCGTCAAAAGGCATGTGATAGATCCGAATGAATCCGAATGAAGCCAAAGGCATGTGATAGATCCGAATGAAGCCATTTAACAATGCTAATGACTAGTAAAAGTACACTTAAATATAAAAGGGAAACTATGATTTTCTATTAATATAGAGGTTGATGGTCCCTATTCAGGGTATACATCATACCAGCGTTTTAACAGTGTAAAAAAACGACTATCTCTATCAGATGATTTGGTCAGCTGATTCACTAGAATCTAGAACTAGTGAGTAGTGTGCGTGTGAGAATTATATTTAATCACGGTTAATTAGATGATAAGAGTGATCCACTATATATATATATATATATATATATATATACATGCATTACAAGTGAGATAAACAAGGAATATATTCAAAGATATTGATTAACCTAAATAGAAGATTTCTACCTATAATATATTATAAATATTCTTACAATATATTATTCTAATATATTCTACAATACCCAGTCAAGTGAAGCTGTGAATGTAAATGAACACGAGCTTGGTAGTCGTGAAGACATCCACAAAACAATGCACTTTTGTTATCAGACAACATAAAAAATAACGGAAACTCGGAATCACCAAATAGAGCATGTCAAGACGCATAAAAGTAGGAAGCAAATGGATCGAAACACCGAGATCCTTTGAAGGACGAACGATGACAAAAAAATAGGCAAAAAACACTTGCAAGTTTAGTGGAAGCAATTGAACAGAGCACAAACAAAATAGATGGGAAGGGCGCGAAGCCAATAAAGTCGGCCATGGACTCTCTACAGAGAGAGGAAAGTAGAAGAAAAAAGATGTAGTGTGAGGCTATAAAGAAAATTAGAGTGTAGGTGAGTGTGACTAATACCATATGAGTGAAAACAGTCATGGAGATAACATGATCGGCCATGAGAGGGAACGAGTAGACTTGCTCACTCGAGAAGAAGAAGTAGGGGGCGAGGAGACTTGCTCGCTCGAGAAGAAGAGGGGACGAGGAGACTTGCTCACTCGAGAAGAAGAAAAAAGGGGGGGACGAGGAGACTTGCTCGCTCGATAAGAAGAAAAAAGGGGGACGAGGAGACTTACACGCTCGAGAAAAAGAAAAAGGGGGAGGAGGAGACTTGCTTGCTTGAGAAGAAGAAGGGGGACGAGGAATACAAGCTCGTCGGTGGCGGCTAAAAGCGACCGGGAGAGGGAATGAGGGAGACCAACTCGTTCGAGATAAAAAAAAAAGGTCGGCGACGAGGGATACCTGCTCGTCGAGGACGCCGAAAAAATTTAGAAGAAAGGGGAAGGGGCAAGGCGGCGACGGGGGATACCAGCCCGTCGGAGACGCCGAAAAAAAAAGGGTTTCAGTGTATTAGGCTAATACCATATGAGAATTATACTCAATCATTGTTAATGAGATGATAAAAATGATACACTATATATAGAGATTACAAGTGAAATAAACAAAGAAATAAATATAAACCATATCTTTGACAATATATTCAATTTCAAACATATTGATTAACATAAATAGAAGATTTCTACCTATAATATATTATTTGGAGGAAGACGAAACCCCATTTTTAAAGGAGTTTATTAAAAAAGTAGGACAATCCATAAGTGATTTAAACAAAGTAGGACAAAATTTTCTATTAAAACAATTAAGACCAAAAAGTGTTACTACGATTTTTGCATTCATTTCACAAAAATTAATTACCAATATTGATGATAAAATTCATTTCACGTAAAATTTCATTTATAATTGAAATTTCATTTAAACTCATTCAAAATTAAATTAATTATAAGGTCGTTTGTTTATAATTTGAGTAGATTTATTAGAATAAAAAATTGTAATTGTTGACATATTTTATTAATGTTGACAAATTAATTAAATAATACATAAATTGATTAGATAAAAAAAATCTGTGAAATTTTAGTTTAATTTTAATTTCATTTAAATTTATTCTTATTTGATTCTAGAAGATTGAAAAATTAGTAAAAAGTTATTTAAGAAACAAATTTCCCCATTTACTCATATATTCGTGTTTTAACTTTTTCTCTAATTAATCATCTATACTTATCAATTGTTTTTTTGAAAGAAATTAATAAGCTTGTGTGCTATACCACAAATCAAGAACCCTAAATTAGAGATAGAAGAACATTTTCCTGCATGCAATGCAAAAAAGGGTTAAATCATATGCATTTTAAGTTAGAAACCTTAATTTAAAATAAAACTAAAACATCATTATAGTCTGGTAAAAAAATTGGGGAAGAAATACAAGTTAAAAAAGGTAACAAAACAATAATTGAACAACCAAATTAACCCCATAATTCGATCACCGGATAATAATAAATATAGAAAAAAAATCAGATTTATAATAAATTGAATTAAACAGAAACAATGTTAAGGTAATTCCATGAAGTGCATGTTTAATTTTAATTAAGAAATTTAAAATTCTTACACCAAATTAAATAGAAATAAAATTTGCAATTTAATAAAAACATACCCATACATAAATATCTCGGAATTGTTTTCAATTCGGTTCTTGCAGTAGTGACAATTTAATAAAAACATACCCTGCTGAGACGTCAACGTTGAGGAATAATTTTTATTTTAATGTTGTGTGTGATGTTATTTTAATTGACGTGAACATGCTAATTATGATTATAATTAATGTTGTTTGTGATGTTATTTTAATTGAAAATGAACTAGAGAATAATTTTATAATAGATGAAAATATTTTTAATTAAATGGATAAGTGAATTCATATTTTTAAATGGATAAGTGAAAATAATTATATATATTTAATGTTGTGAATTGAAAATTAGAATGAATTTAAATGATGTGATTAGAATAAATTTAAATGTATAAGTGAAAATAATTATATTCAATGTTGTATGTAATTATAATGTTGTGAAATTAAAAATTAGAATGAATTTAAATGTTGTAAATTGAGGATTAGAATAAATTTAAATAGTGTGAATTGATACCGTAATTAAATTATTTAATTTAAAAAACATAATTTAGTTAATTTAAAAAACATAATTTAGAAATAATTATGATATGCTTTGATAAATAATTTAATAAGCACCAATTAAAGTTAGAATGGATTGAATTAAAGAATTAAAAACTAAAATTAAATTGAATATATATTAATTGCATTCACAATATGTCGACTAAAGCTCCTAGCCTAAACGGCACATAGGGGGCGCTCAAAAGCCTTCGAGACCGGGAGGTCCCGAGTTCGAACCCCGCAATTCGCGAAAAATGCCAGAATTTCCGAAAAATGGGTGGCCCAGCGGTGGGGGGTGGGTTGTTGGTGGCCTCGATACCTGGGTTCGAAACCCAGATTCGTCTTTTTTAAATGTTAATAAAAAGGCGACGGCAAAAAGGGGACGGCAGTGGCCCCGATGCAATTTGGTAACGACAGTGGGCCCGTTGCCAAAAGGTAACAGCCACCTGCCGTTCGTCTTTTTTAAATGTTAATAAAAAGGCGACGGCAAAAAGGGGACGGCAGTGGCCCCGATGCAATTTGGTAACGACAGTGGGCCCGTTGCCAAAAGGTAACAGCCACCTGCCGTTGCCAAAAGGCAACGGTTTTCCCCAAATCCGATGCCATTTAAATAGCATCGAGCATATTGGCATCGGCACATTGCCGTCCCCTTTGCCGTTGCCTTCATCATTAGTGAGGGCAGATCCGATGCCTTCCCCGTCCCCATTTCTCCATTATTTTGTAGTGCTTGTTTATGTAATTAGAAGTTTCACTATGTTGAAAAATAGAAATAGAGTAAACTACTTACTTTTTTTGGGGCAATGAATTTCTCACCATAATATGAGTTTCTTAGTCAATTTGTTAGATCTCTAAAAATTAATTGCGTTTTGAGCTTGTGGAATGTAAGTAAATGGGTATTTTGTTTGTTTAAAATATGGTAACTAATGGGTTTCTGTTCAGGAAAAAACATAAATATTGTGTTTTTTGGTTTGATTTTGTTTTTTTAAAAAAATACATGTTGTTGTATTCGACCAGATTCTCACTACTTTTCGACTGATTTTGTTGTCGCCTGCCTAAAAAGATTAAGTTTTATCTTATCATAGTTTCTAGTTCGTTTGCCCCTTTACGTTTAATGCTGGCTAATGAACAAAGTGGGAGTGGCTACATCCACTAATTTCTCATCCTTAGACTGATGTGTGTCGATTGAATTAACGAAGTGCTTTACTTCTAGATGCATGGTTTTTCATTTGATTTCCTCTATAGGATTAATATATTTTATTTTATGCCTAAATTATTAAATATCTCCCTGTTGGAAGAGATTGACTTGTGTTTGTTTCGCTCTTTCAATCTTCAAACATGTATTGGACATCTTTAGTTTAGCATTACCTTAATATTGGCATCCATGGACTATTCTCTTCTTTTATCTAAGGACACTCTTCATGCATTGGAAGGTGGACAGAAAAAATAAACAAACATCCACGTATAAAATGATTGTTGGACTTTGGATGCTATTCACCTTTTTGCATGTGGTTTTGGTTTAGTTGTACTCAAAGGTAGCTTCTTCCCATTTATCACAAAGTGGGATAACAAGTAAATACTTACTTTTTTTTGGCTTGATTTAAAATTGAAATCTCCTTACATTAGAGAATAAATTAAAGAATATTTTCAGAAGTTGGTTTTACTATAAAGTTATAATTATTTAATTAAAAATATCTATTTGCGTGGAAAAGAGGTGTGGCAAAAAGAAGTAAAGTATGCAGCTTCTTTGTCTTTTATTTTGAAAACTTGAACTTTGATTTTATTTTGTGTTAGACAGAAAACAATGATGCATCTAGTTTGTGGTTTTAGATGATTGTCTCTGTCTTAGATGAAGTTATTTTGCTAGTTGATTTGAAATAAATTAAAACAATACTTTTTGGTGTGGTGATGAAGGTTTTTTTTGCTATGAACTTGTTAGTCTTTTGAAATTGTGTAATGAAAACAAGACATTCGATCAAATGTTAGATGTCAAAGAAGATGAAGGCATGTGAGTATGTTTTTTTTTTTTTTTAATTACAAATCTGGCCTTTTTTTAGTATTTGAGGTTTGGGTTGATAGAGCATGCGGAATGCATGAGCCATTTACCCTCCAAAAAATATGCAAAAAATATGCAGGTTATTTTCATCCAAAACATTCAACCCCAAAGCATTTCCCCTCTTATTCTGCTTTGTAACCATTTTTGCATTTTTCTCACTTAACAGAAACTGTTAAGTATTTAACGGTTGGGACTGTTTTTGCAAAAAATGGAACAAAAAAAGAACGTGGGACCAAAATTGCTTTTGAAAAATTCTCTTGCGACCATTCCTGAAATTAGGGTGAAAACCCTCGTTTTCTCTTCGTCGATATTTGTCGACCTTTCTTCTCTCCTCTTTGATCGAGAAAGTCGCTGCCACCGCCTCTCTCCAAACGAAAATATGAGGTTTAATTTATGTTCAAACTTTTATTTATCTTTCGATCAGAAATTTTTCCATTGTTCTTCATTAACTTGCTGTATCAAAAAATGATATTTTTGTGTCTGTTAATTTGCTGTTCTTCAACTAAGTTAATTTAGAGAGATTAATATATCAATAAATTAATATTTTATTAATTAAAAGAGATACTTTTTAAATTCATTAAATTTAGTACATATGTATTAAAAATAAATAAATTCACATATATTTCATTGATTATATTCATGCTCATGCATCAATAAATTAATAATAACTAATTAAATATATTCATGTATAACTCTTCACAATTTTTTATATGCTGCAATATATTTATAATTGTAATATTTATGAATGGTTAATTTAGATTTTTAATTAATGGGATCTAATATTTACAAAGGGATTTTTCAAAAAATTATTATCTTATTATCTTATGAATTTGATGATTTTTTATAAAGGTCCAAGTCGGGACCTATAATTTAGCTTAGACAGCTCCTACTTGGAGAGCTCTTCTAAAAGCTCTACAAGACCAAATATGTAGTAGTGACATTGTCGTACGTTGTAAATGGAAACTGCACAAAATTGTAAAAAATGTCAAATTAGATTTTCAGTCGTGCACTGACACCAGATCGTGCAAAAAAAAATATATAGAGTGGTATAACTAAAAAAAAATTAGAAAATCGGTAACTTTATAAATAATAATAAAGTTACTTTTTAATGTAATAAAGTAGTGACATTTATTGTCATATTTTAAGGAGATTTTAAAAGTGTTTTTACTATTTAGGTAACATGTCATCAAATAAGAGACACTCCAAATGATAAAATGGGTCATCAAGTAAAATAACCCACTACACATAGTGAACCTAAAGCCTAGGTAGTGGGTGCTCTAACCACTTGAGCTATCCCACTTTTTCGTTTTACGCATAGTTTAATGTGTATAAAATAGAGTAATAAAGTATTGACATGTGATGTAATTTTAAGATGTTTAAAGGGTAGTTTAAAGTGAAAAAGTTTGCCAAATAAAAAAATGCATAATCTGAACAGAGACCTCCATTTTTTATAAATGCACAAGTGAGTATTATATTAGATCAACGCATCGGCCACTTGAATTCCCCATTATATTATTCTACTTGTAGCCTAAGACATCAATCAATAACTCCACCTAAATACATTAATTTATTTATGACACCATTATACTCCGTACATCATTATATAGTACACGCTCTTAGGAATATAATATTATAAAGATTTGTATCTTTTAATATTATGTATTATCTCTATCTTTTAAAATATTTGATGTAAATATACACTCTATATCTATAAACATTTTACAATTATTCAATGAAATTATAATTTCATAATTTATTATTCTTCTATATGGTATCAACGAGTCGTACGGCTAACGTCTTCTTCCCCACTCCAAAAAGTTTCTTCTTCTTCCTTGAATAAGCGGCATCCTCCAGTACCAGAAACTTGTTAATTAATCCCCACGCAAGAAGTCCTTCTCCCACTACCAGCAACTAAACACAGTCCAAGAAGATTAATCTTCTTGCCCATTCAACTAAATTGCTTGGCACTCCACAGCAATCTAAACTTACAGTTGCAACTTCCCCAACAATTTCTTCTTCCAAGCTCCTATCAATAGCAGCTTCCCACCACGCATCCATGGCGTCAAGCCCATCGTCGACGATGGTTGCCGGTGCCTCCTCCCACAAGACGGACGTCTCTATTGCCTCTCGTTCGCTCGCGGACACTTCTGCAACCCACTTGTTTGCGCCGAATAGACCGGCGTCAACCTTGTTCGCCGGAGTTCCCCACACCGTGAAGACATGCCCAAAACTCCCACCTGCGCTTGCTGCCCAGATCCAGAACTCACCGAGTCGACTCGGTCCCAACTCACCGAGTCAACTCGGTCCTTACTCACCAATTCATCACACCCACCATTCTGGTAAATACACCCCACCAATTAACCTCACCCACTTATCCAGTAAACACAACTCCTCCAACTCTGGTAATTCCACCCCCTCGAATTTACACCCTCACCACACTGCTCTATACACACCCAACTCAGGTAAATACACCCCTCTACATCTACGCACCCACCTCAATACTAAATACACCCACCCTCCTAGTATATACACCACCTCCGCACATTCGACTATTTCTCGTACCCACTCCGTTCCTTGGATTTTGGACTCCGGTGCATCGCATCACATCACCACCGACCTCCAAATCTGTCCTTCCACTCCCCATATTTTGGCTCAGATGACGTAGTCATCGATGATGGTAACGGTTTGCATATCTCACATATTGGTTCCTTATCGTTTCCTCATGTTACTATGCTAAAATTCTCAAACGTACTAGTTGTTCCGTAAATGGCCAAAAATCTTATCTCCGTTTCATTGTTATGTCAAGACAATGATGTTAATGTTATCTTTGGCCCAACTTACTTTCAGGTGCGAGATGGTCGTACGGGGAGCGTTCTCCTCGTGGGGAGTCGCATTGATAATGTTTACGTATGGCTGGCACGAGCATCCAAACCCTCACCTACCACATTCATTTCCGACCGTCTTCCTCTTCTGGTTTGGCATTCCCGTTTAGGTCACCCATCTCTCAAAATTTTATCACATACTTTGTCTAAATTTCGTTTACCTAGTAATCCTACAAAACTGTTTAGTTGTGATTCCTGTCATTGTATTAAGAGTCACAAACTACCATTTAATTTTTTTTTTTTTTTTTATGGAAGTTAAATACCCATCCCTTTTTTTCCCCTCCCCATGACTCGAACCCAGGACCTAAGGCCTAGGTAGTGGTGCTCTAACCACTTGAGCTATCCCACTTTGTCACAAACTACCATTTAATGAATCTAGTATTGTTTCACATACACCCCTCGAAATTATCTTTTCCGATGTATGGTCATCTCCGATCATATCTTATAATGGTTTTAAGTATTATGTCATATTTGTTGACCATTTCAGTAAAAATATGTGGATCTACCCCCTAAAACGCAAAGCGGATGTCCTATCCACCTTCACAACCTTTAAACCCATTGTTGAAAACTACTACAACACCAAAATTAAAACACTTTACACAAATAATGGGGGAGAGTTTATTGCTCTTCGCTCGTTTCTCCAAAACCATGGTATATCCCACCACCCCACCCCACCCCATACTCCCGAGCACAACGGCATGTCTGAACGTCGTCACAGACATGTTGTTGATACAGCCTTAGCCCTACTACACCACGCTTCCATGCCCCTCACATACTGGCCTTATGCGGTTTGTGCAGCTACCTACATCATAAATCGTCTTCCTAAAATTAACCTAAACATGCTTTCTTCCTTCCAATGCCTTTTAAAACAGCCACCAAACCTATCCAAACTTCGAGTTTTTGGGTGCTTATGCTACCCTTGGCTCCGCCCCTACACTGCTCACAAATTAGACCCTCATTCCATGCCATGTGTTTTCATTGGATATTCCATAACTCAAAGTGCCTATTTATGCCTAGATCTTACCACCCGCAAAATATATATCTCTCGCCATGTTCAATTCGTTGAACACACCTTTCCCTTTGCCAAAATCAATTCAGTTGATGCCACACCCACTGTTCTGGTAGATACACCTCCTGCATCCACTGATATGACAGTTACACCCCCTGAACTGATATATACACCCCCTACTCTTGATACACGCGTCGAATTGATAAATGCACCCCCTCCCCTATTACACCCAAGGATGAAAATATCGATATCGGTGGAAATATCGGTACCTTAAATTTACGAATATATCGATTGAAATATCGATATCGGTAAAATATAGAAAATTGACGAAAATCTTATTAAAATGATGAAAATTTAAGATGAAATTTTAGAAAATATTATAACTAACATTAATACGTAAATTTAGCCTAAAATCACAACAAAATGATTTTTTATGACAACCATATTAGTAAAAAAAAATACAAAACCAGTCTAAAGTGATACAATATTTGTTCATAATTATTTCACACTAGACAATTAATACAAAAATGATAGACAAGACACAAGATATTTGCTTGTTCTGAAAAAAAGGAACAGAACAATTAAAACTCTGAAAAAACGGAACAAAACAATTCAAACTGATATTACCGATTTTTTTCCGACATTTTCCGATTTTTCACCGATATTTCGACGATATCAAGGAAAATTTGTACTAAACATAACCGATACCGATATTTCCCGTTATATCCCGATATTTTACCGATATTTTGGAAGATATCTCGTTCCGGTGCATATCAATATCGGAGAGTCCAAAAATCCGAAATATCGCCGACATTTCGGCGAAATATCCCGATTTTTTCATCCTTGGTTACACCCACTGTTCCGTTGAACATGCCTCCTGTTTCAATACATACACCCACCGCTCCGACCCAAACTCCCAATACACCCCCGAAATGATAAATACACCCCCATAACCCCAAATACGGAAAACCCACATCTCGCCCATCCTATCCAGCCTCCAGCTGCTCTTTTGGCGCCAAACGCTCCTCTACGGCTCCCCGCACCACCTTCACCACCTCCGGTCTTGCACAGATCCAGTATGGTCACTCGATCCCAAAACAAAATCTTCAAGCCCAATCCACGGTATTGTCTTACATCGGCTTTACCTTCTGATACTGAACCAAGTTGTGTTTCTCATGCCTTGAAAGATGAACGGTGGAGGGAAGCCATGTCCTCCGAGTTTGATGCTCTTCTCAGGAATGGAACTTGGGATTTGGTTCCCCTTGATGAGTCTCAAAATATAGTTGGCTCCAAGTGGGTCTTTCGCATTAAACGCAAGCCTGATGGGTCCTTAGACAAATTTAAAGCACGCCTTGTGGCTAAAGGTTTTCATCAGCGTCCGGGTGTTGATTTCTTTGAAACCTTCAGTCCTGTTGTCAAACCTTCAACTGTTCGAGTTGTTCTCAGTATTGCAATTACTCAAAATTGGCCTCTTCAACAGTTTGATGTGACTAATGCTTTTCTTCATGGTACCCTGTCTGACACAGTCTACATGGCACAACCCCCTGGTTTTGTTGATAAAATTTTTCTGTCCTATGTTTGTAAACTACATAAGTCCATTTATGGTTTAAAACAGGCACCTCGTACTTGGTATTATGCTCTTAGGACGTTCTTGGAAGGGATTGAATTTATTCACACAAAGTATGATGAGTCTCTTTTTGTGTACAATAAATCTGGTGTTATTGCATATTTCCTTGTGTATGTTGATGATCTGATTCTCACAGGAAATAACATTCCCTTCCTCACTCGAGTGGCTACGGACCTTGGTACAAAATTTTCAGTGAAAGATTTGGGCCCTCTTTCCTACTTCCTAGGTGTGGAAGTTCTTCGTACCAAGAAATCATGCTTTCTTTCCCAACGAAAGTATGTGGTTGATCTCCTTACTCGGTATAACATGATCACCTCCAAACCAGTTCAGACTCCACTATCCACCTCAACTCGTCTCACTCTTTCGGATGGGACACCTCCTGCTGATGCCACTCAATTTCGTCAGGTACTTGGTAGTCTTCAATATCTCCAACTCACCAGACCTGATATTGCATTTGTTGTTCACAAGTTATCTCAGTTTATGCATGCTCCAACCACTACTCATTGGGGTGCAGTTAAACGTCTTCTTCGTTATTTAAATGGGACTCGAGATGTAGGAATAACCTTGAAACCTGAACCTTCCTCATCTCTACATTGTTTTACTGATGTTGATTGGGTCGGCAACAGTGATGATCATACTTCTACAAGTGCTTACATTGTATTTCTTGGGGCTAATCCTATTTCATGGTCTTTAAAGAAACAAAAATCAGTTGCTCGTTCTTCCACGGAAGCCGAGTATCGTGTCATTGCCTCAACTGCCTCTGAAGTTCAATGGTTAAAGTCTTTATTTCATGAATTGTGTTTCTCAGTTCCAACTCTTCCTGTTATCTATTATGATAATATTGGGGCCACTTATCTGTGTTCAAATCCTGTCTTCCACTCTCGAATGAAGTATATTGCAATTGATTTTCATTTTGTTCGAGATTTGATCAAGACATCTCAGCTTAGAGTCTCACATGTTTCGTCTGCAGACCAACTTGCTGATGCTCTCACTAAGCTACTACCTCGTGCTCGGCTGGAACTACTTATGACCAAGATTGGACTCTCCTACGGTGCTCCATCTTGAGGGGGCGTATTAGGAATATAATATTATAAAGATTTGTATCTTTTAATATTTTGATTTATCTCGATCTTTTAGAATATTTGATGTAAATATTTATCCTTATCTTGTGAATATAGATACACTCTATATCTATAAATACCTCTCTTGTAAACACTTTACAATTATTCAATGAAATCATAATTTCATAATTTATTATTCTTCTATACACGCTAGGGGTGGACAATCGGTCGGTTCGGTTTTGAACTTTTTTCAATCGAACCGAAATAATCGAAATTTTAAAATTTAAAATCGAAATCGAACCGAAATTTGTTAGAACCGAATCAAACTGAACCGAACCGATTAAAAGTTAGATCGGTTCGGTTTAAACCGAAATTCTTGTATAAAATATTATTTTTCGACAATTAAACATTTTCAAGGTTTTTTTACACTAAAAATAAAATTCAAATTATAAGTTCAAGTGTTCACAATCCAAACTAACAAGTTCCTCAAAGTTTAAAATTACCAACCACAAAAATATCGCACAAAAAAATAATGGTTTTGTTGCATTTTCCACAATGAAATTCATCTTTAAGGGAGATAATTATTTTTTAGTGGGACAAGAAGACGACAAACGTAAAATTGAAATTGAAAATTAATAAAGTAACATATTTCAAATATAGATTAATTATTTTTGTTAACGTATTGTTCCATACAATTTATTGATTAAATAATTTTTTTTTAAAAATTTATATAAAGAAATTCGGTTCAGTTTATTCGATTTTATAAAATATAAATTGAACTGAAAAATCGAATTTTTTTTAAAAAATCAACCGAATAAATCAAAAATCGTCGGTTCGGTTCGGAAATTCGGTTTTTTCGGTTTTGTGTCCACCCCTAGTACACGCTAATTGAAAAAGGTAAAAATTTGTGTGAGGACCGTCTCACGGATCCATATTTTAAAATTTTGGTTAGGATAATTCTTTTTTATTTTTTTCAAATTTTTATAAATAAAGTGATAGTGTTTAATTAAAAGTGATAATGTTTTACATTCACGATCTCAGTTAAGACTAACCCTTAAAAAAAATAGTCTCGTGTAAGTCCACTTTGCATAAAATATAGAACAATATTTTGACTGAATGAAAAACATTCATATGGAGTATTTGATATCGAATACACCATAAATGCATTAGATGACATTATCCATTACGACATCCATTAGTTTAAAAAGAGCTTGATTCAGCTCGTTAAAGTTTAAACCTGACTCGCACTCGATTTATTAATAAGTCTGTTTGACTCGCTAGTTACGATATTTAAAAAAAAAAATTAATTGCATTAGACTTATTAAACTCGTTTACAAATTGAATTCATTTTTTGCTCGTTAATGTAATTAAGTTGAACTGAATTCAATTCGACAAGAGATTAAGTTGAGCTCGAACTTCAAGTATTTGAACAACTGCTCCGACACATATACAAATTAAAACCGTAAACCATGATGGAAAAAAGAAAGATTATATTTGAAAAAGTTATGAACCCGGTAAACAAGTTTATAATATAGTAGTCGGCCAAAGTGGATTGAATAGAAGTTTCGGAGGAAATTTGTGGAAGGTTCCATTAATGAAAGCAAGAAACTTCTCCATTCTTCCATTGACGACGTTACTTGACCTTCATTATAATATGTATTTTAATTTTATTTTTAGTGGGGTCATGGAGACCTACAATTAAAATATATAAAGAAAATACGAAAAATTACAAATTTAGTTTACCACTGATTAATAATCGGTCATTTCACTCAATCACTATATTTTAGGTTATACAAATCATGTGTTCTTTATCAATCATACCATCCATTATTTTCAAACACGTTAAATTTGGGGTTAACCATATCGTTCTATTCTTAAAAACATGTTTAGGTTGTAAAATGATGATATCGGGAAACTTAAGTTTCATATTTGACACACGAAAACGAGATAACGACCCGTGTGACATTATAACAGAATGAAGGTCATTACCGTCACTAATGACACCTTACCGACCATTCTCCTAGATCCATGTGATATTTTATACGAGTACTGTGTAGAACATGGATATCGACGTATAACATGGATTGAATACTCCGATAAACGAGAGAACGACTCATATCGACTTCTAGACCGTGCACAACTAATTTTTGGAAATAATTGTAATTCTTACAAATAATTATAAATATCAATTATATATGGTAAATTATTGGTAATGCACGACTTCTACACCGTGCACACTCTAATTTTGGAAATAATTGTAATTCTTACAAATAATTATAAATATCAATTATTTATGGTAAGTTATGGGTAATGCACGAATTCTAGACCGTGCACACTCTAATTTTGGAAATAATTATAATTTTTACAAATAATTATAAATATAAATTATTTATGGTAAATTATTGATAATTATAAATTGATAAATCATATCCTTATTTACAAAACAAAAACTTTCATTTTTGACAAGTTCTCTTTAATAGAAAATACAAATTGAGAAAATTTATAAAAAAGACCATTTAGGCACCTAGCTTCTTAAATAAAGACAACTTTTATAATCTTTTTAAAAAAGGACAAAAACATGTGTAAATAACCATTTATGCCCTTACATTTAAATTTGAAGAATAACTATTTAATTTATATAATAATGGAACAAGTCATACATTCCATATATTTCGCCAGCATTCTGTTTAATATCACGCATATGGAAATAAGAATCTCACCTTCCTTATTTCGTTTGCAATCTGCACGATTCATACGAATTTTCAATTAAAGCAATCCTAATTTTCCAAAAACCGCCTTAATTCAGAATTCCTCGTCCCTCAGAATCTGTTTATCGTGTTCTACATTTTTTCTAGTTTATTGCATCGCCTTCCTTTCTAGTTTATCGTCCCTCAGAATCTGTTTAAATCATACACATTTTTATCAGGATTTCAAAACTCAAAATTTTAAAAATCAAATTTCAAACTGTCGAAAGCCCGAATCTAATTTAGAAAAAGCATAGCCTTTAATCACGCGATCAAGACACTGGACTTTTTCCCTTATTTCCACTCCCGGTTTCTTTCATGGTGCCGGGCCGGCCATTATCAGAAAATATCATAAATTAAACCCCTAACTTTGAAATATCATAAATCCCCATGATCGCAAATCTCGATTAGGTTTCATCAATTGATGAAACGCATCTCGTTCGTCTCCTAACTCGCCGATGGATTTCACCGAATTGGAAGCAATCGAGAGTTTGCGTTGGTCGTGGCATTCATGGCCCACTTCCTGGCCCGAAGTTCACCGACTGCACATGATCAAGAGACTTTCCACGCGATCGTTTCTTTATATTCCTAGGGGATTCAAACTTCACCGATTTCTTCATTATGGATGACGGACGCGAAGCCGCTGGAGATATAGTAGAAACGTTTAATTCCAAGGGTCAGATGAAGAGTTTTGCCAAGGGTATGATTTTTAATTCCACACGTACACACATAATTTGCAAAGAATTTAGGATTTTTTTAGATGATTTTAATTTAGGTTCAATTTGCTCCGTTTTCGTGTAATTGTGATGATTTACGTGCGCGTTGCTGAAATGTAGTTCATGATTATTTGTTATTGGTTTGGTCGAGAGATAATGCAGATCTTATTTTGCATATGTATTAGTATTTTTGCATAATCACATTCTAATATGAAGACACCGTACTATTTTTTCTGCATTATTCATTTTATTATGCAGTTTTAGATTTCATTGTTCTGCATTATTCATTTTATTATGCAGTTTTAGATTTCATTGTTCTGCATAACTCATTTTATTATGCAGGTTTAACTTTTATATTACTTTTCCAACCATGGTCTAGGGAGCAAAATGTTCTTCTCACTTCTCACTTCGTCTTCTTCCGTACTTCACGGTTTCCTTTCTTCACAAATTGGAAAACCCCAAAATTCTGCACAAAATTAAGCTCTTCTGACCGGTGTTAATTAATTTTAGGAAGGTTTTAATTAATTGCGTAATTCTTGGAATTAATGAGCTGATAGAGTCAGCTTTTAATTTCAAACATTTGGTTTTAATTAATTGCGTAATTCTTGGAATTAATGAGCTGATAGAGTCAGCTTTAAATTTCAAACATTTAAAGAATTTCTCCATATTAATTCCGAATTTTATGTATTAAGGGCATGATGGTACATTTATGTGTCATTTTGTCCTTTTTCTGAAACTATTTTGAATCATGTCTTTATTTAAAAAAACACTAGGTGAAATGACCTTTTATGTGAAATCTCCATACAAATTTATGACAAATTACGACAATATATACCGTAAAATTTACAAAAGATAACAAGTCATCAAATTTAAGCCTTTAGATTAAATTTTTAATGACTTAGATTAACTGACTACGGTAGTCATTACGACATCTTACGACACTCTGAGTACATGTAGAAGTCCCTACTTTGTATATATTAAAATACATTAAGTTGGAAAAGAGGGTTTACATAAACTTAGTCTGACACAACCTAATAAAATATGTTACTAATAATTCTAATTTTCAAAAGTGAACTACAATTTTAACCTAATTTTAATTTGGTGAGTTATAAATTTAATTGGACAATTGAAACTATATCTAACACTTACAATCTAATTACATGTATGCATACAATAAATTTTCTATTTTTTATTTTATATATACGTCACACAAATATTATTTTGCAAAACTCCTTCAATTTACCTACTCTAATAGTCTAATGTGATTTGCACAATAGTACTACACTACTACACTTCTTAATTCTCAGTCGTTTTTATTTTTATGAAGAAAAATAAAATCCTAGTCTTTTTTTTTCTCTAACCACATAAGCTATCCCACTTTATCAATAAAATCCTAGTCTTCATTTAGCAAATGAGTTAAAAGTTAAAGTTGCATTAGTTAAACGATATTATTAGTGTAATTGGTGCAAGAAAATAATATTTTTATGTTCTACAATTATTTTTACATTTTTTGTTTTTTTAAACATTGTGATTTAGCCGGAAAAAAATAATCCAAAGTTTTATTTTGATCGCCACCTAGGTCAATTTTTGTCGAAAACGAAGAATTTACAAAAAAAAAACAGAACGATCGGTGATCACCTACTAATGCCCTGTCGGCGAATATTTGGATGTGTGATTTCTCATTCGAAGCTCGAATTTGGCCCCCAATTCAGGCTATTTAGGTGAGGTACTGAAATTCACTTCACATGATATTTAGTTCGAATTCATGCAATTTAGGCCAAAATTGACCTAAATTCCCTTCTCTTGAAAGCTATTTATTTATTTTTTACACATTAATTAAGAAATATAATATTAAGGGGTTTATTCAATTGAGATTCTATTGAATTTTTTTAGAATTTTAAAGAAGTACGTGGATTCATAGGTAGAGTTTGACTGACTTTTTTTTATTGATTTATATGAATTTTTATAAACTTGATAGGATTGTGGAATATACTTTTTTTATGGATTTACATAGATTTTCATAAACTACGGTATTGATTCTGATTAGTTTTTTTTTTTTAAATGTGAAGTATATATATATATATATATAAAGTTTATACTCATATATTAATTCGGGGGTCAGATACCCGTTTGGCATAAGATCCAGACCCGACTCATACTCAATACGGGGCGGATTCGACCTGATCCAAAGCTCGCGGGCGGGATGGGTACCCGCGGGTCGGGTCAATATTGCCATCCCTACTTCCCATCTTTCGTCTTTAGAGTTATCTTAGAGAATTCGAAGAGATTTTTGATAGTGAAATTTATTTATATTTTTAGAGGAGAATCCTACAAAATCCACAGAGTATTAAAATTTATAGATTGTTGAATACCTAAAGATTTTTAAAGACTTTTTAAAATCCGTATTGAATATCTCAAAAATTTTAAAGACTTTTTAAAATGGTAATTGAATACCCCTAAACTTTGAAAGTCCTACAGAATCCACAACCAATACCCATTGATATAAAGAGTGCAAAGAGAGATAGAAAAAAGTAGAGAGATAAAATTTAAAAAATAAATGGTAGGTGTTTTTTTTTTTTTACAAATAAATGGTAGGTGTTGTAAAAGAGTATTTTTGGATCATAAAATCTAGTATGCACTCGAGTGCATCTTGTGCACCCTAGTTCATGTTACACTTTTCAGTTTTACTGACTTACACTTTTTGGTAAATGGTGTTGCATTTTTCAATTATTATACTAAAAATATTATTATACAATTTAATAATTGAAAAGTGCAACACCATTTACCAAAAAATGTAAGTCAGTAAAACTTTTTATTATACTAAAAATATTATTATACAATTTAATAATTGAAAAGTGCAACAACATTTACCAAAAAATGTAAGTCAGTAAAACTAAAAAGTGCAACATGGCACAACATGCACTCGAGTGCATACCAACCCTTTTTGGATAAAGAAATCAAAATAACAAAATGACAGAGTATATTCCATTAAGAACAATATTTCGTTAATAAATTCTTATTTATTTTTAATTTAAATTTTATGTCATATTAATATTTTATTTTATCTATTTTTTATTTATATTTAATTTAAATTTTATTTCATTCAATACATTTTAATATATACTCCTTGGAATGTTGCAGGGTGAACTTAATTTCATCATATCAATATTTTATTGATATTTTATTTTATCTATAAATGTTGATGAGTTTTTATATATAAAATCAATAATGTTACATTAAATACGAAATACATTCCTATAATTTGTTTTAAAAAGAAGAAGAGAAAATCCGAAAGCAAATTGCAAAGAATAATAATAAATAATCCAATAAATAAAAGAATCGATCAATTTACAGTACCTCTAATCTAAACAAATGGAGTAATCTTTTCCTAACTCTACACAAATCACATCAAACAATCAAATTTACATACGAACCAAATCGAATTGAAGCTCTGAAAATGGCGGATCACGCAACCATCATGACTTTAAACTCATCGAAACTGATAACTCCATCCCCATCCAGATCGAATCGAGCGATCATATCCCCACACTGTTCCACGCTCCTCCTTTCCCCCAATCTACTCAGCATTCTCTTCAAACTCTTCGGCGTAATGCATCCGCTTCCCTCCAGTTCGTACAGTTTGAACGCCTCTTTCAAATCGCGCGCCTTCTCTTCTTCTCCCGCTCCTTCCACGATTTTCACGAAATCCTCCAACGTTAGCAACCCATCGCCGTCGGAATCGATCAGCATAACCGCGTTCGCCGCCTCCTCCTCCGTCATATCGCCGGAAATCGCTCCGATGCACTGTTGTAGCTCCGCCGGGCTTATCTTACCGTCGCCGTTCGTATCGAATCGGTTGAAAATTCGCTCGTAATTCTCCATGAATATTGGAAAGCGTCTTTGTTAATTCGAAATTGATAAATTTGTTGTCAATGAAGGAAGATTGGTGAAATTATGGTGTATTTATAGTTTGTGTGCGAGTGAAAAATACGCGGAGTTGGACCAGAAAAGTTATACGGAGTACCATTATTTCAAAATACTGATTTTCAAATATTTGAGAATCAACCTGGAAGCAACATGACTCAAACTGAATTTGTGAATACTTATCTACACCGATCGAATGTATTTTTTATATCTGATTATATATTTATTTTGGATTTAATTATGGTAAAGTCTAATATGCACTCGAGTGCATGCTGTGCACCCTAGTCCATGTGCACTTTTCAGTTTACTGACTTACACTTTTTGATAAATGGTGTTGCAATTTTCAATTATTACTAAAAATATTATTATACAGTTTAATAATTGAAAAGTGTAATACCATTTATCAAAAAGTGTAAGTCAGTAAACTGAAAAGTGCAACATGGACTAGGGTGCACAACAACATGCACTCGAGTCCATAGCAGACCAACCCTTTAATTATTAATTTATGTTGGATTATTCTATTCTATCAATTATCAAACATGATCTTATACCTTAAAATTACTTAAAAGTTTTTCGTACTTTCTTTTATAATTTATTTTTTAAAAGTTTGCATACTCATAAATGTAAATAATCATTATAATCATGACCCTTGAGGTATTTCTTTTGGGCTTTGGGTTGTTTTAAAAACCAAATTTTTGAAATCCTGGTTTTTGAAATCCCAATGAATAGTAATATGGGTGTTTCTTTTAGGTTTTGGAATAGTGAAGGATTTAACTTTATGTCAACTCAAGTTGTAAGATTGAATGAGTTTGTATTATTATATTATTGTTTCGTGAGATTATAATGATTAGTTGATTAAATGTATTATATTATTGTATATTATTATAGTATTATTATATTATTGTTGAAAAAGAATATAATGATTGGAGTAATATTATATAAATATACCTTTATGTCAAATCAATATATTTGATAAGGATGATTTTGAGTGGATTTTGAAAACCGATTTTTAAATCCCAAAGTAAAACGGGTTTTGAATCTTGAAATCCAAAACCTGATTTTTAAAACCAAAGGAAACATTCCCTTATAATATGCACCTATTTACTTTTACTACATTACTTTTGAAGTTCACAATTCAACTATTGCTATATTTATTTTATATATAAAAATTTATAAAATTACTTTCAACATTTTAATTATTACATTTATAAAAAAAAAAAAATTGTGTCAAAAAAGTAGAACTCAAACTAGAAACTCTTACTCGAGTTATATTTCATTTTAAAATATTCCTTCCCTTCCTCAATAAATTTCATACTTTTTTTTATTTTTCATTCCACAATAAACTTCACACTCTTAAAATAGAAACTTCTATGTAAACTCCACTTTCACCAATATTTACAATATTACACAAAATATCATTATTTTTTAGATCTACAAATACACGATCCAACTCATTTATTTACTTCATATTCCCTAAATATCCTCCTATTTGATAAATTGCACATTTATTATACCAAAAGTTTAAATCAACCCGCACTTTACAGCCACCGTCCTCGTCGGTAGTTATAGTTGTTTTTGGGTCAACTTATCAATTTTTTATTTTCAATTTTGTTGTAGTTTTTTAGTCCTAGTTTCTTTAGGTCTTATTTTGTACACCCTCCGTTCCGGGAATTTTCGCACGATTTGATTGGCACACATGTTAAAAAAAGTGAATTTAGTGGTTGTTGATGTAAGATAAAAGAGAATTATTTTGGATTATTTGATGAGGTGTAAAGTAAAATGTATGTAAAAAAAAAGTGATAATTTTGAAAACAAAATGACGTTGGAATGGTATTAATTTTGTTGGGTATTTCCATATTAAGAGTGTGCAAATAATCTTGGAACGTTCTAATAAAGAAAGTGTATAAATAATCACGAAACGAAGTGAGTACATTTTTCCCCTCTAATTTATGAGTTTATTCATGTATGTCTTGTGCGGATTGTCTTCTCTCTCCGTGCCTTATTTTTGTTTTAAGTTATGTATTTCTTAATCTTTTAATGTTAGGTGAAACTTTTCTTTTCCGTCTGTTTTGTTTTGTGTTATAGTAATATTTTAGTGTAAAGTATTTGTCTTACCCTAATAATGGGGATCGAGTTCGCACGATCCTTTACAAAATTTGCACCCATCTCGCTACTTCTTCATGATTGAAAATGAGCAGCGATTTTGAATCTTTAAATTGCTCAAAGAAATTTGTAGCTTTCTGAAATTGTAACGAGCTTTTTCCATTAAAAAAGTGTTTGTACACACATATTTATTTTGATTTCGCCTTCCAAACAAATGTTAATATACAATACATTTTTTACCCCCAAAGAGTTGGTCTAATGGTATAAGTTTGAAATTTAGGAGTGTATTCCTTTCTAAATTTCAGGTTCGAAATCTCTAAGGGGTCAATCCATATAAAGTTTTGCTCTGACTTTAAACGGGCCCTACAAGTGGATGGTGAGATTGGTCCTCGAATTAGTATTTTCTAAAGAATCAGTCCATACATCATTTTGCTTCAACTTTATAAAGGGTCCTGTAAGTGGACGATAAGATTGATCATTCGAATTAGTTGATTTTTTTTTATCATTGAGGTATCAATTTTTTTTACTATACCTTATTTGCTTGCGCTCAACGTGTTCAATATTTGTGTTTGACTTTTTCATATTGACCAAATTTTACATGTTTTTATTAGAAGTGGCCCTCATCTTGTAATTTATTAGTAACACGTTTGGGACACATACACTAAAACTTATTTTATAAGTTGCTGCATGACATATCACATGATGTATTTATTTCATCCTTAAAACAACCCATGTTAAATTATTAATTGCACCGATGTCCATATTATTATTTTATTTTTTGAAAATGTCCATATTATCTTTAAAAAAAACATATAAAAAAATTAATACGTATAAAGAATTTTATATATCTCGATACGTACGTGGACACAAAAAGAATACGATATTATTTATTTATCGGTATTTTATGTGATTCGAAATCACATCTCAATTATTTTAGAGGTGCATTCTCCCGATTTGATCCGTCTCACTCAAAATTTTGCAAGTCGCATCGACCCGATTAAAATTTTGTTTACAGAAAAAGTGAACCTCTCACTTACGAAAAGGCCTGAGGCTACATTTTGATTATTGTCATAATTGAATTTTTATGGTAGATAAATAAAAGTTTGTTTCCCTTAATTGTGGTTGAATACATGAGCCCAAGACTCACGTATTAAGTTGAAGATCGGGCTCATATATGACAGACACCATTTAATACAAGATTCCCTCTTTAAAAGAAAAGTTCATTACTTTTAATGAAAAATAAGATGTAGCTGGGGCTTTCGTAGGTGAGTTTTGTATTTTTTATTGACATAACTCTATATAAATTGTTTGCATTTTAAGGGCTTCGAACATAAAATTTAGAGAGGAACACATTTTTAAATTTTAAGCATTAAAATAAGTACTACTATTATTTACACCATTTTACCCTCAACACTCAACCTGACTTATTTATTTAAACTATCAATTAATTTATTTATAAATAATCAAATAATTATTTTTTTAATATTTCTATCATCCGTGGGTCGAATTATATATAACCTCTATTATTTGGGATGAAGCTCATTAAATGAACGATTTAATATGAGTGAAATTATTTTTTGTAAAAATTAAACCCAGGACGCTTCGATTATTTTTTGATCAAAGAAAATAAGGTCCAATTTTATAATTCACATTTTTTTTATGTTCAATTTTATAATTCTCATTTCTTTGAAAAAAAAAATATTACCCTCACACTACTTTATTTCTACTTTCTTCTCCCAAACTTTCATTTTTTACATAAACAATCAACTTTTCTTAAAATTCGTTTCCAACTCAAATGAGAATTATAAAAATGAACAAAACACAAATGATTGAAATAATTCAGTCGTCTAAGGGCACGTTTGCTTTGCAAGATGGAATAATGGAATATATAAGTTATGATAGAATTGAGTAGGATTGCACTATTTAAATTATAAATCTTTAAATTTAGATATGTGTTTGATTTGATTGATTACATTTTTTAATTATGTAATGATAAGTTCTAATTTGTGTTTGGATTCAATGATAAATGAGACTAAAATGGCAAAAACCAATTTTACCCTTGCGTTCTTTTACCATTACAATTCTCTTTTATAAAAAGTAAGAACATTATTGGCATTTCACCCAAAATTCCATGATTTGTCAAAATGTTTGGACAAATGGTCTCACCCCTCCCCTCCCCTTGATTAATATACATGTGAATTGAGGATAATTCTAAAAAATAGTCGGGACCCAACACGAAACTCGAGCTTTAATCAATTAAATCAAACTATTGACTAAGCGGTATAAAAAAAAATTAATCCAACCTAATCAAACAAATCAAACATGACCTAACTATGTTAAAATGAAGAAATAAACAACCCTTTTAATAAGAATTAAAAATTGTTGTAAGAGGATTAGGGAAATTAGTTAGGTTTAACCACCGTATCTCCAAACTTGCTCTAAATTAGGAGATAATGGTATAGTACCAAATCTTTTTATTAGGTCAGACAATTGAGTATGAACCATAAAAAATGATTAAAAATGTGATATGATAATCTATCCTTTAATTTCCATTTGCAATTAAAATACCTATTTATGAATCATTCTATCTGGTCCCCCAATTTCTTAGATTTTACCTTTTGTCATTTTATAAGATTTTTGCATTATTTTATTCTTTTTTTCTTCTCACTCCTTTTCTTTTCTCTTTTATCCAATTCTAAAATTTCATTTTTATTTTCTCTTTCTTCTACCAATTCTTTTTATCAATTATCAATTTTCACAGTAAATACTCCCTCTGTCTCACAATTGTTTGCACTCTTTCCTTATTCGTCCGTCCCACAATTGTTTGCACTTCCTAAAAATGAAACTTTTTCATAAACTCCACCCTCACAAAATTCACATATTTACACAAAATGCCATTACTTTTACACTTATTCCAACCACTCTTTTTACTTTATTCATATAAATTTATAAAATTACCCCTCAACACTCCACTCATTACACCTTTTCCTTAATAAGTGTGCCCATAAAGTGGTGCAAACACTTCCGGGACGGAGGGAGTATAATATACACACACATTTTTTAAAATATAAAAAATTTGCACTAGTTAATACTTCCCCATCCAAACTTAATAAATCTAAATTCCATTTTATCCGTTCATGCACATTTTTTTTAATGAAAATATTTATTCCCAAAATATCTGTCCATCAAAAGAATGTTAATTTCTTTAATGAAAACATCATTTTTTTTTTATATTTATCCTTCATCCATCACTTAATTACTTGAATGGTCACCTAATTTTATTCACAAAAACATTTTTTCATTAACGGACTTACAATGTTTCTCAATACTCGTACTTTATTCATTTTATCTTAAAACTTGTGTGAAAAGTACGATGGTACTTTTGATGGACGTAGAAAATACATCATTCACTTTTTACTTTACACATATATTTTACTCCATAATAAACAATTAATATATTTTAAAATGTAAAGGAATCACACTTATTAATTTGGACAAATGAAATACTCCATATGTCCAAATTCATTATGTCAATTTCTCAAATTTTAATTAATATGGATTAATTTATGTATAAAATAGATGTGTTGAAGGTATAATAAAATATTGTGGGATACATTTATAAATAAATTAATTGTTATTATTATAAAAATGAGAATAATAAAATTAAACTAACACCCTTAAAATGAAAATGGAAAACCTTTTACACTTTTAAATCTCTACTAAATTCATTTTTTTTATTTTGCGCACCACTTCACATATGAAAGAAATTATAAATCTCCACTAAATTCATTTTTCTTATTTTGCACACTACTTCACACATGAAAGAAATTCTAAATCTCCACTAAATTCATTTTTCTTATTTTGTGCACCACTTCATGTAATCATGGTAGGGTGGAGTAATAATTATAAAAATGGAGATTGTTTCAAAATTAAACTAAAGTTTGTTTGTTTCTTTTTTGGGTTACCTTTTTCATCTTTATGCTGAAAAAAAAAAAAAGACAGTAGATTCACGCACAGGACCGCTTCTTTAGCCTCTGAGATGAAGATCGGTAGGGGCACTTCTGTAATTTCAGTCTGCTAAAGGTGTTGAGATAGAAAGAACACCAGTTGTGGTCAATCCTGAAACAAAAAGCACCCAAATTATTCTTGTTTTTTCCCTTTTTTTCTCTGTAATTTCTTCTCCACAATCGCTCTTTTGAACTCTAGTTCAACTAAATATCCTAGATTTAGGGTTAACTTATACACTCTGTTTCAGTCGTATTCTGTATTCTTCTACAATGTTAGCGTTTTAGTAAAAAAACCTAGTTTTTCTGTGACGGAATTGGAACATATTTAGACAATCGCTGTGGAAACTTTCTTGATTTGAGCCATGTCTGCGAAATCCAAGTAAGTGGCTACTATTTTTGTTAATGGATCTGATTTAGGGTTTTGTTGTTTTTCCAATTTTGTTTGAATCCGTATTTCTAGGTTTTTTCTGCATTTCTGATGATTTATGATCATCTGATAGTTATATCTCATAAACTGCTTACGGATTCTCACTTTCGTAACTGGTAGTTTAATGAGATTCTGAAAAAATGTTTATCAGAATTTTCTGTTCGATTTTTGAATACCTTGTTCTATATATGAAACGCCATTGTTGAATGGATGGGATTTCTTGGGAAGATTGTGTGTTTGAATTGAAACCCATAATAGTAGCTTTGGATTCCATGCCTTATATGCTCAATGGATGCATTTCTGGATCTTGCATTGTTGTTTTTATAATTAAGAAACATGCCTGGTAATTGTGGTTTCTGCTTGTATAGATCTTCTTTATCTGGAACTCCCAATGCGAAATTGTCCCCTGCTACTCCTCGAGTTAGTAGGGGAGTAGCTAAACAACCGAGTGGTGATTCGGTTTCTTCAATACCAAATGGGCGTTTGTCAGTTGATCGATCTCCGGGATCTGTTACGTCTAAACCTAAAATCGAAAGGCTGTCTCCTAAGATCACCGTCACCCCTGCTCCTAAGATCACCATCACCCCCGCGGAGGTAAGTTCCATTTTAAAAATCTGCTGTCGTATAGTGTTGCATTGAATGTTAATGTTGATTTTATGGTGTCTTGTAGAAAAAAATCACTCGGATTGGGAGACCTTCGTCAGATCTTCAGGTTGAGTTAAGTCGAGCTCAGGAAGAACTAAAGAAGGCGAATGAGAAGTTGGTTTTGGTTGAAAAAGAAAAGGCGAATGCTTTTGAGGAAGTGAAAGAATCAAAGAGATTGTGCGATGAAGCAAATGAGAAGCTCAGGGAAGCTTTGGTGGCTCAAAAAGTAGCGGAAGAAAACTCTGAAATCGAGAAGTTTCGAGCACTTGAGATGGAGCAGGTGGGCACGGATGTAACGAATACGAAGAAGGATGAGGAATGGGAGAAAGAGTTGGAAGCAGTTAGAAACCAACATGCTGCTGACCTGGCGGCTCTTTTATCGACCAATGAGGAGCTTCAGAATGCGAAGCAAGAATTGGCGATGACGTCAGCTGCTAAAAACCAGGCTCTAAAACATGCAGACGATGCGACAAAAATAGCTGAGATTCATGCAGAAAAGGTCGAAGCCCTTTCTGGCGAATTGCTTCATTTGAAAACAGAGCTTGATTCGAGGATTGAAATGGAGTCTAAATTAGTGTCTGAATTGAAATTAGAGATAGATTCTCTGAGAGAACAGCTTGAGAAGTCAAAGATTTTCGAGGAGAAATTGGTGGAAAACGAGGCAACGTTGGAGGAAGTTAATGTTGATCTCGAGGCTTCGAAAATGGCTGAATTTTACACGTGTAATTTAGTGGGCGAGTTGCATGCCAGAGTTGAAAAATTAACATTTCAAGCTGAGGAAGCGATTAGATTGGAGAAAACGACATCAGAATCTCTTGAATCGGTTATTAAACAGCTTGAAGAAAATAAGGAATTATTGCATGATGCAAAATCTGAAATTGCCATACTTAGTGAGAAAGTTGGGTTGTTGGAAATCACGTGTGAAAAGCAAAAAGGCGATCTACAGGAATCAGATCGTTGCCTCGAACGAGCTGAAACGGAAGTTTCTGAAATGGTGAAGAAGGTTGAACTTCTTGAGTCTGAGATTGAAGCTATAAAAGAAGAGAAAATCCAGGCATTGAAGAACGAAAATCTTGCAGAAGCTAATTTAAAAGCTCTGGTAGAAGAGAAAAACGAGCTCATAAACGAGCTGGGAACATCGAGGGACGAAGAGGAGAAAAGCAAGAAGGCGTTGGAAAGTTTAACGTTAGCTTTGCATGAAGTGTCGACTGAATCCAGAGAGGTGAAAGGAAAGCTGATATCTATTCAAGTTGAGCATGAGAATTACGAGAAGCAGATAGAGGACATGAAGTTGGTTTTGAAATCGACAAATGACAAGTATGAAAGCATGATTGAAGATGCCAAAAACGAGATCAATGCTCTCACTCGTTCGGTTGAACAATCGAAGCAGGATTGTGATAACTTGAGGGCTGAGTTGGAGGAAAAGGAGCAACATTTGATAAACTCTGTGAAGAAATCGGAAGAAGAGAATTCCCATATGGAAAATGAAATAAACAGGCTGATTAATTTACTAAAAGCGGCTGAAGAAGAAGCGTGTGAAACGAGGGAGGAAGGAGATCGTTGGAGAAAGTCGTTTAAAGAAGCTGATTTAGAGGTTGTTTCTCTAAAGGGAGTTATTGATGAGGTTAATGCCGAGACCACGAGATTGAACGAGAATTTGAGTGTGACGCAAGATGAATTTCGGAAAGTTCTTCTGGAAAACGAGGATCTACGCAAAAGGGACGCAATTTCTCATGAGAAAATAGAGGAGTTATCGAAGATGCTTGAAGAAGCCCTAGCCAAAAAGCAAGTGGAAGAAAACAGTGAGCTCACAGATAGTGAAAAGGACTATGATGTCCTTCCTAAGGTAATCGAGTTTTCTGAACAAAACGGGAGAGGAGAAGAGAAGCTGCCTAATGTGGAGCTTTTATCTCAACCTATAATCGAGAAGATCAAGCCTGACTATCTTAGCAACTCGGAGTTTACGTTTGAGAACTCAATCGAGAAAGTAAAAGATAATGCAGATTCAACAGAAGTTGATCTTAAGATGTGGGAAAGCTGCAAGATTGATGCAAAGGATTTCTCTCCTGATGGAGAAACCGAGCAAGAATCGCTTGATGATGAGCTGGAATCGAAAACGGATGGTGGAGATGTGTCGACTGATAGTCTTGGCAATGGTGGGACGTCGCCATCAAAGTCGAGCAGTCAGAAGAAGAAGAAACCATTGCTGCACAAGTTTGGAAGCCTGCTGAAGAAGAAGGGGAGTAGTAATCAGAAGTAATATCTGCTATGCATTTCTTAATGTGTTGTTAGCATAGTGAATATTTTTATATGGCACTTGAATTTGGTTGGTGAGTGCTTGTTTATTCTCTTGAAATTATTTGCCTTTTTAGAGGTTGGTTAGAAACTGAAAGTCTGAAAATATTTGTATCATCTTTAGATTCATTTCTAACTATGTAATGTGTGTGCCATTTTGTGTTCTACTTGGAATTCTTTATTTTATACTCCTTTCGTAATCTATAGATAACTTTTTGGTCTATACCGCATTAATTTTTACACCCAAAAAAATAAAAAATTCACAACACTTTTATCTTCAATGTCTGTACTTCATTACATTAGTTTTTGTTTATAAGTGTGAAAATGATTTAAAATTTATGAAAGAATCACATATTTTTTATTGGATTCGTATTCAAATGAAATTGAGCAGAAATTACTAAAAAAAAATCGATATTGATTCGGAGAATTCACTCAAAAAATGACCAAAAATGTAATACTCCCTCCATCCATGAAAAGTAGGGACATGGGGAGGGGGCACGTGTTTTAAGAAAAAGGTAGATAAAGTAAGGGTATTGTAGGGTATTGTGGGGTCCATTGTGAATAAAGTGATTGTTTGTGAATAAAGTTGATGGCAATTTGAGTAATTAAGTGATGGTTGAAGGGTAATAGTTTAAAAAAAGGGTATGGGACTACATTTTGTGGACAAAGAATATAGAGCAAATGTGACTACTTTTCGTGAACGGAGGGAGTATTAATTAGGGAGAATTCATTCAAAAAATTGAGCGTCTAAAATATTTTTTAACTTGTAGTAGTACCTTTTGACTTTTTAGTCACAATATTTTATTCATGTAGCAAAACAATACTTGAAAGCAAAAAAATTACTATGTTTTAATTAAGTTTAACATGTATTGACCCGGATTTGACTCACGGTTTTTTAACCCAATCTACCTTAATTATTTATATTTTATACTATAAGTTTTGGGAAAAATTCAAATAATTATTTTATTTTGGATTTGATTACTAATCTTTATTTAAAATTATCCTGTTCTGAGCTTTTCATTTGTTTATTCCGAGTGTTCCAACCTAAATTATATATATATATATATATTTTGTCAATATTCACCATCTTTTTTTATATTTTCTATTTCCTACAACTCTTTACCTTAACATTTGCACTACAAATATACTAATAGTATTTATTTTCTTTTTTAATCTCTATAAAAACGAAAAAGAAAAGATTTAGAAGGAAATGTAGGAATTATATAATAATAAAAATCAAAATTTATTAAGAAATTTATATCAAAGTGGAATTACTTCCACCCCACCATCCTTTATATGATGCGAAAAAACGCATTTCATTAATGAATGGTAGGGATGGGCACCAGATCGGACCGGGAACCGGTCCGTAGTTAATCCGGTCCAGATCGGATCGGTAAATTCCGGTCCGATTCGAGTTTGAACCGGGTTTATTTTTTATTTTTTAAGTATTTTTTCAAATTTATTGAAGCAAGAATAAAATTCATGAATGTATGAATGAAAATTAAAGTGTTGACTTTTCATTTGAAATTAATATATGACAATGTGAATTTTATTTACATTATTATTAATGTTCTTTTGAGACTAAACGAAAATTAAATATTTTTGTTAAATTATATATTTGAAAAAATGTAATATATCTCAACAATTTTACCTCAAATTTTCATTAATTACTTATTCTTAAAAAATAAGTGAGAGTGCATTAGTAAATAAAATAAAATAAAAAAATCCAATCGCTCGAATCAAATTTTTTTGATTTTAGATCGAATCAAAAACTCGAAATCCTAAATTTGAAGGACCGAAGACAGAACCGATAACTAACCGTGAATCCGTGATTCCGTAAATACCTTCAAGACCATAGCGTTCAACTTGTCAATAACACTATCCAAAATCGAACGGGGTCTCCGGACTTGTTCAAGATAGAGCAGGCGGCATGTCGAGTACGGGAAAAGAAAAAAAAAATTGAGGGTGTAAAATGTAAATTGACTTACATTTGGAGTAAATATCAATAGACCGGGCCTTGAAATTTCAAACGGGTCAACCCGGTGGAGTGCAGATAAAATTTCATCAACAATTTTTTCTGAAAATTTTGGTAGAAGGTGAGCTGAGGATGTGGACTGAGTTGATATGCGGTTTGTTTTTTTATCGCATAGTGAAGCGATTGTTCTACGCAGATGAAGCTCACGATCTCGATTTCTCCCGCTTCGATGCCCTATTCGCCGTCGCCAAAAGGTTCAATTTCTCCCCCTTTTTTTTCTTCTCAATTTTCTGTTTCAGATTCTTTGCTGGGTGATAATGTGTGTTTTGGTGGGAATAAATAGACTGCAGAAGCTTTATCAAGGAAGCAAAGTTTACGTAGGGCTCCAAATTCCAGACTTCGATTCTGCTACACGAAAGAATATTGATCTTGTTCTCGTCACTAATCAGTGAGTAATATTTTTTGCCCTAAATACTTCATTCCATTCTGATGTCTTGTTTATTACTCTCTCTGTCACACACGGAAATGTTTGCACTAATTTATGGCTACACAAATGAGCACTTAATTTTGTAAGCTTTTATAAATAAAGTGAAGTAAATGATTTGATTGAGGGTAAAAGTAGTGGCATTTTGCGTAAATATGTGAATATTGTGAGGGTAGGGTTTATGAAAAAAAATTGTTTTTGTGATTTGCAAACAATTATAGGACGGACGAATAAGAAAAGAGTGCAAACAAACAATTGTGGAAGGAGGGAGTATATCTTTGAGATAAAAGGGAATTGTTAATAGTTGGATAATAAATTAATTATGGCTTTTCTGCAGAGAGGCAGTGGTGATTTCGGTTAAGAATTTATCAGGAGTTGTGTCAATTGATGAGGATAATAATTGGGTGTGTGCTGATACAATGAGCCATAAGACTGAGCGACTTCCGAACCCCGTAAGCCTTCATCAGCTTTCTGGTTTTGGCATTCTCTTTACAATCATGATCGTGATCCTTTTTGTTTATGTTAAAAATGTTTAAAAGCTCATATAGTGGAAGAATGACTATTAAGTTCTTTGAACTGTGCGCGATTTCGGGTTTAGTTTAATTTGCATACATTATTGCATTTGCAGTAATATGGTTTAGTTAGAAGTGGAATTTCATTCATTTGTGAGCTGAAGACTCTGCTAGGTGAACTTATTCATGATGAGCCATTTTTGTCCATTGTAATAGTTGTCTAGTGCAATGGACCATAATATGATACACCTTAGCATAGATTTTCGGTTTTGCTTCTTGTATAGGCGGTGATTCTGTCGGACATTGTATATCAAGTTTTAAATTTTAATAGTTTCCTTCGCCATCTGCTCAACTCAATCCTTGTTAGTTTGTTTATGCCAACACCTGTGTGTATTTATGCAATTCAGGTAGATGAAACAAGAGAACTAGTTTCCGTCCTCGAACAATATCTTGATCAAAGGGGAGTTGCTTTGCCAGCAGGATATTTGTCTTATAAAGTCATATGTCCAAACCCAAAATTTGGGTAAACTTTTCTTTTTGCTCTGTTTTCTGCAGTTTATCTCTTTTCTTTGGCCATTTTCCTTTTACGACTCAAATTTGGATTTGGATTACTTTTACTGGTTTTATGGTGTGGCTTCATTTATCTGATGTACCGAAAAAACTTCTCATCATGCCCCGCGTTCATTATACGAGTGTATCAAGTTTTTTGCAAAGACAAACATTTTCAAGTTTATAGGATTACAGTTTTCGTATTAAAAACATGCTAGAATACTGTAAATCTTCCTAACCAGATCTGGTGCTCAACATATTCTGAATTGATAGGTGCCATTGTTTTTGTTGACGACTTAAATTTGGATTTGAATTACTTTTACTGGTTTCATGGTGTGGCTTCACTTATCTGATGTACCGAAAAGACTTCTCATCATGCCCCGCGTTCATTATACGAGTGTAACAAGTTTTTTTTCAAAGACAAACATTTTCAAGTTTTTAGGATTACAGTTTCCGTATTAAAAACATGCTAGAATACTGTAAATCTCCCTAACCAGATCTGGTGCTAACAGATTCTGAATTGATTGGTACCATTGTTTTTGTTGATCTAGAGAATAAAGGTTCATGAAAGGATTATTTGCCATGTTGAACATGAGAAGAATGTTTTACTAAACATCGTTATACAAACAGTCTACCAATAACGATTGAAAACATAATAGCGAGAGTTGAGAAGATTGAAAAATGTTTCTTATTCTTTATTCTCAATCATATGCTTCATCCATTTTTCTAATTCTGCTCTCTTCTAACAGTTTCATTGATTCAGACCTTTCTCCACCTGAGGTCATTACTCAGTTTACACAGTTAAAACCCGAGCAAAGAAACTTGTATTCGAAGTGGATCAAAGGTGCACTTTGTGCTGGAACTGGAAAGGAGAAAATTCAGGAGTCCTTCAGTGAGAAACTTAACTTTGTCCTCAGCACCGCTCCAATTTCAGACAGGTCTGATCAGTCGATATTTACCTTTATTACAATAATGTTATGCATTTGCATCTTAATTGTTCATATCGAAGATGAATTCAAAGTATACACCAACATCTTCATTCTGCATTCGATCATCTGAAACATCAGAGATTTGATTAGAGCTAACATGTCGGAGTTAATGAAGAACAAAAAGATTGTGTACTATCATCTCCAAATTACCTGGATTAATTGTGTGCTATTTTAGTTGAAACTGTCGATAATAGTATAATGTTAAGCAGGTTAGAGCTCGAAGGCAACAAGTGCATTCTCGGAAAGTTTCTTGAATTCAAAGGCACGCAAGATAACATCCAGTTATTAAGAAAGATCAAGAGGTCAAAAGTTAGTCGCCTCACTGTTCAGAAAACAAGCATGTTTGGTTATGGTAATGCTTCAATATCTTGTCACAGTTTTCATTTTGTAAATTTGTTGTTATATACAATTGTGGATCTTGATTGCACATTGGTTGTAGAGGTCCGAGTTTCGTCCACTCTACGTGACTATCGTGGGGCAGGACCTTCGTCATCACAGCGAGAAGAAGTTATCGTTAAATCATACACAGAGGTAGTTTTTCAGCCGCAGAACTCTAAAAAACCGCATAAGTATAAGCTTTCTTCGGTTATGTCCATCTCACTGAGTGCTTGAGCACCGCGTATGGAGGCAACGGGTTATAATTATGTGGAACAGTTTTAAACGAAGGTTCGTTTATGTAAATCCATAATGTACATTCTCATCTTGGAGATGCAAGTGATATATATTAGAGCTGTCTTATACACTTACCCTTATGGACAATTCTTTCTACTACAAATATTAAGGAGATTTTGCGTGAAATCGTCTCATGGATCCATTTTGTGTGATGAACTTCCAATTACTTTATTTTACTTTACTAAGAACTAACGACCCGTTTGGTTTGATCTTTATGAAATACTAGTATTTTTCTTATTGCTTAAGATTCTTGGGATGGGGTATGGGTTCAAATATTATATTTGTTTAAGCATTATGTGATGTAAGTGGTAAGACCCAACAAACTTTTAACAATAAATAAATATTTTGAAGAGAGAGAAATAAGTGAGGATGAAGATAAAATTGTTACACGCCCTTAATTACATTTAGATGTGTTTGAAAATAAATTATGACAGAATAAATAGATGTGTTTGAGCTATAGAAGAATATAATAAAATGTGAGAAAAATTATTTACAATAATTGGAATAATCACGGACCTAAAAGGAATGTTTGATATAATAAAATGTGAGGATAATTGTTTACAATGTTTGATATAATAAAATGTGAGTATAATTGTTTACAATAATTGGAATAATGACGGACCTAAAAGGAATGTTTCACAGCTTTTATTAAGACGAAGGGAATACATTTTATAATTTTTATAGTATCTTTGAGTTGATGGTAGGATGTTTATATGATAACAAGAAATCCATTAATAAATCATTGGATCATTGATCAAATGTACGAACTTGTTTTTATAAGATTGCATTTCGCAATAGTGCATTCGCTCTATGCAATTTGTAAACGCAGTGTTTCGAAAATGGCAAATACTTGTGTGTACCAGTTACTGAGTCACATGTATGTAATTGTACCACTTGATCCAATTTTGTAAATGAGTGAATGTTAGTTACTATGAGTTATGGTAAATATCATATAATATTAGTTCAAATAGAGTATAATATTAGTTCAAATACAGTATAGTATTAGCTCACATATTATATAGTATTAGTTCAAGTATTAAATATGAATAAATTACATGTATGTAATTGGTATACAAGAGTGCAGTCCAACAAAAATTGAATTAATAAATATAAAATTACAAAAATATCCTTATAAATTTAAATAAGGAAATATATTTAATTATAAAATAATATGCCAAAGTTTTGTATAAAATCGATTATATACAAGAAACTGAGTTAATCAAGTCAACGGTCAAACATTGATTTTTACTAGTATTTATTTTTTTGGTAATTTTTTTTTCGAAAACATGTATGTTGAAAAGTGTAAGTTTTATAATTAAAAATTGCATCGCAATATTATTGAAAAGTGTAACACATTTTTTGGAATGGACTTGTGTGCAAAACCCTTAGGTGTCAAACCATGTCAAACATTCTAAAACATACATCAATCTAAACCACCCTAACTTGATAGATCCACCCGCTTCACATCATACACCTCCCGATCTACTAAATACACCACCTGTACCTCAAAACCACTAAATTAACCTTCTGCCCCTCCCATTTCCAACCAACCCCTCCACCATTTCATCTTTTTTTTTTAAAATTTAAAATTCACATAATTTAATTACATTTCATCATTTTTTAAAAAATTTAAAATTCATATAATTTCATTCTAAATTATTTAAGTATTATATCATACATTTTAACTAGCATTTCATCTTTTTTTTATTTAATATCATTATCATACCATCAAATTAATGCATGACAATAATACACAAAATATCAAGAACACACATTAATACTTGATAGTATCATACAAAAAATAAGACAATAACACAAAAAAAAAAAAAAAAAAAAAACCCACAAAATACTAAGAAAACAACACACTGTTAAACAAGTACTATCCAATTCAATTTACATTGGCCAGAAAATAAAAATAAAATAAAAATATAAAATAAAAATATTACAGAATAAGGAACATGATATTATAAAATAAAAATATTATTCTCATATTTAAGAAAAACATGTACTACTCTAGAAAAAATATATAAGAGTGAATATATCACATAATAAAAAGTCATTAAATCAGGTTAGTATAAGACAAAAATGCTAAGATAATAACACACATTAAGTCATACATATATTATACAAAATATATATCAAGGCAGTAATACACACAAATGACAACTACTTGTGTGTATCAGTTACACAATGTGTAAATGAATCTAATTTTAAAAAATGGGCCCAATTAACCCGACCCTACCCACCATTTTTTCTTTTCTTTTTTCCAGTTTGTTCTCTCCTTTCTTCCAAACAAGCGTCCTTTTTCCCAGGGCCGGTCCTAGAAATATTTGGATCTGAATCGAACTTTTAAAAAAGGTCCATCCCTTCATATTTTTTATTCTATAAGAACTTATTAAATAAAATTGAAAACATTTTCTAAAGAACTAACAATATAGAATTTTTTTCACCCATTATAAAATTTCTAATTTTTAATTAATAGCTTTTAAAGATTTTAAGTTATTTAATTTTAAGAGATTTTTCAGATTTTTAATGTAATTATTATAATTTTTTGAAAATTTAATGAGATTTTTAGAATTTTTTATTTAGAAAATTTTAGATTTTTATTTTATTTTTTATACGAGTGTTTTTTTATTTTAATGAGATTTTTAGAAATTTTTAAAAGTTGGGACTTTGTTGAGACTTTTTTAAAAGATATAAATTGAATTAAAAAAAATTTCTCTTAGTTTTTCATTCCCTTCTCATTCACTAATTTTTTTTTTACTTTTTTAGCACTTCTCCTTATGAGTCTAATATAGTTATATTAATATTTTATATCATATAATATATATATATATATATATATATAAATAAAAGATATCTTAAAAAATGGGCCCCTAAAAAATTGAAATATTCTTAGGCATGAATCGATCGCCTCGTTGGCTTTACATTAGGATCGGGCCTGCTTCTTCCCCTTTCAATTTTCTTTCTTAATTAGGTGGAATATGATGTTTTGGCTCAAGTAAATGATTGCATAAATATTGATTGATTTTAACAATGCATTTCAAATGGTTGGTCTGCTATGGACTCGAGTGCATGTTGTGCACCCTAGTCCATGTTGCACTTTTCAGTTTAGACTTACACTTTTTGATAAATGGTGTTGCATTTTTCAATTATTAAACTGTATAATAATATTTTTAGTAATAATTAAAAAGTGCAACACCATTTATAAAAAAGTGTAAGTCAGTAAAACTGAAAAGTGCACATGTACTAGGGTGCACAACATGCACTCGAGTGCATACTAGACTTTACCCATTTCAAAATATACAAATTGTTGAGATTCTCTCCCAAAAGATGGAACTGGTGTTGAGATAAATTAAATTTGAGATGAATGATTTCTATGATTTGTGTTAGCTTGGGATAAGCATAATAGTTATAACATGTGTAAATTTTTTGGGTACCCTTTTATTATTGCTAATTTGAGGACAAATGAAGATGATCAAGGGTATTGTGTACATTAAGTACTTTATTGTTGGCTTTTGGAAGAATAACAGAGATAAAAAAATTCAATTTAAATCCATCTAAATGTTTAGCTTTGATCATACATTCTATCTATTGGACTTATGTGCTACTAGAATGGTATGAGTAATTACATTTTCATAAACAACCTATGTGTTTGTGTTTTGGTCCTTTTACATTGACTAAAGCATATTATCTTCGATGTTTCGTTAATAACACCAGTTCTTACAAGCATTAGTATTAGTGGTGTACGATGTACAAGGTGAACATAATATTTTGTCTCGACCTATTTGAAGAATGCATTATATACACCTTGAATATCATGCACTTTGAACAATAGTATTTTGTTCTTACTAGTAGGGTTTGATTTTTTTTTTTTTTTATAGCCTAATTTAGGGTAGCCCTTATTCTAGTTTTCCTTTTTTTTGTTGTTTGTATTCACCATGTAATGATATCGTGACCAATGATTAAAGATAAGGAAAAAAATATGTATTGTTCAACAATTACCCAATGATCCTTAACTTGGTAGAAATATAGTATAATATTAGTTTATATATAGTATAATATTAGTTCATATATATTACTCCATTAGTTTACAAACAAATAAAAACTTCTTGAAAGTGATAACTCACTTTCAGTAGTTAGTTTGAAATGAATAGTTTAAAAGTGTTTCAAAGTTTGTTGATGTAAGATAACCAACAAATTAGTGTTTTTCTGGTGGTAGTGTGTCAAGTGTTTCATTTTGTAAATTTTTTTTCATGATTTTGTCCATTTGCTTCTAATGGTAGAAAATAAAGATAATTATTAGATGTATTAGTAAAGATTCTTGGGGTGTGATTGGAAATAAATATATAAACTAATACTATATAATGTATGTAAACTAATATTATATTGTACATGAAGTGATTATATATTGTATGTGAATCAATACAATTGATTCGGGTGGAATTTACACACTTTAGAGGCACATGTGAAGCGTATTTTGATGTGGATTTCATTGAATTATGGATTGATTATGATGATTTGAGCCAAAATGAGAGAAATGTGGTGTTTTGTCGATTTTGTAGGAAATACGATGGAATTTGGAGCAAAACACCAAACATACTTTACAGGATCAGAAAGAGGAGTGTACCGTTGGATTCGTCTCGAAAAACGGAGTGGAATAGCCAAAAGAATGGAGTCAATCGGACACCCGAGGCGAAAGATATGCACGAAACGAGGAAGGACCGAACTCAACCAAGAGAACGGCCGAGCTCATGGCTCGGCCGAGCCATTTCTCAAGCCAAAATCAGGCCTCGCTCGAGCACCCTTCTAGGAATTGGGAAGCTCGTGACAGAGTTGTTGAGGCCAACATATGTCTCGGCCGAGCAAGGTGCACGACCGAGCTCCACATCCAAGCCAAAACTCAACGCCACGCCCGAGCACCCCTCTCGGAATAGAGAAGTCCGTGACAGATTTTTAGGCCATCGACAAGCCACGGCCGAGCACCATTCTCGGCCGAGACCGCCCTCGCTCCTGCTCCACACGCCTTGGCTGAGCACATGCCACGACCGAGCTCCCATCCGCCCCTGTTCCGCACGCCTCGGCCGAGGCCATTGCACGGCCGAGCACTCCCCATTTCACACATCCGCCGAGCACGGCCGAGCTGCCTGCTTGGCCGAGCACCTGTACGACCATATGCCCATTTTGCACGGCTGTGCTACCCCCATTTTCGGTGCCTTTTGCCCATTTTAGCCATTTTTGAGGGACCAACTTGCAATTTTGACATCCAAACCCTACCCCAACACTATATAAGCCCTCTTTCTTGAAATCAAAGAAACTCTCCCCCAATTCCTCAAATTCCACACATAGTAACACATACTTGGAGGTATTTTGGCCATTTATTCTTCAATTCTCCATCAAATCAAGCAAGGAAGGATGCAATAGCTTGGGATTTTCATTCTCCATCACATTCTAGACTAAGTTTTCTCTTTCTCTTTCTTTTTATTTAGCTATTTCTTTGGATTTTGTTAATTTGATCATGCTAGTTATTGGCTAGAACACTTTTGGTTCTAGGGCTTTGTAAATATTTGGATTGAAGTTTATGAATTAATTTCTTGCTTTAAATGGTGGTTGTCTCTTATTTGTATGCTTAATTCTCGTTTGGAAGCATGTTATTATTGGCCATGATAATGTGTTTAATATATTGTTAATTGGGGTAGTATTGAGAGATTTATCCCATTAATCGTATGCAAGCATGAAACCCGGTATTATTATGATCTCGAGAGAGGATTAGTTATCGGGAGGGAATTGAATGATCTTTGGGGCTATATTAGGTGGTGTGATGTTTGTAATGTAGAAATACGAACTTATGTTGCATGCTCCTTTGGATTAGTTGTATCGAGAGATTGATTAATTCTTCTTTAGTGGTCAACCCTATAAGAGAACAATCTTAATTGTCATTTGAACGAGTTACAAATCATAAATGGATTTCTAAATGTTGCAATTGCCTTGGAACCTATCTTCTCACACTTGAGTTTTCATTCGTTTCTCTTCTCGTTTTTGTGATTTGCATGCTATTTGATCGATTTTACATTACTCGTTTAATTGTCTATTTGTGACACTTGGTAGATAATTAGGGGTAATCAAACCATTTTTCACTTATCGATCACCGTCTATTTAGAATTCCGTCAACAAACTACATTTTTACACTATACCTCCCTGTGGGATCGACCTCGTACTTACTTCGCTACAATATACACCGTATACTTGCGGTCGTGTATTTTAGAGTTGTAGAATACGTGAATCAAGTTTATGGCGCCGCTGCCGGGGAGGTTTTATAGTCCTTGAGTGTAGGTTGATGGAGTTTTAGTTTAGACTCTTTACTTGCTTTCCTTATTCTCAAAAATCCAAAAAAATATCTGTGTTTGTTACTTGATCTTACTTGCAATTCTCACTTTCGTTTGATCTTTTGATAGATATGGTTTATGATCACACGATCTAGGAGGAACCAACAAGAAGTGTTGCCTTTAGTTCCGGAGATCGAAGCCAATTGTCGAAGAAGGAACGCCGAAAGGAGAAGAAGTGAGTTGGAAGCTATGAATATAAGGGAAAATCTAATCGTTGAAGAGGTCGACGAGGAAGTTAAAAACCAAGGGGTTGAAGGAGTTGAGGAACCGAATGGGAATGGAGGTAACCGACCTCGAAGAGTATTAAGGGAAAACTTTCACCGAAGAGTTGAAGAAAATGTTGGTGTGGAAAGAGATGGTAGACCAAGGAGGATGAGGAACCACAAAGAGTCTTGAGAGACCACTTCCGTCCCATTCCAAGGCCTTATGGAGGAGCGGGTCGGGAACCCGTTGATGCACACAACTTCGAACTCAAGCCGGCTTTGATAATCATGGTTCAAAATAATCAATTTGGTGGGCTTTCTAAGGAAGATCCTAACCTCCACTTGTCTCAATTCCTCGAGATAAGTGGAACGGTTAAGATCAACTGTGTTCCTCAAGATTACATCCGTTTGTAGCTCTTCCCCTTTTCACTCCGGGACCGAGCAAAGCAATGGTATCTCTCTCTTGACTTGAGGACCATTGAAAATTGGGCCGACCTTGTTGATGCATTTTTAATGAAGTATTTCCCTCCCATCAAGACTATTCAAATCTGAGGGGAGATCTCTTCATTTAGGCAAGATGATGATGCGTCTTTGGCCGAAGCATGGGAGTGCTTCAAATATTTGATTAGAAGTTGCCCACAACATGGTTTCTCAGGAGACCAACTTATTTGCTACTTCTACAACGGAGTGGACCACCGTACAAGAGGTATGGTGGATGCTTCGGCCGGAGGAGGTTCTTTGTTGGGCAAGACAACGGAAGAGGGATATGTGCTCTTAGAGGAGATGGCCAAGAACGGAAATCAATGACCATCCGAAAGAAGACAAAACCGAAGGATTGCCTCAACTCAAGAGTCGGAAGATTTTGCAACTTTATCCAACAAGATGGATAAGTTGACTTCTCTAATGAAGGCAAATGCATTAGTGGGGCCTAGTGATGAGTAATATGAAGAAGCCCACTATATGAACAACCAAAGGAACTTTAGAGAAAGGGGGTGGAACGAGAGGCAAGCCCGTGAGAGTCCTCCCAATCCAAACCAATACCATATGTTGGGAATAAAATGAGATATGTTTTGATTCAATACCAAAACCCCCTGAGACATGCCTAAGTCTAAGATGATTATGTTCTAAGAATGATTAGAACATATAGAATAAGGCTAGATGAGAAGCTGATATGTTAGGCAGCTCTTAGTTGTTTAGATGCACAGTTTGAGGGGGAACATATGCTTTGAAGAGTATCAAGAACAAAGTCCCCTTAAGGCTCAAATTTTGGAACAATCACTAAGTCTATTAAAGGCCAAGTATGCTGATCAGGAGAGTTGTCCAGAAGAGTTGTCTCAGCACAATTAAACAAGAACAAATGTTCTGAAGCTTAAAGGCCAACTATGCTGAAGAGATGAAGACAACTACTCTCTAAAAGACTTGAAAAAATGATGCTAAGATCAATTCCAAGTGAAGCAAAGGGAAAAGAGCCAAGTCATCTGAAAAGAGCAAGCCAACTATGCTGATAAGCAAGTATGCTGATAGTGATAAGCAGAGTTGTCCACTTGGTAAGAAATGTTGTCCTATCATTGGATCAACCTTCAGAAGCCATGTCCAAGCTTAATCAAGTGAATCTTGAAGTCAAACATTGGGAAGAGTGATGCAGAATGAAGACAAAGTCTTAACATCCGTTTATTACTCAAATGAGGACATGTCACTATCAAGAATCTGTCTTCTAAGTTGAAGAACTCAAGGAAGACATTTATAGCAATTTGGGACTGCCTCTCCAATGGGCAAATCCTCAAATTTGTCTATAAATACAGAAGTGTGAAGACCATTTGAAGCATCTATCCATTCTACATCCAACTGAACAAGCATTCTGAAGCTTCAAAAAGTCATAAGACATTCTTAGTCTTGAAACACTTCTTCTAAGCTGAACTTATTGTATATCCATACAAAGCTTAGAGAGATATCCTAATCTTTATACACTGACCTTCATTGTAAAGGATATCTCATTAGTTGGAACCTTACTTCAACCCTTACCCCTTTCAGTAAGAAAGTGAGAAGGTTGTAGTAGTAGAAGTGGTAGGAGCTGACTGTTGAGAGAAGAACAGTTCAGTTCTGAGTTGAGAAGAGGGTACTAGGACTCTAGACATCCTAGGGATCAATTCACCAAGGAGTGGTGTTCTTGATCAAGTGCACCTTGGCACTATAAAACAAGTTAATTCCAAGAGTGAAGGAATTATCCTGTTAAATCAGGGAAAGTGGATGTAGGAGCTTGAGTCTCTGAACCACTATAAACTCTTGTGTTGATTTACTTTCAAGTACTCTCATACATTCAACATTGCGCACAAAATTGACTTTTAAAAGGACATACATTCAAAGACTGTGCAAACTGATTTGGACAAGTTCCCTGAAAACTGGACTGTATTGCTCAAAGTGATTTCAGAACTTAAAGGAGTTTAAAATAAAGGGCCAACCACTAATTCCGCACTTATAAACAACTTAGATAGTCATTCAACTAAGTACTCAGTAGTACTTAGTAGCTTGGTTATCTTTGAAAAAGTTATACATCTTCAGCAGAGTTGTCCAAGACAATCCTGCTGAACTCTGGTTTGATCAAAGTTGAAAAGAATTTGCATACAAGTGTATTCCGCCCCTATACACTTGTTATATATTCCTTTTAGGACCAACACCATCCGAATTTGAGGCATCATGAGAACTTCTCTTATGCCAATCCGAGGAATGCTATCCAACCACCACCGAATTTCAACGTAAGAGATGGTGCAATTGTGGAATCCCCATCAAAGTTATCGTTGGAATACATGTTTGACGCATTTATGGGGGAAACCAAAAATTTCATGAGAGAGACTAGGAATAATGCGACCAAGACTTGGCAAAGACTTGATGAACAAGGGGAAATGATCAAGAATGTGGCAAACAACATGAAGGCCATGGAAAAGCAAATGAGTCAACTCTCTAATGTCATTGGAAGTCAACATACTCCGGGGCAATTCCCTTCAAACACAGAGCTTAACCCCAAGGAACATTGCAAAACTATCAAGCTAAGGAGTGGGACTAGTTATGAGGGGCCAAAGATGCCACAAGAGGAGGAAATGTTGAGTGCACCCAAGGATGTTGACAAAGAAGAAGGGCATGAGAAAGAAAAGCAAGAAGAGATAGTGAGGGAAGAGGAAAAAGAAGGGGAGAAGAAGAGTGAGGAAGCGATCCCTCCTCAAGACAAAGGCAAAAGTGAGGTACCTCTCCCATACCCTCAAAGATTGAAGAAAAAGGGTTTGGATCACAAATTTACCAAGTTCGTAGAAATGTTCAAGAAGATTCATATTAACATTCCATTTACCGAAGCACTTGAGCAAATGCCTCACTACTCCAAATTCTTGAAAGAGATCATGTCAAACAAGAGGAAGATGGTGGAGTACGAAACGATACATTTGACCGAGGAGTGTAGCTCGATTATCCAAGCCAAGTTGCCTCAAAAACTTAGAGACCCCGGATCTTTCACCTTGCCATGTGTCATCGGGGATGTAGGTACATTTTGAGCCTTGTATGATTTGAGAGCGAGCATTAATCTTATGCCTTTGTCTATATGCAAATCTCTTGGTTTGGGAAAGCTTACACCAACCACAATGAGCCTTATATTGGCGGATAGATCCATGACGTACCCTTTGGGTATAGTAGAGGATGTGTTGGTTAAAGTCGACAAATTCATTTTCCCGGTGGACTTTGTGGTGTTGGATATGGAGGAAGATAAGTATATTCCATTAATCTTGGGAAGGCCATTCTTGGCAACCGGTGGGGCTATCATTGATGTAAGGAAAGGAGAGCTAGAACTTCAAGTGAACAATGAGAAAGTAGTGTTCAACATCTATAGAGCTATCAAAGTCCGGGATGATGAGGATGGAGAGTATGGGTATTCCAAGGGAGATCACCCTCCAATGCCCATGAAAGAGGAGGTGGGAGAAGATTTGAAGGTAAATTTTGTGAAAGAAGACCCCAAAGTGGAAGAAAGTGAATTGAAGATGGACAAGAAGGCCAAGTTTGGGGGAGTTTTTAAAAAAAACTCCCCCAAATCAAGAAAAGCTACTTGTGAAAGCTTGGGAGTGAATGAGGCGTCAACTTCCTATGACATGATTGAAGAGCCGGATGGGCTAGCTTGTGGATGGTTCAATGGGTTTAAGAAGGTTGGATGTGGAAAGAAGGCCAAGAACAAGTAAGATGATGGGGTGACTTGACAAACCATCTTAAGGAAGAACCGTCCGGCATAGGACGTTAAAAATAGCGCTTCTTGGGAGGCAACCCAAGGTTTTATTGCTTTTATGTTTTTATTGCTTTGGTAGTTTGATAGCTTAGTTTATTTTGTAGGTGAGAATGAGAAGCATTTTGGACATTCTAGCTTGAAGAATGAAGAAGGAAGCAAAACCAACTTTGGAAAGGGGAAGCAAGTGTTGCAATGGTGATCTTTGAAGAGCATTGGATGTGCAAGGAGGAAGGTAACAACTTGTAGCCCAAAACTTAGAATTTTTACATAGTAAAATTCTAAGTTTGGGGGAGTTATTTTTCTTTTACTTTTTTTTTTACTAGTTGTTACCCTTGCACCGATTCGTCATTCTACTTGTGTTACATTTTGCACCGGCGCACACTTTGTTTTCATATGCTTATTGTTGTTTAAGTTGGTTTTGATCATATGTTGGGTAGTGGATCTTTGGTGAAATGTGAGCATGAATAATCATTGGAATCCATGGTTGAGTAGTTGTGGTGATGTCTATTTGCTTTGAATGTATGCATGATTGGTGTTGGAGAATAGTATCATGTTGTGTTCATATTTGTGATCTTTGATGGCATGAATGCATGATGTGTTGTTGTTTGGGAACATTTGATGAATGTGAGGGTCCTACTGAATAACCGGTGAGAATTGAGCCATAAATTGAGCATGTAGTCCGGTTTGATTCATTTGAGAGTGGATTAGGTTATTGCTAGTGATCCTAGAACTTGCCCAAGTTCTTGTTTGAAAGCATGATTGTGTGAAATTTTATGATATGATATAGGCCATCTTGTTCTAAAGAGTCACTTAGCCAAAATTTCCTAAAACCGAAGTAATCCTCCGTAGTTAGCCCTTTGAGCTTAATTCCTCATTTTCTTGGCAAACTACAATGTTAACCACTTAGCCTTTTTGAGCCTTTGATACCTACATCTAGTGGGGGATAAAAGACAAAGTGGATAAACATGTGTTTGAATATCTTTGGTGAAAGGAGAAATTTGGAAAAGTTGAAAGAAAAAAAAGTTGATAAAGATGAAAAGAAAATCAATGGAAAAGAAAAGAGGGACAAAGAGCCCGAAAAGCTTGAAAAAAAATGGTTAAAAAAGATGAGGTGATGAATGCTTGAAAAAGAAAAGAAAAGAAAAGAAAAGGAAAAGTGAGGATGGAGTTTGTAAACTTTGAAAGTGAAAGCACAAATTGTAAAACAACAAGCTTTGTCCTCCACTAGAAGAGTCACAATTCCCAAATTCATCCTACCTTGTCCAAAGAGCCAATGTTACATCCTTGATTAAGTCCTATTGATCACATTGTTGAACACTTGAATGTTGTAGAAAGTAGAATGTGGGCAAGCATATTGTGATTGCATAACATAACTTGATTGATGAGTGCATTAATTTCCTCAATTTGTTTGTGTGTTTGAGAGAAACACTTCACCATGTGAGTAGAGGACTTGAGCATTTGGATTATGTTTCCCATTCACAATGTGTTGTGTGCTTGTGCATTCTTTGATTCATGAGTGTGAATTGCAATAATGAGCTTATGACCTTCATTGAGAAATGCACTTTGAGAAAGAGATATCACTACACTTTACTTTGCATGTGTGATTTGCATTGGATATTCCATTGTAATCATTCCACCCTCATTGCTTTAAGTGCTTAGTTGTTTGAGGACAAACAACATTTTAAGTTTGGGGGGGTTTGATTCGGGTGGAATTTACACACTTTAGAGGCACATGTGAATCGTATTTTGATGTGGATTTCATTGAATTATGGATTGATTATGATGATTTGAGCCAAAATGAGAGAAAGGTGGTGTTTTATCGATTTTGTAGGAAATACGATGGAATTTGGAGCAAAACACCAACCATACTTTACAGGATCAAGAAGAGGAGTGTACTGTTGGATTCGTCTCGAAAAACGGAATGGATTAGCCAAAAGAATGGAGTCAATCGGACACCCGATGCGAAAGATATGCACGAAACGAGGAAGGGCCGAACTCAACCAAGAGAACGGCCGAGCTCATGGCTCGGCCGAGCCATTTCTCAAGCCAAAATCAGGCCACGCTCGAGCACCCTTCTCGGAATTGGGAAGCTCGTGACAGAGTTGTTGAGGCCAACACATGTCTCGGCCGAGCAAGGTGCACGGCCGAGCTCCACATCCAAGCCAAAACTCAACGCCACGGCCGAGCACCATTCTCGGCCGAGACCGCCCTCGCTCCTGCTCCACACGCCTTGGCTGAGCACATGCCACGACCGAGCTCCCATCCGCCCCTGTTCCGCACGCCTCGGCCGAGGCCATTACACGGCCGCGCACTCCCCATTTCACACATCCGCCAAGCACGGTCGAGCTGTCTGCTCGGCCGAGCACCTGTACGACCATATGTCCATTTTGCACGGCCGTGTTACCCCCATTTTCGGTGCCTTTTGCCCATGTTAGCCATTTTTTAGGGACCAACTTGTAATTTTGGCATCCAAACCCTACCCCAACACTATATAAGCCCTCTTTCTTGAAATCAAAGAAACTCTCCCCCAATTCCTCAAATTCCACACATAGTAACACATACTTGGAGGTATTTTGACCATTTATTCTTCAATTCTCCATCAAATCAAGCAAGGAAGGATGCAATAGCTTGAGATTTTCATTCCCCATCACATTCTAGACTAAGCTTTCTCTTTCTCTTTCTTTTTATTTAGCTATTTCTTTGGATTTTGTTAATTTGATCATGCTAGTTATTGGTTAGAACACTTTTGGTTCTAGGGCTTTGTAAATATTTGGATTGAAATTTATGAATTAATTTCTTGCTTTAAATGGTGGTTGTCTCTTATTTGTATGCTTAATTCTCGTTTGGAAGCATGTTATTATTGGCCATGATAATGTGTTTAATATATTGTTAATTAGGGTAGTATTGAGAGATTTAACCCATTAATCGTATGCAAGCAAGCATGCAACCCGGTATTATTATGATCTCGAGAGAGGATTAGTTATCGGGAGGGAATTGAATGATCTTTGGGGCTATATTAGGTGGTGTGATGTTTGTAATGTAGAAATACGAACTTATGTTGCATGCTCCTTTGGATTAGTTGTATCGAGAGATTGATTAATTCTTCTTTAGTGGTCAACCCTATAAGAGAACAATCTTAATTGTCATTTGAACGAGTTACAAATCATAAATGGATTTCTAAATGTTGCAATTGCCTTGGAACCTATCTTCTCACACTTGAGTTTTCATTCGTTTCTCTTCTCGTTTTTGTGATTTGCATGCTATTTGATCGATTTTACATTACTCGTTTAATTGTCTATTTGTGACACTTGGTAGATAATTAGGGGTAATCAAACCATTTTTCACTTATCGATCACCGTCTATTTAGAATTCCGTCAACAAACTACATTTTTACACTATACCTTCCTGTGGGATCGACCTCGTACTTACTTCGCTACAATATACACCGTATACTTGCAGTCGTGTATTTTAGAGTTGTAGAATACGTGAATCAACAATACATTTTTTAAACTTAGTGCTTATAGCATATCATATTATATTTCAAAATTCAAAAACATTAGAGCTTATACTTATATATGAACTAGTCCCTCTATCCCTGAAAAAATTTAATACTTACTGTTCATCCCCTTTTTTAAAAATATTATAATAAATAGAATTTTGAGATATAATTTTATAAAAAAATAAATAAGTGAGTTGACTTGTGTGTATGTATGTACCATAAAAATAATGACATTAAATATAATATTTTAGATATTGTATGGGTGAAATTTCTAAAGGACCGAAAAAGTAGGTGTGAAAGTTTCTTTGGGACGAAGGGAGTATTATATATTGTATATGAGCTGATACTATATTGTATTTGAACCAACACTATTTATTTTCAAGTTTAGTTATAGCATATCCGATTATACCTCGAAACTCGAAAACAATAGAGTTTATACCAATTTATGAATTTATAAACTAATACTATACTGCATATTAACTAATACTCCGTACTATATTGCACATTAACTAATACTATACCATAACCAAGGTTGTAGAAGTCGGAAATCGAGCGAATTTTCACTGCCTGCCTAGATTTTTTTATAAAAATATAGTTTTTACCCCATAATTGATAGAATTTGACAAAAATACATCATGAAAAATCATGAGTATTGCTTAAAACCTCATTTTTCCTTGAAAAATTGTGCACGATTGTTCAAATCAAACTCCTACATCAAAAATAAAAAAGTAATAAATAAAATAATAATAATAAAAAAAAAGTGTCTAGGTGACTGCCTAGGACATTTTTTTCACAAAAAAAATCTAGAGAGGCAAAATTGAGTCGGTCAGGGACCGTCTATGTCGATTTTTGCAACAAAGACCAAATTAGAACACTTATATAAACTAAAAGTTGTATTCAATAAAAATTAAAATAAAGTTATTAAAAATATGAAGGTTCGAATGGAAAAAATAATTAAACAATGTAGAATATTCAAATTGAATTTTATTAAGCTTTAAAAAATTTAAGTTGAGAGTAATAAATTATTAACGTACTATTTAATACAAAGTTATGTTCATTAAAAACTAAGGGGTGTATTGGTGGTAGATTCTTTAGGATACAAAGGGTGTGTTTGCAAAACATAGTGATTGTTTTAAAGTGATTAAAATTGATTTTTACACTAAAATAGAAAATTGATAGTGTTTTAAAATTAAGCACTTTAAATCAATTGTGTATATGTTGTGGTGTTTACAAAACAAATCACTTTTTTTTTATAAATTTACAAAAAACACCCTTATTACATTTGGATTGGTAATGTGTAAAAATGAAATATTATTTAAATTGCGAGGGCAAAATTGTAAAATTGGTTGTTGTAATGATGAGAAGCACATAGAAGCTATTAGAAGTAGGTGGAGGGGTGCTTCACCAAAATCACTTTTAACAAATTAACTTAATCGCTTTGTTGTGTTTCCAAACACTCCAAAAGTGATTCTATTAGAAAAAAAAGTGCTTTTAAGCAACTTCTAGTGTTTCCAAACACCCACAAAGTTATGCTCATTAAAAACTATGGGGTGTATTGGTGGTGGATTCTTTAGAATTTTTTTGGACTTTCAAAGTTTGAGGGTATTTAATTCGAATTTTCAAAAGTTTTTAAAAATTCTGAGGTATTCAATACGAATTTTAAAAAGTCTTTAAAAATCTTTAGATATTGAACAGTTAATGGATTTTAATACTCTATGAATTTTGTTGGATTCTCTTCAAAAAAATATAAATAAATTTTACTATCCAAAATCTCTTCTAAAAATCAGAGAATTCAACGGATTCTCTCAAAGAACTCTAAAGATTGGAAGTAGAGATGACAATATTGATCCGACCCGCGTGTACCCACCCCACCCCGCGAACTTTGGGTCAGGTCGGACCCGCCCCGTATTGAGTATGAGTCGGGTTTGGGTCTTATGTCCGACCCCTGGTATCCGACCCGTCCTGAATTAATATATAAACTTTATATAGTATATATATATATATATTATTTTTTTATTTATAAAATATTATATATATATATAATATTAATTAAAAAATACTCCACATTAAAAAAAAACTATTAGCATGAGTTTATGAAAATCTATGTAAATAAATAAAAAAAGTATATTCCACAATTCTGTCAAGTCTATAAAAATTCATATAAATCAATAAAAAAAATTAGGTGAACTCTACATAGACTTTATGAATTTTATAAATCCAACTATTCTTTAAAGTCCAAAAAAAAATCTAATAGTAAAGCATCTTCAATGGGGTGAGGAATCCTAGGTGGATTTCTACCCCTCACCCAAAATGAAGGAAGGAGTGATTGTGTGGTAGGTGATGTGGCATGGGAAGAACAATTTGGGTAGAAGTATTCCTACCAAGTAGAAGTAAAATGGAGGGTGGAGAAGAAAGAGCGTGCAGTCCAAACTAGGAAAAAAAAGGACATATGGCTAGCAGGTGGACTACACATGCGGGTGTAGGCCTTTAAATTTTGTCATTCAAATTATTTAATTACTCAAATAATAAATAATATTAGGGAAAATTTTAGTTTTAGTCCTATAACTTTGATACATTTCAAAATAAATCCTTTAAGTTTCAACTTTACAAAATACATCCTTTACCTTTCAATTTAATCCTTTTTTACATCAATTTTAATCCTTTATCTTTCTAATGAATTAAAGGTGCCTGAATATTCTCTTTTTTATTTATGCGGTTAAATTATTTGGGGATTCTGTGCTGACTTGATACGACATTTATTTAAAAAATGACGTGTCATCCTATCTTTAATTTTTTCTCATGTCTATTTAATTTTTTCTTTGGTTAATAATATGGCCACTGTCCACTACATGGGGAAATATATATAGTTTTGTTGTGAGATATATTTTTTCATGTCTATTTAAATCAGTTGACTAGAGGTATATTTTAAAAAGTTCTAAAAAGTTTTCAATATTTTAAAAAGTTCTCAATAAAATTTACATATAATTTTATTTTAAGAATGTGTATAAATAATACAGTTCTGAGCAAGATTCGAGTTTAATTACCATTTTTTTTTGTATTAGCAACTTTTATGTTCTAAATATATTTTGACAAATTGTTATGATTTTTTTTAGGTGAGTGAACCCACCCAACCTCCCAAAATTAAAACAATTATTGAGATTTCTCATAATGTAAGTGTTATATATCTATTTGCAATAGAAGTTTATTTTACTGTTTAAGTGAAATTTGTTACGTCCTGAACAATTTAATTCTTGCAGGTTGATGTTTAGGGAGGGGTACTATCTTGCCCCCAGAACCTTCCATGGGAGGAAGATAATAAAGTTTTGAAGCTGCTCTCAGCCAAACTTTACTCAACCAAGCTAGTTGTGAAAGTTCAGAAAGTCAATTTCAACCTTTGGTTTGCTCCTTGTATGGTTGGACCTACTCCAAATCAACAACTTCTACAAGAAGATTATACATCTCCATAGGGTCCAACTATGCTCTTTGGACCCAGCATTAGAGCCCTCCACCACCGTTTGTACATGGAGGTATGGAGGTTTGAGGTCACAATTTACTACACAAACAAGGGTGGAAAGCATTATGAAGAGAATATTGGTTGATGGAGGAAATAATTTAATGGACTTATCTCACAGAGAGAGTAATATCACGAAGAAGAGAAACAAAAAAAATTGTGAACTTTGGTTTTTGCCTTTTAATATGTCTTTTGTCGTATATTTTACTTGTTCAAGGTACTTTGTTGTTTTGGTGAATAACTTTGGTTAGATGAATTTGGTGTTTTTTTTTTTTTTGATATGAACAACTTCATAAATTTTAAATTGTTATGTTTTAATTTAGTTGTTGTCAATTTTATTTTTAATTATAGAATTGTTTTATCAATGGTGTATATTTCAATTTTGTTTTTAATTGAACTTGGGAGAATATTTCAATTTTGTTTTTAATTGAACTTGGGAGAATATTTCAATTTTGTTTTTAATTGAACTTGGGAGTTTACAGGAAAATTTGAGAGATATTCAATTAATTACGTAAATTTTTAAGTATATATAAATGAGAGATAATTATGTGGCAGATGACATGTCATTTTTAAAATGAATGTGGTATCAAGTCAGCACATTCCACCGGAATCAGACAGCTTTAATTCATTAGAAAGATAAATGATTAAAATTGATGTAAAAAGGATTAAATTGAAAAGTAAAAGACGTATTTTATAAAGTTGAAATTTAAAGAATTTATTTTGGAATGTATCAAACATAGGACTAAAACTAAAATTTTTCTTAAATATTTAATAGTGGGACCATAATATTTACTTTGAAGGTAGGAAGCATCGGAAGAGAATAATATTTTTGAGTTAGGAGTTTAAATTTTTTGAAGTGTCACCTATGTGGCAAAAACTTCTACCTTAAAATAAAGAAAGTTATGTTCATTAAAAAATTAAAATAAATTGATTAAAAAATTAAAAACTAAAAAATGAATTTTATTACTTTAAAAAAAAAAAGTGTTGTTGACAAGTTGAATTAAACCTTTGCCATTGGATTTAAGCAGATTGTCGACAGGCTGCGAATCTGAGAGTCTGACATTAACAAATCTGAAGTCCATTTATTAGTAGGACTATTCAGGGGTTACTAATGCGAAATACTCCGTATTGTATACATGCATTTCATTTCAATTAGGCAAGTCAAAAGCCTAAGTCCAAAAGTCAAATTAAGTCAATTTAAAAAAATTCACAGGTCATAAGCCTGGATCCGGGTTGCCCAGAAAATTCGTGGGTTGCAAACAGGTGGTTTACTACATGATCAAAATATTGTTACTACAAGGCCAAAATATTACCACTACAAGACCAAAAATTTAATACTACATGTCAAAACATCTGAAAAATTCACCAAAAAATAAAGTTTCCAGAATATTTTTGAACATGTAGTAATACACTTTTGACCTTGTAGTGATAAAATTTTGGTCTTGTAGTAATATTGTTTTAGTCTTGTAGTAGCCGAATAAGTCAAAATTATTTTAGTAATTTTGCCCCAAAAAAATAAGTGTCCAGAATATTTTTGGACTTGTAGTAATACACTTTTGACCTTGTAGTGACAAAATTTAGTTCTTGTAGTAACATAATTTTGGTCATGTAGTAAAATAATACTCCCTCCGTCCATGAAATGTAGTCCCATTTGCTTCATTTTCTTTGTCCACCAAATGTAGTCTCATACACTTTATGAAAACCATCACCCCTCAAACATCATTTAATTACTCAATTTGCCATCAACTTTTTCATAAACAATCACTTTATTCACAATGGACCCCACAATACCCTATAATACCCTTAGGGGATGTTTCTTTTGGGCTTTTGGTGGTTTTAAAAACCAGATTTTTGAAATCCTGGTTTTTGAAATCCCGATGAATAGTAATATGGGTGTTTCTTTTGAGTTTTGGAATAGTGAAGGATTTAACTTTATGTCAAATCAAGTTGTAAGATTGAATGCGTTTGTATTATTATATTATTGTTTGGTGAGATTATAATGATTAGTTGATTAAATGTATTATATTATTGTATTATTATATTATTATAGTATTATTATATTATTGTTGAAAAAGAATATAATGATTGGAGTAATATTATATAGATATAACTTTATGTCAAATCAATATGTTTGATAAGGGTGGTTTTGAGTGGATTTTGAAAACCGGTTTTTAAATCCCCGAAGTAAAACGGGTTTTGGATTTTGAAATCCAAAACCTGGTTTTTAAAACCAAAAAGAAACATCCCCTTAGGGCATGTTTGTTTTGGGATGGGAAATCCGGATTTGGGACTCCACCCCCGTTACACTTTGGGATTTTGATTCAGGATTTCAAAATCTCACCCTATAAATACCTATAAACCCTATAAAAGTCAACCCTATAAATACCTACAAATCACCTATAAATACCTACAAACCACCTATAAAACCTATAATCCTATACTATAAAGTTAAATCCTACCCTACATAAATCCCAAAACAAACACAAAACACAAAAAACATTAGGATTTTGAAATCCACTAGATTTTGAAATCCGGATTTCAAAATCCTCAAAATCCCAAAACAAACATGCCCTTACTTTATCTACATTTTTCTTAAATCTTGTGTCCATCCATGGGACTATTTTGGTGGATGGAGAGAGTAGTATATTAGAGTGGAAATAAATTTATTTAGATTGACCCGCTTTGACCCCTGTTGATCCACAAATTTTGACCTAATTTACCTTAGTTAGTCATATTGCATGTATGCAATATTTCATATAAATTTTTGCGATTTACAGGATACACAGAAGTCCAACTCGTTAGCATAATACAAAGGGTGCAACTCTTATCATAAGACTCATCTGTCCATAAAACGTAGTTTTATTTGTTTTATATTTTCCATTTATTAAATGTAGTTCCATATCCTTTATAAAAATACTACACTTTAATCATCACTTAATTATTTAAATGATTATCAAGTTTATTCACAATAAACCACACTACTCTTACTTTATCAACATTTTTTTTTAAATATATATCTGACCCAATTGTAAAATTTTAAATACAGGGAATTGAAAGCAGAATGTTTGTATAAGACTCTTATATACAAAAGAATTATATTTACTTGTAGAAAGACAAGAATTAATTCATTTATATTAATTTTTTAATAATCTTTAACATTATTTTTCACACTAAAATAGTAAAGTTTCTCACAATTCTTTTTCTTAAAAATTTCACTTGTTTACACATGTCATTGCATTTTTTACACAATACTCTAAAAAATTAGAGATGTTAAATATTAGAATATTCTTTGTAGAAAATCAAAGGCATTCCTTCCAAAATAATGAGTAGTGGGTAATTTATTAGTGTATGAATATGAAAGTACTATTCATAGAATGATACTTATAAATTTTGTGAGAAACATCAGTTTAATACATTCAGGAAGTGTAAGTTTAATGCATTTATTTTTCAATTAATATTTTATAAATTTTTTATTTAAATATATTTTTTATAGATAGTTTTTAACTGAAAATATTAAAGATGTTTTTTATAATTATCTTTAGTAATAATTTTATTTATTGTTAATAATTTATTTACTACAGTACATAAAAATAGTACTATTAAAGATTAATTTAGGTAAAATATAATTGAATATACTTTTTTTTGATGTTAATTTTTTTTAAATTATTATTTTAGTTAATATATTAAAATAAAAATATATTATAAATTTATTTCAATTTCTCATAAAATGCTGATCACCATTCCAATAAACTCCAGTGGAGAATGTGTAAAATTGATAAGTGCTTAGGGAAAGGGAATGGATCGAATAGAGGAATGGAATAGAGGGAATGAACCGGGGAAATTACTCTAACAGACCATTCATCTATAGAGATTACAAGACAATTGTTTTCGAAGATACAATTTAAAGTTAAAATTGCATATAATTATACCCTTTAACTAAATAAATTAAAAAAAAATTGTTGCATAGTCTCAATAACATAAAAAATTAGATGCATATTGAAAAAATTGTTGCATATTTTCAATGTAATGTTGTTGCATATAATTTAAAATAATTTGCAATACAATAACATATTTGTAATAAAATGTTCTAAAACATTAATTTTATTTAAAAAATACTACGTATTCAAAATATGCAATACAATAACATATTTCTAATAAGACGTTCTAAAATATTAATTTTATTTAATAAATATTCAAAATATGTATTATAAAATAAAATAGACATTTAGAATATATTCATTTTTTAAAAAATTGCAAAATAAAAATTTTGAATTTATGATCCAATGAACTTTCCAACTCTTACGGATAGTAATTGCATGAATATCTTCTACATTTATGTTATTTGTTATTTTTACATATTCAACCTATAATTACATAAAGCAAAACATAATTGCACAAAACCAACAAAATAATTGCTAACACTTAAGGGTCACACTTAGGTACACTCGGTTGCACTGTGCTTACATCTAAAAAATGGAATATGGGCCAAGAATGTGGATCAGAACTGGGTCAAAGGACAAAGGCCCAAATATATATATATAAAAAAAAGCGTGAAAAAACGAAATAGAGCGTGAAGACGCCCCATTGCCGCTGCTTTCTGTCGTCCATCGCCGATGATTTGTCGCCGCCGCCGGTCCTGCTGTTGCGTCGGCGGTTGTGTGTTTAATTTAGTTGATGATTGTTTTGCGTATGGTATTATTGGACATTGTTATTTTGTAGCAAAAACATGACACATCATATCAGATGTTTGCTATTACTGGTTATTACACGTAGTATTACTGAATACACTTTCTGGTATTATTGGACATCGATATTGTATTACTGGATATTTATTTATTCACACGGTAATTTTAATTTTACTGGATATTGATTTTGTAGCGGAAACATTAAACAATGTAATTTAAAGTCTTGTATTACTGGTTATTACATGTGGTATTAGTCAATACACTGTGTGGTATTACCGGATATTGATTTTGTTGCGGAAACATTAAACACCTAAATTTAAAGTTTTAAACACCATATTAGACATCTTGTATTATTGGTTATTACATGTGGTATTAGTGAATACATTGTGTGGTATTAGTGAATACACTCTGTGATATTACTAGATATTGACATTTGTAATACTTGTTTCTTTGTTAACACAAATATTAAATACTACACCATAATTTGACATTAAAAACTGTAATTTAGGCATATGATGCTACTTGATATTGATTTTGGTAGCATTAATCCCTAAACAAAAACAATGTTTAAAAAAAAACATCAATTCTTTACAACCAAATAACATGATCAAAGTTTCATTTTTCTTCTTTACAAATCATCACCCATCTTCTTCAAATTCTCAGCTGCATGTCTACATCTTTCTTCTTCTTCTTTTCAGCTTTCAAAGCATTCTATTTCCGCTTTCAAAGCATTCTATTTCTTTTCTGCAACAATTCTTTGAACTATAATTATAATTAAAAGAAAGCAAAGCAAGCATCACAACAATAGCTTAAATACTTCAATTGTAATAACATAATAACAGTAATGAATAAACAGTCTTCAAAACAGAGCCGAGGAGCAAATAATATTCAGTACAAATCAAAGATTGAAGCCACAAATCAAACATTCCATAACTACTCATTCCTACAAAATACATATTTGTTCTACATATATTCAGCCATTTGTCTCAATTCCACAGTTCCAAGCCTTTTGAAATCAAATGAGTTAAGCCCCATTATTCAAAGGCACTTAAATTTTAATAAAAACAACATGTAACAATCACTGGTGCGCCAATAAATTCCAATAAAATCAATTTCACATCCAAGTAAATAGATTCATCAAACCAAAAAAAATCATAATGACAAATCAAAACAAATTGTTCACAACTTTATTATGAGAAAAGAAGATTCAAAAGAAATTCAGCCCAACAACCACTTTCCAATAAACATCAAGAAAATAGCTAAATGAATAGAGTTAACGAAGCATTAAGAAAAGTTAGAGAGCAAACAAAGAATAATCCAAATTTTAGACTAAATAATCGTCCTAGACAACTGGATATCCTTAGGCATAATCGTGACCATCTTGGCATGAATAACACACAAGTTAGTATCCTCAAAGAGTCCGACGAGATACGCCTCTACTGCCTCCTGAAGTGTCGCTACTGCAGAGCTCTGGAACCACAAATTCGTCTTGAAATCATGTGCAATGGCACTTACGGATTTCACGAAGAGCAACTGTATCAGGGCGAAAACGGTGGGACTTCTTCACTCCGCCGATGGTCGGAGCGGACTTCCGCGACGCCATTCCGCCGGTGGATTCTGCAGCACGAAGATAAAGACGATGTCGTTGGATTGATCTGTGCTACGGAGAAGGAATCATACAATCAATAGTCGTCGGAGGTAGCATTGAAGAAGGATGATGAGAGAGAAAGAGGAGAGAGGAAGGGGGGAAGGTTTTGATTCAGAGAAGAAACTCTAAGAATAAGAATTCTTAGAGGAGAGAGAAAGAAATACTAAATTAAAATTGAGGAGTATGCTCGGTGCACTCGCGGGTATATAAGAATTTGGCACCACTTAAATATAAATGAGTTTAACTAGCTCATTCAGGTCATCTTCTCACTAACCTGCAGTAAGACCAATAGTATTATTACGAAAACACAATCAAGAGCAGCTCAATCCATAATTTTCAGCTTTTTTTTAGATAAAACCAGTTAGTAATATATGAATGGAATAAACTAGGTATAAATTAACATTCCATGTGAGCAGAAAAACTACAGTCAATGCAACACTTTGTATCTGAAACATGAACTCGGCTTACTGATTCATAAAAAGAATGGATCTGATGTGGCTCAAAATTGAGTTCTGACACAAAGGGCTCATTCTCCCCAACCTGCAAAAACACAAGTAATTGCTTTAATAACACACCATTTGTGTCCTTGTATCATTAACAGAACCCTAACCTGATTAATGACAAATTTACGCTTACACTTCTCGACAATTTTCAAGAATGTGTCACACGCCATATCCTACATATCCCCTCCATACATGAAATGTAGTTTCATTGGAGCGGGGCACATGTTTTAAGAAAAAAGTAGATAAAGTAAGAGTATTGTAGGGTATTGTGAGATCCATTGTGAATAAAGTGATTGTTTGTGAATAAAGTTGATGGCAATTTGAGTAATTAAGTGATGGTTGAAGGGCGATAGTTCCTTTTATGGGACTACATTTTGTGGACAAAGAATATAAGGCAAATGAGACTACTTTACGTAGACGAAGGGGGGAGTATTAGACAGAAGTAACAAAATTAGTGCAAAAGTATTAACCCCTGGCCTATTTCATTAGTTCTGCTTAAATGAACAATACTCTTGGATGAGTTTCATGCATGAACTCAAACAACTTGTTTACTACAGTTTTTAAGAACTTCCAGTGGGCCCTCAAGAATCTTGGGTACTGTCCAATCACATACCTGCACACCAGATAAGCAAAATAAGCAGTAGATCCAATGGCCCAACACAATGTATTGAGGTTGTTCCAGATCCAATCCTCCCCGCCTAGTTGTTTGCACAATTTTTTCAACATCTGTACTCACAGGTATTAAATTTATAAAACTAATTAATCTCAAGGAGATTATGCATACCTTTAAGGCTAGAAAAATGATAAACTAACAATACACTGTCCTCGTGTTTGCAACCCCAAATGTTACCAACAGAAGATGCAACCCCAAAACATTTTTGTCAGATTGACTTACTGAACATACGGTTGCACCTTATTACAATTCAACAACACGTATGTATGAGCAACTTTTTTCTCCTCGTCTAAATCCATCTCTTCTTAGGCTTTCCAAATCATTTGTCAGGCGCCTTAAATATGGAAAAAGTACCCTCGACATGCTGTTGTACTTCGTCACGACCATCGTAATTACAAGGTACATTGTGTATCCTTGTCGTAACATGGTCCTTGAAATAATGAGAACAAAACATTAACGCCTCTTTAGTTAAATATGCATTTGCAATCGAAGTTTCAACACATGCTTTGTTACCCACGCTTAATTTCAAGGTTCGAAGATACCTGATTAAATTTTAAGAATCCTAAGTTCAGATAATAAAGAAATTGAACATGTTCCTAACGTATATATGAGAAATTAATTAAATTACCTCTCGTATGGATACATTCATCTATATTGAACTGGACCAACAACTTTTGCTTCATATGCAAGGTGCACAGGTAGATGTTCCATAGAGTTGAAAAAGTTGGGTGGAAAGATAAGTTCCAGCTTGCACAAGATTACTGAGATATTTGTTTCCAGTCGAGTCATGTTGTCAACTGTGATGGTCGTAGAAGTCAAGTTCTTAAAAAATAGACTAAGCTCAATGATTGCTTTCCACACATTGAGCGACATAATATTGTGAAAAGCAATCGGTAGTAGTCTCTGCATAAACACGTGACAATCATGACTCTTCATCTCATACAATTTCAATTTCGACCAGTCAATGCAACGGAACATGTTAGACACATAGTCATCTGAAAACTTCAACTCACGTATCCACTTACAAATAACATATTTTTACTTCTTATCAAGCGAATAAGAAGTCTTAGGATACTTTCCTGTACGTGGACATTTCTTGAGGGAGGGACGACGACAATATTCATTCATCTCATCTCTTAATTTAGATGTGTCCTTTGTTTTCCCCTCCACATTCATCACCGTGTTGAATACGTTATCAAACACATTTTTCTCAATATGCATCACGTCCAAATTGTGTCGTATCAACAAGGTACTCCAATACAGCAACTCCCAGAAAATACTTTTCTTCAACCACCCTCCAGAAAGTTTTTTGTTGTGTGATTCGTTGATAAGAACTTTCGATGGTTGTCTAACCACGACTGCTTTCGACTGAGCCTCAAAGAGAATGCATTGATGTACTCTCCACCATATGGACAAGCAAGCCTTCCGGCTGTACTCCAACCAGAAAACATTGAGTATGCTGGGAAGTCACTAATTGTCCAAATAAGTGCAGCTCGCATAAAAAAGTTTTGCTTTCTAGCAACATCGTAAGTTTGCACCCCATTTTTCCATAAAAATCTCAAACTGCTATCAGTGGTTGCAAAAACACATCAAGCTTGTCCTTCGGACTTTTAGGCCCGAACACAAGAATCGAAAGAAACATGAATTGATCCTTTATGCACAACCACGTGGGTAGATTGTACGGAGTAAGTATAACTGACTATGATGAATATTGTTTCCCCGTCATTCCAAACAGTTGAAAACCGTCTGTGCTCAAATCCAACCTAACATTCCTAATTTCAGATGCAAAATCAGGATACGAACGGTCCAATGTTTCCAAGCCAACGAGTCTGCAGGGTGACACGTAACACCAGAGTCATCAGAAGTGCACGAGGCATGCCATGTCATATCCTTCGCAGTGGCCTTGGACATGTACAATCTTTGCAAACGAGGAATTATCGAAAAGTAGAACATCTCCTTAAACAGACATTTCTTTTTCAACCGACCATCTGCATCAACCTTACTCGTCTTATATCGTTATCCACCAAAAACCTTACAAAAATCTAGTTCGCGTCTGCACCCCAATATTACATGCAATTCTATGTACAACAATCAATCCTTTCTACCAGAAGACCCATCCCACTCATCAATTGTTTGATGTCGTTAAATTTCTTAGGAACCTTATTTTCGGGAGGACAAATCTCACGAATCAACTCAACGACCTGATTGTATCCCATTTCAGACAATTTGTTTTCCGTTTTAATGTTCAACAATTTGGAATTGAATGACAACTGCGAAAGAGATTCGCAACCAGGATACAAGCCTTGGTCCGCTGCACGAAGCATGCCGTAAAATTGTGTCGCATTCTCGTTAGGGAGTTCTTCATTATGTGCCTCCTCTTTCACGTTTATTTCAAAATCAATATTTGGGCCACCCATTAAATCTTCTACCATAGTGTGGTACGAACTAAGTCCCGCTGGGTCAACTTCGTTTGAAGTTGAAGCAAATTCATTAGTGTTTTGAAATGGACGTGGACCCCAACTCTCTTTCCCGTGATAAATTTAATTATAATAATTCAGTGTAAAACCATTTCGATATAAATGAGATTTCACTTCATTAGGATCTATATAAGTCTGATTTCGACATCTAGCTTTCGAACAAGGACACCTAATTTTTCCTTCCCAAATCGAATTCGAATTAATAGTGGTAGCTTCAATAAATCAATTTACTCCACTAATAAATTCGGGGTTCATAATTCCATTGACCAATCTTGGACTATACATCCAACTACAACTTGAATAATTCATGTCAATCGATTTGTTACAAATTGATTTTGAAATTTAAACATTGATTAATATTATAAGTTTAAAAATATATATATTTTCTAAAAATATCGACGGAGTTTCATGATATATATAATAATCTATTGTATTCCTAAATATTATTTAAATTCCTAGTGCATGCATTTCCAATTCGATTAAAATTAATCAAGTCGGAACGCACAATCTACAACACACAAACAACCAACGTCTCATCCCTTCAACTCCATCAATATCATTTCATTTCAACAATTAATATTATAAAAATAATTAATACAATTATAAGTATATTATAACTCCCTAACAAATAAATTCTAACACTTAAAACATACATGCATAACACAATTAACAATTAAATTCTAACAATTAACACATGCATGCATAAAAATTAACATTTAATTTCAAACAATTCTAAAAATAAAATTTTATATATATATATATATAATTTCAACAAATTTATATATACATACAACATATATGCATATATATATACATATATATACTAGAACCACATATATACATATAACTTCAAATTTAACCAATGAAAACGAATAAAATTACCGTAGAAATGATGCCGTCGAAGTGTAGAACACAAATGGCCAAAAAATGAGCTCGATCTGCAACAGCGGCGGCGGCAACCACGCTGGTGGCTGAAATCTCGAGGAGGGGGGGTGCGTCGCTGGTTCTGTTCTGGAAGAAGAAGGAGGGTTGAATTTATATTCAACTAGGGCGACGGATTAGGCGAGGGGCCCACCACGGTCGCCTTTACTCGAGTGGGGTCCCGTCGTCATTTTGCGAGGGGTCCACCCCGGTCGCCTTTAGACGAGTGAAACTCACACCGTCGCCTTTTTCGTCGTCAATTGGCGAGTGTAACGAAATACACTCGCAATTACGCGAGTGCGACAACATCCGACGCCTTTTTACTCAGTAAATGTGGCAATCGCCAAATCACTCGCAAATTAGCGACTGTACATCTCCACTCGCAAATATTCGTCGCCTTTTGAGCAATTATTTGTAGTGCGCCCACATCCAAAACTCGACGCTCGGCATCCCTTTTTCGACAATCGACGCACACCCTCACCCCGATCTCGTCGTCGACTGCTCCGACGAATTAAACCAAAAGCGGACCTAATAAAATGCCGTGTCAGCGCTCTGTTGCGTGAGAATATGGTTCTGATTTAGAACAACCTGCTCGTCTTCGTCTGTGTGTACAAAAGGGATTCAATTTCGAGAGGTTTTGATCCCATCGAGACTGTGATTTTTAAGGGGGGAAAATGTGATTTTTAAGGGGGAAAAATGTGAAAGAAAGATAGAAAGGAGACTAGGGTTTAAAATGAATTACTACCCCTAAAAACTCTAATACAACTAAAAGGCGGCCCAACAACTAAAAACCTAATACGCTGTCAATAGATTTTATTGTATTTAATGTAATTTTTTTAAATGCGTGAAAATAAAAGAATAATTTAAAAAGAAAAGAGAAAATAATTTAAAAAGTATGCTACTCCATAAAACTAAAAATGTAAAATGCACAACTAGTACTCGTATAAAATAATTAGTGTACCTTAATCTTAAATAATTAAGTGACGTCGCCATCTTTGATTTCAATGTTTGTTTATCCATTGATTATTGAGTTTTATAGATATTATTTTATTATTCAATTTAATCTTTGACTTTTAAGTAATTGTAAATAAATTTTCAACTTTCAATATTTCGACATTTTGAGGTTAGAGGGGATTAAAAAACAACGTTGAAAATATTTTGACTCGAAAATATGTTTTTTTTATTTTTTTTTTGATTTCTAAGTTTTGATTTTTTATTTCTGATTTATTTTTGAAAATGTTTGGGTATGGCAGCAACAATGGGTATCGGAGGCGACGACGGCCGTGGGTGTTTACTGATCTATTTATGAATGTTTTACTAAAAGAACCCCTTGAGTATTTAATATGAATATTAAATTAATAAATGTAGAGGGGAGTATACTTAACAAAGCTGGAGGAGTATATAGTATGCGCCTTAATTAAAATCTCAAATGACCAATTTAAGCCCAATATTGGCTACATTTTTGCAAAGAGGCTGACTATTTATATGCAAAAAGGCCCTGTAATGGTTTGAGGAATAAGAGGCTGACTATATATTGTGTTAACTTAAAGTTCACTTATGCAGAGTTTTAATCCAATGCGTGATTCCTATGATTATTGGTCGTGCGAATTTGATGAAATCCGATAGTTGAAGAAAAGCAGAAGAGAGTTTCTTCAGAATAGAATTGTATTTACCTCATGTTGCGGCGAGGTTGATTTGGGATTTACATCTCCAAGAGGGCAGCAGAAGATGATGATGATGAAGAAGTAACTGAATTGGTGATCAGAGCATTTCTTGATGAAAAGGTATTAAATACAATACTAATTATTGAAATACAAAGGGAGTATAATAAATAGAATTTTAAGATATAATTTTATAAAAAAATCTGTTTCGAATTAACTTTCATACTTAATGTTCACTCCCTTTTTTAAAAATATTATACTCCCTCCGTCCCATACTTGAAGGCACATTTTACCATTTTGGGCGTCTCATACTTGAAGACACATTATTTAAAATAGCAAAAACACTTTTAAACACTCCCCTTAAAACATCACAATATTACAACAAATGCCACTACTTTATTACACTAAAAAGTAACTTTATTACTATTTATAAAGTTGAAAATTCTTTACTACCCCTACTTTATCTTACACAATAATAATAAACAATTCATTCATTAAAACTCGTGCCCAATTGGTTTGAGCCTTCAAGTATGGGACGGAGGGAGTAATAAATAGAATTTTAAGATATAACTTTATAAAAAAAAAATAAGTGAGTTGACTTGTGTATATGTATATACCATAAAAATAATGACATTAAATATAATATTTTAGATATTATATAGATGGAGTTTAAAGGATCGAAAAAGTAGATGTAAATGTTTTTTTCGAGACGGAGAGAGTACTAATTATTGAAATGGTAAAAAATCAAAAATTCCCTTCTAGTAAAATGTTGTACTCCAAAAAAATGATGATGGAGTATACTAAAACAAAAAGGTATTAAAATGATGATTGGAGTATACTAAATGCATCCACCTTACACCTTACTGTACTGAAGCACCCTACTTCCCCCACTGCAGAAGTAACCAAAAAAAAAAAAAAGTAAAAAACTTGTGTGAGACTGTCTCACAGATCTTTTTTTGTAAGAGTAATCCTTTGAATCCATATTTCAAAATTTTGGGTAGGATAACCCATATTTTTTTTTCCAGATTTTGGTTTGTAAAAAAAGTGATAATGTTTAAGTAAAAAGTGATAATATTTTTAACAAAAGTGACTATCACTTTTTTGCTCGAACATTATCACTTTTTATATATAAAAGCCGTCTCACGCATCTCATTCTGTGAGACGGTCTCACCAAAAACTAGTCCAAAAAATAATTCAACCACCGCCACTACTTCCGACCGCCGTCGCCACCACTTTTGACATCCAATATCATTAAAAAAAAAAAAGAGGAGTAAAAGAAATTAGAATTTGAAGGTGTGTGTTTAGTAAATAATTTTTTAGACAAAAATTTAGGATAATTTGAGGTAGTGTGCATCTAACCCGATAAATTTTCGGGGTGTGTTCTAAGCCCAATTGGGAGTGTAAATAGTCAGCACCTTTGCAAAAAGGTAGCCAATATTGGGCTTAAATTGGTCATTTGAGCCCCCATTTATTATGTGTTCACCCTCCACTTCAATTTAATTTTTTAAACTAATGGGTAAAATGACCATTCTACCCCATAAATGTTGAGTTCACCCCACTTTAGATAAAAAAGGCATTGCAATCCTCCCTTCCTCCCAAAACTACTGTCCTTCCCTGTAAAAAAAATATTGAAACCTTTTAATCTTAATCTATGAAGCCAACTTGAAGAAACTTGATAATAATGGTTGAAAAACGAAGTATTCGTTACATACATTTCGTTTTCATTTTTTTCTTTCAAAAAATCACTTTTTTCAAAATTCAATACTGGTTCACCGAGAATTGCACTATAACTCGGTCAACCCTATCGAATTTTAAGCTCTTTAGAAAACGTAAGATTTCACGAGTTTTCTCAATTTTCGAAAAAACTTTTCACATAATGTACAGTAAAACCTCTCTATAGTCATATCCTTGGAACCACAAAAAAATATTCCTAAATGGGGGTTATTCCTAAATAGAGTTATAACTTATAGGGTTTTTTTTTTTTTTTTTAAATGCATGTATATTATAAAATGGTATAATTAGTAGATACATGTACATGATGTAATGTGTTGAACTTAATTGAACTAATTTACTCACGTAATATGAAAAGACAATACTCAAGAGTCACCCACCATAGATGCATGTACTTGCTTTTGATTGCTTTAATTTTTTCATCTATAAATACTATGTATAATACATTTTTTTTTATCAATTACATCAAATCAACATTTTCTTCACGCATATAATGGCACCAAAAATAGAAAAGAGAACTCAAATGAACAAGTATTTTAAATCAACTTAAATCTATTGTAAAATTATATGATTTATTCCTAAATGGATGTGTATTTCTTTATGTTGGGACTTGAAAAAATATGAATTATGACAATATAGAGTTTATTCCAAATTATAATTGGTCCCAAGTTGGGACCATGAATTTTTATTCCTAAAGAGAGTTTATTCCTTAATAGAGTATTCTTTTTTAGAGGTTTTACTGTACCAAATGTCGTACTCACTCCGTCCCACAATAACTTTCATACTTTCCTTTTCGAGACGTCCCACAATAACTTTCACATCCTTAAAATAGAAAACTCTTTATAAACTCTACCCTTATAATATCCTCAACTTTACACAAATGCCATTACTTTTTCTCCACACATACACAAAAGTCAACTCATTCTTTACTTTATACATAAAATTTTACAAAATTACCCCTCAAAACTCCACTCATTATTACACTTTCTTAATTTACGTGTCCACTTACCTATGAAAGTTAATACGGGGCGGAGGGAGTAACAAATTTCCACATAATGTCTCAAATTTCGAAAAACACTTCCACATAATGTCTTAATTGTCGAAAAAAACTTTCACATTATGTGTCAATTTTTGAACAATAGTTCCACATTATGTCTCAATTTTCGGAAAATAGTTCCACATTATGTCTCACTTTTCTGAATTTTTTTCAAACAGTAACAAATTAAGATTTTTATCTTGTTTTTGTTTAACAGAGGTTGCTTGATGGCATTGAAGATTACATAGAGGAATAATATGATGAAGATGAGCATGGCAAATCTGCGAATGAGGGAGTTTGTCACCGAGTTTTGTGCAAAAAAGTGGAAGTTTGTCACCGAGTTTTGTGTGAAAATGTGGAAGTTTGCCATCGAGTTTTGTGCAAAAATGTGGAAGTTTGTCACCGAGTTTTGTGCAACAATGTGGAAGGTTGTCACCGAATTTTATGCAAAAATGTGGAAGTCTTGACCGAGTTTTGTCACCTAACTCGATGAACCAGACTCGAGAAGGAATAGAAAAATCCATTTTCGACGTTTCGTCTCCTAATGCCCCATTTTGTGCAAAAATCAAGTTTCTTCAACAACTAAAAGTCTAAATCATTCCCAATAACAACTATTAAACAACAAAAACTAATCTATATATGAAAATCAAATTTTATAGTGTAGAAATTTGAAAAAAACTATCATAAACCCTAACTTACCTTTGTCCATGGAAGAGTAAGGAGTTGGGGCTGTAGGCGGCGGAAGGCACGGTGGTGGAGCTGCAAGTGGCGGCGGCCGGTGACAGGCGGCGACGATCGACGCAAACAACGGGAATTTCATGATTTCGCTTCAAGAGGGGTTTTTTTTTAATTGTGGGTGAACTCAAAACAGTTTGTATTGTATATTAATTGTGGGTGAAGAGAAAAAGGTTATATGTTGTATTTCATGGGGGTGAACTCATATTTTGGAGGTGAAGTCATCTAGAGGGTGAACACATAATAAATGGGGGCATTTATCCGTGGCCTTTAAGATTTTAATTAAGGCGCAGACTATATATTCCTCGAGCTTTGTTAAGTATACTCCCTCTATGCACTTATTAATTTAATATTCCTATAAAATACTCCTCCAGAGTTGTTTTTTAATTTCTGGAGAGTTGGTCAAAAAGTCTAAGAGGGTGTATTAGACGTGGATTCTTTAGGATTTTTTTAGATTTTCAAAGTTTGAGGTATTCCATTCGCATTTTTTAAAGTCTTTTAAAATTATTAGATATTCAATACGAGTTTTAAAAAGTTTAAAAATCTTTAGATATTCAAAAGTTTATAAATTTTAATACATAGATTCTCCTTAAAAAAAAATATAAATAAATTTCACTATCCAAAATCACTTCTAAAAACCTCTCAGAGAACTCTTAAAACGAAAGGTCGGAAGTAAGGATGACAATATTGACTCGACTCGCGGATACCCTCCCCACCCCACGAGTTTTGGGTCAGGTCGCCTATCCCATATTGAGAATGGGTCGGATCAAATCCACGAATATTCCCGAATCAATATATAAATTATATAAATATATATTATTGATAAAATACTTTATTTATATAATAATAATTTAAAAAAACTCTTCACATTAATAGTTTTAGCGCCGAAATTTATGAAAATGTATGTAAAATAATTTAAAAATGAGTTGGTCGCCTATCCCATATTGAGAATGGGTCGGATCAAATCCACGAATATTCCCGAATCAATATATAAATTATATAAATATATATTATTGATAAAATACTTTATTTATATAATAATAATTTAAAAAAACTCTTCACATTAATAGTTTTAGCGCCGAAATTTATGAAAATGTATGTAAAATAATTTAAAAATGAGTTGGTCTGCTATGGACTCGAGTGCATGTTGTGCACCCTAGTCCATGTTGCACTTTTCAGTTTTACTGACTTACACTTTTTGGTAAATGGTTTTTTTTTTTTTTTATGGAAGTTAAATACCCATCCCTTTTTCCCGTCCCCATGACTCGAACCCAGGACCTAAGACCTAGGTAGTGGTGCTCTAACCACTTGAGCTATCCCACTTTGTCACTTTTTGGTAAATGGTGTTGCACTTTTTAATTATTAAACTGTATAATAATATTTTTAGTAATAATTAAAAAGTGCAACACCATTTAAAAAGTGTAAGTAAGTAAAAGTGAAAAAATGCAACATGGACTAGGGTGCACAACATGCACTCGAGTGCATACTAAACTTTACCTTTAAAAATATATATTTCACATTAATAGTCTATCAAAATTCATATAAATTAATAAAAAAAAATCAGTCAAACTCTACTGTAGACTCTGTAGAGACTCTATAGATTTTATAAATTCAAGTACTTTTTAAAGTTAAAAAAAAATTCAACAGAATCACAATTGAATACGTACCCTAAATTTGCAATAATCGATGGATAAATATTTTCTAATTCTTATATTATTTTGTGCATTTTTTTATTTTTAGTTTTATGGGTACCATATTTTTTTAATTATTTTCTCTTTTCTTTTTAAATTATTCTTTTATTTTTCTATTTAAATACAATAAAACCTATTGACAGGGTTTTTAAGAATAGTGGTTTTTAAGTATAGTGTCACGCCTCAAATTTAGGGTCAGATGAAAACAATACTCGGAATTAATTTGATAAATAAATACTAAAAAAATATTTAATAAATTCAAAATGAAATCTAAGTTCAACAAATAAATATCAAGCTAGTTTAATGAGTTAGAAAAGAAAATGTCTAAGTGAGTAGCTCACAACTTAAATCCAAATACTGATATAACATACATTAATTGTTTTTCTTGTGCATCCACTCTCTTCCCTTCAAATTCTTCAATCTGTTCATAAACATATATATAATTTCATAAACTTGTTGGCAAGGTTAACCATAATAACATAGATTTATTGAATAAATCAATCAAAGTCATAAGCTATAAGATGCAGCAAGCAACAAAATCACTCACACATAATATTTAAAAATAACAAAGTATCCAATAAAAAAAATTCCACCAAACCTTGAGTAATCTCGTAAATGCTTGGATTGCTTTAATGTAAAACTGCCTCGTCACCTAAAATGAAATGGATAATGTTAATGTGACTCAGAATTATATATCACTACTAATAAATTACACCAATAGATAACTAAGTATATATATTATTATTAGATTGATAATTAATATGCCTTTCGGATTACAAAATCACATACTACAAGTACAACTATGAATAATAGGAAAAATTACTGGAATGTTATAATTAAAAAATAATACTGGAATTTCCTAATTACAAAATCATAGCCATATATGCTATTTCCTTGCAATCGAGTTCTTGATTGGTTCTTGAGACTTCACAGGTTGTACAGTATATATATATATATATATATATATATATATATATATATATATATATATATATATATATATATCAACCTAATCATTTTTAATTATAAAATTTAGGGTGTGAGCACTATTCTAATTTAATTATTCTAATTTAATGAATAAGAATGAAAAAAAAAATCATAAGAATAGAATATTAAGAAAGGAAGAAATATGAGAATTCTTTTTTGTGTAGGTGACCAAATAAATATAATTTTTTTGGATAATTGACTCTGTGTTGAGAAATTTATGGGAATAGTGAGTTATCTACGCCTTCCCTCAAATTTTAAAATAAATAGAAAAACTAAATAGGAAAGGTTGCAGAGCATCAAGGCTATATATATGAAAATGTCCACCAGATTCTCCAAAAAAATACCTCATTCTTATTCTTATTAGAGCACCTCCAACCATAGTAAAACTTAAAAAAAAAAGAGTTTTGTCTCCCTACCATAATAAAATATACATTATATATTAAATACAAATATAAATAATAAAAAATGATATACTAATGAGTATCATGTGTCATTTTACGTCATTATATGTTTCTTAATTTTATATTTAAATAAAAGTAATATTTAAAACTTACAAGTTTATTTACATTTTATGATTTTGATAAAATCAATAATTTTTAATTTACTAATTGAATATTTAATTGTATAAATTAATTTAAATATAAAGATAAATATAGTATTATTTAATAATTGTAATATGTTGAAAAAGAATAAAATAATAAATAGAATAAGATATAGAGTGTTTTAAAATAGAAATAGGCCTTAGTCCCAATATTTTTGAAACTGCATTTGTTTCCTGCACCAGACTGATCCCATTGTAAATTCATAAGTATGGTTGATCCCTATTCTATTCTTAAGACGTGGTGTAAGGAGAGTATTCAATTTGAAATTTTGTAAAATAATAATTTAAATAATATTATAAGACAAATATATATTTATGTATATATATTATAATTATAATCGAATACTTAAATAATAATTTAAATAATATTATAAGACAAATATATATTTATGTATATATATTATAATTATAATCGAATACTTACAAATTGTATTTGTTTTATAATCAAATCAAAAAGAAATTTTATATATGAATTTGAATAATAAAATATCTAATACATATATCAAATAGATCAAAATTATTTGATTTGTTTACAACCATATTCGACCGTGGCGTCTTATAGATACAATCATTATAATGATGGAGATATTGATGAGAATCAATATTAATATTTGATTAGATATTTATAATTATATTTGTTTTGATTTCATTATATTTAATATTTATATGTTTCTTATTCTTCAGTATTTCATATTATAAATACATAAATTTTAGATTGTTATTAGGGGATTGAATTGATTAATAAAATATGAGAATTTATCTCAATATCTTTTTAAGGTATTCTTCGTGAATGTTGGTATATGAGTTTTGTCACTTTTTCGAAAGGTATTCTTCGTGAATGTTGGTATATGAGTTTTGTCACTTTTTCGAGTATTCGTAAAATCCACTGATATTGGTGAAGATGAAGCTACAAACTGTTAGTTCAATTATTTGGCTGATTTGTATCGTTTTATTTCTTACCGCAGTCTTAATTGCATTCTTTGACTGCGTTAGTTGTTCTTTTTTTAGTCCTTATTAGTTAGTTAGTTGTTGTGGAACTTCTCCCTATATATATAAATGTGTGGGGTCAACAACTTTTGTCAGTTAGTTGATTGAATATTGAATGAAGGTTTACTTTGTTACGTCTAATTCTTGCCGGCTATTCTTGTGAATCAACGTCAAGATAATACTTCGTCTCCTTCGTTACGACGTTCCATCGCATTAATTGGTAATCAGAGACTAGGTACAATTCTCTGGTTCAGAGATTTCAATCGATTTATGATACTATTCGTGATGAACATTCAACGTATGAAGATGATAATATGCAGACCTGTCAGGGTGAATATGATGGACCACCAATTTTTTATAAATATTTTGATAAAGATTGTGGTTATGATGGACCACCAATTTTCGATAAATATTTTGATGAAAATTGTGGTTATGATGTACCACCGGGTTTAGATGAGTTTGTTGATATGTTGGTTGATGGTGTTGATAATGGTTATTGTGGCCCACCCCCCACCCCCAATTTTTTATGAGGAAAAAGAGAAGGGAAATATTTTCGTGCTTGGCCTCCCTCGAACTCAACGCGGTAACGATTCAATTTTTGTTGTTGTGGATAGATTTTCTAAAATGGTGCATTTTGTTCCATGTAGTAAATACGGCTCAATTATTTGGCTGATTTGTATCGTTTTATTTCTTGCAGCAGCCTTGAGTGCATTCTTTGGCTGCGTTAATTAGTAGTTATGGAACTTCTCCCTATATATATATGGGGTCAACAACTTTTGTCAGTTAGTTTAAATTGAATATTGAATGAAGGTTTACTTCGTTACGTCTAATTTTTGCCGGCTATTCTTGTGAATCAACGTCAAGATAATACTTCGTCTCCTTCGTTACGACGTTTCGCTGCATCACATAAGCTTTACACCTACTTATTTTGACGTTTCATCATAAGTTTTTCATTTTTTTAAGTGACAAAATTAGTCTCTCTTCAATTTTCTATTCATATCTCTCCCTTCCTCTTATTTTTGTACTTATACCTACGCTTTTCTCTTCTTACACCTTTACTGCTCATTATAAATTTTATATTATATATATCTTAATCTCCATACAAAAACAAAGAAAAATATTAGATAAAATCATTCCATAAAATAATAATACTCTATCCCTCCCATTAATACTTTCACACTTTATTTTTTGAGATTGTGTAAAAGTTGTGAATATTGTGTGAGTGAGTTTATAGATGTTACACTTTCTATTTTACTATAATTTTTTATTTTTTTTTGGTATTTTGATTAAAGAATATATAATAAAAATGAGTATTTTATATTATATTCATTAATCGTTGTGCAAAAAGTAAAAAAAAAAATTATGTTTGGATTGTTTAATGAGATTATTTAAGGTTGTTTAAAGTTGGTTAGAGTTGTATAATGAGGTTGTTTAGGATTTGATGTGTCAAAAAAGAACACACAACGGTTGGGACAGTTGTCTAACCTTACGTCAAGATTACGCAAGTGTCCCGTTTGCAACGACCCCACTCCTTCGTCTCCAAAGGCCTTGAAAACCTGCAAAAACCCAGCCGGAGAGGTCCCCGACGTAGGGCCTCCGACACTCAAGTCAGAAATATGGTCGGAATATAGCAATGAGGAAGAATTCTCGTGTATAAGTAGCTCAATTACAGCTCAAAGTAAGAGTAATTGGAGAAATAGGGTTTCAAGGTAGGTTAGCTTCACTTTAGCTCTTGCAGCTTCGCCGGAAAGAATGTCAGACACTTTCCAGTGAGAAACTGTATTTTTAAGTTGGTTCAGTGTTTAAGTCGTATGTTATCCAGAAATAGCAAGTGAAAACGTTTAAATAGTACCTCCTAGGGGAAGGGTTATCCACTTCCCTTTTTCCTCAACTCCCCACCTTGTGGACTAAGTCCACAACCTCTTTCTCCTTACGCATATGGCAATAAATTATATAAATACCTAGATTGAAAAGGCTTTTGACTCCTTCTTCTTGGGGCCGGTTCGGCCCATTTGCTTTGATATTTGTGTGTTTGGACCTATTTTAGGCCCAACTCAATATTTAAAGGCTCATCATCAATATGATAATGAAGACAAATAAAAGAATAAATATATAATTGGATTAAGTATAATTTACTCGGAGACCACGTGTCAATATGTGATTAGACGACACATTTTATCCACACCAGGATTATTTGAGGTTGTTTAATGGGCTTGTTTAGAGTGGATTAGGTTTGTTTAGTGTGGTTTTTTTTTTTTTTTTTAATCAATTAAATAAAAAAAAAATTTGTATATTTTGTATAAGTAAGACAATTTTTTTTATAAGTAGTAGTTTGACTAGATTATTTCAAAAATTCTCCCCACTTCGCACCAACATGAGAATTGAACCAGAGAGCTCTCACGACTCAGGTTTCAGGACCTTCCCCACTTAAATTCTAAACCTCTAACAACTCAGGTTTGATCTTGTTCTCGTAACTAATCAGTACATTTTTTTTGCCCTTAATATTTATTTTCATTTTGTTGTCTTGTTTAATTATTATAAGTATCACAGAATAAATAGATAAAATAGATGTGTTTGAGCTAATGTGATTTAAAAATATAATGAAATGTGAGGAGAGTTGTTTTACTCGTTTACAATAATAGGAATGATGACGGATATAAAAGGAAAGTTTGAAAGCTTTTATTGGGACGGAGGGAGTAGATGCAATCAAGTAGCATTTGCATCTTACCTGTCTAATATAGAAGATAGATTTAATTATTTGATAGCATGCATCTTCATTCTGCATTAGATCATCTGAAACATCAGAACGAAAAGATATGCACTATCTTATCCAAATTACCTAGATTAATTAATAGTGTATGATCATCTTGTTAATTATAGAAACTGTGTATAAAGTTGGCTGAATATGCAGGTTAGAGCTCGAAGGCAACAAGTGTATTTTTGGAAAGTTTATTGAATTCAGAGGCGAACAAGATAATGTCCAGTCATTAAGAAAGATCAAGAGATCAAAAGTTAGTTACATAACTGTTCATAAGACGAGCATGTGATGGTTAGTGCTTGAGAAAACTCATAACCTTCTTGCTCCTTGGCTCTGATTAGCTTGATTCTTATCAGCAGAGTTCTTGGCAGCAGATTTCCTCAAAAATTCACTACAAAAAAATGCTGAAATTGCGAGGGATTTTAGTGAGGGGTTTAAATCCCTCGCTAAATAGCAAGGGATTTAGTGAGGGAATATAATGCTGAGGGATATTACGAGGGAAGAGATAACCCTCGCTAATTAGCAAGGGCAAAGGAAATCACTCGGTAAGTGCCTAGGGAAATAGAGAGCATTTTAGACTTTGAAAAATGGCAAGGGAAAGTCCCTCGGCAACTTGACATACCATTTAAAATTGCCGAGGGCTTGCGGACCCTCATGAAAACCCTTGGCAAAATGTGCGCTTAACACTTTCAATCATCACTTTTAACTAAAAATAATTAATGCTTAATTAAAGAAATTAATTAAAATATCAAAATGTAATTATTGTGTGATGTATTTTTAATTGAGATTGAGAATTTTTTTTGTGGTGTGTAATTTTAATTGAAGTTTTTAATTATGTTGTGTGTGTACAACTTGTTTAATTGGTTCGTAATCATAATATGCATATTTGTGAGTTGAAAAAAAAAATTAAACATAATTATGTATGCTATAATTATGGGTTGACACTTTATAACAATTAAATAAATTTAAAAAGAAAAATTTTAAAGTATATAATATATTTTAATTGTATTTAAAAAGTGATCAACACTGCTTCTAGCAAAATCGGTTTGCAAGGGGCTTACACAAGCACAAGGTTGTAGGTTCGATTCTAGAATGCTACAATTTTTTATTATTTCAAAGTTATATCCAACAAATTGTGTTTAAGGAAGGATTGAATTAAAAAAAAAAAAAAAAGTTTTGCCGAGGGATATTTTTGCCGAGGGCTTAAATGAGAAATTCCAAGGCAAAAATTTACCGAGGAGGGTTTTGACAAGGGCTGCATTCCCTTTCCCTTATCTCCTTCCTACCATACAAGATGGTGTCCTTTAAGATTTCAAAGGACTTTGGGAGAGCACTCAATAGGATTAGAGTCTTATCCATCCTCCTATTGAACTCATGGTGTCCTTTAAGATTTCAAAAGACTTTGGGAGAGCACTCAATAGGATTAGAGTCTTATCCATCCTCCTATTGAACTCATGGTGTCCTTTAAGATTTCAAAGGACTTTGGGAGAGCACTCAATAGGATTAGAGTCTTATCCATCCTCCTCATCTAACTTGACATCAAGAATCCTATTGAACTCATCAAGCTAATCCGGAATACTCAATAGGATTAGAGTCTTATCCATCCTCCTCATCTAACCCCCATTCTGAAGGCGACGGTTAGCTAAGGTTTTAACAATTTAAAGTTTACCCAACTTGTCCCAAACCTCCTTCGCCGTTTGAATCGTGCTTCGAGCTTTTTTTAGCACCTTGCTCCTTTCAGCAGCAGCTGTTGCAGTTTCACCAGCTGGGACTGTAGATTCTTGATGTTCTAGGGCAGCAGCTGTTGATACAACGCCAATTTTCAGTTAATTATCCACTCGATTAGACGTCTATAATCTACAACGCCAATTTTTAGTTAATTATCCACTCGATTAGACGTCTATAATCTAAGTAAACAATCAGACCCTCAAACAATCCAACAAAGAATAGCAATTCACAAATATAAAGAACGAGAACAAAAAACAAAAAATAGAGCACACAACGATTTAAGTGGTTCGATCAACTTGATCTACATCCACTGGACACACGACTTCAATCTTGATTGATAAAAGAATGTTTACACACTCAACACTCGAAAAGGGATTTCTCCTCACTTCACGCGTGAACTCACAACTCAAGAACGAATGCTCGTAAGCGTCAAATTTTTACGATCACAAGTATGGGGTATTTATAGAAGTCAAGGTTGATTGAAGTGTGCGTTGATTGCGTGATCATTACCAGGCTGACACTCTATTGTAACTGTCTAACAACTTCACGTTTTCAACATTGCCCTATCTGAATTGACCGCAATGCCCTTCACTTGTTTCTCGTAAATATAAGACACCATCAGAAGACCTATCAAAAGACCTTACTCTTCTGATATCTCAACACTTAGCCAAAAGACTTCCCTGCTACTAGACATCATCTCATTTAATGTGAAGTCTTCTGAACACCTCATCTGATTTGACTCTAAGCATCACTTTTTCATCTAATTGGATCCTCCACTCATCTGATCAGGCCTAGGTCATTTTGCCTGACTCTAACAGTTGATACGCCCATCAGTTGAGTCCACTGGTAGACTTCCACCAGCTAAGTACACTAATTGATACTCCCAATAGCCAAGTACTTCAGTAGACTAGAACTCTGCTGATTTCACCATCAGACGTGTAGAACTCATCTGAATCCAAGATTATGAAATAAAACCTCACCGGAACGTTTTAAGCAAACTTAGGATATGGGCCTCTTGAAATTATTAAAATTGAGTTAGGGTTTTAGTATCATGGGCCAAGGCCCAAGGAGTTGTGTATATATATCACAATTTTGGAAAATATACGTTTTGATTGGCAACCTTCGGTTGTGGCAGATTCTTCCGTGGTCTCGAAAGAGAGGAGTTCTATTCCAATATTCTCGTTTCATTATCTTGATACTCATCTTCACTCCATCATACACAAGTTGATATGCTTTTTCCAACTAATTAATATGAATGAAGTAAATGGACTTGAATGTTAATAAGGTAGGCAGTCTCAAAAGTGAAGAATATAGTTACTGACGCAGTGCAAGCCTCAATCTTATCAACGATCAAGAACAACGAACACATAAATCGAAGGGACGATAATCAATTGAAGGGACGGGAATAAATCGAAGGGACAAAACCATCTATTTTCAAAACAATTCAACTCCCCAACAATTACAATAACAAAGACCTTACATAGGCATCAAGTCTTGTAAACTAAAACTACTCACAACAAACAGAACCAACTAACAAGAAAATAACCAATACAAGAGTTAAAGTCTAACAAACCAATTAAACACGTCCTTAACTTCCAACGGACACTCATCTCCATCAGTTACTCCATCTGCGATAGGAAGATCAGGTACCGATTCATAAGTTTTTGCATCTTCAATGGTTCAAATTCCTGACATGTTTTAATTGTCCAGTCTCAAGACTGCACCAAATATAAAAAAACTAAATTATCCACAGACGTTTGGGACATGCCTATATGTCTAGTCAGTATTTAAAAAAAATCTAAGCCTGCTTGCTAAAGACACTGAGTAGACTTTTCTTATATAGACAAGAGTTGAGATCTAATTAAAATGAATTGTCAGTTCTCTTTTGTTTCACTTTATCTATACCAAAGAAGCACTTGGAGCTTATACTTGAATGTCGGTATCCTCTTTAGCAAGACACCAATTTTCAATTTAAAATCTAAATGATACAAAGAGCTTACCGTGTATTCTTATGATAATAATAAATGATATTGTGAAATTTATGCAGAATCAAAATGTATAGAGATTACCTGGCTGATTATTAGAACCAATTAGTTTTGGATCATTTAATTATTTCGGCCCATGTCTATATTTTGGCCCATTCTTAGTTTATTTGCTTTGTGGGCATGTGCCCTAGGTGTATATATATATATATTGTTGGCCGAACCATTCAATAATACTAAGCCGCTGTTCCTTCAATTCTTAATAATTTAGTGATGTTTCTTTTAATTCTTAATAGATTAACTGGGAGAAGCATGGATATGCTACCTGCATCTCCCATATGATACTTCCCGGCCTGTTGAATAAATAAAAGTTTCTCCTAAACATGATATTTGAGTGTCAATGCATGTCAATTTCATTACCAACCACCATTCCATGCTCCCACGTAGAAGTTTTCAATTTTCCATACGTCTCATTTCCACATAAAAACAGAGAAATTCAGTATTCAATAAAAATAAAAATAAAAATGCATAAACAAGATCCTTCCACGGAGGATACCAACATCCTAATAAATTTAAATATAATCAAGCATTATATACCATGTAATACTATGAAAAAATTCAGAAGAAAAGAAATCTAAATCTGCGACGATAATCATCCACCAAACCAATATCCAAATTCATAATGAGGAAAAAAAAATTAAAAAAAAATTAAAATGTAGAGCAACATGCTCGTGCCCTGAAGTCGTTTGAATTAAAGGTAAAAAAATGTATGGTAAATGACATTTTGTACTTATTTCTTATGTTCATTTGTTTAATTTTTGTCCTAAGATAATTTTTAAAATACTAATATAATTAGGGTTGTGTTTGAACGGAGGGATTTGATCTATGGATTTTAATCCATCATCCAAATCCCCTCCATTTGTTTGGATTAAAAAGTAAATTAATGGATTTCAAATACTTAGTATATTTTTTTAGTTAAAATTGAAAGGATTTTAAATCCTCGGTAAAATCATGTCATTTGAAATTCATCTATTTTTAAATTCTTTCATTTAAAATAACTCCTCAAATCAAATCCCTCCATCCAAACACAACCTAAGATTTCATTTAGTAAACCTTGCACAATTGGAAATTTCATGCACTCTTAGAGTTTATAGAATCATGAAGTAACATACTTCTTTGGCGAATGTCCTCATGCATATCACAGCCACATAGCCTACAAACAACACCAAATCACCATCTAAATCAAACCCTTGTTGACAAAAATAAAATAAAATAATAGGTACACATCTAAAACACACCCAGTGTAGTATCCAAATTTGACATCACACTTAGTAAGAAAATAGTCCCAATCTTAATAGAAAAATATCTAAAATATATAAGAAAAAAGAAAAACAAGTTTCTGAAATATTTTTAATATGAAATGATAATTTTAGAAATTTTTTTAAGATTAATTTTCAGCACAAATGTTAGCAAATGATATGTTCAAATAATTATAAATAGAAAAATGAATTCAAATAAATAACTACTTTGAAATAAGAATATTGTTGAGATGTCAAATTTTTGAATAACCGTTTGACTAATAGTAGGATCAGTTGATAGAAAATAATAATTGAGTGACCATTTTGATAGTAAGTAAATGTGAGTGACCATTTTGATAGTAAATAAATGTGAGTGACCAAATCTAAAAATAAGTAAACTTTGATGACAAAATAATATTTTCCCAACTATTAACATTTAATTTGTTTCATAAGGCATCTGAACTATTTTTTTTATTTTAAAGAACCCTCAAACTATACAAATTATGTTTCACGAAATTGTTTTTCACACGCTAAATTTTGTGTGTGAGTGTTGGATTTTCTTTCATGTTAAAAGGTTCAGTTAAAAAAAAATTAATATTTTCAACATTAATTTAATTTAAAATCACCCTTCAAATCGGATTCAACAAACAAAATGATAAAATCAGCCAGTAACCATATAAATCATAAATTCTGCTCCATCACTGTATCTCAATAAATATAGAGTATAAAAAAAATTCAAAAGGATTCTTTGTAGTTGAAACCGAAGAGAACAAAAAAAAAATTGAGTATTCTCTTCTTAGAACGTTAACTCGAATCCAAATGGAGAGGAATTCAATGTTTGGATGCACAGTAGAAAATGAATTGGGAAAATATCTTATTGAACTTTACCACTTTTTACATTTGGTCACCCACATTTCATCACTATCAAAATTGATCACTCACTTATTCGTTCTCTATCAATTGATGTTGCTGTTAGAGAATCCGTCATCTACTAACGGAGAAAAAATTTTGAGCGCAAACTTTTATTTTTCCTCTTTTAATTCCTTAACCCTAAACCCCCGAACCCATTTTTTTTTTTAAATTATTACTGGTGTGTGGTTAAGAATAGATTATCAAACCCAAGAAATAAGTTTCTTACAAATTCAATATGAAAATCAGTAATTGAAATATTATTCAAAATAGTCCCAAAGTACAAAAGCAAGTTTGAATAATTTTCAACCACAGTGAATACAATAATTATAAATCATAGAACTACACACCATAATTATAAAAACAGATTACATGACCACCACAATTTGACTAATTTGACTGGCCATCTAATAGGATTAGAGAATAAGTCATTGACTTATTCTCTCATATTTATCGATATATTGTTGTGATAAGATTAGTGATAAGATTGTTAAATATTTCCATGTATTTCTCATGTAATCTGAATATATAAATTAGAGCTGACAATTTGGGCCCGATTCGATGGGCCGGCCCGGCCAACCCGAAGCCTAGTATGGGTTGGGCTCTAAAATTATAGGCCCATATAGAACTGGGCCTATTTGGCCCGACCCGATGGGCCCGACGGGCCTAGTGGGCTAGCATTTGGCCCGATCAATATTTTTTAAGGCAAATAAACAATTAAAATTATTACAATACTATATACTTAAATATTATTATGTTTTTAATTTTATTTTGACTTTAAAATTTGAACTTATGAATTATTTATAATTCTATTTGAACTTGATATATAGTGTAATTTTATACTCCCTCCGTCCCAGAATTACTTGCACGCAAAAACTTATATGCAATATTGCATACATGCAATATGACTAATTAAGGTAAATTAGGTCAAAATTCGTGGGTCAACGCGGGTCAACACGGGTCAAAGCGGGTCAACCTTAATTAAAATATTTATTTTCACTCTAATATATTATTATTTTACTACATGACCAAAATTATGTTACCACAAGAACTAAAATTTGTCACTACAAGGTTAAAAGTGTATTACTACAAGTCCAAAAATATTCTGGACACTTATTTTTTGGGGGCAAAATTACTAAAATAATTTTGACATATTCGGCTACTACATGACTAAAACAATGTTACTACAAGACCAAAATTTTATCACTACAAGGTCAAAAGTCTATTACTACATGTTCAAAAATATTCTGGAGACTTTATTTTTTGGTGAATTTTTCAGAATGTTTTGACATGTAGTATTAAATTTTTGGCCTTGTAGTGGTAATATTTTGGCGTTGTAGTAACAATATTTTGGTCATGTAGTAAATCACCTGTTTGCAACCCGCGAATTTTCTGGGCAACCCGGATCCAGGCTTATGACTCGCGAATTTTTTAAAATTGACTTAATTTGACTTTTGGACTTATGGTTTTGACTTGCCTAATTGGGATGGAATGCATGTATGCAATATTTCACATAAGACTAACCCTTACTTGCATACTTACTGTTCACTCACTTTTTTAAAAATATTACTCCCTCCGTCCCAGGATTGTTTGCACCAAAAATGGGGCACGCAAACTAAGAAAAAGGTGTAATGAGTGGAGAGTTGAGGGGTAATTTTGTAAACTTTTATGAATAAAGTAAAGTGAATGATTGGATTGAGGGTAAAAGTAATGGCATTTTGTGTAAATATGTGAATATTGTGAGGGTGGGGTTTATGAAAAAGTTTCCTTTTTGGGTAGTGCAAACAATTGTGGAACGGACGAATAAGGAAAGAGTGCAAACAATTGTGGGACAGAGGGAGTATAATAAATAAAATTTTAAGATATAATTTTATAAAAAAATAAGTGAATAGCCTTATATGTATATATGAACCATAAAAATAATTACATTAAATGTAATATTGTAGATATTATACGGGTGAAGTTTCTAAAGGTCCGAAAAAGTAGGTGTGCAAGTAATCCTGGGACGGAGGGAGTACTAGTTATGTCCTTTTATAAATTATGTATAATTAATATATCAATAATGTATATTTTTAATTATAATTATTTGTATAAATAAAAAATATATATGAGAATGTGACCCATACATAATAAGTTTATATATACAGAGTACTCCCTCCGTCCCACAGGAATTTGCACACTTTCCATATATGAATGTCCCATACCAATTTGCATACTCCATAAAAGGAAATATCTTCACAACCCTCACCCTTGAAATATACTCATATTTACCCATATGCCATTACTTTTCCACACTCAATCTACTTTTTACTTTACTTTATTCATAAAAGTTTACAAAACTACCCCTCAAAACATCAATCATTACACATTTTCTTACACATTTCTTAAAATGTGTGCCGGTCAAAGGGTGCAAGTTCCTCCGGGACGGAGGGAGTATAATTTTTGCTAGAAATATTTTTTTTATCTCATAGGGTGGAACTTGTCGTGTACATTAATGCAATAATGGTTATGGTCGTTTATAAATTATGCGTAGTTATTAGTTAATATATAATTTTTGCAAGAAATATTTTTTTTGAAGAAAAATTATGTAATGGGCTGGGTTGGCCCGCTAGCCCAGTAGCTCAGATGGACTAGGCTGGGCTCCAATTTTATAGGCCCGATCAGTTCATGGGCCGGCCCGGCCTAGCCCACAAACACCACTTGGCCCGATGGGCTGGGTTGGGTTGGGCCGGACAACCCGATTTGCCAGCTCTAATATAAATACAAGCTATTCCAATCACCAAATTAACGGTGATCAATTATCATTTTTTACATGGTATCAGAACGGTGATCAATTATCATTCTTTACATGGTATCAGTCATATTCACCATAACCCTAATTCTCTCCTAACCGCCTCACGCACGTTCTCTTCTTTCTACTAATTTCATCTTTCTGCTACTTCCATTCTTTCACCATGACAGACACTTCAAATTCTTCATCTTCCCTTCCTCTCAACACCATTGTTCACATGTTGACGATTAAACTCACATCGTCAAACTATCTCATCTGGAAGAACCAAATCACCCGGTTCTTACAAGTCACGATCTGCTTCCATTTGTCGATGGCACTTCTCCCGCCCTGGCAAAAACCGTCTCCACTAATGGAACTGCCGCTGCAAATCCAGATTATACCACCTGATTTGCCATGGACCAGAAAGTTCTCAGTTTGGTTCTCTCTTCTCTCTCTGAAGAGGTAATGGCGGAAGTCATTGGTCTCACATCCTCCCGTGCAGTATGGTCGGCAATTGAGGAGGCCTTTAGCCATTCATCTCCTTCTCGTATCAATCAACTTCGAGCTGAGTTGTTTAATCTTCGTCGTGGATCCTCCTCGGTTGAAGATTACAGTCCGGTATATATAAACCCCGTTATTTTGCTGATATTGCTACTACAAATTTATTATCTGCTTTATCTGTCACTGATGAGCCCAGGGGATTTAAATCGGTAATTAAACATCCACATTGGCTAGCTGCTATGCGTACGGAGCTTGATTCTCTATATGCCAATAACACTTGGGAATTGATACCCCGTCCTCCGAACACTAATATTGTAGGTTCCAAATGGGTGTTTCGAACTAAATTTCTCAGTGATGGTTCCATTGATCGATACAAGGCTCGACTGGTTGCTTAGGGTTTCTCTCAGGTTCCTGGTTTTGATTTTTCCCACACATTCAGTCCGGTTGTCAAGGCTTCCACGGTCCGTATCATTCTTTCCCTTGCTGTTCGGAACCGTTGGTCTCTGCACCATTTAGATGTTAATAATGCCTTCTTGCATGGTATTCTTGACGAAACCTGTGTTTATGGCTCAACCACCCGGCTTCATTGATCCTCGTTTTCTGAACCATGTGTGCAAACTCAAGAAGGCTCTTTATGGACTTCGACAGGCCCCTCGTGCCTGGTTCATTCGATTTAGCACCTTTCTCATCAGTTTGGGATTTCAGTGTAGTCGAGCTGACACTTCACTTTTTTACTTCACTAGCGGCCCCACTACTCTATATCTGCTCTTGTATGTCGACGACATTATTGTTACGGGTGACGATCCTTCCTCCCTCCGACGTTTCATTACTCATGTTCATAAGGAATTTGATGTAAAGGATCTGGGCCCTCTCAGCTGCTTCCTTGGGCTTGAAGTCACTCATTCTTCTGATGGGCTTTTCTTGAGTCAAGCAAAATATGCTCAAGATATTCTTGTCAGAGCTGATCTATTGGAGGCCAAGCCAGTTTCCACTCCTCTTACTCCTGGTGAATCTCTTGTCAGCACTGGTCCAGTATTCGATAACCCCACCTTATATCGATCTCTTGTTGGGGCTCTCCAATATCTTACCATCACCCGTCCAGATCTTTCCTATCCAGTTAATCATGTCAGTCAATTTCTTCAGTCCCCAACTGTGGACCACTTTTCGGCTGTTAAACGTATATTGCGTTATGTTGCGGGTACTATCAAATTTGGTTTATCTTTCACACGTGACTCTGATTATTCCATCATTGGTTACTCAGACGCCGATTGGGCTCGGTGTGTTGAGACGCGTCGTTCGACCTACGGTTACTCTATCTTCTTAGGGGGTAATCTCATTTCTTGGAGTGCTAAGAAACAACCAATTGTGGCTCGTTCAAGTTGTGAATCTGAATATCGAGCTTTGGCAAATACTGCACAAGAAATTGTTTGGGTTACTCAACTGCTACGAGAGTTAGGTGTGCTCCCATCTCGTCGTCCATTACTTCTATGTGATAACAAGAGTGCTTTATTTCTCTCACAGAATCTGGTTGCCCACAAACGCGCAAAGCATATCGACATTGATTGTCATTTTGTTCGTGAACTGGTCTCGTCAAGTCGTCTTGATACTCAGTTTGTCCCGTCTACTCTTCAAATCGCTGACATATTCACTAAGAGTTTACCTCGTCCTAGTTTTGAGCTACTTCGTTCCAAGCTATGTGTTTCGTTACATCCACAACATCGCTTGAGGGGAGGTAATAGGATTACAGAATAAGTCATTGACTTATTCTCTCATATTTATCGATATATTGTTGTGATAAGATTAGTGATAATATTGTTAAATATTCCCATGTATTTCTCATGTAATCTGAATATATAAATACAAGCTATTCCAATCACCAAATTAACGGTGATCAATTATCATTCTTTACACCATCACTCTCACTTGTTTTTCCTTTGGTATTTTCCTTGGTCATTTTAATGAACCACTGCCACTATTTCACATTTAAGTAGCTAGATTTGACATAGTGATGTAATTCACTCCTCCTTTCACAATAATTGGATTATGTACTCTTGATGATTGCACAACCTATAAAATAAAAAATTAGTCACGTAACATTACAGTAATTATAAAATGACATTGTAAGTCAAGACACACTCACATTTGCTTCATTGTGTTTTTTTCTTTTCCTACCACCTCCTGAGTTTCCCATTTCCTGGTTACCCTGTAAAATGAAAAGTAAACCAACAACAACAATGAGATGATAATAAATTATAATTGAGTTATATGATTATTAATAACTTACTGATAATTCTTGGCTACTCTGGAAAGGATTGGGTGATGAATCACCCAATGTTCTAGAAGATACATATAATAACATAATTTAGTGATACAAAAAACTTAAGGGTTGGTCTGCTATGGACTCGAGTGCATGTTGTGCACCCTAGTCCATGTTGCACTTTTCAGTTTACTGACTTACACTTTTTGGTAAATGGTGTTGCACTTTTCAATTATTAAACTGTATAATAATATTTTTAGTAATAATTGAAAAGTGCAACACCATTTACCAAAAAGTGTAAGTCAGTAAACTGAAAAGTGCAACATGTACTAGGGTGCACAACATGCACTCGAGTGCATACTAGACTTTACCAAAACTTAAATATTAAATTGAAATAAGAAATACATATGGTACAAAACCTTTTCTCCGTTAGTAAATCACTTCTATTGTGGTTTGGGGGTTTAGACATCTTCAGTTCTTTGTACAAACTCAAAATCACTTCTTTTGTGGTTTGGGGTTTAGGGTTAAGGAATTAAATGTACAAACTCAAAATCACTTCTATTGTCGTTTGGGGTTTAGGATTAAGGAATTAAAAGAGGGAAAATAAAAGTTGACGCTCAAAACCTTTTCTCCGTTAGTAAATGACGGATTCTCTAACAGTAGTATTAAAATTGAAAGAGAAAGAATAAGTGAGTGACCAATTTTGATAGGGAAGAATAAGTGAGTGATCAATTTTGATAGCAATGAAATGTGGATGACCAAATGTGAAAAGTGGTAAAGTTCAGTGATCAAAATGACATTTTTCCAAATGAATTTCTAAAAAAGTTGTGTTGAAACAACAGTAGTAAATTTATGAATGACCTCAAAAAAGTTGCACCTGTAAATTAAAGTTAAATTTAACCACCTTACCATTATATTTAATGTAATTTTTTTTAAATGCACATGTATGAAATTTTAGTTATTTTACCCGATCAGTCCATAAAATAAAAAATAAAAAATGCTTATTCATTTTAATCTTTGACTTTTAAATAATTGCAAATAAATTTTGCACTTTCAATATTATTGTATTTTAGACTTTTTGACAATCACTTTTATATTAGACATTTTGAGGTTAGAGGGATTAAAAAACAACGTTGAAAATATTTTGACTCAAAAATACTGTATGTTTTTTTTTTTTTTAAGATTTCTAAGTTTTTTTTTAATTTCTGATTTATTTTTAGAAATGTTTGGATGGTAGGGCGTCGGTGGCGTCTTCGGAGATGGCAGCAACGATGGGTATCGGAGGCGACAGCGGCCGTGGGTGGTTATTGCTGCTATATCTATCTATTAAATTAATAAATGCCGTGGGGAGTATACTTAACAAAGCTGGAGTAGTATATAGTCTGCGCCTTAATTAAAATCTCAAATGACCAATTTAAGCCCAATATTGGTGACCTTTTTGCAAAGGGGCTGACTATTTACACCCCCAATCCGGCTTAGAACACACCTCAAAAATTTGTCAACAGATGCACATCCCCTCAAATTGTCCTAAATACTCTTTTGTTTAAAAAAAAATATTTACTAAACACACTCCCTAAACTCTATTTTCTTCCATTCCTCTTTCTTTTCTCCTTCCTCGGCCCTTCCCTACCCCATTTTTTTCCCACTTGCCGTCTCCCCCTGGTCCACGCCGGCCGCCGCCCCACCCCGATCCAAGACGGCCGCCGTCAGGTTTGAAATTTAGATTTAGGATTTTTTTCTTAATTTTTTTCTCTGTTTTTATTTTTTCTATTTTTTTTTATTTTCAATCATTTGTGGTCGATCATATACACTCTCGTCGACAACAATTTGTCGACGAGAGTGTATATGGTCAAGCCTGGTGTGTCGAAAATTATAAAAAAAAGTGACGGTGGTCAGAAGTAGTGGTGGTGGTTGGAATTTTTTTTTTAGATTACTTCTGCAGAAAGTGGGGGGAGTGAGGTGCTTTCAGTAAGGTGAATGCATTTAGTATACAATATTTTACTATGAGATACTCCCTCCGTCCCGTGATTACTTGCACACTTTTTTTATTGGGACGTCCCAAAATTACTTACACACTCTTAATATGGAAATACCCCACAAAATTAATAACCTCACAACATCATTTAATTTTATTTTCAAATTTGTCACTCCTTTTTTCCATACATTTCACTTTACACATCATCAAATCCACTTTACACATCATCAAATTACCTAAAATACCCCTCCTTTATCTTACATTATCAACCATTAAATCCATTTTTCTTAAACAACATGCCGATCAAACTATGCAAGTAATTTCGGGACGGAGGAAGTAATTTTTTATTTTTTACACTATTATTATATTATTAAACTGGCATGAAATGTGTTCTAATGAAGGTGTAAATAGTCAACACCTTTTGCAAAACAGACTGTAGCTAGTATTAATTAAAAAAATGAACTTTCATAAATAAAAAATAAATAAAAAATTGAGAAAATGAACTGGGCCAAGAAGAGAATTAATATATGGGCAACGCACAGACCCAAAGTACCATATACGTTTGCAATGTAACATTATAACAATTTTTATAAGACAATATTAAAAACATTACATTTGACAATATTATGCAAATATGTTTGCAATGTAATATTGCGTTAATTTTTATGAAATAGTATTATGACATTACACTTACTGTATAGAATAGTGACACTCAATATCAACTTAATTAATTAGGTGAATATCCAAACAACTGTTTTTTTTTTTGACAGAAAAAAAAAACAGTAAAATCCAAACAACTGTTAAACAAGTAATATCCAATACAATTTACCTTGTCAGTAAAATTTGATAATAACAATCCAGAATAAGGAGCGCGCATAGTATGCTTATATTTAAGAAAATCATATCATGTTTTACTCTAGAAAAAATATATAAGAGTGAATATAGCACATAGTAAAACTCATTAAATCAGGCTAGTATAAGACAAAAATTAAATGCTAAGATAATAATAACACACATTAAGTCATACATATATTACACAAAATATATATTAAGACTGTAATAATATACATCATTATACAATCAATAAGGATCACATTAGTGCATTTTAGTATTATAGAGAATACTAAAATAGTAACACATATTAAGATCGTTAGTATCATATAAAATATCAAGTTGTTAACATACAATTTCAAATGATCAAAAGATCGTTCAAATATCTGATTTTGGGTTCTAGGCCCTATAAATCACAGCGAATACGTTAGTCTTGATCGAGTCGTTATTTCCTTTTTGAAAAGGTATTATAGATTAAATTTTGAACTATAAATACAAAATACGAATCAGTAATACTCATTAAATCATAACATTAAATTCACATCGCAACTTGAATGAATCTAAAAGTCTATCTTCCCACATATTATATACAATTACCCTAACTAACAACAGCAAAAACAAAACAAAACGTCCACTAAGATCATATTAAACAAAAATATTATACCTCGTTCTAGGGTAGGTATTTCGACAAGAAGATGGGGCAGGTGGTTATAGAAAAAAGACAAATGGCATACTCCCTCCATCCCATAGAAACTTGCACACTTGGGTGGGCACACAATTTAAGAAATGTATAAGAAAATGTGTAATGAGTGATGTTTTGAGGGTAGTTTTGTAAAGTTTTATGAATAAAGTAAAGAGTGCACACTTGGGTGGGCACACAATTTAAGAAATGTATAAGAAAATGTGTAATGAGTGATGTTTTGAGGGTAGTTTTGTAAAGTTTTATGAATAAAGTAAAGAGTGTGGAAAAGTAATGATATATGGGTAAATAAGAGTATATTTTGAGGGTGGAGGTTATGAATTTTTTTTTTTTTTTATGGAGTGTGCAAATTGGTATGAGACATCCATTTATAGAAAGTGTGTAAATTCCTGTGGAACGGAGGGAGAAATATTTACCACATCGAACTGAAAGGACCGAAACTGACAAAAGGTCCAACAACATACCGAAAAGGGGATTTTGAATTTATCCGTGGTGAACTCAACATGTCTTTGAGTTTGAGTTCTTTATATCAAGGCAAATATCCATGGTGAAATCAGCATTTATCCGTGGTCATAACAAACTCCGCTAATAAAACTTTTTATTATGTTTTCACTCCTAATTTGAGTCACCATCTTTTCATGTTGAGTTATCCCTGTAAAACATAAAACACCCTTTTCATTTTTTCACTTCCATAACCACTAATAAAAATTTTAACTTCACCCCTTCTCTTTTCTTTTATCATTCCCAATTAAAAAAAATCCGTTATAAATGAACCACCGTCGTCGTGTCTTCGCAGCGCCTCACCCCTCACACAGTCACACTCCACTGTCAAAGGCTATTAAATTGTTTTTACACAAAAAAGTTATTTTTTTCGAAAAAAAATCCAAAAAAATCACTACAAAAAAAACGGGCCATAAGACGGATTTACCGACGGAATATCCGTCGGCCGCCGAGGTTACCGACAGAAAGTTGTCCGCCTCCTTTGTCGGCGTCGGCATTTTTTGCTGACGGATTTTTGAATTTCCGGATAACCCGTTTAACAACCCGGGTCAACATTCCGTCGGTAATTCCGACGGAATTCCGGCGGAAATTAATTAATTAAAATAATTATAAAAAAAATTAAATTCCGTCGGTATTTCCGACGGATATTCCGTCGTCACTGTCGTCGGCAATGCCGTCGGAAAATCCGTCGGAAATGTCGTCGGATAATCGGTTACCATTTCCGTCGGCACTACCGTCGGATTTCCCATCAGAATTTCCGTCGGTAATAATACCGACGGAAGCCCGACTGAATTAATTTTCAATAAATTAATTTCGTAAATTCATATATTGACGGAATGCCAGTGGAATATTACCGACGGAATATCCGTCACTAAAACAAAATAGTAATAAAAAAATTTGGGTGGGACCGGGGAGACCCCGACCCGACACTGCCCCGACCCGACCTAAACCCGACCCGCACTGTAGCATTTTGTAATAAATTGGTCAATTAAAATTTTAATTTCCAAATAATATAAGTAATATTACTACTTCTATTAAACAAAACACATCAAACTCGTAATTGTGTTGTGCATTAATATACACAATTCTTATTACTACTAAGTTTGAAAAATATATCAAGAAAAATTGAATCACACGGTCATGACGAATCCAAAAGAACAAAGACAGTCAAATACATACAAAAACCAGTAATAGCAACTTCATCAAATGCTAAATCTACGAAAAAGTCATATTTTAAATTTATCGAAAGTGAAATAACACGAAATATCCATCAAAAGTAAGACATATAACATAGTTTCCCTCACTCAATCTTCAACAAAATCAACATTAAAAATGCGGAAGAACAAATTAACCAACCTACTAATCAATAGTTTGCATAATATCTTCAACCTACTTATAAGATGCATCAAATTTAATTAAAAACTACAAACTTTACCAATTACTTTCACTTGCAACAAACTCATCAACGAGAACAAGATCGTTTCTCTTGCGCCGGGAAGAAGAAACACGCGGCCAAAAACCTCTTCGTCTTCACGGCATCTTCGTTCAAGGCGATGGAAGCTCGGCGGCCATGGCGAAGGCCACCATCTTCGTCGGAGAAAAGCTTTATAGCGGTGCCGGCTATGGAGCCTCAATGGCCATGGCGAAGGTTCGCCGCCAACGTTCAAGGCGATGGGGGCAGGCTGCTTCGAAGCTCCGTCTCGGCGGCCATGGTGGTGATTAGGGTTTGGGAGGTATGGAAGAGATTTTAAGAGAAATTGATTGTAATGAGGAATTTGATACACAAATGAGGATGGTTTTGAAATTCAAATTGAAAGGGCAAAAAAATGGAACGGAGAAGATGGGAAGATGAAGGAAGAAGATGGAGCGAGAGAGACGGAAATAGAGAGAGAAGAGTGAAAGAAACCCTAGGTTGAGGCTTTATATAAGGCCCAATATTCCGTCGGCATATATAAATACCGACGGATAATCCGTCGGTATTTATCAAATTGTGAATTCCGACGGCGGTATATATAAATATCGACGAATAATCCGTCGGCATTTATCAAATGGTAAATGCCGACGGAAAGTTAATTCCGTCGGCATATTGGCGGTTTTTTTTTATTTATTTTTTTTAATTAATTCAATTTTTTCTATATACTAGACCTACTAAATTACCAAAATATTTTTTAAAAAAATCACGAAATTCATTTCTTCTACATATATTAATAAATATATTGGTTGTGGCTTATATTTATAGTAAATTTAATTTTTATAATTTGTACCTAAATGATAAATAATTAATTAACTTTTATAAAATAAAAATAAATACATTACATTAATTGAATTAATTTTCATCTTCATCGTCTTCATCCTCCTCTTCATCATCTTCCTCATCCTCCTCATCATCATCCTCCTCCTCATCCTCATCTTCTTCATTCTCCTCTTCATCCTCATCTTCATTCTCCTCTTCATCCTCTTCTTCATCCCCCTCCTCTTCACCTTCAATTTCGATTAATTGGGGATTTGCAGCCGTTAAGGGTACAGAAAGATTGAAATATCCCGTAAAGACTTCAGTTGGAGTCTCTATTTGTTCTGTTTGAAATGGAGATTCATCTTCAGTATTTTTGTCCTTTTTAGGGACTTCTACCATTGACCTTGCCTTTACTTTGCAAACAGCGTGCCATTCATAACCACGTGGAGCTCCCGGATATGTGCAGTAGTATACTTGAGATACTTGATGGGCAAATACAAATGGATCATCCCCAACATACGTCCTTTTCGAACTAACATCAACGAGCTTGTACTCCGGGTGAATTCTTGTTCCTAGATGGCCTGAATCAAACCAATGACACTTGAACAACACTACAGTCTTTGTTGGATATCCTGGATATTCTACTTCGACGACTTCCCGTAACACCCCAAAGTAATCACTTGCATCTGCATTGTAATTCGCACTACTAACGCAGACGCCACTGTTGGTAGTTGCCTTTGTCGATGCATACCCAGACGTATGAAATCTGTAGCCCTTCACAATATAACCGTTGTAAGTCTTTACACGACGTAGTGGTCCCTTGCTGAGATCTCGTAAGAATCGACTATCAAGAGCGTTATCCCGTCCCTATACGGCTCAATTTAAAATTAATTAAAATAAATATTAATTTATTTACGTAAAACATAATTAAATGGTACTCACATAACGTTCGAACCATCGGGAAAATTCACGTTGAATACGAGCATCTATATATGCATCTGAGATGTTTGGTTCTGCTCGTCGTAGTTCTTGAGTGTACATCCTAATTCACAACATTCAAAAACTTGGTTAATATTAAATGACATAAATGAAGTGGTATTTAAATAAACGATTTATATATGAAATACTTACTCAATGTATGGCTGAACTTCATCACAATTCAATAACACATACGTTTGTGCTATTTCCGCCTCCGAGTTCGTCTCCCAATATCGTTCAGTGGGTTTTCCTATTGGCCGTCCCTTAGACTTGAATATGGAGAGCATTTCATCGACCTCTTCACTGATATCGTCAGCGGATGTACCACCGAAGTTACGTGGAGCACTTCTTAACTTTGTGTTGACGTGATCTTCAAAGTAATAAAAACAAAACATGCCAACCTCTTCATTCAAATATGCATTCACAATCGATGCTTCAACGTTTGCCTTTTGTTTAGCATTGCGTTTCAAGTTGTGGAGATATATACCTGATATACACACACACACACACACATATATATATATATATAACTTATAAGAATGCATGTGTAATTGTAGTGAAATAAAATAAGTAAGATTTTACCTTTCAAATGGGTACATCCACCTGTATTGCACCGGACCACAAATTTTCGCTTCATACGCTAAGTGAACGGGTAAGTGTTCCATCGAGTTAAAGAAGCTAGGTGGAAAAATTTGTTCCAACTTACACAAAATCACTGGAATGTCTTCATCTAAACGAATCATATCATCGATCTTGATCGTTGTAGCCGTTAAATCTCTAAAAAAGAGACTTAATTCAGTGATAGCCCTCCACACATTGTGAGGAAGAAGTTCTCGGAACGCAATCGGTATCAAGCGTTGCATAAATACATGACAATCATGACTCTTCATCCTTGTAACCTTACCCGTTGTTGTGTCTACGCATCGACTCAAGTTCGACACGTAGCCGTCCGGAAAGTTTAACTCCTTTATCCACCTACACAATCTTTGTTTTTGTGGCTTATCCAGTGTGTAGCTAGCCTTTGGAAATTTACCTGCACGCTCATCCTTTTTCAACTCTGGACGGCGACAAAGAGTGTCCAAATCCTCCCGAGACTTTGGAGTGTCTTTCGTCTTGCCTTCCGTGTTCATGATTGTGTGGAACACATTGTAAAACACATTCTTTTCAATGTGCATCACATCCAAATTGTGTCGTATCAATAGTGAACTTCAGTATGGTAAGTGACTTGGATGTATTTTTGCACACTTTTTACAACTATACGATCCCCACAAGCGTATGGGTTCGTTAGTAGTACGATAAGTATACCAAGTAAAATTTCGTTCCAAGGACTTAATTGAGTGCTAGTGAATCCCTAAAGTTACAAGTTATCATGCTATTGTAGTAACTAAATGATGTTGTTTTGATTTTTGGGAATAAGAACAAAGGTATTAAACTAGATTAACTAAGCTAACAAGAATATAACAAAAGAAATAACGAACTATCTAACTTTCGATAGAAAGTGCAAGGGAAGTGTATTACCTCGGGTGTTTCCGTTTTGTGAGCAATTAAGTGAACTAGTGGACCAATTACATGATTTTACTACAACTTTGGGTCAAGCTAAAGGCTATCACAAATGTGTGCAAACCCCCTCGAAAGGCATAGGTAAACATCGTGCATTGATTAGCAATTATAGGATCTAACCAAATACCATAAGCTCCTAAGATAGTGTTGCATAAGCACTTTCAACACGGTTACTAATGCTTATGAAACGCCCTCCCACCAAACTCCTAGACGACCTCTACTCGTTTAGTGTCTAAAGTTGTCGGTCTAGCCATTAACACCCCTCTCGGGTGAGCTAATTACTAATTAACTTCTATTCAATTGATCAAAGCTCACACTCACACTCCCAATCATGCTACCCAACTCTCGTTGCAATAAACATAATCGAACATGCTTGCTAATAGGGTTGATCAACCAAATGAATCAATCAAAGTACAACTCTAGAAACATAAATACCAAAATTATAAGCTAATCATGCAATTAATCCACAATTACACTAAATTCTCATCAAAACATCCACACCCAAGGCAATTGAGGATTATCCCATGGTTCTAGAAGAGAATCCCATGGCTACAACAACAAATAAAATCGAACTCATAATGAAATAACAAGAGATTGAAGAAATTAAGAAAATACCAAATTGAATTGCAAAATGGAGTAATATCACCTTGATCATACGAATTTAGCTACAAAACGATGTAATAGACGATGCCCGATGATAATCGTAGCTTGATTTGAAGTAAAAACCACTATTCTATCTAATCTATTGAAGAAAATAAACTAAAAATGAAGAACACCTACAACTATGTGAATGTGTGTGTGGGAAAAATGCTTGTAAAAGGAGTTCTCTCTGGATTTTAAGAAAGGGAGTTTATATAGTGTTTGGGAAGGGTTTGAATGGCATAATTGCAAGTTGATCCCTCAAAAATGGAGAAAATACAAGTTTGGCACCGAAAATGGGGTGACTCGGCCGAGTTGGGGTCACTCGGCCGAGTGGGACACTTAAGAAGCATGTAGCAACTCTTTCCAGCCGAGACTCGGCCGAGTGAGGGTCACTCGACCGAGTGGTCTTCAATTCCAGGAGCTACGGCATTCAACCTTACTCGGCCGAGTTGGCTCACTCGGCCGAGTGCGCAGTAAAATGCAAAATTGCAGATTCGGCCGAGTAACCTTACTCGGTCGAGTGATGTCCGATTCCAGGAGCTACGCATTCAACCTTACTCGGCCGAGTTGGCTCACTCGGCCGAGTGCGCAGTAAAATGCAAAATTGCAGATTCGGTCGAGTAACCTCACTCGGTCTAGTGCCTCTTCCCCTTCTCGTTCCATGCATAACTTTCGCCTCGGATGTCGGATTGACTCGATTCCTTTGGCTAATCCACTCCGTTTTTCGAGACGAATCCAACCGTGCACTCCTCTTTCCGGTCCGATCACTTGTGGTATGTGTTTTTCAACGATTTCCATTGTATTTCCTACACAATCGACAAAACACAACCTTTCTCTCATTTCGGCTTAAACAATCATATTCACTGTATAATTCAATGAAATCAACATCAAATGAGCTTCAAATATGCATCTAAATCGTGTAAATTCCACCCGAATCAGTAAGTCCCAAAAAATACTCCTTTTCTTCCAACCACCCTCAATTCGTCTGTTGTGTTCCGCTGCATTTTCCTCGGTACTTTTTTTCAACCCCGTCTATTGAACCTCATATAACAACCTACGTCCTGTACGGAGAGTTAATTATAAATGACACTAAAAGCAATAAATAAATATACGTTTAGTACTCGGTCATTAAATAAATGTATAAAATATCATCTCGAAGTGGAGGTCGATTGTTTGTGACTGCTCTGTTCTTTACGAAGTTCTTCTTATTTCTTCGAAACGGGTGACCTTGAGGTAAGAACCTACGGTGATTATCGAACCATGAAACTTTTCTACTCACCGGGAGACTGAAAGCTTCAGAATTCTCCATACAATACGGACATGCTTTCTTTCCGGCCGTACTCCACCCGGACAACATACCATATGCAGGAAAGTCGTTAATGGTCCATAAAAGAGCAGCACGCATCGTGAAGTTCTGCTTTCTAAAAACATCGTACGTTTGGACTCCATTCTCCCATAAGAAGATCAAGTCTTTTATACGAGGTTGGAGATAAACATCCAGTTTGTCCTTTGGATTCGTTGGTCCAGGCACCAATACAGTCAGAAACATTGTTTGAGGTTTCATGCACATCCACGGAGGAAGATTATACGGAGTCAGTATCATCGGCCACAAAGAATACAGTTTCCCATGCATCCCAAACGGTGCAAAACCATCAGTACACAAACCTAATCTCACATTCCTCGGTTCACAAGCAAAATCTGGAAACACGTTGTCAAGATGTTTCCAGGCCTCTGAGTCTGCCGGATGTCGCATCTCCCTCGACTCAGCCGAAGAGGAATCTGTAGCATGCCACGTCATGTGTTGTGTAGTGGCACTTGATTGATATAATCTCATCAAACGAGGAATGATAGGAAGGTAGTACATCTTCTTATATGACACTTTCTTCTTTGTCTTCTTCGATTGACCACCAGGTCCCTTTCGACGTGCCTCTTTGTACCGGGGATGGCCACACAATCTACACATATTCAGACTGCTATCTTCGTCACCCCAATATAACATGCAACCCTTCACACAACAATCAATCTTCTCAACCGGCAAACCAACATTCTTCAACATTTGTTTGCTTTGATGAAACGTCGTAGGCACCTTATTATTTTGAGGACAAATTTCACTGCATAACTGTGTCACTTGCTCATATGCCCTGTTAGAAAGCTTGTTCTCGGTCTTAATGTTCATGAGTCGTGCATTAAATGACAACTGTGAGTGAGATTCACAACCCAGATATAAATCTTCTTCGACTAATTTGAGCATCTCATAAAACCGAAATGCCTCATTCGTCGGCTCCTCTTCCATGTTTGAAAAACCAGCTTCCCTGATCATTGTTTGATACATATTCGGTTCTTCGCCCCCAAACTGTTGTTCTTCGTCCCCAAACTGTGGTGTTGACAAGAATCAAGGATCTAATCAAAGTGACCAAGAAACTGAAGACATGAAGAAAATGACTCAAGAGATGAAGAAATTGGTTATAGAGATCAAGAATTTGGCTGAAGAAATCAAGGATTTAATCAAAGTGAACAAAATCATTTTGATTGTGCTAGTTGTCATGGTTGCATCTACCACCTTCAAGTGGTTTGGTTAAATATATGTATAATGCACTCTATATGAGGCTATTTTGTACTAGAATGCACTGTTATTTGTACTCAATGAAACAAATGAATGCACCTTATTTTCATCTATACACCAAATGCATTATTCCTCCAATAAACTACACAAATAAACTGCAATATATAGTTCAACATATAGTTCAACATAAAGATAAATATATAGATCAACATAAAGATAAATAAGTTCAACAGAAAAGTAAATAAGTTCAACAGAAAAATAAATTAGTTCAACACAAAATTAAATTGTTCAATCACGATAGTTAAAAAACTGATTAACCACATCGTCAGTACTCAAGTTGACGTCGTCATCGTCGGCCTGAGCTTGATCTGGAGCTGGAGCTGGTGTTGGCGGGGCTTGCCCCATCGTCTGTTGATAGATGGCCTCGAACTGCTCAGCAGACATCCCCAACATCCGACCCGCGTTGGCACTCCAGAGGCGGAAGTAGTTCTCGAACGTTGCCATGACGTTCAGATCCGGGACGTCAGTGGAGGATACGGACGCCTGCGATGCACTCCGGGTCGACCGACCACTTGGTGTCCTCACGGCGTTGCTCATCCCACCAAGGCCAAGGACCCTTCCCTTGGAGGTCGGGGCAACGTCAAGGTAAAGCTGGTCCACGTCAACAGCCGGAGGGGGACCGCTGCTTCCGGATTCAGCAGTAGTCGCCGCGGCTTGCGTCTCGGCCTCTTCAATCCTCTGTCGGACGCTCAACTACATAATTAAAAAATTAAAATTAATTTAATTATCTATATATATAATTTAATTAATACATAAATTTAATTAAACTTACGTGGAGGTCAGTAGTGCGCCCGTAGGTGGACGTCAGTGTATCGGCATTAAACGGATGAATAAGACTCATCCGATCCAAGTGGGTGTGTGAACGTCCAGTCGCCCGCTCCTATTACGTATCAAATAAACATATACAAATTAATTTAGATAACTAATATAAAATAATTAACTATAATTATTTAATTTTTAAAATTAATGAAAACTTACGATAGCAAGTGATTGCTCGAGGACGGACCGAGCTCCCCCCCGATGCACTGTCATCCCGCCTCCAACGTCGGTTCTACGGTTGGCCCGAGCTTTCTCACACTTCTCTTGGTAAGCCGGGTCCATCCACTTCTCAACCAACGACTCCCACAGGTCAACACCATCCTCCTCCCCCAGATCACGATTCGTGTCACTATCACGCCAGACCATTCTCCAGTCGTACATCATGTTCGTGTACCGAGTAGAACAAACACCGTACCACTTCTGGTAAATAGCGTCGTCCGAGTAGATCGCCGTATCCCAACGGGCCTTTTTCTATACAAATATTCAACATATTTATCAAATAATATGTATAATTAGTTATTTAATAAACTTTAATTATTGTAATTATATACCTGGAACTCCTCGAAGTATTCATCCTTTTTAGTTTGCGGCACCGCCAACCAAGTGATAGCACCCTTAGAAATCTTGCACTTCTTAAAGGCTTGTGTGCAGATCCTGGACACCTCATTACCGGGCAACAACCTGTAAATTATTAACAAATTTATAAACTAACACATTATAAATAAATAAATAAAGTTAATCGTTATTGAATACTGTTAAACATTAGAATTATTGACTTACGCTCCTTGAATGATTTCAACGGGTTTCCTTTTGTCTCGAACGGGATGTTAACGAGAAGAGGATCCTACGGCTGTTGACGAACTAGACGACATCGTAGTCGGCGGCGGCGACACTGCCACAGGAGGAGGAGGAGCCATCACAGGTACTGATTCACCCCGAGACCTCCTTGAACGTGATCAAAATGACCTACGTGAACCAGAACCCTGATTCGGTACATGTTCACTCATCTGTTTCAATCAATAAAAAATACATAATTTTACTAATTATCAATTTAATGAACATATTGCTAATTTAAATTTTTTACTAATATAGGATATTCCTAATTTAATCAATTCCTAATTTAATCAACATATTCCTAATTTAAATCAAAACAATATATATATAACCTAATTACAACGTGATACCACCGTCGAACCATCTAATTAACTAATAATTTAAACAATTGATTGAAACATGCATCACCTACATTAAAAATATTTCTAAATTAACATATTCCTAAATTAACAAATCTAAACATAATTAAAATAATAGTTTTCTAATTAGAGTTTTCTAATTATCAATTAAATGAACATATTCCTAATTTAAATTTTTTACTAATATAGCATATTACTAATTTAATTAATCAACATATTCCTAATTTAATCAACAATAACCTAATTTAATTATTATTTTTCTACCTAACTTAATCAATAATAAAAAATTGAACATATTCCTAAATTAACAAACCTAAAACTAATTAAAATAATAATTTTCTAATTGGGTGAATAATTATAAATTTAATGAACATATTCCTAATTTAAATTTTTTACTAATATAGCGTATTCCTAATTTAATCAACATATTCCTAATTACAACGTAATCCAACGGTCGAACCACTATATCTAAACTAATTTAAACAATTGATTGAAACATGCACTACCTACATTAAAAATATTCTATATCAAAATTACACCATTAAATTAAACTAGTAATTAACTATACATGCATATAACAATTAATTAATTAACCTTAAAAAAATACTCTATCAAAATTATTCTAGCTTAATCAACAAATTAAATTACATACATACTAATTAACATGATCATAATATTTTAACAACTAACCAAATCAATATTAAATTATTCATATTTACATATATCCATGCATAAACATATATAAGTATTAAAACTAAGTAATAGAACTAATTAAGAAAACGTACCGTATCAATGTAATCGGAGAAATTTGCTTCAATAGCCTCATCCTCGTCCTCGTCTTCGTCTTCCCCCCCGAATCGACTCACTCACGCACGCCTTTTTTTTTTTCTAAAACGCATTCTGTGATTTGAGGCCCTTATATATAAAAAAAAATAAAAAATACCGACGGATATTCCGTCGGCATTTCCCTCGGTAACCGCCCACTTTTAATGTCAACCGTTACCTTTTTGGAAAACGAGGCGGTGCAAAATTAACGGGTCCGATGCCGACGGATTATCCGTCGGCATTTCCGTCGGCATAAATATTTCAAAAGATCCGTCAGCATTTTCCCTCGGTAAATGCTGACGGAACGGAAATCCGTCGCCAAGCATGTTGACTTTTCAAACAACAGTAATCCGTCGGCATTCCGTCGGAAATGCCGACGGAATATTATCCGTCGGCATTTATCCGTCCCTATGATACGCGTTTTTTGTAGTGAAATGTCTTTTTTTTTCAAAAAAGAATTGGTCTATGGTGCACACCGTGCACACGACCAGTCAACTGTAATATATTTGTAATAAGCAAATTTATATCATTCTAATCATTGACCAAGTGGTTGCTCCTGCTAGTTATGTAGTATGAAGTCATAAGTTCAAAACATGGTAATTTATAGTAATTTTTTTTAATTAATAATAGTTTTTTTTAATTAATAATAATTTTAACAGATTTTAACCGAACATTACAATATAGTTATTTGTAACTACAGTATTAAAAAAAAAATTAATTAATAATAATTTTAACAGTACAATACAATTTATTTTTGAGATTCTTGTCTAATAAGTCCACTATTAGAACCCATTAAGCTAATAGAAACACCAACATGTATAATTTTATAATAGGATCAAAATAGAGTTAAAAAACCAAGAATACCCTCCTATAAATAGTAATCTCTCTACTCATCTACTCCGTAATTCTTTCTCCTCATTCACCCAAAACCAAAATCAAAACCCTAGCTCCCTCTCCACCATCCCCTTGGTGTCGCCGCCCCTTTTCCCACCGTCGTCGTCTGCAATTCCATCTCCCACGCGGCGTCGCTACCCACAGCCTCCTCGTCGCTCCCTCCATGGCCGCCGATCTATGTCGTGTGTGGAGGTGTTGCCGCTGATCTGCCATAGCCGGAAAAGTTGAAGCGACGATCAAGGCGAACAGATTTGTGCCGTTTGGGGAGTTGTTGCCGCCGCCCAAACCAAGACGAAGCAACACCTTCACCGCCGTCGTTACTTTGCCGCCGCACTCGCCGAGGAAGACGAAGTGGCCGAAGAAGAAAGCCTCGTGGACACCGCCGTCTAGCCGTCGAAGACGAAGCAGCCGCCGATCTACAACCCCCTCGACTCCGATGCGCCGATCTATCGACCGCGAGGCTTTCTTATTGATGGTGTTTTTATATGTAAGTTTTCTTTTTTTCTCACCCTTTTTCGATTGTTGATTTGTGATTTTTGAATTTTAACAAACCTCCCAATCTGCCTTTGCCTTCTCAAATTGTTTTGAAAAAAAAAAAAGCTGAGATCTAAAATCTGTAATTGTCTTCTCAAATTTTTTTGAGCACGCAATATGTATGATAATTTTTGCCTAATCTCAAATAATAAACTCTGACTAATGTCATAGTTTACTATTTGTCGCATTATTTTATCTCAATAGTTTAGTTGAATACATGTAGTATTCAATTTGAAGTCAGACATTCAAAGGTTTTTGTGACTCTTAGGCGTTGATCGATGTCTTCACAGACCAGTTGCTTATGAGACTCCCTATGTTGATGCATATTTTTGTTGCAGCTTTCAAGATTATGAAAATACTTATATATGTATTAACTCAATTTTTTTCTTTTATTCTTTAAGTCAATTAATTTAATAAATTATCAACTATATGTTATTAACTCAATTAATTTATATATTAGCTCAATCTTTAATTAATTTAAGAAAGCCCTTCATTACTTAATTTAATAACTTATACTTATGTATTAACTCAATTTTATTCTTTTATTCTTTAGATCAATTAATTTAATAAATTACCAACTATATGTTTATTAACTCAATTAATTTGTATATTGGCTCAATACTTACTTAATTAATCACACACAAGCAATATGAATTAAAACCATTAAAATAAACCATTGTCTCGTTCACTTCAAACCATTAAAATATGAATCAAAATCAAAGTTTGGATCACCCATTAATTCTTCTACCATAGTGTGGTACGAACTAGGTCCCTGATTCGGGTGGAATTTACACGTTTTAGAGGCACATGTGAAGCGTATTTTGATGTGGATTTCATTGATTTATGCATTGATTATGATTGTTTGAGCCAAAATGAGAGAAAGGTTGTGTTTTTGTCAATTTTATAGGAAATACGATGGAATTTGGAGCAAAACACCAACCATACTTTACTGGATCAGGAAGAGGAGTGCACTGTTGGATTCGTCTCTAAAAATGGAGTGGAATGAAAAAACGAATCGAGTCAATCGGAGGTCGGAAGCTCGAGATACGAAGAGACGAAAAAAAACATGCCCGGGTAGAATCGACCCGGGCGGGTCAAAAACGACCCGGGCGGGTCAAAAACCACCCGGGCGGGTCGAAACCACCCGGGCAAGGGCAGATTTTGAGGATGTTCGTATTTGGCCCGGGTGAAACCCACCCGGCCGGGTGGTTTCGACCCGGGCAAGGCTGAATTATTAGTTGCTTCGTATTTTGGCCGGGTGGCATGCCCGGGTGGGAGCCACCCGGCCGGGTGACATCATTCTCGGGGGTTTTTGGCCATTTTCTCCATTTTTGAGGGACCAACTTGCAATTTTGGCATCCAAACCCTTCCCCAACACTATATAAGGCCTCATTCTTGAAACCCAAGACACTTTTCCCCAATTCTTCAATTCCTACACATAGTTACACATACTTTGAGGTATTTTGACCATATCTACCTCAATTCTTCATCAAATCAAGCAAGAGAGGATGCAATAGCTTGAAAATTTCATTCCCTACCACAATCTAGACTAAGCTTCTTTGTTATCTTTCATTTTTTTTTCATTATTTCATTTGGATTTTGTAATTGGATTATGTCTTTGATTAGCTAAAAACTTTGTGATTCTAAAGCCATGTAAATACTTTTGTTGAAGTTTATGAATTAATGTTTTGCTTATTTGGTGTTTGTGTGGCTTAATTCTATTTGGATGCTTGATTTTCATTGCAAAGCATGTCATTAGTGTACAATGATGATATGTTAATCCTAGTTAGTTGAATTAGGTTGAGAAATCTACTTTGATAAATTGATTGCAAGCATCTAACCTAATTTTATTGTGAGATTGAAAGATGATCAATGATTAGGAAGATATGTGATGATCTTAGGAGCTTGATTGGGTCTTATTGTGCAACTTAGGTAGAGATACTAGGTTGTGTAGTATTTCCTTTGAATTACTTGGATCGAAAGGACTTTTAATTCATTATTACGTGATCAATCTTATAGATAAAGCATGAACACCACTTAGGTAGATTATTAATCATAGATGGATACATTAGTGTTGCATGTGCTTTAGGATCCACTTTCTCTCTTTGAGTTTCATCCATTTTTACTTTCGTTTCGTGATTCGTATGCTATTTGATCGATTTTATCTTTGCTCTTTGTTGCTTATTAGTGACACTTGGTAGGTAACTTTAGAGTAAAACATCATATTCAAAATTTCGATCACGTCTACTTAGAATTCGACTAGCAAACTCCACTTTTACGCTTTAACCTTCTCGTGGGATCGACCTCGTGCTTATCACGCTACAATAGACGTCGTATACTTGCGGTTGTTTATTTAGTGTTGCATAACGCGTGAATCAAGTTTATGGCGCCGCTGCCGGGGAGGTTTTGATAAGCTCTAGAGTGTAGGCTAGAAGAGTTTTAGTTTAGGCACTTTATTTGCTTTCTTTATTTGCAAAAATCCAAAAATATTTGTGTTTGTTACTTTGAGCTTATTTGTATATCTCACTCTCGTTCGTTCTTTTGATAGACATGGTTTATGATCACACGATCTAGGAGGAACCACCAAGAAGTGCTACCTTTAGATCCGGAGATTGAGGCCAATTGTCGAAGAAGGAACGCCGAAAGGAGAAGACTAGAGTTAGAAAGAATGAATCGAAGGGAAAATCCGATTGTTGAAGAGGTCGAAGAGGAAGTTGAGAATCAAGGGGTTGATGGATTTGAGGAACCGAATGGGAATGGGGGAAATCGACCACAAAGAGTACTAAGAGATCATTTCCGCCCAATTCCGAGGCCCTATGGAGGAGCGGGTCGGGAACCCGTTGATGCTCATAACTTTGAGCTCAATCCGGCCCTAATCATGATGGTTCAAAACAACCAATTTGGAGGGTTGTCAAATGAGGATCATAACCTCCATTTATCTCAATTCCTAGAGATAAGTGGAACGGTTAAGATCAATCGTGTCCCTCAAGATTACATCCGTCTCCAATTGTTCCCATTCTCCCTCCGTGATCGTGCAAAGCAATGGTACATGTCCCTTGATCTAAAGACAATCGAAAATTGGGCCGATCTTGTAGACGCTTTCCTCATGAAGTACTTTCCTCCAAGCAAGACCATCAAGATAAGAGGAGAGATTTCTTCATTTATGCAAGATGACGACGAGTCATTAGCCGAGGCTTGGGAGCGCTTCAAAGATCTCATACGGAGTTGTCCTCAACATGGGTTCTCAAGAGACCAATTGATTTGCTATTTCTACAACGGGATGGACCATCGAACAAGAGGGATGGTGGATGCCTCGGCCGGTGGAGGTTCTTTGCTAGGAAAGACGACGGATGAAGGCTATGTGCTTCTAGAGGAGATGGCAAAGAACGGAAACCAATGGCCATCCGAGAGAAGGCAAGCCCGGAAAGTAGCTTCCACTAAGGAGTCGGATGATTTTGCTACTCTATCCAACAAGATGGATAAGTTGACTTCGATGATGGCGGCCAAGTCATTAATGGGACCTAGTGATGAACAATATGAAGAGGCCCATTATATGAACAATCAAAGGGACCGTCATTTTCGAGAAAGAGGTTGGAATGAGAGGCAAAATCCTCCTAATCCGAATCAATATCATCCCGGGTTGAGGCAACATGAGAACTTCTCTTATGCTAACACAAGGAATGACATCATCCCACCTCCAAATTTCAATGTTAGAGATGGAACTATTGTGGAGTCTTCGTCAAAACCATCATTGGAGGATATGTTTGTTGCCTTCATGGGGGAAACAAAAAACTTCATGAGAGAGACTAGGGACAATGCAAACAAGACTTGGCAAAGACTTGAGGAACAAGGGGAAATGATCAAAAATGTGGCAAATAATGTGAAAGCCATAGAGAAGCAAGTGAGTTAACTTTCTAATGTCATCGGTAGTCAACACACTCCGGGGCAATTTCCTTCAAACACGGAACTCAACCCCAAGGAACATTGCAAGGCTATAAAGCTAAGAAGTGGGACGAGCTACGATGGGCCAAAGATGCCACAAGAGGAGGAAATGGTAATGGCACCCGAGGATGTCGACAAAGAAGATGGACAAGAGAAAGAAAGGCAAGAGGAGATAGTGAGGCAAGAAGAGAAAGTAGAGGAGAAGAAGAGTGAGGAGGCAATCCCTCCTCAAGACAAAGGCAAGAATGTGGTACCTATCCCATACCCTCAAAGGTTGAAGAAGAAGGGCTTGGACAACAAATTTGCCATGTTTGTGGAAATGTTCAAGAAAATCCACATCAACATCCCCTTTGCCGAAGCTCTAGAACAAATGCCCCATTATTCCAAGTTCTTGAAAGAAATTATGTCCAACAAGAGGAAGATGGTGGAGTATGAAACGGTGCATTTGACCGAGGAGTGTAGCTCGATCATTCAAGCAAATCTACCTCAAAAGCTTAGAGATCCCGGATCTTTCACCCTACCATGTGTTATTGGAGATGGAGGTACATTTAGAGCTTTGTGTGATTTGGGAGCTAGTATCAATCTTATGCCATTATCCATATTTAAAACTCTTGGTTTGGGAAAGCTTACACCAACCACAATGAGTCTTATATTGGCGGATAGATCCATGACATACCCTTTGGGTATAGTAGAGGATGTGTTGGTTAAGGTGGACAAATTCATTTTCCCGGTGGACTTTGTGGTGTTGGATATGGAGGAGGATAAGTACATTCCACTCATCTTGGGAAGGCCATTCTTGGCAACCGGTGGAGCTATCATTAATGTGAGGAAAGGGGAGTTGGAACTTCAAGTGAACAACGAGAAAGTGTTGTTCAATATCTACAAGGCCATCAAGTTTAGAGATGATGAGGATGAGGTCTTTGAGTGCAACATGATCAATGACGTGCAAGCTTGTGTGGATATGCACATGGAAAAGAGCAACTCAAAGGACCCACTTGATTTTTGCATAAGAGAATCTCTTAACTCACTCTCTTCTATTCCTTTTGATTTCAATTTTGATGAGCTTAATGATATAGAATTGTTTGAATATATGTCTTCTCTTGATGTTTTGAAGGAGCTTCCAATCAAAAAGGAGGAGAAATTCATGGAGATACAACAAGAAGCCAAGTTTGGGGGGGTTTTACTTGAAGAGTGTCAAAGATTTCCTCACAAAAATCTTGACACTTGGCCCTCATGTTACGCATTGGAAGCACCAAAAGAGGAAGCTAAGGAGGAACCAAAAGCTCAAGAAAAAGGGAGTAAGCTAGACTTGAAACCACTTCCGGAGCACTTGAGATATGTTTATCTTGAACAAGGTGAACTCTTTCCGGTTATTGTTTCTTCACATTTGCATGAGCTTGAGTTAGAAAAATTGCTTAGGGTGCTTAGAACGTATAAATCGGCTATTGGTTGGGATATTTCGGATTTGAAGGGTATACCGGCTCATATTTGCATGCATAAAATTAGACTAGATGAGTCTATTAAGCCTAAAGCCCAAGGTCAAAGAAGATTGAACCCCATAATGCAAGAAGTAGTAAGAAAAGAGGTGTTGAAGTGGTTAGATAATGACATAATTTTCCCATAAGTGATAGTGAGTGGGTGAGCCCAACACAAGTGGTACCTAAGAAGGGGGGTATGACCATTGTTAAAACCGAAGCCTTAGAGGATATTCCTACTAGGACCATTGTGGGGTGGAGAGTGTGCATTGATTATCGTATGTTGAATAGTGCCACTAGGAAATATCACTTCCCTTTGCCTTTTATTGATCAAATGTTGGATAGGATGGCGGGATACGAGTATTATTGCTTTCTTGATGGTTACTCGGGGTACAATCAAATTTTGATTGATCCTAAGGACCAAGAGAAATCAACTTTTACTTGCCCTTATGGTACTTTTGCTTTTAGGAGAATGCCATTTGGATTGTGTAATGCCCCCGCCACCTTCCAACGATGCATGATGGCTATTTTTCATGGTATGATTGAAAACATAATGGAGGTATTCATGGATGATTTTTTCGTGTTTGGTTATTGCTTTGATACATGTCTACGTAACCTCTCTTGTGTTTTACAAAGATGTATAGATACCAACTTGGTGCTTAATTGGGAGAAATGCCACTTCATGGTGAAGGAAGGGATTGTGCTTGGGCACAAGGTTTCGGCTAAAGGGCTTGAGGTTGATAGAGCCAAGATTGTAGCCATTGAGAAGTTACCCCCACCAACTAATGAGAAGGCGGTTAGGAGTTTCCTTGGGCATGCCGGGTTTTATAGAAGATTTTTCAAAGATAGCCAAGCCCATGTGTGCATTGTTGGATAAGGGTGCCACTTTCATCTTTAGTGAAGAATGTGTAAAGTCATTTGAGATCTTGTAAGAGGCCTTGATCAAAGCCCCCGTGTTGGTGATACCCGATTGGAGCCAACCATTTGAGATCATGTGTGACGCTAGTGATTATGCCATTGGAGTAGCTTTGGGCCAAAAGAGGGACAAGTTATTTCGTGTAATCTACTACGCAAGCAAAACCTTGAATCCGGCTCAAAAGAATTACACCACAACGGAGAAGGAGATGCTAGCCGTAATCTATAGCTTTGACAAGTTTAGAGCATATTTGGTTGGAGCTAAGACCATAGTGTATACGGATCACACGGCTCTCAAGTACTTGATTGAGAAGAAGGAGGCCAAACCGAGGTTGATACGATGGGTGCTCCTTTTGCAAGAATTTGATGTGGAGATAAGGGATAGAAAAGGGTGTGAAAACGTGGTGGCGGATCATCTTTCAAGACTTGAGAATGTGGAGGAAAAGGACATCCAAGTCCCTATCAAAGAGTGGTTTCCCGATGAGCAAATCCTTGCCATCAAAGAAACATGTCCATGGTTCGCCGACTTTGTGAACTACATAGCCACCGGAACATCACCACCAAACCTCTCATTCCATCAAAAGAAGAAGTTTTACCATGATGTAAAGTTCTATGTTTGGGAGGATCCGTTTCTCTATAGATGGTGTTCGGATATGATCATGAGAAGGTGCTTAGGGGAAGATGAGTGGGAAAAAGTGATTGAAGAGTGCCATTCATCCCCATATGGAGGTCATTTTGGAGCAAATAGGACGGCTCACAAGATTCTTCAAAGTGGTTTCTATTGGCCATCCATTTTTAGGGATTGTGTAGCTTTTGTGAAGAAGTGTGACAAGTGCTAAAGGATGGGAAACATTTCAAAGAGGCATGAGATGCCTATGAAGAATGTGATTGAGGTAGAGCTTTTTGATGTATGGGGGATTGATTTTATGGGGCCATTCCCCGTCTCTCATGGTTTTTCATACATCATTTTGGCCATCGATTATGTCTCTAGGTGGATTGAAGCCATTCCAACCACTACAAATGATGCCAAGGTGGTCCTCAATTTTTTGAGAAAGAATATTTTTACTCGTTTTGGCACTCCAAGAGCATTAGTGAGTGATGGTGGTTCACACTTTTGCAACCGATGGCTTGACCAACTTTTGACAAAGTATGGAGTAAAGCATAGGGTGACCACACCATATCACCCTCAAGCTAATGGGAAAACGGAGCTTGCTAATCGAGAAGTGAAGCAAATCTTGGAAAAGACCGTTGGGTTAAAGAGGAAGGATTGGGCTATCAAGTTGGATGATGCTCTTTGGGCATATCGAACCGCATACAAGACACCTTTGGGCACATCTCCATATCAACTTGTGTATGGCAAGTCTTGTCATCTACCCGTGGAAGTGGAATTGAGAACTCGTTGGGCCATCAACGAGTTGAATCTTGATCTTAAGGCATCCGGAGAAAGAAGGGAGATGATGCTTAATGAGCTTGATGAGTTTAGGAATGGAGCCTTTGAGAACTCCAAGATTCACAAAGAAAGAGCTAAGAGGTTTCATGACAAAATGATTGAAAGGAGGGAATTTCAAGTTGGAGAACAAGTCCTATTGTTCAACTCAAGGTTGAGGCTATTTCCGGGCAAGTTGAAGTCAAAGTGGTCGGGGCCCTTTGTGATCAAGAATGTGACGCCCATGGGAAATGTGGAACTTATTGGTAAGGATGGAACAACCTTTGTGGTGAACGGACAAAGAGTGAAGCACTACTTTGGAAACGAGCAACTTCGAATGGTGGAGTCGCTTCGTTTGGATGAGGCTTGAAAGAAGAAGCAACCGTCCGGCATAGGACGTTAAAAATAGCGCTTCATGGGAGGCAACCCAAGGTTTTATTGCTTTCTTGATTTTAGTACTTTGATAGCTTGGTTTATTTTGTAGGTATGGATGAAGAGCACTATGGATAACACATCTTGAAGAAGGGAGAAGAAAGCAAAACCAACTTTGGAGAGGGGAAGCAAGTGTTGCAATGGTGATCTTTGAAGAAGCATTGGATGTGCAAGGAGGGAGGTAACAACTTGTAGCCCCAAACTTAGAATTTATACATAGTAAAATTCTAAGTTTGGGGGAGTTATTTTTTCTTTTATTTTTCTACTAGTTGTTACCCTTGCACCGGTACGTCATTCTACTTGTGTCACATTTTGCACCGGCGCACACTTGGCTTTCACATGCTTAGATTGTTTAAGTTGGTTTTGATCATATGTTGGGTAGTGGACATTTGGTGAAATGTGAGCATGAATAGTCATTGGAATCCATTGTTGATTAGTTGTGGTGATGTCTATTTGCTTTGAATGTATGCATGATTGGTGTTGGAGTGTAGTATCATGTTGTGTTCATATTTGTGATCTTTGATAGCATGAATGCATGATGTGTTGTGTTTGGGGACATTTGATGAATGTGAGAGCTCTATTGAATAAACCGGTGAGAATTGAGCCTTGAATCGAACATGTAATCCGGTTTAGTTCATTTGAGAGTGGACTAGGTTATTGCTAGTAATCCTAGAACTTGCCCAAGTTCTTGTTTGAAAACATGATTGTGTGAGATGATGTGATGTGATATAGGCCATCTTGTTCTAAAAGAGTCACTTAGCCAAAATTTCCCAAAACCGAAGTAATTTTCCGTAGTTAGCCCCTTGAGCTTAATTCCTCATTTTCTTGGCAAACTACAATGTTAACCACTTAACCTTTTTGAGCCTTTGATACCTATATCTAGTAGGGGATAAAAGACAAAGTGGAAAAACATGTGCTTGAATGAATATCTTTGGTGAAAGGAGAAATTGGAGAAGTTGAAAGAAAAAAAAAAAAGAGAAGAAAGAAGAGAGAAAGATGAAAAGAAAATCAAGGAAAAGAAAAGAGGGACAAAGAGCCCCAAAAGCTTGAAAAGAAAAAAAAATGGTTCAAAAGATGAGGTGATGAATGCTTGAGAAAAAAAGGAAAAAGAAAAGTGAGGATGAAGTTTGTAAGCTTTGAAAGTGAAAGCACACATTGTAAAACAACAAGCTTTGTCATCCACTAGAAGAGTCACAATTCCCAAATTCATCCTACCTTGTCCAAAGAGCCAATGTTACATCCTTGATTAAGCCCTATTGATCACATTGTTGAGCATTTGAGTGTGTGTAGAAAGTAGAAGTTGGGCAAGCATATGGTGATTGCATAGCATGACTTGGTTGATGAGTGCATTAATACCCTTAATTTGTTTGTGTGTTTGAGAGAAACACTCCATCATGTGAGTAGAGGACTTGAGCATTTGGATTATGTTTCCCATTCACAATGTGTTGTGTGTTTATGCATTCTTTGATCCATGAGTGTGAATTGCAACAGTGAGCCTATGACCTTCATTGAGAAATGCACTTTGAGAAATAGATATCATTACATCCTATTTTGCATGTGTGAATTACATTGAATATTCCATTGTGATCATTCAACCCTCATTGCTTTAAGTGTTTAGTTGTTTGAGGACAAACAACATTTTAAGTTTGGGGGGGTTTGATTCGGGTGGAATTTACACGTTTTAGAGGCACATGTGAAGCGTATTTTGATGTGGATTTCATTGATTTATGCATTGATTATGATTGTTTGAGCCAAAATGAGAGAAAGGTTGTGTTTTTGTCAATTTTATAGGAAATACGATGGAATTTGGAGCAAAACACCAACCATACTTTACTGGATCAGGAAGAGGAGTGCACCGTTGGATTCGTCTCGAAAAATGGAGTGGAATGAAAAAACGAATCGAGTCAATCGGAGGTCGGAAGCTCGAGATACGAAGAGACGAAAAAAAACATGCCCGGGTAGAATCGACCCGGGCGGGTCAAAAACGACCCGGGCGGGTCAAAAACCACCCGGGCGGGTCGAAACCACCCGGGCAAGGGCAGATTTTGAGGATGTTCGTATTTGGCCCGGGTGAAACCCACCCGGCCGGGTGGTTTCGACCCGGGCAAGGCTGAATTATTAGTTGCTTCGTATTTTGGCCGGGTGGCATGCCCGGGTGGGAGCCACCCGGCCGGGTGACATCATTCTCGGGGGTTTTTGGCCATTTTCTCCATTTTTGAGGGACCAACTTGCAATTTTGGCATCCAAACCCTTCCCCAACACTATATAAGGCCTCATTCTTGAAACCCAAGACACTTTTCCCCAATTCTTCAATTCCTACACATAGTTACACATACTTTGAGGTATTTTGACCATATCTACCTCAATTCTTCATCAAATCAAGCAAGAGAGGATGCAATAGCTTGCAAATTTCATTCCCTACCACAATCTAGACTAAGCTTCTTTGTTATCTTTCATTTTTTTTCATTATTTCATTTGGATTTTGTAATTGGATTATGTCTTTGATTAGCTAAAAACTTTGTGATTCTAAAGCCATGTAAATACTTTTGTTGAAGTTTATGAATTAATGTTTTGCTTATTTGGTGTTTGTGTGGCTTAATTCTATTTGGATGCTTGATTTTCATTGCAAAGCATGTCATTAGTGTACAATGATGATATGTTAATCCTAGTTAGTTGAATTAGGTTGAGAAATCTACTTTGATAAATTGATTGCAAGCATCTAACCTAATTTTATTGTGAGATTGAAAGATGATCAATGATTAGGAAGATATGTGATGATCTTAGGAGCTTGATTGGGTCTTATTGTGCAACTTAGGTAGAGATACTAGGTTGTGTAGTATTTCCTTTGAATTACTTGGATCGAAAGGACTTTTAATTCATTATTACGTGATCAATCTTATAGATAAAGCATGAACACCACTTAGGTAGATTATTAATCATAGATGGATACATTAGTGTTGCATGTGCTTTAGGATCCACTTTCTCTCTTTGAGTTTCATCCATTTTTACTTTCGTTTCGTGATTCGTATGCTATTTGATCGATTTTATCTTTGCTCTTTGTTGCTTATTAGTGACACTTGGTAGGTAACTTTAGAGTAAAACATCATATTCAAAATTTCGATCACGTCTACTTAGAATTCGACTAGCAAACTCCACTTTTACGCTTTAACCTTCTCGTGGGATCGACCTCGTGCTTATCACGCTACAATAGACGCCGTATACTTGCGGTTGTTTATTTAGTGTTGCATAACGCGTGAATCAGTCCCATTGGGTCAACTTCATTTGAAGTTGACGCAAATTCACTAGTGTTTTGAAATGGACGTGGACCCCAACTCTCTTCACCGTGATAAATCCAATTATAATAATTTCGTGTAAACCCATTTCGATATAAATGAGATTTTACTTCATTAGAATCTCTATAAGTCTCATTTCGACATCTAGCTTTCGAGCAAGGACACCTAATTTTTCCTTCCCAAATCGAATTCGGATTACTAGTGGCAGCTTCAATAAATCCATTTACTCCACTAATAAAGTCGGGGCTCATAATCCCATTGACCAATCTTGAACTATACATCCAACTACGACTTGAATAATTCATGTTAATCGATCTGTTTCAAATGTATTTTGAAATTTAAACATTGCTTAATGTTCTAATTAATATAAATATATATATATATATATATATTTAAAAATTTTGGCAGAGTTTCACCTAAATCTATCGTATTACCAAATATTTAAGTTCCTGGTGCATCCATTTCCGACTCGAGTAAAATTATTCAAGTCGGAACGCACAATCTACAACAAACAAACAACTCATCCCGGCCTCCAACATCGATTTAATTTCACTTATTCTAACAATTGATTATAACATTAATTCTCCCAATTAACACATTCATGCATAACAATTAACACACCAATTAATAATTAACACATATATATACATACATAAAACATAACAATTATATTAACACATTCATAACAATTAACAATTTTTATAACTTTCATCAATTAATTGGGCCTTAGGCGAGGGCAATTACGAGGGGCCCACCCCCCTCGCCAATTTACCAGTGGGGGACCGTCGCCAATTCCCGAGGGACACAATGCACTCGCCAATGAGCGAGTGCAAAACACGCCGTCGCCAATTCGCGGGTGCATCTTTTTCCACTCGCTAATTCGCGAGTGTGATTCCTCCCCTCGCCAAATCTCTCTTTATTTGTTCCCCTCTTTAAATCCCTCGCCAAACAGCAAGGGTTTAATCCCCCTCTTTAACTCCCCTCGTTATTTGAGCAATTTTTTGTAGTGTATATTTAAGTGTTTTTTTAGGTTATGCAGAATTTTCATCATATTATTTTAGTAAATATGATATGCAAAATAATCATCATATTTCAATCTAATTTTAGGAAATGATATGAATTATGTCTAATGTGATATGCAAAATTGTTATCATATTTCAATCGAATGCATTATGCATAACGTGATATGCAATATAATCATCATATTTTAAATTATGCATAACGTTATATGCAAAATAATCATCAGATTCTAATTAAATTGGAAGAAATTATTTTGAATTATGCATAAGTGATATGTAAAATAGTCATCATATTTCAATCGAATGCATTATGCATAACGTGATATGCAACATAATCAACATATTTTGAATTATGCATAACGTTATATACAAAATAATCATCATATTTTAATTAAATGGTAAAAAATGATTTATTTTGGGGAGTTAATTAGATGCACCTATTAAATAAATTTAAAAATCTAATTAATTAAAAAAAATTAAATTATAAAATATCTGTAATTAAAATTTAAAAATCTAATTAATTAAAAAAAATCAAATTATAAAATATCTATAATTAATTCAACGTCGTTTTAGGAATTTTTGAATTATGGAAGGTGGATATTAAAGAATTTGAAATTATTTAAATTGAAAAAGGGCCGTCTTCTTAAGTGACAATTTGACTCTATTGGATAAAAAACAATAACTTATTCCTTATTAGAAAAAAGTAAATGACTCTCACAAGAATTTCCCCTTTATTTTTTGGTATTATTAAAAACTGGAGTATCATTTTTCATTATTATGAACAACACTTTTCAATATTAAAGATTACCACTTTCAATATTAAAGATTAGCACTTTTCAATTACAATACAATTTATTTGTAACTACAGTATTAAAAAATTAATTAATTAATAATAATTTTAACAGTAGAATACAATTTCTTTGTAACTATAAGATTACCACTTTTCAATATTAAAAACCACCATCTTTCAGTATTATGAAACAATATTTTTCAGTATTAAAAACTACCACTTTTGAGTAATATTATGAAACAACGTTTTTATTATTAAAGACTACCAATTTTCAATATTAAAGACTACCACTTTTCATTATTATGAAACAACACTTTTCAATATTATGAAATAACATTTTTCAGTATTAAAGACTACTACTTTCCAGTATTATGAAACAACACTTAATTTTCAGTATTATAAAACAACATTTTTCAATATTAAAGACTACCACTCTTCATTATTATGAAACAACACTTTTCAATATTATGAAATACTCCACACTTTTCAGTATTAAAGACCATCACTTTTCAGTATTATAAAACAACACTTTTCGGTATTATGAAACAACATTTTTCAGTATTAAATACTACTGTCACTTTTTAGTATTATAAAACAACACTTTTCAATATAAAAAAAATCAATAGTCGTTCCCTTTGGCAACTAAAATCAATATTTTCAACTAAATTGTGGTACATATAAGCCATTGTCTGCATAAGGTAGACATATATATCACGATTAAACAACAATTTATGACATATTCAACTAAGATTGCAGGGTGAGGTCGTCCGTAATCGAGTTGAAAAACGGTATTCTCTACTCGAATCAAATCACTCACAAGATCAATTGTATGTCAGATCAAACAAAAATTAATACGATGCTTTTAATTGGAAGATGATTCTACTGCACACAACACTAATTCCAGAACCTTCCATCTCGAAGATATCCAAATTGAGGTCGGGTTAAATATACCAATTTTAATTAATTAAATTACCAATGATAGCATAAGCAAAATAAAAATGAAAATATAGATTAATTAATAATTGTAAATTAATTAATTAATTAAGTGATGGATTGATCTATAAAAACTAGAATTGTAAATGAATTAATAATGGTAAATATTGATCGATAAAAATGAGAATTGTAAATTAATTAATTAATAAAGTAATAAATTATAAATTAATTAATTAATAAGTAGAGAAAAAATTGGAATTATAATCGTAAATAAAGAAAGGGGAATAATAAGTGAGAATGGAAGGATAAGGACAAAAACATGTTTTTGCATGTATTTGAGAATTTTTCAACTTAAATTTAGTTAAAAAAATTTATGGTATATCTTGCCTCTGGAACTGGAAGTAGTTTAAGGTGTGGTGTTTTCGTACTACACAGTATAATAAATGTTTTTCGTTTTTTTTTTTTTATATTGAATGAATATGATACATAAATAAATTAGTAAAAATAATATTTATGTAATTAATAATTATCTCTATAAATAATAACTTTTCATGTTCCCAACTATATCATTAATTTTATTTCGATTGTAATTATATGTGTAAACACAAATTCGTGAATTAAATATAAAAACGCGAAAATGGTAAACGATTTTATTTCTTTTCGGATTAAAACCGAGTATTTGCGGGTTACAATCTCTAATTTCTCCTCTGATTCTCTCTTCTTGAACTTCACTTGGATTTCTTGAGCTTTTGGAGCTGGATCCGCAGCCGAATCCTTTCCAATCTTGTATTTGGGGCTTTTATAACGTTAATCCAAAGGTTTAGCACCGTATTTTGGATTAACCGCCGAATTTAGGGACTTTTTGGATGAACGTCGTTGAAGATCGTTCTTGAATTTGGGACTTTGTAACGTTAATCCAAAGGCTTGACGCCGTATTTTGGATTAAACGTTGATTTTCGGGACTTTTCCGGGACTTTTCCGTTGAAGATCCACGAAGAACTTTGAAGAAACGTCGAATCGAAGAGGCTTAGCACCTTGATCTCCACTCGAACACTGTTTCTTGTTGCTTTTCCCCAAGAACGCCTTGAAGAAACGCCGAATCGAAGAGGCTTGGCACCTTGATCTCCACTCGAACACTGTTTCTTGCCGCTTTGCACGAAGAACGCCTTTGAAGATCCTCCCCTTGCTGAAGAACACTCTAAAATCTCTGCAGAGAATTTTAGAGCCTTGAATGCTTCTGATTTCTTGATGATGAAATGAATGAAATGAGGCCTCTATTTATAGGTGTAGAACCTAGGGTTTCTCATGGGCCAAGGAGATATTTGTGCAAGTAGTTAGGGCTAATTCAAAATTTGAATTACTTGATGGGCTAAGAATACCCTATTTGGGCTTGATTTGGTTTGTTGGACTTTAGAGGCCCGTATTTGAATTATTGGACTTTGGAGGCCCAAATTGAACTTCACTTAATTTATTGGGCTTTAGAGGCCCAAACTAATAAAATTTAGGTGTCTACAAATGCCCCCTCGCATTTCGTTCACAAGAACGTTTGTCTTCGATGTGGACGAATTGCGAAATTATTTCAAATTATGGAGCAACAAGCAGTTTAAGCTCATGCGTTTATGGAGCAATAAGTAGTTTAAGCTCGTGCATCATGGAGCAACAATCAGTTTAGGCTCGTGCATTTTTTGAGCGACAAGCAGTTTAGGCTCATGCGTTTATGGAGCAACAAGTAGTTTAGACTCATGCGTTTATGGAGCAACAAGCAGTTTAGACTCATGCGTTTATGGAGCAAAAAAGCAGTTTAGGCTCGTGCATTTATGGAGCAACAATCAGTTTAGGCTCGTGCATTTTTGGAGCGACAAGCAGTTTAGGCTCATGCGTTTATGGAGCAACAATCAGTCTAGGCTCGTGCATTTTTGGAGCGACAAGCAGTTTAGGCTCATGCGTTTATGGAGCAACAATCAGTTTAGGCTCGTGCATTTTTGGAGCGACAAGCAGTTTAGGCTCATGCGTTTATGGAGCAACAAGCAGTTTAGGCTCGTGCGTTTATGGAGCAACAAGCAGTTTAGGCTCGTGCGTTTATGGAGCAACAATCAGTTTAGGCTCGTGCATTTTTGGAGCGACAAGCAGTTTAGGCTCATGCGTTTATGGAGCAACAATCAGTTTAGGCTCGTGCATTTTTGGAGCGACAAGCAGTTTAGGCTCATGCGTTTATGGAGCAACAAGCAGTTTAGGCTCGTGCGTTTATGGAGCATACTTGTTTTCTTTACGCGTAGTAGTGTTTCAAAAACTTTCCGTTCATGGGACCAATGTATACGCCGTCTTTAGAAATCAATTTGTAGGCGTCATTTGCATAAACTTCCTTAATTTGATTGTCTTCAACTGTGACGTGATTCGTCGTTGTTTCAGTTTCTTCTAGCAAGATCTTCCCTTCTTTGGCTAGTCACATAATTTTATCTTTAAGTATAAAACAGTCTTGGGTTGGATGTCCTACCAATCGATGGTACTTGCAATATTTGGGGTCGTCCGTTCGCCCAGCCTCATCGGGTCGTTTCATTTGTGGTAGTTCAATGAGATCATTCTTGATCAAGTCATCGAAAATTGCGGGGATGTTAGAGTCTAGGAATGGATACTGCTTTTGTTGAAACTTTTTCAAAATCGTTTTCCTTTGCCCCCACTCTTGAGATAGTGGCCCTTCAAATCCACTTGTAGACATGCTCAACTCCATGTCATGAGCCTTAGTAGCCAAATCCTCGAATGATCTTGGTCGAATTGCTTGAAGGATATATCGAAGACCCCACTGCATTCCTTGGATGCACATCTCGATAGCTGAAGTTTCAGTCAATCTATCCTTACAATTTAGGCTTAGATTTCTCCATCGATTTATGTAATCGATCACCGGCTCTTCCTTTGATTGACAAGTATTCGTCAATTCAAGCATGCTAACCGTTCTACGAGTGCTGTAAAATCGATTGAGAAATTCTTGTTCCATTTGCTCCCAACTGTCGATCGAGCTAGCTTCCAAATCGGTATACCAATCGAATGCATTGCCCTTTAAAGAGCGTACAAATTGCTTTACCAAATGATCTCCATATGTGCCGGCATTGTTGCAGGTCTCCACGAAGTGAGCAATATGTTGCTTTGGATTACCCTTGCCATCGAACTGCTGCAACTTTGGAGGTTGATAACCAGCTGGCATCTTCAAACTGTCAATCCTCTTCGTGTAAGGCTTGCTGTAGGTGAATGAAGACTTGGGATTTTTCTCGAACTTATCTTTGATTGCCCCAAGTATGATTTCTTTTAGCTGGTTAACGGGCACCAAACCATCGGGAGAAACTTGTAACTCCTTAAGAGTTGGGTCAATTTCCATCTGTTGATGTTTACCAGAAATGTCCACATCATGCCCCTCGACTCGCTTTTCTTTTGCTCGACTTGACTCCCCTTTGTCGGCATTGCTTATCAGCTTAGCAATCTGAGCATCCTGTTCTTGGACATGTTTCGTGAGTCCTTCTATAGCTCTAGTCAAGCTTGCCAATTGTTCCTCAACAGTCGTGGTATTTGTCACCATTGCTGAAGCTGTGCTTGAATCTGATGAGCTCGCCGTGGAATGAGTAGGGGAACAGGCTGGGTTGTTTTCCTCATTCGCAGTATTGGGTGGTGGACCCTCTGCAATAGCTTTCTCTGAAGAAGACGATGACTTCGAGCTTCTTGACATACTTCTCGTGACTACGTTCACGTCTTCAAAGTCGACGTCAACTGATCCGGATGCAACGCCTCTCTTGATCTTAATTTTGATTGGTGTCATCGTCGTGACTTGATTTGCTTGAAGAGTACAGATGAGAGGTAGAAATAGTCCCACCGGATTTTGATTTGACCTACAATTTGATATCGGGGTCTCAGCGACGTGTTCCGGATTTTGATTTGACCTACAATTTGGTAGTAGAAAGTTGATGGAGTCGTTTGTGACGTATTCCATCAAACTCGATTTAGGGAGTTGATGGAGTCGTTTGTGACTTATTCCATCTGACCTCCGCAATTCTATTTTCACTCTCCTATTTATAAGAGACTAACGACTTAGAGAGCAAGAAAGATATTCAAAAATCAAAGAGATAATTCCTCAAGTTTTGGAGATATTATTTTATATTCTTATCTCCAAAACCAGGATTTACAATATTTGATACTTTCAAATTTTAATAAAATTTCAGTGTCTACAAATGCCCCCTCGAGATCTGTTGTGGAGATCTATTTCGAATGCAACTTGATCTCGAAATCTTGATGTAGAACTTAAAAGGTGATTTAGCATGCCCCCAACGGTGATTTAGCATGCCCCCATGAAATTCTTGGAGAGTGGAGATGAAGAGCGAAAATCGTCCCACTGGGCGTGCCAATTTGTTAACCAATAAATTTAAACACCTGCAAATATGGATAAAAGAATGGTGATAAAAATAAGGTAAACATATTTTTATTAAGAATGTGGGGGTACAACTCTCGTTGATCTCTTGATTCCACTCTCTAAACACAATTTGATACCGGAGTCTCAGCGACGTGTTCCGGATTTTGAATTTGACCTACAATTTGGTAGTAGGGGATTTTGAATTTGACCTACAATTTGGTAGTAGGGAGTTGATGGAGTCGTGACTGACTTATTCCATCTAACTTGATTTGACCTACAATTTAGTAGTAGGGAGTTGATGGAGTCGTTCGTGACTTATTCCATCTCTAACTCTGCAATTCTATTTTCACTCTCCTATTTATAAGAAACTAACGACTTAGAGAGCAAGAAAGATATTCAAAAATTCTAAGAAAATAGATAATTCCTCAAGTTTTGGAGATATTATTTTATATTCTTATCTCCAAAACATGATTTACAATATTTGACACTTTCAAATTTTAATAAAATTTCAGTGTCTACAAATGCCCCCTCGAGATCTGTTGTAGAGATTTATGTCGAAAGCAACTTGATCTCGAAATCTTGATGTAGAACTCAAAAGGTGATTTAGCATGCCCCCAACGGTGATTTAGCATGCCCCATGAAATTCTTGGAGAGTGGAGATGAAGAGCGAAAATCGTCCCACTGGGCGTGCCAATTTGTTAACCAATAAATTTAAACACCTGCAAATATGCATAAAAGAATGGTGATAAAAATAAGGTAAACATATTTTTATTAAAAATTTGGGGTACAACTCTCGTTGATCTCTTGATTCCACTCTCTAAACATAATTTGATACCGGGGTCTCAGCGACGTGTTCCGGATTTTGATTTGACCTACAATTTGATACCGGGGTCTCAGCGACGTGTTCCGGATTTTGATTTGACCTACAATTTGGTAGTAGAAAGTTGATGGAGTCGTTTGTGACGTATTCCATCAAACTCGATTTAGGGAGTTGATGGAGTCGTTTGTGACTTATTCCATCTGACCTCCGCAATTCTATTTTCACTCTCCTATTTATAAGAGACTAACGACTTAGAGAGCAAGAAAGATATTCAAAAATCAAAGAGATAATTCCTCAAGTTTTGGAGATATTATTTTATATTCTTATCTCCAAAACCAGGATTTACAATATTTGATACTTTCAAATTTTAATAAAATTTCAGTGTCTACAAATGCCCCCTCGAGATCTGTTGTGGAGATCTATTTCGAATGCAACTTGATCTCGAAATCTTGATGTAGAACTTAAAAGGTGATTTAGCATGCCCCCAACGGTGATTTAGCATGCCCCCATGAAATTCTTGGAGAGTGGAGATGAAGAGCGAAAATCGTCCCACTGGGCGTGCCAATTTGTAAACACAAATTCGTGAATTAAATATAAAAACGCGAAAATGGTAAACGATTTTATTTCTTTTCGGATTAAAACCGAGTATTTGCGGGTTACAATCTCTAATTTCTCCTCTGATTCTCTCTTCTTGAACTTCACTTGGATTTCTTGAGCTTTTGGAGCTGGATCCGCAGCCGAATCCTTTCCAATCTTGTATTTGGGGCTTTTATAACGTTAATCCAAAGGTTTAGCACCGTATTTTGGATTAACCGCCGAATTTAGGGACTTTTTGGATGAACGTCGTTGAAGATCGTTCTTGAATTTGGGACTTTGTAACGTTAATCCAAAGGCTTGACGCCGTATTTTGGATTAAACGTTGATTTTCGGGACTTTTCGGGACTTTTCCGGGACTTTTCCGTTGAAGATCCACGAAGAACTTTGAAGAAACGTCGAATCGAAGAGGCTTAGCACCTTGATCTCCACTCGAACATTGTTTCTTGTTGCTTTTCCCCAAGAACGCCTTGAAGAAACGCCGAATCGAAGAGGCTTGGCACCTTGATCTCCACTCGAACACTGTTTCTTGCCGCTTTGCACGAAGAACGCCTTTGAAGATCCTCCCCTTGCTGAAGAACACTCTAAAATCTCTGCAGAGAATTTTAGAGCCTTGAATGCTTCTGATTTCTTGATGATGAAATGAATGAAATGAGGCCTCTATTTATAGGTGTAGAACCTAGGGTTTCTCATGGGCCAAGGAGATATTTGTGCAAGTAGTTAGGGCTAATTCAAAATTTGAATTACTTGATGGGCTAAGAATACCCTATTTGGGCTTGATTTGGTTTGTTGGACTTTAGAGGCCCGTATTTGAATTATTGGACTTTGGAGGCCCAAATTGAACTTCACTTAATTTATTGGGCTTTAGAGGCCCAAACTAATAAAATTTAGGTGTCTACAATATGTAAATACGTTCACATGTTAGAACGAAAGTTTAGGGGTGAAAAAAAAAAGTAATGATCCAAAATGCCAGCAAACGTATAATTATACTCCCTCCGTCCCAGAATTACTTGCATAGTTTGATCGGCACGTTGTTTAAGAAAAGTGAATTTAGTGGTTGATGATGTAAAATAAAGGAGGGGTATTTTAGTTAATTTGATGATGTGTAAAGTGGATTTGATGACGTGTAAAGTGAAATGTATAAAAAAAAAGAATGACAAATTTGAAAATAAAATGATGTTGTGAGGTTATTAATTTTGTAGGGTATTTTCATATTAAAAGTGTGCAAGTAATTTTGGGACGTTCCAATAAAAAAAGTGTGCAAGTAATCACGGGATGGAGGGAGTAATATTTATAGATATTATATATATGGGTTGGTCTGCTATAGACTCGAGTGCATGTTGTGCACCCTAGTCCATGTTGCACTTTTTGGTAAATGGTGTTGCACTTTTCAATTATTAAACTGTATAATAAATATTTTTAGTAATAATTGAAAAGTGTAACACCATTTACCAAAAGTGTAAGTCAATAAACTGAAAAGTGCACGTGGACTAGGGTGCACAGCATGCACTCGAGTGCATACTAGACTTTACCTATATATATATATATGTATATCAAGTTACATTAATATTAATTATTAGGTTTCTAAAAAAATATCAATATCTCTTTAATCTATTAGACTAACTAATTGATAATTAAAAAATTAAATGAACATTTAAATTATTTAATTAACAAAGACATTATTTATTTATTTTTTTCAATATTGTGTAAAATTTTTAAAAAAAAAATAACAAATTAAATTATCTATCATATTTTCTTCATCGATCCTTTTTTAATAGGCTAGGTTTTATTTATTTATATAATACTACTACATGAATTAATTGCAAACTTGTTTCAAAAGATACTCCTAAAATAGCAAAAGTCTTAAGTGTACTCAAGTACACCGTGTACTTGAGTAGACTTTGATTGTTCAACTGTTGAGACCAATTAACGGTCAAACTTTGACTTTTTTTTTTCAATTTTTTTTTTTAAAAGTGTATGTTAGTATATTGAAAAGTGTATCTTTATTTTTTTAATAAAAAGTGTATGTTACTATATTGAAAAGTGCAACATTATTTTTAATGAAAAGTGTATGTTATTATAACTGAAAAATGTATGAAATATTAATAAAAATGTATGTTATTATAACTGAAAAGTATATGTTATTATAACTGAAAAGTGTATGATATTATAAGTGAAAAGTGTATGATCTATTAATGAAAAGTGTAAGTTATTATAACTGAAAATATTATAACTGAAAAGTGTATGTTAATATAGTTGAAAATATTATTGAAAATGTAATTTTTTCTATTAAAAAAAATCAAAAAAAAAAAAAAGTCAAAGTTTGACCGTTGACCGATCAACGGTCGACAATTGACCAATCAAAGTCTACCCAAGTACATGGTGTACTTGAGTACACAAGAGACTCACCCCCTAAAATAATATAAAGTATTTTCACACTTTTTTTTAGGACGTTCCACAATAATTTTCACATCCTTAAAATGAAAAATCATTTATAAAATCTTCACTATCACAATATTCTCAATTTTACACAAATGACATTACTTTTTTCTCCACACATTAACAAATAACAAAAGTCAACTCATTCTTTACTTTATACATAAAATTTTACAAAATTACCCTTCAAAACTCCACTTAATATTACACTTCCTTAATTTACGTGTTCACCTACATATGAAAGTTAATCCGAACGAAGGGAATACACACTACAAAAAAGAGGTGTTTTACCGACGGATATGCCGACGGATATTCAGTCGGTATTGGCTCTTGCCGACGGATTTACCGACGGATTTCATCCGTCGTCAATGAATTGGTCGGTATTGGTTACCGACGGAAAATATACGTCCGTCGGTATATACCGACGGATTCCCGACGGATTCAAACCGACCCGTTTTCAAACCGGGTCGCCCTTACCGACGGATTCACTTCTGTCGGCAATCAAGCCAACCCGTTTTCAAACCGGGTCAACTTTCCGTCGGTAGATCCGTCGGTATCTTTTGGACATTAATTTTATTATTTTAATTTACCGACGGAATTTTCCGTCGGTAAGTATCAAAAAATTTTTAAAAAATAATATTCCGTCGGCTCGCCCGTCGGTATTACCGACGCCAAACCGACGGAATTCCCGTCGGTAAGTACCAAACATTTTTTAAAAAAATTATATTCCGTCGGCCTGTCCGTCGGCATTACCGACGGACTATTCCGTCGGTAAGTACCAAAAATTTAAAAAAAAAATATTTGTGATCGGGATCCGACCCGATCAAAATTGCTTAAATAATTCAATACACAAATCTACATTAGATCCAACAGAATAAACAAAATCGAACTCAGTTGGGTGACATAAATCTACATTAACGTAGCAATCTTTATGTGTGTTGTAGTATTGAGTAGGAGATCAGACAGCGAATTAGATCAGTTTAATTACAGGAAAGAGAAGAACTTGATTAAACTGTCCTTCGCCGACTCCATCCTTGCCATTTCAAAATCAATTCCAAAGAATCAAGATTCAATTGTCATTTTATATATTTAAACATAAATTAAATTATCATAAAAATTGAACATACCTCAACAATACTACGAGATCAAGTAACTGCATTAGGCTCGCATAGTTTCGGTCGATCTCAGCAAATATTCGATATGCTGGTAGTTCAAAGATAAGAGATTTAGAGTACAATAAATAAATGTTACTACTCCTACAAATAATTAGCGCGCCAAAACCACCCACAAAATTTCAGAGTATAAAACACAGTTAAAAACTACATATTCTTAAACGAAAATCAGAAAAACTACAATACAAAACCTAAAGTACAACATAAAACAAATGTATTCCTACATCTTCTTAAACGAAAATCATCACTTACAGTAAAAAACTCAAAACAGAACCGAAATTATATTTTCAATAAAAAAATCCAAAAGTATCACAAAATTAAAGGTACCACTCATATGCAATCGTATCAGTATACAAACTACACAACACACACAGAGACTAGTTAATTAATTCTAGGATCAAAACCATAACTAATAACATTTTGTATTCAAAACATTCCAGTATTTTGCAGTAAAATCGTATTCAAAACAAATGATCATCACATGGAGATACTTAAATTTACACCACTGTAAAAGTAAAAAAAGTAAGTGGAAAACGAAAGAAAAAAAGCTAGGCAGAGAGAGAAATCTTGGCAACACAAAAAGCTAAAAGAAAAGAAACTTGAGAGTAAACAACTGCAGCAGAGTAGAAAAGAAGACGAAACTTCTGAGAAGACCCAGTCCATCCAAAGGGTGGACCTTCCCTAAAACACAAATCCCAATTAAAATAATTTAAACAACAAATTAAAATGCACACCAGAACGTAGTTTCTTAGGAACAGAGGCATGGTTTACTGCACAACATCCATCAAGAAACTGCAAAACAACCACAAGAACAAAAAAGTAAATCTAAAGTCCATCCAAATTGTTTCAAGATAAACTAAAGGGCTTACCGTTTTAGGTAAGTTGCTGCCATTTCCATTACAAGAGTTTGGTTGAGAATCAAGAGAAGCCATCTTTCTTCTTCACGCCTCAAAATTATTGAAAGAGATAACACATAAGGGAAAATAAGGAGGTGGAGTGGGGAAGAGGGAGAGACAGCGAGAGAGGGAGGGAAAATACGCGTGAAATGAGAGAAAGTTGCATTTATATTCGGAAATGGCGACGGATATGCCGACGGATATTTCGGTCGGCTTTGGCTCGTTGCCGTTAGCGACGGATATGCCGACGGATAATTCGGCCGGCTTTGGCTCGATGCCGTTAGCGACGGATATGGCGACGGATATGTGCCGTCGGCTTTGGCTCGTTGCCGTTAGCGACGGAAATGGCGACGGATATGTGCCGTCGCCCTTGAATTTTTAAAACCAAATGATAAATAATTAAATTATAAGTTATAACATAACCAAATGATAAATAATTAAATTATAAGTTATAACCAAATGATAAATAATTAAATCTTATAAATTGTACAAAATAAAATAGTTAGGTTACATTAATTTAATATTCATCTTCGTCTTCATTTTCATTATTTGCCACATCTTCCTCCTCATCTTCTTCATCCTCATCTTCTTCATCCTCCCTCTCGTCATGTTCATCCTCCTCCTCATGTCCACTATCGTTTTCAATAACAATCAATTGTGGATTTGCAGCCGTCAAGTCTACCGAAAGATTAAAATCTCCCGCAAACACTTCAGTTTGATTCTCTATTTGTTCCATTTGAAACGGAGGTTCATCTTCATCGTTATTTTCCTTTTGGGGGACCTCCACCATTGACCTTGCCTTCACTTTGCAAACAGCGTGCCATTCTGATCTATTACGTTTTCCAGCTCCTAGATACGTGCAGTAGTAGACTTGAGATACCTGAGAGGCAAATACAAACGGATCATCCCCGCTATACTTCCTTTTCGAATTAACATCCACAAGCTTGTACTCCGGATGAATTTTGGTTCCTAAAGGGGATGTGTCAAACCAATGGCACTTGAACAACATTACGGTTTTCACTGGATATCCCGGATATTCAATTTCAACGTCTTTGTGCAACACTCCAAAGTAATCACTTGCATCTGCATTGTAATTCGCACCCCTAAGACAAACACCAATGTTGTTAGTCGTTCTTGTTGATGCATACTCTGATGTATGAAACCTGTAGCCTTTCACAATATAGCCGTTGTAAGTCCTAACACGCCGTAGTGGTCCTTGGCTGAGATCCTGTAAGAACCGGCTCTGAAAATCGTGCGATTGTCCCTATACGTACAGTTAAAATTAACATTAATCAAAACAATTATTTGTTCACGTAAAATTCAATTAATGATACTCACATAACGTTGGAACCATCGGGCAAATTGACGTTGAAGACTAGTATCTATGTCTCTATCTGAGATGTTTTGATCTGCATGTCGTAGTTCTTGTGTATACATCCTAATAATTCACAACACAATTAGATGATAAATGACGGACGTTTAGTGCTATTTAATTAGATGATAAATATATGAAATACTTACTCAATGTAAGGCTGAACTTCATCACAATTCAATAACACGTACGTTTGTGCTATTTCAGCCTCTGTGTGTGTTGACCAATATCGTTCAGTGGTTTTTCCTATAGGTCGCCCCTTAGACTTGAATACAGAGAGCATGCCATCGACTTCTTGTTGCGTACCTCTACCATCGAAGTTACGTGGTTCATTCCTGATCCTCGTGTTGACATGGTCTTCAAAATAATATGAACAAAACATGCCAACCTCTTCATTCAAATACGCATTAACAACCGATGCTTCGACGTTTGCCTTCTGTTTAGCATTGCGCTTCAAGTTGTGGAGATACCTAAAATTATAATAGTTAACAAATTAAAATAAGGCTCCTTATACTAAAAACTAATTAAATGAGAGAAATAGAATTGTTCACCTCTCAAATGGGTACATCCACCTGTACTGCACTGGACCACAAATCCTAGCTTCATACGCTAAGTGAACAGGTAAGTGTTCCATCGAGTCAAAGAAGCTAGGTGGGAAAAAACGTTCCAACTTACACAAAATAACTGGAATGTCTCGTTCCAAACGATTCATATCATCAACCTTGATTGTTGTAGACGTTAAATCTCTAAAAAAGAGACTTAATTCAGTGACAGCCCTCCACACATTCAGAGGAAGAAATTCTCGAAACGCAATAGGTATCAAGCGCTGCATAAAAACATGACAATCATGACTCTTCATCCCTGCAACTTTGCCTTTTGTTGTGTCTACGCATCGACTCATGTTTGACACGTAGCCGTCTGGAAATCTTAACTCTTTAATCCACCTACACAATTCCTGTTTTTGTGCCTTATCTAGTGTGTAGCAAGCCTTTGGATATTTACCTGTACGGGTATCCTGTTCCAACTCATCACGGCGACAGATAGTGTTCAACTCTTCCCTGGACTTTGGAGTATCTTTCGTCTTGCCTTCTGTGTTCATGATTGTGTGAAACACATTGTCAAACACATTCTTCTCAATGTGCATGACATCCAAATTGTGTCGGAGCAATAGTGAACTCCAATATGGCAAGTCCCAAAAAATACCCTTTTTCTTCCAGTTACCTGGGATTCCTTTGTTGTGTTCTTCTGCATTTTCCTCCGTAGTTTTTTTCAAACCCGTCCACTCAATCTCATGTAACAGACTTTGTCCTGTACGATTAATAAATGTTAGAATAAATGTAACCCAAAAAAACATGTTAAAATAAATGTATAAAATACCATTTCGAAGGGGCGGTCGATTGTTTGTGACTGTTCTATTCTTCGTGAAGTCCAACTTATTCCTTCGAAATGGATGATCTCGAGGTAAAAACCTTCGGTGATTATCGAACCATGAAACTTTTCTACTCTTCGGGAGACTGAAAGCTTCAGAATATTCCATACAATACGGAAAAGCTTGCTTTCCGGCTGTACTCCACTCGGACAACATAGCATATGCAGGAAAGTCGCTAATGGTCCACAATAAAGCAGCACGCATCGTGAAGTTCTGTTTCCTAGAAACATCATACGTTTGGACTCCGTTATCCCATAGGAAGATCAAGTCTTTAATAAGAGGCTGTAGATAAACATCAAGTTTATGCTTTGGATTCGACGGACCAGACACCAATACAGTCAGAAACATTGTTTGAGGTTTCATGCACATCCATGGAGGTAGATTATACGGAGTCAGTATCACCGGCCACAAAGAATACTTCTTTCCATAACTCCCAAACGGTGCAAAACCATCAGTACTCAAGCCTAATCTCACATTCCTCGGTTCACAAGCAAATCCTGGAAACACGTTATCAAGGTGTTTCCAGGCTTCAGAGTCGGACGGATGTCTCATATCCCCAGCCTCAGTATCTTCAGAATTTCTTGCATGCCACGTCATGTGTTGAGCTGTAGCACTAGTTTGAAACAATCTCATTAAACGAGGAATGATAGGAAGATAATACATCCTCTTGTGTGGCACTTTCTTTTTTGTCTTGCTCGATTGACCACCTGGTCCCTTCCGTCGTGGCTCTTTGTACCGGGGATGGCCACACATTCTACACATAAGAAGATCGTTATCGTCATCACCCCAGTATAACATGCAACCATTCACACAACAATCAATCTTCTCAACCGGCAAACCCATATTCTTCATCAGTTGTTTGCTCTGATGAAACGTCGTAGGTACTTTATTATCGACAGGACAAATCTCACTGCATAATTGTGTCATTTGCTCATATGCTCTGTTAGATAGCTTGTTCTCCGTCTTGATAGCCATAAGTCGAGCATTAAATGACAACTGAGAATGAGAATCACACCCTGGGTACAAATCTTGATCGACTAATTTGAGCATCTCATAAAACTGAAATGCTTCATCCGTTGGTTCCTCCTCTATATTTGACATACCGGCTTCCATCACCATTGTTTTATACATATCGGGTTCTTCCACCCCAAACTCTTGATCGTTACTGGTGCCGACATGCTCAACGTGTACTGGTTGTTCATAAATTGCAGTAGTGTAATAGTACAAGACTTGATCAAAATTATAAGGCCACCGTTGTTCGCCATGACTTGTCCAATTATAGTAATTATCAACGAACCCATTCATAACAACGTGGCATAAGACTTCATCAATGCTTTTAAATGATCTATTCTTACATTTCTTAGCATTACACGGACACCTAATACAATCCTCAGACATGTAATGTGGGTGTAGCTTTGCAAATTCAACAAATGACACGAGTTTATCATAAAATTCAACATTCACATTTCCTAAAACGAGCCTAGGAGTACAATACATCCACCGACGATCCGGCAATTCCATCTGTTAAACAATTTGACCAAATTAAAATTACACACTAAAAATTAAACACTAAAAGTAAAAATTATGTAGTAAAATTACACACTAAAAAATTAAACACCAAATTAAAATTACACACTGAAAAACATACCTTAAATTTTCGCTCCAATCCAAATTTTTCCCTTAATTTTTTGTTCCACTCCAAAATTTTCGCGTGTTTTGAGGTTCTGGAACATTTTTCAATACTACATGCCGACGGAAATGTCAGTCCGTCGGTATATCACGCGCCGAAATTCCGTCGGTATTGGCAATACCGACGGATAATTTCAGTCGGTAACACATATTTCACATGTATGTCAAATCAGTCAGATTCCGTTGACTAAATTTCAGTCGGTAATTACATTGCCGACGGAAATTTCCGTCGGCATTAAAACATGTGTCAATACCGACGGAATCACTTTCCGTCGGTAAAAGAAGCGTATAAAAAAAATTAAACTGCGTATTCTTAACACTCCAACCACACTCAAAACAACCTACTTCTTCACAAACATCAAAAATTAAAAAAATACAGAAACTCATGTCTTCATCTTCGACATCCATGAAAATTGTGGTATGCCATTGTGGAAAAGAAGCTCGTGTGTGCATGTCGAAGCAAGAAAAAAGCAGAGGTAGACTATTTTATACTTGCCCAGATTCACTAAATGGTTCTGGATGCTCCTTTTTTGTTTGGGCCGATGAACACGAAATTCACGGACAAGGAACGAGTTCACACGGAATGTTTCCGGGCATGGTGAGGAGAATTGACTCACTTTTGCTTGAAAATCAAGAGCTCAACAACAAGTTGAATCATGCGCAACTAGTTGGGGATATGTATAAGGATACATCTGACCAACTAACCTCAGAATTAGGATTTGAAGCTGGAAAAGTTGAAGAGCTAAAGAAGCAGAGGAACTTTCTTATTGTGGCCATAGTATTCTTTGTTCTACCCTATGTGTTCAAGTTTATAGGTTGGATGTAATCCTAAGTTTATGTCTCTAATATGTATTGCTAAGTTTATGTAATGTTAAGTGTATGCATGTAATGTAACCACAACAACAACCTTTCTTCAAGGCAATTTTCAATGAAAATGTTGTTTATCTATCACATATAGTCTCCCATCACATTCACATTCACATAAACACAAACATGAAAAAATAGAGTACATTCAAACATAAATGAAGATCCAATACAGATAACATCCAAAATCACACATAAAACATAACTAAAATAAATATACACATTCTTAACACATAAAACACACATAACTAAAATTAAACAACTGATACTTAAACATAAAAGTAAATAGTTCAACAAAAATGCAAATAAAAAATAAATAGTTCTACGAGACATAAAAGTAAATAGTTCTACGAGACATAAAAATAAAATTGTTAAACACATAAAAAAAAAATTGTTCAAAGTCACTCATGGACCAAAGTCCCACAAATCAACATCAACGTCGGCGTCACCACCGAACTGCTGACCCATGATCTCATCATCCTGCTGCATGGTCGGGACATAGGCTGAGTGGGCTGGGGGGCTGAGGGGCCTGGGGGAACAGACACGTTCACGTTGGTCGTCGGTGGAGGAGCTTGCATGGTTCTCCGATAAACCTCCTCGATCCTCTCGTCCGACCACCCCATCTCTCGACCCATATTCACATGCATCACATGCATGTAATGGTTGAATTGTGCCATCGTCACATCAGGAGTTGGGGTGGAAGATACGGAACCCTGCGATGTCGTCTGGGATGGACCAGCGCCGGACCTGACATCAGCGCTCATACGACCAAGGCCCAAAACTCGTCCGCGGGTGGTGGGGGCAACTTCTAAATAAGCCCGGTCCACCTCCTCGACTGTAGGGGCACTGCTGGTTCCGGCTTGAGTAGGGTCGACTTGAGTTCCGATCTCGGCCATCCTCCGGTTCATCTCCAACTACATAATTAATAATTTTAAATTAATAGAATAAATTATAAAAAATGTATTTAATTAAACAATTTTATTACTTACGTGGAGGTTAGTTGTGCGCCCGTATGTGGATTGCTGTGTATCAGCATTAAACGGATGAGCAATGCTCATCCGGTCCAAGTGAGTGGGTACACGCCCCGTATCCCGTTCCTAATAATTAAATTTATGTATTATATATATTAAATATATAATTAAATTTATTGAAATTAATTAAAAAAATAATAAACACTTACAATGACCATCGACTGCTCAAGGATGGACCGGGCTCCAGTCCGATGCCTGGACATCCCACCCCCAACGTCGGATCTCCGGTTGGCCTTAGCAATCTCACACTTCCTGATGTACTCAAGATCCAGCCACTCCCTCGTCAATGAATCCCACAACACAACATCATTATCATCCTTACCCAAGCTCTGCGTCGTCCCATCGCTCCGCCATGCCATTCTCCATTCGTACATTAAATCCTTATACCGCTCTTGCGCCGATTTACAGAAATACTTGAACATAGCCTGGTCTGAGTACATATTCCGATCTCAAGTGGCTTGTTTCTGCACATATAATAAATTTTTTATTATTGAACAAATTAACAAACATTAATTAAATAATTAAGTAATTAATTACTACCTGAAATTCCTCGAAGTACGCCAACTTTTTTTGTTTTGGGACCTTCGACCAAGTAATTGCACCCGCAGAGATCGGTAAAGAGCCAAAAGCAATCGTGCATGCCCTGGAGACCTCGTTACCAGGTAACAATCTGTGACATTAATTAACAAACAAAACACATTATAAATTAAAACGAATGCGAAATTAATTATTAAACAATAAAAGTATTTAATTACTTACACTCCTCCACTTGTAACCCAAATGCGCTCCCGGCCATCCCGAGCAGGAACAGCAGGATGGTCCCGGACAGACGAATGAGACGACGACTGATCAGGCGACGGGTGTGGAATGGGTGGCGGAGGCGACGATAATGGTGTTCGTGGCAGTGTAGGCGCCGGCGCCTCGGGTCTAAGTTTGGATCGACTCTTCCTCGATCGGCTACGTGACCCGGAGGCCCCGTGAGATCCCGAGCCACCAGAGGCACCAGCACCATTTCCAGTCATCTATTTAATCTAAACATTTAAATTAATAAATTATATATAATACTAATTAATTAATAATAAATTTCTTAATTTAATAAAAAACAATAATCTAATAAATTAAAATTTAATCCCTAAATAAATAATAACCTATTTTAATAAATAATTTTTTATTCAATCAACAATACCTAATTTAATCAATAATAACCTATTTTAATAAATAATTTCCTATTTTATTCAACAATAACTAATTTCCTATTTTATTCAATAATTTCCAATTTTAATTAACAATTTTCTATTTTAATTAACAATCTATAACCTAATAAATTTAGTAACAATTTTTTCTAACTTTAAAATAACAATTTCCTAATATAATTAACAAAGCCCCTAATTTAATCAATAATTTCATAATTAGTAAATTAACAATATTAATCTAGCTAATTATAACGTACAATATTATAATTTAATTATGTAATTAACTCCACTCCAACGTATATGCAAATTAAACAATAATATCAACTATATATATAACATCAATTATGCAAAACATGCAATATCGATCTTAACAAATCACATCAATTTATTATAAATAACTATATACATCAACTAGCTATATATATAGGCAATTATCCACTTACAATATCAACTAATTAATTAGATATATCAACTACATACATTCAAAATAATTAACTATATACATCAACTACAAACAATTAATTTCATATTAATCTATATAACAATTTAAATTAACACATGCAATTTAATTCATAATTATAGGCAATACAATATAACTTAAAAATTAATTACTAACAAATTAAGAAAGCGTACCGTATAGATTTTCTAATCGAGTCGAGAGATCACCTCGGCCGCTAAGACTCAAAACAGGGAGGAGGGAGGAGGGAGGGTTTCTTTCTCTCGAAAGAGAAAGAATGAATCTGTTCTTCAGTTTATATACAAAAAAAATTGCCTTTACCGACGGAAATTTCCGTCGGTAATGACCAGATTTAATTTTGGTAGTTAATGCGGGTCGGTTACCGACGGAAATTTCCGTCGGTATGACCACATTTAATTTTGGGAGTCGATCAAGAAGGCGGTTAGTTAATGCGGGTCGGTTACCGACGGAATATTTACAATACCGACTGAACAATCCGTCGGTCGGTGACCCAAAAACGACACCGTGTAGAGAGTTCTGAGTGTCCGTCGGCATATCCGTCGGGAAAGCCGACGGAAATTGAATTCCGTCGGCAGAGTCTTCTGACTTTGAATTCCGTCGGTAATCCGTCGGTACAGCCGTCGGAAAGGTAATCCGTCGGTATACGTCCGTCGGCATAAACGAGCGTTTTTGTAGTGACAATATAATTTTTTTGAGATTAATTTTATAATTAAAATACATATAAAATAATCATGTTTATAGTGTAAATAGAAAAGTGCAATTAAAAAATGAAAAATATATATATAGTACTAAAATTTAAATAAATTACATAGGATAGGAGGTGGGAGAAGACCTAAAGTTTCTTCTATTTTTCGAATTTATAAAAGTAGATTTACGAAAAGAATTCAATCAATTAAAATGGAAATAACAGCGGACAAAATGTATATGTGCAATCTACCGACGACCTCTTCCTTCTATTTTTTTCTAACACGGATATCACAAATATTATTATGTCTTTAATGCCACAACAAAAGAAACTTTTCTTCTCGAAGAAAAAAATCAGAGAATCGTGGATAGAGAATCGTTGGATAGCCTTATCTTTCAATCAATCAGGATATCTTGTACACTTGAAGGATATTCAATTATATTTTACATAAATTAATCATTAATAATAGTACTATTTTTTTTATTTACTGTAGTAAATAATTTATTAACAATAATTTTTTTTTCTTTTTTACTAAAAGATAAGTATAAAAAATCTACATTTTTAGTTAAAAATTAAAAATTATCTATAAAAAATATATTTAAATAAAATGTTTATAAAATATTAATTGAAAAATGAATGCATTAAACTTGTACTTCAAAAAAACAGATGTTTCTCACAACATTTATAAGTATCATTCTATGAATAGTACTTTCATATTCGTACACTAATAAATTACCCACTACTCATTATTTTGGAAGGAATGCCTTTGATTTTCTACTAAGAATATTCTAATATATTTAACATCTCTAATTTTTTTTTAGAGTATTGTGTAAAAAATGCGAGGAGATATGTGTAAATAAGTGAAATTTTTAAAAGAAAGAATGGTGAAAAACTTTACTATATGTGAAAAATAATGTGAAAGATTATCAGAAAATTAATATAACAAGTAAACATAATTCTTTTGTGGCTTTTGTGGTATAAGAGTCTCATACAAACATTCTGCTTTTAATTCCTACTGTGTTTTAAATTTTACAATTTTATTATAAAAACTGTGTTCTTCACTAAATGTAATCTCAATTGGGTGAGACAGATATTTTAAAGAAAATGTAGACAAAGTAAGAGTATTGTCATTCATTGAAAATAAAGTTGATAACCATTTGAATAATTAAGTGATGATTGAAGTGTGATATTTTCATAAAATGTATTTTATGAAAAATGTATGAAACTACATCTTATGAAAAGGAAAATATTTTTTCACATAAATTTCATTAATCTCTATAAAAAATAAAAAAACAACATAAATTGCTTTAAAAAAGTAAGTGAATTTGGAAATCTGCCCTTCCGTGGGCTAGCATTTTTCGTTTCTATTTGTTTTTGTTGTGTAATTACCCAATTGAACTGGTGTTCATGGGATGTGTTGTACCGATTTTTATCGGGGTGTATTGATTAATCGGTAACAAACAATATCATTTATATGTGAATGGATTTTTACGGATCGAAAGATGATCAAAGAAATTCTTGATGAACTCTTAAAATTAAGGTTTGTGTTCTTGAATGAGGGTTTTTGAAGGAAAGCTTAGGCAAGAAGCTAAACAAAAACGTTGTACTTTTTTTTGAAAGTTTCGAATGAATCTTATTATGCCTTCAAAGGGCTTTATATAGGGGATTACATTTGTATGCATTCATTGTTGACAGCTCAGCATTAATACATATAATTGCTATTAATGCAACTACTTTGCATTAAATGCCTCTAAAACCATCCATCATATGTCCCATAGTACATTGTGCTCGTCATCGAGCACCTTTATTACATCGTCTTTGACTTGTCAACGTTCCGAATATGAATTCTCATGGCTTTTTGTTCGTCACTGCTCGATTTGATTGGTTTCTGGTCGTCCTCACCCTATCTTGGCCTTCTGGCTAACAAATGGGCTTGGATCTTCTTAAAATACCTATACTTTTGAGTCTTCAACACTTCTTCTTCATAATCATGACGTTGTTCGTCATCTTCAGTATCGCTGAACATCTTGACTTGGATAATGCACGTTATTTTATTAATATCTCTAATTCTTCTTTAATTAAGCGACCAATGATTGTCTGGTCGCCAATATAATACTCCCTCCGTCCCCGAAAAGTTTACGGGGAATCTTGGGCACATGGTTTAAGAAAAAAGTGTAATGATGAGAGTGTTGAGGGGTAATTTTGTATACTTTTATATATAAAGTAAATAAAGTAGGTGAGTTGAGTGTATGGTGGGTCCCAAAAGTAATGGCATGAAGGGTAAATATATGTATATTGTGATGATTATTTCTATTTTGGGGTATACAAACTTTTCAGGGACAAACAAAAAAGGAAAGTATGAAAACTTTTCAAGGACGGAGGGAGTAGTATTTTTCTTCCTCGCTCCCATATGGATTCCCTTGACTTGTTGACCCTCTTATAAGGATTTTTTTCCTTGTTTCTTATTGGATGTTCGTCCTCGCCATTGCTGACTAGGACTAAAAACTTTGACTATTCTTCGCTGAATATTTGACTGGTCAACAATCAAATTGTTGACTCTTTGACTGAACATAATATATATAACACTAGTCCCTGATCGCCCCTCATGACTTGCTTGATGGGCGAACATTTCAAAAAATATATTATTCGTTGCTCGTCCTCGCTTTGTGACGTTGGAAATATTTTCCTTTTCTAAATGACACCTCGTATCCTCCATGTCTCGCATCTTTTCGAGGAGATTTTAATGACGTGTTGATTTGATATGTGTCAAGCGCATGCACCGAATTTGGGATTTCAAAATAGCACGTGGGACGCGTGCGAAAAAGCCAAACGACGCGCGTGGGTCTCGAAAAAGACCCAAAAGTTTTGAAATATTACAAAAAGTACCCCATTTTTTGCACATTGGTCCTTGCATGATTTTTGCCTATAACTAGGCCATTTCCCCCAATTTCAGAATTTTTACCTTCTTCAAGCTTTGAAAGATCTTGCAAGTTTCCAATTTCGAAGCTTCTCTGGCGATTCGTGCTCCGATTCCGACAGTGTTTAAGGTATTTGACTTGTTTTCTCTTCTCCTTTCTTCCTTTCTTATTGTAAACATGGATTTTGAAGGCAATGCTAGTGGAGATGGGCTTGGGAACCCTCCAGTTTTTTATGTTAGTATCACTCAAGGGTTGAGTTACCCTGTTTCTGGAACGCCGGAGGTAGCGCCCGACCGTCCACGGAGGCCAGGGGTGGTGGATTTATCCACTGAATCCGAACATTCTACGGATCCCGAGGAGATAACTTCGGCAACTCCGATTAGTGCTTTTAATCCGACAACAAATGTCGAGATGATTTCCGCCGAGGACAGCCTTTTTAGATCTCCTCCCTGCGAAGACGAGGGAAATGACTTGGATGATATTATCGAGAATATGAACCTGGATGACGCCCTTAGTGGTGACGAGGAGGAGGAGAACGAGGGTGAGGAGCAAATTGATGACCGATATAGAGAAGTGCTCGACGAGCCCAGACCCGAAGAGATCCCTGATATGACTCTGGAACAGATCGTTGAGATGAGAAGATCAGTAGAGGTCAGATCAAACCAGTAGAGTTTTGTTTACAGAGTTAGTCTTTTGATTAAGTGTTGGGATATCAGAAGAGGGAGGTCTTCTGATGGTGTCGTCTGTTTGCAAGAAACAAGTAAAAGGCAAGGAGGTCAGTTCAAATTGGGTCACGCTGGAAGTGTGAGTTTGTTAGGGGGTTGTAACAGAATCCACGTGGCAAGAATCACGCTTTCAACGCACGCTGCAGTCACCATTGGCATCTATAAATACCCCATTACTTGCAATTGTAATCTTTGACGTGTACGAGCATTCGTTCTTGAGAGTTGAGAGTTCACGAGTGAAGTGAGGATAAATTCCCTTTCCAAGTGATGAGTGTGTAAACATCTCTTATATCAATCAAGATTGAAGTCGTATGTCCAGTGGATGTAGATCACATTGATCGAACCACTTAAATATGCGTGTGCTCTGTTTTCTGTTCACGTTCTTATATTTGTGAATTGTTTTCTTTGTTGGATTGTTATTTGTGGCTTGATTATTCTACTTGGATTGGATACGTCGAATCGAGTGGATTAATTACTAACAATTGGCGCCGTCTGTGGGAATCGAGAAGGAATCGAATGTCAGCCATATAGCAATTGCTAGATCGGAGATGGAGAATTCGACCAAGTATAACATTGAGAAGTTCTCAGGCACCGGTGACTTTGGGCTGTGGAGGGTCAAGATGCAGGCTCTCCTAGAACAGCAAGGCTTGTTTGACGTGCTCGAAGAGTCTACAACCCCAGCTGGTGAAACTGCAACAACTGCTGCTGAAAGAAACAAGATGTTACGGAAAGCTCGAAGCACTATTCTGCTCTGCCTTAGAGATAAGGTTTTGAGAGAAGTGGCTAAAGAGAAATCCGCGAAAGAGGTCTGGGACAAGCTAGGTAAACTTTACATGGTTAAAACCTTAGCTAACAGCCTCTATTCGAAACAGAAGTTGTATGCCTTCAGAATGGGTGATGACAAACCCATTCCGGATCAGCTTGATGAGTTCAATAGAATTCTTGATGATCTAGAGAATTTAAATGTCAAGTTAGAGGAAGAGGATAAAGCTCTAATTCTATTGAGTGCTCTCCCTAAGAGTCCTTTGAAATTTTAAAGGACATCATCTTGTATAGTAGAAAGGAAAGTATTACATTTGAGGATGTAATGCTGGCTGTCAAGTCCAAACTGTTGCACAACAAGACATCTCAAGGAGATAAGAACAGTAGTAGAGAAGGATTGGCAATCAGAGGAGGCCATAAAAAGTCTGGATCCAAGAAGGGGCCTAGTCAACCCAAAGGAGCTGATAATGGAAAATCAGTTGTGTCCACTCAAGGTGATGCAGTGTGCTACCATTGCAAAAAACCTGGGCATTATAAGAATGCTTGTCATAAATACAAGCAGTTCTTAAGGAAATCTAGTGCCAAGACCTCTACTGACAAGAATCAAGCTAATCAGACCCAAGCTGAGAAGGAGCAAGAAGGCTATGAGTCTGCTCAAGCACTAACCATCACATCCTCTACAGAACAGCAAACATGGATCCTGGATTCAGGGTGTTCTTTCCATATGACTCCAAGAAGAGATTGGTTTCATGACTTCAAGCAACAGAAGGGCGGTTCTATTATGCTTGGGAATGATCACACTTGCAAAGTTATGGGAGAAGGTAGTGTTCACCTGAAGATGTTTGATGGGGTAGTAAGAATACTCAAGAGTGTTAGGTCTATGCCTGAACTCAAGAGGAATTTGATATCACTTGGGATGCTGAATTCTATGGGCTATTCATTCCAGTCTTCTGATGGAGAGCTCAGTGTGTCAAAAGGGGAACTGACTGTCCTGAAAGGTGTGAGAAAGAATGATCTCTACTTTCTAAAGGGAAATACAGTAGCTGGTAGATCAGATGTAGCAGAGGTGCAAGACAACTATATGTTGTGGCACGAAAGACTATCCCATGTAGGTGAGAAAGGCCTATTAGAGCTGTTTAAACAAGGTTTGCTTCGAAATGACAAGATCACAAAACTGGAGTTGTGTGAGTCATGCATCCTTGGAAAAGCCAAAAGGCTTAAATTTGGCAAGAGTGTTCACTCTACCAATGGGATCATGGACTATGTCCATTCAGATCTATGGGGGCCAGCTAGGAATCGGACGAGGTCTGGTGGTAGATACTTCTTGTCTATCATAGATGACTACTCAAGGAAGGTGTGGGTAGCTATTCTAAAATCCAAATCAGAAGCATTTCAAAAATTCTGGGAATGGCTCACTAAGGTGGAGAATGTCTTTGGGAGGAAGCTCAAGCATTTGAGAACTGATAATGGACTGGAGTTCATTTCAGCAGAGTTCAATGAGTTTTGTAAGGAGAAAGGGATAGTGAGACATAGAACTGTGCCAGGCACACCTCAGCATAATGGAGTTGCTGAAAGGATGAATCAGACCCTACTTGAGAGAGTCAGGTGTATGTTTAACAGCTCTTGTCTGCCAAAGGTGTTTTGGGGAGAAGTTGTGTCAACAGCAGCTTACTTGATAAACAGAAGTCCTTCCTCAACCATTGACTTGTCTCGTTTTTCAACACTTTTTTAAGTACTTTACAATTCGAGCCCCACAAGCGTATGGGTCCGATTGTAGTACGTAAGTACGACCAAGTAGTTTGTTCGTTCCAAGGATTTAATTGAGTGCAAGCGAATCCCTAAAGTTACGAGTATGCATGTTATTGTAGTAACTACATGTGTTTGTTTGGGTTTTTGGAAATAAGAACAAAAGCATTAAACTAGATTAACTAAAGTAATGAGAACTAGTGACAAGAAATAACAAGTTATCTAACTTTCGTTGGAAAGTGCAAGAGAAGTGTATTGCCTCGGGTGTTTCCGTTTTGTGAGTAATTAATGAACTAGTGAACCAATTACATGAATGAGCTATGAATTCGGATTAAGCTAAAGGCTATCACATATGTGTGCAAACCCCCTCGAAAGGAATAGGTTAACAACGTGCATTGATTAACAATTATAGGATCTAACCAAATACCATAAGCGCATAAGATAGTGTTTTATGAATACTTTCAACACGGTTACTAATATTCATAAAACGCCCTCTCACCAAACTCCTAGACGACCTCTATTCGTTTAATGTCTAAAGTTGTCGGCCTGACAATTAACCATCTTTCGGTTAAGATAATTACTACTTAACTTCTATTCAATTGACCAAAGTTCACACTCACACCCCAATCATGCAAACCCAACTCTCGTTGCAATTAACATAATCGAAAATGCTTGCTAATAGGGTTGATCAATCAAATGAATCAATAGAAACACAACTCTAGAAACATATACCCTAAATTCCAAGCTAATCATGCAATTACTTCACAATTACACTAAATTCCCATCAAAACTTCCACACCCAAGGCAATTGGGGATTAGCCCATGGTTCTAGAAGAGAATCTGATGGCTACAACACAAATTAACATAAAACCCATGCTAATTAATAGAGAAACTGCAATGTAGAAAATAATTACCAAATTGAAACTTAAAATTGAGAGGTATCACCTTGATAATGGATTTGTAGCTACAATATGATGAAATAAGCAAAGCCCACTTACAATCCTTGATTGAAAATGACAAATTAACTAAGTTCTAAGCTACTCTATGGAAAACTAGAAGGAAAAATGCTCCAAAACCTATTACTATGTGTTACTATGTGTAGAGTCTTCTCAATGTGTGGAATCCCCTTTAAAAAAACGAACTTTGGACCTTATATACTCTTCCAAAAGTGTTTGGCACGTGCCCTTAGGTTGAAACACGTTTTTAGGCGAAATCTTGAGGTCACACGGCCGGATCGTGCAGCTCGGCCGAGTCGGGCCTTAATAAAAGCGTGCAAACGCCTTTTATCTTCAGTAGCTCGGTCGAGTGGTGTAGCTCGACCGAGTCGGGTCTTTAAATAATTGGTGGCCACTCTTTAGGCAGCTCGGCCGAATGGTATAGCTCGACCGAGTTGCCCAGCTTCCAGATTCTGCCTTCGACCTTCCACTCGGCCGAGTTGCGGAGCTCGGCCGAGTTGCTCAACCTTACCTTTCGGCCGAATTGTAGAGCTCGGCCGAGTTGTCCAGACTTCCAATTTCTGCATCTTTATTCCACTCGGCCGAGTTGTCTAATCTTCCAGTTTCTGGACCACCTTTCTACTCGGCCGAGTTGCTGAGCTCGGCCGAGGTCTGAGCTTTGTCTCTAGGTCGGCCGAGTTGCTTCTTGCCTCTTCTTTTGTGCACCATTTCCACTTCGTGGCTCCGATTGGCTCGATTCTTCTTGCATATGCACTCCCTCTTTATCTTCTTTCATCTGACGTTTTCCTCAGATTGATTCCTTCGTGTGATTTGCTTCAAAACTCATCGTTTTTCCCTAAAAACAATGCAAAACCATCATGTATCAATAATTCGATAAACAAACTACTTTTACATAACTTTGCAATCTTAATACGACAATTAAAGCATATTCACACTATAAATTCATGCAATCTCACCACAAAACAGTTGTGCAGTATAAAACCCCAGAGGAGTTATGGTCTGGCCATGCAGCTGATTACAAACATTTAAGGGTATTTGGATGTGCAGCATATGCCCATGTCAAGCAGGATAAACTTGAGCCTCGAGCATTGCGATGCGTGTTTGTTGGGTATCCTTCAGGTGTGAAAGGATACAGGTTATGGTGCCTTGAAGTTAGAATGCAGAAGTGTATTATCAACCGAGATGTTACTTTTGATGAGAGCAGGATGCCTCTATCAGAAGAGGCTAATACCAGTACTAGCACAACTGATAACCGACTAGACAAGACACAAGTCGAGGTGGAACAAGTTGACACGAGAGGACCTGTTGGAGATGATATTGATCTAGATGAAGAGGGCGATCTTCACAATGAGAATGATCTTCAACAATATCAGCTTGCACGGGACAGAACGAGAAGAGAAGTCCCCCCACCTCAGAGGTATGGACAAGCTGACATTGTCTCTTTTGCATTATATGCAGCTCTGGAGGTGGAGTCTCTGGAGCCAAAGTCTTATTCAGAAGCCATCAGCTGCCACGACAAGGAGAAGTGGATAGTTGATATAGAGGAGGAGCTACTTTCTCTCAACAAGAACCAGACCTAGTAGATTGTTGAAAGACCCAAGAACCAGAAGTTTGTTGGGTGCAACTGGGTCTACAAAAAGTGATTCTTGGGATGGAGATCAGTAGAGTTGAGGGAGCAATTCAGCTAAGTCAGCCAACTTATCTTCAGAAGGTGTTAGAGAGGTTCAGAATGCATCAGGCAAAGACTATCTCTACCCCTATTGGTCAATATCATCGGTTGTCCAATCAGATGTGTCCCAGGAACAGCCAAGAGAGAGCTCAGATGAGCAAGATACCTTATGACAGTGTTGTATGGAGTTTAATTTATATTATAGTGTGTTGTAGACCAGACTTTACTCATGCTATGAGTGTGATCAGCAGATATATGAGTGACCCATGCTTAAGTCATTGGGAGACTGTTAAGTGGGTTATGAGATATGTTCTGGGATCAGCTGACAAAGGTCTGAAGTTTCAGAAGATACCAAGTCAGAGGGATGCGCTTGTGGGATACGTGGATGCTGATTATGCAGCCAATGTTGACACTCGAAAGTCCTTAACAGGATATGTGTTCACTCTATTTGGTACGGCTGTGTCTTGGAGGTTTATTCATCAGTCTGTAGTTGCATTATCTACTACTTAAGCAGAGTACGTGGCCTTGATTTAAGCAGTTAAGAAAAGCATGTGGCTGAAGGGAATTCTTAAGGAATTTGGTTTATCTCAGAACAGTGTGACTGTCTACTGTGATAATGAAAACGCAATTCATCTCGCGAAGCATCAGGGGTATCATGAACTAACTAATCATATAGATGTGAAACTGTACTTTGTGAGAGATATTGTGGAGAAGGGAGTCGTCCAGGTGGTTAAGATAGCTACTAGGGAGAACCCTGCTGATGCACTCACTAAGGCATTACTAAAAGAGAAGTTTGGTTTATGTCTTAGGTTGGTCGGTTTGCATTAGCTAGTGACCTTTGAGGAGAAGGTTTCTGGTCTTGTGGCAGAAGAGCAGTGGTGGAGGCTGTCCTTTGAGAAGGATAATTCAGAGCTGTTTAGTTCAAGGTGGAGATTTTGAGTTAAAGGTGGAGAATTGTGAGGTTTATCTCATAATCTCGAAGATTCAGATGAGTTATACTCGTCTGATGTGTTATATGTTAAATCAAACACATGTGTATATGTTTGAGAGTGTAGATTTTGCAGGTTTTGATTGAAAGTGAGATTATTATATTGTAAAAAGTAGTATAGAAATGGCTGAATTGTTGTATAGTGGTTGATGTGTTTTATACGGAGTATTAAATAAGAAAATAAGAGACCATTTGATATTACTTTCACACCCTTAAAAAAAATGTTCATAAATTCTAACGTCACAATATCAACAATTTTAGATCAAATTTAATATTCATCATTATTTTTTACTCACACTTATATATACATAAGTTAAATATTTCTTTTCTTTTTAGGCAAAAACTTATATGCAATATTGCATACATACAATATTGACCAATTAAGGTAAATTAAATCAAAATTGGTGGGTCAAATGCAAGTCAAAGCGGGTCAACCTTAATTAAAATATTTATTTTCGCTCTCAAAATACTTATCTTACTATATGACCAAAACTATGTTACTATAAGAACTAAATTTTGTCACTACAAGACCAAAAGTGTATTACTGCAAGTCCAAAAATATTCTGAACACTTTTTTTTTTTTAGCAAAATTACTAAAATAATTCTAACTTATTCGGCTACTACATGACTAAAACAATGTTACTACAAGACCAATATTTTATCACTACAAGGTCAAAAGTGTATTACTACATGTCCAAAAATATTCTGGACACTTAATTTTTTGGGTGAATTTGTCAGAATGTTTTGACATGTAGTATTAAATTTTTGGCCTTGTAGTGGTGATATTTTGACCTTATAATAACAATATTTTGGTCATGAAGTAAACCACTTGTTTGTGATCCGCGAATTTTCTAGGCAACCCAGATTCGCGCTTATGGCCCACGAATTTTTTTAAATTATCTTAATTTGACTTTTGGGCTAAATGGGCTTAGGGTTTGACTTGGTCTAATTTGGATAGAATGCATGTATGAAATATTTCACTTAAGACTAGTCCTTCTTCTTATATAAATAAGAGTTAATTCTAAATAAATACACCACTTTTAGTCTCAGTATCAATTTAATCACGACATTTATGATTATTGTAAAGAATCACAACCTTTTATCGTGTTGCAATTAGATAAACATTTTTTTCTCTGACCAACAATTGATGATGTGGCTTGCCGGAACTTGTCACGTCACATTACACATATTCTTTTTTATTTTCCACATCAGATTACACTTTGTAGAAATAAAAATAAAACTTCTTCTGCGTTATTCTCACCTCTGAAACTCAATAATTCTTCTCTTCTAACCCTAAAAATCAAAATTTCTAACATTAAAAATCGCAAAAAAAGAAAAAAAATTGTCAATAATTCTAAAAAAAAAAAAATCTAGGTACTACACTGTTGATAGGTACATTCAAGCATATCATAATGTCATTCAACCCTTGAATGGAAAAAGGATATGGCCCATAATTGATGGGGAACTAATTAAATCGCCCCCTTACAAGAAAATGCCTGGAAGACCCAAGAAGATGAAGAAGAGAGGTCCTGAGAAAAATACTAGAAAATCTACAAAATTGACAAGATATGGGATACAAATGACTTATTTTGTATGTAATGTAGTGGGCGTTAACAATAAAGTTTCCCGTGCAAAGGACCCAAACTTCAAAAGACAAGAGAAATTGCATGTAAAATTGAGTTTATGGACTGTTTTTTTTTTTTTTTTTTTTTTTGCACATATATAGTGATTTAAAATGTTATGTTATATGTTTGTTGTGAGGTTTATCACATAATCTCGGAGATTCAGATGAGTTCTACTCGTCTGATGATACATTCAGAAGAGTTTTCTAGTTTGCTAGAGTATTCAACTGTTGGGAGTATCAGCTGGTCTGCTTAGCTGATAGAAGTCTTCTAAAGGACTCGACCGATGGGCGTATCAGCTAAAGGAGTTAGGCAAGCTAACTCAAACCAGATCAGATGAGTGTTGGATACAATCAGATGAAAATGTGTTGCTTAGGATCTGCTTAGATGAGAAGATCAGTAGAGGTCAGATCAGACCAGTAGAGTTCTGTTTGCAGAGTTAGTCTTTTGACTAAGTGTTGGGATATCAGAAGAGGGAGGTCTTCTGATGGTGTCGTCTGTTTGCAAGAAATAAGTGAAGGGCAAGGAGGTCAATTCAGATTGGGTCACGCTGGAAGTGTGAGTTTGTTAGGGGGTTGTAACAGAATCCACGTGGCAAGGATCACGCTTTCAACGCACGTTGAGTCACCATTGGCATCTATAAATACCCCATTACTTGCAATTGTAATCTTTGACGCGTACAAGCATTCGTTCTTGAGAGTTGAGAGTTCACGAGTGAAGTGAGGATAAATTTTCTTTCCGAGTGATGAGTGCGTAAACATCTCTTATATCAATCAAGATTGAAGTCGAGTGTCCAGTGGATGTAGACCACATTGATCGAACCACTTAAATCTGTGTGTGCTCTGTTTTCTGTTCTCATTCTTATATTTGTGAATTGCTTTCTTTGTTGGATTGTTATTTGTGGCTTGATTATTCTACTTGGATTGGAGACGTCTAATCGAGTGGATTAATTACTGACATTTGTCATGTTTGAAGAAAAATAGAGTTTGAGAAAACTGAGAAGACGCAGAAGAAGCGGGAGTTTTAGTTTTATTTTTATTTCTATAAAGTGTAATATGATGTGGAAAATATAAAACAATAAAAAAGAATATGTGTAATCTGACGTGACAAGTTCTTGATTCATGTATTATCTAACACTAAAATACACGACCGCAAGTATACGGTGTATATCGTAGCGTGATAAGTACAAGGTCGATCCCACAAGGAGGTGTAGTGTAAAAGTGTATTTTGTTGAAAGTATTCTAAATATACGTGATCGATAAGTTTGAAAGTTGTAATTACCCTTAATTATCTACCAAATTGTCACAAGTAAACAATTAAAAGAGTAATAAGAGAATCGATCAAATGTGCTCATGCAAATCACAAAAACGAAGAAAATACGAGTGAAGTTCAAATAAGAGAAATAGGTTCCAAAGCACATGCAATACTAGTGAATTCATTTATGATTAACAATCTACTCAAGTGGTGTTGTACTTTTTATATAAAATTGATCACAAAATAATGAGTTAAAAGTCTTTTCAATCCAATTAACTCAAGAGAAACATAACACAACCTAATATCTCTACCTAAATTGCATCATAAAATCCAATTAAGCACCTAAGATCATCACTCATCCTCCTAATCATTGATCATCTCTCGATCTCTCAATAAAATTAGGTTGAATACTTGCAATCAATTAATCAAAAGAGATTTCTCAATCCAATTTCAATTAACTAAGATTAACACATCACTATTGTTCACTAATGACATGTTTTGCAATGAAAATCAAGCATTCAAATAGAATTAAGACACACAAACACCAATTAAGCAAAATATTAATTCATAAACTTCATCAAAAGTATTTACAAGGCCCTAGAACCAAAAGTGTTCTAGCCAACAATCAACATAATCAAACTAACACTAACTAATGAAATAAACAAAGAAAAAGAGAGAGAATGAGAAAGTTTAGTCTAATGGATGATGGGTGATGAAATTCCAAAGCTATTGATGCCTTCCTTGTTTGATTCAGGTGGAATTTACACATTTTAGATGCACATGTGAAGCTCATTTTTAGTGTGGTTTCATTGATTTATGGGTTGATTTATGGTCAACGTAAGAGAAAGGTGGTGTTTTGTTGATTTTGTAGGAAAAATGAAGGAATTTGGGAGCAAAACACCCACCACACTTCACTGGACTAGAGAGGGGAGTGCACCATTGGATTCGACTCGAAAAATGGAGTGAAATGGAAGGAAGAATCAAGTCAATCAGAGGTCGGAGTTGAAAGTTACACACAAAACAAGTTTGAGGTGCAAGATGACTCGGCTGAGTCCTTCCACTCGGTCGAGTGGGAGTAAAAAGGGCAAAGCGGTCGAGTGTTCAGACACGGCCGAGTGAACCGTTGGACTGCAACTTTGAGATTTCAGAGGTGACTCGGCCGAGTGAGAATAAATTCGACCGAGTGCCGGCAAACCACGTCATCAATTGTTGGCCGAAGAAAAAAAAATGTGTATCCAATTGCAATAAGATGAAAGGTTGAGATTTTTTACAATAATCATAAAAGTCATGATTAAATTGTGATGTAGACAGCGAAAGCGTCTCAATTGAATGTGAAGGTCTCCGTTGATTTCTTAAAAAAATATCCGGAAAAACACAATATCAATTAAGGATAAAATGAAGTGAGAACCGTTGATTTCGATAACGAAATATCCGGAATAAACACAACAACGATTAAGGATAAAACCTTAAGAATTTTTCATATAATTTCTGAATGTCTCCAAATGCATCATACATCCTCTTTTTATAGGATTTTACAATAGAAGAGTCAAAACTCTTAATGACAATTAATTAAATGAAACATAAATGGATACATTAGACCAATTTTGACTAATTAAATTAAATAGATAGCTTAATTTTAGGTGGACTAATTTTGACTAATTAAATTGATGACATAATTTTAGGAAGACTCTTCGTTGCAATTCATTCTCCATCATTCTCACCCGGTTGAAAACGATTCGACCTCGAATCGCTACTAGCTTCATTCTTCTTGTGAAGGTACAGAGAAAAGCTGGAACATCTTTGTACTCTTTTTGCCACAAAATAATGACAATTTGGCATTTCGTCGCAAGAGCACCAGTGTGATTTCCATTGTCATTAGTAAAAATCACAAAATAATTATTTCCAACCTCCACCGTTAAGTCAATGGTATTGGGATGAACATCTTCTACTATGAAAATATTTTCATTCTCCTTGTCAAAAATTGGAGGGCCACTATAGTCATCGTCAACATTATCAACCAAAATATCGACAAAATTATCGAAAATTGTCAATCCATCACAACCACATTCTTCATCAAAACATTTATCGAAAATTGGTGGTCCCTCATAACCACAACTTTCATCAAAATATTTATAAAAAAATGGAGTCATCATCAAGAATCGTACCTGATCTCTGAATACCAATTGATGTAGACAGCGAAACCATCTCAATTGAATGTGAAGGTCTCCGTTGATTTCTTAAAGAAATATCCGGAAAAACACAATATCAATTAAGGATAAAATGAAGTGAGAACCGTTGATTTCGATAACGAAATATCCGGAATAAACACAACAACGATTAAGGATAAAACCTTAAGAATTTTTCATATAATTTCTGAATGTCTCCAAATGCATCATACATCCTCTTTTTATAGGATTTTACAATAGAAGAGTCAAAACTCTTAATGACAATTAATTAAATGAAACATAAATGGATACATTAGACCAATTTTGACTAATTAAATTAAATAGATAGCTTAATTTTAGGTGGACTAATTTTGACTAATTAAATTGATGACATAATTTTAGGAAGACTCTTCGTTGCAATTCATTCTCCATCAAATTGATACACTTAAATTAAATGTTGTGTATTTATTTAGAATTAACCCTATAAATAATTGTTTCACTTTTTTAATATGTGTATTTACTTTTTTATGAAAGTAATCATGGAAAAAGGAATTAATAATTAAAAATGAATGATAGACATTGCTTGAAAAAGTAAAATTTTATAGGATAAAAAAAAATAGAATTTGACAATCGAGGATTTGAATTTGAAATTAAAATCCGATGTGTTTAATTGTTTGTCTAGTTAGGTGGCAACTGGCAAGTAAGTTGATAGATTCAATTTTTCTTAAGATTCTTCCAAATTTTGGTTCAAATATAATATTTGTTTAAGCATTATGTGATGTAACTATGTAAGTGGTAAGACCCAACAATTTTTTAACAAGAAGTAAATATTTTGAAAAGGGAGAGAAATAAGTGAGGAAGAATGGTTCCATAAAAGTGTGGCTTTTGTGCACTCAATTGTACCTACGAGCAGCTCGTGATTTTAGTTCGAAAAGGTTGAGCTCGTTCGATACTCGATTTGTTAACGAGTCGATTCGAGCTTGACTCGTTATTTAATTTTTTTTTATTCTTCTTATAATTTTGTTAGACTCGTTAACAAGTTGAGTTACGCTCATCTTTTAGCTCGTCAATGCTATCAAGTCAAGTTCGATTCGATAAGAGCTCAAGTCAAGCTCGAATTTTAAGTAGTCAATTTATCTCAAATAACAACTCTAATTACACCCTTCAACTCTAATTGAGTCACAATTGAAAGAAAATGGAAAAAGAAAATCCAAATTTAAACGGCTAAGAAAAATGAATCCGTCGTGGGGACGCGTTGGAGCAGATACAATGGAGTTTGCTTGTCACCGAAGAATGGTAGGAGACTCATTCTTAGTTTACTGCTTTTTATACCACTACATTTTTACAGTTTAATCAATCCAAAAATGATCAAAACTTTCTGAAATTATTCGTAGAAAGTGAGGATGTTGACTCAGTTTATATGCGGTTTGTTTGTTTATAGCATAGTGAAGCGGTTGTTCTACGATGACGAACCCTACCTTGCTCTTGTTGATTTCTCCCGCTTCGATGCCCTATTCGCCGTCGCCAAAAGGTCCAATTTCTCCCATTATTTTCTCAATTTTTGCAATATTCACCTTCAGAATATTTGTTCTCTTTTTTGATGATGTGTGTAATGTGTGTTTTGGTGGGGATTAGGTTGAAGAAGCTCTATCCTGGAAGCAAAGTTTACCTAGGGCTCCAAATTCCAGACTTCGATTCTGCTTCTCGAAAGGATATTGATCTTGTTCTCGTAACTAATCGGTACATTTTTTGCCCTCAATACTTATTTTCATTTTGTTGTCTTGTTTAATTATTACTACCACCATTTGTTCGCGGAGATTAATAAATATGATAGAATATATAAATGTATTAGAGAATATAAATGTATTAGACATGATGTGATTCATGAAATGTGATTATCACAGACAAAAAAGGAAAGTTTTGAAGCTTTTGTTGGGACGGAGGGAGTAGATTTTATGAATTTTTTTTACAGTATCTTTGAGTTGATTGTATTATGGATGATGGAAAGGGAATTGAAAAGTGATAGTTTGATGAATTTATTATGAATTTCTGCAGAGAGGCAGTGGTGATTTCGGTTAAGAATTTATCAGGAATTGTGTCAATTGATGAAGATAATAACTGGGTGTGTGCTGATAGAAAGAACCATAACACCGAGCTACTTCCAAATCCAGTAAGTTGCTTCATCCACTTTCTGGTTTTAGCATTATTTTTACAGTCATGATCTTGATCCCTTTTATTCATATTAAAAATGTCTAAAATTTCATTGTTCTAAGTTCCCTAAACTGCGTGCGATTTTGTGTCTATAACGTGTTGAATAGATCACACCTTAGGTTAGATTTTTGGTAGCTTAATCACTGTTGGTTTGTTGCTTTCTTCAGCAAATTATTATGCCCAACACGTGTATATTTATGTAATTCAGGTAGTTGAAACAAGAGAATTAGTTTCCATCCTCGAACAATATCTTGATCAAAGGGGAGTTGCTTTACCAGAAGGATATTTGTCTTATAAAGTCATATGTCCGAACCCTAAACTTGGGTACGTTTTTCTTTTTTTGCTCTTTTTTGTTATGTTTTCTGCAGTCTATCTTCTTTTCTTTGATAACTTTTGATGGTGCGAAAGAATAATTATAAGTATATAGTAATGCAAAGCTTCAATCTATTATAATAACAATGGAAAATTTTCTAATTCTGCTTTCTTCTACCAGTTTCATTCATTCCGAATCTTTTCCACCTGAGGTTATTACTCAGTGGACACAATTACAACCCGAGCAAAGAAATTTGTATTCTGAATGGATCAATGGTGCACTTCTTGGTGGAAAGAAGAAAACGCAGGAGTCCTTTAGTGAGAAGCTTAACTTTGTCCTCGGGACCGCTCCAATTTCAGACAGGTCTATTGTAGTACAATTTTATAATTATGTCACTACAAGGCATTCCAATGAGTCTCCATTTACTTTACTACAATCAAGTATGCATTTGCATCTTCATTCTGCATTCGATCATCTGAAACATCAGAACGAAAAGATGATGCACTATCTTATCCAAATTATCTAGATTAATAGTGTATGATCATCTTGTTAAGTATAGAAACTGTGTATAAAGTTGGCGGAATATGCAGGTTAGAGCTCGAAGGCAACAAGTGTATTCTTGGAAAGTTTATTGAATTCAGAGGCGAACAAGATAATGTCCAGTCATTAAGAAAGATCAAGAGATCAAAAGTTAGTTACATCACTGTTCATAAGACGAGCATGTTCGGTTATGGTAATGATTTTTTATACCTTCTCAGAGTTTTCAATCTAACTGGCTGCTTAAATCTGTCCTTAAATTTGTGGATCTTTATTGCAGGGGTCCGAGTTTTGTCGATTCCTCGTGACTATCGTGGGGGTGGAGCTTCTTCTTCCTCATCACAGCAGGAAATTATTGTTAAATCAAACACAGAGGTAGTTTTTCAGCCACAGAACAACTCAACATCATACAAGTATAAGCTTTCTTCGGTTATTTCAATCTCACTAAGTGCTTGAGCACCGCGTATATTCACCACCTGCCCCACCCTGCGATTTAAACTTGGTTTTGGTACATAACTTTGAACAATGGTGAAATCATATGGATTGATATGATTGAATTTAAAGTAACCTCGTCTCTACTGTCAGATAAAATATGCTCAAGGGAGTTCTTCTTGGGTTTCCATTGGTTTTGAAACCTGGTATGTGGATTTCATAAATAGAAAAAGGTGTTGTATAGAAATGGTAAGAGTTGTTGTATAGTGGTTGATGTGGTTTGTAGTACATAAGAAAAAAGATCATGATGAGTTGGATCCTCCGTTCCACGATTATTTTTACACTTTTACACTTGTTTGTCGATATTACTTTCACACCCTACAAAAAAACACTTCATAAATTTCACCATCACATTATCCAAAATTTTAGATAAAATGTACTCCCTTCAATTTCCACTTTTCTTTTCGAGTTGTCCAATTTTATTATTCTCATTTCTTATTTAAAAATTTTATTATTCACATTACTTTATCTTCAATCTTCAACAATTATTCATTTACTCAAATTGTCATTCACTTTATTCATAATTAAGGGGGTGTATTCAATTGAGATTCTATTGAATTTTTTTATACTTTAAAAAGTACGTGGATTTATAGAGTTCATGTAGAGTTTGACTGACATGATTATAAAATATATATGGATTTTGATAGACTTGACATGATTGTAAAATATTTTTTTTTTATTGATTTACATATATTTTCATAAATTTCGACGCTGAAACTATTAATGTGAAGAATTTTTTTTTAATTAATATTATATATATTATATGTATATAAATAAAATATTTTATCAATAATATATATATATATATATATTCACGGGATATTATTTTATCAATAATATATATATATATATTATTAATTTGTATATATATAAAGTTTATATATATATTAATTCGGGAATATTCACGGATCTGATCCGACCCATTCTCAATACGGGGCTCCGACTTGACCCAAAACTTGTGGGGTGGGGTGGGGTGGGGTGGGGCGGGTACCTGTGGGTCGGGTCAATATTGTCATCCTTTACTTCTGACCTTTCGTCTTTAGAGTTCTTTGAGAGAATCCATTGAAATCTCTGATTTTTAAAAGAGATTTTGGATAGTGCAATTTGTTTATATTTTTTTTAGGGAGAATCCAACAAAATACATGCTAGTTTGGATTGGTGGATGGGAAAACATGGGACAAATTAACTCACCTCTCCCCTAGGACTATTAATCCTACAAATACATGATAAATAGTATAAAATTAGCGGGCCTTGCATTAATCCCGGGCCACAATCAATCAAACCAAACATTTGATTAGTTGGGAATAAAAAGTTAATCAAGTCTAATCCAACCTAATCAAGCAAATCAAACTAGGCAGTCTTAAAATTCATAAACTCTTAAATACTGCCAAAAATTAAGAAAAATGATTAAATAATAGATATAATACAAGTGATGTGATTGAGAGAGGAGAGAGATAGAGAGAAAAAGTAAGATATAAAGTTTTTTTTTTTTTTTTATTTATGGAAGTTAAATACTCATCCCTTTTTTCCCCGAGAACCCAGGACCTAAGGCCTAGGTAGTGGTGCTCTAACCACTTGATCTATCCCACTTTGTCAAAAGTAAGATATAAAGTGAAGTGTAAGAAAAAGTACTTACCAAAAAAGATATGGAAAATTTATAGGCGGACGGACAAAAATAGCAAAATGGAAAACTTATAGACGGGAGGTAGTATGTGTTTTCATTTTCAGTAATCATGTGAAATGAGTAATAGACAATTGATTGTATATTGAAAATGTTGCTTGAAAAAGTAAATTTAATAGGATTTGAAATCCTCTAAAAAAAAAATAGAATCTGAAGATCGAGGATTTGACTTTGAAATTAAAATCCGATGTGTTTAATTGTTTGTCTAGTTAGGTGGCAACTGGCAAGTAAGTTGAGTTAGATTCAATTTTTTATTTTATTTTAAATAAATTGCAAATCAGATCCAATCTTGAAAATTATAATTGCATACTTGACAAATTCAACCAGATTATTATTTGTATACATCAAATTAAGTAGGGGTTGAATATTTAAGTTTTAGCCTTTTTTTTAGGGTCTATACTAGATTAACATTATCTTAAATATACTAAAAATAATAGGTTCTTGCCCTATTTGTAAATAGAGACGAAAACTCTCTTAGTCTTTCGATAACTTTCACGCTTTCTTTTTTCGAACATTTCACTATAACTTTCACACTTTTAAAATGAAAATATTTTTATAAACTTCACCCCACAATATCCTCAATTTTACATAAATATCGTTACTTTTTACTTACGTATACACAAAAGTCAACTCATTCATTTACTTTATATATTATATAAAAGTTCAGAAAATTAACCCTTAAAACTATACTCATTATTACACTTTCTAAATGTGTTCATCTGATTATAGTAGAGAGGGAGTAGTGTTATATATTAATGAATGTACATCATAAAATAGAATTGAGTGTGACATGCGCTACAACATGCATATATGGGTAAAGTTCATTGTAGGGAATAATTATAATAATTATTCTTATTTAAACTTTACACTTTTTTGTGCTAGGTTCAAAGAATCATTCATACACTACTACTACTACTATATTACCTTTTGACAGCAATTGAATATTGCATTTTCACTCATACATACATACATTAAACATTTGTATAAACAAATTTAAACTTGGCCTCTACTCTCGAATTCTACCATTAGCTTCCTCAATTTCTCATTGCTTATCCTCTGTTGGTACTCCCTCTCATCCTCCAACCTGCACACCGCAAATTTACACGTCAGAAACCCGTTCACCCGGGGCACGTCGTTGCCTCTTATGGGTGCATGCTGACGTGACATTCATGTCTCATTGTCACGTCAGTGTCCAATCAAGGATTGTGTGCAGGGTAACAACACTTGAAAATGTCTAATGACGGCCTAATTAACATCTTACATGTGTGATGGCGATGATGGCAACAATGTCGTTGCTAGCTTCACGACGTCTTCGCTGCTATTAATGATGTGGTTAAAGCATAGGTATCGACCGTAAGATGAAGAGTCCTCAAACACACAAATGTGGGCATCAACCAAGAAGTTAAGGTCCACAGTGACAAAAACTCCGTCTTTGAACATTTCCGCCGCCCCCAACAAGTAGGGATCCTTGATGCTCAAATCGGGGTACATTAGAAGCCCTGCGTTTATCGATACCATGCTCACCCCTCTGTCCATTGCTAATGCCCAGGCTGTCTTCTCCGCCACTGTCTTCGACAATCCATGCCATAACTACATAAGAGTAAAATACGAGATGAAACACCATTTTGGAACAGAAATCCCAAGAACAATGAATGCTACTCCTCCCAGTCCAATTTAACTGTCGTATTAGACAGAAAAAATGTTCCAAAATATCTGTCGCTTTAGATTTTCCAAAACTAATTAAATATGTTTTTTTCTACTTGGCTATTCTATAAAAGGGAATATTAGTCATTTTATACAAATCACTATTGATATTAAATGACTTCCCTAATTTATGTGAAACACCAAAACACACACACCTTGAACTTTTTACAAAAGTTGACGTCGCTCCAGTTCCTCTCGTCCACATCAGACGGTAGGCCGCCGTCTTGCTGGTGGTGGTCCTGCCAGATGATGGCTGTAGCTGATGATGTGAAGACAACTTTGTCGATGGTGTCTGTTTGAGCACACGCTTCCAACACATTATGTGCTGCTCGCACTTCCAATTCACCCATTAATTCCTGCACGTAATTGATTGAGTCAATAACGTATTTCAAAGGCATCAAACTTTTGAACAATTCTTTATTTCTAGAATAACAACTATATATAATCCCAAAAGTCAGCAGTCTTAATTATTATCGAACGTCTCCTAAAGATACACTCTTCCACCAAGTTTCAAACTTTTCAAAGCCAGAAAGGGACGTTGATTATTACACAAAATAATCAAGAAATCTTCAAAACTAGCTACTTTAAGCTATAATATATTAATATGGCCCCTCTAGAATTGACAGCTCATAAATTTGTAAGTGCCAACGAAACTATGTAATTAATAATTTAGGTACAGCAAGAAAATTGAGCACAAAGCTATCAATTCCATAACAAGAACTTAAAACCATTTATGAAGTCCAGGCTGGACCTCCATAGAATTGAAAACCATGAATTTAGAGGCTAAAAGGCTAAAAGCTAAAAGCATCTTGTAAAATTTTGGACTAGTTAATTAAATTCTACTTTCCTTTCATAATCTTTCTCTTGATCATGAGTCATGACATTTTTCGAGTTTTAATTTGAAGTTTCGTCTCGTATTCGTATTCGTATTCGAACTTACATCGTAGGTGGGGTGATCGGAGGGGAGCTCAAAGGTGTAAAACAGAGCACCACATCCCTTAATAGCATCCATTATGCTGTGATAATCCAATGGATCCGTATGAAATACTCTCAATTCCTTGTTTTCAGTCGATTTCCCCTTGTAACATTGCAACTCATCTGATAACACAAAATCACACCTCTTAATTTTTGCACAATCGAAATCATTCCTATTCTACTGAAAACATAATTAAAGTATGAAATTGAACATGAATCGAGACAATTAGTAAAAAGAGGGTTTCTCATTTTAACATTGTGTACATATCGTTCGTTCGTTCGTTCCCAAAGCAGAGCACAAAAAATAACACTGACACACAGGTGTAATGTATGTAAATCGAGTGATTGACGGCGGATTTAGGGGAAAGGGATCATACCGTGGCTGTGGACGGCGGCGTGGACGGTGTAGCCTCTCTGGAGGAGGCGGTGGACGAGGGCGGAGCCCAAGCGGCCGGAGGCGTCCATTACACAAACAGTTTTGGATGAGTTCCAGAAAGCAGCCGGCGCCATTGCAGAGTGAAAGCAGTGAAAAATGGAGATTGAATTGAATGATTCGAAGAAAAGGGGTTGAATTTTGGTGGGAGAAGTGGATACCCTGTGTTGGGGGTATTTAAAGAGAGAGAAAATGGAAGAGAGAGAGAGAGCATTGAAAGAGTGTGCGGGTAGTAGATGGTTGGGACGGTGGTAGTTAGCCAAAGCCAAACTACAAAAATACTACTACTACTCTTTTTTATTATAAAAAAATCATCGACACCGAAATCAATCACACCGTCTACTAGTGGAAAACGACTCAAACGAGTTCTGAATGGACTGAACTTATAGAGAAGCGTACTTCTAAGTTCTAAGTCTACGTCATCATGTCAATTTCTTATAGTTAAAAAAGTAATACTCCCTCCGTCTCGGGATAATTTACACACTTTGATCGGCACGTTGTTTAAGAAAAGTGAATTTAGTGGTTGATGATGTAAGATAAAGGATGGGTATTTTAGGTAATTTGATGATGTGTAAAGTGAAATGTATGGAAAAAAGGAGTGACAAATTTGAAAATAAAATGATGTTGTGAGATTATTAATTTTGTGGGGTATTTTCATATTAAGAGTGTGCAAATAATTTTGGGACGTCCCAATAAGAAAAGTGTGCAAGTAATCATGGGACGGAGGGAGTAATATTTTATGTTAAATTGTAGATAGTGTAAGGATAGAGAGGGTTTATTTATCAATTTCATCTCATCTAAAAGCTTCCTATAATGAGATTTCATAAGATTTAATGAGTATAAATGTAAAATAAGATATAGTATAATTAATGTAATCGAAAAGAAAGAATAAAGTAATATGTAAGGATAATTTAGAGTAAAACGGTTGACTGTATTAAATTGTGAAGTGCCTTGTAAAAAAACGTTTTAAAAAATTATTTCACAGGTCTATGTTACTATAAAAATAAATATGTATTGTTTGACCTATATATTTATCTTGAAAATGTAATAATAAGAGAGATTTTCTATTTATCTTGAAATAATCTTTTAGGAGGATCGTTTGACCTATTTTGATCCACTTTTTTTTTTCTCTTTATAAGTTTATATCTTGTTTAATAAATTATAAAGTTAAATAAAATTACAATTATCCTTGAGGTTTGAAACAATTTATGGTAGTAGTTGTAAAAAAAAAATCACATGGTTCTTTAAGTAATTTTGATGAATTTGGAATGGATAATTATAATTACTCAATGATTCATTTGGTAATAGTTTGGACATAATTATTAATTAGTAATAATAATATTAATCAATTTAAATTCTCTTTAGTTGTGACCCCTTTTACCTTTTAACATAAAATTATTGATTAAGTTGCAATAATTTTCATTAAATATTTAATCTACATAAGATCCTGAAATAAATTAGTCTTGAGAAGTTGAAAATATTAGAATTGTTAATGATTGGTTTCAGTTGTAATAATTAATAAATATATACGGACAAATACGAAATATATAAGTTTGGTAGAATGGTAGGAAGCGTTGTAGGGAACGTTGTGCACTTTTCCAACGTAAACAAGTTTGGTTTGCCATTTGGACACCTGTATTTCACTTTCATTTTTTATACTTTTTTTGTCTGATGCATTCAATTATATGATACAATTAGTGCAATTGAATTGCAATTTTAATTTAATGGGTAAAAGATTCAATTAGATAATTGAGAATATATTTAAATAACTTAAAATCTAAATTTCGTGAATAAGAAATTCAATTGAATAATTGAGTATATAATTACAATTGCATGTATGCACTTAATTAGGTAAATGTAATGCTCCCTCCGTCTCAATACATACCAATGATAGATATTTTATTTTGTACTCCACTTTGACATTTTTCAACAAATTAAGATTATAAAGTGTGGTCCATATTACCTTCATTAATTATAGCTAATTTTGATATATAAGTTTTGTTTGATAATGAATGTGATCAAGAATGTAGCTAGTATTCATAAATTAAATTAATTTTGGTATAAACAATGTTTATGGAATTTATTTATGAATAATATATATGGTAAAATGAATAAGGGCAAAATAGTCAAAATTAAAGAAAAAAACTCAGAATGACAATTATTTTAAAATTAGTTAAAAAGCCAAAGTGACACTTATTAAAAAAATGGAGGGAATATAAGATTCTGAATTTTAACTATATAAACTTCTAAAAAATATCCTTAAAATTGTTTATTATTCCACACATTACAATAATTTAAATATTTATTAAATATGAGCCATTTTAACATTATTCTACACGCTACCAGAAGGAAATTAAGCTATATATTGAGACAAACAAAAAAGAAATACAGGACCATCATTTTGAGATAGAGTAAGTAATGAGTAGGACAATTGAGGGGTAACTGATAAATTTTTATGTATGTAAAAAAAAAGAGTTGGCTCGTACGTGTGTATGTTTGAGTTAAAAAATAATTACATTTTATATAAAATTGTGAATATTATGAGGGGAGTTTGTAAAATAATTTTTTATTTTAAGAGTCTGAAAAAATTATTATGAGACTTTTCAAAAAGAAAAATAAAGTGCTAAAGTTATTATGGAATAGATAAAATATCTTTTTTGAGATAATAACAATTTAGGGGGTGTATTCAATTGAGATTTTGTTGATTTTTTTGGACTTTAAAAAGTCAGTGGATTTAGAAAATCCATAGACTCCATGCTTTTATTGATTTATATGGATTTTCATAGACTTGACAGGATTCTGGAATACACATTTTTTTATTGATTTACATGAATTTTCGTAGATTATAACTATTGATGCCAACGTATATTGAACACACTTGTATATAAAAAAAAGTTATCTAAATTATTTAGAAAAAAATACCAAAAATATATTAATTCAAAAAAAAAATTATTATTCTCTTCAGAGTCTTTATCTATATCAAAATCAAAGTGTATCTTTATCTACCAAATATACATCAAATATTTAAGAAATAAGGATAAACATAATATATTATAAAGATGTATATAAATCATGTTAATATTATATTCCTAATAATATTTGTACAATAATTAATGTTATAAATTAGGTGGCGATCGAGAATATATTATTGAGAACAGAATTTTGAAATACAGAAATGTAATCTTTTTCACGATAATAATGGCGGTGAAGCTCTCACTCTCCGCAATTTCTCCAATGGCATAATTGACGTGAACTCTATCTATTTTTTTTTAAGAATCATGTTAATTTTTTTTTAATGAAAATAAAGGTTAAAGTTGATGACGATGAAAAATGCAGTAGATTAGTAGTAGAACTTTTGTTAGAAGAACAACAAAGTTGTTTTTGTTCTTCTCTTCACAGTCTTTTGAGAGAATCCGTTGAAATCTCTATTTTTTTTAGAAGAGATTTTGGATAGTGTAATTTATTTATATTTTTGGAGGAGAATCCAACAAAATCCATAGAGTATTAAAGTCTATAGACTGTTGAATATCTAAAGATTTTTTAAGACTTTTTAAAATTCGTATTGAATACCTCAAAATTTTGAAAGACTTTTAAAAATCGGGATTGAATACCCCCAAATTTTAAAAGTTCAAAAAAATTCAACAGAATCTCAATTGAATACACCCTCCTTGATACTTTACGACCACGTCAATATTATTTTGGACCGTGGACTGATGGTTGCAGAATTGCATGTATCCTATTTGGACACACCAACCTTTTCAAAATATATTGTACTAATAGTTTTGTTTCAAAAACTAAATTTCATCTTTAAATAAAAAAATAGATCTAAAAACAAATGTCTGAAATGCATATCCACTAAAATAAAATTAAAAAGATATGCTACTAACTATAGAAAATGTTGCAAAGTGTTGGTGTACAGCATAAATTACTTGCTAATTAAAATAATTATGTAGTACTCCCTCCGTCCATGAAAAGTAGTCTCATTTGCTCTATATTCTTTGTCCACAAAATGTAGTCACATACCCTTTTTTAAAACTATCACCCTTCAACCATCACTTAATTACTCAAATTGCCATCAACTTTATTCACAAACAATCACTTTATTCAAAATGGACCCCACAATATCCTACAATACCCTTACTTTATCTACTTTATCTACCTTCTTCTTAAAACATGTGCCCCATCCCATGTCCCTACTTTTCATGGATGGAGGGAGTATCATTTAAAAATTCGAACTTGTTAAATGTGGACGTGGGCTTTGAGACTCTTATACCAGAAAAGAATTTTCGTTTCATCTAAAAGTTTGAATTTGTATTTATATTTTGAATACTTATCAAATCAAAAACAAAAATTGCATTTGGTTCGAATTTTAATATTTTTAATATAAATATCGAATTAAAATATAGAATCGATTTTGTTTACGTCACTAGTCTAAAGACCCCATATTATTCATTTCGTCCTAACTACACTTTGCACACGTTGCATTCTAGAAATTTAGTTTCATTTGCATACGTACGTTGCATTCTAGAATTTAGTAATGATAATTCAACTCTGGAATCTTTTTCACAAGATATCTCAATAATGAAAATATGAAATGGCTCATATATATAAAATTAAATATATATATATATATATATATATATATATATTGTGCAATGCACGTATAAAGATAAAGTCTCGTGTAAACAAATTTCACCGTGAATCTGATTTGCATTAGTCATGGCAAACCTATCTAAATATATATATTATTTCAATTCTAGTTTAAGTATCTTTTAATGAAATTCATCTTGCGATGCTTACATACTTTTTTGAAGTATGTAAACAGGCGGGGACTTCAATTACATACAAAACAAAGCTCTTTAACAACTGACTTATCGAACTAAATAAAAATTACAACTTTAAAATTTCGAATCTGATATTTAAAGAAAATTTAAATCTCAAGTATACACTATCATACTGAAACCGGGTTATTTTCATCCTACTATTCCTACATACTAATCATGTAAGATTAATGAAGCCCACCCTTTCGGATTTTCTTGTAATTATCATGTAGAAGAGCTTTCTAGCTAATTAGTCGAATTATTAAAGGGCCGCACTTATGTGCAATATTTCACGTGAAATATTAGAATATTTAAGGAAGGGTCAAAATTCGCGGATCTGTAGCGGTTTTGACCGGTCAAACAAATATTTTTTTAAAAATCGCGCGCAGGAGACTAACAGGATAACGGGTTTCAGGCCTGTGTTACTATAAAGGTAATTATATGTTACTGCAAGACCAAATATGTGTTACGGTAAGTACAAATAACACATAAATTGACTTTTTCACAAGAAATATTGTCAAGATGGATTCCGATCGGTTAGACGTCTCCAACTAATTAGAACACTTGAATATAGAAGAAATAACTGCTCTAGGATAGTAATTCAAAAAAGTAATCAACGAGACAAACAGCACACAAGAATTTAAGTGGTTCGATCAATGTGATCTACATCCACTGGACCAGACTAGTACTTCTTTGATTGATAAAGAATGTTTACACACTCATTCACTCGGAATTGGATATTTCCTCACTTCACTCGTGAACTCACACAACTCAAAGAATACAATAACGTACTAAATCTCTCCTCCCAAAAAGGTGTCAACCTTTACAATGTACACAATCAAGAGTATATAAAGACCAAAGGTAGTTGCTGCTGTTAGGAACTGTTTTGAGTAGTTATCAACCGTTTGCAACCGCTTGTAACAACCCATGTGCTCTGTTATTGCCCAACTGAAATGGTAGTTATGCCCTCAAGTTGTTGTAACTGTAAAACTGTTAGTTAAACTAACTAACTTCGAACCAGAAGACTTGCCCATAAAGATCAGATCACTACTTAGTGTTCTGATACCCAACTCTTCTGCTCTGATGATCAAAAGCTAACTCTGCTGATAGACTTCATACTGTGCTGATCTTAACTGCACTGACCAAGTACTGTGCTGACCCAAGTACTGTGCTGACCTGGTACTGTGCTGACCCAAGTACTGTGCTGATCTGGTACTGAGCTGATCTGGTACTGAGCTGATCTGGTACTGTGCTGATCTGGTACTGAGCTGATCTACTCTGCTGAAGTACTGATCTTAGTCCAATCTGCTGAAGTACTGATCTTAATCCAATCTGCTGAAGTACTGATCTTAGTCCAGTCTGCTGAAGTACTGATCTTAGTCCAGTCTGCTGAAGTACTGATCTTAATCCAGTACTGTGCTGATCTTACTGTGCTGATCCCAACTGTGCTGAACTCTAAGCATCACCTTCTCATCTGATTGAAACCCTTCAACTCATCTGATAAGGCCTAAGTCATCTTATCTGATCCTATCAGCTCAGTAGTTTACTGTGCTGATTTTGAGATTATGAGATAACACTCACAATTCTCCACCTTTAGCTCATAATCGAACTAATCTCCACCAAAACAAAAAACACCAACACTATCCTCCTCAAAGAATAGCCTCCACTACTGATCTTCTGCCACAAGAACAGTAGCCTTCTCCTCAGAGGAATTAATGCAGTCCAATAAGTCTAAGACACAAGCCAAACTTCTCTTTTGGCAATGCCTTAGTGAACGCATCAGCAGGGTTCTCCTCTGTAGCAATCTTCACTACCTGGACCACCCCCTTCTCTACAATATCTCTTACAAAGTACAGTTTCACATCTATATGTTTGGTTCTCTCATGATACCCCTGATGCTTTGCAAGATGTATTGCACTTTGGTTATCACACAAGACAGTCACACTTCTTTGTGATATTCCAAACTCCTTCAAGATCCCCCTAAGCCACATGCTCTCCTTTACTGCTTCAGTCAAGGCTACATATTCTGATTCTGTAGTAGATAATGCAACTACGGACTGATGTATTGACCTCCATGATATAGCTGTACCAAATAAGGTGAATACATACCCTGTCAAGGACTTTCTTGTGTCTACATTGGCTGCATAGTCGGCATCAACATATCCCACAAGTGCTTCTCCCTCATCTGATATCTTCTGAAATTTCAGACCTTTCTCAGCTGATCCTAGAACATATCTCATGACCCACTTAACTGTCTCCCAATGACTCAAGCCTGGATCACTCATGTATCTGCTGATTACACTCATTGCATGAGTTAAATCTGGTCTACAACACACCATAGCATACATTAAACTCCCTACTGCACTGGCATAAGGAACCTTACTCATCTGAACTCTTTCTTGGCTGTTCTTGGGACACATCTGATTGGATAACTTCTGATGCTGGCCAATTGGTGTAGAAACTGACTTAGCTTGATTCATCCTGAATCTCTCTAACACCTTCCTCAGATAGGTAGGCTGACTAAGCTGAATTGCTCCCTCAACTCTACTGATCTCCATCCCAAGAATCACTTTAGCTACAAGTCTTGCCTTGTACCTAATCTTGCCACCTCTCTGAGCCTCCACCTTTTTCTTGTAGATCCACTTACACCCAACAAGTTTCTTGTTTTTAGGCCTCTCAACAATCTCCCAAGTCTGGTTCTTGTTCAGAGATAACAGTTCTTCCTCCATAGCAACTAACCACTTCTCTTTGTCATGGCAGTTTATGGCTTCTGTGTAAGTTTTAGGCTCCAAAGACTCCACCTCAAGAGCTGCACATAATGCAAATGATACTATGTCAGCTTGACCATACCTCTGAGGTGGGTGGACTTCTCTTCTGGTTCTGTCCCTAGTCAGCTGATAGTCATGAAGCTCAGTATCACTATGAGTAATCTCCTCCTCATCTGGATCAATCTGATCTTCAGTTAGTGTTCTGATGTCACCATGCTCCACCTCCACCTGTGTCTCATCTGGTCTGTTGTGTGCTGTACTGGAGCTTGCCTCCTCTTTCAATGGCATTCTATTCTCATCAAAAGTTACATCTCTGCTGATAATACACTTCTGCATTCCAGCTTCTAGGCACCACAATCTGTATCCTTTCACACCTGAAGGATATCCTATGAACACACATTTGAAGGCTCGAGGCTCAAGCTTATCTTGCTTGACATGGGCATATGCTGAACAACCATACACCTTCAAATTACTGTACTCAGCTGCATGGCCAGACCATAACTCTTCTGGGGTTTTAAATTGCACAGCTGAGGAAGGGCTTCTGTTTATCAAGTAGGCTGCTGTTGACACTGCTTCTCCCCAAAATACTTTAGGCAATCCAGAGCTGCTCAACATGCATCTAACTCTCTCAAGTAAAGTCTGGTTCATTCTCTCAGCTACTCCATTCTGCTGAGGTGTACCTGGTACTGTTCTATGCCTCACTATACCCTTCTTCTTGCAGAAAACATTGAACTCTTCTGATATGAACTCCAGCCCATTATCAGTTCTCAAATGCTTTAGATTCTTTCCAGAAATATTCTCCACCTCAGTGAGCCATTCCTTAAACTTTTCAAATGCTTCTGACTTGGATTTCAGGATAGTGATCCATACCTTTCTTGAGTAGTCATCTATGATAGGCATGAAGTATCTCCCACCACTTCTGGTCTGATTCCTAGCTGGCCCCCATAAATCTGAATGGACATAGTCCAAAATTCCTTTGGTAGAGTGTGAACTCTTCCCAAACTTCAATCTCTTGGATTTCCCAAGAATGCAGTGCTCACACAAATCCAGCTTTGTGATCTTGTCACCACATAGCAATCCTTGCTTACTTAGCTCAAGTAGGCCCTTCTCTCCTACATGACCTAATCTTCTGTGCCACAACATTGAGTTGTCTTGCACCCTTGCCACATCTGATCTGCCAATAACTGTTCCCCCTTAAGAAAGTAGAGATCATTTCTTCTCTCTCCTTTAAGAACAGTAAACTTCCCCTTTGAAACTCTGAGCTCTCCATCTTCAGACTGGAATTTATAGCCCAATGAATCTAGCATACCAAGAGATATCAAATTTCTCTTGAGTTCAGGAACATACCTGACCCTCTTGAGAATCCTCACTACTCCATCATACATCTTCAAGTGTACTGTACCTTCACCTCTGACTTTGCAAGTGTGATCATTCCCTAACAACACAGAACCTCCATTCTGATGCTTAAAATCATGAAACCACTCTCTTCTTGGAGTCATGTGGAAAGAACACCCTGAATCTAAAATCCAATCTTGCTGCTCTTTAGTGGAAGTGATGGATAGGGACTGAGCTGACTCATAGCCTTTCTGCTCCTTATCATCTTGGGTTTGATTTGCTTGATTCTTATCAACAGGGTTCTTAGGACCAGATTTTCTCATAAGCTGTTTGTACTTGTAACAAGTACTCTTAAAGTGCCCAGGTTTGTTGCAGTGGTGGCACACTACTTCCCCTTGATTTGACACTGCTGATTTACCCTTATCAGCTCCCTTGGGTTGACTAGACCCCTTCTTGGAGACAGACTTCTTCTGACCTCCCTTGATTGCCAATCCTTCCCCACTGCTACTTTTATCTCCTTGAGATGCCTTGTTATGTAACAGCTTGGACTTGACAGCCAAGATCACATCCTCCAATGTGATTGCTTCCTTTCTACCATATAAGATGGTGTCCTTTAGGATTTCAAAGGACTTAGGCAGAGCACTCAATAAGATCAGAGCCTTATCCTCTTCCTCTAACTTGACATCCAAATTCTCCAGATCATCAAGAATCTTATTGAACTCATCTAGCTGCTCCGTAATGGGTTTGTCATCTCCCATTCTAAAGGCATACAGCTTCTGCTTCGAATAGAGTCGGTTAGCAAGAGTTTTCACCATATATAGCTTCTCAAGCTTATCCCAAACCTCCTTCGCTGACTTCTCTTTAGCAACCTCCCTCAAGACCTTATCTCCAAGGCAGAGTAGGATCGTGCTTCGAGCTTTCCTGAGCAACTTGCTCCTTTCAGCCGCAGCTGTTGCAGATTCTTCTGCAATCTCTTCGGATTCTTCGAGGGCCTCGAATAATCCTTGCTGTTCAAGGAGGGCCTGCATCTTGACCTTCCACAGCCCAAAATCTCCAGTGCCTGTAAACTTCTCTATGTTGTACTTGGTAGAATTCCCCATCTTTAGATCTGCAGCTACTTCGATTTCCCACAGACGGCGCCAATTGTCAAGATGGATTCCGATCGGTTAGACGTCTCCAACTAATTAGAACACTTGAATATAGAAGAAATAACTGCTCTAGGATAGTAATTCAGAAAAGTAATCAACGAGACAAACAGCACACAAGAATTTAAGTGGTTCGATCAATGTGATCTACATCCACTGGACCAGACTAGTACTTCTTTGATTGATAAAGAATGTTTACACACTCATTCACTCGGAATTGGATATTTCCTCACTTCACTCGTGAACTCACACAACTCAAAGAATACAATAACGTACTAAATCTCTCCTCCCAAAAAGGTGTCAACCTTTACAATGTACACAATCAAGAGTATATAAAGACCAAAGGTAGTTGCTGCTGTTAGGAACTGTTTTGAGTAGTTATCAACCGTTTGCAACCGCTTGTAACAACCCATGTGCTCTGTTATTGCCCAACTGAAATGGTAGTTATGCCCTCAAGTTGTTGTAACTGTAAAACTGTTAGTTAAACTAACTAACTTCGAACCAGAAGACTTGCCCATAAAGATCAGATCACTACTTAGTGTTCTGATACCCAACTCTTCTGCTCTGATGATCAAAAGCTAACTCTGCTGATAGACTTCATACTGTGCTGATCTTAACTGCACTGACCAAGTACTGTGCTGACCCAAGTACTGTGCTGACCTGGTACTGTGCTGACCCAAGTACTGTGCTGATCTGGTACTGTGCTGATCTGGTACTGAGCTGATCTGGTACTGAGCTGATCTGGTACTGTGCTGATCTGGTACTGAGCTGATCTACTCTGCTGAAGTACTGATCTTAGTCCAATCTGCTGAAGTACTGATCTTAATCCAATCTGCTGAAGTACTGATCTTAGTCCAGTCTGCTGAAGTACTGATCTTAATCCAGTACTGTGCTGATCTTACTGTGCTGATCCCAACTGTGCTGAACTCTAAGCATCACCTTCTCATCTGATTGAAACCCTTCAACTCATCTGATAAGGCCTAAGTCATCTTATCTGATCCTATCAGCTCAGTAGTTTACTGTGCTGATTTTGAGATTATGAGATAACACTCACAAATATTAATATAAATTAATTCAAGGAAGGATAAAATCGAAAATTTTGTTCTTAATTCGTGTTACTATAAATACAATTATATGTTACTGTACGGAAAAATACGTGTTACTGTAAGGACAAGTAACACACAATTGACTTTTGAGTAACATATATTTGACCTTAAAGTAACACAGAAAACTGTATTACTATATAAACACAAGTGTATTACTTTATAGAGAAATATGTGTTACTGTATAAATAAAACGTCATTATTGAGAGAGAATGGGATATGGACATTAAAAAAGACGAAGAACAATAATTAAAAACACGAAAAACACAATCAAGTTGAATAGTTTATCAATCCCTCCAATTGTAAAAACATAATTATCAACAATTAATTGGAATAAATCTGTGTGTGGTATTATTGTTGATTTTTTTTTTCATTCATGAATTTATTCATATCGCCTTATTTCGTAATTAGCAGATCAGAAATATGAAACAGAATAGATTTTCTGAAAAAAAAAAAATTAGTGCATCACGATCAGAAAATTTTGTTCAGATTTCTGAAGTTTTTTTTTTTTTAATGGAACGCTTCACACAGAAGAGAAGAGAGAAGAAAGTTGCGCAGAAGAAGAAGGGAGAGAAAGAAAAGAAGGAACAGCACAACGTAGAAGAGAGAAGAAAGTTGCGCAGAAGAAGAAGGGAGAGAAAGAAGGAACCTGCTACCGGTTAGAAATAAAAGAAAAGGTCAAATTGCACCATAAGCCTATTGTGAAATATTGTATATAAGTTTTTGCCATTATTAAATGTGTAGATAAACCTATATTCTTCCTAGGTTAAAAAAAAATCTATATACATATAATAAAACTTCTATTAATATAGTTTTAAAAAAAAAATCAAATCTGATTTGAAGTCTACGTATTTAATTTAATACGAGATTATAGACCTCTCTCGATTTCCATTTCATTTCGACATACTTTATGATTTTATTGTAAGATCTAAATCCTATTAATTGACCATCATATTATAGAGTAGGATTCATGTGCATTTCGGAGTGACCACTTCTTTTGTTTTATCTTCACAATCGGATTTAGGTATTTTGTTTAGTTGTTGTAATTGAGATCAACGAGTGTATCCTCTTTAACGAGATTGCAGTGGTTAAATGAGAGAACGATCTGTTGATCCCTTTATTTTTTGTTTTTTTGTTCTTAGTTTGTAGATTTTAATTAGTTTCTTGCTCTCTAGTTGTGAATTTTGCTATGCTTTTTGTTGTATGTATTTTTCTTTTTGTTACTGTTTGTTTGTCTGTCATTTTCTCAATGTTTGGTGAATCTTTGTTTTTCTTTTTTCTCTATTTTTATTGACACGAGAATATTTTAGTGTAGAATATTTATCTCGTATTAAAAAAGAAAATTTAGACGATTTAGTAAACAAGAATGATACTCATCTCCTCATTTCTATTTTGTTGGTCAATTCTGATTAAAAAATCTATCGTGTAAAGTTTAGTCTTTTAATTGTTATGATTTTGTAAACCAAAAAAATAGAAAACATTTTATGGAGTATTTTATATCACAATTATTTCCATAAACGACACGAGATTTGTCATTCATAGCCTGTTTTGGATGGGCACATAAAATAGATGATAAAGTATAAAAATGTGCATAATTTGGAACCTCCCAGGTGTAATTATATATAAAGCAATTTTTAGAGTAGAAATTAAATGCAAATGAGATTCCCATGTTTCCGTTTTATTTTATTATATAGATGACTGGTATCTGTTATATTAAAAAATACGGAGTAATTAATCTTTTAAAATATTAAAAATAACACGTATTAAGTAAAGTAAAATATCAGTGAAATATGAAAAGTTGAATCACACTAATTAAATGAAATATTGTTTGGTGCAACCACGACCACAATATTTAAGTATTGACAGCTTGAGTCTTGTTCCAACAATATCAACCAAGTAATCATTTGTACACCTTTTCTTTTTTCAGCATCAATAAAGTATAAATATATTTATTTTAGCATTTTTAATTCCATGTTCCTACAAAAAAAATCAGATTTTACTTATTATCTCAGTGTTTGCGTTAGATTAATCTCTAGATCTCAAATTCAAAACTCCTAAGATGCATTCTATGGGACTATGTCTACACAGAACGTAAAGTTCTTGTTTTAAACGGGTCTTTACAAGTGAACGGTAAAATTAGTCCTCTCCGTCACTCCGTGACATAAAAAAAGTACCTTAATGTAAAGAATCGCAATAGAATGTTATTACTCCCTCCTCCGTCCACACTAAAATGCACTCTTATTTGTGAGCGAGTTTTAAAAACTATGGATAAATTAAAAAGTAAAGAATATATTAATATGAACAGAGAATGTTGACCCGTTTGAGAGTCGGGTCTTCTGAGTCTAGAAGACCATGACCCATTTGAGAGATGGGCCCTCCCCTTCTAGAATAAGATATCGCAAATTGGATAACTTTTATATCCAAAAATATACACTATAACAAAACTATAGCTTCGTAGAAGATAAGTCAAGTCCCCATTTTGACAAATTGAATTTACGAGTAAAATTATTAATTTAGAGTTAAAAAATTTTTTTTTCATGTTAGAGTCTGAAAAATAGAAATTATTAATTTAAAACTCATAAATATTAAAATAATATTTGAATCTTAAATTTTATATTCTTATTTATTTATATACATAATACATTACTCTCTCTTCTCAAGATTATAATGGTCTTAAAATAATATTTTTTTTAAATTGTGATTTATAATGTATTTTTGAATAACTAGAAATTATAATGGTCTTAAAATAAGTGTATTCATATCTCAAATTAATAATTTTATATCTTCAAAGTCCTAAATCTGTCGAAAATAAATTAAACTATAAATTAATAGTTTTATTAGCTTTCACACCCTAAATTAATACAACCTCAATTATATTTCCTATTAAATTCAAAAAAAAAAAATAATAACACAATTGAATATTTTAAATTTTTGGGTCAAAATGACTAATTTTTTTCAATTTACGTCATTGATGATATCATTTTAAGTTTCGCCACATTTTACACTACGTGGATGAATTGCAGAGCTTAAAGGGAATATTTATTATTGACAAAAATACCCCTGCTTGTTTATACAACTACAAGACAGTGACCGAAATATCAAACGAACGGTCGGAAAACATTGGAACTAATTTATATGTATACTGCGATTTTAGATAAAATTTATTGAAATTAAGGCTCAGTTTGAATGGAGGAATTTGGTCTATGGATTTCAAATTCACTTCCCTGATTTGGATTAAAAATGAAATGAATGGATTTAAAATCTTAAGCATATTTTTTTAGTTAAAATTGAGAGGATTCTAAAATCATTTGAAATCCATCTAATTTCAAAATCTTTCATTTCAAATACCTCCTCAAATCAAATCTCTCCATCCAAACACAACCTAAGAGAGTATATATTGATAAGTATATCTTTAAATAAATAAAAGATATATTTAATCATATTAATTCTATAATGCACGTTTTTCATAATAGACAATTATATTATGAATCTTTTTAAATTCTTTAATCAATTTAATTTTTTATGTCTCAAATAATTGATTTTGGGAGGACATAATTAGAATAAATAGTGTAAAAAATGTGAAGGATTTGAGATAATTTTAATTTTAAAATATAGTATATATTTTTTTAAATGATCAATTTACGGTATAAATTGGTAATTGGTTAAGATAATTGAAAAAAAAAAGATTTTTTTTTTTTTTGTTAGAGGACTTAGATTGCACACTCGAAAAGAGAAAAAAAAAATTATAAAGTTTACCTTCACAATATTTACATAAAAATATTAATAAGACTTTGTAAAATTACTCATCATACATTTTTCTTTTTTTCTTTTAAAGTAGGCTCATTTTAATGTGCAAACCACCTCTGAAACAAATATAAAGAGGATACTCCCCTCGTCCCACAGAAATACCAGTATGTCATTACTTTTATAATTTGCATTTATTTACATTTTATGTTCAAAAAAAAAAGTATATCATTATTTTTCCACACTCAATCTATTTTTAAGATTACTTTATTCATAAAACTTTAAAAAACTATTTTAACTAAAACTTTAGAACAAAAATATAGTACTTCTATTTTTAAGATTACTTTATTCATAAAACTTTAAAAAACTATTTTAACTAAAACTTTAGAACAAAAATATAGTACGGAGTACTATATATTTACCACTCGCTTTAATACAAATCGAAAAAATAACATAAAATTAATTATCAGTAATGCAAGTTCTTTTTTTCTTTTCAACAATATGGCCCATAAGAATGACAGAAATAAGAATGACAGAAATGCTTAATTAAAAAAAACAATATGGGGCCATAAGTATGATATGAGAGACAGCCAAACATGCACATGTAAATTAGGTCGACGGTTTTCCTGTTTGACATATTCCACTGAAAACTTAATTTATACAGTATCCATATAATAATAATAATAAAACAATTTATACCTGTTACAATGTGATTAAATCAGAAGAGATTTTTCAAAATTGTTACAATGTGATTAAATCAGAAGAGATTTTTCACAATTATGCCTCTGTTGATACAGCAGCCGCGCTTACATAAGCCACCTTTGTTTTCTTGTGCTTTCGGTCTTGGGATTTGCCCGTTTTTCGCTTCTTCATTGATGCATCTGTTGGTTCAACATAACCATCACTCTCATTTTCAACTGTTTCTGCTAATTTCCCAGTCTTCCAAGGCTTCAAATCGTCGTCTCTTGATTGTGTATCGTTCTTTTCGGGTTCGATAACAGACATTGCTGTCAGGGTGTAATCCAAGAGGAATGTGCTTCTTTCCAACCTATCAACTCGTGTAAAATGCCTCTGTGAATACGGAATAAGGCCTTCTAGTACTTCTCCGATGCCCTTCATCTGTCACGAAAAATCAATCCATCAAACCCAAATCTAAAAACAAGACGAAAGTTCTACTAGCGTAAAGAAAATGGTTAATTTTATATTAATTCACGATTTTTAAGTTCAGTCTCAATTTAATCATGGCTTTCAACATTTGTGTAAATGAGAAGACTTTAGTTGTTTCAATCCAATACACGGTTTGCACTTCCATCACATGTTTTTTGATGCATGAGACTCTCCTGTGCCAAATTGAAACAACTCAAGAGGCAATAAATTTACACAAATGTTGAAGGTGGCACTTAAATTGATATTGAGTCTAAAGGTCATGAATTAATATAGAAACTAACCCTAAAAAAATCCAAAGCTCAAACATTTTTAATATTTTTGCCAATATTTTAATATTGTCTACCACATTAACACACTGCAAGTCTGCAATTAATTTGGACCAACGGCCAAAATAGACCCATTTAATTAAATCACAGCTAAGTCGATTTTAAAAGAATTGGATAAAATAGCAAAAAATGTGGAATATAATTAAATCACAGCTATGACAAAAAGAGATTTTATAGTAAAGACACTGTTAGTACCTCAACTAAGTCTGTAGGAGGGAGGATGCTAAATACGCGATACAACACAAACTGTGCTATATGGCAGAGCTTTGGTTTTGAATTCCATTCTCTTATGTATTCCAAAAGTAAACGTAGTTGTTCCTTGCTAAACGGGCGAAGAGCCTTTTCAATCTGAATGTCAGCATCTCTCTTCCTGTAACGAGCTAAAGTTAAGATTGACAATTTTACGAAGATCTCAAGCAATATATTATGATTAAATAATCATGTCACCTGCAGAGTTCACTAAATAACTCGAAAAGTTTGTGAGGTCTGCGAAGTTCAAACGCGAGCTTGGTGGCTCTTGTGTAGTCAGCATCTAATACAGCATTTTCTAGCTCTTGCCCTCTCAAAACATCTTCCTCCTGCACAAGTTATGTGGTAATGTTATTGCAATCTCTACATTATCCATAATTTAAAATATATATATATAGATAGATTGTATGCGTTACTTCTTTGCGGAAGACTTCCTCTTTATCAGCAGCCGTACAGTCATGCCACAAATTAACAACTGCATCACCGCCACCAGTAGCCAGCACTTCCGTCTTCTTCCCAATGGCCAATGCCCAGATCTGCACAATGTAAGGAACAATAAGCTCACTGATCAAAACAGAAAAAAACATTGGGAGATGACGAACAATTCAAATAAATCTTTTTTTGAAATCTGATTAATATACATTTTTTTGTCGAGATATGAAACAAGAATAATTTTGTCAGCAGTAGAATGTTCAGTAAATATATTACAAACAGCAAGTAGGAATACCATCACTTGGAGGCTATAAGTGATGCTTTTACTAAAACCCACTAGATACACTGATCGACAGGACAGAGTGGAGTGCAAGAACTACAAGAGAACATGCTAAACTATCCCAGAGTTTAAAATAATTCAAAAAACACCCCTTATTTACCCATACGACATCCAATTCTTCACCTTCTCTAGTCCTCTGAACTGTTTTGTATGAGAATTCATACGACATGCAGGGTAATTCTGGAGACATCTTGGTTGGAGGTAAATTTGATAAGCAAATTAAAAAAGAACAATAAAAAAAACACATTCATTAGCAAAATGGAGGTATTTTAGAATGATGAGGACCAAATATGTGCATCATATGCAAGGAAGTGTCCATTCAGAAAAAGGATGAGTACAGATTTTCCCACTTTTTTGGTCAACCAAAATAATGATCATTGTATCAAATTTCAGACCCACCTATATATCCAACTATCCAAGAGTAGGTAGAAGACACTAGAACTAGAAACAAGAAAAATATATTGTAGATCATTATCTAAGTAAAGTAACCTTGTGCTACAGTGGCACAGAACAGTCACTAATGTTTAACAGCATAACCGAAAAATTATCTATCTAACAAAAAACCTAAGATATTATATAGGAGTGGCATTTAGTAACATTTGAACTCTTTAGGCAGCCGTCCCAGGTGAAGAGCAAATCTTTTCAAACACAAAGACTATGCCGGGCTTTATTTTTTAAGTGTTTCATGCAACTTTGAATCAAGGATTGCACTCTAACACCAAATTGAATGACCAACTCATCTAAAATCCACAACTCAAACAAGAATCCTGATATTCTGTCTAAAGAAAGTAAAGATAGATCTCACCTTATCTTCATGCTGATCGTAGGTGGCCAAGCATTCGTTTGTTTTCACGGTCCACAGTTTCACCAAGCCATCAGCTCCTAAAATTCAAGACAAATCTATTTAGAACCAATGCTGGAAAAGCATTGAAAAGCAGGACGTTCAAATGCTAGATTACCGCAAGAAACAAACTGAGTTCCCCGTGTAATGAATGAAGCTCTAATAACACTTGACGTATGCCCTTCAAATGTTCTCAGACAAGAACCGTCAGAGATGGCCCATATTTTGATTGTCTTATCACCCGAGGCTGTTATTACACATTGATCCACAGGAGAAAACTCCACAGACCAAATTCCCCTCTTATGTCCTTTAAGCACAACTACGGATACTAGATCAGGAAGCCTCCATATGCATGCTGTTCGATCCTGAATATATGGATGAATCGATGGAAGGAGATTTATTGGATGACTTTCAAAATATCTTAATCGTAGATAAATGTTTAGTACAAAAGTGCACTCAAGCTATATTCCCAATTACTAACCTGAGAACCACTGCAAACAAGGCTATCGTTGGGGGCAATTGCTAACGAGTTTATGTCTTTATCATGGGCTGCCACTACTGCTTTTGATTTTAGGTTATAAACTTCTTCAACGTCATCTGAGATTCCATCTAAGCTCCATACCTTTAGAGTTCGATCACTAACCAAGCAACGCCAAAAAGAGAAATCTCAGAAGCAGATGATATTATCACAAGGACAGAACCTAATAAGTAAATACAAAGTTTACAAAAGAAGTTATCTAAATTTGTGATGTAAATACAAAGTTTACAAAAAGAAGTTATCTAAATTTGTGATGTAATTACCTACTACCGCTAACGAAAAAGTTTCGATTTTTCTGCGAGAAAGCAACAGCACCAACCGCTCCCACGTGACCTACACCAATTCCAATACAACGGTGGCTTAGGGGGTCCCACAACCTAACCTGCAATCATAATTGAGTCAGAGACTAAACATGTAACCTTTAAGTAAAAGCAATGCAAGTTAGAGGTCCATAACTGAACAGTAAGAATTTTTTTTTTTACTCATTTATACTAAAAGAAAAGAAAACAATTTTCGTAAACATATAACTCACGGTGTTGTCTTTGCTTCCTGTTACAATATAAGTTCTTCCAGAAGCAGACACACAGGTATCAAGGCATAGAACTACATCGGTGTGCCCAGTCAATACGTAGGAACATGACATTGATGCTAGATCATATACTCTTACCTGCATAAAGTAAAACAAAGATCAAGAATGAAGAAAACAAAGATCAAGAATGAAGAAAGAAGCATGAGATGATGAATACTATTGCAGAAAAGAAAAAAAAAACACTATGTTTCAAATAGCTGACAATATTCTCTTCAAAAAAACTAATGCTAACTAAAGAAATAGGACCAAATGTGTCATTTTAACCCTTTTTATACCCCTTGACAAATAAAAAACTAAATTAATCCTCGTCACTAAGGTTCTCTCCAACACCCATCTTCATGACTTGCAGTACATGACAAAATCCATTCAGATGCTTATGATTGAAAATAGCTTACCTCCTCAACAGTTGTAGCAACTGCAAGAAATTGTTCTTCGTCACCCAAAAACTTCATATCTGCAATTTCTTCATTGTATCCTATGAGTCTTTTTCTCAGCGCTAAGTTCAGGCTCTCATCAGCATTATTATCCAAATCATAAATAAGAAACTGCTGGTCAGCTGTAGCGCAGAGCAACCCTTGGCCTAACGGCAGCATCATCGCAGAGGTAAAACCTCTTTTAACCTCTTCATTCTCGGAGCTTACAGCAAGATCCGAAGATTTCTGCTCAAAAAGAGTCACCATCCTGTTGCAAAGAAAGTCTAGAAGTTAAATCATTTAACTTTCCTTTAGGAATTTTTTAATTTGGAAAATAGATTTGGCTGAATTCATGGACACTGTAACTAAACTCCAAATGAGTTTCACAAGAGATTAAGGATTCTATCAACATATCCATATGCTATATCATATTACCATTTAACAAGGATCAAAAAGTATTTAAAAACTATGGATAACCTACCCTTCTGAGTTCCATATCCGCACAATCCCACGTTCACCAACTGTTAAAAACTGAATAGATGATGAACTGATCTTCTTCCCTTGTTTCTGAATAAATGATGACAAACATAAGGCGAAAGGGGATGCCGAATGAAATGTACACACAGCTTCCAGCGCCTCATACGTCGGTACAGTAATTTTACAGCTATAATCATGTAGGCTCCATATATTTACAACCTGAAAAATACGATAAACATCACAATCTCAGTAAAAAGAATGAAATATGGCCATATATAAAGAGAGAAAACACCGTCTGTTATTAGACGTTAGAGCATATCAAACAATAACGAGGACAAGTCTCAGCTGCTAATTTTTCACTATATTTAGTTGAGATGGTTTTTTTCTTCAACATAAAAAGAACTTTCAGTATCGCTAACACAACATGTTTCAAGTCCAATATTCCTTGATCTGTAAATAATTATTTAAGCATCCAGAGACACAGACCAGCAGAATATTTGAAATATACCTTATCTCTCCCAGCAGTAAGCAAGGTCCAACCATCTTCAGAGATTGCAATCGAAGTAACAGTAGATTGATGTTTTTCTAGTGTCGCAGCACACTTTTTCTTTGCAAGATCCCACACTCTAACAGTGGCATCATCACCACCCGTAAAAAGCTATAAACAATGACTGGTTAATTAGCAATTTGATAACTAGAACCTCACTATAAAACATTTCCTATTAAGCTAAGAGAACTTACAAGCAACCGGTTAGGATCTGTATGGAAGACAATACTGGTTACAACCCCCTTATGACCCTTGAAATAATGAGTGCAGAAGCCTCCATCCACATCCCACACTTGCACTTTCATATCAGCCCCTGCTGTTGCTAACAATCCTCCCGAAGCGTGGCAAGCCATTCCCATTACAGGCCCTTCATGCCCCTATTTCCATCACAGAGATGCACAAATTCATTTTTACGAAAAAATAAATATATTATTGAACTGTAATTGAGCTTATGGGATTCGAATTATAATCAGTAATCAGTAACTGAGATGTAAAAAGAAGTGAAACCTTCCAGGAGCGGAGACATTTGAGGGAAGAGAGATCCCAGACTCGAATTTGACGGCTGTGACTAGCGGAGAAGAGCAATTTATCGTCAGGGCTGAGGATAAGGGCGGTAACTGGTTCGGAATCACCTTCAATGGTGGATTTAACGGCTGCGTTAGAAGAGTCGACGATTTTGATGGTGTCGTCGCATGCACAGACGAGAAAGGAGCCGTCGGAGGCGACGGCATATGGCCCGCCGGTGTAGAATTGCTGTAGAGACTGAACGCACTTGTAGTTCTTCTTCAATGTCACCGCCGACGCCATGGTTCTCAGCAGAGACGGCTGGGTTTAGGGTTTAAGGTTATGTATGTAGTGCGCTTTGTAGAGGAGCGAATCTGCTCCAGTACAGGATCTTTACGGCGTCGTTTTATGATGAAGAGGAGTATAAAATTGGACATTTTATATTTATTGTGGGCTTTAATATTTGGATTTTTATTTTATTTTTTCTCTTTTTTACTCCTTCCATCTGCCTAGAATCTATTTTTCAATAGTAGTGAAGTACATTTTAAAAAAATATATCAATATTGTTATTTTCCGAGTGTTTAGTTTCTTCCTATTAACCCAATAAATAAACTACATTAAATAAAAATTATGTATTTAAAAATCCAACATCGACAACTGACAATAAGTATTATCCTCATGTATTTTTTTAATAAAAATTGAGGTTACAAGTTTCTCGAAAAGCGAACTGAACTATTTGATACACAATTTCGATTTTAATTTTACAACGATTCTGATTCCACCGGTTTAACCAGTTGGAATGAAATGAAATGTCATCATTAGTCATAAGACCATAAGATTGGCTCTGAAATAATAATAGGACCATAAAATATAAAGATTTTAGTTCAATTATGAGATCAAAATTAAAATGTCACTAGACCAAAAGAAAGAGTAAGATTTGAGGGTGACATTCACAAGAAAAGGAGTGAGATTCAGAGTTAGTAAAATAGAGGAATTCGATTATAATCAGTAGCAGACTAGCAGTGGCAAATCATAAGGCCGGAAGATAGGTGAACAATTGATGAGTTGTTTCATACATTTTAAATTTAACTATTTTGAATTGATTTGCACATTAGGACTGACTCTTCAAAAAATTGGTTGGGATAACTATGTTTTGTGACAGTGGCAAATGATGGGGCCGGAAATATAATGTCTTTGATCACAATAAAGATGGTAATTGAGCGGTTTTGTGACGGCTTTACCCTATCTCAAAAATTAGAACCCGCCCTACTAAAAAGATCATGGACTCTTGCCTACTTTTTTAATATACACAACATCTTCATTTGATAAATAATTCAAATTAAAGTATATAATTATTTAAAATAACATTTCATATTCATCTTATACTAAAAAAAACTACATATGTAATATTTGTACACAAATGTATATACATCAATATTCACATAAGTTTATATAAATATATGGGTCACACTTGTGTGCCCTCGGGTGTACCATGCATACATCACCATTTGGAAATATGGGTCAGGCTGATGGAACCGGGTCAAGGCCCAAATAATAAAAAATTAAAAAAAAAAAAACCATAGCGTGAATTGAAAGTGAAATTCCACATCGTCGTTCCTTTCAATCGCACATCGCCTTCGATTACTGCCGCCCCATCGCCGACGGGTTCTCGTCGCCGCCGCTGCCGTTCATGCTGTTGCGTCGGCGGTTGTGCGTTTAAACCTAATTTCACAATACATAGTTAAGAACAAATATACAAAATATGTGTTTTAATCCCCAATTTCAATTAGTTTTTCTTTAGTTAACACCCATTTCCAAGAATCATCCGGAATAATTAAAGAGTTTTTGTTTAGTTTTTGTTTGCAAGCACTCATGTTGGCGATACACATATAATTAATACATCACGATGAATCTGTCTAATTCTGTTGGCAGGTGCATCTTAGATCAGGGGAAGAAGACTCACGGTCATGGATCCCTAATGAAGAAGGAACCTATTCGGTTAGCTCGGCGTACAGGATCATCGAGGATCTCAACTCTTCACTCTTGCATGCGAGATAAATCTGTCTGTTGCCTGTTGGAATACAAAACATTCGGACGAAGACAACACTCAAGGTCTCTTTGTTTGCTTAGAGGATGATTTAGAACAAAATTGATCGAGTATCATCCGGAATCATTCAACACGGTTTTGGATCCAATGCGCTCAGTAACAAAAGGAAGAAGTAAAAGGATCAAGAGTAGTCTCCACAAAAACAAAAAAAAAGAAGGCAAATACATCAAAACCATCACAAATGAACTAGTTTGGTTCTAAAACACTGAATCCCTAGTTAATTTAGTTGATGATTGTTTTGCGTATTGCATATGGTATTATTGGATATTATTTTTTTTGTAGCAAAAACATGAAAACATCATATCAGATATCTGGTATTACTGTTATTACACGTGGTATTACTGAATACACTTTATGGTATTACTCAATACACTTTGTGGTATTACTGGACATCGATATTTGAATTACTTGTTTATTTATTCACACCGTAATTTTAACCGTAATTTAAAGTTTGAAACACCATATAGACACCTAGTATTACTGGTTATTACATGTGGTATTAGTGAATACACTATGTGGTATTACTGAATATTGATATTTGTATTACTGCATTAAAAATCATAATTTGAAGTTAAAAACTGCATTAGACATATAATGTTACGGGATATTGATTTTGGTAGCGAAAACATTAAACACTGTAATTTAAAGTTTTAAAATCATATTAGACACATGGTATTACTAGTTATTACACGTGGTATTAGTGAATACACTGTGTGGTATTACTAAATATTCATATTTGCATTACTTGTTTCTTTATTAACACAAATATTAAATATTGTAATTAACACCATAATTTGACATTAAAAACTGCATTAGACATCTGACATTACTTGATATCAATTTTGATAGCATTAATCCCTAAACAAAAGTAATGTTAAAAAAAAAAACATCAATTCTTTACAACCAAATAACATGATCAAAGTTTCCTTTTACTTCTTCCCAAATCACAACCCATTTTCTTCAAATTCTCAGTTGCATCTTTCTTCTTCTTCTCTTTAGCTTTCAAAGCATTTTGTTTCTTCTCTTCAACAATTCTTTGAACTATGGTCGGCTTCCTCATATAAAATTTGTAAATCTCTTCGATTATATGGCCCCTTCGTTCATTCAAATTCGAAAGAATTAGAACGGCACATATTTCAGCCCTCAAAACCTTTCGAATATCAGCCTACAAAAATACAATCCACATTAAAATAATAATTAAAAAATGATTACAATTTGAAATCAACAAAAAAAGAAAAAGAAAAAAGAATACCTTTGTCATATCTGGTGATGTGTAAGGCTTTCCACTGAAATGTTTAAAATTCATCATCATATACACATCACAGTCTTTATCGGGCTTATTTGACTGCCATTTCAATTTATTGATTTCGAATTCATAAGCCAAAACATCCTTGGCCTTTGGATGATCCTTAGACTCGAGAAACTTTGTCATTGCTTGGTGCTAAACAAGAAAGCAAGTTAGAAAAATATGACACATTCTAGCTAACAGTTTATATAAAAAAAATATATATATCATATGAAATGAACATTGCATAAAGAACATACCAGTATATTAGCAGAATCTATGAACATATTTTGCTCACGAGCAGAATGCTTCAAATTATCCAAGTATTGTATCTTGGAGTCAGAAAAGTTAATGACAACAGCAATGTAATGATCATTCAAGCAGAAAGGAATAAAAATCTGCAAATAACAAACCAATACGTATAGTTAATACATATATGAAATGGAAAAAAATAATGTTCATTAAAATGTCTAACCATGTCAACTCCTAATAAGGTATCCCTCTTGCAAACGGTGAGCCACTGATTCCATCCACAAAAAAACTGATCAATATAGTCAGCAAGATTAGCTCCAGACACAACCAACTGGTTCAAACAATTCTATTTACAATTAAAAAAAAAATGTTAATACCAGAAAGAATGACCAATAATACCAGAAAGAATAACCAATAATACGAGAAAGAATGACCACTAATACCACAAGCAAAGTGAAAATACATACACTGTATTCAAAATTGAAAATGAACCGGCTGCGAGAGTTGTCTTTAAATACTTCATTGTTGACCTCCAAGGACCAAGCTGTGACAACCAGAAGGTAAACTTCTGTGTTTGGCATCAAACTCATTATGTCACTCTTGTTAAGAAACAAGAATGTTCCATGCTCATAAACATTTCCCCTAACAGAAAATAAAATAGCAAAATCAGTAATAAAAATAATCAAAGAAATACCTTAACTAACAATATACCACAACACTCTATCAAAATAATAACAACAATAGGTAATACCAGAATCAACAAACAGTAATACTACAAGCAACAATTACTAATACCACAGGTAGATCAGTAATACTACAACAATCTATCAAAATAATAACAACAATCCGTAATACCAGAATCAACAAACAGTAATACCAGAAGCACTCACCACTAATACCACAAAAAATAATAATTTAAATTTAAATTACTTACTCATTTTGAATTTCTGGACCCTCGTAGAAACAAAAGGAACTAGTAATAGATAAAATAGTAAGATAACTTTGTCAAAATATAACATAAAATTTTCTGAACTGAAGGAACTAGTAATAGATAAAAGGAATAAATGTTTACTGACAGAGCATCAGAAGTAGCTGCATCTGGAAAACTGAACTGGATCAGTTCAACTTGGAGTTCTTGGTCGTAGGCACACACTCTATACCCTTTTCTACTGCTTATACTACTGTTTAAATTTCTCAATTGCTACTGCTAGTACCTCCAATTGATCATGTAAACAGATGCACAAACATATAAAGAAGAACCAATATAATTGACATACAATTAACCAAGCCCATCCTATTTTTCTTCACCGCATTATAAATTACTACGACACAATAATCAAATGTATCCTATGCAGTAAATTTCGAATTAAAGAGGGTTACCAAAAAATTCGAAGGTGATGCCGATAATGAGGTGGTGACGATGGAGATGGCGGCGAGCTGGTGTTGGCCGAGGTGCCAGAAAATGACCTGTGTTGCTTATCGCCGCCGCCCTAAAATCGCCGCCTTAGCCCTAGAAATTCGTCAATCGCAGCCGTAGGCCCGCCGTAGAAGATGAAATCGTCGCCGCCCGTGAAAGCCCTAAAATAAAAAAAACGTCCAAATCGCGTCGTCCGCCTCAACGCTGTCTGTCGTCCGCTTCAGCGCCGTCGCCGTAGAAGAAAGCTCTTGAAATGGGGTCGCCGTTGAAATCGCGTTGAATGGATTTTTTGTGAGAGAAACCTTTCTTTTGCAAATGACTCAAATGTAAACGGGTCTGATAACCGGGTCAGAGGTGAAATTTAAAAATGGCTTGAAATGGAGGGGATACCGTGCACGCGGGTGTATAGAATTATTTGCCTAAATATATATCTTATAATGTGAATATATTTATGTATGACAGGCTCAAAAAATAGTTGATGGGAAGATTCGACAAAAAATTGAATTTGAAATTTTAAGAATCCCTACCTCAAAATTATAAACATATATCTCCTCTCAACTTTTGTCACATGATGAGTATGATAAGGGAGAATCAATCTCGTTAAAAATGGATTGAGAAAATACTTTTCTTTTTGCTTTTTAATGAAAATGTGATTGGAAATTAGTAGGGGTGTGCATGGTTAACCAAACCGTCCGTAAATCGTAAACTAAACTATAAACCGTTTTTTTTTTTTCAAAATCGTAAATCAAACCGTATTTATAAAAACCATTCGGTTTGAAATCATAATATTTCGGGCGGTTCGGTCGGTTTTGACCAAACCGTAGTTTTGCTCCTTTTTTTTTCCATGTACACAATACTTAATAAAATGTAAAACACAATCTCAATAATAGACAAAATGAAATCCCAATAATCCAAAATATAATTCGAATAGACGAAATACTATTACAACGTTCATAAACTAGTTGTTAAAAAATAACTAAATAACCACAAAAAGAAACAACAAACTTCTGTCTTTTTTAAGATTTCAGATTGAGTGAGACTGTGAGAGGCTGAGAGGCGCTAAATACTAAATAGAAGAGAATGGGTAAGGTTTCTGACTTTAGGTAATTGGACTTGTCGGCTTGAAAAATGTCTTGGGTTTACTAGTTTAGGGATTATTTAATATAGAGACTATAAATATATTATATATATTTTTTTTATATAATATATATTTATATATATATAAATAAAATAAGTTCGGTTTGGTTCGGTTTTTTGCGGTTTTTCATTAGTGAAAATCGTAAACCAAACCATACTAAAGAAACATCAATTCTAAAAACCGTAAATCGAACCGTAAACCAAAAACCGAACCATATTTAATGGTCTGGTTTGGTTCGGTCGGTTTGATCGGTTTGAACCATACATTGCACACCCCTAGAAATTAGGGAGAATCAATCTTTGTAGGCTCTTATCATGTGACCCCGCTCCATTTTTTTTTTTTTTTATGATAATCGTTTCTCATATTGCAGTCAATCAAGTGTTCCACGAATGAACAAAATATGTTGAGATTATTGTTTCTTAATTTGTGAATGAGTCACGAATGGTGAAACTTAGCCTCACATGGTGACCAAGAAAGACCAAATTGTCCATACATTCAACAAGGCACTCGGTGCTGAGCGTTTTCAATTTTTTCGTGGCAAGTTGAGTCAGGGACAGAGGGAGGGGGTTGCAAAGGGCACTGCCCCCTCCCATTTTACAAATTTTTTTTAATAATTTTTTTAAAGATATTATTTAATAAAAATAAAAGAAAAAATAATTATAATTAATATTTATATATATTTAATAATTATATAACAATTTTTAAGTGTATTAGTAAAATATTAGTAGTGCAATTATTATTTTCTTTGTCTTATAATGTATGATGTTTTATGTATAATTAAATAATATTTTTTTAAAACAAATTTATCCTTTATTATCATGAAAAATTGAGAGAAAAATGAAGAAAATTTGTAAACCGCAGAACATCGTTTAATGAAATAGTTTGCAGAATCACACATGTGTATACCCTGTGTGCAGGGAGTATAAAAGTGTTTGTTAATAGAGTTAGCAAAAGCCTACATCCTATTCATTTACAGTTTGAAGTTGTGATACGAATATAGAGTGTTTTAGTTCAAATCTATTTTAATTAGTATTAAAAATAATTTTGGATATATCATGCATTCATGCATAATTTTAAAATATGGTACACCTTGACATATTTAGCGAACAATAATGAGACTATATACATACAAACACCGAATTATCTTAAAATGGGTAAATTGCAATTTTGATCTCAATAAAATTTTCAAAAGACAATTTTAGTACCATGTTCTCTTTTGATCCCCTTTTTTTGCAAAAAAAGGTCCAAACTGTTAAGTTTCTAAACGGTTTCCATCCATTTACAAAATTTATTGTTAAAACTAATTAATTATATATATATATATATATTAAAAAATACAAAGGTTACTTTTTCAACTAAATAATACGAGTAGTTTAATGTAAAATCTGAAATTAATTAATAAAATCTACCATTATATTTTTCAATAATAAAATCTACCAATTTTCATTACTTAATTAATTAATTAATTACCATTATTAATTATTTACAGTTCTCATTTTTATCGACCAATATTTACAATTATTAATTAAGTTACAATTCTCATCACTTAATTAATTAATTTAAAATTATTAATTAATCTATAATTTTCCAAATCAAATAATGGAGTAATATCTTAATTCTGAAATATTTTTAAGATTTTTTTTTTTTCCAAATCAAATACTGGAGTAATATCTTAATTCTTAATTCTATATATAATCCATTGAATCCATTTTAATTATAATATGAGTAATTTAACAAAATTTCCACTTTTCAATAATAAGTACACTTTTCAGTTAAAATATCTATCAGTTTTCAATAATAAAAATTACATTTTTAAGTTAAAATATCTACCACTTTTAATAATAAGAATTACACTTTTCAGTTCAAATATCTACCACTTTTCAGTTAAAATATCTACCACTTTCAATGATAAAAACTACATTTTTCAGTTAAAATATCTACCACTTTTCAATAATAATAATTATATTTTTCAATAATAAAATCTACCACTTTTCATTACTTAATTAATTAATTAATTTACCATTATTAATTATTTACAGTTCTCATTTTTATCGACCAATATTTACAATTATTTATTAACTTACAATTCTCATCACTTAATTAATTAATTAATTTAAAATTATTAATTAATCTATAATTTTTATTTTTATTTTGCTTATTGCTATCATTGTTAATTTAATTAATTAAAATGGTATATTTAATTATAAATTGTACCGTTAAAATTATTATTAAAATTGAAAAAATGTTATTCTTATTATTGAAAAGTGGTAGATTTTGTTATTGAAAAATGTAATTATTATTATTGAAAAGTGGTAGATATTTTAACTGAAAAATGTAGTTTTTATTATTGAAAGTGGTAGATATTTTAACTGATAAAGTATAATTCTTATTATTGAAAAGTGGTAGATATTTGAACTGAAAAATGTAATTCTTATTATTGAAAAGTGGTAGATATTTTAACTTAAAAATTTAATTTTTATTATTGAAAAGTGATAGATATTTTAACTGAAAAGTGTAATTCTTAGGCAAAAACTTGTGTGAGACCGTCTCACGGATCTTTTTCTGTGAGACGGATCCTTTTAACCCATATTTCAAAATTTTGGGTAGGATAACCCATATTTTTTTTCCAGATTTTGGTGTGTAAAAAAAATGACAATGTTTAAGTAAAATGTGATACGGAGTAATATTTTTAACAAAAGTGACTATCACTTTTTGCTTAAATACTATCACTTTTTGCTCAAACATTATCACATTTTATATATAAAAGTCGTCTCACGGATCTCATTCTGTGAGACGGTCTCACCCAAGACTAGCCCTAATTCTTATTATTGAAAAGTGGAAATTTTGTTACTGAAATGTGGTAGATATTTTAACTGAAAATGTAATTTTTATTGTTGAAAAGTGGTAGATATTTTAACTGAAAAGTGTAATTCTTATTATTGAAAAGTGGGAATTTTGTTACTAAAAAGTGGTAACTATTATTATTGAAAAGTGAAAATTTTGTTACTGAAAAGTGGTAATTTTGTTACTGAAAAGTGGTAATTATTATTAGTGAAAAGTGGAAATTATTATTAATGAAAAGTGAAAATTTTGTTACTGAATAGTGGTAAATGTTATTAGTGAAAAGTGGAAATTTTATTAATGAAAAATAGGGACTATTATTATTGAAAGTGGAAGTGAGTAACGAAAAAAAAAAAAAATGAAAAAAAAACTATAAATAAAAAACTAAAAAAAAAAACAAGTTTGAAAGGATTTGAACATGTGAACTCATGCTTATGAGAATTGTAAAAAATGAGAACAATAATTAATTAATAATGGTAAATTAATAAAGTAATGGATTATAAATTAATTAATTAATTAATAGAAAAAAAATGGAATTATAACAATAAATAGAGAAAAATGGATAATAAGTTGGAGTAGGAGGATAAGGACAAAAGCATGTGCACAAAGTGCATATGGTGCATTTGAGAATTTCCCAAAAATAAAAAAGGGAGAAAACGTGTGGCCCCAACGCGTTTCCCTTGTTATTTTTTTTTTTTAAGTTTACATGCTTGAAAATTAAAAAAAAAAAAAAAAACCTCGCCCCTAGGCGTTTTCCTTATATATGTATTTATGTATTTGATGCATATATGAATATTGATAAACATACCTCAAATTAAAAAAAATAAAAAAAATTGCATGGACGGGAATTTGGCATGCCTGTTTTTCTTATTAATTTACATGTAGGAGATCAAACATGCAAACTGAGAATAACTTTAGGTCTATATTTCAAAAAATAATAAAAAATCAATTTAAGGTCTACACTGTAAAAAAAATTACTCCATTCGTCCCATGATTACTTCCCCACTTTTCTTATTGGGATGTCCCAAAATTACTTGCACACTCTTAATATGGAAATATCCACAAAATTAATAATCTCACAACATCATTTTATTTTTAAATTTGACACTCTTTTTTTTCCATAAATTTCACTTTACACATCATCAAATCAACTTTACACATCATCAAATTATCTAAAATACCCCTCCTTTATCGAGGAAATTTTATTTTTGGTCCTGTAAGTTTAGGAAAATCAAAAATAAATCCTTTAAGTTTCAACTTTACAAAATACGTCCTTTATGTTTCAGTTTAGTCCTTTTTTTATTCAATTTTAATCCTTTATCTTTGGAAACAATTAAAATTAATTAAAAAATATATGAATCAAACTTAATTAAATTTATTTAAATAAAATTAGACCTGCAATACATTTTTAATTGACAACATATTAATTTATGGAATAATTAAAATTTCATTTCAATTTTATTTTTTACAGCGTCAAATTCTATTGTATAGATTATTTCATTTATGTAAATATAATATTTGTATTATATTTCATTTGTGAAGCGTGTTTATAGAAGGGAGAAGACGCAGGCGTTATTTTTTTCATCATATTATGTGCAAGTAGATATGCATTTGCTATGCTCCAAATTAAAATTATGCTATAATTAAAATTATTAAAGTATTGTTTGAAAATTTAGGAAAATGGAGTAGTTTAATAAATACATATTTTCAGTTCCTAAAGTAGAAATTTTTTTCTTGGATTATGTTAAAATTTTTGACTAAATAAATTGTTGTTTCTACTTTGTAATTTTGTATATTAATTTGTTTTATTAATAAAATTATAATTATTTTATTCTATTATTATTTTTTATATACATAATGTAATATCACAAAAACTTATATGCAATATTGCATACATGCATTTCAGTCATTCACACACATATTCTTTATAAATACACCCACAAGCTTAATTCACACACATTTTTTATAAATACACCCACAAGCTTAATTCACACACACATTTTTTATAAATACATCCACTGATAGCTCAATTCACACCCACATTTTTTATAAATGCACCCACTGACAGAAATTGAACATGGTCGTCTTCTCCGAGCAGTTTTTGATCACCTCATGCCGCGGTCGGACGCTGCAATTTACGATGACCTTAATCCTTAAATATTTTATATTTCTTTAAATATTCTTTAATACTAATCATTATGGATCAATGTTATTTTGTATTACGTTCAATAATATATCTTACTACATGCAATAATATATGTTACTATATATTATAATGTGGGTTACTTAATCAATAAAAAAAAATATAAAAGAATCAATATTACTATATAAAATTGTGTTATTACTATATGTAATAATTTGTTTTACTACATAAAAAATTATATGTTATTACATACTACAGTTTGAATTACTACATTGAATAGACGTTTGTCACTATATGTAATTTTATCAAATGATCTAATATTTTTCGCATCATACTACAATAAAATATTTTGTATTACAACATGATTATTGTGTTTACTACATTCGATAATATATGTTACTACATATTATAATGTGAGTTACTACATCAATAAAAATACTAGAAAAAACGTGTTACTAAATAAAAGAATTTGTATTATTATATAAATAGTTTGTGTTATTACTACATAAAATAATGTGTATTACTACATATTACAATTTGAATTACTACATTTAATATCCCGCGTTTGACAATAAAATAAAAGATAAAAAAATCACAGAAACGAGTAAAATAAACGGATTAAAATTTTTGAATTAAGTTGTCAGTGGGTGTATTGATAAAAAATGTGTGTGTGAATTAAGTTTGTTGGTGTATTTATAAAAAATGTGTGTTTGAATTAAGCTTGTGGGTGTATTTATAAAGGACATGTGTGTGAATGACTGAAATGCATATATGCAATATTTCATACAAGACTAGCCCATGTAATATATATTGCTGTAACATTTTATTTTTTTAATAGAATAAAAGTTTTAAAATCTATATATATTTTAAAGATTACTTTTTAATCAATAAAGTAAAATTAATATATATATATATATATATATATATATATATATGGGCACGCAGTGATGTAGTGATAGATAAATATATATTTTTTATTATTTTTTCAAATTATATTTATTGTGTAATATTTTTTTTTTGATGTGTGTTTTTTTTTCTTCATTTTTTAAAATTATATACCGGTTAAATATATATTTTTTAAATTTTCAAATTTTACGCTATACTATTAATTTGTTGAAATTTTAATTTTTGTATTTTTTAATTATATTTAAATTATATACATAATTTTATAATTAATTAATTTTAACATTATAATTTGATGCTGTCAAAAAAATTGAAATGAAAGTTTTATTCCATAAATAGGTTGTCAATTAAAAATGGATTACATGCCTAATTTTATTTTGAATAAATTTAATTAATTTTATCCATGAAGCTTTTTTAATTAACTTTAATTGTTTCAAAAGATAAAGGATTAAAATTGGATAAAAAAAAGGACAAAATTGAAACATACAGGACGTATTTTGTAAAGTTAAAACTTAAAGGATTTATTTTGGAATATCCTAAACTTACAGGACCAAAAATAAAATTTCCTCTCCTTTATCTTACATCATCAACCACTAAATCCATTTTTCTTAAACAAATTCATTTTTCTTAAATAACGTGTCGATCAAACTATGCAAGTAATTTCGGGACGGAGGGAGTAATTATTAAACTAATATATTTAATTTAAAATTCAATATTTTAAATAAATAGTTTTGAAAAATAGTGATTTAATGAAGGTTTAGAGTTTCTCAGTTGTGGGTTTATAGTTTCTTAGTTGTGGGTTTATAAAGGTTTACTCCAAAAAAATAAAAATCAAAGATTCAAAATAAAACTGGTGCGGAAGAAGTATCTCAGATTCAAAACATGGTGGAATTAACGGAATTAACGGCGACAGAAGAAGTATGGCAGAACAGCGACATAGTGTCTCAAATCCTGATCCGACTCGATGCTCCTGATTCGACTCGATGCTAGATCTTTAACAAGATTTAAAGAAGTTTCGACTTATTGGTATGATCTTATAAGTCATCTTCATTTTTCACAAATGAGGAATCCAGGTCCAATCCTGTTATGCCTAGTCAAAGAGGTCAATCTTTGACAAGTCAATCCTAGTCACCATCTTACGTGGCGAGGACCAGTCAACAAAGTCGTGCGACAACTAGTCAACAAGACCAAGAAAATGTAATAGGTTTAATGTATTTAATATATTTAAGTGCTCGTCCAATGATGTTGGCGAGCACTGTCTTAGTTAGCTGCTCGCCCAAATGTGTGGCGAGCACGTGTTTATTCTTAGTTAAGATGTTTTAAGTATTGAAGCCTTGGGAGACAGCATGGAGCGTGGCGACCACTCTCCTCGAAGGCCCTCCGGCGACCACCATGGCCCAGCTCCTCGGCATCTCGGCGAGGACGAGCACCTAAGGCGGTTTAGCATTAAATGCGCCATCAAATCACCTTTTCGGGCAGAATGAAGGTCCAATCTGGAGGCTCCACGTGTAAAGGGCGGGCAGCCCTTGAAAAGCAGTATATAATGCCCATTTGGGCTCATTTGTAAGTAAAGTTGGAAATTCACACAATCACCCCATCCCAAAGCAATAAACTCTCCCAAGCTTCTAAAGCTTTAGCTTCTCCAAGAAGCTATATCTTGTGTTCTTGTGTGTTCTTCATCAAGTTCATCACAAATCATCTCCTTAATCCATATAAACGCGTAATAACCCCCGTATAAATTATATGTTTGTATTGTACTAAGAACAGCCTACATCTAAGTCAACCCGATTTAAGTGCATACAACATTTGGCGCTAGAAGGAGGGGACCTTTTACGTGTTTAATCATCAAAGTTTCGTCCGATCAACGAGCGATCGGTTAGCAAACTCCCTGTTTCAAGCTTTAATCGGTATATCTACCGTTTAGAGCATCATTCTACGATCTTTAGTGTTCTTCGTGTTCTTGAACATTTTCAATTTTCGTAGCATATTTTGGAATTTGATCTCTTTGTATTTGTGTTTTCAAGCTTCTTTTGTTGTTACTTTACTAAGACTAGTAGTTGTAATAGCACGTTCTTCTGCGTAAGAACTTTAATCTTTCGTTTTTTAGATCCTTTGTAATCTAAAAAGACACTCTTTAAACGATGTCTCAGCATACTCCACAAGATAGGATCTCGCCATCCGGAGGGAACGAGCACCCTCCGGCTCCGGCAAATCCTTTTGCGAATTTGAACATGGGGGATATCCTTAATGACCCCTAACACTTGAAAGACCTGTCGGACTACCTCCTGATGAGGAGGAATCAGAACGAGAAGGAAGAACTCGAGAAGGCCAAAGATAGGGCTTTCGTCGAGGCTCGCAAAAACAGGGGGAACGAGGATAACCATTCCTATCACTCACATCCCGCTCACCCCCAAGATAAGGGCAAGAACAAAGTCGGCGAGCACTCCCACAATAGCCATACGGGAGACTCACAAAGAAATTCGGTGTTCAACCGAATGAAAGACAATGATGGAAGGGCTCCTCGCCGAGTACCTTTCAACGTAGATGGCCGACCACATAAGGCCGACCACCACCATCGCACTGATAGAAAAGATCAGGGCGACAGAGTCTCAGCTCTAGATCGAGTGGGACCAGGGAAGGGTTCGCGAGCTCCGGCCAAGAGTTATCGCAGCCACCATTCTGACAGGCACTCGCCTAGGCGATCACATCATGATGATCGCCCGGTCATTTCCCATGGGAGCCGACGTGACGAGAACGTCGTCCCACGAGCTCAAACTGCCGAGGAGGGGCAGATCGCCCAGTTCCTCGAAACCCAAAAATTAATGAAACAAGAGATGGACGCTCTGCGAGCAGAGGTGGTCGCCTCGAAGCAAGGGACCACACTGCCGATCAGTCTGCCCGCACCTCCACTAAGTGTTGCAATCCTCACTGCCCCCATTCAAAGGAAGATCCAAATGCCCTCCATGGCGGCATATGATGGGATGTCCGACCCCAGAGTACACTTGTCCAAGTACTCCAACTATATGGCCTCAATTGGGGCAACAGACGCAACACAATGCAGAAACTTCTCCCTAACGCTGGGAGATCGGGCTCATCGATGGTACACAACTTTGAGTCGCGGATCTATCACCTCTTTCCTTGAGCTGGGACAACACTTTCTGACCTACTATGGGTCTATTGCTGCTCGCCCAGCTGATTAGTGTGAAAATTGCTAGAAATTCATGGGTTTATTTTGTATAATTTATAGGATTTCATTGCATTATTTACATTAAATTGACTAGCTACACTTGATTTGGAGAAAAGGTGTTGTTTGCTATTTTTTATAGGAAAAAGAGCATTTTTGGAGTAAAAACGCACCTCGATTATATTGTGAAGTCAATCGAAGGAATAAATCGAGAAGAATAAGAAAATGGGCCCATTTCATATAATCATTTCGGCCCATGATCAGCAGCCCACTTGGAGTGCTGAAGCCGTGAAATCAAGGAAGCAGCTGCTGGAAATTAAATTGAGGCCCAACTTTGGTGGCCCATTTAGATGGCCTAACTTGAGAAACCCATCTAGCTGCTTGCAATTAAATGCAGGCCCACTTTGCAATTGAAGGCAAGCTCTGAATTAGCAGCGTAAATGAATGGAATGGCCCAATTTAATATTGTTTTGGGCATTAAGTGGAAGAGGCCCATCTCACTTTGTATGTGGAGAGGCCGAACACACAACAGAAGCGGGGGAGAAACAGATACGCAGAGGCGAATTGGGCGAGAAACAGGGGCAACTTCCATTGGGGGAGAAATCTCTTCTCCTCCCCACCACTCCACTCAATAGATTAGTTAGTTTTAATTGTTCTTTCATTTCTTAGCTAGTGTTTAATTTAGTATTTCAATTTTATTGTAAGCATTGGAGGATTTGAAGACATATGAGGTGCTTTCTTTCCTTATTTCAATATTAGTTGGATATTTGATTTTAATTCATGTTTTGTAGTTTAGTTTTCATGAGTTTTATTCTAGTTGTTAATTTAGATATGGGTTAATCCTCAATTGCCTTGGGTGTTGATGTTTTGATGAGAATTTAGTGTAATTGTGGATTAATTGCATGATTAGCTTATAATTTGGATTTTTATGTTTCTAGAGTTGTACTTTGATGGATTCATTTGGTTGATCAACCCTATTAGCAAGCATGTTTGATTATGTTTATTGCAACGAGAGTTGGGTAGCATGATTGAGAGTGTGAGTGTGAGCTTTGATCAATTGAATAGAAGTTAATTAGTAATTAGCTCACCCGAGAGGGGTGTTAATGGCTAGACCGACAACCTTAGACACTAAACGAGTAGAGGTCGTCTAGGAGTTTGGTGAGAGGGCGTTTCATAGGCATTAGTAACCGTGTTGAAAGTGCTTATGCAACACTATCTTAGGAGCTTATGGTATTTGGTTAGATCCTATAATTGCTAATCAATGCACGATGTTTACCTATGCCTTTCGAGGGGGTTTGCACACTTATGTGATAGCCTTTAGCTTAACCAAAATTTGTAGTAAAATCATGTAATTGGTTCACTAGTTCACTTAATTGCTCACAAAACGGAAACACTCGAGGCAATACACTTCCCTTGCACTTTCATCTTTTTGAGAGTTAGTTATAGTTGTTTGCATTAGTTGTTTATTTTCTTAGTTGGTATTTGTTTTATCCTCCTATTTAGCTTCTATAACACCATTTTAACTTATAGTTTCGGGGCTCCACATTCCTTCAACTAGGTCCTTGGACGATAACTACTAGGTCGTATACTTACTCAACTATAACGAACCCATACGCTTGTGGGGATTGTTATTGTTGTACTAAAAAGTGTGCAAAATATGAACCAAGTCAATGGCGCCGCTGCCGGGGATCTAGTTGAGAGTCTTACGTGGGACTTGAAACTTGTTGAGTGGTGTTACTAGTAGCATTTTATTTTTATTATTTTGTTTTCTTTGAATTTGATACTTTGTTATTTTGTAGGTGTGCACTTCATCGACTAGATGGATGGATATAATCAATACCCGTTGAATCATTGCTATGATCAACGTGGCATGATTTATTGTTGGTCCTTGGTGGAGTATAACACAAGTGTATGGGGGGGGGGGGGGAATGCACTTGTGTATGCAAATTCTTTTCTTTTTGATAAACTGGTCCTATCAGGCAAGTTGTCTCACAACTGGCCTGAGTGTGAACTTTGATAGATACTTGTCCTACTGATTACTATTAAGTGATCAGTTGGCTAAATATCTAAAAGAGTTGCTAAGTGCGGAATGTGGTTGGCCTTAACTTAAAGAAATACTCCAAGTTGATTTCTGAAAATACAGGTTATCAGGGACTTTGTCCAAAACAGATTTTCTTACTTACTGAGTTATGAATCTTTGAAATATGATTGAATAGAGTGAAGTTAAGAATGCAGTAAGTAAATGAGACACAAATTTATAGTGGTTCAGAGACTCAAGCTCCTACATCCACTTTCCCTGATTGAACAAGATAATTCCTTCTCAATGGAATTAGCTTGTTTTATAGTGCCAAGGTGCACTGATCAACAACACTCTCTTAGTGTTTTGATCCCTAGGATAACTTGAGTCCTAGTGCTCAATCTCTCTGAGTTAAGACTGTGTTTCACACTAACAGTCCTTAACTCCTCACTTCTACAACAAACACTCTCTTCACTAAATGAGATAAGGTTTGAGGTTTGGTTCCAACTAATAGAGATATCCTTTACAATAAGAACAGTGTAAAGGAATAGGATATCTCAATGCTAAGCTAGGATGTTTACAAGAATTGACTTAGCTGACTTGAAGTGATTCAGGAAACTTGGAATTCTAATGAACAGCTTGGTTTCCTTTTGAAAGCTTGATGATAGTTTGATAGCTTGTAGTTGGATTATGAATTCCTTTGATCACTTCTGTATTTATAGACAATTTGAACAGCTAACCGTTGGAGGGATTAGTAATTCAAATATGTCTATTTGCAGCACCATTGAAACGGCTATGAAGCTTGACATCCTTTTATCCACTGTGTAAAAGAGGTCTTCAATGGTTGCTTGAATGAATGTATTGACTTCTGACAAAGGCGGCTGGGAAGACTTGTGTCAGTTTCCAATTTTGCACATTGTCCTAGGTTGATTTGTGGCAAACTTTACACACAGCCAACGGTCAGATGGGACAAGCTCCCTGAACATTCCTGCTGCAGTTTTAGAATGTTCCAACATTCATTCAATGCTTCACTCTTTAATGCTCTAAGTCTTTAATGTTTGGTTCAGGCATGATTGGCAATAAATGCTTCATTGAATATGTCTTCTGTAAGCTTTTGACACTTAATCCACTTGATTATTTGTACTTCAACTGTCTTGATCATTTGCATTTATGAGCACAGCTTCAGTATACTAGAACTCTTCAGCCAGGTTGTCCATTTGATCAGTTTGTCTTGAAAAGATCAGCAACTTTGTCCTATAGACCTATCAAGCTGCCTAACATTTCAGCTTGGGACAACTATCCTGATCACTAACATCTCATAACTTTTCTGAGATTTTAACTTAAGCATACTATACATATAATGCTCTGGGACAACTTGCCTGAACACAACTTTGAGCATATCTCAACTAACTTGTACATCATTAATCAGGGGTTTTGGTATCTAGATCAAAATCATTTTATTCCCAACAATTTCCCCCTTTTTGATGATGCCAAAACCTATTACAAAGGGACCTTGACTTAAGCTAAATATTACCTTCAGGGAGAGTGAACTGGTCAACTTGCCTGAAAGAAACTGTTAGCACAATAAATCAAGTAATATATGTCAGGTTAGGTTAGTTGAGATAATGAGTTGTTATCTCTTTGATAGAAACATGGTGATCCTTTTATAGATGTGATAAATCATTACAGGGCTGAAAATCAAAGGACTCACTAATGTAGAATGGCAGAAATAACAACAGAAATTTTAACAGCAAAATAGGGAAAAGAGTGGACTTATCCTTCACAGAGTTCCATCATCTTTAGGAGCAATGCCATACTGAGCCCAGACCCTCTTCTTCAGCTCCCAAACATCCTTGTTGGAGCCTTTAGGGCCTATCTTCATCTTCTCCATCTTCATGATGTTGATGAACTCCTCCAGAATCTTCCCTTCATCAATCAAGTTCCCATTGAACTTGGGAGGCATGTACATGATTGGACCAGGGGCCTTGAACTCCACTCTTGCCATCTCAGCTGCTGCAAACAGCTTTTGGTAGAGGTCCCTGTGGTTCTCAAACATGAACTGAACAAAGATTTCCTCCACACTCTCACCTAGCCACTTTCCAATGACATAGAAGTCATAAACAAAACTTCTTTTGGCCTCCTCCCATGCATCATTCAGTGAGATTGGAACCCACTTATCATGGTGAGGGTACTGAGTGTCCCATCTTTGCAGCATTTGAGGTTTGAGCCTTCTGTATGAAGCCCTCCTTCTTGGAGCTTTGAAGTTTGCCCTTCTCCCATCTCTTGCTTTGTTGGCCTCAACCAACTGATCCATTTTTTCTTTGGCTCTCAAGAGAGCTAGCTTTTCCTGAGTTTCTGGATCTTTCCCAAATCCTTCTTCAAACAATTTGGAAGGATCATCAGCAAGCTTGGGCACTACTTCTTCAGGCTCTTTGTCCTGTACTTCCTCTTCAACTTCTTCAATAGCAGGCATCAGGACTGCTTTCTTCATTCTCTTTGATTTCTTTGCTGGAGTAGATTCTTCAGTTTGAAATTCTGATGGCAAAGTCAGGCTGGTTGGGAATTCATTGAAGGCTTGCAGTTCCTTCCTCTTTCTTTCAGATGACCTTGTCACCTTCCCCCTCACTTCAGCAATCTTCTCTTGAGGTTCAAGTCCTGTAGACTCACCACCTGGCCTTTGAAGCTTTCTTGCCTGACTTTCCATAGCTGATACCATGGATTCCTTGACAGCTATTTGAATCTGCTCTTCCTCAGTTAAGTCTTCAACATTCATTGGGCCTTTGCCTTTCCCAATGTCTTCTACTGCTTCCTCCTCAACTTCAGGGGCCTTCTCCTTTCCCTTGGATTCACCAATCACCAAGGTTCCCTTTGCCCTTGCTCTCTGTCTTTCCCCCTTTTTGGCATTATCAAAACACTGGGGCCTCAATTCACTCATAGTGACAGAGAGATGTGAGTGGGAATGGGTGAGGGACTTCAATTCCTGCAGTAGATAAACATTCTCATCATGAATGTTTTGCATTTTATCATCAGCCATGCTAAAAAAGGTGTGAACAGGCTTCATCTTCTGGGAAACTATGGCATCCAATGTGGCTTTCAGTGATTGATCAAGTTTGGCCTGAAGTTGTTCAGTGAGATTGGCCACAACTTGATCAGAGACTTTGGCCATGAGTTCAACAGTGAACTTCTCAGCAGCTTCCTTCACCATTGCAGCTTTTAACTCTGCTGCCTTCTTTCTCTGTGCTGCTGTCCTCTGCCTTAAAGCATCCTTGATTGTCTTTCTCAATGCCTTTACAATGTGCTTGTACAATGTTTTGAGACCCTGCTGCTCTTTCTTCACAGATCTAGTGAATATACCCATAGCATCTTTGGCTTTTGTTACTTCAGTTGAAACTGTTTGCAGTCCAGTTTCAACTCCACAAAGTCTTGCATCAATAGTAGGTAAGATCACTTCTTCAGACCCTGTGAGCCTCATCTCCACAGAGGCTAGAGTCTTCCCTTGGCCATCTAGGGTATCAGCAGTGGTTGCATGAGCCTTTTCAACTTCCCTGACCAGTGTGTCCAACTTCCCTGACTGCTCTTCAATGATGGATGCAGTCTGAGTAGCCATCTGAAAGTGAGCCTCAGAGGTGTTGGCCTGTTCAAAGTAGATTTGGTTAAGTGTGGACACATTTGCTGATACTGCTTGAAGATCAGTGGCAGCTTCAACTGGTATATCTGTCAGGGAGGCATCTGCAAAAATCTGTTCAAGAGTAACAGCAACTGAATCTGCAAAACTAATAGGGTTAGTAAAAACTCCCTCATCACCCTCTATTTCTTTTGCTCCCATAAGGTCTGATACATCAGCACCCTTTCTCTCATTTTCAACTTTATTCTTTTCTTCTTCCTTTTCAATGGATAATCTCACATTTACTGGAGAATCAGGCCTCCTTTCACCAAGGGATTCATCAAGTTCAGATTTGACTTGAAGAATAGCCTGACTCTCATATTGGGCTGCACCCAATATTTCTACTTCCTCTCCCTCTATTTGTGGTGCACTCAAGGAACCAGTGATCACACACTTCTCATCATCACCTCCCTCTGATTTTTTAGCACTCTCAGCCTTTTCAACTCCTTCAAAACCTGACACCTCTATATCCTCAGCAGGATCCACAGAGGGCAGTTGTTGGGAGATCACAGTGCTTGGGCATCCCAAGTCCACTGAGTCATCCTGAATGACTAAAGGCTGGTCAATGTCCAACTGGCCTGACATTGATGAGGCTTTAGCCAAACCAGCTTCTCTTATGGAAGTCTCAGCATTGTCAAGCTGTGCCTCAGGTTCAAAGGAACCATCCTTGGCCAATGCATCTTGGACTGAGTCACCATCTTTGGTCAACTCCTCTGAATGATCAGAGTCCTTTACTGAATGAAAAGTCAAGTAATGTACCTGAGCTGAGTTGATACCAGGGGGATTGGGATTGGTGTGATCATCATCATCATCATCATCATTATCAGATGGACTATCAGGGTGCCTGAGTCCTTGTGCAATTCTTTCTTTCTCAGCTTGCACCTTTTCTGAGACAATTGTGCAAAACAGGGCCTCAGTGGTTAACACACTGGATTTCTTCACATTTGCAAAGTTTAAGAGCCTGTTCTCTTCAACTTGCCACCAGCTTGCGCCTTTGTCCTGAATAGCTTGAGCTATTTCCACCATAGTTCTATCCTTGATCTCAACAAGAGCTCTGAGATCATAGAACTGTTGCTGCAGTCTAGGATAGTCCTTCAACCCTGGGTAAAGTGCATCCACATTAGCCTTGGCAATCTGCCTTAGCATCCCCTCATAAGTGTATTCTTCACCACTTTCATCTTCAGAAGAGTTGGATTCAGGAGGGTTGGAATGGGATTCAGGTATGTTGGGTTCAGAAGGGTTGGGGTCAGGAGAAATTAAAGCAAGTTGGGATTCAGGTGCTTTTGAGAGCAATGTGCCTGAAGAGGTAATTGGAATGGCTGGAATGGGTGGGAAACCAACTTGATCACCTTCTTGAAGGGCAGTTTCAAGAAGTTTGGTGTAAGAGAGGAGTCTAGGATCAAGTGGGGAAAATTGTCTGTCTTCAAGATTTACCAAATCAGCCAGCACATCAATACCTGATCTATCAGGTGCACCTTCAGGGGAGTACACCTTCTTGGCAATGATTGGTGCATCCTCAGGAGTCTTGCACTCCTCTTCTTCTTGCCTTGGTGATATTCTTCTAGATTGAATATCAGGGGAGTTGGCTTCAGGGCTGTTGGGTTTGGACTTGGATCTAGACTTGCTTGCCTGTCTAATCTCCTTGAAGAATTCTTTCTTCTGCTTTTCTTCCTCCATCAACCTTTGCTTCTCAGAGGTCTTGATGATTCTTCTTTTTCTTTCATACCTTGTTGGCTGGTCAAGGTCTCTGAATTCAGTTATGCTCTCAGGCTGTAGGGGGACAATTTCTCTGAATACTTCACCCTCTTCAGGGGGGTTGACTCCTTCCTCAGCAACCTTTTCTATTTCCTCAGAAGTGGCTCCTCCACTTCTTGACTGATTCTCTGGTGAAGATTCATGCAAAATCTTCTTCATTTTCTTCATTTTTGGTTGAGCTTTTGGTGGCTGGGCTTTTCTCTTTCTTGGAGAGGCTCTTGTTGCTGGTACAGTTGTGATGGCCATCTTTGAAGCTGCATCCTGCTTCCTCTTCTTTGTCTTAGAAGACAGCTTCCTAAACATCACCTTTTGTGCAGGGAAGGGTTTTGGCTTAGCTTGGAGATGTGTGTAGTGAGCAAATCTTTCCAAGAGCAGGCTGGCTCTTGTGCAGAACTGGAGTTTTCCTTCGACCACCACCTTGTGGTGCTTCACTTCCTTAAACTTAAACTTTTCATTCATCATCTTGTCAAGAATGAATTTCTTCCAGTTGAACTTGACTCTCTTCTCAGCAGAGTCAATTACAGCAGCCATCACTCTTAATTTGGGCATACTGATTTGTTCTACACTCCCTGAGTGGCTCAATAGGCTTTTAACAACACAATCAAACAAATGCCTAAACACTGGCTTTAAAGTGTTTTTGTTTTGAGCACTCACAACCTTTTTAGGTTCTATCATCCAAGAATAATAAAACTCCTGATCATCTTCTTCTTTGTACAATTCAGGATTCATACCTTCAGAAGGTAGCCCAAAGCTAGCTTCTAGGTCTTCTGCAGTGAAGATGATTGTATGCTGAGTTTCTTCTTCTTCATCTTCTTCAGCATATGTGAGCTTTGTGCACACATCCCCCTTCTTGCCCTTCCATCTTAGATGGGCAAAGAATTCTGCCATACATGGATTTAGGCATGAGTCAGGCTTGGTGCCAAGAAATTTTTCTAGGCCTGCTTCCCTAAGCCAATGGAGTACTGGCTCAATCTCCTTGTCTAGGCTGTCAAAAGCAACCAGCTTTTCAAACCATAAGGAGTTTGGGTTACTGAGATAAGAGAAATCAATGTCCAGGGAGGAATCATTGAAATCTACAAGTTCTTCTCTCTTGAGTTTTGGTGCCATGGATAGATTTGAGAGAAGGGAGGTTTTGGAGAAAAGTTGCAGGTTTAGAGGTTTTGAGACTTCAAAGGGTTTGGGAATTATGAGTGCGTAGGGATGGTGGTGAAAATTGAGAGGTTTATATATGGAAGGGATTTATTAACTGTTGGGTAATGGAATGTAACAGTGGGTAATTTGAAAAACCGTTTGAATATAGTGGGGTAGTGGACTTTCAATGGTTCGATGGAGTTTTGAATGCAATTTAATGGTTTGGATGAAGGCTCAAGAATTCATGCAATCTTATTAAGATTTCTGCATTAAATGCTGATTTGCCTTTTTGGGTTTAAAAATCTTTATATCACACTCCATCCTAAAATGGCCTACTCTTAGACCAAGAAACCTCTTAAATGTCTAATCAATGCTAATAATAGCAATAATTATCCAATTAACTAGGACAAACATCCTGAGATGTGCTTTGGTTTCTGTGTGGACCAAATTGTCTGATTATTTTGCCTGAGTGGGTCCCAAAGTTGCTGACTGGGTCCCACTTGGACAAGTCCCCTGACCAACATTGCTGATCACTCCAGGGACAACCTTGCTGAGTTTCCCTCTGTGGCTGACAGCTTCAATGAGGTTGGTCAACTTTGCTGAAGTTCCATTTTGATGACCTTTTCCCTTCATATGAGTTTTACTCTCCTCATTTGTCCATCTTGCCTGGATCAAGTAACCCTAATTCAGCTGACAGTTCCAAGAACCTTGCTTCAGCTAGAGGCTTGGTCAGAATATCAGCTTTTTGCTTATCAGTGTGAATTTTGACAAGCTTGATATCTTTCTTCTCCACATGATCCCTTATGAAATGATGCTTGATATCCACATGCTTGCATCTGGTGTGGAGCACTGGATTCTGTGAGATAGCAATTGCACTATTGTTGTCACAGAATATGGGCACTTCATTTGTGATTACTTTGTAATCTCTTAATTGTTGCCTGAGCCATAGAATCTGAGCACAGCAGCTTCCAGCAGCTACATACTCAGCTTCAGTTGTTGAAGTTGCAACTGTATTTTGCTTCTTGGAGAACCATGAGATAAGCTTGCTGCCCAAGAATTGACAAGTTCCTGATGTGGATTTTCTGTCAATTCTACATCCTCCATAGTCTGCATCTGAATATCCAGTAAGCTCAATGTTATCATCAGCTGGATACCATAATCCAAGATTCTCAGATCCCTTGAGATATCTTAGAATCCTCTTGGCAGCATCAAGATGGCTCTTCTTTGGATTGGCTTGAAATCTTGCACACACTCCAACTGCAAATGTGATATCAGGCCTGCTTGCAGTGAGATATAGCAGTGATCCTATGATTCCTCTGTAATTAGTGGAGTTTGTTGGCTCTCCACCTTCATCAGGATCCATCTTCCAGTTAGTATTCATAGGAATTCTGACTGGTTTGCTTGTAGCACATCCAAATTTCTTGATCATGTCCCTTGTATATTTGGCCTGATTGATGAATATTCCCTTCTTTGATTGAGTGACTTGAAGTCCTAGGAAGAAATTCATCAATCCCATCATGGACATCTCAAATTTGCTTTGCATGAGTTTAGAGAACTTCTCACACAATTTTTCATTTGGAGATCCAAATATAATGTCATCCACATAGATTTGGACTAACAAAATATCATCTCCTTCACAGATTCTGAACAAGGTTCTGTCAACAGTGCCTTTGACAAAACCATGATCTAGAAGAAACTGTGATAAGGTGTCATACCAAGCTCTTGGAGCTTGCTTTAAGCCATAGAGAGCTTTCTTTAATCTGTACACCTTGTCTCCTTCTTCAAAGCCTGGGGGCTGTTCCACATATACTTCTTCTTTGAGCACCCCATTGAGAAATGCACTCTTCACATCCATTTGATACACCTTGAATCTCATGTGAGCTGCATATGCTAGGAAGAGTCTGATTGCCTCAAGTCTGGCCACTGGAGCAAAGGTCTCATCATAATCAATCCCTTCAGATTGACAATATCCTTTGGCCACCAGTCTTGCTTTGTTTCTCACAATGATGTCATTTTCATTTTTCTTGTTTTTGAACACCCATTTAGTTCCAATGACATCTTGATGGGTTGGCCTGTCTACTAGCTCCCAAACTTCATTTCTGGTAAATTGATTCAGCTCTTCTTGCATGGCTATGATCCAGTTGGTGTCTTGTAGTGCTTCCTCAATGTCTTTAGGTTCCTGTTCTGAAAGAAAACAACAAAACAGAGCACTTTCTCCATGAAATCTTCTAGTTTTGATCCCTTCACTTGGATTACCAAGTATCAGGCTAGATGGGTGGTCATGCAACCAAGTCCTTCTAGACCTGATCCTTTCAGGAGGATTGTCCTCATCTGAAGTTGGATCACTAGATTCATTAAATTCAGGAAAGTTAATTGAAGGATCAAGTTCAGGATCATATTCAGGGGTGTTGTCCTCATTGTCAGATAAGTTGACATATTCATTGGTTCCCCCTTGAATAGTGGATCCATTAACTACCTCAGCATTGCCTGCTTCTTCATTGGTAGTTGTTACCTGGTTTTGAACTGGGATAGGGTCATTCAGTTCAATTTCTCCTTCAGGTTGGTTGTTTACAGGTTGATTGCTATCAGGTAGGTTGTCCAGTTTTTGATTTTCATTAAGTTCAGGCTGGGCAACCTCCACAAACACTGTTTCCTTGCTTTGAAGCCTTAATCTGGTTGTTCTTTGTGTTATCTCATCAATATTCAGGTTTCTATCCCTGAACTCATTAATAGATTCATCAAACACAACATGAGGTGTTTCTTCCACACTAAGAGTTTTGCAATTGTAAACTCTGTAAGCCTTGCTGATTTGTGAATATCCAACAAATATTCATTCATCAGCTTTGCTATCAAAAGCTTTTAATTGCTCTTTCCCATTATTATGGATGAAACACTTACAACCAAATATGTGAAAATAAGCAACAGTGGGCAATCTACCTTTCCATATTTGATATGGAGTCTTACCTTGTCCTTTGGTGATTAAGGACCTGTTTTGAGTGTGACATGCAGTGCTAATGGCTTCAGCCCAGAACCTTTTAGGCAGTTTGGATTCAGCAATCAAGGTTCTAGCTGCCTCCTTCAAGGTCCTGTTCCTTCTTTCAGCAACCCCATTTTGTTGAGGTGTTCTTGCTGCTGAAGTTTCATGTGTGATGCCATTCTTGCTGCAATACTCATTGATGTATGAGTTTATGAACTCAGTGCCTTTGTCAGATCTGATTTTGACAATACTTAGGCCCTTTTCATTGCTCAATCTCATCATCAATTCAGGTAGTTTGACTTGGGTCTCCTTTTTGTTCAGCAAGAATACTACCCAAGTGTACCTGGAAAAATCATCAACAACAACTAAAGCATATTTTCTTCCATTTAAACTTACTAGGATTATTGGCCCAAATAAATCCATATGCAGTAGTTGAAGGACTCTCTCAGTTGAGATGACAGGTTTTCCTTTGAATGAAGCTTTGATCTGCTTTCCTTCCTGACATGGCTGGCATATATGTTCTTTGGTGAACACTTGATTTGGCAGCCCTTTAACTAGAGAGTTTCTTGCAATCTTGTTGATGGTTTTGAAGTTCAGGTGATTCAGTCTCTTGTGCCATAGCCAGCTTTGTTCATTTGTGCTTTTGGCAACAAGACAGACTGCTTCAGGGGTTTTGCTCCAATCTGCAAAATAAACATTTCCCTTTCTCACCCCTGTTAGTAGCACCTGTTGTGTTGATTTGTTTTTGATAGTACATTCATTTGGTGCAAATTCAACACAATATCCTTTGTCACAAATTTGACTTATAGACAACAAGTTATATTTTAGGCCTAGAACATATGAGACATCAGTAATTTTAACACTACCAATGTTTAATGTACCATAGCCTCTTGTGATGCCTTGAGAGCTGTCTCCAAAAGTTACTGAAGGACCATCTTTTTCTATGAAATCTGAGAGAAGCTCCTTGTTTCCAGTCATGTGCCTTGAACATCCACTGTCCAGGTACCATGCTGTTTTTTTGTTGATGCTTCTCTTCTTTTTGGGGTCCTTGCAGTCCTGCAAAGTCAAAATTTAGGTACCCTTTGAGTGTTGGGTCCTAGAGGGTTAGCTGTACCTTTTGGAACCCAAATCTGCCTGATGACTCTGATTGATTCAAAGTGACTGACTTGGTTTCCATTTACATCTACATACACAGTTTGACCCTTAAATGCCTTGGGTGTTTTTTGTGTATAAGTGTTAGCTTTGTAAAGTTCAGGAGAGTTGGTAAATTTCTTTGGGACATTTCTCCTGAAGTTACTAAGCTTAGGTGCAGCTGGGTAAGACTTTTGAGGATATGCTTTTGGATGCCCTTTTCCATTTGGCAAGTAAGGTCCAGGCTTCCTGAATGTTTTATACCTATCAGAGGGGATTGGCCTTAATCCATTCAGTTGAGGTTGCCTCATTTGAGTTGGCCTCTTCTGAACTGGTTTTGGACAACTCCTCTGATGATGATTCAGATAGATTGGCCTTCCATTGGTTCTACCTTTCTGAACCTCATTTCTCCTGTAAGCAATGCCTTTAACCTTTTCCAAAGGTGTGGGTTTAGGTACATTGTTTACCTGAGTTGGTATAAAAATTCCTTTTCCCTTATCCTTGATCAGTGGTTGATTTATTTCAATTTCATTTTGTTGTGCCACTGATCTTACAAAAGTCATCTTAGAATTGCTTGAAGAAGCAATACTAAGACCAGGTGAGGGTTCAAATGGATTATAGCCTAATCCATCCCTTTGAGCAAATGGTCTTTGAAACCCTTGAATTTCCTCTATTGCCTTAGCAGATTTGTTCAAGGCAGACATTTTCATTTTCAAGCTCCCCTCACTTAATTTTAGAGTATCAAATTCTCTTGAGAGATTGTCAAATTTAGCTTGAAGAGTTCTAGAGTCAAAATCCTTTTTCTTTAGAGCCTGATTTTGTTCATCAATCAGCTTTTGTTGTTCAGAGACTTTGAGAGACATTTCTTCATGTTCTCTCACAATCTGTTGATACAACTCAGTTGATTTAATGTCAACTTCAGATTCAGGAGGATTGGACATTTTGACTTTAGACCTCAACTGTTCATTTTCTCTCAGAGCCATATTGCATACTTCTTGCATTCTGGTGAAATCTTCCAACAATTTTTCAAAGTCAAGATGGATTTCACTAGATTCATGTGTGTTAATTGACAGATTGGAAGTTGAACATACCTCTTCATCTTCAAGTGCCATTTGACAGTCCTCATCACTGTCACTGTTGGAGAACAGTCCATCATCAGAGGAGTAGACACTCTCCTCACTAGCTGAATCTCCAGCTACCATAGCCTTTCTGTTGTTCAGCCTTTTATCTCTCTTGTTTTGCCTTTCCTTCCTTTCTTTTGCACTGAGGTCAGGACAGTCATACTGAAAATGACCCTTCTTCTGGCAGTTGTAACACACATCTTCATCATCATTCTTCTTGCTTGAGGACTCCTTCCTCCTTGATGATGATGGTTCTCCTTTGCTGAATTTCTTCCTATCAGCATATCTGTCTTCTTTCTTTTCATCAGAGACTTTGTCCTCTGATTTATGTTCAGGAGAACTGAATCTCCTTCTGGTTCTGTTATCTTGGTAGAACTTCTTGTATCTACCAAATCTGGAGTTGAGCTTTTCAAATCTTCTAGCCATGAGTGCCAGCTCCTCCTTTATTTCAGATTTTGAAACAGACTGAGAGGATCTTTGAGTAATCTTCTTTTCTGTTTCAGCAGCTTTGAAGGCAACACCTTTGTTTGAAGAGGATGGCTCTTCATGCACCTTCTTTCTATTGAGATCAAACTCATATGCTTTGAGTTCAGAGAATACTTGCTGCATTGGCATGTTGTCAAGATTGCTGGTATTTTGCATCATGACAGAATAAATGTCCCACTTAGATGTGAGACTTCTCAAGATCTTCAAAGCAACTTCTCTTTTGGCATAGAATTTGCCAAGAGAGTTTATTTCATTCATGATGTCAGTGAACCTGCCATCAAGATGATCAATAGTTTCATTGGCTTCCATGGAGAATTGTTCATATTTTTGGATAGCCACTTGAAGCTTGTTCTCCTTGATCTTTTGGGTACCTTCACACATAAGTGCTAAGGTATCCCAAATCTCTTTAGCTGATGTGCAGTGGTACACTCTCCCCATCACTGCATCTGGAATTGTCTGGTACAATGTGTTCATTGCAATGTAGTTCAGGTTGTGCCTTTTTCTTTCTTCAGCTGTAAGGTCATCTTCATCTTTTGGCAGCAACTCCCTTGGATCAGCTTTTTGAGCATCAGTTAGCTTGGGATTTGCTTTAGTGAATGTAAATGGCCCTCTAGTGATGACTTTAAGCATCTCATCATGCTGGCAAGCAAGATGTGCTCTCATCCTGATCTTCCAGAAATCATAGTTCTCAATTGAGAACATTGGCAGTTTGTGATGAGAAATATGATTGACTTGGTTTGGACCCATATTGTTGATGGTGTTGACAGCATCTCCTGGAACTTCATTGTTAGCCATTTCAACAAATGTAATATAGGATGAACACAGATAAGTTTTTCAGAAATTTTGGATCAGTTCAGTGACCACAGAAAATGTGATTTTGAAAATCAAGATGGATTTTCAGAAACAGTGGTCTTTGAACCCCTGCTCTGATACCACTTGTTGGTCCTTGGTGGAGTATAACACAAGTGTATGGGGGGGGGAATGCACTTGTGTATGCAAATTCTTTTCTTTTTGATAAACTGGTCCTATCAGGCAAGTTGTCTCACAACTGGCCTGAGTGTGAACTTTGATAGATACTTGTCCTACTGATTACTATTAAGTGATCAGTTGGCTAAATATCTAAAAGAGTTGCTAAGTGCGGAATGTGGTTGGCCTTAACTTAAAGAAATACTCCAAGTTGATTTCTGAAAATACAGGTTATCAGGGACTTTGTCCAAAACAGATTTTCTTACTTACTGAGTTATGAATCTTTGAAATATGATTGAATAGAGTGAAGTTAAGAATGCAGTAAGTAAATGAGACACAAATTTATAGTGGTTCAGAGACTCAAGCTCCTACATCCACTTTCCCTGATTGAACAAGATAATTCCTTCTCAATGGAATTAGCTTGTTTTATAGTGCCAAGGTGCACTGATCAACAACACTCTCTTAGTGTTTTGATCCCTAGGATAACTTGAGTCCTAGTGCTCAATCTCTCTGAGTTAAGACTGTGTTTCACACTAACAGTCCTTAACTCCTCACTTCTACAACAAACACTCTCTTCACTAAATGAGATAAGGTTTGAGGTTTGGTTCCAACTAATAGAGATATCCTTTACAATAAGAACAGTGTAAAGGAATAGGATATCTCAATGCTAAGCTAGGATGTTTACAAGATTGGCTTAGCTGACTTGAAGTGATTCAGGAAACTTGGAATTCTAATGAACAGCTTGGTTTCCTTTTGAAAGCTTGATGATAGTTTGATAGCTTGTAGTTGGATTATGAATTCCTTTGATCACTTCTGTATTTATAGACAATTTGAACAGCTAACCGTTGGAGGGATTAGTAATTCAAATATGTCTATTTGCAGCACCATTGAAACGGCTATGAAGCTTGACATCCTTTTATCCACTGTGTAAAAGAGGTCTTCAATGGTTGCTTGAATGAATGTATTGACTTCTGACAAAGGCGGCTGGGAAGACTTGTGTCAGTTTCCAATTTTGCACATTGTCCTAGGTTGATTTGTGGCAAACTTTACACACAGCCAACGGTCAGATGGGACAAGCTCCCTGAACATTCCTGCTGCAGTTTTAGAATGTTCCAACATTCATTCAATGCTTCACTCTTTAATGCTCTAAGTCTTTAATGTTTGGTTCAGGCATGATTGGCAATAAATGCTTCATTGAATATGTCTTCTGTAAGCTTTTGACACTTAATCCACTTGATTATTTGTACTTCAACTGTCTTGATCATTTGCATTTATGAGCACAGCTTCAGTATACTAGAACTCTTCAGCCAGGTTGTCCATTTGATCAGTTTGTCTTGAAAAGATCAGCAACTTTGTCCTATAGACCTATCAAGCTGCCTAACATTTCAGCTTGGGACAACTATCCTGATCACTAACATCTCATAACTTTTCTGAGATTTTAACTTAAGCATACTATACATATAATGCTCTGGGACAACTTGCCTGAACACAACTTTGAGCATATCTCAACTAACTTGTACATCATTAATCAGGGGTTTTGGTATCTAGATCAAAATCATTTTATTCCCAACATTTATCCTCTACAACATGGAGATGTGAGCTACGATGATTGGAGGAACTTTGATCACCATTGTCAATTACAACAAGTTCCTTCCTATTATCAAGATTGGAGGAATGAAGAAGAATCACCTCCCCCTTCTCAAGGATATTATCTTTATCCTCAACCACCTCAACCATAAGCATACTACCCACCTCCTCCACCACATCAATACCCTCCTCCTCAACACCCATATCACCCATATCCATATCCATATCCTCCCCCACCACCTCAAGAGGTGTATCGTCCACCTCCTCCTCCACTTATGGAAGAGCTTCGTCAAGGACAATATCAAGAATTAAGAGAAATGTTGGTTGTTCTTCTAGAAAAATTCAACAACCTCTTGGGGTATGATTTTTTGGAAGAATATAATGCACACAATAGATTTGAATTCCATGGAGGTTCGAAAGGAGATTGTTATGATAGTGAGAGGAGCTTTGAGTATGATTATCAAATGAAACAAGATCCCTCTCATTATCAAGAGTGGGAAAGCAATGGGTTTTGGCCACAAGGTAGGACTACTATCGAAAAGCTCCTTATTGCAAATATGAAAGAGAGATTGTATGCAAAAAGATATCCACGTGAAGACATGAGCACGGGAAGGAGCTTAATGGTGATTGAAGAAGATGATAGAGAGGAATGTCTCTTAATGGACATGAGCTACAAGGAACAAGAAGATCAAGAAGCATCGAAAGATGAAGTGAAGAGAAAAATGAGCATTTCTAAACCTTTAAACTCTTCAATTCACTCTTTCTTTGATATTGATGTTTCTATTGATTTCATTTTGCCTCTTAATCACTTTGACTCAAAGAAGGAAGTTGAGAAGAGCTTAGGTATCCTTGAGGAAAAAGGAAAGAAATGGAAAGAGGTGGTGTGGAAAGAGCAAGAGGAGCCTACATTGATGAAAGTATGGAGGAAGCACGTGGATGATAGGTCTTCCATTCATAAGAGCCTACTTGAGTTTGAAGCTCAAAGGTTGAAATACAATGGGAAGGAAGACCGATATCCATGGCCTTTTCGATGAGTTCTTTCATTTTCGTCCGGCTTGAAGACGTTAAACTTAGCGCTAAATGGGAGGCAACCCATTCTTTATTGCTTTATTTTATTTTTAGATTTGTAGCTTGTTTGATCTTTTGTTTAGTTTTTGTTTTGTAGGTTGAGTGTTGTGTTGGTGGTCAAGGATGAGAGATATGCATGGTGGAGCTCAAGGGTAGTGGTGCTTTGGTGCTAAGAAGTTCAAGGGACAATCGGTTGCGGTAGCTTGCTTCTTTAGTGAGCTTAGTTGGTGGATATTTTCCTAGGTAACACACTTAACCCCAAACTTTGCATTCAACTAGATAGTTTCATTTAAGTTTGGGGGAGATTTCGTGTGTTTACCTTCATTATTATTGCATCGTTTGTCCTATATTTTGTTTAGCTTTGATGATTGAGATATCTTGTGGATGGTTGGTATTTGAGGCTTAATTGATGGTGATTGTTGGTTATTGAAGTTTAGTTGAGCTTGTTGGTATTGATTGATGCTTGCTTGTTCACTTGATTATGTGACGATTTGTGCTTGGTTTGGTGCTCTCAATTCATGATTAGACAAGCTTGTGAGCTTTAGAGCCTTTAGACTTTCATATATTGTGGTCTATGTTCCTTCATGTGAGTATCATTCATGCTTGTGTGCTCTAGAACTTGCCAATTATCTTGTTTGAGACTACTATTTGTGTGAAATCTTTGAAAGTGATATAAGGCCATCTTTGTTTTGAATAGTCACTTGGCCAAATTTTCCATACCATATGAATATTTTCCGTAGTTAGCCACTTTGAGCCTATTGATCTATTTTCTTTGGCAACCTACAAATTTAGCCTATTTGTCCATCTTGTATGAGCCTAATTTTCCCTATGAACTAGTGGAGTTTAAATGTTGACAAATGTGGTTGAATTGAGGTGAAAAATGAATTTGGTGGATTTGTTTGGTTGGGAAGTGAAAAGAAAAAAAAAAGATGAATTGTGAGTTGTGCAAAAAAAAAAAAAAAAAAAAAAGAGAGAGATTGAGTTAAAGTGAAAAGAAAAGAAAATTTGAAAAAGAAAACTCTCTTGTGCACAAGAATTTGGTAGAGCTTGAAGTTCAAAAGTGTTCAAAAAGTTTTGGTGGTGAAGAATGTGCTTAAAAAGAAAATAAGGAAGTAAATTGTGTGGGATGTAGAACTTTGAGTTGCAACTTGATCAATTGCAACTTTCATTTTTGCTCCACTAGTTTATGAGTTATTTTATCCAAATCTTCCACACCCTAACCAAAGAGCCTACATTACAACCAAATGTGAAGTCCTTATTGATTCATTGATTGAATACTCTCATGTGGTGGAGAACTTAAACATTTGTCAAGCATATGGTAGTGCACTTGTGTGATTTGATGTTGAGAGCATACACTTCCTTGATATACACTTTTGAGTGATGAGATATACACTTACTTGTGAGGATATTGTGAATTGAGCACCTAATCTTGCATTGATTTGAGCATATCTTGTGAACTTGATTGTTGATTTTTCTACCTCTTGCCTTAACTAGATTGAGATAACTTGACAATTACTTGATCTATTTTGGTTTGAATGAATTCCTTCACAATTATCCCACCTGTTCTATTTTTCTTTCGTTGCTCGGGGACGAGCAACACTTTAAGTTTGGGGGGGTGATTAGTGTGAAAATTGCTAGAAATTCATGGGTTTATTTTGTATAATTTATAGGATTTCATTGCATTATTTACATTAAATTGACTAGCTACACTTGATTTGGAGAAAAGGTGTTGTTTGCTATTTTTTATAGGAAAAAGAGCATTTTTGGAGTAAAAACGCACCTCGATTATATTGTGAAGTCAATCGAAGGAATAAATCGAGAAGAATAAGAAAATGGGCCCATTTCATATAATCATTTCGGCCCATGATCAGCAGCCCACTTGGAGTGCTGAAGCCGTGAAATCAAGGAAGCAGCTGCTGGAAATTAAATTGAGGCCCAACTTTGGTGGCCCATTTAGATGGCCTAACTTGAGAAACCCATCTAGCTGCTTGCAATTAAATGCAGGCCCACTTTGCAATTGAAGGCAAGCTCTGAATTAGCAGCGTAAATGAATGGAATGGCCCAATTTAATATTGTTTTGGGCATTAAGTGGAAGAGGCCCATCTCACTTTGTATGTGGAGAGGCCGAACACACAACAGAAGCGGGGGAGAAACAGATACGCAGAGGCGAATTGGGCGAGAAACAGGGGCAACTTCCATTGGGGGAGAAATCTCTTCTCCTCCCCACCACTCCACTCAATAGATTAGTTAGTTTTAATTGTTCTTTCATTTCTTAGCTAGTGTTTAATTTAGTATTTCAATTTTATTGTAAGCATTGGAGGATTTGAAGACATATGAGGTGCTTTCTTTCCTTATTTCAATATTAGTTGGATATTTGATTTTAATTCATGTTTTGTAGTTTAGTTTTCATGAGTTTTATTCTAGTTGTTAATTTAGATATGGGTTAATCCTCAATTGCCTTGGGTGTTGATGTTTTGATGAGAATTTAGTGTAATTGTGGATTAATTGCATGATTAGCTTATAATTTGGATTTTTATGTTTCTAGAGTTGTACTTTGATGGATTCATTTGGTTGATCAACCCTATTAGCAAGCATGTTTGATTATGTTTATTGCAACGAGAGTTGGGTAGCATGATTGAGAGTGTGAGTGTGAGCTTTGATCAATTGAATAGAAGTTAATTAGTAATTAGCTCACCCGAGAGGGGTGTTAATGGCTAGACCGACAACCTTAGACACTAAACGAGTAGAGGTCGTCTAGGAGTTTGGTGAGAGGGCGTTTCATAGGCATTAGTAACCGTGTTGAAAGTGCTTATGCAACACTATCTTAGGAGCTTATGGTATTTGGTTAGATCCTATAATTGCTAATCAATGCACGATGTTTACCTATGCCTTTCGAAGGGGTTTGCACACTTATGTGATAGCCTTTAGCTTAACCAAAATTTGTAGTAAAATCATGTAATTGGTTCACTAGTTCACTTAATTGCTCACAAAACGGAAACACTCGAGGCAATACACTTCCCTTGCACTTTCATCTTTTTGAGAGTTAGTTATAGTTGTTTGCATTAGTTGTTTATTTTCTTAGTTGGTATTTGTTTTATCCTCCTATTTAGCTTCTATAACACCATTTTAACTTATAGTTTCGGGGCTCCACATTCCTTCAACTAGGTCCTTGGACGATAACTACTAGGTCGTATACTTACTCAACTATAACGAACCCATACGCTTGTGGGGATTGTTATTGTTGTACTAAAAAGTGTGCAAAATATGAACCAAGTCACCAGCCTCAAAGCAACGTTTGGCGAACGTTCGCCAATCCCTGACTGAATCAGGCAAAGACTTCATCGAGCGCTTCGATAGGCTGGTGATCGATGGGGAGGCCGTGAACGATGAGACGAAGCTGGTCTCAGCGGTTTCCGGTCTCAGGATAGGTACCAAGCTGTGGGAATCTATCCATCTTACTTTCCCCAGTTCTTATGCGGACTTCCGCACGAGGGCTGGAAACTTCATTCAGATGGAGGAGATAATGGACGCTGCCAAGGCTAACGAGCAGCCTGACGCGTCCAAGAGAGTGTGGCCCAAGAAAAACACGAACACTGGGGAATCTTCCCAGCCCAAGAAGGCGACCACTCAGGCTGGCAGTGCTCGCCCAGCGAACTTCAGGCCGTTCGAGGAGGCACCTGAGATCATCCAATTCAGGGAGGCCCTCACCGTGGATCCTAGGGGCATCTACGACGCAATAAGGGGGAAAAATCTGCTCCCCCAAGCAAAGCCCATGCATACGAGCGATGCAAATCTTGACGGTGGTAAATTTTGCAACTACCACAACTCTGTCGGCCACCACACCAATGGGTGCCGAGACTTGGTGAGAAATCTCTTCAAACTTTACAATGAGGGTAAGCTCACCCAATTCATCAAGTCCGGAGGTGGAAACGGCGACAACAGGGGCAAGAAGCGTCGCGACGACAGCGGCGGCGACCTGCGCCAACAATTGAACCGTCCCAAGCTAACTCCTCCCATGCCAAAGAATGCTCTTGGCGACATCGACAATCTGGGCCAAGACTGCCTTATGATAGAGGGACCTTTGGGGGGGACTCAATCCGGAGTCGCTCTGTCTGTTCGCCGGGCTCAGGGCGAACAGCGAGCACTCAACAATGTGCACCAAGTGTGCGTCGCTCCTACTGCCGAGAAGCCCCCTTCTCATCAAATCCGTTTCACGGACGACGACCTGAACGGCGTGGTGCAGCCAAACAATGATGCGTTGGTCATCACGGGAAAAATAATGGGAACCATCGTCCATCGAATGATGGTCGACACTGGGTCATACACCAACATCCTTTTCAAGCATACTTTGGATGCTCTTGGTGGATATGCAGATTACATCGAGCCTTGCGACGATATAATCGTAGGGTTCGGGGACACGCGCAACCTTCCCATTGGGAAAATCAGATTGTCCTTGGAGTTGGCATCGTCAAAAGAGCCTGAATTGCACCATGCTAGGCAGCTCGACTTCTTGATTATCGACATGCCATCATCCTACAATGCGTTCCTAGGCCGACCTTTCTTCAGCGAGTTCAAGGCGGCCGCTTCAACTTATTATTACTGTATTAAATTTCCAACCCCGGCGGGAGCTATAACCGTTAAGGGCGATCAGACACGGGCGAGGGAGTGTCTCGTCCGCTTTGCAAAACGTCATTCTAAAGAAAGCGCCATGGTTGGAAAGTATATTATGTGTCAAACTCAAACAGAACAAATGAACTACTTGGAGGGTCTTCCTAGCAAGTACAAAAAAATTGAAGTTGGGGAGTGCAGTCATCGTTCCGACGACCACCAAGTGGAGGCGAACGAGCACGCCTCCATGGAAGTGGACGACCACACCCCAATGGAAATCGACGAGCAGACAGATCCGGGCGACCAACCCCGGCGACCAGTCTCCAGAAAACTTTCCAGATTTGGAGCCTAGGTTAGGTTTTGAGCCAAAATGCGGAATTGAGGACCCTCGTTGGAAGGAGCCTAAAGAGCGGGCGACTTCAGCGGAGGACCTTGAAACCATCCAATTAAATGAAGCTCGTCCCGAACTCGAAGTATTCATAGGTTCGAATTTACCAGAACATCTGCGATCGGGCATGATCGCATTTTTGAAGGAAAACATCGGTGCGTTCGCCTGGTCGCACGAAGATATGGTGGGCATTCCCACGAATCATGCCTGCCACAGACTAAATATTGATCCAACAAAAAGACCCATCACCCAAAAGCGAAGAAAATTTGGGCCTGATAAAAGTGCGGCTTTGGCAGTCGAAATCAAGAAATTGATCGACAACAAGTTAATAGAGAAAACTGGAACTGATTCTGAGTGGTTGGCAAATCCAGTGCTCGTCAAGAAAACGACCGGGTCGTGGAGATTGTGCATAGACTTCACAGATTTAAACGACGCATGTCCCAAAGATCATTTTCCAATGCCCCACATTGATCACCTAGTGGATAATATAGCGGGGCACGAGATTTTAACTTTCATGGATGCCTTCGCAGGGTACCATCAGATTGCAATGCATCCCGACGACCAGCGACATACGGCCTTCATGACGGCGCGTGATATGTATAGCTGGAAAAGAATGCCTTTCGGTTTGAAAAACGCGGGGGCAACGTACCAAAGACTGGTAAATAAGATGTTTGAAAAGCACATCGGTGAGATGGTAGAGGTCTATATCGACGACATCGTTGTCAAGAGCTTACGAAAAGAAGACCACCTACACCACCTTGCCATGACATTCGATATTCTAAGAGAGTACAACATGAAGTTAAATCCAAAGAAATGCAGTTTTGGAGTTAGCTCAGGAAAATTTCTGGGGCACTTGGTTAGCCAGCGGGGCATCGAGGTGAATCCAAGTAAAATTCAAGCAGTAATCAATATGCAAAGCCCGAGGAACGTGAAAGAAGTTCAGAGGTTGACAGGATGCCTTGCATCGCTGAATAGATTTATTGCACGAACGGGCGATCGTTGCAAACCTTTTTTCGACGCTCTGAAGAAAGGAAAGTTCGAGTGGACCGACGAGTGCGAGAAAGCTTTCGAGAAATTGAAGGAGTATTTATCGGATCCGAAGGTCCTATCCAAGCCAGTCCCCGGCGAAATTTTATATCTGTACTTAGCGGCCACTGACTGTGCGATCAGTTCAGTGCTCGTCCGAGCTGAGGGGAGCACACATCTGCATATCTACTACGTAAGTCAAACACTGCGAGATGCGGAGTTGAGATACACTCCAATGGAAAAATTGGCGTACGCACTAGTCATGAGTGTTAGAAAATTAAGGCAATACCTGTTCGACCACGAGGTGGTCGTCCTCACCACATTTCCTCTCCGACGAGCACTGCATCGTCCGGATACCGCGGGAAGACTTCTAAAATGGTCAGTAGAGATCGGACAATTTGGTCTCACCTACGCACCCAGAACGGCAATCAAGGGACAAGTGTTGGCAGAATTCATCGTAGAGCTCACTTTCCCGGAGAAATTGGCCGAGGGAATCGAGCTTCCTTGGTCACTGTTCGTCGACGGCTCGTCGACGAGCACCAAAGCAGGGGCAGGAGTTGTCCTCATCAGCCCAACCGGACAGACGTTTGCTTCGGCGATCGAGTTCGAGTATCGGGCGACCAACAACGAAGCAGAGTACGAGACTCTGGTTGCAGGAATCAAGATGGCTATGGCCGTGGGCGCTAGAAAACTGAAATTTTTTTCTGACTCTCAGCTGGTTGTATGTCAAATCACAGGCGAATACGAGGCTCGCGGCGATCAAATGATAAAGTATCAAGACCTAGTGAAAGGATTACTCGAGCAATTTGATCAATTCCACATCGAGCAAATCCCTAGGGAGGAAAATACGCAAGCAGATGCGTTAGCTCGGCTGGCCACTTCAGAGGGGGAGGCAATTTTTTCAGAAGCAACCATCACCAAGATTTCTTCCCCGTCGGTGAACAGAGGTCAAGTTTTGCAGGTTGAAGCGACCAGCGTCGAGGACTGGAGGACGCCGATCATCAAGTACATCAAGACCGGCGAGCTCCCGGCAGACAAAGTGAAAGCAACCAGATTGCAACTCAGGTCCGCAAGGTACACAATTGTGGGCGACCAGCTGTACAAACGGGGTTTTTCAATGCCTTTATTGAAATGCCTCGGAGAAGACGAAGCGAAGATCGTCATGCACGAAATCCACGATGGAGTTTGTGGAAATCATACAGGGGGGCAAGCGCTCGCTCTAAAGATCGTAAGGCAAGGCTATTTTTGGCTAACACTGAAGAAAGATGCAATCCATTACGCGCAGTCGTGCAAGAGATGTCAAGCCTTCGCTCCCGCCATTCACTCACCACCAGACGAGCTCATCTCGGTGTATAGTTCGTGGCCTTTCGCGAAGTGGGGGATCGACATCATCGGACCTTTCCCACCAGCTGCTGGGGGTTAACTTTCGTCGTCGTAGCAGTCGATTACTTCACCAAATGGACAGAGGCAAAGGCATTGAAGACCATCACAACGGGCCAAATGACAAGCTTCATTTGGAAGAATATAATTTGTAGGTTCGGCCTACCACGAGCGATAGTGACCGACAACGGACGTCAATTTACAAGTCAAGACATGATGGATTTCTGCTCAAGATGGAACATCAAGAATTTTTTTTCAACACCCTACCATCCACAATCAAACGGTCAGGTAGAGGCGATCAACAAAATCATCAAGCACACCTTGAAAGCTAAGCTGGATGGATTGAAGGGCAAATGGGCCGAAGAGCTGCACATGGTTCTGTGGGCATATCGGACGACCACGAGAAATTCTACTGGTGAAACTCCGTTCGCGCTCGCGTTCGGAACCGAAGCTGTCATACCAGCAGAGGGGCAAGTCCAAACTTTTCGAGTAGCAAATTATGACGAGCAGTTGAATAACGATGCACAGCTCTCCGATTTAGACTTCCTAGAAGAACGAAGGCTAACAGCGGACGAGAAGAATGTGGTCTACAAGCAAAGGTCAGAGCGCTACTACAACACCAAAGTACGTGCTCGCCAGTTCACTATCGGCCAGCTCGTACTTCGGAGGGCGACGGAGCAGTCCATCGGCATACTTGGCCCGACTTGGGAGGGTCCGTACCGAATAACGCGCACACTCCTAAACGGATCGTACGAGCTAGAAGATCTAGAGGGCAAGCCGAGCAAGTACCCGTGGAACGCGGTCAAGCTGAAGAAGTATTACCAGTAAGTTTTTAAATTATTTCATATTTATAGTTTGTTTTTAATCTTCATTTCAATTCAAGCAAAGTTTTAAATTTCCATCAAGTGTTAGATAAATTTGAAAGTTTAAACAAGGCTCTGCGTAGCCATCTAGGAAACAAAAGACGAGCACTCTTTTCTAAAGATGCTCGCAAGGTAGTGGCAAAGATGGTCACTACCTATCAAACAAAGAGTTCAACCGACGAATGGTTAACTCTAAAAGACGAGCACTCTTTCTTAGAGTCTCGCAAAAGGAAAGACGAGCACTCTTTCTTAAAGATGCTCGCAAAGATAAGACGAGCACTCTTTCTTAAAGATGCTCGCAAAGGAAAGACGAGCACTCTTTCTTAAAGATGCTCGCAAAGGAAAGACGAGCACTCTTTCTTAAAGATGCTCGCAGAATAACAAACGTCGAACAAACCAATGAAAGAAAAATATTTATTAAAAGCACTTGCAAAAAATTATCATAAAACAATTGGAAAGACGAACACATCATAAGCAAAAACTTCCATTCATTAAAAAGCCTTAGAAGGCTGAAATTACAAAAAAGGCCTTAATGGCCGAACAGTCCTAAGAAAAACAAAAAACAATACAAAAACTAAACATTCTTCTCGGCAGGAGCAACTTGCTCGCCAGATACCCCCTCCTCGTCCACAACCTCCACTTCAGCAGGGGCACTCTGCTCGCCCTGTTGGGTTGGGGAGTCTTCGGGAGGATTCACGAACTCCACCGGAACTCCCAAGAGTCGAGGGAACTGGAGTCCCATTTGCACCAACGGAAGCAAGGGGATCTCGGTTCTCGGCTGAGGATTCTCCTTCATAAGGAGGTCGTCCAGAAGCTCGCCGAGCGGAATCACATCCACTTCCGGATGAACGTCCAGTAGCCTATAAATGAGCCCGTGGGCAGTAAGTGCCACCGATAACATGGCCACGCCCCCAGCGAGCTCAGTTGTCTCATCTCTCTCATCTATGGCATCGACCAGCTGTTGTCGGAGAGTGGCCAACTCTTCCTCATCATTTGCGGACTTACTTGTAAGGGTCCTTACCTCGTCCTCGGCAGTCTTGAGGCGAGCACGGAGACGTTCGATCTCTTGAAGATCTTCTTGATCCTTTTTTCGAACCATCTCCAGTTGGGCCTCGAAATCGGCCAAATTTGCCTCAGCATTGGCCAGCTTGGTCTCGAGGTCGACCACTTTCTCCTCTGAGGCGAGCAGTTTCCCCTCAGCAACAGTTTTTGCTTTAGCCATTTGAGCAACTTTCGCAGCCCTGTCCTCGCTGAGTTTGCGACCTTCAGCAATCTGGCTGGCGAGCTTCTCCATGGTATAAGAGGCTCGGCTCAAGTCAATGGCGACCAGGCGCGCATTTTCCATGGCATTATGGTTGTCGACCTCTTCGATCAGTGTGGTCGTCAACGAACGAGGTAGGTGCTTCATCGCCCTCTGTGCGAACAGGTTCAGAGGCTCCTTATCGACCGGGTCTCGCGACCGGTAGAAGCCGAGAAGATTCTCGCTAAAGGGTTGGGCGACCGGATAGTCGGCAACTCTGATATAAAAAAAAAAAGAGGAGAGAATTAGAAAAAAAAATATACTTGAAAAAACTTACTTGGCAACCCTTGCGGCTTCCCAGCCGAGAAGGGTGTTATCTCTCGGAGCCCTCTCCCCGGCCGACGAGCTCGTCGCAGTCTCTCGCGACCGAGTGCTTCGGGGAGGAGGGGAAGCAACAGGCTTGGGGGGGGGGTGAGGTCCTCGGCGGAGGAGATCTCCTCGGCGAGATCCTCCTTTCAGCAGCAGGTGGGCGAGAAGTCCCCCCTCTGGCCGGCCTAGCGACCTTCTTTGGTGGAGCCCCCGAGCTCTCCGCCCCTTTCCTTTTCTTGCCGGCGCCATCAACAATCTTGCGCTCGCGGAGTATCTGTGCCTGTCGAAGCATACAGGTCGCTTTTAGGCGCTCGACTTCGATGGTAGGAGGAAGATAGGCGACAACCCGTTGAGGAACCACTACTAGAAAAAGAAGCGAGAAGTCAGTATCTTCGAAGAGTGAATTTAAAAGAAATTTGAAGTAAGAAATATTTTACCTGGAGGGAACTCTCTAGTGAAGTGATGAGGAGGCACTCTGAGACCTGCTCGCTCACGCATGCACTCCCTGTTCAGAAATCGGCAAGACCTCTCCAGGTAGCGACGGTTGAGAACACAGCAAACGTGGTACTGAAAGAGAGGAGTGAGACGGTGGTCGGCGGTCCTCTTGCGAACAGTTTCACCTACAAAAAGCGAGGAGTTATTCAGTATAGACAAGAACGAGCAGAATTTAAAAGACTTACCACGAATTCTTTGATATTCGGTCTCAATGGGAATGCGATCAGAAGATCCATCCGGCCTCACTGAACTCATCCAGTCCCCGGCTACCCACCACCAGTTGGTTTTCCAATCTCTAATCTTGTTGGGAACCCCTTCGACCAACTTGAAATTATCTCGGCCTCTAACATAGTAATACCCATGGCCTACTTTCTCTCCGGTCTCGGCCGCCTGAAGGAGATAGTTAATCTCCTTCGGGCTAAGCCACGTATTCCGACATCCATTCTCGGCCGCCACCAGGCCGAACAGTGTAAGAATGCCGATCAGGTTCGACCAACCGTTCGGTAAAATTTGTGAAGGGGCAACATTCAGGAAATGTAGAAAATTTGAGATACTGGGGTGCAGGGGAAACCTAAGCCCTGCCTCCATCATACCAATGTTGACGGCGACCATGCCCTCTGGCGGCTGGTCGGCCCTCTCATCCTCGCGAGGAACGAAAAAGCACACATCGGCCGGCAGTTGGTACTTTTTTCGAGAGTTCTCTAACTGCGCCGAGGAGACTTTGCTTGCATAGTTGCTCGCCTCATATATCGTTTGGAAAGCTTCTCGATGCGGGCGAGGAACATCTCGAGGAAGGTATTCGCAGATATACTTATAATAGGCCTCCCTCGAGACCTCATCGCCATCTAAACTCTCCCGACCACTCAAGATGTCCTTTATGCTCTCCGCATATCGAACAACTTCTTCATAGTCCTCGCGGAGGCTCCTCGTCAAGGTCTCCTCGACTTGGGCGATTTCTATCTGGTCGCCCACCTCCCGATCCAAACCCTGATCGTGCAAATCAGAGTCCGTCTCACTGCCCTCCTCGGCATCATTGCCGGCATCTTCCCTATCAGAGTCGTCGAGCTCATCGACGTCGACAACCACTGCCTTTCCTAGGTTACGAACACTAGCATTTATGGGGTCAGGAGAAAGGATCCTAGAGTCCGACGAGGACGCCCTCTCCGACAAAACCATGGCTAGACGATCAGCCTTGCCGGAACTAGCGGCACCACCGTCTAACGGCGGCGAACCACCACCAGAACCACCACCAAAATCCATTTTTTCTTGAGAAATGGGGGAAAATAGAGTTTTAAAGAAGAAAATGAGAGTTTAAATACCTTGTTAACGATCGGAAACCACCCAAAAGTCGCCGGAAAAGCTTGAAGGAGTTGCTTGGAAGGAGGCTCAAGAAATTCGAAAGTTTGCAAAGTGAAGGAAAGTATTTTTGTGTGAAAGGAAGTCCTATTTATAGGCAAATCATATGCAGGGACCTAATTGCAAAAAACGGGGTAAAATCCGTAATTTTCCCAAAAATTTGGGGCCATTTCCGAATTCGAATTCGGAGAGTGACCCTCACGCGCGACCTTTGAGGTCGGCACGCGCCCCACGCACGCTTTTCAAATTTCGAGCGCCGCCCACGCGCCTGACACCAGTCACATCATACGTCATCAAAAGTGCCTCGAAAGGCGAGCTCGGCGTAGGAAACGAGGCGACCGCCTCCATCTCACGTCATCAAAATCTCGAAATTGATTGTGTTGTCGAGAACCATTTTCACCGTCGGAAAAAGCGATCGAACTGCTCGCCTTACCATTCTACGAATACGAAGTAAGGCGACCAGGGGGCAAATGTTATGCCTAGTCAAAGAGGTCAATCTTTGACAAGTCAATCCTAGTCACCATCTTACGTGGCGAGGACCAGTCAACAAAGTCGTGCGACGACTAGTCAACAAGACCAAGAAAATGTAATAGATTTAATGTATTTAATATATTTAAGTGCTCGTCCAATGATGTTGGCGAGCACTGTCTTAGTTAGCTGCTCGCCCAAATGTGTGGCGAGCACGTGCTTATTCTTAGTTAAGATGTTTTAAGTATTGAAGCCTTGGGAGACAGCATGGAGCGTGGCGACCACTCTCCTCGAAGGCCCTCCGGCGACCACCATGGCCCAGCTCCTCGGCATCTCGGCGAGGACGAGCACCTAAGGCGGAAGCTTCTAAAGCTTTAGCTTCTCCAAGAAGCTATATCTTGTGTTCTTGTGTGTTCTTCATCAAGTTCATCACAAATCATCTCCTTAATCCATATAAACGCGTAATAACCCCCGTATAAATTATATGTTTGTATTGTACTAAGAACAGCCTACATCTAAGTCAACCCGATTTAAGTGCATACAACAAATCCCAAAATGGAATCTTTATACAAAGACATTTTTTGGATCCAAATACGTGTCTTTTGGGAAAATGGAGACACATCACCACCATCAGAACTTCATTTTTCGAGACGACCTCAGGTGTTGCAATCAATAAATGGACTTTTCCTATGTTCAGGTAGAAACTACAAAAGAAACTTTTCAGATCCCACAGTCACCCCAGTGAACGACGTCTGATAATACTGGGATGACAATGACTTTCAATCCAACTATATCCCCACACTATAAGGTAGTAGGTGAGTATGAGTTAAAACACGAATTTAAGTTCTCAGTTTACTCCTCCAAAACAAGGCAATGGTTCGTTTAAAATAAGGTTGCAGTATTGCAGGAAGCAATATATTTGAATTTGCAAGAGTATGTCCAAGTCCAGGAAAATTTATATTGACGAGAATCACAAGAACTTTGGGAGCCAGGTACAGATGTCACCTGGTAGAGTCGTGTGGTCACTTAGGGGGTATTTACTTTGGGTGGTTTTAAAAACCGGATTTCCTAGACTAGTTTTGAATTTAACTTTATGTCAAATCAAATTGTAAGATTGAATGAGTTTGTATTATTATATTATTGTTTGGTGAGATTAAAATGATTAGTTGATTGTGTAATCATTAAATGTATTATATTATTGTTTTATTATATTATTATAGTATTATTATATTATTGTTGAGAAGAATATAATGATTGTAGTAATATTATATAGATATAACTTTATATCAAATCAATATATTTGATAGGGTGGTTTTGAGTGGATTTTAAAAATCTATTTTTAAATCCCGAAGTAAAACGGGTTTTGAATCTTGAAATTCAAAACCTGATTTTTTAAACCAAAAGTAAACATCCCCTTAAACTTAAACTACATGTCGGTGATGAACTCCCAACTCGATATATACAAAAAAAATTACTCAAATTGGCTCTTAAAATACCGATTGGATTTGTCATTGCTGAAACCTATCACCTGGATCCATTTGAGCCAGGGGTTTACGTTTATAATCTGGTTAGAGGTCTGGATGATAGAGATGCGTTTATGGTGTTAGGAGTGTCGGCTCACATTACTTTAGGCATATATACAACAGATTACTTTAGGCATACATGCATGTCCGGTCTTAATGTAAGGCCAACGATGCGATCGATTCAGGTCCATAAATATTTCAATTTTTCAGGGGCCATTTTTAAAGATATCTTTATATATATATATATATATATTTTTTTTTTATAATATAAAATTTTAATATAACTATATAAGACTCTCACAAAAGAGAAGTGCTAAAAAAGTAAAAAAGAATTAGTGAATGAGAAGGGAAGGAAAAACTAAGAGAAATCAATAAATGTCTAATTCAATTTATATCTTTTAAAAAAGTCTCAACTTTTAAAAGTTTCTAAAAAAGTCTCAACTTTTAAAAGTTTCTAAAAATTTCATTAAAATAAAAACTCTTAAAATTAAGTAACTTAAAATCTTAAAAATCTATTAAATTGAAATTTTAAAATGCGTAAAAAAAAAATTATACTCCCTCCGTCCCAAGATTTTATGCACACTTTGACCGACACGGAGATTAAGAAAATTGAATAAAGTGATGTGTAAGTTAAAATAAAGGAGGGGTATTATTGGTAATTCATTAATTAAAGTAGGGGAGATTTGACTAGAGGGAAGAAAAGGTAAAATAAAGGAGGGATATTATTAGTAAAAATTATGTGAGTGGTTCCTTTTTTGGAGTGTGAAAAAAATGTTGGATGCCCGTTAAGGAAAGTGTACATAAAATCTTGGGACGGAGGGAGTATATTGTTAATCATTTGAAAATTGTTTTACATTATGTTTAATAAGTTCTTATAGAATAAAAAATATAAAGGATGAGACATTTTTTAAAAGTTCGATTCACGCCCAGATATTCCTAAGAACGCGCTGCATACATGTGCAAAATCATACCTATATATCGAATGTCTTTCAAGCTGCAAACCAGGTCAGCCCCGACGGTGGACTTCTGGTGAAAAACTTTTTTCTTTTCTGGAACATGAGATTCCATATGTATGCGTTGAAATTCTTTACTCAGTTTGATGCTGTTGGAGTTGCAGCTTGTGAACATTAACAAGAAAATTACCTATTGCTCGCCTGCCAATTTGCCTCTCTCCTTTTTTTAAAACAGGCCATAGCAGACTTTCTCCATTTTTTTGAACTGGCATCTGTCCTTTTTTCTGAACTGGCCATAATCATAGCCATAGAAGCCTCTCTTTGTATGAGAGAATAACACAATTAAAACTCTGCAACAACTCCTCTGATCAGAATAACACAATTAAAACAAGAATCTATATACCCCCAACACTGCTTTTGAATCCATATAATATTCAAATGCCGATGGCTGCCATTGCTCAGATTCATAGAGTTCCTGAAAGCCAAATTCTTATATACCCGCGAGTGCACGGTACATACTCCTCAATTTTCAATTTAGTATTTCTTTCTCTCTCCTCTCTCTCTCTTCCTCCTCCTCCCTCCTCCTGTAATAACACTTATTCTTCGTCGTCTTCTTTCTTCTGTAAATCAAACCTTCCCCCTTTCTCTTTCATCATCCTTCCTCAATACTACTTTCGACGATTATTGATTGAGGATATGATTCCTTCTCCGTAGCACAGTCCGATCCAACGACAATGTCTTCATCTTTGTGTTGCAGAATCCATAGGCTTGGAAATGTGGAATTGAGATAAATAGCTGAATATATGCAGAACAAAGGTGTATTTTGTAGGAATGAGTAGTTATGGAAATGTTTAGTTTGTGTCTTCAATCTCTGATTTGTACTGAATATTATTTGCAAGCTTTTCTGTTGTGTTTAAATTATTCATCATCTTTTGTCAATCATGAAGTTAGCATTCTGTTTACACAATCGGTGATGTCAAGTTCAAATAAAGTTGTGCCTATTAATATATATATATATATATTTATGGTATTACTAATAGTTGTTTATGTTATTACTAATTTATGTTTATTGTATTATTAATTACTCCCCCCGGTTCTATAATAAGTGTTGTTTTAGCCAATTTCTCTTGTACATAAAACTTGGAAATAATTGAAGAAGATTGGCTAAAGAATTTAAAAAGATTTGAAAAGAATTAATGTGATCAAAATCTTCCTTTATTATTTAAGGGTATACGTACCCTTTCTTAATTTCAACAAATTTCTTAATTCCAACAAATTTCATGAAAACAACACTTATTGTAAACGGAGGGAGTATTCTCTATTAATACACAATTAAATTAATATTAATGATTATTGATTACAGTATTATTGATTATTAATTTCAGTATTATTGATTATTGTTTGTGGTATTACTAATTATGTGAAATTATTTATTATTGCTTAAGACACTACTGATTATTATTATTGTTTATGGTATTATATATTATTGTTTATGGTATTAGTGATAATTGTTTTTGGTATTACTGAATATAATTTGATTTGTGAAATTATTAGTTATTTTATAAGATATTAATGATCAATGTTCATGGTATTAATAATTACTGTTCATGCCTTAATGGTATTATTGATAATTATTTTTTGGTATTACTTTATATAATTAGATGTGTGAAATTATTTGTTATTGTATAAAATTTTACTGATTAATATTAATGGTATTACGATTATTGTTCGTGGTATTACTAATAATTGTTTTTTGTATTATTGAATATAATTAGATGTGTGCAATTATTTGTTATTGTATAAGATATTACTAATTATTGTTAATGATATTACTGATTATTGTTTATGGTATTATTGGTTATTACTTATTGTATTAGTGAATATAATAAAAATCATACCTATAATATTATTTTATATTAAAATTTTAAAAAATACTAAAGAAAAAAAAAGGAGGAAAAAAAAATTAAAAAGAAAAAAAAAATTGAGATTTAAGACTACTTTCAATAGTTTTTTTAATTATATTTTTACGATTTTATTTTTAAAAATATGGGTGATTTAGTGGTGAATCGACGGTAACTCGAGCAAATTGTAAATGTATAAATTAGGGTTGATTTTATTATATTTTGTGTAAATTAATAAAAAGATAATATAGTTTTTTAAATGTAATTATTTTTAAAAAAAATATTTGGGGGTGAACTCATAAAATGAGCGGGTGCAGATAATTTGGGGGTGAACTCATAAAGTGAGTGGGTGCAGATAATTGTAGTATAAATATAATTTGGGGGTGAACTTATAAAATGAGCGGGTGCAAATAATTCAGATAATTGTGGTATAAAAATAATTTGGGGGTGGACTCATAAAATGAGCTGGTGTAGTTGTAAAAAAATGATTTGAGGGGTGAATTCATAAAATGTGTGGGTGCAGATAAATGTAATAAAAATATGATTTAAGGGTGAACTTATTAAATAAGTGGGTATAAGTAAAATATAAATAAAAATAATTAAAATTAAAATTAGAGGGTCCGGTGCATACGGATGCACACAAGTGTTACCCTAGTGTGACCCATTTTTTAATTTAAATATAATGATAAAATAAAAGAAACAAGAAAATTAACTGTTATGTTAACGTAATCTTTTAGTCCATTTTTTCTGTTTCGTACATTTTCAATTTTGATTCTCTTTAAAATATTTCAAAATTATAGTTATATAAAAATATCTTTTAGTATTATTCTATTAAATAGACTAATATATATTAAAAATGATTTTATTCATTATAATATTAATAAATAATTTTTATATTAAATTACTTGCCAAAAGAATGATAGAATGCGGATGATAAAAAAGACAGATTCAGCAGGTAATATTGGAGTCTGTCTATGTTCAATCATGGCGAAATATATGATGACGATGTTAGGGGGTATTTACTTTGGGTTAGGTGGTTTTAAAAACCTGATTTTTTAAATTCTGATTTTTGAAATTCCATTGAATAGTAATATGAGTGTTTTTCTTTTGAGTTTTGAATTAGTGGAAGATTTAACTTTATGTCAAATCAAGTTGTAAAATTGAATGAGTTTGTATTATTATAGGTAAAGTCTAGTATGCACTCTAGTCCATGTGCACTTTTCAGTTTACTAACTTACAATTTTTGGTAAATGGTGTTGCACTTTTCAATTATTACTAAAAATATTATTATACAGTTTAATAATTGAAAAGTGGAACACCATTTACCAAAAAGTGCAACATGACTAGGGTGCACAACATGCACTCGAGTCCATAGCAGACCAACCCATTATTATATTATTAAATTTATTACTCCCTCCGTCCCATACTTGAAGCTACATTTTACCATTTTGGGCGTTCCATACTTGAAGCAACATTACCTAAAATAGTAAAAGCACTTTTAAACACTCTCCTTAAAACATCACAGTATTACAACAAATGCCACTACTTTATTACACTAAAAAATAACTTTATTACTCCCTCCGTCCCGGAGGAACTTGCACCCTTTGACCGGCACACATTTTAAGAAATGTGTAAGAAAAGGTGTAATGATTGATGTTTTGAGGGGTAGTTTTGTAAACTTTTATGAATAAAGTAAAGTAAAAAGTAGATTGAGTGTGGAAAAGTAATGGCATATGGGTAAATATGAGTATATTTTAAGGGTGAGGGTTGGGAAGATATTTCCTTTTATGGAGTGTGCAAATTGGTATGAGACATCCATATATGGAAAGTGTGCAAATTCCTATGGGACAGAGGGAGTACTATTTATAAAGTTGAAAAGTCTTTATTACTCCCACTTTATCTTACACAATACTAATAAACAACTCATTTATTAAAATCCGTGTCAATTTGGTTTGTAGCTTCAAGTATGAGACGGAGGGAGTATATTATTGTTATTATATTATTGTTGAGAAAGAATATAATGATTGGAGTAATATTATATACATATATATAACTTTATGTCAAATCAATATGTTTGATATGTGTGGTTTTGAGTGGATTTTGAAAATCGGTTTTTAAATCCCAAAGTAAAACGGGTTTTGGATTTTAAAATTCAAAACCTAGTTTTTAAAACCAGAAGTAAACATCCCCTTAGTGTATCTTATAAATCCGTAAAACTTTGCTCAATTCTATTTTTTTTTATAAAAAATATATTTATTCTATTTATATAGTTAATTTTTTAATAGTATTTTTTTCTATTTTGTTAATAAGATTGAGTAATTATCTCATATCTTTTTTATAATTAAAATATAATTTAAAAAAAAAAATACTGTTGTATTAAAAAAAAGTGGATTAGATGAGTACAGTATTTGGTTATTCAAATCTAAACATTCAATATTCTGTATGACGCGTATCTAAATAATATTTGGTTATTCAAATAATATTGAAAATATTCAGCTATGTATATATACTTTGCCCCATACTCGCTTTTTTCATGAATTACAAATTGAATCTAGCTACAGACGATTGAAGAAAGGAGGATGGAAGAGACGAGGGTGTCGTTGGACGACGATGCATTGACGGAAATCCTTGTACGTCTGCCTGTAAAGTCTGTAATTAGATTTAAATCAGTATGCAAGTCGTGGTTCTCCCTTATCTCCTCCGAAGATTTTCATCGTCTCTATACAGTATCATGCAAACGCCAGCCAATATCTCTCGTCCTCTCCGTGTTCAAGAAGGGTCCAAGATCTCCCAAGCAAATCATCAAAACAATTGAATTGTTTTATGATATTAATTCCAATAACAAGATCGGGACGAGGAATGAAAACAGAGGATTATACCTTCTGATATTTGTTTTGATGATAATGTTTTAGTCTTGAGTTGTTGTTGGAATGGTCTTATGTTATTAAGGAACATGAATGATGAATTCCATGTTTACAATCCCACCACCAATCAATCGCAAAAAATACTTATTCCCGAGTACAATAGCATTGTAGACACACTTCATTTGGTGTTTGATCCTTCCAAATCACTGCATTACAAGATTGTTTCCATTCGGAAAGATCCACAGCTGATTAAAGCTTTCGACTCGGAGAGTCGAACGTGGAGTGTATGTGTCGAGGGATTCACGAGAGGTAAAAGCTGCTTATTCTACTTGATCCATGGGGGTCTTCTTTACTGCTTTAACTTTGTTAAAAATCAATTTACTGCCGCTACCTAAACTTGCTGATCAAGGAATCGTTAATGGCAAAATACTCCAAGATGAGTCGACGAATGGACGCCGTGTCTACTATTGCGCCTTTGTGAAGGAACATTCATTCAAATCATCAACAGGTGCAGTCTTGTGGGAGTTGCAAGTGGACGGAGACGACGACGACAATCCTAAGTGGTTGTTGAAGTACCACCATAGAATCCCCTGTCTTCCAGGCTTATTTGCACGTATGTTGGCATTCGTTACGGAGACGAGCACTGTATTGGTTCATGTCCCTAAATATGAAGAGATTATGGCATACAGTTTTCTTGATAAAACCTACGAGCCCCTTCCTCTTGATCGTTTGGAACCTTTTAAATATTATTATGTACATGTTGCTCAAACTCTACCTTCATTTTAAATAATGCCCCACTTTTAGGACTAGTCTTTTTGTTACGATTTTGCAAACAATTTTCATTTTTAAGATAAATTGACAACAAACATAATGTTATTATATTTAATTTCTCCTTATGCATTTATGTTTGGTATATTCATAATTTGAGAAGAAGATCATACCGCTCGTTTAGATGAGAAGATTCAACAAAAATCACAACCTATTAAGACCGTCTCATATCCACTTGATCAGGTCCAGACTCAGTCCATGCAAAACGGGTTTAATGCAAGTTCAAATTTGAACTTGCCCCATTATCATTCCTATAACACACTCAATATTCAATATTTCATAGTAATCTAATTAGAGCATTTAAGTATTTTGATAAGATGAATTAGTTGATGAACGAATGTTTTATCAACATGGGATATGAGTGTGTATACTTAAAACTCGAAATCAGGTTGACCCCAAACACATTTTTCCTCGACTAGTAATACCCAATTAGCATCAACTAAGTTCGATAAATTTAACCGATAACATATTAACCCGACTTGTTACCTGTTATTGACCTAATATGACATGATAATGACACAATGCCATTTTTTTTTTTTATATATATTTAAATTCAATTTAAACATTTTTTTCATTTTCATATTATGTATCATTATCGTTTTATATCAACACGAAAATTTACGTTATTATGTTATTATACACAAAATACAACACGATAGCATAATATGTGCGAAAAGTATAGGATACCCATGGTCCACATCCTAGAAGCATAACTGCTGCAAATTCGTTTTTAAAAAAGAAAGAGAATATATGTATGTATGCATACATGAATATATATGTACAAGAAAGCGAAATTAATTGCCCTAATTTGCTATTTCTAAATTTCTTCCCCTTTCTACTTCAGCAGAGAATTCAAATTCAACTACGATGTCGGAGCAAATTACGAAATACCGTATAGGATACGCGCTGGTGCCAAAGAAAGTTCAGAGTTTCATTCAGCCTTCGCTCCTCAATCTCGCGAAGGAGCGAGGAATTGATTTGTTCCCAATCCAACTCACCAAACCCTTAATTGATCAATTCCCATTCGATTGTCTAATCCACAAAGTTTCGGACCCAGAATGGCTCAATCACCTCTCGCAATTCCTGTTACAGAATCCAAACGTCGTCGTTATCGACCCGCCCGCCGCAATTGAGCGCCTCCACAACCGGGTCACCATGCTCCAAGTCGTAAACCAGTTGGATATTGCTTGCGAAGCTTCAGTCGGGATTCCGAAGCAGGTGTTTGTGGAAAGTCCTGAATCGTTGATTGTTAGCGCTGCTGCGAAGGACATCACTTTTCCGGTGATTGCGAAGCCTTTGGTTGCGGATGGGAGCGCGGGTTCTCATCAGATGTATTTGGTTTTTAACGAGGAGGGTTTGGGAGAGTTAAAGTTGAACCAATCGTTTGTGTTGCAGGAATTTGTGAACCATGGAGGGGTGATTTTCAAAATATATGTGGCGGGGAAGCACATTCAGTGTGTGAAGAGGAAGTCGTTGCCGGATATTTCAGAGGAGAAATTGGGCGTTTCGCAGAATTTTGTGTCGTTTTCGCAGATATCGAATGTGAGTACTCAAGATCAGAGTGATGACGGCGCTTCCAAGCTAATGGAGACAGCTGAGTTGCCCCCATTGAGTTTTGTGGATAAGGTAGCTACTCAACTAAGGGAGGCTTTGAAGTTGAACCTTTTTAACTTTGATATGATTAGGGACACTAGGGTTGGAGATCGATATCTCGTGATTGATATAAACTACTTCCCCGGGTATGCGAAGATGCCGTGTTATGAGACAATTTTGACTGAGTTTTTCCTTGACATTGTGCAAAAGAAGCAGAGTGCGGATGTTAGTGAACCAATGTAGCTGGATTGTATAGAAAAACATTTTGGTGATAATAATGACATTACTCTTGATTGAAGAATGGGAAGCTAATTTTGGTGAGGATTCTCAGGATAGGAGTTGGCTGATGTGATTAATCTTGAGCTCGCACAAGGGGAAGCTGATTGTATGTTTTTAAAATTCTGCAAAATTGCCTCTTTTTTACTCATTTGGAATTCAAGACTGCAATAAAAGCAACATGTATTCATGCATGCTCAAGGCTAATTGTCTGATTTGTTGCTAGCTAATGCTCTAGATTTCCAATTCCCCCTCACCCCTTCTGTAATTTGGTCATCTTTACTTTGAATATCTTACGTATGGAATGCTAATGCTATCATTTCCCTTTTTTTCCTGTTACATAATTTATTTTCTGGTGTTGTCTGGTTTATATGTAAAAGTAAGACTCTATTAATTGTTCCATGTGGTGATGAGTTTGGATTTTTTTTCTTCCTGTGGCTGTTATTTATCGAAGATATTAAAGAGACGCTGCTTTTGACCATTTTCTAATTGTGGCGCTAGTTTGTTGAGGATCATGTTAACCATAATCTTAGATTCTTTGGCATTTTGTAATTAAGGCTTTATGTCACTGTGTTATTGAATTTTATTATTTATGTCACTATGCAGCATTAACTTCAGTGGGTGTTTTATTGCTTATTATAGCTGATGAGCTTGTTAATATTATAATTATGAAGTTTTATATTTACCATTTTAGGTTTTTATTTTAAAATTTCCACTCCATGTTCAAGAGGTGCTCAATGCTCTCTTGCATCCAACAACTATGTTAGGAAGGCAGTGATGGCTTGTAACTTGAGGCTAATTTGGGTTCCTATTAGAGAATTGCGGGTTAGATGTTTTCTACAGTTCTTTGCACTGCAAAATATGGACAGGAAGCTCCTACGCAGAAAATAGACTACAAATAGTTTAAAAATTATACATGAAAATTGGCCCGATGCAATGCATGTAGTACTGTATTGGTGACGAGGCTGATTCTCTTATTTTCAACATCAATGATAGAGAGTTAATGCCATTAATAATTATATGATTGTCTTTCTTCTGAGAGCCTGCTTCTTTCCTTTCAATCTTTCATCCAAAGTGTTGACGAGTGATTTAATTGGTGTATTCTGTACATATCAGCCTCTCTCATTTTGAATTGATTGGCACTCTTGTTTATGCCAATTATTGACTATGCTGCTTATTATTAATTAAAATTGTACTATCATAAATCTGGTAAAAGATATAGGCTAATGACTTTAATTTTATAGGGGGCTGTAAATGGTTTTAGAAGTCTTGATTTTAAATGTTATAGGGCTTGATAGTCAATGAATATGTTCACCATGTCTAATTTGATCTTTGATCTTGACTACCAATCATGATATTAGAACTTTGGCTTCTAGAAACCAATGAGAAAACCAGTCGAATGAATAGCTTCCTCTTTTAAACGTCTTAATCATAAGTGGTCCATCTCAGTACGCCCTTTGTTCTCGTGAGAGAAGATCATCATCTTCGGTTTTTCAGGAGAAACAATCACAGATTGGTTTTATGACACATTTTATTTCTGTATTTCCTTAGGGCTGCTTATAAAAATATTGGTAAAAAGTAGGTGGGTTAGTTTGATTGTAACAGTCAATGAGAACCTACTCAATATTATGATGTAAGAGATAATCCCTTGTTCGACAAGATTAGCTGCTAATTTGGGACATTGTAAAGTCTTACACTCATAGTTTTTTTTGCATCTGTAACATCAGTCTTAGAATTTCACTTAGTTAACCTAGTTTGTTATTGCTGGGATATTAGAATAACATTATTTCAATATTTTATAGCTGTTAAAGTGCTTTTCTTTTGTCTTAATGTGATTTCTTCACTACCTAATTATTAAAATATTGCTCTGAATATTGACTTCTGTAGCAACTAAAAGTTCACATTATTTAAACTCCTATCATATAACCTGGAACACAATTCTTCACTAGTGAGATGCCTGGATTGTGACAGTTAATGTGGAAAGTTTGACTATTTTTTACTGCTTTTTCTGTTCACCTAATAGTAGGAATTTCTTATTTTACTTTCTATGCAGTTACGTAAGAAGGACGTTTAGCCATCCCGGAAAAGAACTCCGAAGAAATCAGAACCAGAAATGCTCAAACACTTCCTGATAGTTTTTTCTTGGTTTCTGGGATTTTTTTAATAAAATCTTTGACAGAATGTTTGAAAACAGTAAAATAACTTTATAACAAACTGAACTTATTGCATTATGAATTATGATACATGATGGGAAACGTGAACTAGTATGCCTTTAATTATGATACAAAGCAAACAATAGGAGTAGATGAAAAACTGGTTTATCTTCTTGAATCTTGATATCGAACGTCTGCAGACTTTGTTAAGGAACAGGGTTGATCATGGTGACAGACTTGCTTGACTGCAATAGAGTATTCATATTCTGTTAGAATATATGAAGTAAAGGAAAAAAAAAAAAGAAAGCAAATTACTTACTCAATGATTTGTTTCCAGTAATAGTTGCTTGCTTCATCGTCCATGAGGTCCCCTAAATCATCAAAAGTCATCGAATGTTGGGAAATATCCGTTGTGCTAACAATATTGTTCTGTGTTTGATCAGTGCTTAAACGCTGCGGAGATGCTGAGACCAAATTAGGTACCGTATAATCTGTATAAACAGTAGATAATTCTCCAAACTCGTTGCTATTTACTTCCATAAAGCTGTCGGTTTCCATAACGTTTTGGAAAACAGGTTGATGAGGGATAGCATTGAGCCCTGTTTGGTGACATGTTAAAGTGTTGTACTCTGGTTTTGGGTTGAACCCTTCTAAGTTACGAGTAAAAGCTTCCATTGGGAGACGAGGAGACGTGCCATTGTTCAACAACTGTATGATGTTACCTATCAGTAGAATCTTCGTTAAATGAGCAGCATCAGTTTGATATCTTACAACATTTTCCCAGGTTTGAGGTAAGAACGAACTAATTTGCATTGTTGGGCTGTGAGTAACGGGATCTATCCCGTTCTGAATCAGTTTTTTCTTGAGTTGAGTATTCCAGAAATTCTTGATTTCATTATCCGTTCTCCCGGGAAGATAACTAGCTATGGTAGACCACCTGAAACCATAAATCCAAGAAAATGTGTCGGTATATATGATAAGTTGATAACTTAGTGTGTATTTGCAAACTCTACTAACAGCTTCTGGAATCACTTTTTCTGTTTTAAAAAAACAAAAGTGACTCAGCCGCACTTTGTAGAGTTTGCAAATACAGAATTAAGTTAAGGTCAGTTTTTTTTTTTACTTGTTTCCGAGTTTTGAATGAAGGTCGATAATGAGGGTCTCTTCTTCGTGAGAAAAGGCTCCTCGCTTGATGTCGGGACGGAGATAATTCGTCCAGCGCAGACGACAGCTTTTCCCACACCTGTTGAGGCAGGCAAGCTTGGGAAGCTCTTTCCAGTTTCCATGGCCGTGTTTGTGAATGCAATCGATGAGTTTCCGATCTTCTTCAGGCGTCCACGGCCCTTTCTTTAATGTAGTGCTCTCCTCTGATGTGTTTGCCATGAATACGTTGAGCAGTTGCAAATTGATTAACAGAAGCAATACAGTTCTGTTAAAAATGAATATGATATGGTTTTAGTATTAGTTCTTATAGCACAATAGCGTTGGAAAATTAGGACAGTAGCGTGCTGTAAAGAGTCATTGACTCCATTTTATTTCTTTTATCTTTTTTAATTTTTATCCAGTTTTTAGAATTGTGTTTGGTTTTCAAGAAAAAACTTATCAAGTTTGAGTTATAAGTGTGAGATTTAGACGAATTTTTCCAGGTTTCGTTTGGAAGATATGTTATCAGATATCTCAAATGACTCAAATTAGATTGCAAATAATGTGTCTTTCTATCATTTGATATGTACACAAATGTTCTAACCACTTGAGCTATCTCACTTTGTCTCTTTCACCTAACGAATTGAGTTTCAGTTAGACTTTAATTATTAATCTCGAGTAAATTAATGCTTATGAATTGAGTTGAGATGAAATGGTATTTTATTTTTATTTTCGAGTTAAAATTCGAGTAATTTGAGTTAACTTTTATTGTTCTTGAAATCTCACAACTTGTATAAAATATAGTATGATTTTTTTTACATGTTTTACCATGGAATTGCTAAATACCAAACCCCACCAACCAGCAGGTTAGATTTAGAATTTGTTAAGTACCAAATGCAATTGCTAGGAATACAATTTTTGTAAATCTTTATATAGTCCTCCTTTTTATTGTTTGTATAAAATTAAAGAATATATATATTTTTTTACAAATTTACCCTTTAATTAATAAGTGAAAATAAAAAGAGAACAATGTCAATGTACCTAGCTCAATTATCATGAAAGAAAGAAAGGAAGAATACATAAGATATAACCTTCAATTAACCCTAATAAATTGGCCTAGTTATGTGGGCCTGAGATTTAGGAATGTGATCCTCCTTAGGTTTCAGATTCGAAGGTGCAAACAATTTTTAAGAGATCAAGTTTATACAAAGCACAAAACTCTAACTTTAATCGGGGGTTCGCAAGTGGACGGTGAGCTTTAATCGGGGTCCCGCAAGTGGACGGTGAGATTGATCCTTCGAATTAGTCGATCCTTGAACTGAATATTAAAGATAAAAAAAGATATAACATTCAATTAAAATGAAAAATTGTAGAAATACATAGAGATAATTTAGAAAGAAGCGTGGAAAAAATTATTATTTTGAAACAAAATTTAAAATAAAAAAGTACAAACAACGTGAAACAAATTGGGAGTTAAATATACTGTATATGGTAACCTGAGTATGAAAATAAAAATAAAATTTGAGGAGTTGGTCACCTTATATAACACTAATACGTATATGCATGAACTCTATAAGACCTATGCAACTACTTTGAAATATTTAAGTCTAATTTCAAATTTGTTATCCAAGTCTTATAAGTAACCTCAATATTTTCGAAATTTTACAAGTCAAACACATATATATGTGACCACAATTTATGAATAAACAAACATATAAATCAAAGATCGATGGTCACGTCACATAAGTATTTAAGATTAAGATACATTGGTCTCTAGTTCGAAATTCATAGGGTGTAAACAATTTTTATAGAGTCAGTTCATACACCCCCTCTATTTTTATTAATTAAATATTTATGTTATTTACCTATTTTGTCCTTTTTAATAAAATACAAACAAATAGATACACTCTCCTTAAATTCAAACTAACCCTAATTCTAATTTTAACTCTAACTCTAATTGGAGAGGTATTCGTCCACTTCTGGCAGCAGCCGCCACCGCTGCCCCATCTCCAACAGCCACCACTATCCCAAATAAATTTAAAAAATAGAACTTAGAAATTAAAAAAAAAAAAAAAAACTTATTTTCGTCAAATCAAAGTCGACCAAAAATACTCCAGTCGACTCTGATTGTCGCCAAAAAATACTCTTGTTGATAAGATTTTGTCGAAAGAAAATTAAAAATTGAAATTTTTGATAATAATTAATCGATAAGAGTGTTTTTTTGGTCAACTCATTATTGGCGAAAAAAAAATGAGAATGGACGGCGGCGCTGAACAAGTTAGGACGGGGCGAAGGGCGGCGAAGAGCAGGGGGAGAATGGGCGCCGCCGCTGTTGCAGAGTGAAAAAATAAGGGGCAGCGTTGAGGCAGAGGTGACGACAGCGAGTTGAGGAAGAAAAATGGTGGAAGAAAGGGAAGAAAAATGGAGTGGGAAAAAGAAAAGGGGGAAATTAGGATTTTAGTGTGTATTTATCATGATTTTGAAAGAAAAGGGTATAAATGGTAATTCTGGGATGTATCTATCTTAGATCTGTTTTTTGGGAGTATATGCAACGAGTGAGTGCATCTAACATAGCAGGAGGGACATATAACCCACGTCATACATAGTAGGCATTTTGGGCCGGGGTGGACCTCTATTTGGGCCCAAACAGATCGGTACTATTCTCCCCACATTTTCTAATTATTATTGGGGATGGGGTATATACCCCTCCAGCTTTGTTTAATACACTCCCCCTAATTTTTATTAATTCAAAATATATATATGAAATACCAATTTTACCCATTTCACTAAATCAATACATACACTCCCCCTAAAACTCTAACCCTAATGCATTAACCCTAATTTTGCAACCCAGCCGCCGCTGCTCCACCTCCGACAACCACCATCACCTCCAGCCGCCGCCGCTGCTCCTCCTCCGACAACCACCATCACCTCCGGCAGTCAACTACCTTCTCTTACATCCACAAAAAAATTAAAAAAAAAATAAAAATTCAACAACAAAACTTAAAAATAAACTTCCACTAATCCACAAAACTTAACAAAACTCAACAACAAACCTAAACCAAAAACTTAAAAATTCAAACAAAACAAAAACTTATTTTCGACAAACCAGAGTCGACCGAAAATTCTCCCGTCGACAATGGATTGTCGACCAAAAATTCTCCCGTCGACAATGGATTGTCGACCAAAAATAATACGGTCGACTCTGGTTCATCGACCAATTTTGTTTTTAAAAAAAATTAAACTTTCGTTAATATTGAGTCGACCAAAAATAATCTCGTCGACAACCATTTGTCGATGAGAGTGTTTTTGGTCGATTCAATGTTATCGAAAAAAAAAACCTGGAGAAACGCATGGGCGGCGCGGCCAACGAGAGGGTGGGGAGGGGGCACGGCGGGTGGGCGGCGCGGACTCAACGGCGGCAGCGGATTTGTGGGTTTTAGTTGCAGAAACGAAAAAAAAAAGAAAAAGAAGATGATGCGGGGGCGTCTTGCTGCGTACGGCGGCGGGGCGGATCTGTTGCGGGGACTTGTCGGCGGCGGCGCGGCGCAGGCACTGGGGAAGAAGATGAGGGCGGCGGCGACGAGAAGAAAATGAGACAGTGAGGGGCTGCGCTAGATGAGAAACGAGGGAGGAGGGCTGCGGCGAACGCCGCCGGCGCTCGACGATGGGCGGCGGCGGATGGGAAGAAAGACTTATGGGAGAGAAAGGGAAGAATGGGGAGAAGATAAGAAAAAAATTAGGACTAGGGGGTAAAATTGGTAATTCATATATATTTTGAATTAATAAAAAGGAAGGGGGAGTGTATTAAACAAAGCTGGAGGGGTATATACCCCATCCCTTATTATTTTATACTAGTTCTGCTTTTTTTATTTTAAATTTTATACCACTTTTTTTTATAATTATTTTCAATTACTCTTTCATTTTATTCTCAGATAAAATAAATAAAATTTCATACATGTGCATTTTTTTAAAAACTACAAATTTTATTCTTTCCATTTTTTAATACTCCCTCTGTCCCAAGTAATGACATTTGTGTAAAATTGAGAATATTGTTGTGAACACAAATTTCGTGAATTAAATATGAAAACACGAAAATGTGATACAATTTATTTAATTTCAGACTAAACCGAGAATTTTGTGGGTTACAATCTCTAATTTCTCCTCTGATTCTACTTGAACTTCTTGAGCTTTTGGAGTTGGACCCGCAGCCGAATCCTAACCGATCTTGAATTTGGGATTTATGTAACGTTAATCCAAGGGCTTGACGCTAACGCTTTATTTTGGATTAAACGTTGGATTTAGGGACTTTTAGGACGAACGCCGTTTAAGATCGTTCTTAACTCTGAGACTTTGTAACGTTAATCCAAGGGCTTGACGCCGTATTTTGGATTAAACGTCGATTTTCGGGACTTATCTGGGATTTAACGAGACTTATCGGGACTTATCCAGGACTTTTCGAGACTTATCCAGGACGAACGTCGTTGAAGATCCACAAAGCACCTCCTCTTTGAAGAAACGCTGAATTGAGGGGCATAGCACCTTGATCTCGATTCGAACGCTTTCCCGAAGAAAGTCTTTGAAGCTCCTCCGAAGAAATCTTATCTACAACTGGACCCGGTGGGCTGAATTGTCTGGTGGGCTCAAAATCCGATTTGGGCTTTATTTAATTTGTTGGACTTTAGAGGTCCGTTTTGATTTAACGGACTTTAGAGGCCCGTCTTGAGTTTTAACTTGATTTATTGGGCTTTGGAGGCCCAAATTAAGCTTCACTTAATTTATTGGGCTTTAGAGGCCCAAATCAATTGGATTGGGGTCGTCCGTTCGCCCAGCCTTATCGGGTCGTTTCATTTGTGGTAGTTCAATGAGATCATTCTTGATCAAGTCATCGAAAATTCCGGGGATATATGTCTAAGTCTAGAAATGGATATTGCTTTCGTTGCAACTCGTTCAAACTCGTTTTCCTTTGCCCCCACTCTTGAGATATCGGCCCTTCAAATCCACTTGTAGACATGCTCAACTCCATGTTATGAGTCGGGTGGGCAGCGCACACACTTTGGAAGTGTGTACCCGTTAATTATAGTTGAACTTAAGGATCACTTCAATTTTTATAAAGCCTCCAAAAGTTTTGTAGACTTCATATGTGGGAGTTACCTTTCAACTTTCCACTCAAACTTATTATTACTTCAAAAAATTGTGTAATCACACAATTTCAGTAATTAATTTCTCACTTATCGAAATTCGATTTTAAGATTTTAAATATATCACGTTCATCTACTTCGCGAGTAGATTGACTATGTCACGTTTAATTTCTAAAAAATTAACGTTTAGCCCATCTAATTATTTTTATTAAATAAGAGTATCAAAACTCATTATTTCCAACCTGATATTCTTTCATTTTCTCTTAATTAATTCTTCCCCGATTGTTCGAAGGTTAATACTTGTTTCATTTCCAGTTATTGATGTCTCCATGACTCCATGCATAGGAATTTAGTTTTGAGTATAAAACCTCTGTTGCTTTTGCATAGTAAAGTAGCACGGGTAAATACCTTTTTTTTTTCCTTAGGTTTACTTAGTTTTGATATTTTTTTTGGTTCATAATTAAAGACTGAACAATTATAACCAAACCATGTTACTATATGACATTGTTATTCGGTAAAATAACTAAAACACTGTTGTAAACATAGAAAAGAAAATCAAAACGGACTCAATTTAATGTATTTTTCCTTGGGTAGGATTAGCCAAGTGTTTTGGAAAAGTAGGCTCCTGCGTTTGTCTATATCATGTTGCATAACCCAATGAAATGATATTAGGTTTTAGGAGTTTGGGAGTTTTAATAAATTTTCAAATTTAGAAGAATATTTTATTTGAATTCGAAAAAAAAAATTTATTTTTTGATTTTATAAATATTTCGATTTTGGATTTTTATTATTGTTCAAATTAAAAACACCTTCAGATTTTATTTCGTTTTTTAAATAAGATTTTATTTATATAATTATGCATGCAAGTTTAATTTGGGAGAGAGTACGTTTTAATTCCCGTTTTAACTTTGAGTTTAATTTTGATTTAATTTCATTTAAATTAATCCCGCATTTCATTTAAATTTTACTGTCTTTAATTTACATTTTTTTATTAAGACAAATATTTCATTTTTTTTACAATATTGAAAGTTGGTGATTTGTTTGTAATTATTTAAAAGTTAAAAGTTAAATCGAATAAATTAAATATTAAAATTCAAATGTATCTATAAAATTCAATTGTATAGAAGAATTTGTGGATAATTAATGAATAAACAAACATAGAAATCAAAGATGATGAAAACTGAAAAGTCACTTAGGGCATGTTTGTTTTGAGATTATGTAGAATGGGGTAGATGGGGATGGAGAAATCTTGGATGGAGAAATTATGATGAATAGTGATTGTGTATGTTTATTTTGGAATGTTGAGTAGGATGAGATTTAACTTTATGTCAAATCAATTGTGTAAGAGTGTGTGATGTTGTATTATATAATGGAGTACATAACTTTATGTTAAATCAATTATTAGTAAGAGTGAGTGATGTTGTATTATTATTATAATAGTAGAATATATAGATATTTTTAGGGATGAATGTAATTGAATGTTGAAATTCGGATGTGAAATCCCGAACTAGAACAAGAGACGTTCGGACGTGTGAGTCCCAAAACAAACATGCCTTTAATTATTTAAGATTAATGTACTCTATTTGGCACAAACATATTGGTATGGGCCATCGGCACTATTCCTACTAGTTGTGCATTTTTTTTAGTTTTATGGAGTAACATTTTTTAAAATAATTTTCTTTTTTCTGTTTAAATTATTCTTTTATTTTCCTCTCGATAAAATAACTAAAATTCAGTACATGTGTATTAATTTTATTTTTATTAAGTTTTATTAAATACAATAATTTTTTCACAATCTAGCGGGCCTGCAACTCTATCATATTTCCAAGTTTTTCTCAACTAATTTTCTCTATATATTTTAGTTAGGGTTTTTATTATAGTGTATATTGAAGAGAAATAAATTGAAGAAAGAACGATGGCCGAGGTTGAGAATATTAAGCAGGTACTTTGACACAATTTGTATACAAATAAATATATATATATATATATATATATATATATTGTTGGGAATAAAATGATACATGTTTTGATTAAATACCAAAACCCCTTGAGACATGCCCAAGTCAAGATGATTGTGTTCAAAATGTGATAGAACACATAGCACTAGGCTAGATGAGAAACTGATATGTTAGACAGCTCTTAGATGATTAGATGCACAATGTGAGGGGGAACTTATAACTTCAAAATGATCAAGATCAAGTCCCCTCAAGGCTCAAAGTCTGGAACAAACTCTAAAGGACAAAAAAACTCCATATGAAACCTAAAACCTTGACCAGGAGAGTTGTCCAGAGAAGTTTCTTCTATGCAAGAAGAAGTTTGCAAAGCTCAAAAGGAAAAGATTAATCAAATATTATGATCAGGAGAGTTGTCCAGAGAAGTCAACTCTATGTGAAAAGTCCTGATGCTAAAGGACCAAATATGCTGATCAGGAGAGTTGTCCAGAAGAGTTGTCTCAGCAAGATTGAATCAGAACAGATGCTTTAAAGGTTGAAGGTCAACCATGCTGAAGAAGCTAGAGACAACCATACCCTAAAGAACTTCATTGAGACATGCTAAGATCAACTTGGAGTGAAAGAAAGGGAAAGAGCCAAGTCATCTGAAGAAGAGCAAGCCAACCTTGCTGAAAAGCAAAACTGCTGATAGTGATAAGGAGAGTTGTCCAGCTGATAAGGAGTGTTGTCCTATCATTGGATCAACCTTTAGAAGCCATGTCCTAGTCCTAACAAGAAGTCAAATATTGGGAAAAGTGCTGCAGAAAGAAGACAAAGTCTTACAAGACGTTTATTACCCAAATAAGGACATGTCACTATCAAGAATCTGCACTACAAAAAAAGGGCGTTTTAGAGACGGATTTACCGACGGAATTTCCGTCGGCCGCCGATGTTACCGACGGATTTGCCGACGGAAGGTCGGCCGTCCCCTTTTTCATCGTCAGTATTTTTACCGACGGATATTTGCATTCCGTCGGGATGTCCGACGGATTTGCTGACGGATATTCCGTCGGAAATGCCGACGGATTTACCGAGGGATATTCCCTCGGTATTTCGGACAACCCGTTTAACAAACCGGGTCAACATTCCGTCGGTAATTCCGTCGGAAAGTATGGATTAAAATAATTATAAAATAAATTAGAATGAATTAAAATAATTATAAAAGAAATTAATTTTTGAATAAATACTGATTTCGAAATTCACATGCCGACGGAATTTCCGTCGGCATATTACCGAGGGAATATCCGTCGGCATATTACCGAGGGAATATCCGTCGGCATATTACCGAGGGAATATCCGTCAGTAAAACAAAAAAATGAATAAAAAAAATATGATTTCGAAATTCACATACCGACGGAAAATCCCGACGGATTATCCGTCAGTAAAACAAAATATTAATAAAAAAAATATGGGTGGCCGGGGAGGCCCCGACCAGAATTTCATTTTCCGACCACAATTAATTGGCATTGGTTTGTCGAAATACTTTTTAAAATTAAATATAATAGTGATCACACCTCTCTCAGAATCATAAAGTTTGATTATATTGTTCGACTAATTTTAAAAGATATAGCACGATATATAACAAGGATAACGAATATAACATACATGTTGCTTCCATCTTTCAAAATTGCATCAGGAATATTTCCACTCAGCATGTTTCTAGTCACAAACCTGGAACATCATATTACTGTTAGATAGAAAAGAGCAAACAAATTCATAAAAAGAAATCAAGAATGTACTCAATTACTTGTTATATAAACGTCCAAAAAGATACTAAATTCATGTATGTTATAAAGTAGTAAACATTACATCAATCTCAATAAAAATACGATATGGAAGCAATGTGATCACACCTCTCTCAACATCTAAACTGTGCAGCAGCAGGAAGATAAATAAAACAAGACAACTGATAACAAATTCACATGCTATATAAGATAACTTGTGACTGCCTCAAGGCAAAGAATACTTTTGAAATCAATATGATAAAGCCTAAGGAATAAAACTATGCTCAGAAAATGCATAAGAACAAAAGACAACGAACTGAGAACTACTGCAGTAAATATCAAATTTAAGGAATGTAATTTACAAGACTCAATAAGCATATGTTCTCAGAGCCAGAGGGAGAGGGAGTAGAGGGCGCCGATTGGGACGACGGAGGAGAGGTAGATGCGGCGGGTCAGGGCGGCGGGCTCCACGAGTTTGAAGATGCGGACGGCGGCGAAGGCGAGGGAGGAGCAGAAGGCCATGTGAATTTCGGCGAGGTGGTGGAGGGAGGCGAGGTGGTGGAGCTTTTGGCGAGGTGGTGGAGGGAGGCGAGGTGGGAGAGAGGAAATTTCGGAAAGAAAACCCTAGGTTGAGGTTTTATATAAGGGTAAATACCGACGGATAATCCGTCGGTATTGTTCAAAAAGTAAATACCGACGGAAATACCGACGGATAATCCGTCGGTATTGTTCAAAAAGTAAATACCGACGGAAGGTGAATTCCGTCAGCATTTTGGCGATTTTTTTTTTTTTTTAAATAATTCAATTTTTTCTATATACTTACTAAATTACCAAAATATTTTTTTTAAAAATCACGAAATTCATTTCTTCCACATATATTAATAAATATATTGGTTGTGGCTTATATTTATAGTAAATTTAATTTTTATAATTTGTACCTAAATGATAAATAATTAATTAACTTTTATAAAATAAGAAATAAATACATTACATTAATTGAATTAATTTTCATCTTCATCGTCTTCATCCTCCTCTTCGTCCCTATCCTCCTCCTCCTCCTCATCGTCATCTTCCTCATCCTCATCCTCCTCCTCATCCTCATCTTCTTCATTCTCCTCTTCATTCTCCTCTTCATCCTCATCTTCATCCTCTTCTTCATCCCCCTCCTCTTCACCTTCAATTTCGATTAATTGGGGATTTGCAACCGTCAAGGGTACAGAAAGATTGAAATCTCCCGTAAAGACTTCAGTTGGAGTCTCTATTTGTTCTGCTTGAAATGGAGATTCATCTTCAGTATTTTTGTCCTTTTTAGGGACTTCTACCATTGACCTTGCCTTTACTTTGCAAACAGCGTGCCATTCATAACCACGTGGAGCTCCCGGATATGTGCAGTAGTATACTTGAGATACTTGATGGGCAAATACAAATGGATCATCCCCAACATACGCCCTTTTCGAACTAACATCAACGAGCTTGTACTCCGGGTGAATTCTTGTTCCTAGATGGCCTGAATCAAACCAATGACACTTGAACAACACTACAGTCTTTGTTGGATATCCTGGATATTCTACTTCGACGACTTCCCTAACACCCCAAAGTAATCACTTGCATCTGCATTGTAATTCGCACTGCTAACGCAGACGCCACTGTTGGTAGTTGCCTTTGTCGATGCATACCCAGACGTATGAAATCTGTAGCCCTTCACAATATAACCGTTGTAAGTCTTTACACGACGTAGTGGTCCCTTGCTGAGATCTCGTAAGAATCGACTGTCTAGAGCGTTATCCCGTCCCTATACGGCTCAATTTAAAATTAATTAAAATAAATATTAATTTATTTACGTAAAACATAATTAATTAAATGGTACTCACATAACGTTCGAACCATCGGGAAAATTCACGTTGAATAGGAGCATCTATATATGCATCTGAGATGTTTGGTTCTGCTCGTCGTAGTTCTTGAGCGTACATCCTAATTCACAACATTCAAAAACTTGGTTAATATTAAATGACATAAATGAAGTGGTATTTAAATAGACGATTTATATATGAAATACTTACTCGATGTATGGCTGAACTTCATCACAATTCAATAACACATACGTTTGTGCTATTTCCGCCTCCGAGTTCGTCTCCCAATATCGTTCAGTGGGTTTTCCTATTGGCCGTCCCTTAGACTTGAATATGGAGAGCATTCCATCGACCTCTTCACTGATATCGTCAGCGGATGTACCACCGAAGTTACGTGGAGCACTTCTTAACTTTGTGTTGACGTGGTCTTCAAAGTAATAAGAACAAAACATGCCAACCTCTTCATTCAAATAAGCATTCACAATCGATGCTTCAACGTTTGCCTTTTGTTTAGCATTGCGTTTCAAGTTGTGGAGATACCTGATATACACACACACACATATATATATATATATATATATATATATAAAACTTATATGAATGCATGTGTAATTGTAATGAAATAAAAAAAGTAAGATTTTACCTTTCAAATGGGTACATCCACCTGTATTGCACCGGACCACAAATTCTCGCTTCATACGCTAAGTGAACGGGTAAGTGTTCCATCGAGTTAAAAAAGCTAGGTGGAAAAATTTGTTCCAACTTACACAAAATCACTGGAATGTCTTTATCTAAACGAATCATATCATCGATCGTGATCGTTGTAGCCGTTAAATCTCTAAAAAATAGACTTAATTCAGTGATAGCCCTCCACACATTGAGAGGAAGAAGTTCTCGGAACGCAATCGGTATCAAGCGTTGCATAAATACATGACAATCATGACTCTTCATCCTTGCAACCTTACCTGTTGTTGTGTCTACGCATCGACTCAAGTTCGACACGTAGCCGTCCGGAAAGTTCAACTCCTTTATCCACCTACACAATCTTTGTTTTTGTGGCTTATCCAGTGTGTAGCTAGCCTTTGGAAATTTACATGTACGCTCATCCTTTTTCAACTCTGGACGGCGACAAAGAGTGTCCAAATCCTCCCGAGACTTTGGAGTGTCTTTCGTCTTGCCTTCCGTGTTCATGATTGTGTGGAACACATTGTCAAACACATTCTTTTCAATGTGCATCACATCCAAATTGTGTCGTATCAATAGTGAACTCCAGTATGGTAAGTCCCAAAAAATACTCCTTTTGTTCCAACCACCCTCAATTCCTCTGTTGTGTTCCGCTGCATTTTCCTCAGTACTTTTTTTCAACCCCGTCACTTGAACCTCATATAACAACCTACGTCCTGTACGGAGAGTAAATTATAAGTGACACTAAAAGCAATAGATAAATATACGTTTAGTACTCGATTATTAAATAAATGTATAAAATACCATCTCGTAGTGGAGGTCGATTGTTTGTGACTGCTCTGTTTTTTACGAAGTTCTTCTTATTTCTTCGAAACGGGTGACCTTGAGGTAAGAACCTACGGTGATTATCGAACCATGAAACTTTTCTACTCACCGGGAGACTGAAAGCTTCAGAATTCTCCATACAATACGGACATGCTTTCTTTCCGGCCGTACTCCACCCGGACAACATACCATATGCAGGAAAGTCGCTAATGGTCCATAAAAGAGCAGCACGCATCGTGAAGTTCTGCTTTCTAAAAACATCGTATGTTTGGACTCCATTCTCCCATAAGAAGATCAAGTCTTTTATAAGAGGTTGGAGATAAACATCCAGTTTGTCCTTTGGATTCATTGGTCCAGGCACCAATACAGTCAGAAACATTGTTTGAGGTTTCATGCACATCCACGGAGGAAGATTATATGGAGTCAGTATCACCGGCCACAAAGAATACTGCTTCCCATGCATCCCAAACGGTGCAAAACCATCAGTACACAAACCTAATCTCACATTCCTCGGTTCACAACCAAAATTTGGAAACACGTTGTCAAGATGTTTCCAGGCCTCTGAGTCTGCCGGATGTCGCATCTCCCTCGACTCAGCCGAAGAGGAATCTGTAGCATGCCACGTCATGTGTTGTGCAGTGGCACTTGATTGATATAATCTCATCAAACGGGGAATGATAGGAAGGTAGTACATCTTCTTATATGGCACTTTCTTCTTTGTCTTCTTCGATTGACCACCAGGTCCCTTTCGACGTGCCTCTTTGTACCGGGGATGGCCACACAATCTACACATATTCAGACTGCTATCTTCGTCACCCCAATATAACATGCAACCATTCACACAACAATCAATCTTCTCAACCGGCAAACCAACATTCTTCAACATTTGTTTGCTTTGATGAAACGTCGTAGGCACCTTATTATTTTGAGGACAAATTTCACTGCATAACTGTGTCACTTGCTCATATGCCCTGTTAGAAAGCTTGTTCTCGGTCTTAATGTTCATGAGTCGTGCATTAAATGACAACTGTGAGTGAGATTCACAACCCGAATATAAATCTTCTTCGACTAATTTGAGCATCTCATAAAACCGAAATGCCTTATTCGTCGGCTCCTCTTCCATGTTTGAAAAACCAGCTTCCCTGATCATTGTTTGATACATATTCGGTTCTTCGTCCCCAAACTGTTGTTCTTCGTCCCCAAACTGTTGTTCTTCGTCCCCAAACTGTTGTTCTTCATCCCCAAACCGTTGTTCTACCTCGTTACTAGTGCCAACATGATCGAAATTTGCTTCTTCTTGATAGATTCCAGCAGTGTAATAGTAAAACACTTCATCAAATCTATAAGGCCAACGTGTTTCGCCATGACTAGTCCAATTATAATAATTATCAACGAAACCATTCTTCACAATATGCACTAGGACCTCATCAATCTCTTTATATTGCTTATTCTGACATTTCTTAGCATTACACGGACACCTAATGCAATTTCCACTCATGTAATGTGGCTGGCTTTTTGCAAATTCAACAAATAACACGAGTTCATTATAAAATTCCACATTCACATTTCCTCTAATCATTCTAGGAGTACAATACATCCAACGACGGTCAGGCAAATCCATCTGCTAAACATTTAAGTGGAGCAACACATTACTAAACTAAACTTATAATAAATTCAAACAAAACTTATGATATATATAAAACATGTAATTACATTATATTGAATTTTATATATAGAGTAAATTAAAAATGGTAGAAAATGTACCGTAATTTGATGTTTCTGAATACCCGAGCATGAGCATAAAAAAATTAGGCAGTAGAAAGTTTTGGTGTAAATTTGCAATACGAAAGTGAAGTGGGAAAAAAGAAAGTTTTAGGAATTTCCCGACGGAAATGCCGACAGACTTATCTTTCCGTCGGCATTTCACCGCCCAAAAATTCCGTCAGTCAAGGTACATGCCGACGGATTATCCGTCGGCATTTATCAAATTGGTGAATTCCGACGGAAACTTAATTCCGTCGGCATTTCACCGCCCAAAATTTCCGTCGGTCAAGATAAATGCCGACGGATTATCCGTCGGCATTTATCAAATGGTGAATTCCGACGGAAACTAAATTCCGTCGGCATTTCACCGCCCAGAATTTCCGTCGGTCAAGATAAATGCCGACGGTTTATCCGTCGGCATTTATCAAATGGTGAATTCCGACGGAAACTTAATTCCGTCGGCATTTGGCGTGTTATTATTATTTTTTTTTATTAATTAATTCAATTTTTTGTATATATAGCAACAACACAAAGCTCACACACACCATATTCGATTTTTTCTATTTTGCAAAGAAATATCATGTCTTCTTCATCTTCTATTCGATTTCAGCAAGGCCTTGTTTGTTATTGTGGAAAGGCATGTCGTACATATGCTTCTAAACAACCTAGAAGTAAAGGGAGGATATTTCATAATTGTCCTGACTCCCAAAGTGATGGCGGTGGATGTGGTTTCTTTGTATGGGCTGACACTCTAGAAAAGTGTGTTGTTGACAAGAATCAAGAATCTAATCAAAGTGACCAAGAAACTGAAGACATGAAGAAAATGACTCAAGAGATGAAGAAATTGGTTACAGAGATCAAGAATTTGGCTGAAGAAATCAAGGATTTAATCAAAGTGAACAAAATCATTTTGATTGTGCTAGTTGTCATGGTTGCATCTACCACCTTCAAGTGGTTTGGTTAAATATATGTATAATGCACTCTATATGAGGCTATTTTAATTTGTACTAAAATGCACTCTTCAAGTGGTTTAAATCTATATCTAGAATGCACTCTAAATGAGATTATTTTGTACTCAATGAAACAAATGAATGCACCCTATTTTCATCTATACACCAATAAACTACACAAATAAACTGCAATATATAGTTCAACATATTTTTCAACATAAACATAAATATATACATAAAGATAAATAAGTTCAACAGAAAATTAAATAAGTTCAACAGAAAATTAAATAAGTTCAACAAAAAAATAAATTAGTTCAACAAAAAAATAAATTAGTTCAACACAAAATTAAATTGTTCAAATTGTTCAACCAGGATAGTTGCCAGGATAGTTGTCAGTGCCGGGAAAGTTAAAATATTCATCCATACCATCATTCAAGTTGACGTTGCCACCGTCGGCCTGACCTGCATCTTGACCTGCAGCTTGATCTGGAGCTGGAGCTGGAGCTGGCGGTGGTTGCCCCATCGTCTGTTGATAGATGGCCTCGATCTGCTCAGCAGACATCCCCAACGTCCGACCCGCATTGGTACTCCAGAGGCGGAAGTAGTTCTCGAACGTTGCCATGACGTTCGGATCCGGGACGGCAGTGGAGGATACGGACGGCTGCGATGCACTCCGGGCCGACCGACCACTTGGTGTCCTCACGGCGCTGCTCATCCCACCAAGGCCAAGGACCCTTCCCTTGGAGGTCGGGGCAACGTCAAGGTAACACTGGTCCACGTCAACAACCGGAGGGGTACCGCTGCTTCCGGATTCAGCAGTAGTCGTGGCGGTGGCTTGCGTCTCAGCCTCTTCAATCCTCTGTCGGACGCTCAACTACATAATTAAAAAATTAAAATTAATTTAATTATCTATATATATATATATATAATGTAATTAATATATAAATTTAATTAAACTTACGTGGAGGTCAGTAGTGCGCCCGTAGGTGGACGTCTGTGTATCGGCATTAAACGGATGAAGAAGGCTCAGCCGATCCAAGTGGGTGTGGGGACGTCCAGTCTCCCGCTCCTATTACGTATCAAATAAACATATACAAATTCATTTAGATAACTAATATAAAATAATTAACTATAATTATTTAATTTTTAAATAATTAAATAAAACTTACGAGAGCAAGTGATTGCTCGAGGACGGACCGAGCTCCCCCCGATGCACTGCCATCCCGCCTCCAACGTCGGTTCTGCGGTTGGCCCGAGCTTTGTCACACTTGTCTTGGTAATCCTGGTCCATCCACTTCTCAACCAACGACTCCCACAGGTCAACACCATCCTCGTCTTTCCCCAGATCAAGATTTTTGTCTTCATCACGCCAGGCCTTTCTCCAGTCGTACATCGTGTTCGTGTACCGAGTAGAACAAAGATTGTACCACTTCTCGTAAATAGCGGCGTCCGAGTAGATCGTCGTATCCCAACGGGCCTTTTTCTATACAAATAAATATTCAACATATTTATCAAATAATATGAATAATTAGTTATTTAATAAACTTTAAATATTGTAATTATATACCTGGAACTCCTCGAAATAATCATCCTTTTTAGATTGTGGCACCTTCGACCAAGTGATAGCACCCTTAGAAATCTTGCAATCCTTAAAGGATTTTGTGCACATCCTGGACACCTCATTACCGGGCATCAACCTGTAAAATTATTAACAAATTTATAAACTAACACATTATAAATAAATAAATAAAGTTAATCGTTATTGAATCTCATCAAACATTAGAATTATTGACTTACCTTCCTGAAACGATATCAACGGGTTGCCTTGTGTCTCGAACAGGATGCTGACGAGAAGAGGATGACGAACCAACCGACATCGTAGTCGGCGGCGGCGGCGACACTGCCACAGGAGGAGGAGGAGGAGCCGTCACAGGAACTGATTCATCCCGAGACCTCCTTGCACGTGACCAAAGTGACGACCTACGACGTGAACCCGAACCCGAACCCTGATTCGGTACTTGTTCACTCATCTGTTTCAATCAATAAAAAATACATAATTTTACTAATTATCAATTTAATGAACATATTGCTAATTTAAAATTTTTACAAATATAGCATATTCCTAATTTAATCAATTACTAATTTAATCAACATATTCCTAATTTAAATCAAAACAATATATATATAACCTAATTACAACGTGATACCACCGTCGAACCATCTAATTAACTAATAATTTAAACAATTGATTGAAACATACATCACCTAAATTAAAAATATTTCTAAATTAACATATTCCTAAATTAACAAATCTAAACATAATTAAAATAATACTTTTCTAATTGGAGTTTTCTAATTATCAATTTGATGAACATATTCCTAATTAATTTTTTTTACTAATATAGCATATTCCTAATTTAATTAATCAACATATTCCTAATTTAATCAACAATAACCTAATTTAATTATTATTTTTCTACCTAACTTAATCAATAATAAAAAATTGAACATATATATTCCTAAATTAACAAACCTAAAACTAATTAAAATAATAATTTTCTAATTGGGTCAATAATTATCAATTTAATGAACATATTCCTAATTTAAAATTTTTACTAATATAGCGTATTCCTAATTTAATCAACATATTCCTAATTACAACGTGATCCAACGGTCGAACCACTATATCTAAACTAATTTAAACAATTGATTGAAACATGCACTACCTACATTAAAAATATTCTATATCAAAATTACACCATTAAATTAAATTAGTAATTAACTATATAACAATTAATTAATGTATACATATAACAATTAATTAATTAATTAACCTTAAAAACCTACTCGATCTATCAAAATTATTCTTAATCAACAAATTAAATTAACTAACGTACATACTAACATGATCATAATATTTTAACAACTAACTAAATCAATATAACATGCAAATCAACATTAAATTATTCATATTTACATATATCCATGCATAAACATATATAAGTATTAAAATTAAGTAATAAAACTAATTAAGAAAACGTACCGTATCAATGTAATCGAAGAAATTTGCTTCAATAGCCTCGTCCTCGTCTTCGTCTTCCCCACCGAATCCTCACTCACGCGCACGCCCCCTTTTTTTTTTTCTAAAACGAACTGATTGATTTTAGGCCCTTATATAATAAAAAAAAATATTTGCCGACGGATTTTCCGTCGGCATTTCCCTCGGTAACCGCCCACTATTAATGGGAACCGTTACCTTTTTGGAAAACGAGGCGGTGCGAATTCAACGGGTCAGATGCCGACGGAATATCCGTCGGCATTTCCGTCGGCAAACATATTTCAAAATTCCGTCTGCATATTCCCTCGGTAAATGCTGACGGAACGGAAATCCGTCAGCATTTCCCTCGGTAAAAGCTGACGGAACCGAAATCCGTCAGCATTTATGTTGACTTTCCAAATCCGTCGGCATTCCGTCAGCATATCCGTCGGCAATGCCGACGGACTATAATCCGTCGGCATTTGTCCGTCCCTATAGCTCGCGTTTTTTGTAGTGCTGTCTTCCAGTTTGAAGAACTCAAGGAAGACATTTATAGCAATTTGGGGCTGCCTCTCCAACGGGCAAATCTCCATTTTGTCTATAAATACAAGGAGTGTGAAGACCATTGAAGCACCTCAACCTTGACAAGAATATCCAACTATCCTACAAGTCAAAGTGCTTTCAAAGCTATCAAAGACTATCTTAGTCTTCAAACACTTCTTCTAAGCTAATCCCAATTGTATATCCATACATAAGCTTAGAGAGATATCCTATCCTTATACCTTGATCTTCATTGTAAAGGATATCTCATTAGTTGGAACCTTACTTCAATCCTTACCCCTTTCAAGTGAGAAAGTGAGAAGGTTGTAGTAGTAGAAGTGGTAGGAGCTGACTGTTGAGAGAAGAACAGTCCAGTTCTGAGTTGAGAAGAGGGTACTAGGACTCTAGACATCCTAGGGATCAATTCACTAAGGAGTGGTGTTATTGATCAAGTGCACCTTGGCACTATAAAACAAGTTAATTCCAAGAGTGAAGGAATTATCCTGTTAAATCAGGGAAAGTGGATGTAGGAGCTTGAGTCTCTGAACCACTATAAACTCTTATGTTGATTTACCTTACAAAGTACTTACATTCATTCAACACTGCACACAAAACTGATCTTTCAAGAGACACATATTCAAAGACTGTGCAAAACTGATTTGGACAAGTTCCCTGAAACTTAACTGTACTGTTTTGGATTGACAGAATGATTTCAGAAACTTAAGGAGTCTAAACTTAAAGGGCCAACCACTATTCCGCACATATAACTCCCCTAGATAGTTATTCAACTAAGTACTCAATAGTACTTAGTGGTTTGATTATCTTAGAAGAGTTAATCATCTTCAGCAGAATTGTCCAAGACAACCTTGCTGAGCTCTGGTTTGATCTAAGTTGAAAAGATTTGCATACAAGTGTATTCCCCCCCCCATACACTTGTTATATACTCTTTTCAGGACCAACAAGTGGTATCAGAGCAGGGGTTCAAAGACCACTGCCTCTGAAAATCCATCTTGATTTTCAAAATTCACATATTTCTGTGGTCACTGAACTGATCTCTATCTGAAATCTATTATTTGTTGATTAACTGATTATTCTTGAGATATGGCCAACAACAATGCTGTTCCTCCACCTGCTGTTCAAGGATTGGACAACATGGCCACAAATCCAGTCAATCACATTTCATATCATAAATTGCCCATGTTCTCTATAGACAACTATGATTTCTGGAAAATTAAAATGAGGGCTCATCTTGCATCTCTTCATACTGATATGCTAAGAGTAATCACAAGAGGACCTTTTGTGTTTACTCAAACTAACCCAAGATTAACAGATGAGCAAAGAGAAGATGTAAGGGAAATGATTCACAAGGATGAGGATGACTTCACTGCTGATGAAAAGAGGAAAGATAATCTAAATTATCTTGCCATGAATACCCTCTATCAAACAATTCCAGATGCAGTCATGGGAAGAGTCTACCATTGCATCACAGCCAAAGAAATCTGGGATACTCTTGCTGAGATGTGTGAGGGTACAGAAAAGATCAAGGAGAACAAGCTCCAAGTTGCTGTGCAAAAATTTGAGCAGTTCTCAATGGAAGCTGATGAATCCATTGACAAATTTGCTGGTAGATTCACTGATGTGATAAATGAGATCAACTCATTGGGCAAGGTTTACTCCAGGAGAGAAGTTGGATTAAAGATCTTGAGGAGTCTCACTCAAAAGTGGGATGTCTATGCTGTGATGATGCAGAACACCAAGGATCTCTCCTCCATGCCCATGCAACAAATCTTCTCAGAACTCAAAGCCTATGAGTTCGACCTCAATAGAAGAAAACCTGTTGAGGAACCTTCAAATCCTACTAAGGGAGTGGCATTCAAAGCCAAAGTTGCTGAACCTGAAATGCAACCCACTCCCAGATCATCAAAGTCAGTCTCTAAGACTGAAATGAAGGAAGAACTAGCCTTGATGGCTAGAAGGTTTGACAAGCTGAACACAAGGTTTGGTAGATACAAGAAATTCTACCAAGACAACAAATTCAGGAGAAGATACAACTCCCCTGAAGATCAGGCCAAAGACAAAAAGCCTGAAGAAAAGAGATCAGAGGACAAGTACTCTGATAGGAGAAGGTCCAGTAGAGCTGACCCCTCATCATCAAAAGGAAGAGATGAATCCAAGAAGGATGATGATGAAGACCTGTGCTACAACTGCAAAAAGAAAGGGCACTTCCAGTATGACTGCCCTGAACTGAGCTCTAAAGAAAGAAGAGAAAGACAAGCTAAAAGAGACAAAAAGTTCACCAATAGAAAAGCCATGATGGCTGGTGAAGAATCTGATAGTGCTGAAAGCTTCAACTCTTCTGATGGACTGTTCTCAAACAGTGATGATGATGATGATGATGTGTGCAACATGGCTCTTGAGGATGATGAGGTATCCTCCACTTCTAGCTAACCATCATTTTTATCACAAAACACTAGTGAAGTCAACTTGAAACTTTCCTTTGGGAAGTTGATGGAAGATTTCACTAGATTACAAGAATTTCATGATAACTGTGTGAGAGAAAATGAAAGATTGGCTACTGAACTTACCAAAAACTCTGAGATAGCTGTTGATGTCAAATCTACTGAGTTGTATCAACAAGTCTTGAGAGAGCTTAAGGAAGCAAATCTCAGGATAGTTGACCAACAAAAGGAGATTGACAACCAACTACTTTCTCAGAAAAGAAAAGATTTTGAACTAAAAATTCTAAATGCCAAGTTTGAAAATCTCTCACATGAATATGATATTCTTAAATCAAGTGAAGAGAGCCTGAAATTAAAAATGTCTACTCTGAACAAGTCCTCTAGAGCAATAGAGGAAATTCAGAGTTATCAAAGACCTATGGCTCAAAGAAGTGGATTAGGTTTTGATCCATTTGAATCTTCACCTTGTCTCAGTGTTGCTTCTACAAGTAACACTAAGAAAATCTTTGTCAAATCAGTGGAACAACAAGCTGAAAATGAAATAATTCAACCACTGAACAAAGGAAAGGGCAAAATGAATGAAATGCCTACTCTAGTGCTTCAGGAGACTAGACCCAAACCTTTGGAAAAGGTCAAGGCTCCTGAACACAAGAGGAATGCTGGTCAGCAGAGTAGACCCAATGGAAGGGCAACTCTCCTGAACAATGTTCAGAGGAGTTATCCAAGGTATAATCAGCCTAGGCCAACTCAACTGAGAAAGCTTCAGCTGAATAGACCTAAGGAAAACTATCATCAAAGGCAGAATAAAATGAAACAACCAAAACCCTTCATGCCAAAGGGTAATGGTCATAAAAATGCCTTTCCTCAAATATTTCATCAAGCTGCACAAAGGACTCATAAGTTCAGGAGAGTTGACAACTCCCCTGAAACCTACAGAGTTAACACATTTACACATACTTTCCCAAAGGCATTTAAGGGAAAGACAGTGTATGTTGATGCACAAGGAAAACAACTTAGCCACCTTGAGTCAATCAAGGTGATTAGGCAAGTTTGGGTTCCTAAAGGTACAACTAACCTCTCAGGACCCAAAACTCAAAGGGTACCTAAACCTATCTAATTGCAGGTACCAGTGGGCCACAAGAAGAGGAGCATGAACAAAAAGACAGCATGGTACCTTGACAGTGGATGCTCAAGGCACATGACTGGAAACAAGGAACTCCTCACTGATTTTATTGAAAAAGAAGGCCCAAATGTTACTTTTGGAGACAGCTCACAAGCAACAACAAAAGGTTATGGTACTTTGATGATTGGTAACATCAAAGTAACCAATGTATCTTATGTAGCTGGTCTCAAATATAATCTCCTAAGTATCAGTCAATTCTGTGATAAAGACTTTAAAGTTGAGTTCTCAAGTGAAAAATGTTTAATTAAGGATAAAACTCAACAAACCTTATTGACTGGAACTAGGAAGGGAAATGTGTATTTTGCAGACTGGGACAAGTCTACTGATGCTGCATGCTTCATTGCTAAAAGTACTAGTGAACAAAGTTGGTTATGGCACAAGAGGCTAAACCATCTGAACTTCAAATCAATGAACAAACTTGCTAGAAATGCATTAGTTAAAGGATTACCTAATGAGGTTTTCATAAAAGAACATGTGTGTAAGCCATGTCAAGAGGGAAAACAGATTAAAGCCTCATTCAAAGGTAAACCAGTCATCTCTACTGAAAGGGTACTTGAACTTCTACATATGGATCTGTTTGGACCAATTACCCCTTCAAGCATAAATGGTAGAAAATACACATTGGTGGTAGTAGATGATTTCTCTAGGTTCACTTGGGTAGTATTTCTCCTTAATAAGAAGGAAACACAAGTCAAACTACCTGAACTTCTCAAAAGACTGTCAAATGAGAAAAGCCTTAGCATTATCAAGATAAGATCTGATAAAGGCACTGAGTTCATAAATTCATACATCAATGAGTATTGCACATCTAATGGTATAGCTCATGAAACCTCAGCAGCTAGAACTCCTCAGCAAAATGGAGTTGCAGAAAGGAGGACTATACTTATGAAAGTATGCTCAGAGGAGGAGCAAAAGCTACTGTGGACAGTTTGTATCCACAACTTGCTGAATTTCCAAGAATTCAGAAGACATTTCATGATCTAAGGATGCTTTTTGATGTAAAAGACAAGTCTATGATGGAGATATCACAAGTCATCCAAGATAAGGGTGCAAACTGGTGGCAAATAGAGGAGAACAGACTGCTAAACTTTGCTGGAGTTTCAAAGACAAGATTTCTCATTGATGAGGAAAGTTTTGCAAAGCTAGTAGCTGATAAAATTGAGGAGGAGAAAGAAAGGAAAGCTAAGGGAATCAAACACCCTGACTGTAGCTCAAATGATGATGATTCTCCTGATGATCCCTCAAATCCTTCAAACCCCAACCCTCCTGAAACCTCTCAAGCCAACCTCCCTGAACCTTCTCAACCCAAGTCTTCTATAGCAGACAGACTTTCAAACCCTCCTAAAACCTATCATAGGAAAGGCTCTGTATCTTCAGAGGTGTTGACCAAGGGTGGTAACACAACCAAAGACACATCTGCCAATGAAGGTTCTTCTGAACCCAAGGCACAACCTAAATATGTTGAGGTTCCTATGCTAGAGGCTAGTTTGATTAAGGCCTATTCAGTGTCAGAAGAATTGGACACTGATCAGCCCTTAATCATTCAGGATGACTCAGTGGCTGTTGAAATAAGCACTGTGATCTCCCCACAACTGCCATCTTTGAACCTTGTTGAAGGTGGAGATGTTGCAGGTTTAGGAGAAGGAGTTGAAAAGGAGAAGTTAGTGGAAAAATCAGAGGGAGTAGTAGATGAGAGAGATGTGGTGATCACTAGAATAGTGAGTGTACCACCAAATGAGGGTGATATAAGTGAGGAAGGGCAGGCTATTCTTGAAGTCAAATCTGCTATTCTTGAAGTCAAATCTGAACTTCAGGAATCCCTTGATGAGAGGAGGCCTGTTCCTTTAAGTGAGGAAATTATTAAAGAAGGGAGAAAAGAAAGAGTTGAAAATGAGAAGAAGGCTGCTGATGTATCAGAGTCTTATATAAAAGAAATTGAGGGTGATGAGTGTCTATTTCCTAACTTGTTTGATTTGTCTACTGTTGCAGGTATTTCTTTTGACCAAATTTTTGCAGATGAGTTCTTAACAGATGCCCCTATCCAAGTAGATACAGGCTCAGCTCAAGCCTTACTTGGAATGCAATCAGAGAAATTGGACTCCTTGGCTCATCAAGTTCAATCTGCTCATGCTGAAACCTCAGGAGCATTGAATGAGCAAGGAAGGACCCTAGCATCTGTAGAAATGAGGCTCACTGGCTCTGAAGATGTTGTGCTCCCAACTCTGGAAGCAAGGATGAGTGGTGTGGAAACTGGCCTCCAAACCATTTCCACTGAAGTACAAAATGCCAAATCCACTATGGAAGCCATCTCAGAGGAAGTCAAGAAAGAGCAAAAGTTGCTGAGAGACAATCATAATGCCAATGTCAAGGCTCTCGGGCTAACTGTCAAGCAAGCTCTTGGAAAGAAGACTGCATTGCAAAAGAGAAGAGCTGAAGAGCAAAGGCTAGCTATGGTGAAAGCAGCCTCTGAAAATTTTTCCCAAGAGGTATTGGCCAACATTGTTGATGGTGCAGTGGCCAACCTCACTGAGCTTCTCAAAGCCCAACTGGATGCATCCCTGAAAGCAACCTTGGAGGAGGTTGTTCAACAAAAGATGAAGCCTGTTCTAGCTTTCCTTAGCTTGAGCAGTGATAGGATGCAGAATATACATGATGAAAATGTATATTTGTTGGAGGAGATGAAGTCCCTGAACCAGGCCCAATCCCTAATGGCCACAACTATGAGTGAGCTAAAACCCCAGTGTTTTGATGCTGCCAAAAAGGGGGAAAGGGAAAGAGCTAGAGCAAAAGGTGCCTTGGTGATTGGGAGCCCAGTCAAAGGGAAAGACAAAGCTGCTGAAGGAAAAGGAAAAGAGCCTGCAGTGCTAAACTTAGAAGAATTGGATGAAGAAGAGCAATTAGCACTTGCATTAAAAAATTCTATAGCCTCAGCTCAAGAAGAAATGATGAGGTTACAACAGAGACCAGGTGGTGAGGTATCTGGTTTGGACAAAGGTGATGAAGGTGTCCAAACTAGAGGAAAGATCAGGAGGGCAAAAGGAAAGAAAAGGCAAGCTGAAACCTTCACTGACTTTCCTAACAGTCTTGATCTTCCACCTGAATTCATAATTGATGAAGATGAGCCTACATTAAAGAAGGCCAAAACTACTGAAGAGACCAAAATTGCTGAAAATGACAAGTCCTCTGATTCTACCAAAAGTGCTGAAGGTCCCAAGTCCACTGAAGATATTGAAGAACTATTTGCTGAAGGATTTGGACCTGAACCTAAAAAGAAGACTACTATCCTAGCTCATGATCCATCAAAATTGTTTCATGAAGGGTATGGCAAAGACCCTGAAACACAACAGAAGCTGGCCATGATGAGGGCCCAGGAGAAAATGGACTTGATGGAAGAGGCTAACAGAGCAAGAGACAAGAGAAGAGCTAACTTTCAGAAACCAAGAAGAAGGAGAGCAACCTACAGCAAGATGAAGCCTCAGCTTCTAATCCCAATGGACACCAAATATCCACACTTGGATAAATGGGTGCCAATTCAGTTAAATGATACATGGGAAGAGGCTAAAAGGGAGTTTGTCTATGACTATTATGTCATTGACAGATGGAATGGAGGAGATGCAAACTCTGCCTTTACTGAATTCATGCTGGAGTACTACAGAGAGTTGTATCAACAATTACTTGCAGCTGCTGACATTGCAAGAATTGAATTCAATGCTCCCAAGTCTATCATCTACATGCCTCCAAAGCTTGATGGATGGATTGACCAAGCAAGGATCCTAAGGGAGTTCACAGAAATTCTGAAGCTGAACAAGATGACCCTTGGACCCAAAGGAACTAACCAGGAAGCCATAGAACTCAAGAAGAGAGTGTGGGCACAATATGGGATGAACCCACCTCCTGAGGATGATCTTTAAATGGCTAAGTCTTCTGACTCTTTCTGGATAGAAAACTATCTTATCTGAAGATATTTTTGCTATGTGGTCAAATCTGCTGAAGTATTGGACAAACCTGCTGATATGGTGTTTACCCTGAAATGGTTTAGATTGCTCTGATACAAGAATTGATGTGTTCTACATTGATATCTGGAATATTTTGTACTAGCTCTGATACTTGAAATAGTTATTTTGCTCTGATCTTATGTCTAGAATGTATTTGTAGTGAAATGTTATCTTGAATTCATGCTCTGATAAGTTATCTTCAACTATCAACATGCCTGTAATGATCTTTATATGAATGATAGTTGAACCACTTTTGAATCAAGATACATTATTGCAAAAATCTCTCTATGCCTATCCTTGAAACCTATTTGCAACAAAAACAGTGAATACACTAACACATTGTCTTTTCAGGAATATTGACCTTAGTCATGTCTTCTGAAGATATATGTAATAGGTGTAGACAAGTCACTTTTGCATAGAATGTGTAGGTTTTGGCATCATCAAAAAGGGGGAAATTGTTGGGAATAAAATGATACATGTTTTGATTAAATACCAAAACCCCCTGAGACATGCCCAAGTCAAGATGATTGTGTTCAAAATGTGATAGAACACATAGCACTAGGCTAGATGAGAAGCTGATATGTTAGGCAGCTCTTAGATGATTAGATGCACAATGTGAGGGGGAACCTATAACTTCAAAATGATCAAGATCAAGTCCCCTCAAGGCTCAAAGTCTGGAACAAACTCTAAAGGACAAGAAAACTCCATATGAAACCTAAAACCTTGATCAGGAGAGTTGTCCAGAGAAGTTTCTTCTATGCAAGAAGAAGTTTGCAAAGCTCAAAAGGACAAGATTAATCAAATATTATGATCAGGAGAGTTGTCCAGAGAAATCAACTCTATGTGAAAAGTCCTGATGCTAAAGGACCAAATATGCTGATCAGGAGAGTTGTCCAGAAGAGTTGTCTCAGCAAGATTGAATCAGAACAGATGCTTTAAAGGTTGAAGGTCAACCATGCTGAAGAAGCTAGGGACAACCATACCCTAAAGAACTTCATTGAGACATGCTAAGATCAACTTGGAGTGAAAGAAAGGGAAAGAGCCAAGTCATCTGAAGAAGAGCAAGCCAACCTTGCTGAAAAGCAAAACTGCTGATAGTGATAAGGAGAGTTGTCCAGCTGATAAGGAGTGTTGTCCTATCATTGGATCAACCTTCAGAAGCCATGTCCTAGTCCTAACAAGAAGTCAAACATTGGGAAAAGTGCTGCAGAAAGAAGACAAAGTCTTACAAGCCGTTTATTACCCAAATAAGGACATGTCACTATCAAGAATCTGTCTTCCAGTTTGAAGAACTCAAGGAAGACATTTATAGCAATTTGGGGCTGCCTCTCCAACGGGCAAATCTCCATTTTGTCTATAAATACAAGGAGTGTGAAGACCATTGAAGCACCTCAACCTTGACAAGAATATCCAACTATCCTACAAGTCAAAGTGCTTTCAAAGCTATCAAAGACTATCTTAGTCTTCAAACACTTCTTCTAAGCTAATCCCAATTGTATATCCATACATAAGCTTAGAGAGATATCCTATCCTTATACCTTGATCTTCATTGTAAAGGATATCTCATTAGTTGGAACCTTACTTCAATCCTTACCCCTTTCAAGTGAGAAAGTGAGAAGGTTGTAGTAGTAGAAGTGGTAGGAGCTGACTGTTGAGAGAAGAACAGTTCAGTTCTGAGTTGAGAAGAGGGTACTAGGACTCTAGACATCCTAGGGATCAATTCACTAAGGAGTGGTGTTATTGATCAAGTGCACCTTGGCACTATAAAACAAGTTAATTCCAAGAGTGAAGGAATTATCCTGTTAAATCAGGGAAAGTGGATGTAGGAGCTTGAGTCTCTGAACCACTATAAACTCTTGTGTTGATTTACCTTACAAAGTACTTACATTCATTCAACACTGCACACAAAACTGATCTTTCAAGAGACACATATTCAAAGACTGTGCAAAACTGATTTGGACAAGTTCCCTGAAACTTAACTGGACTGTTTTGGATTGACAGAATGATTTCAGAAACTTAAGGAGTCTAAACTTAAAGGGCCAACCACTATTCCGCACATATAACTCCCCTAGATAGTTATTCAACTAAGTACTCAATAGTACTTAGTGGTTTGATTATCTTAGAAGAGTTAATCATCTTCAGCAGAGTTGTCCAAGACAACCTTGCTGAGCTCTGGTTTGATCTAAGTTGAAAAGATTTGCATACAAGTGTATTCCCCCCATACACTTGTTATATACTCCTTTCAGGACCAACATATATATATATATATTTGAAGGAATATTATTGTATTAATCAATTTGGTTATTATTATACTTAAATTTAATTACTTTATCATTTTTTATTTTATAGTCTATTACTGTTAGTGATCCGGGCGATAGCGTGTGGTTGAAGGATGATGTGGTGATGGAGATCCTTCTGCGGGTGCCTTGGAATTGTTGTGTGTCAAAATTGAAATTGGTATGCAAGTCGTGGGAGTATCGACTCTGGGCTGAAAGTTTAAAATTAAATACAACACAAAAGATTTTTTTTTTTGTAAAAGTTGCGCCATGTGCCCTATTTTTTATCTGATAAAATTCATCAATAATAAAACTAGGATCAATATTTTTAAACAATCTTCTCACAATATAGACAACATATCTAATAGATAATCACTCTCCATTTTATTTCTAAAAACACTCTTGACATTTTCATATTTAAAAATGCTTGCTCAGTCTATCTCGGTAGTAAGAGAAAGTGTTAAATACAAAATTAATAAATGACTTAAATAATTAAGGTGTTTGTAAACTCTACAAATTGCTTTTAAAATCTTTTTTTTTTTTCAAAAGTTGTGAGAGAGAGAGCTTTTAAAATAAGTGATTTTAAAAGCAGTATTTTTTTTCAGTTGTTTACATAAAATGTACGTTTATTTTCTATTTTAAAAAATATATTCCACCATACTTTATCTCATCTCCTTTATTCATTTTATTATTTACTCTATTATAAACAATGGAGTATTACTTTTAAAATTTGTCCATAAAGAAAAAAATATATTATATGGATGGAGTGCAAAATTAAATATATAATAAATTAAATGAATTAAATAAATAATATTAAAATGGATTAAATAAAAAAAAAGAAATTGTGGAGTGAGAGGAAATGAGTTATTGTCCACGAAATGAATCAAAAAAAAAAAAAAATTGCATTAAATTGATTTAATTTGAGTTTTTTTTTTTTTAATACTAAATGGATTAAAATTGAATTAATTATTTTTATATATATTATAATAATATGAATTCTTACTTAACTGATTTCAATATTTTTTAAAGTTTTATGTTGCAGAGTGCCTATTTCGGAGGTTATAAAATTTTACAGTCTTAATGATACATTTAACTACCAATTTTTATTTATTTTTAATTATGTCCATGTGTTTTTTGATTGTATAATAAAATAAGCATTCAATTTATGAAAAATGTAAATAGTTATAAATAAAAATATGTATAAAATGTAAATTCATCCAAAATAATATATACTTTTAAATACAATTCAAAACAAGAATTATTTTAAATACACGTACTAAACCTATATGCAATAATTAATTACTCCTTATAAAAAATTAAAATATCAAAGTTAATTTGTACACGTAGTTGTTCAAAATCATTTTTTAAATATTCAAACTCAGTATAATTAAAGTATCGCATTATATAAATACAAAAACTTATATGAAATATTTTATAAATGAAATATAGGTAATTAAGGTAAAAATTTACTCCATTAATCAAATTTGGGTCAAACTTAATTCAAATATATTTTTTCTCGTATATTGTTTTATTACATGATCAAAAATATGTTATTAAATGACCAAAATATTGTTACTAAAAGGTTAAAAGTGTACTATTTTATTTTACCTGAGTTTGAAAAGAAAAATAAAAGACCTAGTCTTGAGTGAGACGGAGACGGGTCTTTTATTATTCACATGTAAAAAGTGATAATGTTTAAGTAAAAAAATATTATCACTTTTTATTTAAATATTATCAATTTTTTTTACAAACATAAAATTTTGAAAAAAAAAAAAGGATTGTCCTACCAAAAAATTTGAAATAGGATCCATCTCACAAAAAAGATCATTGAAATGGTATCACGGGTAAAATGCAAGTTTGGTCCCAAGAGAATTTTCTGAAAACAATTTTGGTCCCACGTTCTTTTTTGGTCCCATTTTTTGCAAAAACGGTCCCAACCGTTAAATACTTAACAGTTTATGTTAAGTGATAAAAGTGCAAAAATAGTCCCAAAGCAAAATAAGAGGGAAAATGTTTTGGGACTAAATTTCCCAGAGGGAAATGACCTGCATATTTTTTGAAGGGAAAATTTACTAAATTACAGTTCTTTTTTAGAGGGTAAATGGCTCATACATGCCATTAAATAACATGATTATCAACCTAAACCTCAAATACTAAAAAAAAATCAGATTTGTAACAAGTGTTCTGTTTTCATTACATAAATCCAAAAGGCTAACAAGTTCATAGCAAAAAAAATAACATCCATCACAGCACCAACACATATTGTTTTCTTTCAAACCAACTATGAAAAATAACTTCATCTAAGACAGAGTTAATCATCTAACCACAAACTAGATGCACCATTGATGCTTGCAAGTTTTTCATGGTCACATACTTCTTGCCCCCAACTTTCAGCAACGTAACAATAGGTGATGATGGAGTTGTCATTATACTTCCTCTTAGCATAGTTGGGTTCTCATTAGGGCGTAGAGTCATGGGAGCCGGTGATCTAATATTAACCCTTGAAACTACTTGTCTAGGAGGTTTGAAAGGAATTGACTCATTTGTTGCTAGAAAATGGGAACTCATACGCACCTGGAATTTAACCAAAAAATCTCAAACGTACCATTTACTTCACAACCTAATCCATAATTCTGGAAACAATTTACTTTCACACTTATATCTAAATCTCAATCTAAACAAATCTAAATCACTGCAGTTTAACCAAAAAATCTCAGAATAAACGCACGCATACAAAACCACTCAAATTTAACCATTAATTTCAGAATAGTTTCATGCATACATTAGTTTTGGTCAAGCACATTCAGATTGTGTATGAGTTTCATTAGTTTTGATAGTCTTATATTACTAACTTAAACTTCCATCCATTAGTTTTGGCAGTCTGAGTTTTAATTGTTTTGAGACTGAATAACAATAAAAAGAAAATTAAAGAAACAAGCATAACTAAAGAAAACTCATCATTATTTAGAAAGAAAAAAACAGAGCATAAAGACCCATTAAAACCCTATTCTATCTCTACAAAAAAACAGAGCATGAATAAAGAAGATCAATTAAAACCCTATTCTATAGCCACAAAAAAACAGAGCATAAATAAATAAGAGCCATTAAAAACCTATTCTATAGCCACAAAAAAAAAAAAAAAAACTGAGCATAAATAAAGAAAATGATGCACCAGCAGTCAATAACCAACAAGAATAACACATCACCGTTGATTCGTAATACGAATGCCGGATTTACGAGACTGAGAAGACAATTCTAAAAAATTCAGTAATGTCAAAAGCCGCGTATTCAACCCTATTACATTTGCTTAAATTGCAGCCAAAAAACAAGGAAATAAAGAATGGCCCAATCTTACGTTGTGGGGGAGGTTCTCCAACCTTGCCTTGTCGTCGCAGCATCTTCAGTAGGAACGATTTCAGAGCTGTGTTTCGATTTTCTGTGCGATTTCAAGGTTTCGTCGTTTAGGGTGCGATTTAGGGTTTTTCGATTTGGTTGGGATGTGATTTCAGGGAGGCTTCGATTTGGGGTGCGATTTCAGTGAGGCTTCGATTTGGGGTGCGATTTCAGTGAGGCCTTCGATTTGGGGTGCGATTTAGGGTTCTTTGAGGATTTTTCGAAATTTTGGTGGAGAATTGAGATTGAACAATTTTTTTTTTGAAATTTTGGTTGCTTGTGTTTGATCGAAATGAGGAGGAGTTCTGTGTTTTTTGTTTCAGACATTAACGGGCGCGTGTATCTCACGCTGAGACTTCCGTTAATTTTAAACGGAAATATTACCTGGGACCAAAAATGGGACCAATTTCGTGACAAGTCATTTTCTTGGGACTAAATCTGCATTTTACCCATGGTATCACACAAGTTTTTGTTAAAATAAAAATTGAGGAGTTGGTCACCTTATATAAAAATAATACAAGATCATAAAATAAAGTTACAAATTACGTGCCTAAAATCTTGATCTTTGAATGAGACAACCCCACACTAAAAATAGGAAAAATCTTGATCTTTGAATGAGACAACCCCACACTAAAAATAGGAAAGTATCAAAGCACTAGGACTCTCGAGACTATCTCAAAGAGCCCAACCACAAAAAAAAAAAAACTCACAACTACAGCAAAGTCCCAACAAGGACAACTAGATGTGCACAACAGAACAAAAACCAAAACATAAAACTAAGCAAGCACAAAAAAACTACCTATAAAAACAGTAAACATGATCAACGAAAAAATACCCGAACGGCCACCGTGGCTCCGTTATGGATAAAATCTCCTTTGATCCCTAACAAGAACCGAAGGAAAATTACATAACAGAAGGCTGGAACAAGCGGCGGCGAGAGCGACGATCGGTGGTTAGAACAAGTAGATCTGAGGATCTGTAACCTAGATCTGATGAAACGGCGACGGCGGAGGTAGGTGGTACCGGCAAGGCGACGACTAAAAGATCTAACAAGATCTACCAACAGATGTACATGAGGGGGAAAACTTGATCGAGAGATTTGAGCAAGCAAAAGAGAAGAGAGAAACGAAGAGAAAATCTCACACACTTGTGTTGTTGTTGTGCATGTAAATCGCACACACTCCACGGTGAAATTGCCCCTACATCTTGCTAGATTCGACATGTAAGAATAATACGTATATGCATGAACTCTATATACTAAGACCTATGCAACTACTTTGAAATATTTAAGTCTAATTTCAAATTTAATTTGTAATCCAAATCTTATAAGTAACCTCAATATTTTCGAAATTTTACAAGTCAAACACATATATGTGACCACAATTAAATATCGATGAATAAACAAACATAGAAATCAAAGATGATCACGTCCCTTGATTAAGATTAAGATACATTATCCAAGCCCTTAAAATATATAGTAGGATTAATTAACATCATTTTGGCCTGAATGGACCTCGGCCGAAACAGATCGGCAGTTCTGCATTTTTTATTTAAAATTTTATACCAATTTTTTTAAAAAAAAATTTCTCTTTCATGTTTCAATCATTCTTTCAATTTTTTTTCAATAAAATAAATAAAACTTCATACATGTGCATTAAAACAAAGTGTAGTGGTATAAATAGGCAAAAAATTAAAAAAATAATTTTGTATGTATACAAAACTTAGTATTTTCGTTATTTTATGTACGTTAAATTGTTATACAATTAAAGAATTGAACATTTATGATCCAACCTTCGCCCGTTAAAAAGACTAAAACACAATGAATGTTTTGTTTTGTTTATTGTTATCCGATAAAAATACTAGTAAAACACAATGGCCCAGTAAAAAGACTAAAACACAATGGCCCAGTAAAAAGACTAAAACACAATGAATAGATGATTTGTCTATTGTTATCCGGTACTAAAACACACTGAATCGATATTAGGTTTTATATAGGAGATTGGGGGTAACACTTGTGTGCATCCGTACGCACCATACCCCCTAATTTTATTTTTATTTTTTTATTTATATTTTACCTATATCCACTAATTTAATAAGTTCACCCTTAAATCATATTTTTATTACAGTTATCTGTACCCACTCATTTTATGAATTTACCCATCAAATCATTTTTTTACAACTACACCCGTTCATTTAATGAGTTCACCCCCAAATTATTTTTTTACCACAATTATCTGCACCCGCTCATTTTATAAGTTCACCCCCATATTATATTTATACTACAGTTATCTGCACCCACTCATTTTATGAGTTCACACCCAAATATTTTTTTAAAAAATAATTACATTTAAAAAACTATATTATCTTTTTATTAATTTACACAAAATATAATAAAATCAACCCTAATTTATACATTTACAATTTGCAGCCGAGTTACCGTCTATTCACCACTAAATCACCCATGTTTTTAAAAATAAAATCCTAAAAATATAATTAAAAAAAACTATCGAAATTAGTCTCAAATCTCAACATTTTTTCTTTTTAATTTTTTTTTCCATTTTCAGTTTTTATTCTAAAATTTTTATTTCTTCATTTTGTTTCCAACTTTTTTTTTTCTATAGTATTTTTCAAAATTTTAATATAAAATAATATTATATGTATGATTTTATTATAGTCGCTAATACAATAAATAATAACCAGTAATACTATAAACAATAATCAGTAATACCATTAACAATAATTAATAATATCTTATACAATAACAAATAATTGCACACATCTAATTATATTCAATAATACCAAAACCAATTATTAGTAATACCACGAACAGTAATCGGTAATACCATTAATATTAATCAGTAAAATTTTATACAACAACAAATAATTTCACACATCTAATTATATAAAGTAATACAAAAAAATAATTATTAGTAATACCATGAAGCCATGAACAGTAATTAGTAATACCATGAACATTGATCATTAATATCTTATACAATAAAAAATAATTTCACAAATCAAATTATATTCAGTAATACCAAAAACAATTATCAGTAATACCATAAACAATAATATATAATATCATAAATAATAATAAAAATCAGTAATACCTTAAGCAATAAAAAATAATTCCACACAATCAGTAATACCACAAACAATAACCAATAATACCACAATTAATAATCAATAATACTGTAATCAATAATCATTAATATTAATTCAATAGTGTATTAATAGTAATACCACAATCAATAAATAATAATACCAATACCAATAACAATAATATCATAAAAAGTGGAGGGAGTGCAGATCGGGGTGTACTGAAGAAAATAGGGGGTGCACATTACCATGCCCAATTGAAGAGAATCCTAGCCAAATAGAAGGGCACTCTAGGTCAGCAGTCGACGCATGAGATTTCATCGACAAGGTCACCGGCTTCGAGTGCCGGCCGATCAGAGATCCATCGACAACATACTCACAATCCTCCGTCGGACCGTCGTCAACCGGAGGAAGAAGCTGCGCAGGAGCATGGTGAAGAAGACGAAGCAATGTAGCTTCGATTTGGACAAAGATGAACAACGAGAGCGAAGCGGCATCGACCTGAGTGTTGCAGGCGAGCGTCATTGATGTCGGAGAAGCTCCTGGATCGCAAACACAAAAGAGATTGATCGAAGCAGTCGCGTCGGTGGTCGAAATGAGTAGAGGTTTTCGGCCGCCATGGATCGTGGCCGAGATGGAAGATGATGTCGATTGTCATGGAATTGAAGAATCGCGATTGCGATTTGAGAAGGGGTCTTGGGCTTCAGCGTTCGGGACGGAAGAGCCGCCGTCGCCGTGGAAGGGGTGGTCGGATATGGTGGTGGTTGGGTCACCTACCGACCGACATGGATTTTCGACAGGTCCTTTACTTATCAAATTAAAATTGAAATTCAGGTGTCTCGTCGATCGACTATAATAAAATCATACCTATAATATTATTTTGTATTAAGATTAAAAAAATATACATGAAAAAAATGAAAAAGAAAGACAGGAAAAAAAAAACGAAGAAATAAAAAATTTGGAAAAAAAAATGAAAATGGGAAGAAAAAAGGAAAAGATGATGGGAAAAAATTTAAAAAGAAAAAAATCGAGATAACTTGATGGTGAATCGACGGTAACTCAACAATAACTCGTCTGCATATTGTAAATATATAAATTAGAGTTTATTTTATTATATTTTGTATAAATTAATAAAAAGATAATATATTTTTTTTAAATGTGATTATTTTTAAAAAAATATTTTGGGGTGAACTCATAAAATGAGCGGGTGCAGATAATCGTGATAAAACAATAATTTGGGAGTGAACTCATAAAATGGTGGGTGCAGATAGCCGTGGTAAAAAATGATTTGGGGGTGAACTCATAAAATTAACGAGTACAAATGAAATAATGTGGTAAAAAAAGATTTGAGGGTGAACTCATTAAATGTGTAAGTGCAGATAATTATAATAAAAAATGATTTGAAATGTGAACTAATTAAATTAAATGAATGGGTGCAAATAATTTGAAATTGAGGTATGCACCATGCATGCGAGTGCATACAAGTATTTGGCGAGATTGGGAGTTTTAATAAATTTTCAAATTTAAAAGAATATTTTATTTTTTTAGTTTTATAATTATTCCGATTTCAGATTTTTATTATTTTTCAAAAACATCTTCATATTTTATCTCGTTTTATTAAATAAGATTTATTATTATTAAAAAATTTGTATGGCTTAAATGAGGTAATTTTTTTTAAAAAAAAATGCAGCCCAAGCTGTCTTGTCTGGAGTCCAACGCATCAAAGTTCACGAGTCATCACTTTCCAGATTTGTACTTCCTATATTCTACTATAAAGTAATGTTTTAACATTATATTCTTATACACAATTAAATTATATTTTAGTTTATTTTGCACTATTTCTTTTTTATTTTATCCTCCTTTTAATTTTAAAATTTTAAAATTTAAAAAAATATATATAGTTTCTAATATACATTTGTTAAATAATCTACGGCTAAATCTTCTCTAAATATAAACTTGCCATATATAAAAATAATTTAAGGTATCTCATTCATTAATACAATCACTAGGGATCGCATTGAACTCGACCCGCATGGAACGGGTATGAACCCGATTAAGCGGGTATGAGACAGATCGTAATTTTTGCCAAACCCACCCCACCTACCCGCTATATATAAATATAGTAACATTTAATATATATATATATATATGTTTCTATTTATAGAAACTTATATGTATATTAATTTATATATGTTTGAAAAAATATTTTTTATGTAATTTTTTAGTATAAAATGAGTATGAAATATTATTTTAAACAATTATATATTTAATTTGAATTATGTAATATCAAAATAAATATATTATATACATTAAAATTAATTTTAAAAAATAAAAAATATTATACGAGCCAAGTAAAATTCGGCGGGTTTTTAAGCGGGACGGGTCCGGGTATGGAAATTTTCTGGTGGGACGAGTCCTGGGATAGGGCATACGTACCCGTTTCGTGAATTAAATATAAAAAATTCAGATACAAAATAGATTGTCAAAAAGTTTAAATTGTAACTGTAAACACAAATTTCGTGAATTAAATATAAAAACGCGAAAATGCGAAACTCCTCTTGAACTCCTGGAGTTGGATCCACAACCGATGGGACTTTTATAGTGTTAATTCAAGAGCTTGACGCCACTTTGTAATGTTAATCCAAGGGCTTGACGTCGTATTTTGGATTAAACGTCGATTATTTGGGACTTTTCGGGACTTATTCGGGATGAACGCCGTTGAAGATCCACGAAGCACCTCCTCCTTGAAAAAACGCCGAATTTAGAGGCTTAACACCTACGCTGCTTCTCGCGTCTTTAAAAACACCGAATTGAGGGGCTTAGAATGAGACCCCTATTTATATTGCTTCTCGCGTCTTTAAAAACACCGAATTGAGGGGCTTAGAATGAGACCCCTATTTATAGGTGTAGAACCTAGGGTTTTTAGGGAACAAATCTGATGGGCTGGAGATATTTGTGCTAAGTGGTTAAGACTTAGTCAAATCTTATCTACAACTTGATGGTGGGCTGAATTATTTGATGGGCTCAGAATATCAGATTTGGGCCCGATTTGATTTACTTGACTTTAGAGGACCGTCTTGATTTATTGGACTTTAGAAACCCGATTTGAATTTGTTGGACTTTAGAGGCCGTATTGATTTATTGGACTTTGGAGGCTCAAATTGAACTTCACTTAATTTTATTGGGCTTTAGAGGCCCAAATCAATTAGAGGAGCCGATAAAATTTAGGTGTCCGTGATTTATTTACCATTAATTAAAAGCCAAAGATTATATTAAATAAATTAAACATTAAAATAGTATCTATGTTGTGCCACAATTTGCATTTATTTACCATTAATTAAAAGCCAAAGATTAAATTAAATAAATTAAACATTAAAATAGTATCTATGTTGTGCCACAATTTGCACGAATGGATTAGATATCCTTCAGGTCAGATATCCAAATTCCCGAACTCGTATGAATAATCCGGGTATAACGCCTTCTCCAAAATGATCCTCCGAGAACCTGCAAAAGACACGCCGGAGGGGAGTCCAGCGCGGACACTCCGACGCTCAAGTCTGTATGTGTGATTCGGTATATGATAAGGACTTAAGAGTCCTCTTTTTATCAATGAGGTTCTCAAAAGGAATCAGAATGTTTGTAATAAGCATAGTAAGGTTGAATAATGTTAGAGATCGTAACATGTAAATGTACCTAAACTTGCCTATTTATAGAGGAATTCCACTTGAGGGGAAGTTAGGTTTTCCCCTTATCTCGGATCTGCCATCTCCTCTCTCTTTGAATTAGTCCATCTGCCTCTGAACTCCCACTCCCTGAAGAAACGCAACCACTTTCTCCTCTAGATTCCAGCCGTTGAGTAAAGGAAGAATCAGTCTTCCTTTATCCGTTCTTATCCCATTTTACAGGGAACCTCTCCTAAACTTTCGGCCAACTAATTCCCCTTAGGGTCAGGTCTTCCTGATATTTCTCCCCTGAGGTCCTTAGGTGGAGCTCCCTCCGGAGGGACACCCGAATGAGATTCTCTATTTTGAGGAGTACTCTTTAAGTTCGTATCCTCTCATCAATCCTATCCTCTGTACACGTGACGACTTCTCACGAGGTGACAATTTTAGGCCGCATCAATCTATAAAACTCAATTGGCGATAATCGATGGATAAACAAACATAGAAATCAAAGATGGTGATGTCACTTAGTTATTTAAGATTAAGGTACGTTAATCCAAGCCTTTAAAATATATAGTGGGCATTTTGGGCCTGGGCGGACCTATATATTTGGCCCAAACAATTCCCCACCGTTCTAATTCTTATATTATTAATTTATTATTTTATAGGAGTACTAGTTGTGCATTTTTTATTTACCATATTTTTTTAATTATTTTCTATTTTCTTTTTAAATTATTCTTTTATTTTTTTGTCGGTAAAATAACTAAAATTTCATTTACATTAAAACCTATTGACAACATATTAAAAAAAAATTAAGTTGTACTTTTTCTTCACACATACATAAAAGTCAACTCATTTATTTATTTTATACATAAAAGTTTACAAAATTATCCCTCAAAACTCCACTCATTATTACACTTTTTCTTAATATATGTGCCCATCTATGAAAGTTAACATGGAACGAAGGTAGTAATTTATATATACCCTATGATAACTGTAATGAAGAGTTGATTTGAAATTTTAAAGTGTTTGGTTTGGCCCATACCTTTTCATCCAAATATCCATCTGATGCGTCGAAAAAGAACGCCTTCGGATGTTGATCGTTCTCTTGCAAGCACTATTAATCACGAATCCAATCTCGAGTTAAATCCTTGGAACTCCGAAAATAACCTGCAAAAGTACGTCGGAGGGGGGCTCCGGCGTAGAAGCTCCGACGCTCAAGTCAGATTCGATCGTAGGCGAAATCAAAGAGGAATTCCCCTGTGTATCTAGGGAAATTCCGACGAATGTAATGAAGTTTCTCTTCAAATCAGTGTATAATTCTTAAGAAAGTACGTATTGTATGTAAAAGAGATATCGTAATCAAAACTTACCTGATAACGTAAAAATAATTGGCTTATATACCTGGCCGGGGGACTTATTCTCCCTATATTCTTGGTCCATTCCTCAGAATCCGCCCCTCAAACCCTGAAGACTTGGTTTTTGAGCATATCCTCCCCTATCCTTGCGGGTTTGACTTGCTCATTTGACTCGGCCAAGAAAGATGGACTATTTGCTCCATATTTGGGCCGAGTCCCTTCCGGGCCAAGGGTTATTAACCTTTCTTAATATGGGCCAAAGGCCCAATCACCCTGATTTCTCTCATTTCCCTACTCAAGCCTAGAGGTGTATTAATCCTATTTCTTCGATATACTGATCTAATCATGACCATCATAACCTATCCCGTTTCCACGTGTCGGCTTCTCGGAGGGCGACATATTTATCTACATCAACCACTCCCCCCTACTCTCATAAAAGGAATCTTTTTAGGAGAGTAGGAAAATAATAACCCTGAAACATATATTACGAAAATGTTCCATTCTTTAAATACCCTTCGAAATATTCTTGATTTGACTCCCTTCGTAATAATTGCCCTAAAAAAGCCTCAGGACTTTTGCACTTCCACACGCAATCCTTCCCTCGAAACACGTAGCCACGCGTACAGTCCAGAGCCAACATCAAGCCGTCCTTCTTCATTCACGCGCCTTTCGATTGGGGGGTATTTAATTCTTCTCGACCTTCTCCCCTCTCTCTCCTCTGCTTAATCATTTCAAAAACCCCTTTTTCCACCAAAAACCCTTCTTTCTTTCATTTCAAACTTATCTAATTTCCATCTTCATTTCCACCTCTGCGATTCTAACCTCTTTGTGCACGTCCAGCGGCCGTTCCGTCATCACTTCTTAGAACCGACTTTACTCCAGGTATCTATTCCTCCCTTTCCTCTCTCATTTACAATATCCTCATGTCGTCCTCTTCAGACTCCATTTCCATGGAGAGTTCAACTTCCAACCCACTCCCCATATTTCCCGTAACTGAACGAGCTTTGAAGGATGAAATTTCTGGGTCCTCCCTTCTTACTCCTGAGCGCGTTGCCGCTTTTCTTCGTTCAGGGATCTTCCCCGCAGATTATTCCGTTAGGGCTGCGCATAAGAGAGAGCGCCCTAATTTTCCAGGTCATAATTCTTTAGCCTTTTGGTAGGCTCAATTAAAAGCGGGCCTCCGCTTCCCCCTTCATCCTTATCTCTGTGAAATTTCCAGTTACCTCCGCATACCCTTGAACCAATTTACCCCCAATGCCATACGCGCAATGTTAGGCTTTTACATTCTGATGAGGGGAAATGGTGGGGATCCTTCAGCTCAACTCTTTTTAACCCAATATGTATGCAAATTTTCGGATGGGTTCTTTTATGCTAGTGGTCGCACCACCCGGACCGGCAAGTTCATGGAGAAGCTCCATGAAGGAGTCCAGGATTGGAAAGACTACTATTTCTTTGTTACAAATCCTCTTCCTTGGGAATTTCCTCATGAGGGGTGGATTTATGAAAATCCTGGGGTGCCACATCCTCCTCTTTCCGTCTGTTCCTCCTTAAACCTGGATGTGATGAACCGTTTAAACGATCATGTCTCTAATCATGGCTTTTTTGATGTAATGGGTATCTGTAAAAATCCTAGAGCCCTTTCTCATTTTGGTTTTGGTAGCCCCGATTACCCTTTAGGTCCCGATGATGGTAATACCATTTCTCCTCTCCTGGTATTGTACTCAAGACCTTAACCCATTATACTTATTAATGCCGTTTCATGTTTCTTTATACAGCTATGAGTTGGTTGACTCAGATTTCGCGTGATGCTGCCCCTCTCTCAATGGTTAATAGGTCTCCGGCGCCCGAAAGTTCTTCGAGGGCTCAACTTCCTCATTCCTCAGTGGAACCTGCTACTGGGTCTGTTGCCAAGCGTACCCGTTCCTCTACCGAAAAAGCCATGGTTTCTACGTTGCCTCCTGCCTCTGATGCTTCCAAGAAGAAGAAGTCCAAGACCAAATCCTCTCTGCCTAATGTCGCTTCTGATGCTCCAGATGAGATTAATGTTGACCATCTCCTGGCTTTTGTAGAGCGTTACACTCCGGCTCCTACCACTAAGGCCCTCAATGCTTTGTCCTTTGGAGAGCGGATTGTGCATGCCGCCCACAGTTTTGCCCAGGTATTTTCTTCGTGGAAATACATGTCTAAGTAATTCTAATAGGAAAGAGTATGCTTGTCTTACTTCTTCAGATGATTCATTGTGTAGTTTGGTCTCCTGTTCTCCAATGTGTCTGAACGAGCCCTTCAGTCCCTTCAGCTGGTGGATGACCTCCACAGCCAGGTAGAGTTGGAGAAGGTGAAGAGGGATATTCTCGAAGCAGAATTACATGACGCTAATCAGAGGTATAAAGTGCTCCAAACAACACTTTCGGGGGAGATTTCTTTGCTGAAGCAAGAGTTTGGTAAACGGGTGGAACAGCTGGAGGTTACCCTTCCTCAGGCTGGTATGAAATTATGTATAGATTCCCTGTTTACCTCTGCCGCAGGTCAAAAATTCCTAGGTACCTTGCATCAGGAGTGGCTGGAAGCCTTTCTTCAGAGTAGCAGCTTTTTGGGGGCGATGGGTGCATATATCCCTCATTTCATTGATCATGGATTTTCCAACGCTGTAGCGGAACATTCTGCTCCTGGATTTAACGGTCAATATACTCGTGCCCTCCGGTTAGAAGAGTTGGACACTCCCCCCAAGTTCCCTGGAGATGCTAAAGAAGACATCCATACCCCTTGGTGGTTACTTGGGATGAGGAAGGCGATTCTGGAGTTGAAGGATGCTGCCCTGAAACTGGATGATCTTGCACCGGCAAAGGATATGGCTTTCCCTGTCCATGTGGACAACCCAACTCCAGTAGCTACTGTGGCAGCGGGTGCTCTGATGGAGAAGGCAGAGGGAGGTGATTCCAGCGGGCGAACGGGGGAGGCAGGAGAAGGTTCCGAGGGGAAGAATGATGTTCTCCTCTCTTCATAACTTTAATTCCTTGATAACACTTTGGTACTTTTAAAACACTTTTTGTTTTGTTAAGGCCTTTAAGGCCCCTTTTGGATATTTTCCGGAGACTCCACACTCCGGGGTTTTTCTGTGGAGGGCTTAGGCATGGTGCCTTAAGTCTTGAATATTTCTGCTTTTCTTCCGCTTAATATCGTACCTGCACATTTATCACTTGACATGCATATATAGATATCTGACTCTATTATTAGATGCGTAATCTTAATATCCTTCCTGCTTATGAATCTTAGCATGTTCCTGATACGTAAAGGCTCTAAAGCTCCTAGAGGAACCTTAACGAGGAGATAGGGTTTATATCCCTGTACTTACTTGGTGATTTGATAATGCTTCTAGTCTCTCTTAATACTAGAATTTTTAGGGATTATATTCTCCTGAAGTTAGAATCTTAGGGATCGTATTCTCCCTTAGGTTGTTTTATACTCGTAAGAGTTTGTTTATACTCGTAAGAGTTAGTTTATACTCGTAAGAGTTTGTTTATACTCGTAAGAGTTAGTTTATACTCGTAAGAGTTAGTTTATACTCGTAAGAGTTAGTTTATACTCGTAAGAGTTAGTTTATACTCGTAAGAGTTTGTTTATACTCGTAAGAGTTTGTTTATACTCGTAAGAGTTAGTTTATACTCGTAAGAGTTAGTTTATACTCGTAAGAGTTTGTTTATACTCGTAAGAGTTTGTTTATACTCGTAAGAGTTTTGAGAATCGCTAGGGATAGGGTTTATCGACAAGTTAATCATGTCTTCCGCTACTGTACCCCTTACTCCCCCTAGCTTTAGAGGCTGTCGTGAATAGTAACTTTAGGAATTTTTCCTAGGTATTCTCTATTCGAGCATGTATGAATTGGTGTGAATTTCTCTATCTTGCAATGTCTCTATCATGCTATATTTCAGTTTCCAAAACATATTCGTTATTTCGGCACTCATCATGCAGGCCCTCAACAGTTATCTTAACACGATATTAACATATGAGAAACATTTCATCATAAAATTAGCACATAAGAGTCATCTCATCACAATATTAACATGCATTTAGGGAAATTGCTGAAATTTTATCAAAACCGATGCTCCATTGATCAAAAATGTTTATCAACATAGGCAAATAAGGGGAACCTATGCCGGCCTCATTAAAAACCTCTCCGTGGTAAAACCCCAAAGGGAAACCCACGTAGAGGGAAAAAGAGTGCAGGTGAAGCAATTATTCGAATAAGAAGTAAATGTTCGAAATTGTTCATAAAGAAAAAAGGAGGTAGGGGAATAACACCTTCCTCAAACATAAAATCTCTTCAAGTGACACACGTTCCATGGCCTTAGTATCTATTTCCCGGTCATGTCCTGGAGCTTGTATGCTCCGCCTTTTAGTACCTGTATTACCCTGTACGGACCTTCCCAGTTGGGTTCTAGCTTTCCCGTGTTTTTCAAAGCATCTGCTCTCCGAAGGACTAAGTCTCCCACTTTAAAGCAGCGAGGGATTACTCTGCGATCATAGGCTGCTTTGATCCGACTCTTGTACCTTTCTGCTTTTAATCTCACCATCTCTCTTTCTTCATCTATCTGATCCAGCGCTTCCCTCATCAACTCTTCATTTCTTTTTTCTTCAAAATAGGTGATCCGGTGCGATTTGAGTCTAGCTTCAGGGGGTATCACTGCCGCTGCTCCATATACTAGGTAGAAGGGAGATTCGCCTGTAGCTGTCTTAGGGCTGGTTCTATAGGACCAGAGGACGTTGTCTAACTCCTTCACCCATTTTCCTCCTACCTCTTCCAATCGCGTTCGAATACCATCCACTAGGATTCTGTTTGTAACCTCCACCTGCCCATTAGCTTGTGGATGAGCTACTGAAGTAAACCTCTGTGTGATATTCCACCTTTCGCACCACTTCCTTACTTTTTCTCCATTGAACTGTGTTCCATTGTCGGAAACCAGGATCCTGGGTATTCCAAACCTGCAACAAATATGTCTAGCAAGGAAAAGAATTACATTATCTTCTTCAATTTTGGCCAAAGGTACGACCTCTACCCATTTACTAAAATAATCCACGGCTACGATCAGAAATTTTCTCCCTCCTGGTGCCAAGGGGAAGGGTCCCACCAGATCGATTCCCCATTTGGCGAAGGGACAGGGCGAGTACATAGCCCCCATTTCTTCTGCAGGTATTCGTATCAAGGGTCCATTCTTCTGACACTTCTCGCATTTCTTCACATACTCTCTAGCATCTCTGATTATGTTAGGCCAGTAAAAACCTGCCCTAAATACCTTCTTCACCATGGTCTGGTACCCTTCATGGCTGGATGCGCAACCTTCATGGATGTCTTTGATCACTAGCTCTGCTTCTCTTCTTGAAAGACATTTCAAATAAGGTTGAGTGAAGGACCTCTTGTACAATTGACCTCCTAGGATGCAATACTTCATTCTCCAAGCCTTTGCTTCTCTGGACATTGGGGCTGCTGGATCCCTGTTCAATTCTTCCCATATTTCTTTCCTCCAATCATCCCCTGCTGTTATTTCTCCGATCAAAGTTTCCGTAGCTACTTGATCTGCCACCAACAGGGTTATCTTTCCGTCTCCCTCGAATTCAGTGGAACTAGCCAGTTTAGACAATCCATCTGCTTTCATATTCTCTTCTCTTGGTACCTGTATCACTTCAAAAGTATGGAATTTATCTTTTAACTTCTTTACCTCTTCTAGGTAGGTGATCATTCTCTCATCTTTGGCGAGGTACTCCCCCATGACCTGCTGTACTATCAGCTGTGAATCGGAGTATAGGGTGACCTTCTGTGCTCCCAACTCTGCAGCCATGCTCGCTCCTCTAATCAGGGCCTCATACTCTGCACCATTGTTTGAGGTTGAAAATCGGAATTTGACAGCCACCTGCAGTTCTTGACCCTCAGGGTCGATCAATAATATCCCTGCTCCACATCCCAAGGCGGATGCTGAGCCATCCACATATACCTTCCATCCTTGTTCTTCTTCCACTCTGGTAGACTCTTGAATAAAATCTGCTAGAGCTTGAGCCTTGATGGCTCTCCTTGGTTCATAATCTATATCATACTCCTGTAATTCCACTGCCCATCTGACCATTCTCCCTGATAAATCTGCTCTCCCTAATGTCTGCTTCAAAGGGAAATTAGTTCGCACCATAACTTTATAGGAGAGGAAGTAGGGGCGTAATCGCCTAGCCGTTACCACCACTGCCAGGGCTGCCTTCTCTACCTCTGAGTACCTCATTTCCGCTCCTTGGATGACCTTGCTCACATAATATATGGGTTGCTGTGCAGAACCTTCCTCTTTCATCAGGGCGGTGCTCAGGGAGTGTTCCCCTACTGAAAGATATAAGAGCAATACATCTCCCTGAGAGGGATTTGTCAGCTTCGGAAGCTGTTCAAGGTGAAGCTTGAGTTCCTCGAAAGCTTTCTGACACTGGTCGTCCCACTCGAACTTCGACCCCTTCCTTAAGGTTCTGAAGAAGTGGTGGCTCTTTTCTGCTGACCTTGATATGAACCTACTGAGAGCTGCGATCCTACCATTCAGGGTTTGCAATTCCTTCAAATTCCGAGGGGGTTGCATGTCGAGCACCGCCTTCACCTTAGCAGGGTTCACTTCTATCCCTCTCTGAGTCACCATATATCCCAGAAATTTCCCTGACCCTACTCCAAAAGAACATTTAGCAGGGTTTAATTTAATACCATTTTCTCGGATTACCTGAAATGTCTCCTTCAAGTCGTCAATATGTCCCTCTGCCTTGACACTTTTAGCCAGCATATCATCCACATAAACCTCCATGTTCCTGCCTATCTGCCCTCGGAACACCGAGTCTACCATTCTTTGATAGGTGGCTCCTTTGGTATATCGAGGGGGTTCAACTGGATTTGATGATACCCTTGATAAGCATCCATCATGTTGAGTAATTCAAACCCGGACGTGGCATCCACCAGCTGATCAATCCTAGGCAGTGGATAGTGGTCTTTAGGGCACGCCTTGTTCAAGTCCCTGAAGTCAATGCACATCCTCCATTTGCCGGCTCCCTTAGACACCAGTACTGCATTCGAGAGCCACTCAGGGAACTGCACTCTCTTCACGTGCCCTGCGCTCAACAATTTATCGATCTCCTCCTTTACAATGAGGTTCTTCTCTTTACCGAAGTTCCTCAACTTCTGCTTCACGGGCCTAGCTTTGGGATCCACATTCAGATGGTGCACAGCTATTTCTGGAGGGATACCCGTCATATCCGTTGCTGTGAATGCAAAGATGTCTGCATTTTGCTGGAGGGCAAGTATCATCTTTCCCTGGAGCTCAGGGTTCATATTCATACCTATCCTGGTTGTAAATCCCTCATTTCCTGGGTAGAGCTCGATGCTCATTAACTCCTCGTCTGCTTTAACTTTGGGTTGCTCTTGTACTAGCTCACCCACTTTCTGTCTCTTCAATTCAGGGTCTTCGCCCTTAAATCTCTCCATTCCCCGGAACATGGCCCTGTCTGCTATCTTGACCGATTCCACATAACACTTCCTTGCCCGATACTGATCGCCACATATCTCTCCCACACCCCCCAAGGCAGGGAACTTCATCTTCATGTGGAAGGTGGAGATCACTGCCTGAAAAATATTCAAGCTTGGCCTTCCCATTACTACATTATAGGAAGATGGGACATCTACAATCAGGAATTCTATTATTTGCACACGACGGTTAGGGGCAACTCCTAACCCTACTTGCAGCAACACTGAACCAATGGGTTGAATAGCTCCCCCTGAGAATCCATAAAGAGCGGTTTCCACCGGTCTGAGCTTTATATTCAGGTCCATCTTCTTAAAGCACTCCAAAAACATGATGTCGGCAGAGCTTCCCGTGTCTACAAAGATTCTTGCTACGTCGTATCCTGCTATATCCGTGGTAATGACCAACGCGTCATTATGAATTTCTCTGGGTTCCCCGGCGTCTTCTGGCCCAAAATGGATGTCTGGGCCCTCTGCCATCTTTCCCACCTCATGATGCTCTATATTCCTCTCATTCTTCAGCGACCGAACGCTCTGCTTCCTCTGCCTAAAGGAATCCCCATCGGCAGGGCCTCCCATAATCATATGAATAGTTCCTCTCTTCTGGGGAGGGGGTGGTAGCTCCTCATTGCCCTTTCTTTGATCTCTTCTATCATCTTCCTGCTTCCCCTCGGGATCCTTTCGCTTTTGACCCCTGGGGCCTTGTCTATCTCTGAAAATAAACTCTTTCAGGTGGCCTGCCTGAATCATCCTTTCTATCTCATCCTTCAGATGCCAACATTGGTTGGTATCGTGGCCATAATCGTTGTGGAACCTGCAGAATTTGTTTGACTTAGGGTTTTGGGGACCTCTGCTCCTTGAGTAGGGGAATTTCATATCTGGATGGTCCCCTGCCACTTCTAGGACTTCGGCTGGCTCCATCCTCAATGGGGTATATCTCTTCGCCCCCCTCCTTGGATTCCAGGGTGCAACTTCCTCTCTTCTTACGCTTTCTAGCCTCCTGGAGCTTCGATGTCTCTCCGGACTTGGCCTCCTAAACAGAATCTCTTTCCTCCTTTCTCCATTACTCACTACGGCCCTGGTCTCTGATCGCTTAGCTTTCCTTATCTCTTCCAGGGTAAGGTATTTCTCTGCTCTCCTCAACAATTCATCAAAGGTCCGAACTGGCTTCTTGGCTAGAGATGTGAATAGATCCCCATCTCTTAGGCCGTTGGTGAGGGCGTTAATTTTGACCTCTGAGGAGGCTGTAGGTACTTCGAGAGCTGCTTGGTTGAATCTTTTCAAGAAAGCCCGAAGACTCTCATTCTCCCCTTGTCGCATGTTAAACAAGGTGAGGGTGGCTCTAGGTTGCCTCCTAGCGCTGGCAAATTGGTGCAGGAATAGTTCGCTGAACTCCGACCATGAATGGATAGTATCTGGCCCTAACTGGGTGAACCATTGTTGCGCCGCTTTAGATAGGGTAGTCAGAAATACCTTGCACTTGACGCCCTCTCCGTATCGATGCAATAGGGCGGCATTCTCGAACCTCATCAAATGCTCGTACGGGTCCGTGGTGCCATCATATTCGAAATTTAAAGATTTAAAATTAGGAGGCAGTTCATCTTGTAAAATAGTGGATGAAAATTGATAACCAGTAACGTAAGAAGGTTTACTTACGTTATCAATCATATGCTTCTGCATGTCTTTCATCTCCTTCCGCAAGGCCCGTATCTGATCGCTGACGGTTCCTTGATACGTGTCGTCCGTGCTCTCTCCCATCCCTGTCTCCAGAGTGGTGTCCCCAAGGATCCTCTCCGTGTCCCTCCGAGGGGGTCTTTCCAAGATGCTTCTCTCCGCCTGAGAAGGTACTTTTTCTTCTGGGTTCTGAGGGGGATCCTCATTCCTGGAAGGGACTGGAACAGAATCAATGACCTGTTCTGGGAGATTTTGTCTTGTACCCTTACGAGTGATTGGAATGGGTTCGGGAGGGCAAAGTCCTCGAGTAGCGATTATTCTTTCAACTGATTGCGCGATCATCTCATCTAATTGATCTCGAGAGACAGTCAGGAGTTCCGATTGAGCGTTAGGGTTATCTCTATTGATCCCACTCCCTGAAGCTCCTGAGGTGCCTAGTGCATCTCCCTCCAGAGTGGGAAGGATATCCTCCAGTATATGATCTACGGGCTGTCTCCCTAGATTTCGATTTGAGGGAAAACCTGGAGGGGGAATATCTTCTAATGTATGGTCCACGGGTCGTTTCCCTAAATTTCGATTTGAGGGAAAACCTGGAGGAGGCGGAGGAAGAGGAGGAGGAGTGGAATCTCCTTTCTCCTTCGTCTGCTTCACTGGATCATGTCCTCCACCCATTTAAGTACGGAACTTTTCTCACGCCTTAGCTTGAAATGTTCCCATAGACGGCGCCAGTTGATGCGTCGAAAAAGAACGCCTTCGGATGTTGATCGTTCTCTTGCAAGCACTATTAATCACGAATCCAATCTCGAGTTAAATCCTTGGAACTCCGAAAATAACCTGCAAAAGTACGCCGGAGGGGGGCTCCGGCGTAGAAGCTCCGACGCTCAAGTCAGATTCGATCGTAGGCGAAATCAAAGAGGAATTCCCCTGTGTATCTAGGGAAATTCCGGCGAATGTAATGAAGTTTCTCTTCAAATCAGTGTATAATTCTTAAGAAAGTACGTATTGTATGTAAAAGAGATATCGTAATCAAAACTTACCTGATAACGTAAAAATAATTGGCTTATATACCTGGCCCCCCTCTTTCGGGAAAGAGGGGGACTTATTCTCCCTATATTCTTGGTCCATTCCTCAGAATTCGCCCCTCAAACCCTGAAGACTTGGTTTTTGAGCATATCCTCCCCTATCCTTGCGGGTTTGACTTGCTCATTTGACTCGGCCAAGAAAGATGGACTATTTGCTCCATATTTGGGCCGAGTCCCTTCCGGGCCAAGGGTTATTAACCTTTCTTAATATGGGCCAAAGGCCCAATCACCCTGATTTCTCTCATTTCCCTACTCAAGCCTAGAGGTGTATTAATCCTGTTTCTTCGATATACTGATCTAATCATGACCATCATAACCTATCCCGTTTCCACGTGTCGGCTTCTCGGAGGGCGACATATTTATCTACATCACCATTTAAATATATATATATACCTATTTTTATACAAACCTATTTTTATACTAAATACATATATATATATATATATACATATATATATATATATATATATATAAATAAATGTGGGCACCCGTATGATTTCTCAATTTTTATTCTGTCACTTTTCTTTTCGAAACATTTTACAATAACTTTCACATTCTTAAAAATGTAAAACTTTTTATAAACTCCACTTTATAATATTTTCAATTTTAGACAAATGTCATTACCTTTTCTCCACATATACATAAAAGTCAACTCATTTATTTACTTTATACATCAAATTTTACAAAATTACTTTTCAAAACTCATTATTACACTTACATTACATGAGTTGATAGTGAATTGTGTACATCAAATTCAACGTGATGGATTTGACCTAACACGTGCGCAGTTTTTCGATTTTTACTTTCTCAATTTTTAGGGGTGCAATGATTCATTTTTAGTTTTGAACCTTCTTCATTTCATTTATTTACTTTATATATAATCCACTCATTATTACACTTTTATATGTGTATATTTTATCCGTAAATACAAGTTTTTGTAAATATCAAAGTAATATTTTTCAAGTAATAATTTGTCCCTTATATACAAGTGAATTTTTTAATCTATAATACATCAAATCTTTCTAAAATATTTTATAAAATAATTATTAGAAAATTATACATAAATTTACAAGGAAATAATCTAGAAACAATTAAGATAGGAGGCATTATGGCATTCAAAATTAAAGTTACGGGGGGGTTTTCTATGGTGAGACAGGGGGTTCGCCCTGTCTTATAAAAGGTCCAATCACATAATATTTCTTCGCCACGTGCGATTTGCAATAATATAAAATATTTAATTTTTATAAAAATAATTATAAAATTACTAAAATATCCTTATAACATTATTTTAAAAATATATACTCTAAATTTACAAAATTTTCAATAATTCAACCAAATTTCTTTTTCAATTCAATAAACCCACATAATAAAACAAAGCCAGACTCAAATCAAAAACGAAAAACAAAGTCAAAGTAAAAATAGCTCTACTGAGAAGATCTGAACCATGAACACAAACCGTTTTTGTAAATCTAAGCCTGTGAAAACTCAGCTGCAAATGTATTCTCACCACATCATAAAAAAGAGTATGAAATAGAAAGGTTGTGTGGAAAAGGGCAGAAAGACCACCGGATGTTCGCCGGCGGCGTCTTTGGCACCCGCCGCAGACTCTTCCACGCTTGATTCCTCTGAGCAAGTTTATATCTCATCTCTTGCCTTTCTCAAAATACCTCAACTCTCGTGATTAACCTAATTTTTTTTTTTTGAAATCTTCTGCAATTTTTTAAGAATTAGATTAGATGCTGCATTAATAGAACATAAATAGGATAACATATTGGTTCATATGAGTAGAAGATGCGACCAGTTTCTCTGTGTTTTTTTAACTTTTTCTGCACTTGGTTGCAATTTTAAATAGTCAATCTACAATTTAAAATAGTCAGATTAGCTTTTTATCCCCTAAATTTCATAACAAATGGATTATCGGTAAATTTGGTGAAGTCCCTAAGCTGTCTTCCTGCACTTGAGCATCTGAAATTGGAAGTTAGTGCATTGGAGGTAATGAAATTTGTAAAAATGATGCAATGCTTGTATTTTTAACTAAATATTTTTGTGTATGTATATAATAGGACCTCGTTGAGTATGGTGCACCGGAGAAACTAGCCGTTGATTTGAAGTAATTGAAGAATCTTCACCTCACAGATATGTATTTCAAAAAAACTACAGAGATTTCTTCTGCTATTTTGCTTCATTAGAAGCTGTTCAAATTTAGAGAGGCTTAGAATCACAGTAAGTGGATCTCTATTTGGTTTTTAAGTTGCAAGAAATTTATCAAGAACCAAAACTAATAAAAGTGCGACTTTTTATCCAGGTTTTCACCTGCGAAATGTTGAAGCTGTTGCACATTTCCTCAGATCACAGAAAACATACAAGTGCATGAATAAACCCAAAGTTGTAAAGATCCAACGTTTCTGTGGTGTGGATTCAGAAATGGAATTCATCAAGTTTCTATTAGCCTCTGCAACTGCACTCGAGTCTATATTGAACGAGCTCAAAAAGTATCTTCAAGCATCTCCAAATGTGAAAATCATTAGATCAAATAGAGAAGCATTGTACTAAACTAGTTGAAGTGGTCACCCAAATTTTTAACATTGTATTTGCAATTAACTATATATTTGCAGCCAGCATTCTAACATCAAGCGCATATGCACATAACTAACTATATGATAAATGTGTGTATGGAATTCATAAAATAACCAAAAGTTGTTGCAGAATTGAAAAGCTTGCATTACTGAAAAAACTTATTAACAAGGAAAATTAGCAGAAACAACAAGGAAAGGAACATTATTCAAATCAGGAATGAAGATCAAATTCAACGGGGCTTGGTGCAATCAGTTGAGACTGGAAGCACTGTCAAACTGTTACGATTGTCAATGATATTCGACTCCGATTAGACGTCTCCAATCACAAGCAAAATAATCGACCAATATTCAATCCAACGAAAGCATGGCAATTCACAAATATAAACGAAAACGAAAAACAGAGCACAAGAAGATTTAAGTGGTTCGATCAACGTGATCTACATCCACTGGACACACGACTTCAATTTGATTAGTATAAGAGATGTTTACAAACACTCATCACTCGGAAAGGGATTTATCCTCACTTCACTCGTGAACTCTCAACTCTCAAAACGAATGCTCGTATGCGTCAAGAATTACAATTACAAGTAATGGGGTATTTATAGGCTGCCAAGGATGATTGCAGCGTGCATGGAACGTGTGAGGATTGCCACGTGGATTCTGTTACAACCATGTAACAAACTCACACTTCTCGCGTGACCCAATCTGAATTGACCTCCTTGCCCTTCACTTGTTTTCGCAAGACAAGACGACTCCATACTTAGCCAAAAATTAACCCTGCTAACAGAACTCAACTAGTCAGGTCAGACCTCTACTTGTCTGGTCTTCCCAACTCGTCTTGTCCTTCGCAACACCCATCTCATCTGTTTGGACTCCTCCAACTCATCTGATCTGGTCTGAGCTAACTTGTCTGACTCCACCAGCTGATACGCCCAACAGCTGAGTCCTTCAGAAGACTTCTATCGACTAAGTACCTCGACTGATCTGCCCAACAGACGAGTACAGTAGTAGAGTAGAATCTACCTGATCTTCACAAGACGAGTAGCACTCGTCTAGTCTAGGAGGATTTGAGATAAACCTCACAATTCTCCACCTTTAGCTCAAAATCTCCACCTTGAACTAACAGCTCCGATCTATCCTTCTCAAAGGACAGATTCTACTACTAATCTGCCGCCACCAGACTAGTAGCCTTCTCCGCAGAGGTCACTAATGCAAACCAACTGACCTAAGACATAAACCAAACTTCTCCTTTGGTAACGTCTTAGTAAATGCATCAGCAGGGTTCTCCTCAGTAGCTATCTTAACCACTTGGACGCTCCCCTTCTCCACAATGTCTCTCACAAAGTACAGTTTCACATCAATGTGCTTGGTTCTCTCGTGATACCCCTGATGCTTTGCGAGATGAATTGCGCTTTGATTATCACAGAAGACAGTCACACTGTTCTGAGATAAACCAAATTCCTTAAGAATCCCTTTCAGCCACATGCTTTCCTTAACTGCCTCAGTCAAGGCCACGTACTCCGCTTCAGTAGTAGACAATGCAACTACGGATTGATGAATAAACCTCCACGACACTGCCGTACCAAATAGAGTGAACACATATCCTGTTAAGGATTTTCGAGTGTCAACATTGGCTGCGTAATCTGCATCCACGTATCCCACAAGTGCATCCCCCTCACTTGGCATCCTCTGAAATTTCAGACCCTTCTGTGCTGATCCCAGAACATATCTCATAACCCACTTAACCGTTTCCCAATGGCTTAAGCCTGGATCACTCATATATCTGCTGATCACACTCATAGCATGAGTCAAGTCTGGCCTACAACACACCATAACATACATTAAACTCCCTACAGCACTGGCATAAGGTATCTTGCTCATCTGAGTTCGCTCTTGGCTGTTCCTGGGACTCATCTGATTGGACAATCGATGATGTTGGCCAATAGGAGTAGAGACAGTCTTTGCCTTATGCATTCTGAACCTCTCTAACACCTTCTGCAGATAAGTAGGCTGACTCAGCAGAATAGACCCGTCTAGTCTACTGATCTCCATCCCAAGAATCACTTTGGCTTCACCAAGATCTTTCATCTCAAACTCCCGTTTGAGGATCTCCTTAACTTGATTAACACTGTCAATAGACTCGCCTGCTATTAACATGTCATCAACATACAACAGAAGATAGGTAACACCAGTCCCAACCCGTCTGAAATAGACACAGCTGTCGTACAAGCTCCTTGTAAAACCAGCTGAGCAAATGTACTCATCAAATCTCAAGTACCATTGTCTAGGGCTTTGTTTAAGGCCATAGAGGGACTTCTTCAATAGACAGACCCTGTCTTCCCCTTCTTCTATGTCCAACCCTTCTGGTAGCTTCATGTAGATCCTCTCATCTAGAGATCCATGTAAGAAAGCTGTGGTCACATCCATCTGATGTAGCTCCAATTCATATTGAGCGACCATAGCTAACAAGATTCTGATGCTACAATGCTTCACAACAGGTGAGAAGATTTCATTGAAATCGATACCTTCTTTCTGTGTAAATCCCTTAGCTACAAGCCTCGCCTTGTATCTAAGTCTGCCACCCCTCTGAGCCTCCACCTTCTTTTTATAGATCCACTTGCACCCAACCAACTTCTTGTTCTTGGGCCTCTGAACAATCTCCCATGTCTGGTTCTTGTTCAAAGAAAGCAGCTCCTCCTCCATAGCAACAATCCACTTCTCCTTGTCGTGGCAGCTAATGGCTTCTGAATAAGACTTTGGCTCCAGAGACTCCACCTCAAGAGCTGCACATAATGCAAATGAGACTATGTCAGCTTGACCGTACCTCTGAGGTGGGTGGACTTCTCGTCTGGTTCTGTCCCGTGCCAGCTGATAATGTTGAAGATCATTCTCGCCTTGAGGATCGCCCTCCTCATCTGGATCAATATCATCTCCAACTGGTCTTGTGGAGTCAACTTGCTCCACCTCGACTTGTGTCTCGTCTGGTTGGTTATCAGCTGCACTAGTACTCGTACTAGTCTGTTCCGATAGAGGCATCCGACTCTCATCAAACGTAACATCTCTACTGATTATACATTTCTGCATCCCAGCTTCGAGGCACCATAACCTGTATCCTTTCACGCCAGAAGGATACCCAACAAACACGCATCGCAATGCTCGAGGCTCAAGCTTATCTTGCTTGACATGAGCATAAGCTTGACATCCAAATACCTTCAAATGATTGTAATCGGCTGCACGTCCAGACCACAACTCCTCTGGGGTTTTGTACTACACAGCCGAGGACGGACTTCTGTTTATCAAGTAGGCTGCAGTAGACACTGCCTCTCCCCAAAACACCTTTGGCAGACAAGACGAGTTCAACATACACCTGACTCTCTCAAGTAGTGTCTGGTTCATCCTCTCAGCTACTCCGTTTTGCTGAGGGGTCCCTGGCACAGTCCTATGCCGTACTATTCCCTTCGATTTGCAGAACGCATTGAACTCGTCTGATAGGTACTCCAGACCATTATCAGTTCTCAAATGTTTGAGAGTCTTGCCTGTGACATTTTCACATTCAATGAGCCATTCCTTGAATTTCTCAAATGCTTCTGACTTCGACTTGAGAATAGACACCCACACCTTTCTTGAGTAGTCGTCTATGATAGACAAGAAGTATTTTCCACCAGACCTCGTCTGATTCCTCGCTGGCCCCCATAGATCAGAATGGACGTAGTCCATGATCCCATTGGTAGAGTGAACACCCTTACCAAACTTAAGTCTCTTGGACTTACCAAGAATACAAGACTCACACAAGTCGAGTTGAGTGATCTTGTCTTTGCCAAGTAGACCTTGCTTAGACAGCTCCACTAGACCCTTCTCGCCTACGTGAGCTAGTCTTTTGTGCCACAACATCGAGTTGTCTTGCACCTCCGCTACATCTGATCTACCAGCTACTGTTTCTCCCTTAAGAAAGTAGAGATCACTCCTTCTCTCACCTTTCAGGACAGTCAGCTCCCCTTTTGACACACTGAGCTCTCCATCAGCCGACTGGAATTTATAGCCCATAGAATCCAACATCCCAAGTGAGATCAAATTTCTCTTGAGTTCAGGTACGTACCTAACACTCTTGAGTATTCTTACTACCCCATCGAACATCTTCAGGTGAACACTACCTTCTCCAACAACTTTGCAAGTGTGATCATTCCCAAGCAGAACAGAACCGCCCTTCTGTTGCTTGAAGTCATGAAACCAATCTCGTCTTGGAGTCATATGGAAAGAACACCCTGAATCAAGGATCCATGCTTGCTGTTCTGTAGAGGATGTGATGGTTAGCGCTTGAGCAGACTCATAGCCTTCTTGCTCCTTCTCAACTTGAGTTTGATTAGCTTGATTCTTGTCATTAGAGGTATTGGCACTAGATTTCCTCAAGAACTGCTTGTATTTGTGACAAGCATTCTTATAGTGCCCAGGCTTGTTGCAATGGTAGCACACTGCTTCACCTTGATTGGACACAACTGATTTTCCCTTATCAGCTCCTTTGGGTTGACTAGACCCCTTCTTGGCACCAGATCGCTTCTGGCCACCTCTGATTGCCAATCCTTCTCCGCTACTGACCTTGTCTGCTTGAGACGTCTTGTTGTGCAGCAGCTTGGACTTGACAGCCAGCATTACATCCTCCAATGTAATACTTTCCTTCCTACCATACAAGATGGTATCCTTTAAGATTTCAAAGGACTTAGGGAGAGCACTCAATAGAATCAGAGCCTTATCCTCTTCCTCTAACTTGACATCTAAATTCTCTAGATCATCAAGAATTCTATTGAACTCATCAAGCTGATCCGGAATGGGTTTGTCATCCACCATTCTGAAGGCATACAACTTCTGTTTCGAATAGAGACGGTTAGCTAAGGTTTTAACCATGTAAAGTTTACCTAGCTTGTCCCAGACCTCTTTCGCGGTTTTCTCTTTAGCAACTTCTCTCAGAACCTTATCACCAAGGCAGAGCAGAATATTACTTCGAGCTTTCCTGAGCATCTTGCTCCTTTCAGCAGCAACTGTTGCAGATTCACCAGCTGGGGCTGTAGACTCTTCGAGCACGTCGAACAAGCCTTGCTGTTCTAGGAGAGCCTGCATCTTGACTCTCCACAGCTCAAAGTCACCCGTGCCTGAGAACTTCTCAATATTATACTTGGTCGAATTCTCCATCTTCGATCTGGCAATTGATTAATGGTTGACAATCGATTCCTTTCGTTTCCGATTCCCACAGACGGCGCCAATTGTTACGATTGTCAATGATATTCGACTCCGATTAGACGTCTCCAATCACAAGCAAAATAATCGACCAATATTCAATCCAACGAAAGCATGGCAATTCACAAATATAAACGAAAACGAAAAACAGAGCACAAGAAGATTTAAGTGGTTCGATCAACGTGATCTACATCCACTGGACACACGACTTCAATTTGATTAGTATAAGAGATGTTTACAAACACTCATCACTCGGAAAGGGATTTATCCTCACTTCACTCGTGAACTCTCAACTCTCAAAACGAATGCTCGTATGCGTCAAGAATTACAATTACAAGTAATGGGGTATTTATAGGCTGCCAAGGATGATTGCAGCGTGCATGGAACGTGTGAGGATTGCCACGTGGATTCTGTTACAACCATGTAACAAACTCACACTTCTCGCGTGACCCAATCTGAATTGACCTCCTTGCCCTTCACTTGTTTTCGCAAGACAAGACGACTCCATACTTAGCCAAAAATTAACCCTGCTAACAGAACTCAACTAGTCAGGTCAGACCTCTACTTGTCTGGTCTTCCCAACTCGTCTTGTCCTTCGCAACACCCATCTCATCTGTTTGGACTCCTCCAACTCATCTGATCTGGTCTGAGCTAACTTGTCTGACTCCACCAGCTGATACGCCCAACAGCTGAGTCCTTCAGAAGACTTCTATCGACTAAGTACCTCGACTGATCTGCCCAACAGACGAGTACAGTAGTAGAGTAGAATCTACCTGATCTTCACAAGACGAGTAGCACTCGTCTAGTCTAGGAGGATTTGAGATAAACCTCACACAAACAAACGAGCCCTTTCTCCACTTCAAGAAAAGTAGTCTCCTTTGGCAACTGTGCGGTAACTGGTGGTGAACTGAATTCACCTCCACTTGGCAGTTCATAGCACACGCCAATGACGCCTCGATTCCCTCGTAGAGCTCAGCAGGGACGGACGTCAAGGTAATGTTGCCTTGTTCAACATCTTGCTTGGAATTCGACAGCTTGTAGTAAAAAGTATTAGGAGTCTTGCTGACTAACGGCGTTAACGCAACATTAGGACTCTGAAACTAATCTTGCTTGCTACTTTGGAATCAAGAGACGTCAAACAGTAGGAGAATCTTCCGCGAACGGAGTTGGCATGTTGGTTAACTATCGACACGACCCCGTTTCCTAGGCCAAAAATTCCCGATCCGGTTTCCCTGAATGCAAGGATATATATCAGATACAGAGCACAATGAAATACGGATATTGATTCGAATAGTTACCTGAAAGTACCGTCGTTGTTGTTCCCACAACCGAAGATGAATTTGGGGAAAGAAGCATTTTGTCCGAGCGTAACTGTGTCAGCAACAACTTCACCAAAGATCTGTCTCCATTCCCGAAAAAAAAAAAATATATGTCTCCATAAGATTTAATTAATTTATTGATATATAAAGATTAAATTCTCATCATAAATGGTAGTATATCAAATCACACGATAATAGTTTCAATCGGGATTCACGGTACCCTCACTTGTAACGGCGTTGCCGTTCTGGATTGTTGGGATCGATGGGGAAGACAATTGTTAGGGTTACGCAAGATAAATTTGATTTAAAATATTTTAATTTGATTAATTTTGTAATACAGTAGTAATTGATTTAAATGATGTGGAGTATTATTTAATGATGATTATTTTAATAAAAAGTATATATAAGGATATTTATGTAATTTTATAATTAAATGTTTTTATATATTTTAAAATGAAAGGATATATTTATCTTTTTATATATATTAATTTAATTTAATAATGAGGCGATGCAGTGCGATTGCATAATGCATAGAGCAAACGCACTAATGCGAAATGCAATTATATCAAATAAATTTCATACGTCAGATCAATGATCTAACGGTATTTAAAGTATTGTCTTTTATAAGACAGGGCGAAGCCTGTCTTACCGTAGAAGGACCCAAGTTACGGAGGTCGAGTTCAAATTCAAGTAATAGAACGAGTGGACGACGAAATCAAAACTAATTTATTTTTTCTGAGAAAATCGAAATTGGCAGAAAACTTCCTTGGCTTTGGAGACTTTTTAGGGATAGGTGGAAGATTAGATATTAGAAAAATATATTTTAATAGATAAGATTTATTTTAAATTTATCTTTCAAATTTATTAATAAGATATCATTAATAATACTTCTTTCTATTCAAAATATATGTTATTCTAAGCTCATGCACAAATATTAAGAAAACAATTTACTTCTAATTTTACCCTTAATCAATTCTTGTAATTTTCATTAAAAAAAACACATGTATATAAATATTTATTGATCTTAAGGGTAAATTTGGAATAAATGCAATTGATTTGCATTAAAAAGTGCAAAACGATTTATATTTTACAAAGAAAACGAAAGGTCAAAACGACTTATTCCCCTTAATCAGTTTACTCCCAACGCCATCCGCACTATGATCGGATTTTACATTCTGGTGAAGGGGAACGGTGGCGAGCCTTCCGCTGAATTATTTATGAGCCAGCATTCTTGTAAACTGAACGATGGCTTCTTCTATGTTTGTGGGAGAAGGTCCCGTGCTTGTAAATTCATGAAAAAGCTTCATGAAGAGGAGTCATCTTGGAGAGATTACTATATTTTTGTGACCAAATCCTCTGATTGGCCGTTTCCCCATGAATGTTGGTTATATCATAATCCAGGAATACCTCTTCCTCCTCTGAAAGCTTACTCCGCCTCAAATCATACTGTTATGACTGGCCTCAATGGTCATGTTCGCCTACACGATTTCTTTGATGTCATTGGTATCTGCAATAACCCTCATATTCTCTCCCATTTTGGATTTTGTCCTCAGGATTTTCCTTTAGAGCCTCACGATGGTAAAAAGAATCCTTCCTCTCTTGTTTCGTTCTTTATACATGATTATTTTTCTGAATGTTTCTTGGTTACCTGCAGGTATGAGCTGGTTGACTCACATTTCATGGGATGCCCCTGCTCTGGGGGTGGTGAAGGCACCTGCGGGTGCTACCCCTAATAACCCTCCTAAGGCTTCTCCTTCCCCAGCTCCGGTTTCAGAAAGCTCAGTAAAGACCCCGGCTCCAGAGAGTTCTACCAAGGCTCCTCCTGTTCCTAGCTCTTCCGCCCAAGTCCCGGGTTCTATTTCCAAGAGAACTCGTTCAGCTGCCAACGCTTCCATGCTCGATTCCGTCACTTCCAAGAAGAAAAAAGGAAAAACCACTCGTGCCGCTCCTGAGAAGGAAGCCTCCCTTCCTGCTTCCTACGAACCTCTCCAGCGTCTCATCGGCCGATGTCCTCCTCCTTCCAACACCACGCTCTCTTGCAAGTCCCTTCCTGAGGATCTATTGCTCCATGGCGCTCATCTATTTTCTGAGGTGTATCCCCTTATTTTTACAGCATCTAATTTCTTCATGTCTGAAATGTTACTTTTTCTCGTCGTGCAGTTCGGACTTGTCTATACTAAAATATTTGACCAAACTATCGAACTGGTTGCTGAGAATGAACTCCTTCGGGCTGAGGCGTCCTCCTCTCAACTGACTCTCAAAGGTGCCACCGCGGAGAGAGACAAAGCTAAAAAATGGGCTCAAGCTTTGGCTGAGGAGATGCCTCTCCTCCGGGCTCAAAGTAAGCAAGAGGTGGCTAAGACTAGGCATCTGGAGGGAGAAGTAGAACGAATGGAAAAGGAGATGAAGCGGATGGAGGACGAGATGAAGCGAATGGAGCGTGAGCTGCCAGATGTTGGAGTACAGGCCTGCGTCAAATCTCTGTTCGCCTCTCCTTTAGGTCAAGAATTTCTGGGGAGTCTCCATACTCAATGGCTGTCCAGCTTCTTAAAGAGTTCCAGCTTCTTGTGTGCTATGGGGCATGGCTGAGCTGGAGCCTCTGGAACAATTGACTTATCCTTACGCCTCTGCCCCCCTGATCGAGGTGAAGGCAGATGAAGGAAAGGATGCTGAGGCTACGCCGGAAGGAGGAGAGGGTCCAGAGGAGGGGGGAGGATCTAGCGGTCATGTCGCTGCCGAGGAAGCTGCTATCAAAGAAGCTGTTTAGAATTCATATTTCCATGATCTTAACAAACATTTTACCTTTCTTTTGCTACACTCTTTAATTTCTGCTCATGATACTGGTTCTTATTATACTCTTTAGGGGACCCCGCACTCCTGGATATGTGAGGGCTTTTTGTAGTAATCGTTTTAGCTTCTTACTCGTTTGTTTATGGCGTGTATTTTCCTTCTTGTTCACGTGAGCGGCCTATAAGACTGGTAAGGAAGATGGTGGAAGAGTCCTCTGGTCCTCTTTTCTTCCCCCCTCTTGGTCTTATAGTCTGCATCAAGTACTGCCCATGGAATCTTTCTTTCGTTTTTACGTAATCCATTTGGGTCTCAAGTGTGGTGAGGGGCTCTCTAGCTCTCCTCGGCCTCTAGGCCTCTAAGTGTTTCTCACCCTCATTTTTAGAAAATTTTAATTCGTAAAATCTTTCTTTCATTTTCAAGTAACCCACTTGGGTCTCGAGTATGGTGAGGAGCTCTCCAGCTCTCCTCGGCCTCTAGGCCCCTGAGTGTTTCTCACCCTCATTCTTAGAAGATTTTAATTCGTAAAATCTTTCTTTCATTTTCAAGTAACCCACTTGGGTCTCGAGTATGGTGAGGAGCTCTCCAACTCTCCTCGGCATCTAGGCCTCTGAGTGTTTCTCACCCTCATTCTTAGAAGATTTTAATTCGTAAAATCTTTCTTTCATTTTCAAGTAACCCACTTGGGTCTTTTATTTTCAGGATTCATATTCGCGCATCATATATATTAACATAAAAAAGATAATCAGAACGCAACAACTCTGCATAATTCTTCAAAAGGGAAAGAAGCTTCATTGATTAATATCAGTTTTCAACATAGGCCGTAGATAACCTATGCCGGTCTCATTAAAAACCTCTATACGGAAAAACCCTAAGGGGAAACCCGTAAAGAGGGAAAAAGAGCTCCGGTGAAGCTATTGAATACGTTAAATAAAATAGAAATCAGCACCAAATCACAAATGGTCTCAAAACCTTACATTTTCTTCAGACAAAAAATCTTTTCAAGTGACAAATATTCCAAGGTCTAGCTATATCGACCCCCTCCATGCTCTGCAATCTATAGGCTCCTCCCTTCAGTACCTTCGTGACTTTATATGGCCCTTCCCAATTGGGCTCCAGTTTCCCCATGTTCTTTAGAGCATCAGCTCTTCTCAGCACAAGATCTCCCACTCTAAAGGACCTCGGGATCACCCTTCGATCGTACGCATCTTTGATTCGACTCTTGTATCTCTCAGCACGTACTCGAGCCATCTCTCTTTCCTCTTCCACTAAATCCAAGGCCTCTCTCATTAGCCTCTTGTTTTGATGTTCTTCAAATCGGGCAATTCGATGAGATTGCAATACGACCTCTGGAGGTATCACTGCCGCAGCTCCATAGACCAGCTGGAAAGGAGATTCTCCAGTTGCTGTCTTTGGACTGGTCCTGTAAGACCACAACACGTTGTCCAACTCGCTCACCCATCCTCCACCTATTTTCGTCAGCCTCGTCCGGATACCATCTACTATGGTTCGATTAGTAACTTCCACCTGCCTATTAGCTTGGGGATGAGCTACGAAAGTGAATCTTTGCACTATGTTTAGCCTTGCGCACCATCCTCGTACGTTCTCTACGTTGAACTGTGTCCCATTATCAGAGACTAGTATCTTAGGCACTCCGAACCTGCAGCAGATCTATTTTCCCAGGAACTTAATCACATTTTCCTCATCTATCTTAGCTAGAGGGGCGGCTTCAACCCACTTGCTAAAATAATCCACTGCTACTATAAAAAATTTCCTTCCTCCCGAGGCTGGAGGGAAGGGCCCCACCAGTCCACTCCCCATTTGGCGAAAGGACATGAGGAGTGTATAACTCCCATCTCCTCCGCAGGGGTCCTTATCAGGGGACCATTCTCCTGGCATTTCGCACACTTCTTTACGAACTCTTTGGCGTCTCTCGTCATGGAGGGCCAATATAACCCAGCCCTCAAGACTTTCTTTACCACTGTTTTATATCCCTCATGACTGGCCGCCTGGCCTTCATGAATCTCTTTGAGCGTATAAGCCGCTTCCTGGGTTGATATGCACCTCAAGTACGGTTGGGTAAACGACTTCTTGTATAGACGTCCTCCAATAATACAGTATTTGATCCTGAGAGCTCGGGCCTCTCCGGTGGTGGGGGTATCTGCTCCTCTGGTGAGCTCTGTCCAAATATCTTTCCTCCAATCGTCTCCTTCCTCGATGGAACCAATGGGGCTTCCAAGAGCCTCTCTTTCTGCTACCACCAAGGTCACCGTTCCCCGTCCCTCCAATTCCGTAGAACTGGCAAGTTTGGAGAGACTATCAGCTTGTACATTTTCCTCTCGAGGGACTTGAATCACCTTGCAATCTTGGAATTTGCCCATCATCTCTTTAGCTCGTTCCAGGTAAGCAGCCATTTTGTTGTCTTTGGTTGCGTACTCTCCATTTACCCGTTGAACAACCAATTGAGAATCGGAATATAAGATTACCTTTAGGGCTCCTAACTCGGTCGCCATCTCCATTCCTCTGATCAGAGCCTCATACTCTGCTCCATTATTTGAAGTTATGAATTGAAATCGCACTGCAAACTGTAGGGGCTCTCCTTGGGGATTCACTAGCACTATCCCTGCTCCGCATCCGCTCAGGGTGACTGAGCCATCCACATATACTTTCCATCCCTCTATCTCTTCTGGTTTGGTGGATTCTTGGATAAAGTCAGACAAAGCCTGGGCTTTTATGGCCCTCCGTGGCTCGAAGTCCACATCATACTCTTAGAGCTCTATTGCCCATTTCACCATCCTTCCGGAGAGGTCTGCTCGGCCGATAACCTGTTTCAATGAGTAGTTAGTGCGGACCAATATTTTATAAGAAAGAAAATATGGGCGCAGTCTCCGCGCTGTAAATACTACGGCCAAAGCAGCCTTCTCAATTTCCGAGTATCGAGCTTCAGCCCCTTGAATGACCTTACTGACGTAATAGATAGGATGTTGGATGGATCCTTCTTCTTTTACCAGAGTTGTGCTCAACGAAAATTCCCCTACGGAGAGATACAGGATGAGGGTATCTCCCGGGGAAGGTTTAATCAGCTTCGGTAGCTGGGACATGTGTTGTTTCAGATCCTCAAAGGCCTTCTGTCATGCTTCATTCCACTCGAACCTGTCCCCCTTCTTGAGAATTTTGAAGAAGGGATGACTTTTCTCAGCAGACCTGGCTATAAATCTGCTCAACGCTGTGATTCTCCCATTTAACGTCTGGAGCTCCTTCACGTTCCTCGGTGGCTGCATGTCTAATACAACCTTTACTTTAGCTGGGTTCACCTCTATCCCCCTCTGAGTAACCATGTATCCAAGGAATTTCCCCAACTTCACCCCAAAAGAGCACTTAGTCGGGTTCAATTTGATACCATCTTCTCGAATAACCTGGAAGATCTCCTCTAGGTCTTGCACATGCTCCTCCGCTCTCACGCTCTTGGCCAACATATCATCCACATAGATTTCCATGTTTCTCCCTATTTGCCCTCGAAAGACAGCATCAACCATCCTCTGATACGTTGCACCAACGTTGATTAACCCGAATGGCATTCAGACATAACCAAACGTTCCACACGCTGCTATGAAGCACACTTTAGGGACATCTGAGGGGTTCAGCTGGATCTGGTGGTAACCTTGATATACATCCATCATGCTCAATAGCTCGAAGCCAGAGGTTGCGTCTACTAACTGATCTATCCTCGGCAGCGGGTAATGATCCTTAGGGCACGCCTTGTTGAGGTCTCTGAAGTCAATGCACATCCTCCATTTTCCTGCCCCCTTAGACACTAACACCGCATTGGAGAGCCATTCGGGGAATTGTACTTTCACGACATGTCCCGCCTCCAGTAATTTCTCAACCTCTTCTTTCACAATATTATTCTTTTCAATCCCAAAATTTCGTAACTTTTGTTTCACCGACTTTGTTTTTTGGTCGACGTTAAGACAATGCACGGCTATTTTCGGGGGAATACCTGTTATGTCAGCTGGGAAAAATGCAAATATATCAGAATTTCGACGTAATGTGGAAATTACCTTTTCTGTCATTTCGGGTCCCAGTTGGGTCCCTATCTTGGTGGTGAAGCCAACTTTCCCGGGGAAGAGCTCCACATTCATCAGCTCCTCATATGTCTTAACGCTCACCTGTTCAGGTATAATCCCTTCCACTTTCTTTTTCTTTAGCTCAGGGTCATCTTCCCTCGTTCCCTCGTTCCCTCGTTCCCTTCCACCTGGTCGTTCTTACTCTTTAGGGGAAAACCACCAATATTCTGCAAAACCATTGGACAATCTGATAAAATAAAATCATGTCGGATATTTTCTCCAAAATTACACCCTACCATTGTAAAAACCAAGAACATCAGCGTGAGAGTATATGAATGCTCCTTCTCGCCGTTAATGTCACCGCCAATATACAGGCAAGTGATGTTCACTCTCCACCGATAAGTTTGTCAAACCAATGTAAACCTAATGATGAGCCGAATTTGAGAAATTCAAGAAAACTATGATCACACTCCAAATGTTTTGTAAAGGCCAACACTCATTTAATGCGTAATCCCAATAATCGAGAAAAGAACCAATTTAAGGCTTTTAAGAAGAATTAAAAGGCCGGATAATTTTTTAACCCAAGGAAGATAGAACATTCTTTTTTCATAAAGAGAGAAAAGACGAAGAGAGATATTTATGTGTACTGCTTCAAAATTACGTTTCTACGTTAAAGAAGGATGATTTGGTGGTACACATGCAATAACAATAATGCAATGGGAAAGTAGGCCACAACTTATGAAGAGTTATAATCTAACTTTGTAAGTATGCCAACACAAGTATGCATATTACATATTATTCAGTTGTAATAGAACGTTCTCATAGAGGGGTCAACTAAAATTATACACAAACTAATTTACCACTACAAAATGACACCATTACGATTAATAATACTGGTATTACATAAAAACACTCAAACCCATTACATTTTAAATCTAAGGAAATAGTTAATAGATACATGCATAATTCATATGCTATACAAAATGCAAACACTAATAAATTACTATAATCTAGACTACATATCTATACTATAATCTAGACTACATATCTATATAGGGTGGGGTGATACAAGACTCTCAATGTACTTGTATGATTTTGCACAATCAGGCCAAGATTCAATGCCCTCCATCCTCCGAAACTGCCTTGTAACAATATCATACAAGAAAAACGTTCCGTACGACTTAACACTAAACATTAGAAGTGTCTTGGAGGAGTTCCAAAACTGTTTCCAAAACTTTATGAATACACAAACTAAAAGAAAATGTAATGAATGGATTGTTGACGAGTAATTTTATAAACTTTTATTAATAAAGTAAAGTGAATAATTGGATTGAGAAGTAAAAGTAATGACATTTTGTGTAAATATGTGAATATCGTGAGGGTGTGATTTATAAAAAAGTTTTTTTTTTAGAATGTGCATACGATTGTGGAATCGAATAATGAAAGAGTGGAAACAATTGTGGATAAAGGAAGTATACAATTAATCTCACGTCAGTATTGCGTGCAATCAATATATCACATACTCATACCTTTAATTGCCTTCTATGACATACACATGAGTACAAAAAAAATTCTATTTAATTGGTAAAGAAAGGTCTTGATTTTGATGGTTACAAGTTAAATACCCATTCCTTTTTCCCCTCCCCATGACTCGAACCCAGGACCTAAGGCCTAGGTAGTGATGCTCTAACCACTTGAGCTATCTCACTTTGTCAGAAAGGTCTTGATTGATTATGCAATGGAAATGTCCTTGAGAATAAATAATCTCAATTTTTTTTTTATATTGTTAAAATAATCTCTCACTTAGTTACCGTTACATTTAATTTTTTTTAAAGGTTAATATTTAACTTGAATAAGGTAACAATTATGACAAAGTGGGATATAGCTCAAGTGGTTAGAGCACCACTACCTAGGCTTAGATCCTGGGTTCGAGTCAATTATTAAAAAAAATTAATAAATAAAATTTCACATATAGCCTACCATGTGCTTATGTTCGTGTATATTATGCAAATCCTACAGTCTTTTTAGTATCAATTTAGGTTAATGATGCTTATCATTATGTTAAAAATACAATGAAAAATCATATTTATGTACCCATATTTGTGTTGAGGTTAATGATGCTTATCATTATGTTAAAAATACAATGAAAAATCATATTTATGTACCCATATTTGTGTTGTCAAGCATCTTACATGTTTGTCTAACTACATGTTTACCTATGCAACATCTCTGCATAATATTTAGAGAAACATATGCAATTTGTTTGCTGTTATATAATCCCACCATATAATCTTTAACCCTAAAAAAAAATGCAGAATTAAGGTTCATGAATTGTAGGCACATTTAAATCTGAGGTTTTTTGACCAGGACCGGTTGGTTGGTCTGCGGACTAAATCGGACCAGCCCGCTAGCCATGCCTAACGTTTTTTTAATAAATAACTTGCAAACAAATTTTCGGCCATTTGACCTATAATCATAAATATAAGCATTAAGCAGCACATTACCATCCATTAATCATTATTACTATTTTTTATTAGATTATGATATTTATTTGGTCATATTAAAGATCAATGAGTTTTAGAATTGTGTTTAAATCATTTACCGATCATTAACTAATTGTATATTAATTTTTCTATTTTATTTACTTTTTAGACGTGTCAATTGGGACCTTTAATTTTAAAATTTTAAAATTAAAAAAAAAAATATTGTAGCTTGTTAGTGACCCTTTTAACCTGTAACCCGCTAGGGTTAGAGTTATGTCCCAATAATTGAAGAACCGTTAAGTATGAATCCATTAAAGTCCTAACCCGTTTAGCTACACGTCCATTTAAAAAAATTACATTAAATACAATTAAAAAAAAATCACAATCACGCGGGCCCTGCACTATATGCTATTAGTGTATATATATATATATATATATATATATATATCTTCCTCAAGATTTTCTCAACTAATTCTCTCTCTATATATTTTTCAAGATTTTCTCAACTGATTCTCTTTCTCTAGGGTTAGGGTTTATATTATAGTGTATATTGTAGAGAAATAAATTGAAGAAAGAACGATGGCCGAGGTTGAGAATATTAAACAGGTACTTTGGCACAATTTGTATATATATATATATATATGTATAATTCCAATAATCAAAACGAAGATTTTGATATAATTTATGTAATAAATCCCAAATCTTGAGTTGTTCAAATGGATTACAGATCTCTGTATTCATTGATTTGATTATTATTATATATACTTAAATTAAATTTTTTTATTTTTTATTTTATAGTCCGTTACTGTTAATGATCCAATAAACTCGGGTGACTGCGTGTTGTTGAACGAGGGCGTATTGTTAAATGATGACGTGGTGATGGAGATCCTTGTACGACTGCCTTGTAAACGTGTGTCAAAATTTAAATTAGTATGCAAGTCGTGGCAGTCGATTATTTCATCCGACTATTTTCGTCGTCTTAGGGCACCCTACCGGATGTCGAATTTTCTTTCTCGTTTTCGTTTTCAGAAGAGCGGGATGCAAGTTTACATACTCCCTCCTCGTCGGATCACCCCATTCTGACTCTCAGGTACATTCCACACCAATTTTTTTACTATACACTTCTAAAATTCTGTTACTGTGAAAATAACTCATTGTATTAATTTTAAAATTTCAATGAATTGTATTCTTTGCATTAAATTGATTTAATTTGAAATAATTCTTTCTTAGTTCATTACTGATTGATATTCTTATTAAATAATTCTTTCCAGGTTATTCATGTCTCTATGCAAAGGAATTTAATTTCATATATTTTTTGAATTCTCTATTACATTTTGTATCTCATCTAATAAATTACATATTCTATCATATGTTCATATGTGATAGCTTTCATTTAAAGAGAGTATGTTTGTTCCACAAGAAAATGATTATATTTTGATTTGCACAAAATGGAGATTTTTTTTTCATAACTTTCACTTTTTTAAAAAAAAAATATATAAAAATTCAATTTCATAACTTATTCATGCTTAATTTATACGTGCATTAAATATTTATTTATAACTTATTTTATTTATATGTGCAATAAAAAAAATTAAATTTGTTAACATAATTGATAAAAAAAAAGCTTAAGATTAAATAAAAATTAAATACTATAAGTCGCAAACTCACAATTAAGAATAAAATATATTTTTAAATCTGTAAAGTTTAAATATAACAGGGCATTTCTAAGTTTGAAGGAATATTATTGTATTCAATTTGATTATTATTTTTGTATTCAATTTGATTGTTATTTTATATTTATACTTATTTTTTTTTATTAGTATTATTATTTTATTTCGAAGTCCATTAGTATCTCGTTTAGTTCGTGGACTGCAAGATTTATTATGATTATTATTTTATATTAAACAATTTCCAATATTATTATTAAACATTTCAGAACAAAAATTATTAATATTAATGAAATAAAATATATGGAAAACAAAAGATTTAGATTTGTACTATGATATGACGGTATTAATTAGGTAATTAAATTTGTTTTGGAAATTAAACCAAATTAACATATTTGTAAATCTGGCATGTAATTCGACTCGAATCTTGTCGCAAATTTAATTTTATTCCAGGGTTGAAGAGAAAGATTTGATTTAATTTCTTTTCATATGATTATTATTTTATATTTATACTTAAATTTAACTTTTTTATTTATTATTTTATAGTTCCTTAGTTTCCTGTTTAATGTGAACTATTTAACCCATATCTATTAATTTTATTTATATTAAGGGTCACACTTGCGTGCCCTCGCGTGTACCATGCATACATCATCAAAATGGAATATGGGTCAGGCAGGATCAGAACCGGGTCAAGGCCCAAATAACAAAAAAATAAATTAAAAAAAAAAAAACAGAGCGTGAAAGTGAAAACTTGAGTCCACCATCGTCGTTGCTTTCTGTCGCACATGCCTGCGATTACTGCCGCCCCATCGCCGCCGATTTCTGGCCCCACCACCGACGGTTTCTCGTCGCCTCCGCCGTCGTTCCTGTTGTTGCGTCGACGGTTGTGTGTTTAAACCTAATTTCACAATATAGTATTACTGTTATTACACTTGGTATTACTGAATACATTTTATGGTATTACTCAATACACTTTGTGGTATTACTGGACATAATATTTGAATTACTTGTTTATTTATTCACACCGTAATTTTGATTTTACTGGATATTGATTTGGTAGCGAAAACATTAACTACCGTAATTTATAGTTTGAAATATCATATAGACACCTAGTATTACTGGTTATTACATGTGGTATTAGTGAATACACTATGTGGTATTACTGAATATTGATATTTGTATTACTGCATTAAAAACCATAATTTGACATTAAAAACTGCATTAGACATATGATGTTACTGGATATTAATTTTGGTAGCGAAAACATTAAACAGTGTAATCTAAAGTTTTAAAATCATATTAGACACATGGTATTATTGGTTATTACATGTGGTATTAGTGAAATACACTGTGTGGTATTACTAAATATTGATATTTGTATTAATACTTGTTTCTTTATTAACAAAAATATTAAATGTTGTAATTAACACCAAAATTTGACATTAAAAACTGCATTAGGCATATGACGTTACTTGATATCGATTTTGGTAGCATTAATCCCTAAACAAAACAATGTTAAAAAAAATAACATCATCAAAGTTTCCATTTACTTCTTCCCATTTTCTTCAAATTCGCAGCTACATCTTTCTTCTTCTTCTTCTCTTGAGCTTTCAAAGCATTTTGTTTCTTCTTTTCAACAATTCTTTGATCTTGTTCTAAGAGCAATATTATTCTTCTTATTTCTCGGACCCATACCTTTAGGTACCATCTATTTAGTTATTTTCATGATAAACCTAAAGAAAGATAAAAATGACACGAGTTAAACAAAAAAAATGACACAAGTTATAATAATATGCATAACAACTAAACTTCCAATTACTTGTGCATTTTATATGTTTTAACAACTGTATTCCATGGAGATTGATCAAAATAGTGCAGAAGTAATGAGAGGCAAGAAGTATAATGTAGGTTAAAAAGATCCGAGGACAAAGAGTTTAGATACATTTCAATCTCAAAAGCTCATAGAATCCCCCAACTCCAAATGCTCAGAAACAAAAGTAGATTGTCATTGCCATTGCCACTCAATCTTACCAGAAAATAATGAATCTGCAATGTACATAACCTACAGAAGTAAAATTGATTAAAAATTCACTAATAACAAGATAATAAATGGATGAAAAGTAAGAATGGTTACTGGGATCCGATGAGATGAGCATGGCAGTGCCTCCAAAGCCACGTCCTCAAATTGATTAAAAAAAACTTACCGCAGAAAACAGGGAAAAGAAGAAAAAACTTACCTCCCTCGCCAAACCTACCCACGACGGCGGCTTGTTCAGGTGACCGGAGGGGCGGTGCGAACGCAGCACGCGGCGGCGGCTTCAGATCCAGTAGGCGGCGACTTCTAGTCGCGAGCAAAGGCGGCGCGATGCGGCGACGTTGCTGCAGGTTGCGAGCGGTGACGGAGGGGGCTTCACGCGGAGGAGCTCCAACGGCGCCCGTGGCTCTGCAACTGAAAGGACAAGCGACAAAAATGGCACTCAGACGATTCTATGCAACACGACGACGAGGATGAAGATGATGACAGAGAAGGAATCATCCGGCCAACAATCGTCGAAGCCCTAAAATAAAAAAAACATCCAAATCGCGTCGTCCACCTCAACGTTGTCCGTCTTCCGTCTCAACGTCGTCGTCGTAGAAGAAAGCTCTTGAAATGGGGTCGCCGTTGAAATCGCGTTGAAATCGCACGAGTGGGATCTATTTTTTGTAAGAGAAACCTTTCTTTTGCAAATGACCCAAATGTAAACGGGTCAGATAACCGGGTCAGAGTTGAAATTTAAAAATGACTTAAAATGGAGGGGGTTACCATGCACGCGGGTGTATAGAAGTATTTGGCTTATTGGGTATATTTGTTTTGGAAAACAAATTAAAGATTCGGATTTGTAGTCTGATATAGTATTAGGTAATTAGATTTGTTTTGGAAACCATATATATTTGCATTTAATTTAATTTCTCAGTTAATTCTAAAAGTTTAAAGATTAAGAGGTTGTTTGCAAACTCTATAATCTGCTTTCAGAATCACTTTTTTTTCAAAAGTTGTGAGAGAAAGCTTTAAAAATAAGTGATTCTAGAAACAGTTACTTGTGTTTCAAAACACACCCTAAATTGAATTTTAAAATTCAAAAGTATATAAACTGAAGATGACGTCACTCAAAGTACACTTGCGTACCCTGATTTTAATTTTTTATTTATATTTTATCTACACTTACTAATTTTTTATTTATATTTTATCTACACTTACTAATTTAATGAGTTCGCTTTCAAATCATATTTTTACTATAGTATCTGCTACCCGCTCATTTTATGAGTTCACCCCAAAATTATATTTTTATTACAGTTATATGCACTTGCTCATTTTATGGGTTCACCCACATCATTTTTTTTACAACAGTTATCTACACCCGCTCATTTTATGAGTTCACCCTCAAATTATTTTTTTACCATAGTTATATGCACCTGCTAATTTTATGAGTTCACCCCCAAATCATATTTATACTACAGTTATCTGCACCCGCTCATTTTATAAGTTCACATCCAAATCATTTCTTTTTTACAACAGTTATCTACACCCGCTCATTTTATAAGTTCACCCCCAAATTTTTTTAACCAAAATTGTCTGCACCCGCTCATTTTATGAGTACACCCCCAAATATTTTTTTTAAATAATTACATTTAAAATACTATATTATCTTTTTATTAATTTACACAAAATATAATAATAAAATCAAACCTAATTTATACATTTACAATATGTACTCGAGTCATTGTCGAGTTACCGATTCACCACTAAATCACCCATATTTTTAGAAAAATATTTGTAAAAACATAATTTAAAAAAACTATCAAAATTAGGCACAAATTTCGATTTTTTTTCTTTATAATTTTTCTTCCCATTTTCAGTTTTTATTCCAAACTTTTTATTTCTTCATTTTTTTTCCTACTTTTTTTCTCATTAGTATTTTTTTAAATTTTAATACAAAATAATATTATATGTATGATTTTATTACACTCAATGATACAATAAGTAATAATCGGTAATATCATTAACAATAATTAGTACTCCAATATCGTTTTACAAATAATTACATACATCTAATTATATTCAGTAATACTAAAATCAATTATTAGTAATACCACGAACAGTAATCGGTAATACCACTAATATTAATCAGTAAAATTTTATACTATAACAAATAATTCCACACATCTAATTATATTAAAAAATACCAAAAACAATTATCAATAATATCTTATACAATAACAAATAATTCCGCAAATCTAATTATATTCACTAATATCATACACAATAATATGTAATACTATAAAAAATAATAATTAGTAATGTCTTAAACAATAATAAATAATTCCACACAATCAGTAATACCACAAACAATAACCAACAATACCACAATTAATAATTAATAATACCGTAATCAATAATCATTAATTTTAATTCAATATTATATTAATAGTAATACCGCAATCAATAACTAGTAATACCAGTATCAATAACTAATAATATCATAAAAAAAAGTGGAGGGAGTGCAAATCGGGGTGTACTGAAGCAAATAAGGGGTGCACATTACCAAGCTCAATTGAAGAGAACCCTAGCCCAATGGGAGGGCACCCTAGGTCAGCAGTCGTCATCTGGGATTTCATCAGCAAGCTCAACGACTCTGAGTGTCGGTCGGTTAGCGATCCATCAGCAACATCCGTCGGGCTGCCGTCAGCCGGAGGAAGAGGATGCGCAGGAGCAGGATGAAGAAGACGGACAAAGCAATGTAGCTTCGATTTGGGCAGAGATGAACGACGAGAGAGAGGCGGCGTCGATCCGAGTATTGCAGGCGAGCGCCATTGATGACGAAGAAGCTCCTAGATCGCGAACGCAAGGGAGATTGATCGAAGCAGTCGCGTCAGTGGTCAAAATGAGGAGAGGATTTCGACCGCCATGGATCGTGGCTGAGATGGAAGATGATGTTGATTGTCATGGAAGTAAAGAATCGCGATTGCGGTTCGAGGAGGGGTCTCGGGCTTTAGCGGCCGGGACGGAAGCGTCGCCGTCGCCGTCGAGGGGGTGGTCGAGCATGGTGGTGGTTGGGTCACCTGCCGACTGACATGAATTTTCGGCAGATCCTTTACTCATCCAATTAAAATTGATATTCAGGTGCACCGCCGACCGACTATAATAAAATCATACCTATAATATTATATTGTATTAAAATTTAAAAAATAACATGCAAAAAATGGAAAAGAAATGCAGGAAAATTTATTTAAAAAAAAAAGAAAAGGAAAAAAAATGAAGAAATAAAAAATTTGGAAAAAAAACACTAAAAATGGGAAAAGAGGAGGGGGAAGAAAAATTAAATAGAAAAAAATCGAGATTTATCTAATTTCGATAGTTTTTTATTAATTATATTTTTACGATTTTTTTTAAAATATGGGTGACTTGGTGGTGAATCGATTTTTTAGAGTTTATTTTATTATATTTTGTGTAAATTAATAAAAGGATAATATAGTCTTTTGTCATGAGCATATGTATTAGATATGGTCACATTTGGGTTTAGCCCATTTAATTAATTAGTTTATATTGGGCTTTTAATATGTTGTGTTTTAAGCCCATTTGCATTTAAGTTATGTAATTACTTTTATGTTTAAATATGTGTAATTGGAATGAAGAAGGCAATCAAAAATATTTCCAAATTCTTTATCTTCTCGGTTCTTTCTCTGCGGCTCTCTCTCTCTCAATTCTATCTTTCTCTATATCTCTCTGATTCACGTATTATGCAACACTAAAATACACAACCGCAAGTATACGACGTCTATCGTAGCGTGATAAGTACGAGGTTGATCCCATGAGGAGGTGTAGTGATAAAAGTGGAGTTTGTCGATATTGGTTCTAAATAGACGTGATCGAATAAGTGGGATGGTTAATTACCCTAAAATTGCCTACCAAAGGTTGTCACAAGTAAACAATTAAGAGAATAATATAGAAATCGATCAATGAATGCTCAAGAAAATCACAAAACGAGAGAAATACGGTTAAAACTCAATTAAGAGAATGTAGGTTCCAAGGCATTTGCAACATTTAGATATCCATTTATGATTTGTAACTCATTCAAATGGCAATTAAGGTTATCCTCTTATAGGGTTGACCACTAAAGAAGAATTAATCAATCTCTCGATACAACTAATCCAAAGGAGCATGCGACATAAATTCGTATCTCTACATTACAAACATCACACCAACTAAAATAGCCCCAAAGATCATTCAATTCCCTCCCGATAACTAATCCTCTCTCGAGATCATAATAATACCGGGTTGCATGCTTACATACGATTAATGGAATAAATCTCTCGATACTACCCCAATTAACAATAGATTAAACATATTATCATGGCCAATAATAACATGCTTCCAAATGAGAATTAAGCACACAAATAAGAGACAAACACCATTTAAAGCAAGAAATTAGTTCATAAACTTCAATCCAAATATTTACAAAGCCTTAGAACCAAAAGTGTTCTAGCCAATCAACAACGTAATCAAATTAACAAAATCTAATGAAATAACTAAATAAAAAGAGAGAGAATAGAAAGCTTAGTCTAAAATATGGTGGGGAATGAAAATTTCAAGCTATTGATGTCTTCCTTGCATAAATTGATGAAGAATTGAAGAAGTTATGGCCAAATCACCTTCAAATGTGTGTTTGTATGTGGGAAATTCTTGTGGAAGGGGTTAGATCCTTTTGATTTCAAGAAAATGAGCTTATATAGTGTTGGAGTAGGTTTTGGGTGGAAGAATTGCAAGTTAGTCCCTTAAAAATGGCCAAAATAGGAGAATGGCACCGAAAATGGGGTAGCACGGCCGTGCAAAATCACGATTTGGTCACGTGCTCGGTAGATGATGACTTTGGATGGTGCTCGGCCGTGGCGTGCGATCATGGCAATTCTTCGGGCTCGACAGAGATGGGTGCTCGGACGTGGCATGCATTGCCCCTGATTTCCTCGAGCTCGGCCGAGAAGGTAGCTCGGCCGTGCATTGCCTGGCCTCAAGAATTCTGTCTCGATGATCCCAATTCCGTGAAGATGGCTCGAGCGTGGCATTGGATTTTGGCTTGGAGGTGGAGCTCGGCCATGCTCCTTGCTCGGCTGAGACATGTGGTGGCTTCCAAAAATCTGTCTCGAGGGTCTCTATTTCGAGCATGGTGCTCGACTGTGGCCTTGTTTTGGCTTGAAAAACAGCTCGGCCGAGGCATGAGCTCAGTCGAGTTCTTCCCTTTCTCGTTTCGTGCATATTTTTCGCCTCGGGTGTCCGATTGACTTGATTCTTTTGGCTATTCCACTCTGTTTTTCGAGACGAACTCAATGGTGCACTCCTCTTCTTGATCCAGTGAATTATGGTTGGTGTTTTGCTCCAAATTCTATCGTATTTCCTACAAAATCGACAAAACACAACCTTTCACTCATTTTGGCTCAAATCATCATAATCAATCCATAATTCAATGAAATCCACATCAAAATACGCTTCACATGTGCCTCTAAAGTGTGTAAATTCCACCCGAATCACTCTCTTATATCTACTTCAATTATTTCAGAAAATCTTATAAAAATTATATGGATTTTAAGAGTAGTGATGAGATCACTACAAATGGTATCTAGAGCCATCCATCCTTGGACATGGCTGAGGTGTGAAATTTACTAGGCGAAATTATCAAATTTAGTTATAATTTACAAGGCAAATTAGGAAATATAGATAGAAAACTCGACCATATTACAGAAATTCTAGCTTCAATGCAATTGCAGTTATCAAAGATGAACAAAGGAAAATGCATATTGGAGGAATTATTGGAAGAAGAATCAGTAGCAGAAGAACCATATTCTAATGGTTTTGAGAAATTGAATTACAAATCTAAAAAATCCTCACAAGAATCCACCGCAGAAGAATTCTATTCTAATGGTTTTGAGAAATGCAATTACAAACCTAAAAAATTCTCACAGGCCATTGACGATTTGTTGCTTCCAAATTCCTCCAATTTGGTCGATGTCGCAGCTACTCCCACACGCCGTCAACAAATCGCACAATCTGTTGTCGATCGGTTGATTCTGGATTTCTCTGATTTTTTCGAATCCACCAATACCCCCGTACACCTTCACCGACGACGGAAACCTACTGGATTTCCTCCGGAGAATACACCTCCAACTTATCTGTCACCATATCCTTGGGTAAGAGACTCTCGTTTGATCGCACAAGCCTACACAGAAGAGGTATTTGCACAACCCCTAATTTTTAATTCAATTACCAACAACAATTGTGGTAGGATTTGTCTCTCGATTTTATACGGAATACCATATTTGGATATGAAGTATGATGAGTATTGGCCACCTCCTATGATTTCATCGTTGGTTCCCATTGATTTTCCCTGCCCAAATGTGAGATTTAATATGCTTATTATAATTAGGTATTTGTATGAGTTTCGAAGGAAATTGGGGATTGTGGAGCATTGGGTATATATGGTTTTTGATCTGAGGGCATGTGAGGCATTCGATTCCTTCAATAATCAGAGGATGAGACTGCCTAAGATTCTCTGTGTTGATTGTCTCAATTACATCGATAATGAATTGCTAGCAATAGGCAGTGAGTTGATAGTTTTTGGAAGGAATTGTGGATCGATTGTTATTATAACTTGGGAAATTAACTGGGATGGAAATGCAATGCAATCTATCGAGCTTTTCGATTCTTTAATCGTGGAGTTTGATCTTAAGATAAGGTGGAAGAAATTCAAGGGTATATTAATGACGAAGAGTTACGTAGATTGGCAGAGCTTGACAAGAACACATAGTCGATCAAAACACTCTGTCAATGGTGTCTCTAAAGCTAGTATCAATGTCAATTATATTGTCAGTTCTATTTTGGTTGAGAATAACCCACAAGATCATATTGATGTTGATAATTTCATGGTTTGGCAACTTGATGGAACTCAAAATGAGTGATGTTGGTGTAAGAAAAAGTGTGGTGTATATACCATTCTTGCTTTGTCTCTTGTTGTCTACAAGGTTGGAGTAGTTTTTCTATATGTCCGTGTGTGCAAGCACATTGCTGGTGTGTTAGTCAATATGATGATTCAAATTGGTACAACAATCACATTGTCTTGCAAATGTATGCGGCCAGTTGGGTGTAATGTTCCCACTTTATCTCTTGTCGAATTAGGAGTGGCAAAAATTCCACTGATGAAATCTGCGTGGTATGCTATAGTTGTGAGGCTCAAAACATTTAATTACTGTGGATTATTTTTTATTGCCCCAACAAATATGCTTCAAACTCAGAACTCGTTCTACCTGTTGACTAGAAGATTGAGCATGAAGATTTTGAACATTTTCCCAATTCTTTTCCAGCACAATGGTGATGCATATCAAAATCATTTCCATTCTAGATCCTTGAGGACAAGGATCTCAAAATCTAAGGAGTATTGTCATGAGCATAAGTATTAGATATGATCACATTTGGGTTTAGCCCATTTAATTAATTAGTTTATATTGGGCTTTTAATATCTTGTGTTTTAAGCCCATTTGCATTTATGTTATGTAATTACTTTTATGTTTGAATATGTGTAGTTGGAATGAAGAAGGCAATCAAAAATATTTCCAAATTCTTTATCTTCTCGGTTCTTCCTTTACGACTCTCTCTCTCTCTCTCTCTCTCTCTCTCAATTCTATCTTTCTCTATATCTCTCTTATATCTACTTCAATTATTTCAGAAAATCTTATAAAAATTATATGGATTTCAAGAGTAGTGATGAGATCACTACATCTTTTAAATGTGATTATTTTTTAAAAAATATTTTGGGGTGAACTCATAAAATGTGCGAGTGTAGATAACCGTGGTAAAACAATATTTTGGGGGTGAACTCATAAATTGAGGGGGTGCAAATAACTGTGGTAAAAAATAATTTGGGGGTGAACTCATAAAATGAGCGGGTGTAGATAACTGTTGTAAAAAATGATTTGGGGTGAACTCATTAAATAAGCGGGTGCAGATAACTGCTGTAAAAATATGATTAGGGGGTGAATTCATTAAATTAGCGGGTATAGATAAATGTAATAAGAATATGATTAGGATTAAATTAGTGGGTGCAGATAAAATATATATAAAAAATTAAAATTGAAATTGAAATTAGGGGGCACCGTACACTAGGGGGTACGGGAGAATTTGACTTTTTTTGGACTTTGAAAGTCTGGTGGTATTCAATTCGAATTTTCAAAAGTCTTTAAAAATTTTGATGTATTCAATACGGATTTTAAAAAGTCTTTAAAAAATCTTTAGGTATTCAACAATCTATCAATTTTAATAATGTATGAATTTTGTTGAATTCTCCTTAAAAAAATATAAATAAATTTCACTATCTAAAATCTTTTCTAAAAACTAGAGATTTCAACTGATTCTCTTAGAGAACTCTAAAGACGAAAGATAAAAAATAGAGATGACAACATTGACCCGACCCGCGGGTACCCACCCCAACCCGTGAGCTTTGGGTCAGGTCGGCCCCCCCCCCGAATTATTATATAAACTTTATACAGTATATATATATATTTTTTTTTTTTTTATTGATAAAATATTTTATATATATATATAATATTAATTTATAAAAAATACTTTACATTAAAAAAAAAAACTGAATTTTATAAATTCACATACTTTTTTAAGTTAAAAAAAATTCAATATAATTCCAATTGAATACACCCCTAACATTAATCGATGCCCTTAACATATATAGTAGGCATTTTGGGCGAGTGGAACTCTATTTGGGCCCAAACAGATCGGTACTATTTCCCACCCTTTTACATTTTCTAAGGGACAAAAATATCCTTCCCACTTTATTTCTTACATAATTTTTTTTTTATGGAAAGTTAAATACCCATCCTTTTTTTCCCCTCCCCATAACTCGAACCCAGAACCTAAGGCTTAGGTAGTGGTGCTCTAAAGTTATCCCACTTTGTCTTATTTCTTACATAAGCACTTATAAATTTTTTTAACTTCACGCCCCTCCTTTTCTTTTTTTTATTCCAAATTTAAAATATCCCATCATAATTGAACTACCCCGTCGCACCACCTCACCCCTCATACTCCATGGCAAAGGTAAATTTTAAATTTTTTTACACAAAAATATCATTTATTTGGAAAAAAAATTCACAAAAATGTCATTTTTACGATTTTTTTCCACGAAATGTACATTTTGAGTTTTAATCGAAAACTCGGAGTTTTTTATCGAGTTTTTCAATTAAAATCGCCACAAAGTTATGAGTTTTTGATATAAATAATTTTTTGTGGATTTGTTTTTATGAAAAATAACGTTTTTGTGGAACTTTTTTCCGAAAAAATCAATAGGGATAATACAGTCTTTTTATCTTATACTTAAAAAAATAAATGGGGATGGGTGAAAAGATAATAAGAGGAATGGCATTTATCCGTGGCCTTTTCTAAGTGGGTGTTTTCAAACACTAGAAGTTGCTTAAAAGCACTTGTTTTTCAAATAAAATCACTTTTGGAGTATTTTCAAACACAACCAAGTGATTAAGTTAATTTATTAAAAGTGATTTTGGTGAAGCATCCCTCCACCTATTTCTAATAGCTTCTATGTGCTTCTCATCATTATAATAATCAATTTTACAATTTTACCCTCACAATTTAAATAATATTTCATCTTTACACATTACCTATCCAAATGTAATAAGGGTGTTTTTTATAAATTTATAAAAAAAGTGGTTTGTTTTGTAAACACCACAACATATACACAATTGATTTAAAGTGCTTAATTTTAAAACACTATCAACTTTCAATTTTATTGCAAAAATCAATTTTAATCACTTTGAATCCATCACTATAATTTGTAAACACACCCTAATTCTTATGTTATACTAGTTCTGCATTTTTTAATTATTCTTCTTAGGTAAAATAAATACTCCCTCCGTCTCGTATAAGTTTCTCACTTTTGTTGGGGTGATAAAAGAAAATAATGGATTAGTATAAGATAAAGAATAATAAAATAGTAGATAAAATATAAATGATATGATTGAAAAAGAGAAAATAATTAGTAAAAAATGCAATGAGAAACTTATAGTGCACGGAAGGAGTACAATTTTATATATGTACATTTAAAAAAAAATACATATTTTATTAAATACAATAATATATATATTTTTTTTCACAATCTTGCGGTCCTGCACTATTGCTAATATATCTCAACTAATCCTCTCTCACTATATATATATATATTGATTAGGGTTTAGCGTTTATATTTCATAGTGTAGATTATATTGAAGAGAAATAAATTGAAGAAAGAATGATGACCGAGATTGAGAATATTAAACAGGTACTTGGCACAATTTATATATATATATATGTATAATTCCAATAATCAAAACGAAGATTTTGATATAATTTATGTAATAAATCCCACAAATCTTGAGTTATTCAAATGGATTACAGCATTGCACTTGATGAAACATTCATATATGTTTTTGTATTCATTAAATTGATTATTATTATTATACTTAAATTTAACTTTATTATTTTGTTACTTTATAGTCCGTTACTGATAGTGATCCATTTAACCCGTGTGATGACGTGTCGTTGAACGATGACGTGATGATGGAGATCCTTCTACGGCTGCCTTGTAAACGTGTGTCAAAATTTAAATTAGTATGCAAGTCGTGGCAGTCGATTATTTCATCCGATTATTTTCTTCGTAACGCACCCTGCCAACCGATGTTTGGTTTAGTGCAGCGGTTGCGGAAACGCTCTCCTGGTCGGATCATACATTACACACCTAGCTCGTACAATTCTTCATATTACTGATTGAGATTCTTAATTACTTGTCTTCTTTCCAGTTTTCATTTAATTTTATTTTAATGATATATAAAACCTGCATGTGTTGTTTTTTTTTTGCATAATAAACTAGTATGGCTAGACAAACATAGGTTATTTTTCTTCTTGACTGAGACATTGTTTCTATTTGAGTGTTTTGCATTAACATCAGAGTTTTGTAAATATAGAAAAAAAATCAAACGAAAGGGACAAAAAAATATGTATTTTCCTTAGTCTACTAGGCAAGTGTTTTGGAAAATTAGGCTCATCTATATCATTAAGCATTTATTTATATGTGAAATACAAAAAATTAAATTTGTTAAATAATTGATCCAAAAAAAAAAAGGGTTAAGATTAAATAAAAATAAAAATAGAATATTATAAGTAGCAAACTCACACTTAATTAAGACTAAGATACAATCCAAGCACTCAAATGGTCTCATTTATTTAATAGCTAAGATTAAGAGGTGGCATTGCATGCCTACTAATATCTAAGTTTGAAAGGAATATTATTGTATTCAATTTGATTATTATTTTATATTTATACTTAAATTTAATTTAATTTAATTTAATTTTATTAGTATTAGTATTATTTTATTTTTGAAGTCCGCTAATATCTAGTTTAGGGGTTTGACTATATGCACCTTTATTAATAAAATAATAGGGTATATACCCTTCATTAAAATACACATATTAGATGCACCGTCTATTGTCATTTCTTTCACCTTATTCCTAAACCACAACTTTCGGACGTCGTCACCATTTTTTTCGATAGCCAAGAAATAAAAAAAATAAAAAAAATTCAACAACAGCAACAACAAATTGACCATATTCATCCATATACACTTAGAAAAACATAGAAAACTAACAATTTTTTAAACAAAATTCGTCAAACCATTGCCGACCATATATACTTCCGTCGACAACAATTTGTCGATGGGAATGTATATGGTCGACACTGTTTTGACTTTTTTTTTAAAATTTTGACTTTTGTTGGTCGACCATATATATTCTCGTCGACAAATTGTTATCGACGAGAATGTATATGGTCGACCAACAAAGGTCGAACAAAAAATTGAAACTTTTTTTTTTTAAATCGACACTGTAATGTCGATCATATACACTCTCGTCGACAACATTTTATCGACGAAAGTGTACGTGGTCGACATTATAGTGTCGAAAAAAAAAGGTTTCTGCCCTAGCTAAAAAATGGAGCGGGCCAAAAAATAAACAAAGTCGGGCCGATGCACATTCCTTGGGCGGCGTCGAGGTCGGTCGGAGCGGCGTCGGTGGGGTGGGCCGACGTCGTGCACGACGAATTGGGGTGGGGTGGGCTGGCGAAACGGAGGAAGAAAAAAAAAGAAAAAAAGAGAGGAAGCGGCGGCGGCCAAGGGAGGGGGCGGCCGCGACGGCCGTTGGAAGATTTATTATTTTTTACAGAAAATGCGGCGGGGCGGCCATGGCAGAGGGTGGGGGAAAATGGGGAAGGGAGCGGCCGGTGAAGAGAGTGAGGGGGCGACCACGCGGCCGCTGGCAGAATTTATTTTTTATTTTTACAGTAACGGCGGGGGCCAAGGCAGAGGGTAGGGGATAAAATGGGGAAGAGAGGGTGCGCGATCGGTGAAGAGAGGGAGGGGGGCGACCGCTGGCATAATTATTATTATTTTTTTTTTACCCTAACGATAGGGCGGGGACCATGGCAGAGGGTGGGGGATAAAATGGGGAAGGGAGGGGGCGCGGCGACGACTGTGAGAGTAGGGGTGGGTGCGAGGGCGGGTGCCGCCGGCGGCGGCGACAGCGACGGGGCTGATGGAGTGGTTTGGTGGGAGAGAAGAAAAAGATGAAGATAAGAGGATAAATTAGGGTGTGTGAGCAGTAATAGAAATATTATGAAAGAAGAACATTTATGACAATTAAAAGGGTGCATATATCTTAGTCAAACCCCTAGTCTAGTTTAGTTTAGTCCGTAAACTGCAAGAAATAGAGTAGAGGCTCGTTTAATGTGAACCGTTTATCTTACATTCTTATTTAACTTCTCTAACAATTTCCAATATTATTAAACATTTCAGAACAAAAAAAAAGTATTTTATTAATATTAATGAAATAAGATATATGGAAAACAAAATATTTTAATTTGTACTGTGATATGACGGTAGACATGTGCAACGGTTAGAAAACGCCGGTTACGGTTAGAAACCGTCGGTTATGGTTTTCGAAAATCGGTAACCGTAACCGAACCGCCGGTTTGCCGGTTACGGTTACGGTTTTTAACCGCCGGTTTGCCGGTTTGCTTTTTTTTTTTTTTTTTTTTAAATTTTTTTAAATATTATCTCCGTTTTCGCTCGTTTTCACTCCGTTTTTGTTCATTTTTTATTCATTTTAACTCATTTTTTAGAAAATACATTACTAGAATTGAATAAAAATTATATAAATTAAATTTATACATTAAAAATAGAAGAATTGTGTATTAATTTTTTTTTTTTTTTAAAACCGGCAAACCGGCGGTTAACCGTCAAAACCGGCCAAACCGGCGGTTTGCGGTTTGTCAAAATGTCAAACCGTAACCGAACCGCCATTTTACGGTTACGGTTCGGTTTTTAAACCGTAACCGACGGTTTGCCAAACCGGCGGTTTTACCGGTTGGCCGGTTTCCCGGTTACGGTTTGAACATGTCTATATGACGGTATTAATTAGGTAATTAGATTTGTTTTGGAAACCAAATTACTAACATATTTGTAAATCTGGCATGTAATTCAACTCGAATCTTGTCGCAGAATTGTTTACTTTTCCTCGATTCCTTAAATAGGATACGGATGCACTGCATTTGGCAATATTACGTGGAAAGCTGAATCGCTATACGAAGGTTGTATTTTGTACTTATATATTATTTTTCAATATATATTTTCATGTTATACTTATATAATCAGTTTTATTATACTTTTTTCCTAAAGGTTATTTTGTACTTATATATTATTTTTCAATATATATTTTCATGTTATACTTACATAATCAGTTTTATTATACTTTTTTTCTAAAGGTTTTTACCGAAGAACCTAAAGCTACAACCGATGAGAAAGAGCAGCTTTCAGAAGTTCGTCGATTCAGATGTGTAGATACAAGATCATTGTTAAGTGGAGGTGGAACGCCTGCTACTGATGGCAAGGTCTCTTCTAGTGTTTCAACTAGAGCTAATGAATTGCAGACAATGTTAAATTTTGCGGAGGGGAGGGGGGCAGAGTGGCTTTTTTCAGAATTCATATTCAAAAGCGTTTGAGGTTGAGTCCAGTTCAAATGGAAAGAAGAGTTTTACAGTTGAATGCCCGTCATTCGATATTGGTTTTGGTAAAGATTTATCTTCTGGTATCAACATCAGGGACGTGGATGATCCTGTTCTTAAGGTATGTGAAGAAATAAACCGGGGTGATGGGAATGTTGTGGATGTGGGAAAGACAGTTGTTGATAGTAATAAGGAGGATTTGGCATGAGGCAGTGTTGGGGTAGATGAGAGCCTAAATGCAAATGTCGGTGAGGTCGATCAGTTAAAAAAGGTTGATAATTTGGTTGCTCAAATAGGGATCCTGCAGAAACAGATTCTCGATGTCAGATTACGTTGTGATCAAGAATTGAGAGAAAATGAATTTGAGATTTTAAAGTTGAAGACTTTTAAGGATGCAGAAACAGATTCTCGATGTCAGATTACGTTGTGATCAAGAATTGAGAGAAAATGAATTTGAGATTTTAAAGTTGAAGACTTTTAAGGATGAGTATCTTAAAAGAATTGAGGAGTTAGCTTCTCAGTTGAGTAATCTGCAGAAAAAGCTAGTAGATGACACTGTAGAATTCGAGCATCAATTGAACTTCAGGGACACTGTAATTTTAGCTTTGAAAGCTGAGAACCAACGTTTGAGCAAGAATTTAGAGTCACCGCTGGCCTATGCTCAGAATCTCTGTTGGAGGACGATGGAATTCAAGCTGATTTTGAGAACACTATAATCTCTATTGGAGGACGATGGAATTCAAGCTGATTTTGAGAACACTGTAGAGGACTGTATAAATATATAAATGAAATTCCTGTTGACAAGGAAAAGACGCCTGATGTTGGTTTCAATGAGCAAGTATTAAAGTCTTGTGAGAAGACGCCTAAGTCGAAAGTCCAAAAGAAGAGTAAGTGGTCGTCGCCAAGTTCATTGATTGCAAGAATTAAGGGCAGAACAATAATAGACGATCGAAAAGCTATCACAATATCCCCCCAACCACTGACAAATGAACTTGTTACAGTCCATGAAATCAATGATAACTCTATAATTATGTATAATACAATAATTACATAGATTATTGATTTATATATCATACGATAATAATCTGTACACTCGTAGGTAATTAATGCTTGGGGCGATATGTTAAGATCCGTACTATACAAACCAAGGCCGCAATCTAGGCGTGTGAGAGTGTTTACAGCCACATGCTGAGTATTATACAATTCATAACTCTTTTATCCAGATTCTATATTTATTTGTTTAAATTACTAATACTCTATAAATTTATTGTTATGATTTTTTCTTGTAGGCATTGATTACCAATCGTAACATTTCCAAACAAAAAACTTTCGACTCGCTGATAGAGAAAGTCATTGAGGATTCATTAGATAAAAACATATTCTTGTTCCCCACAATTGTTTTTGCAATGGGTTCGTCTAGTGGTTTAAAGGTCATTGACCATTGGACACTTCTAAAACTAGACCTCACAACGAGGGAATGGACATTTTGTAACTCTCTTCCGCCAAGGACAAAGGCACACGAAGATACATACATGATGGAGTCCTTAAATGTTGTAAGTTTTTGCATTTTATTTGTGTGTCTGTATTAGATGGCTTAATGCATCTATCGTTTTAATAATGCACTGTTTTATTTGTTTGTCTTTTGAAAAATAAATAAAGGTGAAGTTCGTAGATGCAAGATTGGTGAGCTTGTTCAAAGCAAAGATGCATAATCATCGGTTCTTAAGAATGCCTTTCAAATACCCAACTCCAGCTGTTACTTGGAGGCAGGGTTCTGATTCAGTAGACTGCGGTGTGATTGTTTGCAAGGAGATAGAACTTATCTATAAAGGTCAAGAACCGCAGTCGGGAGAATTTGGTAAACTTGCTTCAAGCATGATGCGGGCTAGGATTGTTGAATCTTTCGTTGATCCAATGTATATAAGTGTTGAATAACTCTAGTGGTGGCATACAAGACAATTTAATGTTTACAGTTATTCCGTTCCATTTGGTTTGCTGACTTATGATTCTCATTTTGTTTAATTTGGATGAAGACTGAATACTGGTTTGTCTAAACGTAGTTGAACAATTAACCATTTTCATTTCTTATGAAATGGCTTTCTCTTTTTTGCAATATTAGATGAATGCTTGAATTTTCATCAATTGTGGTTTTTGTCAATGTGGGTTTATTTCAGATGAAATGGTAATTATGCATTATAACAAAATCTCCCAATTTTTTGTTATTGCAGTGGTGAAATACATAATGGTCACCAACGATCAATATAAAATTTCAGAAAAATGTACATGCAAGGTGTAATGTCTAAAAATCAAGTACAAGTATGCAAAAAGAATTTACAATATAATGCACATGCATAAATCATATAATATTTGAGTTGAAAGTTCAATAGAAATTGATTTTTGAAGGTTAGTATATTAGTATGCATCTCTAAAACAACTTATGAGGAGTTATAATCTAACTTTGTAAGTATGACAACACAAGTATGCATATTACATATTATTGAGTTGTAATAGAACGTTCTCATAGATGGGTCTAACTAAAATTATACACAAACTAATTTACCACTACATAATGACACCATTACGATTAATAATACTGGTATTACATAAAAACACCCAAACCCATTACATTTTAAATCTAAGGAAATACTTAATAGATACATGCATAATTCATATATATGTTATACAAAATGCACACACTAATAAATTACTATAATCTAGACTACATATCTATATAGGGGGTGGGGTGATACAAAACTCTCAATGTATTTGTATAATTTTAAGATTCAATGCCCTCCATCCTCCGAAACTGCCTTGTAACAATATCATACGAGAAAAACGTCCTGCGTCACTTTATGAACACACAAACTAAAAGAAAATATAATGAGTGGATTGTTGAGGGGTGATTTTATAAACTTTTATTAATAAAGTAAAGTGAATGATTAGATTGAGAAGTAAAAGTAATGACATTTTGTGTATATATGTGAATATTGTGAAGGTGTACGTGATTTATAATTTTTTTTTTTTTAGAATATGCAAACGATTTGATGAGAACCACGATACGAAATACGAATAAATCTGTAATCCCTAGCTCAGGCTAGCAAGAAACGGGGCTGCAAACTACGGTACTTTCACCCTTAATATATAGGGATTTAATTTATCCACAAAATATGTAAATATCCTAACAAACTAACCAATCATATCTAATGCATATCTATATTCCTAAAAAATAAGGCAACAATAAAATAAAAGATTATCCCTAACTCGGCTTAGCAACATTCTGGGCCTCGACTTCACCTTGGCCTGCTTTATTCATTGGGCTGCCCTTCAACCCGACTCTCGACGGTACGTAATTTTGAGCCCACGACCCTCATTATCATCATTCTCATCTCCTTCACAAACATCCTTGTCCTCAAGGATGAATTTAGAATTATCGAAGTTCGATCCAACGACGTTGATCAAGAAAACATGTTTGGTCTTATCCGATTCAATCGAGAGTGCTTTTCTACAATATTTTTCGGGAAATTTGAAGTTTTTGTGTTGCATGTAAATCAATGCTAAATTTCCCAACAATCTCGAACAGTCTTTCTCAACCATGATTTGAACCTTATTCCCTTGAGGTCTTGCGAACTTGGTTCTTTTTTCAGAAATTGTTATTTCTTGTCTATTGCAGTCAATTCCATCTTCATCATCGACCTCAACAAACTCATCGAAAATTGGTGGTACATCATAACCTTCAATTTTCATCAAAATTTTCATCGAAAATTGGTGGTACATCATAACCACAATTTTCATCGAAAATTGGTGGTACATCATAACCACAATTTTTATCAAAATATTCATCGAAAATTGGTGGTACATCATAACCACAATTTTCGTCAAAATATTCATCGAAAATTGGTGGTCCATCATAACCACAATTTGTTCTAATTTTTCTTCTCCCGTCCTCCCTGGACGTCGGGTTCACCCCTTTGTCGGAACTTGTACCGAAGGTGCGATATTCTTAAGATGACGAACTTGACTTGATTCTTGATCCGGTTCTTGATGATTTCTTGCGTAACAATTTTGACATCATTTGTTTTATCTTGGCATCAATACTTTTGAATCTTGTTTCAATTTGATGAAATTTTGTCTCTAGTAACTCAATACGTTCCCGATGAGTTCCTACCATGACGGTTGTGATTCTCGAATACTCTCAATGAGAGCACCAATTTGATGAGAACCACACGATACGAAATACGAATAAATCTGTAATCCCTAGCTCAGGCTAGCAAGAAACGGGGCTGCAAACTACGGTACTTTCACCCTTAATATATAGGGATTTAATTCTTCCACAAAATATGTAAATATCCTAACAAACTAATCAATCATATCTAATGCATATCTATATTCCTAAAAATAAGGCAACAATAAAATAAAAGATTATCCCTAACTGGGCTTAGCAATATTCTGGGCCTCGACTTCACCTTGGCCTGCTTTATTCATTGGACCGTCCTTCAATCCGGCTCTCAACGGTACGTAATTTTGAGCCCACGACCCTCATTCTCATCACGATTGTGGAACGCTTTTATCTCACGTCAGTATTGCGTGCAGTCAATATATCACATACTCATACCTTTAATTGCCTTCTATGCCATACACATACAAAAAAATTCTATTTAATTTGTAAGAAAGGTCAATGGAAATGTCCTTTAGAATAAATAATCTCAATTTTTTTTATATATTGTTAAAGTAGGAGTTGGTCTCCTGCGCACAGTGTGCACCGTGCACACTATGCCACCAATCAACCCTTATTATATTTAAATTATATTTAAGGGAGAAGAAATTAAACAAAATAACTGTTGCTTGAGCGGTTACACTGTTGTGTTTGGGAGTATGAGAACGTGTCTGTGACCTCAGTATTCAAATGTTTTTCAAATTTTTTTACTACTTTTCAGAATTTCTGTCTGTGACCTCAATATTCAAATGTTTTTCAAATTTTTTTACTACTTTTCAGAATTTCCAGTTTTGTATTTTTTCAGCAAATTTTTTTTACTACTTTTTTTTTTTTTTTGGCGAGATTTTTTTTACTACTTTTCAGAATTTCCACTTTTGTATTTTTTCAGCAAATTTTTTTTACTACTTTTCAGAAATTCCACTTTTGTATTTTTTCAGCAAATGTTTTTTACTACTTTTCAGAAATTCCACTTTTGTAATAGAATTTCCACTTTTGTATTTTTTCAGCAAATTACAATTTTTTTCACTATTAAAGATTAACAATTTTCACTATTAAAGATTACCACTTTTCACTAATAGAGATTACCACTTTTCACTAATAGAGATTACCACTTTTCACTAATACAGATTACCACTTTTCAGTAATAGAGATTACCACTTTTCAGTAATAGAGATTACCACTTTTCAGTAATAGAGATTACCACTTTTCACTAATAGAGATTACCACTTTTCACTAATAGAGATTACCACTTTTCAGTATTTACCACTTTTCAGTAATAGAGATTACCTCTTTTCACTAATAGAGATATATTACCACTTTTCACTAATACAGATTACCACTTTTCACTAATAGAGATTACCAAAAGTATCATTAAAACAACACTTCATTAATACAGAAGCACATATCCACCTTAAAAATATTATACAATAAAACATAAAAATTCATCAGCAGCTTCTCTTGTCTAAACTTTTCCTTTTCCTTTAACCAACTTAGGCTTCATCTCATAAAACACCTTGGTTTTTTCAATGACCTCAAATTTATAATGGTTCAGGTCAGACAGCAGAATGCTAGCACATAACTCTGCCCTTAAGAATCTTCTTAAACTTGCCTATATTTAAAAAATATATATATTAAACAAAGAAAAACAAATTGAAAAAAGAACATCAGATTTAAAAAAAAAAATTAAAAAAAAATACATTTTTCAAAGAAGTGGATTTGTAAGGTTCACCATTGAAATTCTTCAAGTAGTCCATCAAAAAAACTCCACAATCATTTTTCACCTTTGAACCTTTCCATTCAAATTTAACTTCTTCAAACAAAAAATTCTTTATGTTATCTGCTTGATAATGCTTCCTTAACTTTAAAAAGGAAGACATTTCACAAACCTACAAAAATAAAAATAAAACTTTAAATATAGTGATATCATAAGTTACAAAAAATTTAAACAAAAAAATATAGTGAGATCATAACTTACAAGTAATTTAACACAATCAGTGAAAGAGTTCAGAAGTTCTGCATCTTCATCTTCATACAACCTACTGTCTAAAAACTGAATTTTTTGATCAGTGAAATTTATTACTACAGCAGCATAGTGATTATTCAAGCAAAATGGGATAAAAATCTGCAAAAAATAAGAAAATTTGTTAGTATACAGAAAATAAAACTACTAATTTATAAAATTTACCACTTTTAAATAATAATACTTATCACTTTTCACTTATAAAATTTACCACTTTTTAGTAATAGAGATTACCACTTTTCAATAATAATACTTACCACTTTTCAATTATACTAATAATCATACTTAAAAAAAGAAATATATACCATTTCAACGATCTCAATATTAACATCAAACAATCTAAGCCACTGATCCCAACATCGATGAACTTCACCAACTAGGTTAACCTTATTCATATTCTTGTCAAAAAAGCTTTGAATAAATGCCTGAAAAATAATAAAAGAAACATTAACACTTTACAATAAATAAAAACTAATACTTAAACAGAAAAGAAAAAAACTTACAGAGTGCTTCAAATTGAATATGAAACGACTACGAATACCATCAAAACACTCATCTACATTCAGAATTATGGCCCACGCATTTATGACAGATTGGTTTATCCACTGAATTGGAGCAAGAGATTGAATATCTTCTTTTTTAAGATAATAACCTTCCATAAAAAAAAAATATATTCCCTGAAAAAAAAAATCAGTACACATTACAATTAAAAATTACAAAATAAAGAATAAAATACCATATACTCACATTGAAAATGTTTGTTCATTTGAACTGCAGAAACACAGACCAACAATCTCCTTGAAAGACTTTCTCATATTAACAAGGGAAGATTGATGTTTAACCATGAAATTAGAAATATAACCATGATCTTCTTTCAAAAATGAAAACTCTTGCTGTTCAGATGAAGAAACACAACTTTTGTATTTTGAAGAGATGGAGATTAAAGTCTCATTTAAATCTTCATCAGAACAATCATCAATACAATCTTCTCTATTACTGCAACCATCATCCTTTGTAATCTCATCTGAGAAAAGATCTTTCAAAACTGATTGAGTCCATCCATACTTTGAAATGTCTTCAGGAGATGGTGTCAAAAGCCTAAAAGAAGGAACTGAACAACAAGGTACACGGGGTAAACAAAATACATCATAGATGTCCTCAGCTGTGATAGGGAAAGACCGAAAGTTATCTAACTCAAGCATCCGGCTAGTTGCATTAAAATTCTGAATTAACCATAACAAAATCCTCCTATCCATACAACAATTGGCCAACTCCAATAACCCTCTAAAACCAACCTGTTTAATATCAGTCTTTTGTTTATTATTGAACTTATGCACTAACATAACAATTCCCTTTGGCCTACACGTAAAGTCAAATTCAGAACTGAAAAAATAAAGAAAGAATATATGTTAGTTAAAAAAACTAAAATATATACAAATTGAAAATAATTAAACAAGAATAAAAATAAATTAACTAATTACCATGGCTCATTTTTCACTTTCTCATACATTTTCATAGAACCCTTTGAGCTGCACTTCTGTTTCTTAGAAACAGTATTGGATTCAAGTAAAGGAACGAAAGGTTTAGGAACAGAGGGTAAAGAACGAACATCCTGATCAGAATTACTAATTTTACTAATTTTCCTTCGGGAATAAACTACATCGGGACATTTCCTCTTAGCACTTGATTTTGATGCAAACTCCTTTGTCTTCATAGTAACACTTTATAGGATTTGCTGCAAAAATATAGCAACACTTTTCAGTAGAATGAAACAACACTTTTCAGTAGAATGAAACAACACTTTTCAGTAAGTACTCCCAACTTTTCAATAATATGAATCAAACAACTTTCAATAAATGATCATTCAGTTCAGAATAAGAAATATCCAATACAGAAATAAAATATTTATGCTACTTTTGTTAAACCAACTAACAACAACCAAGACACATGATCATACACAGAGGAGGTATACCAATCTTCATCAATGAAGAGCAAAGATGCATTATATACAATAAATGGCCTAATAATACATGTCCATGTGATATGTTAACTTTATTAAAAATATGACAAGAGGCTAAAAACACAACATAAAAGAATTCTTTTAATTCATTATTTTGCTCAAAAGATAATGAAAACAACTCAAATTGTAGACAAACATCATGTGCCAACAATCATATTCCATGAAGCTTCTGCTATATAAATCATCATTTCCACTACAACAATTAACTAATCAGAATTATGGTACATGCATTCTGATTTTATCGATCCTCTGTTTTAAATCCGCAGACCAATTATAGCTAGAGTTTATGTAGCATACACAAAATTTCATTAATATATGTAGCATTTTTCAGTAACACATGCAACACATTCCAAAGAACGATATCATTTTTCAGTAGCATTTTTCAGTAACACATTCCAAAGAACGATATCATCTTTCTCAGGCAATCTTTCAAACACCTTCAGTGCATCATCCATCAGATCAAACTTTAAGTAAAAATGCACCAAAGCACTGTGTTATACCTAGTCAAAGAGGTCAATCTTTGACAAGTCAATCCTAGTCACCATCTTACGTGGCGAGGACCAGTCAACAAAGTCGTGTGACGACTAGTCAACAAGACCAAGGAAATGTAATAGAATAATTGTATTTAATATATTTAAGTGTTTAAGTGCTCGTCCAAAGATGTTGACGAGCACGTGTCTTAGTTAGTTGCTCGCCCAAATGTGTGGCGAGCACTCGCCTATTAATTGCTAGAGTGATTAAGTACTGAAGACTTGGGAGACAGCATGGAGTGTGGCGACCACACTCCTCGAAGGTCCTCCGGCGACCACCATGGCCCAGCTCCTCGGCATCTCGGCGAGGACGAGCACCTAAGGCGGTTTAGCATTAAATGCGCCATCAAATCACCTTTTCGGGCAGAAGTCAGGTCCAATGAGGGCGTGCCACGTGTAAAGGTCGGGCAGCCCCCAGAAACCACTATATAATGCCTAAAAGAGGCTCATTTGTACACAAGTTAGATTTTACACACAATCATCCTCAACCTAAAGCAATAAACACTCCCAAGATCAAAGCTTTAGCTTCTCTAAGAAGCTACTTTTGGTGTTCTTCATTGTTCTTCATCAAGATCATCAAGATCATCATATAAATACTCCTTAAACTCGTAATAACCCCCGTTTAATTATATATGTTTGTATCGTACTAAAAACAGTCCACATCCGAGTCAGCCCGATTATAGTGCATACAACATTTGGCGCTAGAAGGAGGGGACCTTTTACGTGTTTATCATTAAAGTTTCGTCCGATCATCGAGCGATCAGTTAGCAAACTCCCTGTTTCAAGCTTTAATCGGTATATCTACCGTTTTAAAGCATCATCTGCGATCTTTAGTGTTCTTCGTGTTCTTGGACATTTTCTGTTTTCGTAGCATATTTTGGAGTTTGATCTCCTTGTATTTGTGTTTTCAAGCTTCTTTTGTTGTTACTTTGCTAAAACTAGTAGTTGTAATAGCTCGTTCTTCTGCGTAAGAACCTTAATCTTTCGTTTTTTAGATCATTACTTTGTAATCTAAGAAGAGACACTCTTTAAACGATGTCTCAACATACGAATCTTAACGGAATCCCACCGCACGGAGGGAACGAGCACCCTTCGCCGCCGGTTGTTCCGCCGGCAAACCCTTTTGCTAACTTAAACATGGGGGACATTCTGAATGACCCCCAACATTTGAAAGACCTTTCGGACTACCTCCTAGAGAAGAGGAGGCAGAACGAGAAGGAAGAGCTTGAAAAGACCAAAGATCAGGCCTTCGAAGAAGCTCGTAAAAACAGGGGGAATGAGGATGATCGCTCATATCACTCGCACTCCGCTCGCCCCCGAGATAAAGGCAAAAACAAAGTCGACGAACACTCCCACAATAGCCGCACGGGAGACTCGCGACAAAGAAATTCGGTTTTCAACCGGATGGACGACAATGATGGAAGGGCTCCTCGCCGAGTGCCTTTCAACGTGGACGGCCGACCAGAAAAGGCCGACCACCACCATCGCGCTGATAGGAGAGATCAGGGCGACAGAGTCTCAGCTCTAGAGAGAGTGGGACCAGGGAAGGGTTCGCGAGCTCCGGCGAAGAGTTATCGCGGCCACCACTCTGACAGGCACTCTCCCAGGCGATTACGTCATGATGATCGCCCGGCCATATCCCATGGGAGTCGACGTGACGAGAGCATCGTCCCCCGAGCACAAACTGCCGAGTAGGGGCAAATCGCCCAGTTCCTCGAGACACAAAAATTGATGAAACTAGAGATGGATGCTCTGCGAGCAGAGGTGGTCGCCTCGAAGCAAGGGACCACTCCGCCAATCAGTCTGCCCGCACCTCCTCTGAGTGTTGCAATTCTTACCGCCCCCATTCAAAGGAAGATACAAATGCCCTCCATGGCGGCATACGATGGGATGTCCGACCCCAGAGTACACTTGTCCAAGTACTCCAACTATATGGCCTCAATCGGGGCAACGGACGCCACCCAGTGCAGAAACTTCTCCCTAACCTTGGGAGATCGGGCTCATCGTTGGTACACAACTTTGAGTGCCGGATCAATCACCTCATTCCATGAGCTGGGACAATACTTTCTGACCTACTACGGGTCCATTGCTGCTCGCCCAGCATCAAAGCAACGTTTGGCAAACGTTCGCCAATCATTGAATGAGTCAGGAAAGGACTTCATCGAGCGCTTCGATAGGCTGGTGATCGATGGAGAGGCCGTAAACGATGAGACGAAGCTGATCTCGGCTGTTTCCAGTCTAAGGATAGGTACCAAGCTCTGGAAATCTATCCACCTTACTTTCCCAGTTTCTTATGCGGACTTCCGCACGAGGGCTGGGAACTTCATCCAAATGGAGGAAATCATGGACGCTGCCAAGGCTAACGAGTAGCCTGACACGTCCAAGAGGGTCTGGCCCAAGAAAAATACCAACACTGGGGAATCTTCCCAGCCCAAGAAGGCGACCACTCAAGCTGGCAGTGCTCGCCCAGCAAACTTCAGGCCTTTCGAGGAGTCTCCTGAGATTCTTCAATTCAGGGAAGCCCTCACAGTGGATCCTAGGGGCATCTACGACGCAATCAGGGGAAAGAATCTGCTCCCCCAAGCAAAGCCCATGCATACGAGCGATGCGAATCTGGATGGTAGTAAGTTTTGCAACTACCACAACTCTGTCGGCCACCACACAAACGGATGTCGAGACTTGGTGAGAAATCTTTTCAAACTTTACAATGAGGGCAAGCTCACCCAATTCATCAAGTCCGGAGGTGGAAACGGCGACAACCGGGGCAAGAAGCGTCGCGACGACAGCGACGACCTGCACCAACAACTGAATCGTCCCAAGCTAACCCCCCCCCCCATGCCAAAGAATCCTGGTGGCGACATCGATAACGTGGGCGGAGCCTGCAATGTGATAGAAGGCCCTTTGGGGGGGACTCAGTCCGGAGTCGCTCTGTCTGTTCGCCGGGCTCAGGGTGAACAGCGAGCACTCAACAACGTGCACCAGGTGTGCGTCGCTCCAACTGCCGAGAAGCCTCCTTATCATCAAATCCTTTTTTTGGACGACGACCTGAACGGGGTGGTGCAGCCAAACAATGATGCTTTGGTCATCACGGGAAAGATAATGGGAACCATCGTCCATCGAATGATGGTCGACACTGGGTCATACACCAACATCCTTTTCAAGCATACTTTGGATGCTCTTGGTGGAAATGCATAATACATCGAGCCTTGCGATGATATAATCGTAGGGTTCGAGGACACACGCAACCTTCCCATTGGGAAAATCAGACTGTCTTTGGAGTTGGCATCGTCAAAAGAGCCTGAAATGCACCATGCTAGGCAGCTCGATTTCTTGATCATCGACATGTCATCGTCCTACAATGCTTTCCTAGGCCGACCTTTCTTCAATGAGTTCAAGGCGGCCGTTTCTACTTTTTATTACTGTGTAAAATTTCCAACCCCGGCGGGAGTTATAACCGTCAAGGGCGATCAAACGCGGGCGAGGGAGTGTCTCGTCCGTTTTGCAAAACGTCATTCTAAGGAAAATGCTATGGTTGGAAAGTATATTGAGTGTCAAACACAAACAAAACAAATGAACTACTTGGAGGGTCTTCCTAGCAAGTACCGAAAGATTGAAGTTGGGGAGTGCAGTCGTAGTTCCGGCGACCACCAAGTGGAGGCGAACGAACACGCCTCCATGGAAGTGGACGACCACATCCCAATGGAAGTCGACGAGCAGAGAGATTCGGGCGACCAGCTCCCCGACAACCAGTCTCCAGAAAACTTTCCAGATTTGGAGCATAGGTTAGGCTTTGAGCCAGAATTCGGAATTGAGGACCCTCGCTGGAAGGAGCCTAAAGAACGGGCGACTTCAGCGGAGGACCTTGAAACCATCCATTTAAATGAAGCTCGTCCCGAACTCGAGGTATTCATAGGTACGAATTTACCAGAATATTTGCGATCAGACATGGTCGCATTTTTGAAAGAAAACATCGGTGCATTCGCCTGGTCGCACGAAGATATGGTGGGCATTCCCACGAATCATGCCTGCCACAAATTGAATATTGATCCAGCAAGGAGACCCATCACCCAAAAACGAAGAAAATTTGGGCCTGATAAAAGTGCGGCTTTAGCGGTCGAAATCAAGAAATTGATCGACAACAAATTAATCGAGAAAACTGGAACTGATCCCGAGTGGTTGGCAAATCCAGTGCTCGTAAAAAAAACGACCGGGTCGTGGAGATTGTGTATAGACTTCACAGATTTAAACGACGCATGTCCGAAAGATCACTTTCCAATGCCCCACATTGATCACCTAGTAGATAATACAGCGGGGCACGAGATGTTAACTTTTATGGATGCCTTTGCAGGGTACCATCAGATTGCAATGCATCCCGACGACCAGCGACATACGGCCTTCATGACGGCGCTTGATATGTATAGCTGGAAGAGAATGCCTTTCGGTTTGAAAAACGCGGGGGCAACGTACCAAAGACTGGTAAATAAGATGTTTGAGAAACACATCGGTGAGATGGTAGAGGTCTATATCGACGACATCGTTGTCAAAAGCTTACGGAAAGAAGATCACCTACACCACCTTGCCATGACTTTCGATATCCTAAAAGAGTACAACATGAAGTTAAATCCAAAGAAATGCAGTTTTGGAGTTAGCTCAGGAAAATTTTTGGGGCACTTGGTTAGCCAGCGGGGCATCGAGGCGAATCCAAGTAAAATTCAAGCAGTCATCAATATGCAAAGCCCAAGGAACGTGAAAGAAGTACAGAGGTTGACAGGATGCCTTGCATCGCTGAATAGATTCATTGCACGCACGGGCGATCGTTGCAAACCTTTTTTCGACGCTCTGAAAAAAGGAAAGTTCGAGTGGACCGATGAGTGTGAGAAAGCTTTCGAAAAATTAAAGGAATATCTATCGGATCCGAAAGTCCTATCTAAGCCAGTCCCCGGCGAAATTTTGTATCTATACTTGGCGGCCACTGACTGTGCGATCAGTTCAGTGCTCGTCCGAGCTGAGGGGAGCACACATCTGCCTATCTACTACGTAAGTCAAACACTGCGAGATGCGGAGTTGAGATACACTCCAATGGAAAAATTGGCATACGCTCTAGTCATGAGCGTAAAAAAACTAAGGCAATATCTGTTCGACCACGAGGTGGTCGTCCTCACCACTTTTCCTCTCCGACGAGCACTGTATCGTCCGGATACCACGGGAAGACTTCTGAAATGGTCGGTGGAGATCGGGCAATTTGGTCTCACCTACGCACCTAGAACGGCAATCAAGGGACAAGTGCTGGCAGAATTCATTGAAGAGGTCACTTTCCCAGTGAAATTGGCCGAGGGAATCGAACTTCCTTGGACACTGTTCGTCGATGGCTCGTCGACGAGCACCAAAGCAGGGGCAGGAGTTGTCCTCACCAGCCCAATCGGACAGACGTTTGCTTCGGCGATCGAGTTCGAGTATCGGGCGACCAACAACGAAGCAGAGTACGAGGCTCTGGTTGCAGGAATCAAGATAGCTATGGCCGTGGGCGCCAGAAAACTGAAAAAATTTTCTGACTCTCAGCTGGTTGTATGTCAAATCACGGGCGACTACGAGGCTCGCGGCGATCAAATGATAAAGTATCAAGACCTAGTGAAAGGATTACTCGAGCAATTTGATCAATTCCACATCGAGCAAATCCCTAGGGAGGAAAATACACAAGCAGATGCCTTAGCTCGGCTGGCCACTTCAGAGGGGGAGGCAATATTTTCAGAAGCAACCATCACCAAAATTTCTTCCCCATCGGTGAACAGAGGTCAAATTTTGCAGATTGAAGCGACCAGCGACGAGGACTGGAGGACGCCGATCACCAAGTACATCAAGACCGGCGAGCTCCCGGCAGACAAAGTGAAAGCAACCAGATTGCAACTCAGGTCTGCAAGGTACACAATTGTGGGCGACCGGCTGTACAAACGGGGTTTTTCAATGCCTTTATTGAAATGCCTCGGAGAAGACGAAGCGAAGATCGTCATGCATGAAATCCACGAGGGAGCATGTGGAAATCATACAGGGGGGCAAGCGCTCGCTTTAAAAATCATAAGGCAAGGCTATTTTTGGCTAACACTGAAGAAAGATGCAATCCATTACGCGCAGACGTGCAAGAGATGTCAAGCCTTCGCTCCCGCCATTCACTCACCACCAGACGAGCTCATCTCGGTGTATAGTTCGTGGCCTTTCGCGAAGTGGGGGATCGACATCATCGGACCTTTCCCACCAGCTGCTGGGGGAGTAACTTTCGTAGTCGTAGCAGTCGATTACTTCACCAAATGGACAGAGGCAAAGGCACTGAAGACCATCACAACGGCCCAGATGACAAGCTTCATTTGGAAGAACATAATTTGCAGGTTCGGCCTACCACGAGCAATAGTGACCGATAACGGACGTCAATTCACAAGTCAAGACATGCTGAATTTCTGCTCAGAGTGGAACATCAAGAAAATTTTTTCAACACCCTATCATCCACAATCAAATGGTCAAGTAGAGGCGATCAACAAAATCATCAAGCACACCTTGAAAGCTAAACTGGATGGATTGAAGGGCAAATGGGCGGACGAGCTGCACATGGTTCTGTGGGCATATCGGACGACCACGAGGAATTCTACTGGTGAAACTCCGTTCGCGCTCGCGTTCGGAACCGAAGCTGTCATACCAGCAGAGGGGCAAGTCCCAACTTTTCGAGTGGCAAATTATGACGAGCAGTTGAATAACGATGCACAGCTCTCCGACTTGGACTTCCTAGAAGAGCGAAGGCTAACAACGGACGAGAAGAATGTGGTCTACAAGCAAAGGTCAGAACGCTACTACAACACCAAAGTACGTGCTCGCCAGTTCACTATCGGCCAGCTCGTACTTCGGAGGGCGACTGAACAGTCCATCGGCATACTTGGCCCGACTTGGGAGGGTCCGTACCGAATAACGCGCACACTCCTGAACGGATCGTACGAGCTAGAAGATCTGGAGGGCAAGCCGAGCAAGTACCCGTGGAACGCGGTCAAGCTGAAGAAGTATTACCAGTAAGTTTTTAATTCTTTCATATTTATATAATTTGTATCTAATCATCATTTCAATACAAGTAAAGTTTTAATTTTCCATCAAAGTGTTAGATAAATTTGAAATTTTAGACAAGGCTCTGCGTAGCCATCTAGGAAACAAAAGACGAGCACTCTTTCTTAAAGATGCTCGCAAGGTAGTGGCGAAGACGATCACTACCTATCAAACAAAGAGTTCAACCGACGAATGGTTAACTCTAAAAGACGAGCACTCGTTCTTAGAGTCTCGCAAAGGAAAGACGAGCACTCTTTCTTAGAGTCTCGCAAAGTAAAGACGAGCACTCTTTCTTAGAAGCTCGCAAGGGAAAGACGAGCACTCTTTCTTAGAGGCTCGCAAGGGAAAGACGAGCACTCTTTTTTAAAGATGCTCGCAAGATAACAACGTCGAACGCAAACCAATGAAAGAAAAATAAGAAGTATTTATTAAAAGTACTTGCAAAAAATTATCATAACACAAATTGAAGTCAAACTGCATATAAGCAAAAGTTTCATTCATTGAAAAGCCTTAAAAGGCTGAAATTACAAAAAAGGCCTTAACGACCGAGCAGCCTAAACAAAAAAAAAAAAAAAAAAACTAAGTCTCTGCAGTAGTCCCCTCGCCAGCAGCATCCTGCTCGCCGGCAACTTCCCCCTCGGCAGCAGCATCCTGTTCGTCGACAACTGCCCCCTCGGCGGCAGCATCCTGCTCGTTTTGTTGAGCTGGGCGTTCCTTTGGAGGATTCATGAAAAACACCGGAACACCCAAAAGCCTAGGGAACTAAAGTCCCAGTTGCATTAGAGGGAGCAAAGGGAGTTCTGATTCCGGTTTAGGGTTTTCCTTCATAAGAAGGTCGTCCAAAAGCCCGCCGAGCGGAGTCACGTCCACCTCAGGATGAACTTCCAAAAGCCTATGGATAAGCCCGTGGGCAGTGAGTGCCACAGTTATAATGGCCACACTCCCAGCGAGATCAGTGATATCATCTCGCTCATCCGTCATGTCGAGCAGCTGCTGTCGAAGAGTGGCCAACTCTTCCTCGTCATCTGCAGTTTTGTTGGCAAAAGTTCTTACCTCGTCCTCGGCAGTCTTGAGGCGAGCACGGATACGTTCGATCTCTTGGAGATCTTCTTGATCTTTCTTTCGAACCATCTCAAGTTGGGCCTCAGAATCGGCCAACTTTGCCTCAGCATCGGCCAGTTTGGTCTCGAGGTCGACCACCTTCTCCTCAGAGGCGACCAGCTGCCCTTCGACGACAGCTTTAGCCTTGGCCATTTGGGCGAGTTTCGCAGCCCTGTCCTCGCTGATCTTGCGACCTTCAGCGATCTGGGAGGCGATCTTCTCTATGGTGTAAGAAGCTCGGCTCAAATCAATGGTGACCAGGCGCGCATTCTCTTTGGCGTTGTGGTTGTTGACCTCGTCGACCAGAGTGGTCGTCAACGATCGAGGCAGGTGCTTCACCGCCCTTAGTGCGATCGGGTTCAGAGACTCTCTATCAGCCGGATCCCGCGACCGATAGAAGCCGAGAAGGTTCTCGTTGAAGGGTTGGGCGATCGGATAGTCGGCAACCCTATAAAAATTTTTTATTAGGAAAAAGGTACTTGAAAATTTTCTAGTCTCTCTTTGATAAGTAAGCTTACTTGGAAACCCTTGCGGCTTCCCAGTCGAGAAGTGTGTTATCTCCCGGAGCCCTCTCCCCGGCCGACGAGCTCGTTGCGGTCTCTCGCGACCGAGTGCTTCGGGGAGGAGGGGATACGACCTGTATGGGGGGAGGCGAGTCACCCCTCGGCGGAGGAGATCTCCTCGGCGAGATCCTCCTTCCGCCAATTGGCGCGGCCCTCTGCTCGGCAGCAGGTGGGCGAGAAGAACCCCCTCGGTTCGGCTTAGAAATTTTCTTAGGTGGAGCCCCCGAGGTCTCTGCTCCTTTCCTCTTGCCGGCACCGTCAACAATCTTGCGCTCGCGGAGCAGTCTTGCTTGTTGAAGCATCCTGTTCGCTTTTATGCGATCGACTTCAACGGTGGGAGGAAGATAGGTAACAACCCTCTGTGGAACCACTACTAAAAAGAAGAACGAGAAGTTAGTGTCTACGAAGAGTAATATAAAAAAAAAACTTAGAAATATTTTGATACCTGGAGGGAACTCTCGAGTGAAATGATGAGGAGGTACTCGGAGACCTGCTCGCTCACGCATACACTCCCTGTTCAGAAATCGGCAGGACCTCTCCAGGTAGCGACGATTGAGAACGCAGCAAACGTGGTATTGGAAGAGAGGAGTGACACGGTGGTCGGCAGTCTTCTTGCGAACAGTTTCACCTACAAAAGCGAGGAGTTATTCAGTATAGACAAGAACGAGCAGAAATAAAAAGACTTACCGCGAATTCTTTGATATTCGGTCTCGATGGGAATGCGAGCAGGGGATCCATCCGACCTCACTGGACTTCTCCAGTCCCCGGCTACCCACCACCAGTTGGTCTTCCAATCTCTGATCTTGTTGGGAACCCCTTCAACCAATTTAAAATTATCACGGCCCCTTACATAATAGTACCCATGGCCTACTTTCCCTCCGGCCTCGGCCGCCTGAAGGAGATAGTTAATCTCCTTCGGGCTAAGCCATGTGTTCCGACATCCATTCTCGGCCGCCACCAGGCCGAACAGTGTAAGAATGCCGATCAGGTTCGACCAACCGTTCGGTAGAATTTGAGAAGGGGCCACGTTTAAAAAGTGTAAGAAATTTGAGATATTGGGGTGCAGGGGGAACCTAAGCCCTGCCTCCATCATGCCGATGTTGACGGCGACCATGCCTTCTGGCGGCTGGTCGGCCCTCTCATCCTGGCGAGGAACAAAAAAGCAGACGTCGGCCGGCAACTGATACTTCTTCCAGGAATTCTCTAGCTGCGCCGAGGAGACCTTGCTCGCATAATTGCTCGCCTCATACATTGTTTGAAATGCTTCTCGATGCGGGCGAGGAATCTCTCGAGGAGGGTTTTCGCTGAAATATTTATAGTAGGCCTCCCTCGAGACCTCGTCGCCGCCCAAATCCTCCCTACCACTCAAGATGTCCTTTATGCTCTCCGCATATTGAACAACTTCTTCAAAGTCCTCGCGGAGACTCCTCGTCAATGTCTCCTCGACTTGGGCGATTTCTATCTGGTCACCCACCTCTCGATCCAAACCCTGATCATGCAGGTCAGAGTCAGTTTCGCTGCCACTCTCCTTGGCATCTCCCTCCTCGGCATCGTTGCCGGCATCGTCCCTATCGGAATCATCAAGATCGTCGACATCGACGACCACTGCCTTTCCTAGGTTGCGGACGTTAACATTTATAGGATCAGGGGAGTGGATCCTAGAGTCCGAAGAGGATGCCCTCTCCATCAAGGCTAAGGCTAATCGATCAGCCTCGCCGGAGTTTGCGGCACCACCGTCCAACGGCGGCGGACCACCACCAGAACCACCACTAACGTCCATTTTTTCTTAAGAAACGGGGGAAAAAGAAGTTTTTAAGAAGAAAATGTGAGTGTTTTACCTTGTTGACGATCGGAAACCACCACAAAACACGCCGGAAAAGCTCGAAGATTGAACTTGGACGGAAACTTGAAGAAGTTCGAAAAATTTGCAAAGTGAAGAAAGTGATTTGAAGAGGCTTGAAGTCGTATTTATAGGCAAAACTTATGCAGGGACTGAAGTGCAAAAAACGGGGTCATTTCCGCAATTTTCCCAAAGTTTTGGGGTCATTTCCGAAATCGAGGTCGTAAAGTGACCCCCACGCGCGACCTTTGAGATCGACACGCGCCCCACGCGCTCAAATTTGAATTTTTGGGCGCCAATCACGCTTCTGACACAGGTCACATCATACGTCATCAAAGTGCTTCGGAAAGCGTGCTCGGCGTAGGAAACGAGGCGACCGCCGCCTTTTTACGTCATCAAGATTCCAAAGAAGATTTGCCTGTCGAGGACAGATCTGAGAAGACGAGTACACTGCTCGCCTTACCATTCTACGAATACGAAGTAAGGCGACCAGGGGGTAAATGTTATACCTAGTCAAAGAGGTCAATCTTTGACAAGTCAATCCTAGTCACCATCTTACGTGGCGAGGACCAGTCAACAAAGTCGTGTGACGACTAGTCAACAAGACCAAGGAAATGTAATAGAATAACTGTATTTAATATATTTAAGTGTTTAAGTGCTCGTCCAAAGATGTTGACGAGCACGTGTCTTAGTTAGCTGCTCGCCCAAATGTGTGGCGAGCACTCGCCTATTAATTGCTAGAGTGATTAAGTACTGAAGACTTGGGAGACAGCATGGAGCGTGGCGACCACACTCCTCGAAGGTCCTCCGGCGACCACCATGGCCCAGCTCCTCGGCATCTCGGCGAGGACGAGCACCTAAGGCGGTTTAGCATTAAATGCGCCATCAAATCACCTTTTCGGGCAGAAGTCAGGTCCAACGAGGGCGTGCCACGTGTAAAGGTCGGGCAGCCCCCAGAAACCACTATATAATGCCTAAAAGAGGCTCATTTGTACACAAGTTAGATTTTACACACAATCATCCTCAACCTAAAGCAATAAACACTCCCAAGCTCAAAGCTTTATCTTCTCTAAGAAGCTACTTTTGGTGTTCTTCATTGTTCTTCATCAAGATCATCAAGATCATCATATAAATACTCCTTAAACTCGTAATAACCCCCGTTTAATTATATATGTTTGTATCGTACTAAAAACAGTCCACATCCGAGTCAACCCGATTATAGTGCATACAACACACTGCCTATAAACAAATCAAAAATCAGCATAAACTTAAACAACAATCTGTGAATATTTCTCAAATCTTCAATATTCGAACAAGCCTTAATCGCACAAGGGAAAGTAAACTTATCAACTAACAACAATAAAACAAGAGTGAGGTTACCTCAGTAAGACCGCCGAAGAAGCTCCGTACAACCGCCGAAAAACCACCGTAAAACAATTTTAAAACCGCCGTAACACCACCGAGAAAAATAACGAAAACAATCGAAGAACAGAATCGAAGGAATCGTGAAGAGAGACGCGATAAGGCTAAAACAGTCGTAAAACCTCCATACATCACCGATTAAAACCACGAAAACAATCGAAGAACATAATCGAAGGAAACGTGAAGAGAGAGAGACGCGAGAAGGCTAAATCAGTCGTAAAACCGTCGTAACACCACCGAGAAAAACCATTGAAAACAATCGAAGAAGAGAATGAAGGAAACGTGAAGAGAGAGAGAGACGCGGGAAGGCTAAAAGTCTGAAAACAATAAAAAATTAAATTAAATTTTTTTTACCTTTATATACTAAGTCCGAATTCAGATTTTGGGTAGGATACGGGTCAAAAGCGGGTATGCGTAAAAATAGGGTGCACCAAAATCAAATTGGTGTGTATGGTGCATATGAGACTTTTCCATTGTTAAAATAATCTCTCGCTTAGTCACCGTTACATTTAATTTTTTTTAAAGGTTAATATTTAACTTGAATAAGGTAACAATTATTAAAAAAAATTAACAAATAAAATTTCACATATAGTCTACCATGTGCTTATTTTCGTGTATATTATGCAAATCCTACAATCTTTAGTATCAATTTAGGTTAATGATCGATGCTTATCATTATGTTAAAAATACAATGAAAAATTATATTTATGTACCCATATTTGTGTTGTCAAGCATCTTACATGTTTGTCTAACTACATGTTTACCTATGCAACATCTCTGCATAATATTTAGAGAAACATATGCAATTTGTTTGCATATTATCTTTATGTGCAACAATGCATACAACTGCATTACTATCTGTTATATAATCACACCATATAATCTTTATGACACTTCTTTACTGCACATAATCCCACCATATAAAGCATCTTATTTCCATATTCATAGCATAATAGTCTAGAGATGTTTATCCGGTTCGGGATGACCCGTTTAACCCTAAAAAATACAGGATTAAGGTTCAGGAATTGTAGACACATTTAAATCCGGGATTTTTTACCAGGACCGATTGGTCTGCGGACTAAATCGAACCAGCCCGCTAGCCCTGCCTAACGTTTTTTTAATAAATAACTTGCAAACAAATTTTCGGCCATTTGACCTGTAACCATAACTATAAGCATTAAGCAGCACATTGCCATTCAATTCATTAATCATGATTACTATTTTTTTTATTAGATTGTGATATTTATTTGGTCATATTAAAGATCAATGAGTTTTAGAATTGTGTTTAAATCATTTTTTTTTATTTACTGATCATTAACTAATTGTATATTTTTCTATTTTATTTACTTGTTAGACGTGTCAATTGGGACCTTTAATTTTAAAATTAAAAAAAAAATTGTAGCCCGTTAGTAACCCGTTTAACCCGTGGCCCGCTAGGGTTAGGATTAGGTCTCAACAATTGAACAACCCTTAAGTATGAATTGATTAAAGCCCTAGCCCGATTAGCCTTGTAGGACTGGCCCTATAAGGTTAGGACCAGCCCGATAGACATCTCTACACTTCCATTTAAAAAAATTACATTAAATTTTATTAAATACAATTAAAAAAAATTCACAATCACGCGGGCCCTGCACTATATGCTATTAGTGTATATATTGTTATACCTAGTCAAAGAGGTCAATCTTTGACAAGTCAATCCTAGTCCCCAGCTTACGTGGCGAGGACCAGTCAACAAAGTCGTGCGACGACTAGTCAACAAGACCAAGAACATGTAATAGATTTATTGTATTTAATATATTTGAGTGCTCGACCAAAGATGTTGGCGAGCACATGTTTAGTTAGCTGCTCGCCCAAGTGTGTGGCGAGCACGTGCCTATTTTTAGTGTGAAGTTTAAGTATTGAAGTCTTGGGAGACAGCATGGAGCGTGGCGACCACACTCCTCGAAGGTCCTTCAGGCGACCACCATGGCCCATCTCCTCGGCATCTCGGCGAGGACGAGCACCTAAGGCGGTTTAGCATTAAATGCGCCATCAAATCACCTTTTCGGGCAGAATGAAGGTCCAATCTGGAGGCACCACGTGTAAAGGGCGGGCAGCCCCTGAAAAGCAGTATATAATGCCCATTTGGGCTCATTTGTAACACAAGTTAGATTTTCACACAATCACCCTCAACCTAAAGCAATAAACACTCCCAAGCTCAAAGCTTTAGCTTCTCCAAGAAGCTACTTTTGGTGTTCTTCATTATTCTTCATCAAGATCATCATAAATCATCATTTTAATCCACATAAACACGTAATAACCCCCGTTTAATTATACATGTTTGTATCGTACTAGCTAATAGTCCACATCCGAATCAACCCGTTTATAGTGCATACAACATTTGGCGCTAGAAGGAGGGGACCTTTTACGTGTTTAATCATCAAAGTTTCGTCCGATCAACGAGCGATCGGTTAGCAAACTCCCTGTTTTCAAGCTTTAATCGGTATATCTACCGTTTAGAGCATCATCTACGATCTTTAGTGTTCTTCGTGTTCTTGAACATTTTCAGTTTTCGTAGCATATTTTGGAGTTTGATCTCTTTGTATTTGTGTTTTCAAGCTTCTATTGTTGTTACTTTGCTAAACTAGTAGTTGTAATAGCACGTTCTTCTGCGTAAGAACTTTAATCTTTCGTTTTTTAGATCTTTACTTTGTAATCTAAGAAGAGACACTCTTTAAACGATGTCTCAGCATACTCCGCGTGACGGAATCATACCGCCCGGAGGGAACGAGCACCCTCCGCCGCCGGCAAATCCTTTTGCAAACCTAAACATGGGGGATATTCTGAATGACCCCCAACACTTGAAAGACCTATCGGACTACCTCCTGGAGAAGAGGAGGAAGAACGAGAAGGAAGAGCTCGAGAAGGCCAAAGATCGGGCTTTCGTCGAGGCTCGCAAAAACAGGGGGAACGAGGATGACCGTTCCTTTCACTCACATTCTGCTCGCCCCCAAGATAAGGGAAAAGACAAAGTCGACGAGCACTCCCACAATAGCCAGACGGGAGACTCACGACAAAGGAATTCGGTTTTCAACCGAATGAACGACAATGATAGAAGGGCTCCTCGCCGAGTACCTTTCAACGTGGACGGCCGACCAGATAAGGCCGACCGCCACCATCGCACTGATAGGAGAGATCAGGGCGACAGGGTCTCAGCTCTAGACAGGGTGGGACCGGCGAAGGGTTCGCGAGCTCCAGCGAAGAGTTATCGCGGCCACCATTCTGACAGGCACTCTCCCAGGCGATCACGTCATGATGATCGCCCGGCCATATCCCATGGGAGTCGACGTGACGAGAACGTCGTTCCCCGAGCTCAAACTGCCGAGGAGGGGCAAATCGCCCAGTTCCTCGAGACACAAAAGTTAATGAAACAAGAAATGGACGCTCTGCGAGCAGAGGTGGTCGCCTCGAAGCAAGGGACCACACCGCCGATTAGTCTGCCCGCACCTCCACTAAGTGTTGCAATCCTTACTGACCCCATTCAGAGGAAGATCCAAATGCCCTCCATGGCGGCATATGATGGGATGTCCGACCCCAGAGTACACTTGTCCAAGTACTCCAACTATATGGCCTCAATCGGGGCAACGGACGCCACACAATGCAGAAACTTCTCCCTAACATTGGGAGATCGGGCTCATCGTTGGTACACAACTTTGAGTGCCGGATCAATCACATCATTCCACGAGCTGGGACAATACTTTCTGACCTACTACGGGTCCATTGCTGCTCGCCCGGCATCAAAGCAACGTTTGGCTAACGTTCGCCAATCTATGAATGAGTCGGGAAAGGACTTCATCGAGCGCTTCGATAGGCTGGTGATCGATGGAGAGGCCGTAAACGATGAGACAAAGCTGATCTCGGCCGTTTCCGGTCTAAGGATAGGTACCAAGCTTTGGGAATCTATCCATCTTACTTTCCCAGTTTCTTATGCGGATTTCCGCACGAGGGCTGGGAACTTCATCCAAATGGAGGAGATAATGGACGCTGCCAAGGCTAACGAGCAGCCTGACACGTCCAAGAGAGTGTGGCCCAAGAAAAACACTAACACTGGGGAATCTTCCCAGCCCAAGAAGGCGACCACTCAAGCTGGCAGTGCTCGCCCAGCGAACTTCAGGCCGTTCGAGGAGGCACCTGAGATCATCCAGTTCAGGGAGGCCCTCACCGTGGATCCTAGGGGCATCTACGACGCAATCAGGGGAAAGAATCTGCTCCCCCAAGCAAAGCCCATGCATACGAGTGATGCAAATCTTGATGGTAGTAAATTTTGCAACTACCACAACTCTGTCGGCCACCACACCAATGGGTGCCGAGACTTGGTGAGAAATCTCTTCAAACTTTACAATGAGGGTAAGCTCACCCAATTCATCAAGTCCGGAGGTGGAAACGGCGACAACAGGGGCAAGAAGCGTCGCGACGACAGCGGCGGCGACCTGCGCCAACAACTGAACCGTCCCAAGCTAACTCCTCCCATGCCAACACATCCTGGTGGCGACATCGATAATGTGGGAGGAGAATGCCATATGATAGAAGGCCCTTTGGGGGGACTCAATCCGGAGTCGCTCTGTCTGTTCGCCGGGCTCAGGGCGAACATCGAGCACTCAACAACGTGCACCAGGTGTGCGTCGCTCCAACTACCGAGAAACCTCCTTCTCATCAAATCCGTTTCACGGACGACGACCTGAACGGCGTGGTGCAGCCAAACAATGATGCTTTGGTCATCACGGGAAAGATAATGGAAACCATCGTCCATCGAATGATGGTCGACACTGGGTCATACACCAACATCCTATTCAAGCATACTTTGGATGCTCTTGGTGGATATGCAGATTATATCGAGCCTTGCGATGATATAATCGTAGGGTTCGGGGACACGCGCAACCTTCCCATTGGGAAAATCAGACTGTCTTTGGAGTTGGCATCGTCAAAAGAGCCTGAATTGCACCATGCCAGGCAGCTCGACTTCTTGATCATCGACATGCCATCATCCTACAATGCGTTCCTAGGCCGACCTTTCTTCAGCGAGTTCAAGGCGGCCGTTTCAACTTTTTATTACTGTATTAAATTTCCAACCCCGGCGGGAGTTATAACCGTTAAGGGCGATCAGACGCGGGCGAGGGAGTGTCTCGTCCGTTTTGCAAAACGTCATTCTAAGGAAGATGCCATGGTTGGAAAGTATATTGAGTGTCAAACACAAACAGAACAAATGAACTACTTGGAGGGTCTTCCTAGCAAGTACAGAAAAATTGAAGTTGGGGAGTGCAGTCATCGTTCCGACGACCACCAAGTGGAGGCGAACGAGCACGCCTCCATGGAAGTGGACGACCACACACCAATGGAAATCGACGAGCAGACAGATCCGGGCGACCAGATCCCCGGCGACCAGTCTCTAGAGAACTTTCCAGATTTGGAGCCTAGGTTAGGCTTTGAGCCAAAATTCGGAATTGAGGACCCTCGTTGGAAGGAGCCTAAAGAACGGGCGACTTCAGCGGAGGACCTTGAAACCATCCATTTAAATGAAGCTCGTCCCGAACTCGAAGTGTTCATAGGTTCGAATTTACCAGAACATCTGCGACGGACATGGTCGCATTTTTGAAAGAAAACGTCGGTGCGTTCGCCTGGTCACACGAAGATATGGTGGGCATTCCCACGAATCATGCCTGCCACAGACTAAATATTGATCCAACAAAAAGACCCATCACCCAAAAACGAAGAAAATTTGGGCCTGATAAAAGTGCGGCTTTGGCAATCGAAATCAAGAAATTGATCGACAACAAGTTAATCGAGAAAACTGGAACTGATCCTGAGTGGTTGGCAAATCCAGTGCTCGTCAAGAAAACGACCGGGTCGTGGAGATTGTGCATAGACTTCACAGATTTAAACGACGCCTGTCCAAAAGATCATTTTCCTATGCCCCACATTGATCACCTAGTAGATAATACAGCGGGGCACGAGATGTTAACTTTCATGGATGCCTTCGCAGGGTACCATCAGATTGCAATGCATCCCGACGACCAGCGACATACGGCTTTCATGACGGCACTTGATATGTATAGCTGGAAGAGAATGCCTTTCGGTTTGAAAAACGCGGGGGCAACGTACCAAAGACTGGTAAATAAGATGTTTGAGAAGCACATCGGTGAGATGGTAGAGGTCTATATCGACGACATCGTTGTCAAAAGCTTACGAAAAGAAGATCACCTACACCACCTTGCCATGACATTCGATATCCTAAGAGAGTACAACATGAAGTTAAATCCAAAGAAATGCAGTTTTGGAGTTAGCTCAGGAAAATTTCTGGGGCACTTGGTTAGCCAGCGGGGCATCGAGGCGAATCCAAGTAAAATTCAAGCAGTAATCAATATGTAAAGCCCGAGGAACGTGAAAGAAGTTCAGAGGTTGACAGGATGCCTTGCATCGCTGAATAGATTCATTGCACGAACGGGCGATCGTTGCAAACCTTTTTTCGACGCTCTGAAGAAAGGAAAGTTCGAGTGGACCGACGAGTGCGAGAAAGCTTTCGAGAAATTGAAGGAGTATTTATCGGATCCGAAGGTCCTATCCAAGCCAGTCCCCGGCGAAATTTTATATCTATACTTGGCGGCCACTGACTGTGCGATCAGTTCAGTGCTCGTCCGAGCTGAGGGGAGCACACATCTGCCTATCTACTACGTAAGTCAAACACTGCGAGATGCGGAGTTGAGATACACTCCAATGGAAAAATTGGCGTACGCACTAGTTATGAGTGTTAGAAAATTAAGGAAATACCTGTTCGACCACGAGGTGGTCGTCCTCACCACCTTTCCTCTCCGACGAGCACTGCATCGTCCGGATACCACGGGAAGACTTCTAAAATGGTCAGTAGAGATCGGACAATTTGGTCTCACCTACGCACCCAGAACGGCAATCAAGGGACAAGTGCTGGCAGAATTCATCGTAGAGCTCACTTTCCCAGAGAAATTGGACGAGGGAATCGAACTTCCTTGGACACTGTTCGTCGATGGCTCGTCGACGAGCACCAAAGCAGGGGCAGGAGTTGTCCTCACCAGCCCAACCGGACAGACGTTTGCTTCGGCGATCGAGTTCGAGTATCGGGCGACCAACAACGAAGCAGAGTACGAGGCTCTGGTTGCAGGAATCAAGATGGCTATGGCCGTGGGCGCTAGAAAACTGAAAATTTTTTCTGACTCTCAGCTGGTTGTATGTCAAATCACGGGCGAATACGAGGCTCGCGGCGATCAAATGATAAAGTATCAAGACCTAGTGAAAGGATTACTCGAGCAATTTGATCAATTCCACATCGAGCAAATCCCTAGGGAGGAAAATACGCAAGCAGATGCGTTAGCTCGGCTGGCCACTTCAGAGGGGGAGGCAATATTTTCAGAAGCAACCATCACCAAAATTTCTTCCCCATCGGTGAACAGAGGTCAAGTTTTGCAGGTTGAAGCGACCAGCGACGAGGACTGGAGGACGCCGATCATCAAGTACATCAAGACCGGCGAGCTCCCGGCAGACAAAGTGAAAGCAACCAGATTGCAACTCAGGTCCGCAAGGTACACAATTGTGGGCGACCAGTTGTACAAACGGGGTTTTTCAATGCCTTTGTTGAAATGCCTCGGAGAAGACGAAGCGAAGATCGTCATGCACGAAATCCACGATGGAGCTTGTGGAAATCATACAGGGGGGCAAGCACTCGCTTTAAAGATCATAAGGCAAGGCTATTTTTGGCTAACACTGAAGAAAGATGCAATCCATTACGCGCAGACGTGCAAGAGATGTCAAGCCTTCGCTCCCGCCATTCACTCACCACCAGACGAGCTCATCTCGGTGTATAGTTCGTGGCCTTTCGCGAAGTGGGGGATCGACATCATCGGACCTTTCCCACCAGCTGCTGGGGGAGTAACTTTCGTCGTTGAAGACCATCACAACGGGCCAAATGACAAGCTTCATTTGGAAGAACATAATTTGCAGGTTCGGCCTACCACGAGCAATAGTGACCGACAACGGACGTCAATTCACAAGTCAAGACATGCTAAATTTCTGCTCAAAGTGGAACATCAAGAAATTTTTTTCAACACCCTACCATCCACAATCAAACGGTCAAGTAGAGGCGATCAACAAAATCATCAAGCACACCTTGAAAGCTAAGCTGGATGGATTGAAGGGAAAATGGGCGGACGAGCTGCACATGGTTCTGTGGGCATATCGGACGACCACGAGAAATTCTACTGGTGAAACTCCGTTCGCGCTCGCGTTCGGAACCGAAGCTGTCATACCAGCAGAGGGGCAAGTCCCAACTTTTCGAGTAGTAAATTATGACGAGCAGTTGAATAACGATGCACAACTCTCCGATTTGGACTTTCTAGAAGAACGAAGGCTAACAGCGGACGAGAAGAATGTGGTCTACAAGCAAAGGTCAAAGCGCTACTACAACACCAAAGTACGTGCTCGCCAGTTCACTATCGGCCAGCTCGTACTTCGGAGGGCGACGGAGCAGTCCATCGGCATCCTAGGCCCGACTTGGGAGGGTCCGTACCGAATAAAGCGCACACTCCTAAACGGATCGTACGAGCTAGAAGATCTAGAGGGCAAGCCGAGCAAGTACCCATGGAACGCGGTCAAGCTGAAGAAGTATTACCAGTAAGTTTTTAAATTATTTCATATTTGTATAGTTTGTATCTAATCATCATTTCAATTCAAGCAAAGTTTTAAATTTCCATAAAGTGTTAGATAAATTTGAAAGTTTAAGACAAGGCTCTGCGTAGCCATCTAGGAAACAAAAGACGAGCACTCTTTCTTTAAAGATACTCGCAAGGTAGTGGCAAAGACGATCACTACCTACCAAACTAAGAGTTCAACCGACGAATGGTTAACTCTAAAAGACGAGCACTCTTTCTTAAAGATGCTCGCAAAGGAAAGACGAGCACTCTTTCTTAGAGTCTCGCAAATAAAAGACGAGCACTCTTTCTTAAAGATGCTCGCAAAGGAAAGACGAGCACTCTTTCTTAGAGTCTCGCAAAGGAAAGACGAGCACTCTTTCTTAAAAGATGCTCACAAAGGAAAGACAAGCACTCTTTCTTAAAGATGCTCGAAAAATAACAACGTCGAACACAAACCAATGAAAGAAAAATGAGAAGTATTTATTAAAAGTACTTGCAAAAAATTATCATAAAACAAGTGGAAAAACGAACACATCATAAGCAAAAACTTCCATTCATTAAAAAACCTTAAAAGGCTGAAATTACAAAAGAAAGGCCTTAATGGCCGAGCAGTCCTAAAAAAAAAAAAAAAAAAGTGGAAAGAGACTAAGTCCCTGCAGTAGTAGTCTCCTCGCCGGCAGCATCCTGCTCGCTGGCAACTCCCCCCTCGGCAGCAGCATCCTGCTCGCCGACAACTACCTCCTCGGCGACACCCTGTTGCTGATGAGTTGGGCTTTCTTGTGGAGGGTCCGTAAAAAATACAGGCACACCTAAGAGCCTAGGGAACTGAAGTCCCAATTTCATTAGAGGAAGCAGAGGGAGTTCCGATTCCGGCTTAGGGTTTTCCTTCATGAGAAGGTCGTCCAAAAGTCCGCCGAGCGGAGTCATATCCACCTCAGGATTAGCCTCCAACAATTTATGAATGAGCCCGTGGGCAGTGAGTGCCACAGTGATACTGGCCACACTCCCAGCGAGCTCAGTGATCTCGTCTCGCTCATCCGACAGATCGAGCAGCTGCTGCCGAAGAGTGGCCAACTCTTCCTCATCATCTGCAGTTTTGTTTTCAAAATTTCTTACCTCGTCCTCGGCAGTCTTGAGGCGAGCACGGAGACGTTCGATCTCTTGAAGATCTTCTTGATCTTTCTTTCGAACCATCTCAAGTTGGGCCTCAGAATCGGCCAACTTTGCCTCAGCATCGGCCAGCTTGGTCTCGAGGTCGACCACTTTCTCCTCGGAGGCGAGCAGTTGCCCTTCAACAACAGTTTTTGCCTTAGCCATTTGAGCAACTTTCGCAGCCCTGTCCTCGCTGAGCTTGCGACCTTCAGCGATCTGGCTGGCGAGCTTCTCTATGGTGTAAGAGGCTCGGCTCAAGTCAATGGCGACCAGGCGCGCATTTTCCATGGCATTATGGTTGTTGACCTCTTCGATCAGAGTGGTCGTCAACGAGCGAGGCAGGTGCTTCACCGCCCTCTGTGCGAACGGGTTCAAAGACTCCTTATCGACCGGGTCCCGCGACCGGTAGAAGCCGAGAAGGTTCTCGTTGAAGGGTTGGGCGATCGGATAGTCGGCAACCCTATTAGAGAAGGAAAGAATCAGAAGAAAAATACTTGAAAAATTTCTAAACTCTTTTTGAAGAAAAAAGCTTACTTGGCAACCATTGCGGCTTCCCAGCCGAGGAGTGTGTTATCTCCCGGAGCCCTCTCCCCGGCCGACAAGCTCGTCGCGGTCTCTCGCGACCGAGTGCTTCGGGGAGGAGGGGATACAACAGGTTTGGGGGGGGGAGGGGCGAGTCACCCCTCGGCGGAGGAGATCTCCTAGGCGAGATCCTCCTTTCGGCAGCAGGAGGGCGAGAAGTACCCCCTCTGGTCGGTCTAGTGACCTTCTTTGGTGGAGTCCCCGAGCTCTCCGCCCCTCTCCTTTTCTTGCCAGCGCCATCAACAATCTTGCGCTCGCGGAGTAGTTGTGCCTGTCGAAGCATCCTGTTCGCTTTTAGGCGATCGACTTCAACGGTGGGAGGAAGATAGGCGACAACCCTTTGAGGAACCACTACTAGAAAGAGAAGCGAGAAGTCAGTATCTTCGAAGAGTAAATTTAAAAGAAAATTTTGAAGTAAGAAATATTTTACCTGGAGGGAACTCTCGAGTGAAGTGATGAGGAGGTACTCTGAGACCTGCTCGCTCACGCATACACTCCCTGTTCAGAAATCGGCAAGACCTCTCCAGGTAGCGACGATTGAGAACGCAGCAAACGTGGTACTAAAAGAGAGGAGTGAGACGGTGGTCGGCAGTCTTCTTGCGAACAGTTTCACCTACAAAAAGCGAGGAGTTATTCAATATAGACAAGAACGAGCAGAAATTAAAAGACTTACCACGAATTCTTTGATATTCGGTCTCAATGGGAATGCGATCAGAAGATCCATCCGGCCTCACTGAACTCATCCAGTCCCCGGCTACCCACCACCAGTTGGTTTTCCAGTCTCTGATTTTGTTGGGAACCCCTTCAACCAACTTGAAATTATCACGGCCTCGTACATAATAGTACCCATGGCCTACCTTCTCTCCGGTCTCGGCCGCCTGAAGGAGATAGTTAATCTCCTTCGGGCTAAGCCACGTGTTCCGACATCCATTCTCGGCCGCCACCAGGCCGAACAGAGTAAGAATGCCGATCAGGTTCGACCAACCGTTCAGAAGTATTTGAGAAGGGGCCACATTCAAGAAATGTAAGAAATTTGAGATGCTGGGGTGCAGGGGGAACCTAAGCCCTGCCTCCATCATGCCGATGTTGACGGCGACCATGCCCTCTGGCGGCTGGTCGGCCCTCTCATCCTCGCGAGGAACAAAAAAGCACACATCGGCCGGCAGTTGATACTTCTTTCGAGAGTTCTCTAGCTGCGCCGAGGAGACTTTGCTCTCATCCTCGTATATCGTTTGGAAAGCTTCTCGATACGGGCGAGGAACCTCTCGAGGAAGGTATTCGCGGAAATACTTATAATAGGCCTCCCTCGAGACCTCGTCGCCATCTAAATTCTCCCTACCACTCAAAATGTCCTTTATGCTCTCTGCATATTGAACAACTTCTTCATAGTCCTCGCGGAGACTCCTCGTCAAGGTCTCCTCGACTTGGGCGACTTCTATCTGGTCGCCCATCTCTCGATCCAAACCCTGATCATGCAAATCAGAGTCCGTCTCACTGCCACTCTCCTCGGCATCATTGCCGGCATCATCCCTGTCAGAGTCATCGAGCTCGTCGACGTCGACGACCACTGCCTTTCCTAGGTTGCGGACGTTAACATTTATGGGGTCGGGGGAGTGGATCCTAGAGTCCGACGAAGACGCCCTCTCCGACAAAACTAAGGCTAGACGATCAGCCTCGCCGGAACTTGCGGCACCACCATATAACGGCGGCGAACCACCACCGGAGCCACCACCAACCTCCATTTTTTCTTAGAAATAGGGGAAGAAGAAGTTTTAAAAGAAGAAAATGAGAGTTAAATACCTTTATATCAATCGAAAACCACCCAAACACGCCGGAAAAGCTTGAAGTAGAAAGCTTGGAAGAAAGCTCGAAAGGATTTCAAAAGTTGCAGATTTGTGAAAGTGTGTTTATGAGGAAGAAAGGCCTATTTATAGGCAAATTTGTGCAGGGACCTATGTGCAAAGAACGGGGTCAAAAAAGCAATTTTCCCAAAAATTTGGTTTCATTTCCGAATTTGGGTTCGGCGAGTGAACCCCACGCGCGACCCTTGAGGTCGGCACGCGCCCCACGCGCCAAATTCAAATTCCTTGCGCCGCCCACGCGTCTGACACATGTCAGGTCCGTCATTATGAAAAGTTGTTTCGATAATCGTGCTCGGCGCTGGAGACGAGGCGACCGCCTCCATCACACGTCATCAAGATCTCAAATTTGATTGTGTTGTCGAGGACAATTATCACCATCTAAGAGGACGACCATACTGCTCGCCTTACCATTCTACGAATACGAAGTAAGACGACCAGGGGGCAAATGTTATACCTAGTCAAAGAGGTCAATCTTTGACAAGTCAATCCTAGTCACCAGCTTACGTGGCGAGGACCAGTCAACAAAGTCGTGCGACGACTAGTCAACAAGACCAAGAACATGTAATAGATTTATTGTATTTAATATATTTGAGTGCTCGACCAAAGATGTTGGCGAGCACATGTTTAGTTAGCTGCTCGCCCAAGTGTGTGGCGAGCACGTGCCTATTTTTAGTGTGAAGTTTAAGTATTGAAGTCTTGGGAGACAGCATGGAGCGTGGCGACCACACTCCTCGAAGGTCCTTCAGGCGACCACCATGGCCCATCTCCTCGGCATCTCGGCGAGGACGAGCACCTAAGGCGGTTTAGCATTAAATGCGCCATCAAATCACCTTTTCGGGCAGAATGAAGGTCCAATCTGGAGGCACCACGTGTAAAGGGCGGGCAGCCCCTGAAAAGCAGTATATAATGCCCATTTGGGCTCATTTGTAACACAAGTTAGATTTTCACACAATCACCCTCAATCTAAAGCAATAAACACTCCCAAGCTCAAAGCTTTAGCTTCTCCAAGAAGCTACTTTTGGTGTTCTTCATTATTCTTCATCAAGATCATCATAAATCATCATTTTAATCCACATAAACACGTAATAACCCCCGTTTAATTATACATGTTTGTATCGTACTAGCTAATAGTCCACATCCGAATCAACCCGTTTATAGTGCATACAACATATATATATATATATATATATATATATATCTTCCTCAAGATTTTCTCAACTAATTCTCTCTATATATATTTTTCAAGATTTTCTCAACTAATTCTCTCTAGGGTTAGGGTTTTTATTATAGTGTATATTGTAGCTAGAGAAATAAATTGAAGAAAGAACAATGACCGAGGTTGAGAATATTAAACAGGTACTTTGGCACAATTTGTATATATATATGTGTGTATAATTCCAATAATCAAAACGAAGATTTTGATATAATTTATGTAATAAATCCCAAATCTTGAGTTTTTCAAATGGATTACATATCTACGTTTGAAGGAATATTATTGTATTCATCAATTTGATTATTATTATACTTAAATTAAATTTATTTTATTTTATTTTATTTTATAGTCCGTTACTGTTAATGATCCAATGTTGAACGAGGGAGATGGCGTATTGTTGAATGATGATGTGTTGATGGAGATCCTTGTACGATTGCCTTGGAGTTGTTCGTCAAAATTTAAATTAGTATGCAAGTCGTGGCAGTCGATTATTTCCTCCTATTATTTTCGTCGTCTTAGCACACCCTACCAGAAAATTTCGCCTTATTTTGGAAGTAAGAACGGGATTCAAGTTTACATACGCCCTCCTCGTCGGATCAGCCCATTCTCTTCAGGGGGAATTACTGTCCGGTACATTCCACACTAATATTTTACTCTTAGATACACCTTTAAAATTCTATTATTACTCTCGACTACAAAAGTGCATTTACAATTATGCCCCTCCCCCATAAAACTGACACTTCTTGCAGGATTGCAGCCCACGTGAGATCAGCAATGCCAAGTTCCTTCAATTAGCAGCAGAAGCCTACTATTAATTTTAAAATTTTAACGAATTGTATTATTTGCATTAAATTGATTTTATTTGAGTTTTTTTTTTTTCCAATCATATTATTTTGAGATAATTCTTTCTTAGTTCATTACTGATTGATATTCTTAATTAATTCTTTCCGGTTATTCATGCCTCTATGCAAAGGAAATTAATTTGCTCTATTTTAATTTTATAACAATTCTATTTCTTTTTAATTATTTTTTCTTTACCCTTTAGATAACATTCTACATTTAATAATAAAAAATATATATCTATATATATTGCAAACTCACACTTAATTAAGATTAAGATACAATCCAAACCTCTTTAAATTGTCTCGGAGAGCTTTACTAAACGGCTGCGACCTGTTCCTTTTATACCGAGCTAAAAAAGCGAGACCCTGTGGAAATTCCTTCTAAGGAAGACACTATTTAATAGCTTCATTTTGAACGAGTGATCTTCCAATCGAGAGAGAGATTTCGGAAGCGATTTCACATTTCTACGTATCAGAAGTGTGAATGGAACTATTCTTTGAGAACTTTAGCTACGGACTTAGGTTAGCTAGCTCAGCTTCTCCGGGGCTTCTAGTCCTGACTTGGTGGAACTACTGAAAATCCACTTTTGGCGCTTGGTAAGCGCTTCGCTGTAGCCAAGCTTCGACCGCGACTGCTCGTCGCTTCTGGCCGCCTTATTCCGTCACCCGAGATTCAAGTCAGCACCGGCAAAGATCTCTCTTGATTCCTCGCGGCCGGGCCGGCTTGGTAAGGAATTATAGACTTACATCACGATATCTTTTTCTTTTTTATTCTTATTTTTTTTTCGTATCATGGATCTTGGTTCGCGCTTTATGGCACTGAAAGTCGCTTCGTCACCGGAGGTGGTGGAGGAGGCGGAGGTGGGCCTTTGACGACGATTTTATCGCCTAGGAGTGGGGCGACGCAGCGTATGGTCCACATGAGAACCATTAATCCGGTGAGATGAAGAGTTTTGCCAAGAGTATGATTGGTCCACATGAGAACCATTAATCCGGTGAGATGAAGAGTTTTGCCAATAGTATGATTTTTAATTCCACACGTACACACATAATTTGCTGAGAATTTATGATTTTTTGAGATGATTTTAATTTAGGTTCAATTTTGCTCTGTTTTCGTGTAATTGTGATGATTTACGTGCGCGTTGCTGAAATGTAGTTCATGATTATTTGTTATTGGTTTGGTCAAGGGATAATGCAGATCTTATTTTGCATATGTATACGTATTTTTGCATAATCACATTCTAATATGAAGACACCGTACCATTTTTTCCGCATTCTTTTTTCCGCATTATTCATTCTTTTTTCCGCATTCTTTTTTCCGCATTATTCATTTTATTATGCAGTTTTAGATTTCATTGTTCTGCATTATTCATTTTATTATGCAGTTTTAGATTTCATATTAATTTTACAACAATGGTCAAGGGAGCAAAAATGTTATTCATTATTAATGAATATAAGTGACAATGGGTATGTAGATCATTAAGTTTGAATTTCAGAGTTTTGAGGAAAATTTTTTAATTTGGAAAGTAAGTAATCAACGATTTTAAATTTGAGAAGACTTAGTAATTAGCGGATTTGATGTGGTGAGAGATTTGCATTCAAAATTTAAAATTAGTTGACTTTCTCTAGATTAATTCGAAAATTAAATAGTAAGGGCTTGATGGTACATTTATGTTACATTTTGTCCTAAATTTAAAACTATTTTAAATCAGATCCTTATTTAAAAAAACACTAGGTGGACCTTTTATGTGAAATCCCCTAATTTCATCTTATTTGATTCTTAAAATTAAGAATAAAATATATTTTTAAATCTATAAAATTTAAATGTGACATGGCATTTAGTAATTAATATCTAAGTTATAAGGAATATTATTGTATTCAATTTGATTATTATTTTATATTTATACTTAAATTTAATCTTATTAGTATTATTATTTTATTTCGAAGTCCGTTAGTATTACAAGAATTAGGGTAGCAGTCCGGTTAATGTAAACCGTTTAGCCCACGGCCCGTTGGTTAGGGTCCGTCTATTTAACTTCTCTTACAATTTCCAATATTATTATTAAAGAACAAAAATAATTAAAAAAATATTTTATTAATATTAATGAAATAAGATATATATGGAAAACAAAAGATTTGGATTTGTACTGTGATATGAGTCATATGACGGTATTAATTAGGTAATTAAATTTGTTTTGGAAATTAAACCAAATTAACATATTTGTAAATCTGGCATGTAATTCGACTCGAATCTTGTCGCAAATTTAATTTTATATTTTATTCCAGGGTTGAAGAGAAAGATTTAATTTCTCTTCATATGATTATTATTTTATATTTATACTTAAATTTAACTTTTTTATTTTTTATTTTATACTAATGTGAACTATTTAACCCACATCTCATAACTAAAATAATCTAATTAATTTTATTTATATTAATGAAATAAGATATTTGGGTATATTTGTTTTGGAAAACAAATTAAAGATTCGGATTTGTAGTCTGATATAGTATTAGGTAATTAGATTTGTTTTGGAAACCAAATATATTTAATTTGCATTTAATTTAATTTCTCAGTTAATTCTAAAAGTTATAGATTAAATTGAATTTTAAAATTCAAATGTATCTAAACTGAAGATGACGTCACTCAACCGTTTAAGATTAATAGAAGCCCTTAAAATGGGTTTGACTATATGCACCTCCATTTCGGAGAGATGCACGCCCCCGATAGATGAACCCCACCAAAATTTATTAAGATAGGTGCACCCCATTCCACCCGTCACCGTCGCCGACCATTCGTCGGCAGCCGCTCCCTATTGTCGCGGCCCCCTTCGCCAGCAGCCTCCCTCTCCCTCGAGTTCACCGGCGGCGCAAGGACTCCCCTCCATGTTTCCCCGCGCCCACCCCGGTCTATAAAAAAAAAAAATCTGTCAGCGGCCGTCCCCTCCCCCGTCCATCCGACGTCGTCAGCCCCCGCCCCCGCCAGAGCAGCCGTGGCCCATCGCTGCCCCCTTTTTTTTTTTTTTTTTCATTTTTCTGTATTTTTTTTTCATGTGTTTTTTTCGTCTCGAACACCCCCTCCCCCGCCACCGCGGCCTCCGCCTGTAAGTTTTTTCTTCTTTTTTCCATTTTTTCTCTAGTAAATTTTTTTCTCTTTTTTTTTTCTTTTTTTCTTTTTAAATTCGACTCTGTGTGTCAACAAATCGTTGTCGACGAGAGTGTATATAGTCGACAATACAGTGTCGATTTTTTTTTTTTTAAATTAAATTTGTTCGACCTTTGTAGGTCGAACATATACACTTTCGTCGACAACAATTTGTCGACAGAGTGTATATAGTCGACACTGGTTTGTCAAAAATTTAAAAAAAAAATAATTTTTTTTCTGAGATTGTGGTGGTGGTGATGTTGCCGGCGGAAGTCGGAAGTGTTAGTAGTTGTTGTTAGGGCTTTTTTTTTTTTACTTTGATTGTGTTGATGATGATGGTATTGGTGGTGCCGGCGGAGGCCGGAAGTGGTGGTAAATGTTAGGGCCGCTTAAATGTTGAATATGGTGTAGATAGTAGTACGGGTGTATTTAGTAGTAGTATTTTATTGGAAAGATACTTTAGATATTTTACATCATTATTTAATTAATAAATTAAAAGGGGGATTGCATCTCTCGAAATGGAAGTGCATATAGTCAAACCCCCTTAAAATATATAGTAGGCATTTTGGGCCGGGTGGACCTCTATTTGGGCCCAAACAGATCGGTTCTATTTCCCACCCTTTTGCATTTTCTAATGGCCAAAAATATCCTTCCCACTTTTTTTCTTACATAACCACTTATAAAAAATTTTAACTTCACCCATCTCCTTTTCTTTTTTTCATTCCAAATTTAAAATATCCCGTCATAATTGAGGTGTTGCACTGCCTCACCCCTTATACTCCATGGTCAAAGGTAAATTTTTAAAAAAAATTACACAAAAACGTCATTTATTCGAGAAAAAAAAATCACAAAAATGTCATTTTTTTTCACAAAAACGTTCTTTTTTCGGGAAAAAGTTCCACTAAATGTACATTTATTCAAAAAAAATTTCAACGAAATGTGCATTTTGAGTTTTTATCGAAAACTCGGAGTTTTTTTTCTAGTTTTTCAATTAAAATTGTCACAAATTTCTGAGTTTTTGATATAAATCATTTTTTGTGGAACTTTTTTCTGAAAAAATAATGTTTTTGTGGAACTTTTTTCCAAAAAAAATTGCTAGAGGTATTACCGTCTTTTTATGTTATACTTCAAAAAAATAAATGGGGGTGGGTTGAAAAGATAATAAGAGGGGTGCCATTTATCCGTGGCCTTTTCTAATTCTTATTTTACATTTTTTAATAATTCTTTCATTTCTTCTCAGGTAAATTAAATACAATTTTATATATGTACGTACATTTAAAAAAAATACATATTTTATTAAATACAATAAATTTTTTTTTCACAATGTCCGGGTCCTGCACTATTGCTAATATATCTCAACTAATCCTCTTTCTCTATATATATTGGTTAATTAGAGTTTAGGGTTTATATTTCATAGTGTAGATTGAAGAGAAATAAAGAACTATGACCGAGCTTGAGAAGATTAAACAGGTACTTTGGCACAATTTGTATACAAATATATACTCCCTTTGTCCACACTTTTTTAAAAAAAATCATATTTTAATTATAAAAAAATATGTTAGTTAATGAGTAAAAAAGTAGATACTAATCTTGTTAATAAAATATAAAAAATATTTAAAAGTTAACTATTTAGATAGAATAAATTCATATATAATTCGAATCACAATCAAAATTTTATAATAAATTCCAAATCTTGAATTATTCAAATGGATTACAGCATTGCACTTGATGAAACATTCATCTATGTTTGAAGGAATATTTTTGTATTCATCAATTTGATTATTATTATTATACTTAAATTTAACTTTATTATTTTATAGTCCGTTACTGATAGTGATCCATTTAACCCGTGTGATGGCGTGTCGTTGAACGATGATGTGTTGATGGAGATCCTTCTACGCCTGCCTTGTTGTAAAGGGTAATATAAAGTAGTGTGCTTATACTAAGCACAATAAACATGTATTGTTTCCTTTTGTTAGTTAGTTTGAATAGTTAGTGGTTAGTTAGTAACTACTAGTTGTTACTTAGTCTATAAATATAGATTAGGGTCTTTTGTATTCCTCATGCACTTTATGCATTTTAGCATTGTAAACATTGTAACACTTCATATATGAAATACATTTTGTTTTGTATTTCCTTCTTTACAATTATTAGATGAGTGTGTGTTTACATCTCTACACTTGTAATCGTGTGTCAAAATTTAAATTAGTATGCAAGTCGTGGCAGTCGATTATTTCATCCGATTATTTTCTTCTTAACGCACCCTAGCTACCAAGTGATGTCTGGTTTAGTGCAGCGATTGCTGGGCATCCAATCTCGGAAACGCTCTCCTTGTCGGATCGCCAACTCTCTACTTCGATGTGTGGATCCACCTGTGAAATGGATCCACCTGTGAAACCACATAGCTCCCTACCTCCACTGGTGAGTCAATGGTATTGGGATGAACATCTTCAACTATAACAATACTTTCATTCTCCTCGTAAAAAATTGGAGGGCCACTATAGCCATCGACATCATTATCAACTAAAATATCGACAAGAATCGTACCTGATCTCTAAATATCAACTGATGCAAGGAACTAGGGAAGCGAGAACTCCGTTGATTTCTTTCTTAAAGAAATATTCGGAAAAACACAATATCAATTAAGGATAAAATGAAGTGAGAATTGAAGTGAGAACTTCGTTGATTTCTTTTTTAAAGAAATATTCGAAAAAACACAATATCAATTAAGGATAAAATAAAGTGAAAACCGTTGATTTCGATAACAAAATATCCGTGATAGCTATTTTGATTCTGCACCAAAAAAATGTAGACTTTTTTTTCATAACTTTCACTTTTTAAAAAAAAGCCGGACTGTTACGTGCATTAAATATTTATTTATATATTTGTTTTGGAAACCAAATATATTTGCATTTAATTTAATTTCTCAGTTAATTCTAAAAGTTAAAAGATTAAATTGAATTTTAAAATTCAAATGTGATGACGTCACTTAACTATTTAAGATTAATCCAAGACCTTAAAATATATAGTAGGCATTTTGGGCCGGGTGGACCTCTATTTGGGCCCAAACAGATCGGTACTATTCCCCACCCTTCTACATTTTCTAAAAGGGCACGGTTATACTTATACACACCGACTTATTGAGGACACCCACGGGAGGAGTACACATGAAAACCCCAAAATATCCCTAACATCCATAAAACCTTAATTCTAGTCATTTATATTATCATTCGGTACACCCACCAACTATTACTCTTCCTCCCACCTTCCCCCACGATCGCGCCCCCCTCCCACCTCCTCCGTCGTTGCGGCGCTGTGCCTCCCATCGTCGCCGCGTCGCTGTGCCGCCCACCTCACCTCGTCGCCGCGGCGCAGCGCCGCCCACCTCCCCAAGTCGCTACGGCTTGCGACATCCATAGCCACACCATCCCCCTTCATTGCGCACGTTCATCGCACCCACGCACGTCGCCGGCAGCCAGCCCCTTCGTCGCTTCTCTCCCCAAGCTCCGTCGCCCCCGCCTGCATCCATTCCACCGCCTCCGCTACCACGTGCAGCGCCGCCGCCGTTTTGAAGGTAGGTTTTTTTTTTTACAATTTTTACCGATAAAAAAATTAGGGTTTTGAAAAATTTAGGAAAATTAGGGTATTTAGAAGTTTGGGAATTATTTTCGAACATATTTAGTTTGTTTTAGAAAAAAATTCGAACATATTGAGTTTGTTTTGGAAAAAAATTCGAACAACTTGAGTTTGTTGAGGAAAAAATTTTGAACAAGATGTTCGATCTTTTTTTTTGGACAAATTTAAAATGTTTTGTAATTTTTTTCGAACATATTGATTTTGTTCATTAAAAATTTTTGGACATCGCATCTTTGTTTGGGTATAATTTTCGAACATATTAAGATTTTTTTTTTGTTGAAATTTTGTGTTTTTAGAATTATTTTTTTTTATCAAAAGTATTGTGTTTGTTTTGGTGGTGAGGGCGGCGCGAAATGGAATGGGTGGGTGTACTCATCTTCGTTTTTTTTTTAAATTTCACACGATGGGTATATGTGACATTTCACATGTCTTGTAAGATTTAAAAAATGTCTGATGGGTGTCCTCTCAATAGGTTGGTGTGTGTATAACCGTGCCCTTTCTAAAATATCCTTCCTACTTTTTCACTTACATAACCACTTATAAAAATTTTTAACTTTCACCCCTCTCCCTTTCTTTTTTTCATTCCAAATTTTAAATATCCCGTTGTTGTAATTGAACCACCGTCGTCGCACCGTCTCACCCCTCACACTCCATGGTCAAAGGTAAATTTAATTTTTTTTACACAAAAACATTATTTTTTCGGAAAAAAGTTCCACGAAATGTGCATTTTGAGTTTTTATCAAAAACTCGGATTTTTTTAAAAAGTTTTTCAATAAAAATCGCCACAAAGTTCTAAGTTTTTGACAAAAATCATTTCTTGCGGAACTTTTTTCTGAAAAGATAACGTTTTTTTGAAACTTTTTTCCGAAAATCACTAGGGGTAATACAGTCTTTTTATCTTACACTTCAAAAAATAAATGGGGTGGGGTGAAAATATAATAAGAGGGGTGGCATTTATCCGTGGCCTTTTCTAATTCTTATTTTATACTACTAGTTCTGCATTTTTTAATAATTCTTTCATTTTCTTTTTAGGTAAAATAAATACAATTTTATTTTATATATGTACTACGGAGTATACATTTAAAAGAAAATACATATTTTATTAAATAAAATAAAATTTCTCCCAATCTCGCGGTCCTGCACTATTGCTAATATATCTCAACTAATCCTCTCTCTCTATATATATTGGTTAATTAGGGTTTAGGGTTTTTATTTCATAGTGTTGATTGAAGAGAAATAAATTTAAGAAAGAACTATGACCGAGCTTGAGAAGATTAAACAGGTACTTTGGCACAATTTGTATGCATATAAGATTTTGATATAATTTATAATAATAAATTCCAAATATTGAGTTGTTCAAATGGATTATTGTATTCATCAATTTGATTATTATTATTATACTTAAATTTAACTTTATTATTTTATAGTCCGATAGTGATCTATTTAACCCGTGTGATGGTGTGTCGTTGAACGATGATGTGTTGATGGAGATCCTTCTACGCCTGCCTTGTAATCGTGTGTCAAAATTTAAATTTGTATGCAAGTCGTGGCACTCCATTATTTCCTCCGATTATTTTCTTCGTAACGCACCCTGCCAAGTGATGTCTGGTTTAGTCCAACGGTTGCGGAAACGCTCTCCTGGTTGGATCAAACGTTATACACGCAGTATAAGTGAGTGTTTTCAAACTCTACAAATTATTTTCAAAATCGCTCTTTTTAAAGCTGCCCTCTCATAACTTTTACTTTTGAAAAGTGCTTTTAAACTGTTTATAGAATTTGCAAACACCCTCTAATTCTTCCTAAGTGAGATTCTTAATTTATTCTTCCGCGATGTTAATATTGTTTTCGTTGTTTTTTGCATAATAAACTAATATGGCTAAATACAATTTTTTTTAATAGTAATTTATTGATAAACATAAGTTATTTTTCTTCTTGAATTAAAAACTGAGACAGTTACTATTTCAGTCTTTTGCATTAACATAATAATTTTGTAAATTAAAAGGGTTAAGATTAAATAAAAATAGAATATTATAAGTAGCAAACTCACACTTAATTAAGACTAAGATACAATCCAAGCACTCAAATGGTCTTATTTATTTAATAACTAAGATTAAGAGGTTAATTTCTCTGTAAAGTTTAAATATGATATGGCCTACTAATATCTAAGTTTGAAGGAATATTATTCGATTTGATTATTATTTTATATTTATACTTAAATTTAATTTAATTTTATTAGTATTATTATTTTATTTTTAAGTCCGTTGGCCCGTTTAATGTGAACCGTTTAGCCCACGGTTAGGGTCAATCCATTTAACTTCTCTAACAATTTCCAATATTATTAAACATTTCAGAACAAAAAAAAAAGTATTTTATTAATATTAATGAAATAAGATATATGGAAAACAAAATATTTGGATTTGTACTCTGATATGATGGTATTAATTAGGTAATTAGATTTGTTTTGGAATTCGACTCGAATCTTGTCGCATATTTAATTTAGAAGTTACATTTATACTTCATTCATTTTTTAATAAATGTCTTGACATTTTAACTATTTTTAAAATAAATGTCATTCTAATTTATTCCAGCTGAAGAGAAAGATTTAATTTCTTTTCATATGATTATTATTTTATATTTATGCTTAAATTTAACTTTGTTATTTTTTATTTTGTAGTTGCTTAGTGATCCGTTTAAACTTGTGTAACAATATTTCCAATATTATTAAACATCTCATAACTAAAATAATCAAATTAATTTTATTGATATTAATGAAATAAGATATTGGGTAGTATTTGTTTTGGAAAACAAATTAAAGATTCGGATTTGTAGTGTGATATAGTATTAGGTAATTAGATTTGTTTTGGAAACCAAATATATTTTGTATTTAATTTAGTTTCTCAGTTAATTCTATCTATCTATATATTGTTATTGTTTTGGGGTTTAATTATTTATTCCAGCAGCAGGATGATAAGTAATAGCGATGGTGTATTCGTTTTTGTGTTTATTTATTAATATGGCCTGAATTAATTCGACTCGAAGGTAGAAGCGTGTGATGGCATGTCGTTGAACGATGATGTGTTGACGGAGATCCTTCTACGCCTGTCTTGGAAGTCTGTGATAAGATTTAAAAAAGTAGATGCATATACCTAGATTGACATGAAGCAGCCCAGATTGTACGGGTCCCTCTAGCTTTAGGGTTTTGGTCTCTCCTCTTTGAGTTGTTTTGTCCTACGGTCTGTAGGCTTTTTCCGGCGCCACCTAATACCCCCAGAATTAAACTCTATCCTGCTCACCCCTTCCGAAATCACTCCTCACCCCACTCACGCTCCCTTCTCCTGGCATCTCCAACGAATCTTGGGAGTTTTTCTTTTCGTTTTCCTCTGTTCTTGGGCCTCACTTTTCTCTGTTGACTTTGTCTGTGTTGCAGGTCCCTAGGTTCGCGAACGAGTGACCTTAGCTTTCACAAATCAGTACTCAATTCTCGCCTTTGGCAGCTCCAATGGCTGCTGACTAGAGATGTTTATCCGGGCCGGGCTAACCGGGCTGGCCCGTTTAACCCTGAAAAATACAGGGTTAGGGTTCATGAATTATAGGCCCGTTTAAAACCGGGCTTTTTTGACCCGGACCGGTTAGCCCGTGGGCTAAACCGGGCCAGCCCGCAGGGCTACAGGGCTAGCCCGAGTTGTTACCTTTTTTTCTTTTTTTTAATAAATAACCTAAGCAAAAAATTTGGGTCATTTGACCAATAACCATAACTATAAGCATTAAGAAGTCCATTAACATCCATTAGACATTATTACTATTTTTTTATTAGATTATGATATTTGTTTAGCTTTATTTGGTCATATTAAGGACCAATGAGTTCTAGAATTGTATTTAAATTATACTTTTTTTTCTCATTTACTGATCATTAACTAATTATGTATTTTTTATATTTTATTTTCTTGTTGGATGTGTCAATTGAGAACTTTAATTTTAAAAGAAAAAAAATTATTGTAGCCCGTTAGTGGCCCGTTTAGCCCGTGGCCCGCTAGGGTTAGGGTTAGGTCCCAACAATTGTAGGCCCGTTAAATATGAACCGGTTAAGGCCCTAACCCGTTTAGCCCGTAGCCCTATAGGGCTAGGGTCAGCCCGATAGACATCTCTACTGCTGACTTGGCCGGAAAACGGGCATCGGTCGTCTCGGACGACATTGTTTCAGTGGGGGAGAGTGAACTCACAGATGAAGCTGGACATACTTGCTGCCTCATCGGAAAGGTTCTCACAACGAAACCTTTCAACGCCTATGGCTTCCTCGAAGCTATGAAACGAGCCATGAAGCCGACAAATGGGTTTGTAGCGGCTGAAATCGGACGAAATCTCTTCTCCTTCCAGTTTCAAAACGAAACAGATATGAAAGAGATCCAAGACAAAGAACCTTGGCATTTTGAGAAACACCTTCTTGTCCTAGAGGAGCTTGAGAGAGGAACTCAACCCTCACATATCGACTTTACCTCGGCTGCCTTCTGGATACGGATCTACGACCTACCAGCAACCGCGCGAACCCCACCCATCGTGACAAAAATTGCAGCCATTTGCGGAAGGGTGCTAGATCTGGATATGGCATCACTTAACGGGCTGTCGAGAAGCATCCGAGTTAAGGTCAGAGTAAACATAAATACACCATTAAAGACTGGAACAAACCTGGATATCAAAGATTCAACCATTTGGATCCCCTTCACTTACGAACGCCTGCCTTCTTTCTGTTATGTGTGTGGCCTGCTGGGGCATATGAAGAGTGAATGTGATATCATTGAAAGAGAGGAGATACAGAACATCCCAGAAAAGGAGCTTCCATTTGGTGATTGGCTGAGAGCATCCCCCACAAAGAAAGCTTCAATCTCGACAGTCAGCAATCAGGAAGAACGAGAGAGGAAAAGCGATCTTGGGCACAGAAGACGCCTCTTTGAGAGTTTCAAGAACCAATGGACTAGAGAAAATGAGGAAAAGAGGGAGGCAAACTCAGATCTGCTCGCAAGGAATGATAAAAGGGAGGAATTAATAGAGGAATTGAGAGAGAATCTTGAAAAAGTGGGGGTAAGTGACAAAAAAGACAGAGAAAAAGCCAATGATTCAAGCCAGGGAAAAGTCCATGAAGATGAAAAGGAGAAATTGAACAGGAAGATTCCCCTAAACCCAAATGTTGGGAAGCAAGGGACAGATCAAAATGCCCTTTGCCCCTTATCTGAGCCTTTAATACCCACCACTGATCTGCTCAAACTTTGTAACCCCAATCCATCATCAAACCCCTCAATCATGAATATTAAACTCTCCCACCAACCTCACCAACCGACAAAACCTTCACACCCCACAAAACAAATAAATGCTACAAACTCTGCCCCCACCCATCAAACACACCCAGAAAATCCTCATAGTTTCCAACCTACATCCACTGTTAACCCCACAAATTCTCACCCACAAGTCCCACATCCCCCCCACCATAAGTCAAACCCAACAGTACTCCCCATACCAAAAAACCAAAGACCCCAAACTAACCAACCGACACTTACCCCAACTGCCCCCCACCAAACCCATCCCCCCTCACAAATATCGAAAGAACAAAAAACCAGAAACCAAAGAAAACCAATTACTGTGAAAAAAGCACATCCTGAAAAAACAAATATCACAGCAGCTGAGTCTACGCAGTTGAGCAAGAGGAAGACATATACTCAAACTGAAGAAACACAATCTGAGAAAAAATCAAGGAAGTCAATGGAGATTGAAGTAGGAAACTCACAGGATATAGCGGCGGAGGCTGTGGGACAGCCCCGCCGACACCAATGATCGCGATAAGCTGGAACTGCCGTGGGCTTGGGAACCGGACGGTAGTTCGCGCTCTGAAAAAGCTCCTACATGATGAAGACCCGGATATAGTCTTCCTCATGGAAACCAAGATGAAATGTATCCAAATGAAACTACTCAACTCCCGTTCACTTCGTTTTAGTGGGTGCTTCCCGGTTGACTGTGAAGGTGAGGGGCATTCGAGAAGAGGGGGCCTTTGTATGCTCTGGAAGGATAAGTTGACACTCTCCCTGTCATTTTTTTCAAAGAATCACCTTGCTTTTGAGGTGACCACATCGGACCTTGGTGGCGCGTGGTTCCTTTCGGGAGTGTATGGTTGGCCAGAACACCACCTCCGGCATAATACGTGGGACCTTCTTGAGAGAATCCGCCCCCAATCCGAGTCCCCGTGGCTGTGTGTTGGGGACTTTAATGAGATCCTTTGGTCCCATGAAAAGAAAGGCGGAAATGCTCGTCACACTTCGAGCATGGAAACCTTTCGAAACACGCTGATCCACCTGGATCTCCAAGACTTAGGCTTCGTAGGCCACGACTTCACTTGGTCAAATGGAAGGGCAGGCACAGAAAACATCCAAGTCAGATTGGACAGGGCATTGGCGACATCACAGTGGCGCATAATGGCACCAAGAGCAACAGTTATGCATAGACTACGAATGGGCTCTGACCACGCGCCTATCGTGATCTTCAGCAACCCACATCCATCCGAAAAGCCAAGTAAGGAGAGGAAAAAAATTCGATTATTCCGTTTTGAAAAATTATGGATGGAGAATAGTGAATGTGAGGAAATCATAAGGCAATCTTGGGAGAGGCCGAGACATCACAACAAGTTTGAGGACCGCCTCAGGTGGTGTGGGGAAAAACTCAGAAAATGGGGTCAGGAGGTTTTCGGAAATGTGAGCAGAAAAGTTATTAACCACAAGGAAAAACTGGAGAAGCTTCAGAAAGCTCACCAGTCGGCTGAAACAGTGGCAGAAATCAAAAAATTGGAAAACGAGATCGATGAACTCTTAAAACACGAGGAAATTTGGTGGTACCAACGTTCTAGAGCATTGTGGTTAAAGGACGGAGACAGAAATACCAGCTTTTTTCACATGAAAGCAGCCCACAGAAGAGAAAGGAACTCGATCCTTCGGATTAAAGATGTGCAGGGGGTTTGGATCACTAAGGAGGAAAATATAGTTCATGAACTCCGAAATTATTTCATGGATATATTCACTTCCCAGGGCCTGGGAGAAACAGAGAGAGTCACTGCTTTTGTGCAAGCTAAGGTCACGAGGGAGATGAACGGGATCTTAACTCAGCCTTATTCATCAGATGAAATCAAGAAGGCGCTTAAATAGATGCATCCGACAAAGTCCCCTGGACCCGATGGTATGCCCCCTCTTTTCTTTCAATCTTCCTGGCACATTATTGAGTCCTCTTTCATCTCCACTTGTTTAAATATTCTGAACAATGAGCATGACCCCACATCCCTAAATCACACCCATATAGTTCTCATCCCAAAAACCAAGTTCCCAGAAACCCCCAAAGATTTTAGACCAATCAGCTTGTGTAATGTCATATTTCGGGTTATCACAAAATCCATTGCTAATAGGCTAAAGACTGTGATCGGCCAAATCATATCCCCCCACCAAAGTGCCTTCATCCCAAATCGACTCATTACCGATAATGCCTTGGTGGCCTTTGAGGTCTTCCATTCCATGAGAAAAAAGAAATCGGGTAGAAGAGGATCCATTGCCCTTAAACTTGATATGAGTAAAGCCTATGATAGAGTTGAATGGAATTTCCTTAGGGACATGTGTTTATCGTTAGGTTTCGATAGAGCCTGGGTCGACCTTGTTATGCGATGTGTTTGTACTGTTTCCTACTCTCTACTTGTTAATGGACAGCCCTCCCCCCCGTTCTCCCCCCAACGGGGCCTCCGTCAAGGGGACCCCTTATCTCCTTACTTGTTCTTAATTTGTGCAGAAGGCTTCTCATCTCTTATCCGCCGAGCTGAGGAAAATGGTGATATCACTGGCTTTAAAGTCTCACGAAGAGCTCCCCTGGTCTCACGTTTGTTCTTCGCCGATGATAGCATTCTTTTCTTCCGTGCTTCACAGAGAGAGGTCGACACTGTAAAAGAAATCCTTACTTCTTACGAGATAGCTTCTGGACAAAGGGTGAATCTTGATAAATCTGAGCTTACGGCTAGTGGCAACATCCCTGGAGAATTGAAGAAGGACTTTGGTAGACAGTTGGGGGCGAGAATTGTGGATCGCTACTCGAAGTACTTAGGGCTTCCCACGCTCATTGGGAAATCAAAAACCCAAGTCTTCCGAATGGTGGCTGATAGGATTATTTGCAAACTTAAGGGTTGGAAAGAAAAAACACTCTCGAAGGCGGGTAGAGAGGTGCTTATAAAATCTGTGGCTCAATCTATCCCATCCTATGCAATGAGTTGTTTTATGTTTCCTCTCTCCCTTTGGGAGGAAATCGAGCCAGCTGTGGCAAGATTTTTCTGGGGTGCTGTAGAAAATGAGCGCAAAATCCACTGGGTTAGCTGGGACCGGGCGACGAGATCAAAACGAGAGGGTGGTCTCGGTTTCAGGGAATTTCTGTTTTTTAACATGGCAATGGTTGCCAAACAGTTCTGGAGACTTTCCCAATCCCCTGACTCCATGGCGGCGAGAATCTTAAAAGCAAAATACCACCCGAGGGGCGACATCGAAACAACGGGGTTAGGATATCAACCGAGTTACATTTGGAGGAGCCTTTTAAAAGCCAGACCTCTTGTTCTTCAAGGCAGTGCATGGAGAGTGGGCAACGGTACTGATATTCAATGTTTCCAAGAAAAGTGGATTTGGAAGGATTCTTGGTATCAGCCCGAACCTGTGGCCCAACGCAACTCTGATATGATTATGGTGGCCGACCTCATTGAACCTGTCTCTCACTCCTGGAAGCAGACCCAGATCACTCAACTCTTCTCAGAAGAAGATGCTGATGCCATTTTAGCTATGCTATTAAGCACCAGAAACACCCCGGATAGGAAAGTTTGGATGGGATCTAAAAATGGCCGCTTCACCGTTAAATCCGCCTATCACATGGCTGTTAAGTTTTTTTCAAGAAGGGGCAGGGACATCGCCTCGAGCAGCTGGTCGTCCACCTTCTGGGATTCTGTGTGGCAGCTTGGGGTCCCTCCGAGTACACGCCACTTTATATGGAGGGCCTGCATAAATGCCCTGCCAACTCAGGATAATTTGGCACGACGAGGAATGAAGGTCGACCGTGATTGCAATACTTGTGGAGAGACTGAAGAATTTGTGGCGCATGCTCTCTTGCATTGCCCTCCCGCGATCCACACCTGGGGACTCTCCCCGATTCGGATCGATTTTTGTAAGATTAAAAACTGGAGTTTTAAATAAGTGCTTGCAGATTTGATGGAATGCCTACCAAAAGAGGGAATCAATCTTTTTGCAACCATTGCCTACTTCATTTGGAATGGTAGAAACAAATTCCTCTTTGAACAGAGAAGAGTAGATCCGCAATATTCAGTCAACCGAGCACTCTCAATCATCCACGACACATCTTCAACGATGAAGTTAAATGCCCGAGCGAGGAAAGTAAACACAACACAAACAAAATGGAGTCTCCCACCGCCAGGAAGGAACAAGCTTAATTCGGATGCGGCGGTTTTTCGGGACGGTTCGATCGGTTATGGGTTCGTGATCCGAAATGACTTGGGCGAAATCCTACTGTCTGGCAGCCGAAGGGAACGAGCAAATGGTGATACCACAATGCTCGAGGCCCTAGCACTGCGTTTCGCTCTCCGTCACGCAACTACACAGGGCATCCACAACATGGAAATTGAATCGGACTCGGAAAATCTAGTGAGTGCTCTTAAGCAAAATCTCGAACTGGACTCCTATACCATGCTGGTGGTTGAGGATATTTTGGACTTAGCGCAGAATATGAACAGCTCGTCTTTCTCCTCTGTCAAGAGGGATGCAAACAAGACTGCCCACTCAATTGCTCACCTTGGCCTGGAAGTGGGATGGGAAGAAATATGGTTTGAAAATACTCACAGTAGTTGTATCTCTTTTGTTCTTGATGATGTAAGGCATATGCCAAACTCTTGAAGTAATGAAATCTACATTTCCCCCGTAAAAAAAAAAAAAGACATGAAGCAGCCCAGTGCATTTAAATATCGTCGTCCGAGAAGAATTCCCTATGTCAATAAGCATGTTTCTGCACATATTTCATCAGCATATTTATCAAATAATATATATAATAAATTATTTATTATTATTTAATTGAATGCACTCAAATACCTGGAATTCCTCCCAGTATTCATCCTTTTTCGTAGGCCGCACCTTCAGCCAAGAGTAGGCATTCGCAGCAATCTTGCACTTAACAATCGCCTCATTGCAAATCTTCGACACCTCGTTACCAGGCAAATCGCCTCAGTGCAAATCTTCGACACCTCGTTACCAGGCAATAATCTGTGACATTATATATTAAGATCAAACACATTATAAATTAAAAAATTTATAAAAATTAATGCTATTAAATATTGTTAAACCTTAAAATTATTTAATTAATTACTTACTGTCATCGATCAATCCATATGTTTAGTCTGGTTTCTCAGGATGCCCGTATGGGATGTTGACGAGCTGCCGACGACTGAGATGACGGCGGCGATTGCTGTGGAATGGATGGCGACGTCGTAGGATCGACCGCCTAGGTTGAGATCCTGAGGCCCACTAGCATCTTGACTCATCTATTTTAATAAATAAAATTTAACAGTATAATAAATTAATCAATAATTAATATAGTAATGAAATCAATAATTTCCTAATTTAATTAATAACATTTTAGTAATTTAAGTCAATAATTTCTTAATTTAATCAATAACAAATTACGTTACTAATGAAATCAATAATTTACCAAACTAATTAATAGTGACTTAATTTAAACAATAACAATAATTACTATATTAATCAAACAAGACCTCTACTTATAACAATAATTACTAACTTAATCAACAATAATAACCTAGTTTAATTATCAAAACTAACTAACAAGTGTCAATTATATATTAATTAAATAAACAAAATATATAATAAACTAACGTAAAAAAATAATAATTTTATCAAAAACTACACTATATATAACATAACACGAACAATTAATTAATTACAATTAACCAATAAAAAGCATATAATCCACGTACTAACATATATTTGAATTAATTATACATATTCATCAACTACGTACATGCAATTTTATAATAATTAACATGCAATTTATAATAATTCAATAACAGTTTTATAATAATTAACATGCAATAATACAATAATTTAATTAAAATTAATTAAGAATTTATAAAACGTATCGTTTAAATTGAAGAAAACTGGGGTAGATGATCGTTATGCTCTTTGTCGTTCAATCCACGCACAAGAAAAATCCAATCCACGCACGAGACCACCACGAACAGAGGAGAGGAAAGTGAAAAAAAAATTCCTCCTTGAGGAAACTGCCTTCGGCAGTTCTTATTAAAAAAAAAAAACGCTACCGACGTATATTTCTGTCGGTAGTGCGCGAATATTTAATTCACGCGTCTTTTCATTGGTATCCGAGGCGGTGGGTCAAAGCGGGTCAGCTACCGACGGATTATTCCGTCGGTAGACGCAATTTGAACGACCGACGGAAAATTCCGTCGGGAAGCAGGCCTAAAATGGCACCGTTTACCTATCAAACTGAATTCCGTCGGGACTTCCCGATGGATGAAAAAATCTGTCGGAAGTCAGTCGATTCCAATATTCCGTCGGAGATCCGTCGGGACGGCCGACGAAATACATTCCGTCGGTAGACTTCCGTCGAAAAATTCCATTTTTTTTGTAGTGTTACAATAATTTCATTCCATAATACACATTAATTTCATTTACATACATGGCAAGTTTGAATAGAAATACACATTAATTTCATTTACATACATGGCAAGTTTGTATAGAAAAAAGATTTACTTTGAAGATTAGTTAATTAGAGTAATTTAGAAATTATAATTGTTTCCAAAGTTAAAAGAGGGTATAATTAAAATAAACGGTGTAAAAATTCTAAAATATCATATAATTATAAACGAGGGAATCACGCGCGCGGGCCCTGCACTTTTTTTTTTTTTTTTTGAATTATGGGCCCTGCACTATGCTATTAGCGGAGTATATATTTTCCTCAAGGTTTTCTCAACTAATTCTCTATAAATTTTCTCAACTAATACTCTCTCTTTATATATTTTAGTTAGGGTTAGGGTTTTTATTATAGTGTATATTGAAGAGAAATAAATTGAAGAAAGAAGGATGACCGAGGTTGAGAATATTAAGCAGGTACTTTGACACAATTTGTATATATATATATAATTCCAATAATCAAAACGAAGATTTTGATATAATTTATGTAATAAATCCCAAATCTTGAGTTGTTGAAATGGATTACAGCTCGCTATGTATTCATCAATTTGATTATTATTACACTTAAATTTAATTTTTTTTTTATTTTTTATAGTCCGTTACTACTGTTAATGATCCAATGTTGAACTCGGGTGATGGCGTATTGTTGAATGATGATGTGTTGATGGAGATCCTTGTACGACTGCCTTGGAGTTGTCTGTCAAAATTTAAATTAGTATGCAAGTCGTGGCAGTCGATTATTTCCTCCGATTATTTTCGTCGTCTTAGACTTAGCGCACCCTACCAGCGGTCGCCTTATTTTCGTTTTCGTTTTCAGAAGAGCGGGATGCAAGTATTTTTTAATCAATAAAGTAAAGAAGTGGGTTGATTTTGTGAAATTTGTGTAAAATTGAGAATATTGTGGAGGTTGAATTTATAAAATATTTTTCATTTTATTAAGGGTGCGGTGTGAAAGTTATTATTTTGAGATAATTCTTTCTTAGTTCATTACTAATTGATATTCTTAATTAATTCTTTCCAGGTTATTCATGTCTCTATGAAAAGTAATTTAATTTGCAATTTTTTTTTTTAATAAAAAACATCAGGTTGCAAAACCCCCCAATGAATCGATATTAGGTTATCATTTTTTTTTTTTTTTGTACATTCCAATAAAAATGATTCATTTTTTGGTAAACTATTCTCTATTACATTTCATTATATTCTTCAATTGCATCTCATCTAATAAATTACTTATTGATGTAGTGGTGGGGCGTATAATAATTAAAGAAAACAAATATACGAAAAACACAAAGAACACACACTATCCTACCTGGAAAAGTGATAAAACTCAGATATGTTGATTCAGACAGAGTTGATTCACACAGATATGTTGATTCACGCAGAGTTGATTCACTTGATTCACACAGAATACCGTAAAAGAGATCTTAAGATAAACTCTTGTTTTTTTCATTAATCCAATCACCTCCTTTTACAATGAAAAACACTCCCTATTAATAATAGACGAACCTTAACATGCAAACCCTAATCTAGGACTTATAGTACTTAAATAGGAAATAACAATTATAATTAATTAAAATACGAATCAAATCAAGCCATCAATTTTCAATCATGCCTTAATTGTTGCTAATTATTGATCTAATTATTGATCTCCACGAATCAAATCAGGCCATCAATTTCCAATCATGTCTTAATTGCTGCAAACGATTCGACCTCGAATACTAGCTTCACTCCTTGTGAAGGTACCTTGTGAAGGTACGGAGATAAGCTGGAACATCTTTGTACTATTTTTGCCACAAAATAATAACTTTCGTTACAAGAGCACTAGTATTCTCCTTGTGAAGGTAGGGAGATAAGCTCCCTACCTCCACTGGTGAGTCAATGGTATTGGGATGAACATCTTCAACTATAACAATACTTTCATTCTCCTCGTAAAAAATTGGAGGGCCACTATAGCCATCGACATCATTATCAACCAAAATATCGATAAGAATCGTACCTGATCTCTAAATATCAACTGATGCAAGGAACTAACTGATGCAAGGAACTAGGGAAGCGAGAACTCCGTTGGTTTCTTTCTTAAAGAAATATTCGGAAAAACACAATATCAATTAAGGATAAAATGAAGTGAGAATTGAAGTGAGAACTTCGTTGATTTCTTTTTTAAAGAAATATTCGAAAAAACATAATATCAATTAAGAATAAAATAAAGTGAGAACCGTTGATTTCGTCCGTGATATCTATTTTGATTCTGCACCAAAAAAATGTAGACTTTTTTTTCATAACTTTCACTTTTTTAAAAAAAGCCGGACTGTTACGTGCATTAAATATTTATTTATATATTTGTTTTGGAAACCAAATATATTTGCATTTAATTTAATTTCTCAGTTAATTCTAAAAGTTAAAAGATTAAATTGAATTTTAAAATTCAAATGTGATGACGTCACTTAACTATTTAAGATTAATCCAAGACCTTAAAATATATAGTAGGCATTTTGGGCCGGGTGGACCTCTATTTGGGCCCAAACAGATCGGTACTATTCCCCACCCTTCTACATTTTCTAAAAGGGCACGGTTATACTTATACACACCGACTTATTGAGGACACCCACGGGAGGAGTACACATGAAAACCCCAAAATATCCCTAACATCCATAAAACCTTAATTCTAGTCATTTATATTATCATTCGGTACACCCACCAACTATTACTCTTCCTCCCACCTTCCCCCACGATCGCGCCCCCCTCCCACCTCCTCCGTCGTTGCGGCGCTGTGCCTCCCATCGTCGCCGCGTCGCTGTGCCGCCCACCTCACCTCGTCGCCGCGGCGCAGCGCCGCCCACCTCCCCATGTCGCTACGGCTTGCGACATTCATAGCCACACCATCCCCCTTCATTGCGCACGTTCATCGCACCCACGCACGTCGCCGGCAGCCAGCCCCTTCGTCGCTTCTCTCCCCAAGCTCTGTCGCCCCCGCCTGCATCCATTCCACCGCCTCCGCTGCCACGTGCAGCGCCGCCGCCGTTTTGAAGGTAGGTTTTTTTTTTTACAATTTTTACCGATAAAAAAATTAGGGTTTTGAAAAATTTAGGAAAATTAGGGTTTTTAGAAGTTTGGGAATTATTTTCGAACATATTTAGTTTGTTTTGGAAAAAAAATCGAACATATTGAGTTTGTTTTGGAAAAAAATTCGAACAACTTGAGTTTGTTGAGGAAAAAATTTTGAACAAGATGTTCGATCTTTTTTTTTGGACAAATTTAAAATGTTTTGTAATTTTTTTCGAACATATTGATTTTGTTCATTAAAAATTTTTGGACATCGCATCTTTGTTTGGGTATAATTTTCGAACATATTAAGATTTTTTTTTTGTTGAAATTTTGTGTTTTTAGAAATTTTTTTTATCAAAAGTATTGTGTTTGTTTTGGTGGTGAGGGCGGCGCGAAATGGAATGGGTGGGTGTACTCATCTTCGTTTTTATTTTTTAAATTTCACACGATGGGTATATGTGACATTTCACATGTCTTGTAAGATTAAAAAAATGTCTGATGGGTGTCCTCTCAATAGGTTGGTGTGTGTATAACCGCGCCCTTTCTAAAATATCCTTCCTACTTTTTCACTTACATAACCACTTATAAAAATTTTTAACTTTCACCCCTCTCCCTTTCAGTTTTTCATTCCAAATTTTAAATATCCCGTTGTTGTAATTGAACCACCGTCGTCGCACCGTCTCACCCCTCACACTCCATGGTCAAAGGTAAATTTAATTTTTTTTACACAAAAACATTATTTTTTCGAAAAAAAGTTCCACGAAATGTGCATTTTGAGTTTTTATCAAAAACTCGGATTTTTTTAAAAAGTTTTTCAATAAAAATCGCCACAAAGTTCTAAGTTTTTGACAAAAATCATTTCTTGCGGAACTTTTTTCTGAAAAGATAACGTTTTTTTGAAACTTTTTTCCGAAAATCACTAGGGGTAATACAGTCTTTTTATCTTACACTTCAAAAAATAAATGGGGTGGGGTGAAAATATAATAAGAGGGGTGGCATTTATCCGTGGCCTTTTCTAATTCTTATTTTATACTACTAGTTCTGCATTTTTTAATAATTCTTTCATTTTCTTTTTAGGTAAAATAAATACAATTTTATTTTATATATGTACTATACATTTAAAAGAAAATACATATTTTATTAAATAAAATAAAATTTCTCCCAATCTCGCGGTCCTGCACTATTGCTAATATATCTCAACTAATCCTCTCTCTCTATATATATTGGTTAATTAGGGTTTAGGGTTTTTATTTCATAGTGTTGATTGAAGAGAAATAAATTTAAGAAAGAACTATGACCGAGCTTGAGAAGATTAAACAGGTACTTTGGCACAATTTGTATGCATATAAGATTTTGATATATGATGCGTCGAAAAAGAACACCTTCGGATGTTGATCGTTCTCTTGCGAGCACTATTAATCACGAATCCAATTTCTAGTTGAATCCTTGGCAATCTTCGAGTAAATCTCCTTGGAAACCCGAAAATAACCTGCAAAAGTACGCCGGAGGGGGGCTCCGGCGTAGAAGCTCCGACGCTCAAGTCAGATTCGATCGTAGGCGAAATCAGAGAGGAATTCCCCTGTGTATCTAGGGAAATTCCGGCGAATGTAATGAAGTTTCTCTTCAAATCAGTGTATAGTTCTTGTATAATTCTTGTGAAAATGTGTATAATATGTAAAACGTATATCGTAATTCAAACTTACCTGGTAATGTAAAATAATTGACTTATATACCTGGCCCCCTCTCCCCGGGAAAGAGGGGGACTTATTCTCCCTACATTCTTGGTCCACTCCCCAGAATCCGGTACCTCAACCCTGAAGACTTGGTTTTCGAGCATATCCTCCCCTATTCTCGTGGGTTTGACCTGCTCATTTGACTTGGCCAAGAAAGAGGGACTATCCGTTCCATGTTTGGGTCGACTCCCTTCCGGGCCAAGAAATATTAACCTTTCTGAATATGGGCCAAAGGCCCACTAACCCTACTTTCTCTCATTCCCCTACTCGAGCCCAGGGGTGTATTAATCCTGTTTCTTCAACATATTGACCTAATCACAACTATCATAATTTATCCCGTTTCCACGTGTCGACTTCTCAGAGAGCGGCATATTTATCTACATCAACCACTCCCCCCTACTCTCATAAAATGAATAATTTTTAGGAGAGTAGGAAAATAATAACCCTAAGACATATATTATGAAAATATTCCATCCTTCAAATACCCTTTGAAATACTCTTGATTTGATTCCCTTCATAATAATTACCCTAAAAAAGCTTCAGGACTTTTGCACTTCCACACGCAATCCTCCCCTCGAAACACTCAACCACGCGTTCAGTTCAGGGCCAACATCAAGCCGCCCTTCTTCATTCACGCGTTTCTCGATTGGGGGGTATTTAATTCTTCTCGATCTTCTCCCTTCTCTCTCCTCTGCTTAATCATTTCAAAACCCCTTTTTCCACCAAAAACCCTTCTTTCTTTCATTTCAAACTTATCTAATTTCCATCTTCATTTTCACCTCTGCAATCCTAACCTCTTTGTGCACGTTCAGCGGCCGTTCCGTCATCACTTCTTAGAACCGACTTTACTCCAGGTATCTATTCCTCCCTTTCCTCTCTCATTTACAATATCCTCATGTCGTCCTCCTCAGACTCCATTTCCATGGAGAGTTCAACTTCCAACCCACTCCCCATATTTCCCGTAACTGAACGAGCCTTGAAGGATGAAATTTCTGGGTCCTCCCTTCTTACTTCTGAGCGCGTTGCCGCTTTTCTTCGTTCGGGGATCTTCCCCGCAGATTATTTCGTTAGGGCTGCGCATAAGAGGGAGCGCCCTAATTTTCCAGGTCATAATTCCTTAGCCTTTTGGGAGGCTCAATTAAAAGCGGGTCTCCGCTTTCCCATTCATCCTTATCTCTGTGAAATTTCCAGTTATCTCCGCATACCCTTGAACCAATTTACCCCCAATGCCATACGCGCAATGTTAGGCTTTTACATTCTGATGAGGGGAAACGGTGGGGATCCTTCAGCTCAACTCTTTCTAACCCAATATGTATGCAAGTTTTCGGACGGGTTCTTTTATGCTAGTGGTCGCACCTCCCGGACCGGCAAGTTGAAGGGGTCCAGGATTGGAAAGACTACTATTTCTTTGTTACCAATCCTCTTCCTTGGGAATTTCCTCATGAGGGGTGGATCTATGAAAATCCTGGGGTGCCACGTCCTCCTCTTTCCGTCTGTTCCTCCTTAAACCTGGATGTGATGAACCGTTTAAACGATCATGTCTCTAATCATGGCTTTTTTGATGTAATGGGTATCTGTAAAAATCCTAGAGTCCTTTCTCATTTCGGTTTTGGTAGCCCTGATTATCCTTTAGGTCCCGATGATGGTAATACCATTTCTCCTTTCCTGGTATTGTACTCAAGATCTTAACCCATTGTATTTATTAATGTTGTTTCATGTTTCTCTGTACAGCTATGAGTTGGTTGACTCAGATTTCTCGTGATGCTGCCCCTCTCTCGATGGTTAATAGATCTCCAGCGCCTGAAAGTTCCTCGAGGGCTCAAATTCCCCCTTCTCCAGTGGAACCTGCTACTGGATCCGTTACTAAGCGTACCCGTTCCTCTACTGAAAAAGCCATGGTTTCTACGTTGCCTCCTGTCTCCGATGCTTCCAAGAAAAAGAAGTCCAAGACCAAATCCTCTCTGCCCAATGTCGCTTCTGATGCTCCAGATGAGATGAACGTTGACCATCTCCTGGGTTTTATAGAGCGTTACACTCCGGCTCATGCTACTGAGGCCCTCAATGCTCTGTCATTCGGTGAACGAGTTGTGCATGCCGCTCACAGCTTTACCCAGGTATTCTATTCGTGAAAATACATTTCTAAATAATTCTAATAAAGAAGAATATGCTTGTCTTACTTCTTTAGATGATCCATTATGTAGTTTGGTCTCCTATTTTCCAATGTGTCTGAACGAGCCCTTCAGTCCCTTCAGCTGGTGGATGACCTCCACAGCCAGGTAGAGTTGGAGAAAGTGAAGAGGGATATTCTCGAAGCAGAATTACATGACGCTAATCAGAGGTATAAAGTACTCCAAACGACACTTTCGGGGGAGATATCTTTACTAAAGAAGGAATTTGGCAAACGGGTGGAACAGCTGGAGGTTACTCTTCCTCAAGCTGGTATGAAATTGTGCATAGATTCCCTGTTTACCTCTGCCGCAGGTCAAAAATTTCTAGGTACCCTCCATCAGGAGTGGCTGGAGGCTTTTCTTCAGAGTAGCAGCTTCTTGGGGGCGATGGGTGCATATATCCCTCATTTCATTGATCATGGATTTTCCAACGCTGTAGCGGAACATTCTGCTCCCGGGTTCAACGGTCAATATACTCGTGCCCTCCGGTTAGAAGAATTGGACACTCCCCCCAAGTTCCCTGGAGATGCTAAAGAAGACATCCATACCCCCTGGTGGTTACCTGGGATGAGGAAGGCGATCCTGGAGTTGAAGGATGCTGCCCTGAAATTGGATGATCTTGCACCTACAAGGGATATGGCCTTTCCTATCCATGTGGACAACCCAACTCCAGTGGCTACTGTGGCAGCGGGTGCTCTGATGGAGAAGGCGGAGGAAGACGATTCCAGTGGACGAGCAGAGGAGGCAGGAGAAGGTTCTGAGGGGAAGAATGGTGTTCCCCTCTCTGCATGACTTTAATTCCTTGATAACACTTTGGTACTTGAAAACACTTTTTTATTTTGTTAAGGCCTCTAAGGCCCCTTTTGGTATTTTCCGGAGACTCCACACTCCGGGGTTTTTCTGTGGAGGGCTTAGGCATGGTGCCTCAAGTCTTGAATATTCCTACTTCTCTTTCGTTTGATATCGTACCTGCACATTTATTACTTGGCATGCATATGTACATATACATCTCTATCTTTGTTATAAGGTGTGGTATCTGTTAGCATGTTTTCGACATTTTCTGGACACGTAAAGGCTCTAAAGCTCCTAGAGGAACCTTAATGAGGAAATAGGGTTTATATCTCTGCACTTACTTGGTGATTTGCTAACGTCTCTAGCCTTTCTCTTGACGCCAGAGTTTTTAGGGATTATCCTTTCCCCTAGGTCAGAATTCGTAGGGATTATACTCTCCCTTAAGTTGTTTATACTCGTAAGAGTTAGTTTATACTCATAAGAGTTAGTTTATACTCGTAAGAGTTTAGTTTATACTCGTAAGAGTTAGTTTATACTCGTAAGAGTTAGTTTATACTCGTAAGAGTTAGTTTATACTCGTAAGAGTTAGTTTATACTCGTAAGAGTTGGTTTATACTCGTAAGAGTTCCTAGGGATTAAACTCTCCCTGAAGTTCAGAATGTTTAGGGATTATACTCTCCCAAAAGTTAGAATTCGTAGGGATTATACTCTCCCTTAAGTTGTTTATACTCGTAAGAGTTGGTTTATACTCGTAAGAGTTTGTTTATACTCGTAAGAGTTGGTTTATACTCGTAAGAGTTTGTTTATACTCGTAAGAGTTTTGAGAGTCGTTAGGGATAGGGCTTGTCGACGAGTTAATCATGTCTTTCGCTACCGTACCCCTTACTCCCCCTAGCTTTAGAGGCTGTCGTGAATAGTAACTTTAGGAATTTTTCCTAGGTATTCTCTATTCGAGCATGTATGAATTGGTGTGAATTTCTCTATCTTGCCATGTCTCTGTCATGCTATATTTCAGTTTCCAAAACATATTCGTTATTTTAGCACTCATTACGCAGGCCTTCAACAGTTATCTTAATACGATATTAACATATGAGAAATATTTCATCATAAAATTAGCACATAAGAGTCATCTCATCACAACATTAACATGCATATAGGGAAATTGCTGAAATTTATCAAAACCGATGCTCCATTGATCAAAAATGTTTATCAACATAGGCAAATAAGGGGAACCTATGCCGGCCTCATTAAAAACCTCTCCGTGGTAAAACCCCAAAGGGAAACCCACGTAGAGGGAAAAAGAGTGCCGGTGAAGCAATTATTCGAATAAGAAGTAAATGTTCGAAATTGTTCATAAAGAAAAAGGAAGTAGGGGAATAACACCTTCCTCAAACATAAAATCTCTTCAACTGACACACGTTCCATGGCCTTAGTATCTCTTTCCCTGTCATGTCTTGGAGCTTGTATGCTCCGCCTTTTAGCACCTGTATTACCCTGTATGGACCTTCCCAGTTGGGTTCCAGCTTTCCCGTGTTTTTCAAAGCATCTGCTCTCCGAAGGACTAAGTCTCCCACTTTAAAGCAGCGAGGGATTACTCTGCGATCATAGGCTGCTTTGATCCGACTCTTGTACATTTCTGCTTTTAATCTCACCATCTCCCTTTCTTCATCTATCTGATCCAGCGCTTCCCTCATCAACTCTTCATTTCTTTTTTCTTCAAAATAGGTGATCCGGTGCGATTTGAGTCTAGCTTCAGGGGGTATCACTGCTGCTGCTCCATATACTAGGTAGAAGGGAGATTCGCCTGTAGCTGTCTTAGGGCTGGTTCTATAGGACCAGAGGACATTGTCTAACTCCTTCACCCATTTTCCTCCTACCTCTTCCAATCGCGTCCGAATACCATCCACTAGGATTCTGTTTGTAACCTCCACCTGCCCATTAGCTTGTGGATGAGCTACTGAAGTAAACCTCTGTGTGATATTCCACCTTTCGCACCACTTCCTTACTTTCTCTCCATTAAACTGCGTTCCATTGTCGGAAACCAGGATCCTGGGTATTCCAAACCTGCAACAAATATGTCTAGCAAGGAAAAGAATTACATTATCTTCTTCAATTTTGGCCAAAGGCACGGCCTCTACCCATTTACTAAAATAATCCACAGCTACGATCAGAAATTTCCTCCCTCCTGGTGCCAAGTGGAAGGGTCCCACCAGATCGATTCCCCATTTGGCGAAGGGACAGGGCGAGTACATAGCCCCCATTTCTTCTGCAGGTATTCGTATCAGGGGTCCATTCTTCTGACACTTCTCGCATTTCTTCACATACTCTCTAGCATCTCTGATTATGTTGGGCCAGTAAAAACCTGCCCTAAATACCTTCTTCACCATGGTCTGGTACCCTTCATGGCTGGATGCACAACCTTCATGGATGTCTTTGATCACTAGCTCTGCTACTCTTCTTGAAAGACATTTCAAATAAGGTTGGGTGAAGGACCTCTTGTACAATTGACCTCCTAGGATGCAATACTTCCTTCTCCAAGCCTTTGCTTCTCTGGACATTGGGGCTGCTGGATCCCTGTTCAATTCTTCCCATATTTCTTTCCTCCAATCATCCCCTGCTGTTATCTCTCCGATCAGAGTTTCCGTAGCTACTTGATCTGCCACCAACAGGGTTACCTTTCCGTCTCCCTCGAATTCAGTGGAACTAGCCAGTTTGGACAGTCCATCTGCTTTCATATTCTCTTCTCTTGGTACCTGTATCACTTCAAAAGTATGAAATTTATCTTTTAACTTCTTTACCTCTTCTAGGTAGGTGATCATTCTCTCATCTTTGGCGAGGTACTCCCCCATGACCTGCTGTACTATCAGTTGTGAATCAGAGTATAGGGTGACCTTCTGTGCTCCTAACTCTGCAGCCATGCTCGCTCCTCTAATCAGGGCCTCATACTCTGCACCATTGTTTGAGGTTGAAAATCGGAATTTGACGGCCACCTGCACTTCTTGACCCTCAGGGTCGATCAATAATATCCCTGCTCCACATCCCAAGGCGGATACTGAGCCATCCACATATACCTTCCATCCTTGTTCTTCTTCCACTCTGGTAGACTCTTGAATAAAATCCGCTAGAGCTTGAGCCTTGATGGCTCTCCTTGGTTCATAATCTATATCATACTCCTGTAATTCCACTGCCCATCTGACCATTCTCCCTGATAAATCTGCTCTCCCTAATGTCTGCTTCAAAGGGAAATTAGTTCGCACCATAACTTTATAAGACAGGAAGTAGGGACGTAATCGCCTAGCTGTTACCACCACTGCCAGGGCTGCCTTCTCTACCTCTGAGTACCTCATTTCCGCTCCTTGGATGACCTTGCTCACATAATATATGGGTTGCTGTACAGAACCTTCCTCTTTCATCAGGGCGGTGCTCAGGGAGTGTTCCCCTACTGAAATATATAAGAGCAATACATCTCCCTGAGAGGGCTTTGTCAGCTTCGGAAGCTGTTCAAGGTGAAGCTTGAGTTCCTCGAAAGCTTTCTGACACTGGTCGTCCCACTCGAACCTCGACCCCTTCCTTAAGGTTCTGAAGAAGTGGTGGCTCTTTTCTGCTGACCTTGATATGAACCTACTGAGAGCTGCGATCCTACCATTCAGGGTTTGCAATTCCTTCAAATTCCGAGGGGGTTGCATGTCGAGCACCGCCTTCACCTTAGCAAGGTTCACCTCTATCCCTCTCTGAGTCACCATATATCCCAGAAATTTCCCTGACCCTACTCCAAAAGAACATTTAGCAGGGTTTAATTTAATACCATTCTCTCGGATTACCTGAAATATCTCCTTCAAGTCGTCAATATGTCCCTCTGCCTTGACACTTTTAGCCAGCATATCATCCACGTAAACCTCCATATTCCTGCCTATCTGTCCTCGGAACACCGAGTCTACCATTCTTTGATAGGTGGCTCCTGCATTTATCAGTCCAAAAGGCATACGTACATAACCGAAAGTACCACATGTCGCTATAAATCATACCTTTGGTATATCGAGGGGGTTCAACTGGATTTGATGATACCCTTGATAAGCATCCATCATGCTGAGTAATTCAAACCCGGACGTGGCATCCACCAGCTGATCAATCCTAGGCAGTGGATAGTGGTCTTTAGGGCACGCCTTGTTCAAGTCCCTAAAGTCAATGCACATCCTCCATTTGCCGGCTACTTTAGACACCAGTACTGCATTCGAGAGCCACTCAGGGAACTGCACTCTCTTCATGTGCCCTGCGCTCAACAATTTATCGATCTCCTCCTTTACAATGAGGTTCTTCTCTTTACCGAAGTTCCTCAACTTCTGCTTCACGGGCCTAGCTTTGGGATCCACATTCAGATGGTGTACAGCTATTTCTGGAGGGATACCCGTCATATCCGTCGCTGTGAATGCAAAGATGTCTGCATTTTGCTGGAGGGCCAGTATCATCTTTCCCTGGAGCTCAGGGTTCATATTCATACCTATCCTGGTTGTAAATCCCTCCTTTCCTGGGTAGAGCTCGATACTCATTAACTCCTCGTCTGCTTTAACTTTAGGTTGCTCTTGTACTAGCTCACCCACTTTTTGTCTCTTCAATTCAGGGTCTTCGCCCTTAAATCTCTCCATTCCCCTGAACATGGCCCTGTCTGCTATCTTGACCGATTCCACATAACACTTCCTTGCCTGATACTGATCGCCACATATCTCTCCCACACCCCCCAAGGCAGGGAACTTCATCTTCATGTGGAAGGTGGAGATCACTGCCTGAAAAATATTCAAGTTTGGCCTTCCCATTACTACATTATAGGAAGATGGGACATCTACAATCAGGAACTCTATTATTTGCACACGACGGTTAGGGGCCACTCCCAACCCTACTTGCAACAACACCGACCCAAGGGGTTGAATAGCTCCCACTGAGAATCCATAAAGAGCGGTTTCCACCGGTCTGAGCTTTATATTCAGATCCATCTTCTTAAAACACTCAAAAAACATGATGTCGGCAGAGCTTCTAGTATCCACAAAAATTCTTGCCACATCGTATCCTGCTATATCCGTGGTAATGACTAAAGCGTCATTATGAATTTCTCTAGGTTCCCCTGCGTCTTCTGGCCCGAAATGAATGTCTGGACCCTCAGTCATCTTTCCCACCTCATGGTGCTCTATATTCCTCTCATTCTTCAGTGATCGAACGCTTTGCTTCCTCTGCCTAAAGGAGTCCCCATCGGCAGGGCCTCCCATGATCATATGAATAGTTCCTCTCTTCTGGGGAGGGGGTGGTGGCTCCTCATTGCCCTTCCTTTGATCTCTTCTATCGTCCTCCTGTTTCCCTTCGAGGTCCTTTCGCTTTTGACCCCTGGGGCCTTGTCGATCTCTAAAAATAAACTCCTTCAGGTGGCCTGCCTGAATCATCCTTTCTATCTCATCCTTCAGATGCCAACACTGGTTGGTATCGTGGCCATAATCGTTGTGGAACCTACAGAATTTGTTTGACTTAGGGTTTTGGGGACCTCTGCTTCTTGAGTAGGGGAATTTCATATCTGGATGGTCCCCGGCCACCTCTAGGACTTCGGCTGGCTCCATCCTCAATGGGGTATATCTCTTCGCCCCCCTCCTTGGGTTCCAGGGTGCAACTTCCTCTCTTCTTACGCTTTCTAGCCTCCTGGAGCTTCGATGTCTCTCCGGACTTGGCCTCCTAAACGGAATCTCTTTCCTCCTTTCTCCATTACTCACTACGGCCCTGGTTTCTGATCGCTTAGCTTTCCTTACCTCTTCCAGGGTAAGGCATTTCTCTGCTCTCCTCAACAATTCATCAAAGGTCCGAACTGGCTTCTTGGCTAGAGATGTGAACAGATCCCCATCTCTTAACCCGTTGGTGAGGGCGTTAATTTTGACCTCTGAGGAGGCTGTAGGTACTTCGAGAGCTGCTTGGTTGAATCTCTTCAAGAAAGCCCGAAGACTCTCGTTCTCCCCTTGTCGCATGTTAAACAAGGTGAGGGTGGCCCTAGGTTGCCTCCTAGCGCTGGCAAATTGGTGCAGGAATAGTTCGCTGAACTCCGACCATGAATGGATAGTATCTGGCCCTAATTGGGTGAACCATTGCTGCGCTGCTTTAGATAGGGTAGTCAGAAATACCCTGCATTTGACGCCCTCTCCGTATCGATGCAATAGGGCGGCATTCTCGAATCTCATCAAATGCTCGTACGGGTCCGTGGTGCCATCATATTCGAAATTTAAAGATTTAAAATTAGGAGGCAGTTCATCTTGTAAAATAGTGGATGGAAATTGATAACCAGTAACGTAAGAAGGTTTACTTACGTTATCAATCATATGCTTCTGCATGTCTTTCATCTCCTTCCGCAAGGCCTGTATCTGATCGTTGACGGCTCCTTGATACGTGTCGTCCGTGCTTTCTCCCATCCCTGTCTCCAGAGTGGTATCCCCAAGGATCCTCTCCGTGTCCCTCCGAGGGGGTCTTTCCAAGATGCTTCTCTCCGCCTGAGAAGGTACTTTTTCTTCTGGGTTCTGAGGGGGATCCTCATTCCTGGAAGGGACTGGAACAGAATCAATGACCTGTTCTGGGAGATTTTGTCTTGTACCCTTACGAGTGGTTGGAGTAGGTTCGGGAGGGCGAAGTCCTCGAGTAGCGATTATTCTTTCAACTGATTGCGCGATCATCTCATCCAATTGATCTCGAGAGACAGTCAAGAGTTCCGGTTGAGTGTTAGGGTTATCCCTATTGATCCCACTCCCTGAAGCCCCTGAGGTGCCTGGTGCATCTCCATCCAGAGCGAGAGGAACATCTTCCGGTACATGATCTACGGGCTGTTTCCCTAGGTTTCGATTCGAGGGGAAACCGGGAGGGGGAATATCTTCTGGTGTATGGTCCACGGGTCGTTTCCCTGAATTTCGATTTGAGGGAAAGCCTGGAGGAGGCGGAGGAAGAGGAGTGGAATCTCCTTTCTCCTTCGTCTGCTTCACTAGATCGTGTCCTCCACCCATTTAAGTACGGAACTTTTCTCACGCCTTAGCTTGAAATGTTCCCACAGACGGCGCCAGTTGATGCGTCGAAAAAGAACACCTTCGGATGTTGATCGTTCCCTTGCGAGCACTATTAATCACGAATCCAATCTCTAGTTGAATCCTTGGCAATCTTCGAGTAAATCTCCTTGGAAACCCGAAAATAACCTGCAAAAGTACGCCGGAGGGGGGCTCCGGCGTAGAAGCTCCGATGCTCAAGTCAGATTCGATCGTAGGCGAAATCAGAGAGGAATTCCCCTGTGTATCTAGGGAAATTCCGGCGAATGTAATGAAGTTTCTCTTCAAATCAGTGTATAGTTCTTGTATAATTCTTGTGAAAATGTGTATAATATGTAAAACGTATATCGTAATTCAAACTTACCTGGTAATGTAAAATAATTGACTTATATACCTGGCCCCCTCTCCCCGGGAAAGAGGGAGACTTATTCTCCCTACATTCTTGGTCCACTCCCCAGAATCCGGTACCTCAACCCTGAAGACTTGGTTTTCGAGCATATCCTCCCCTATTCTCGTGGGTTTGACCTGCTCATTTGACTTGGCCAAGAAAGAGGGACTATCCGTTCCATGTTTGGGTCGACTCCCTTCCGGGCCAAGAAATATTAACCTTTCTGAATATGGGCCAAAGGCCCACTAACCCTGCTTTCGCTCATTCCCCTACTCGAGCCCAGGGGTGTATTAATCCTGTTTCTTCAACATATTGACCTAATCACAACTATCATAATTTATCCCGTTTCCACGTGTCGACTTCTCAGAGAGCGGCATATTTATCTACATCAATATAATTTATAATAATAAATTCCAAATATTGAGTTGTTCAAATGGATTATTGTATTCATCAATTTGATTATTATTATTATACTTAAATTTAACTTTATTATTTTATAGTCCGATAGTGATCTATTTAACCCGTGTGATGGCGTGTCGTTGAACGATGATGTGTTGATGGAGATCCTTCTACGCCTGCCTTGTAATCGTGTGTCAAAATTTAAATTTGTATGCAAGTCGTGGCACTCCATTATTTCCTCCGATTATTTTCTTCGTAACGCACCCTGCCAAGTGATGTCTGGTTTAGTCCAACGGTTGCGGAAACGCTCTCCTGGTTGGATCAAACGTTATACACGCAGTATAAGTGAGTGTTTTCAAACTCTACAAATTATTTTCAAAATCGCTCTTTTTAAAGCTGCCCTCTCATAACTTTTACTTTTGAAAAGTGCTTTTAAACTGTTTATAGAATTTGCAAACACCCTCTAATTCTTCCTAAGTGAGATTCTTAATTTATTCTTCCGCGATGTTAATATTGTTTTCGTTGTTTTTTGCATAATAAACTAATATGGCTAAATACAATTTTTTTTAATAGTAATTTATTGATAAACATAAGTTATTTTTCTTCTTGAATTAAAAACTGAGACAGTTACTATTTCAGTCTTTTGCATTAACATAATAATTTTGTAAATTAAAAGGGTTAAGATTAAATAAAAATAGAATATTATAAGTAGCAAACTCACACTTAATTAAGACTAAGATACAATCCAAGCACTCAAATGGTCTTATTTATTTAATAACTAAGATTAAGAGGTTAATTTCTCTGTAAAGTTTAAATATGATATGGCCTACTAATATCTAAGTTTGAAGGAATATTATTCGATTTGATTATTATTTTATATTTATACTTAAATTTAATTTAATTTTATTAGTATTATTATTTTATTTTTAAGTCCGTTGGCCCGTTTAATGTGAACCGTTTAGCCCACGGTTAGGGTCAATCCATTTAACTTCTCTAACAATTTCCAATATTATTAAACATTTCAGAACAAAAAAAAAAGTATTTTATTAATATTAATGAAATAAGATATATGGAAAACAAAATATTTGGATTTGTACTCTGATATGATGGTATTAATTAGGTAATTAGATTTGTTTTGGAATTCGACTCGAATCTTGTCGCATATTTAATTTAGAAGTTACATTTATACTTCATTCATTTTTTAATAAATGTCCTTGACATTTTAACTATTTTTAAAATAAATGTCATTCTAATTTATTCCAGCTGAAGAGAAAGATTTAATTTCTTTTCATATGATTATTATTTTATATTTATGCTTAAATTTAACTTTGTTATTTTTTATTTTGTAGTTGCTTAGTGATCCGTTTAAACTTGTGTAACAATATTTCCAATATTATTAAACATCTCATAACTAAAATAATCAAATTAATTTTATTGATATTAATGAAATAAGATATTGGGTAGTATTTGTTTTGGAAAACAAATTAAAGATTCGGATTTGTAGTGTGATATAGTATTAGGTAATTAGATTTGTTTTGGAAACCAAATATATTTTGTATTTAATTTAGTTTCTCAGTTAATTCTATCTATCTATATATTGTTATTGTTTTGGGGTTTAATTATTTATTCCAGCAGCAGATAGCGATGGTGTATTCGTTTTTGTGTTTATTTATTAATATGGCCTGAATTAATTCGACTCGAAGGTAGAAGCGTGTGATGGCATGTCGTTGAACGATGATGTGTTGACGGAGATCCTTCTACGCCTGCCTTGTAATCGTGTGTCAAAATTTAAATCAGTGTGCAAGTCGTGGCAGTCCATTATCTCCTCCGATCATTTTCGTAGTCTCCCGTGGGGTCCAATCATCAGCGAACCACTCCCTCCTTGTACCGGCAGCATGGGCAGCCCCATGGCATTCCGCATCCAAACCCAACCTTAATTTTCTTAACAAAGACTTGGAAATAACTTAGTTGTTTCATTTCACTATTTGTATCCTCTATAAAAAAAGCATAATAATATTCATTGTTTTCAATTGTTTGGACATTCATCATTTGTGCATATAATGTTGCATGAAGCCAATGAATCGATATTTTGAAGCTGCTAAAGGAAAGCTCCAGCCATGAATCTATGGTTCAAAACTGCTTCAGCAATCGGCCTCTGTCGAAAATCACGATTTACCATAGCCTGAAAATATACCAGAAGCAGCAGTCATCTTCTGCTAATCTTCATCAGTAAATAAATAAAAGCAAGAGATTTCAATATCATAAAGGGAAGTTAAACCTGAAGTAACTCCCACCCGGCACCATTGCCAAGATCTAGAAATTTAACGGCTTCTAGAAGGCGATCGTCCGCCAAGCAGTATCTGTGAAAACACAACAAATGAATATAGTTTTGAACTATGAGAAGAAAACAAAAGAGATTTGCAGTCTGTTTTTTGAAAAAAATTGAATTCATGTCTAATCTAAAGCTTTAGAGTAAATGTGTTTTTTGTTCCTTACACAAAATTCAACTTTTTCATCTTTTTACCCGGTTAAAGGACGAAAACGTTGAATTTGGTAACTTAATGGACTGTTTTCAAAGTTGAAAAAGTTAGCGGATTAAAATCGAATTTGGTTAATTTAAAGGTCTAGTTACATAAAGCAAGACAACTTACTCTCTCATTGCTTGGACATCGAGTCGGAATGTATTCTCCAGTAGCCTCTGGTAATTCAATAAATGACATGAACAATTAGAATATGTCTAAAATAACAAAGTTACAAATTAAGACATAATTTAATAACTTGACACACTCGCAACGAAAGACTATCCATTGCTCCGGCTTCACAAAATGGGATGAAAGATACATATGCAAGCAGAAGCCCAGCTTCATAACTGTGAGAGACAATCAGCAAACATAATTATAATTCTCTTAAATTTAATTGAAAGATAAAACAGGATTGATCAATGTACATGTCATCCGCTATTCCAAAGGCTCGTTTCTCCATAGGAGTGAAAGCACCAGCGGCAGATGCTCTTCTCCAGAGTCCGTCGGATAGACTACTTGAATTTCCCTGTATCTCAGAAAACCTTTCGAGCAACAAACTTTTCCATTAGTTGGCTCTATCTAATACATAGGGATTTAGGGGGCGCTTGGTTCAAATTCTTCAATGGTAATGAGAATCTTCCAATACAGAATTACAATGAGAATGTGGTTGCATTGTTAGTGTATTGATCTAATCTTGGAATAAGTTGGGACAAAAAATGATTGTTGGTTGAGAAATAGTTGAATGATTGTGAAGAAAGGATTTTAGGGAGGGGGATTGTTAATCAAAATGATGTAATGATTAACTTATTTTGACGGATGGTAAACTCTCATTCTCATTGAATAATTACCAACCAATCGTCCCCTTTGCTTATGTTCGTTTTAGACGTACCTTATATCAACTGAAAAGGCAAGATCTCGAAGCTTTGGAACCAGATACATAGCATCTTTCTCTACCATTGTACTGACATTGGCACAAGACAAAGGTTCAGACAGACGTTTAGGAAGGGGAAAATAATGTCTAGCTTTAAGTATTCAACAGCATACTTGAGAACAACAGAAGCAGGCCCAAGACTTTGGTGCAATCTCTCATGGTCATGCAAGTAAGCTAAGCCACTAATAACACCCTGCAGTAGTTTAGTGACGAAGTATCGTCTCCTCTTTATAGTTTCGTCTCTCTCAAAAGGATTCCAAAACTTTTGCCCTCCACTTTCACTGTATTTTGACATCTTTTCACTTGCGAATTTTGTATAGTCAGCGGCCGTGTACTTTCCATCATTCTTAAAAGCAAGCCACTGCAGACAAAAAATTATGCACATATTTTTATCATGTGTACCTAGAAAAACAATTTTAGCGTACAAATGATCCTTTTTTTAACATACCTGCTCACCGCTTCTCGTCTCAAACCCTCCAAGAAGTATCTGGATATTCGGGCAGGATACGAATTTTGAATTGTTCTGTGAAGAATGTGCATTTCATATTTTATAAGAAAAATCCCTAAATATATATATATATATATATATATATATATATATATAAATGAATTTAATTGGATCATGAAATGTTTGAAAGCTGATAATTTCACTATACTTGAAGGGAAGCATGGGCACTGAGCTCATTTGAAGCCATCAAGTCAGCTTCGAGGCCACCAACTCGTTGCCCAGGATAGACCTTCATGACATTTTCGATTCAATTTATCAATCAATGAACAATTAAACAACATGAAACTGGAATTTATGCAAAATTCACTGTGACAGAACTATTGGCAACATTAAAGAATTGAAATTACACCAATAGTTACACTACACAGAACATTACAAACAAAAAGACTAGTTTTAGCCTAAATCATATAGTTGACTCTCGACATTTTGAGCAAAATTAACAACAAACGAACACTAGGTCGACAACATTGAAGCTTTCGGTGGTAAATGTAGAAGATAAATTACACAATAATCACCTTAAAAATAACAGAGGTACCTCTAAGTGGACCTTGAGCTATTCTTCCTTCATAAAGTCTGCAAAGTAGCTGCCACATATAATATAAGAAACAATAACAATACTGATGAACCAAGTAAGAAATGCTACTAATACTCCTTATATTCCCTAAATTTATCCTCAAAATTTGAATCCAAATCAAGTTTCAGAGAAAAATTGTAACCGTACCTGATCTTCACACTTCCTTCTCCAACATCCTGAGAACTCAATTTTCCAAAATCCATGGTCGATTGCAGTCCCGAGTAACTGCACAACCATTAAATATTGAATCAAATTTCAAACGCGTCTCGATTTAGTTTTCTCTCCACTATGAAATGAAATTACAATAAATCAACAAATCAAACCTAGTAATATTCATGAATCCGTAGCTGCCAATTAGTTTTCCAACCTCGAAGGAATCGGAACTAGTAATGAGAGAGGCTTTACAGCAACTGTTACCAAATCGCCGGCGAGCAGGATTGAAACGCACATTGAGATTGGAATTGAATTGTCCGACTCCGAAGAAGCAAAATCTGGAAGAGAGAGAGAGGTAATCAGCTGTTAACGCCATTACCCACCCCTTGCTTTGCTTTGATTCTCTCTCGTCTACAGTTACAGTCCACAGTTCAGGGAGCTGTTTGTTTTCATGGATAGCTTATAATTAGGAAGATATGCTTTGCAGACACGTGGCATTTTTCATCTCATAATAATGTTTAAATTGGGGATAAAAAAAATTCATCTCATAATTTTTCACTTTCAGTACAAATATGTTTTCAACTGTAATTTTTATATGTGCTAATTTCGTCCTAAATTTTTTGTTACGTACTCAACATGTGAGCAGTCGATCCCGATGAAGTTGCTGTAAAAAAAAAAAAAAAAACAATGTCGTTTCGAGGATTTCAACACCTTTAAAACGAAATTGATACATAACTACGACTAAATTTGTATGTGTAGGGATATAACTCTCATGCATTGTTTACACCTTACAAGTACGTAGACAGTCGATTCCGATGAAGTTACTGATAAAATGACATCGTTTTAAAAATCTCAATAACTTTAGAACGAAATTAGTACACATATAAAAAATAATTGAAACTAAATTCATATGTTTATATATGAACAAAACTCTCGCAAATTGTTTACACCTTAGAATTTCTAACCTAAAAACTATAAAGTGACATAACTTCAACTCCCAAGCCTACATTACCATACAAACCTCGTGATTAACTAATACGGAGTACTACCTATGTCCATCTCTAAGAGTTACACTAAATTTTTTAGTTCGTCTCAACCTAAAATTTACATTTACTTATTTAACAAAATTCAATATATTTTCTTATGTTTTTTTTTTTTTCATTTCTATCTCCATCTACGTTTTTTAATTCCTACTCCTCCCTCAACTTCAACTATCTAGTACCTACTATATATTTATTCGTAATTTATGTAAACTTTTAAAGGAGACTAAAGTAAAAAAATTTATATAAATTATTCATTCGGTCCGAGGATTACTTTTATATAATCTTTTCATATGTAGATGAATATACATATTAAAAAATATATAATAACGAGTGAAGTTTGAGTGAAGTTTGAGGGGTAATTTTATGTATAAAATAAATAAGTAAGTTTGACTTTTATGTATTTGTGAAGAAAAAATAATATTAATATTTGTGTAAAATTAATACTCCCTCCTTCCAATTTTATTATGCCCACTTCTTCACCAGGCACGGGCCAAAAAAGAAAACTGAAAATAATAAAATTGGACGGAGAGAGTAATATTTATTGAAGTTTATAAATAATTTTTCATTTAAAACATGTAAACATTATTGTGGACGTTCAAAAAAAATGTGAAAGTAATCGTCAATAAATTTAATTCTATATTCTAATGCTATTTCTTGTGTTTATCATGATCTGAAATTTGAAAAAAAAAAAAAAAAAGTTAGAAATATTAAAAAAATCCAAAAGTAGGTGAAAAAAGTATTTGTAGCGGTGGCGCAACAGAAGAAGAGGTATGGAGACTTCTGGTCTGGGGTTCCCCACTCTCTCGAACTGATTGATTATTACTTTCAGTAAAAACACTCATACCGCTTTCCTCTTCCTTCCTCTCTCTCTACTCTCTCTCTCCAAATACCCTAAATCTCTGCTTCACTGAATATGGAATCTCGCGGAGTAGGAGGAGCGAGTTCCGCAGCACCGCCGCCGCCGTTTCTCAGCAAGACTTACGATATGGTGGATGATCCGTCCACGGATGCGGTGGTATCGTGGAGTACCAGCAGCAATAGCTTCGTCGTATGGAACGTCCCGGAATTTGCCAGAGACCTTTTACCTAAGTATTTCAAGCACAACAATTTCTCCAGCTTCGTTCGACAGTTGAATACTTATGTTAGTTAGTTTCTCTCGTATCATTTTCAGAATTTTCAATCAGTTGAGTTTCGTATACGCTAATGCTTAGTTCGCTTTATAACGATGAAACGTTCTGAATTTGAGCTTTGAGCATGGTTTATTGATGTTAAGCTGATTTTGATCGAGAAATGATTGTCAGTTTATTTGGTAGGTATCTGATTTTGAATATGGCTGTTGATTGCTGTTACTTGAGATTTATATATTGAGTATTGTAGTTAGGCCTGTTGAATATGCCTGTTAATCGAAAAATGATTGTCAGGGAACCGATTTGCAGATTGTATTTAAATAACCACCTGCTAAAATAATGACTGTGAGGAAGAATATAAAAATAAAGGAGGGATTCTCTTGGTGGTCTACTGAAACATTGAAAGAGGCTGTAGTTAGACAATTTGTAAGGATTATGCTTGCTCATCATCTGATTTTCATATATATGTTGAGCCTCAGTAATTCTTTTATAGTTTGCCTTCCCCTATTGTCGATCAGGGATTCAGGAAAGTTGATCCCGATCGTTGGGAGTTTGCAAACGAGGGGTTTCTCAGAGGCCATAAGCATTTACTGAAGAGCATAAACAGACGTAAAGCCTCCCACGCACAAGCCCAACAACAACCTACCCAAATTCAGAACCAGAATCAGAATCTGAACCAGAATCAAAATCAAAATCCGTCTCTCGGATCTTGCATTGAAGTTGGAAAGTTTGGGATAGAGGAAGAGGTCGAACAGTTGAAAAGAGACAAGAATGTTCTCATGCAGGAACTTGTTCGGTTGAGGCATCAACAACAATCAACTGACACTCAATTGCAAAAGGTCGGTAACCGTGTTCACATGATGGAGCAACGTCAACAGCAGATGAAGTCGTTCCTTGCAAAAGCTATGCAGACCCCTGGATTCGTAGCACAGCTCGTACATCAGCAAAGTGATAGCAGCAGACAAATTTCCGGTTCTAATAAGAAACGTAGACTGCCTAATCAGGATGAAGAAATTTTAGCTCAGAAGTATAGTGTTCCTTCACCTGATGGACAGATTGTCAAATACCAGCCTATGATGAACGAAGCAGCAATGTCAATGTTAAACCAAATCCTGAAAATGGATCCATCTAACAGACCCGAGTCTAAATTGACCAACGGTAGTGGTTTCTTGATCGATAATAATATGCATCCTCCATCTGCTGCTTTAGATACCGGTAGTTCGTCCAATAGGATAACTGGAGTGACTCTCTCAGAGGTTTTACCTGTAACTGAGATCCAATCTCCTTCTAATACAATCGATGATTTTATCCCGATACAAGGAGTCACTCCGGAAAATAACGTTCACCTTCATGATGGGACATTTGATGGAGCGGAATCAATAGATTTTGATTGTGTGGATTCGATTCCTGGGTTTGTTGATGCCCCTATACCAGATGAATCGGATGATCCTTTGGAAGATTATGATGTTGATGTCTTGCTTGGTGATATTCACAAACTGCCAGTTATAGGTGATGATAAGTTGCCTGGTATAATCGATGTTTTCTGGGAACAATTTCTTCCGGACAGTCCTCTCACCAAGGTTACAGATGAGATAAATCCTGTTAATTTTGGAAGACATGAGGATCAGCTGATTGAGCAAGAATGGGATAAACTGAAGAATATGAATGATCTTACTGAACAGATGGGGCTTCTTGCATCATCTGCCAATAGTGGATAACTCTGTGTTAAGAACAGCACATATCTTCACAGACCCCACCGAACCGTTTTCAGAGGTACTCTATGTCCCAATTTTTTCGCCTTCTAGAGAATTTTTTTTTTGTCCTAAAACGATTGTCATTTTGTACTAATCTATGAGAATTAAATATCATACTCTAATTTTATCCTTCTACTTGTTTTTTTGTGATAGTATGCATAAATTAAGTTAATTTACTCTATGTAGGTAAACAAAAGGGTAAAAAAGTCATGCTACACATATATTTACCCTTAGGTTGCGTTTGGATGGGGGGATTTGATTTGAGGAGGCATTTCAAATGAAAGGAGTTAAAAATTCATGGATTTCAAATTCATGGTTTTAGTGAGGATTTGAAATCTCTCTCAATTTTAAGTAAAAAGTGTGTTGACACAAATTTAAGTATTTGAAATCCATTCATAATCCAAACATGTAGAATGGATTTGGACCGTGGATTTGAAATCCATAAGCCCAAATCCACCCAACCAAACGCAACCTTAATTTGTTTGAATACATCCTTAAAAGAAAATTAGAATGAAAATGGGACAGTGAGGGTATTATTTAGTCTCGCATTTTATGTGATAAATCAAGGGCCATTTTACAGTGACAGGCCTATTATGATACTTCTAAATGCTAATTTACCTATATTGCAGGTCAATTTTGTTGAGTATTATGCTTAGTCGCAGCAACATATTATTTTGCCCCTGCTAATTAAAGGAATTTCGAAATGAATTCAGAATCTTTGGTGATCATTTTGCATATAATGTTCTGTTGCTCTGCGACACTTGGGATTCAATAAACATTTGTCCTGTTTTGAATTGCACTTTTAGATTGATTCAATTCAGAGTTTATGTTTCTTTAAGAACTGTTATCTATTCAAAAGTATGTGGATGATTTAAGTTTTGTGTTTCTTCAGGTGGGAATTGTGCGAGGCTGGAATACAAAGTTGCCTCTGCCTAGTAGTGGGGATTTGTTGCTGTGATAGTGTGATAGCTGTTCTGCTTCTTTCCACATATATGTTTCCTTAAGTGATATATAGAAACAGACCATAGTTTTTTTGAAGCAAAATGTGTGAACTACTTTCAATTTTGAATAATAGAATGTCTGCAGGGTTTTTTCTTTGAATTTTTTGATCATGCTTGTAAATTGTAATTGTGTTCTTACATTCAGCATCTTTTTTAAAGGCCTGTTTTCAAACTACTATAGCACAGTGAGAATCACTTTTGATGAAGCTGGTAAGAGGCAGCTTTCTTAAAATAAGTGATTCCAGGGTTCTAGTAGTAGTCGACAAAAACACCGCATAAATCTTGTAACAATGCTTAGAATTTTCGATATAGTTTGTGAATTCCACTGTGATCAGTTCCACAGATCAGTATATAGTTATGCCGAGGGGAGGGATGGTTCGGTACAGTACACCGAAAATTCAGTATAATTGTGGTTAATTCAATATTTTTCGATACAATTGTACGCTATACCAAAATTTCAATCTTTTCTGCATTCTGATAAATTCATATATTCCAGTTAAAGTACAACAGACAATCATCGCTCGAGCAGTATGAACTGTTCTAAGTACAAATGAAGTTAGCTAAATATTTCACCAATAGTCCATACAAGAGCAGCTTCCTCCATTAAAATGGTGAAAGCGATACCTGTCTCTCAACACGATTTCCCTGTCATAAATCTTCGACACGAGCTTGAAAACCGAGTGACAGTCTTCACAAACACGAAGATTCTTCACGATCCTAATCTGTTGCGTCGGCCTTTGACTAATAAGTCCATAGGCAAGAGCTAACCTCTCACTATGGAGACGTAAAGCCTTTTCTTGCATATCTTCTTCTTCCACCATTTGCAAAACCTCTGACTTCTTCGATAAATAGCCCTCCGATTTCACCATATTTGCAATCTCATCCAACTTTAAGTATATTTTCTCCGACATATCGTGCCTATTATCACCAACTAGAAACTCATGAACGAAACCATTCACCTCAATCGAGCTACACCCCGGTTCTTTCTTCAATCCAGCGTCTCTCATACGCTCCCTCACCTCCGAAACCTTGTCCCATTGACCCGAGTTAGCATATATATTAGATAGAGATACATACGCCCCGTGATTTTGAGGTTCAATCTGAAGTAAACGATCACAAGCTTGCTCAGCTAGACCGATGTTCTTATGAAGCCTACATGCCCCGAGCAGAGCACCCCAGACGGATGCACCGGGCTCCATTGGCATATTCTTGATCAACTCCATTGCTTCCTCCAACAAACCCGCTCGTCCAAGAATATCAACCATACATGCATAGTGCTGCATACATAGTACAATCTTGTAAACGGGCTCCATTTGATGGAAAAACTCTCGACCCTTTTCAACGAGCCCTGAGTGACTACAAGCAGATAATAAGTTCGTAAAAGTAACAGCATTAGGCTTCACCTTAGCTTCCTCCATCTCCGAAAACAATGCTACCGCGTCTCTTCCACAGCCGTGCATGCCCAATGCAGCAATCATCGAGCTCCATACAAAAACGTCCTTCTTATCAACAGAACGAAAGACTTCAAGTGCCTTATGTAGATCCCCACATTTCGAGTACATATCAATCAATGCAGTAGCAAGGTGACAATTTAGCCTCATTCCTTCCTTCTTTATGTAAACATGGATCCAACTGCCTAATTCTATTGCCCCCAATTCAGAACAAGCCGACAAGGTACTAACAAGCGTAACCTCGTCAGGTTTCGCTGTCTTGCTGAGCTGTAACTCGTTGAACATGGCAATTGCTTCCTTAGGATTTCCACTCTGTTCATAAGCTGATATGAGGGAATTCCACGCAGCAATGTCTTTACTTGGCAACGTGTCGAAAAGATCTCTAGCTGCGTTAAAATCACCCGAACTTGCGTACCCTGCTAACATAGTCGTCCATGAGACGACATCCGTTTTCACCATCTTATCATAGAACTTCTTAGCATCCTCCATACTTCCACACTTGGTGTACATATCAAGAATTGCATTACTCAGAATTAAGCTCAGTTTAATCTTATTCTTCTCTATATAAGAATGTACCCACCTCCCAAATTCTAGATCCATCTTCTTTCTACAAGCAGTCAAAACCCCCACCATTGTAACGTCGTTCGGCTTCACGCCTCCCTCCGCCTCCATTCTCCGAAAAAACTCCACTGCATCATCAACACAATCATTCTGCGCAAAACCATTAATCATCGAATTCCACGAAATAACATCTCTTTCAGGCATACTCGAGAAAACCTGAAGAGCCATATCTAAACACCCACACTCTGCATAGAAATAAATCAAACAATTGCACACAAACAAATCTGAACTATAACCCTCCTTAATCGCCATACCATGAACGCCCTTCCCGAGCTGCAAATCACCAATCTTGGCAGAGGCCTTGATCACAAAGGGGTAAGTAAACTTGTTGGGCTTTTCGCCACACTCGTTGAGCAAACGAGTAAAGATGGAAAGACAAGTAAGGGGTTGAGAGGTGGTCGCGTAGGCACGAATAAGAGTGTTCCAAGAAAAGAGATTTGGTTCGGGAATTTGGTCGAACACCTTGTGGGCGTACTGGAGGCTGGAGGTTTCAGAGAGTGCAGAGGATTTAATGAGCTTGCTAGATGAGAATGGGTCGAAGAATAGGCCAATTCGCAGCATTTGGGCATGAATTTGCTTGAGTTGCTTTGGATTTGTGCATTGATCGATGAGAGTGACAGTGGGATGATTCGCAAAGAAACGTTCGTTATCGACAGTTGTGAATTTGGTGAGTGGAACACTTTGAGCCGCCATGAGATTACACCCACCCAGTTTGCTTTCCACTGAAAGAGGATAAATAAGTTTTTAAAAAATTGCTCGTGTATATATATATATTTATTCACCTTTTTGACAAATGTTTTACTTTTCCGTCAAAACATTGTATTGTAAATATATATATATTTTTTTTTGTCTGGGGAGAGTTCTCTCTAGAGAGTAGCTCCTTCCCTTCTTCACCGAAGGGTTGGTCGCCGATTCGCCGCTCACACTGCCGTCGTCGTTCTGTCTCCATAGTTATCCTGTCTCCGTTATCGTTCTGCCTTTGACGCCGTTCAGTAGCCGCTCCACCGACGTTCAGTAGTCGCTCCGCCGCCGCCGTTAGAATTTTCTCCGACTTCAACTTTTTTTGGTTTTTTCGTAAGATCTAGGAATAGATCTTCAGATCTACGTTTCTAGACTGGAAGCGTCGCTCCACCATCGGCGTTCTGGTTGTTCCAGTTTTTTATCATCTTTTATGTAGTTTTTTCTTCGTTTCTTGTTAGGGATCAACATAGAAATTATCCTAACGGAGCCACGGTGACCGCTTGTGTATTTCTTTGTTGATCTTGTTTACTGTTTTATAGGCAGTTTTATTGTGCTTGACTAGTATAGTGCTTTAGTTGTTGCTGGTTGTTTATGCTGCACCTTGTGCATTTTGTTTCCCCTTATGGGTCTTTGCTGTAGTTGTGGGACTTCTTTTTTGGTGGTTGGGCTCCTTGAGATAGACTCGAGAGCCCTTGTGTTCTGATATTTGAATCTGGTACTAGGTGGAACTTTGTCTATTTCTTTGTTTTCTATTCTTGACATGAGAACACCTTAGTGTGGGGTGGAGACAACGTCCCTAGTCCAATTACTACTTCAAGGGGGCCTACCTCCCCACTTGAGAAAGATTCGTAAAGGGCATTTTTGGCGCTTCAAAACCACCCACTAATAGTTGGCCTATCGAGGGCCGATAATTCGATTAAGCTAAACTAAACACAGGGATTGCTAAGGACTTAAAGTCACCAAGGAAGAGTCGTACTTCCGCGGCACTCTATTATGAGTAAGGACTAATTTGTGGCTTCAAAGATGACTCTTTGGCCTTTAGACTCGCTTCCGCGACTTCGCCCTTTACTTTAAGTGACAAGGGGGTGAGGTAAGGAGTAGTATAAGAGTGGCTCGGTCATCGAGAAACCTCTCCTTATTGAGCCTAGGGACTGCGACCTGATTGCGAAGGCCCGCAACTTAACTAGCTTAACTGGCAAGGAAGAGCTCGTCTATTAGCACCTCCCAAGAACGACTAGATCAAGCAGAAGTGAAAGCAAAAGCGAGCTTGGCTTCAAAGCCTTACCTGCTCTTCGCTGCCTCCACAGAAAGATTGGTCTGGTCGATTGCTGAGACCTGGTCACTTGTTAAGGCAAATGGAAACTCGTCTTTCCTCTTCTCACTATTGGAGTGGACGACGATACTGTGTTGATCCGTTTTAGTTTGAAAATCAAGATCTTGGGCTCGTGATTTGTAATTTTATTTTATGATCTTGTAAACCCTCCACAAAAAATACGGAGTATATATATATATATATATATTTTTTTTTTTTTTTGTTTTGTCTATTCAAATTTAATATGCCCCTTTTATAAATAAAATTATTTATTTCTACAACATATTTTAATTTTACACATGTGCATTATACATAAACAAATTATATTTCTTTAAATCTGTGCAATTTTCTATCATAAGGTGGCTAATGGATGTAATTTTATTTGGGGGACAGCGCTATCGATGATTTTGAGGCTAGAGTCTATGCGAATTACACTGTCAGTTCATCGCCAGGGCTTGACAATAATATCATTGTCTCCTAGTTCAAGGGCAGCTGGGGCGATGCTTTTGACCCACCATAGATCCTTCATTCTGTCTCGAGTTTTTCATTTTTGATTAGTTCTTTGGAACTCTTTAACCGCTTTACTTGATAGGTGATTTTCAGGACTGTCTCAATTTCGATGGCACCCCGACCTTTGGTTCAACTTGTGAACTTATAATTTTTCTTCAGTCCTTTTTAATTCACGAACTTTTATTGGCTAATGAATGTAATTTGGATGGAAACATTATTTTGACAAGATTTTGATTAATTTAATGTGATGGTTAAAATTAAAGTAGGATTATTCATACCAATATTTAAAGAAGAAAAACAACATAAAATTTGAACTTAAAATGAAATAATACAAATGAAATAAAATATACTCCGTACATTTTAAATTTATTAAAATTTCCATCCTTCTCCCCCTTCTTTACCAAATCATGTAAAACCCTAATTTGAAAATTTGTGCTCATCCGGCTCGAAAGAAACGGAGGGCGTTTTTTTAAGGGTTAATTGCAAATTAAATCACCATCTTTCTCTGGATTGCAATTTAATCTAAATTTTTGAATAATTGCAAAAAAAATCACTACCTTTAAATATTGTTGCAATTTAAACTTTTTACTAGTCTCATTTGTGTCCAAATCTAACGTGGCTAGCTGATGTGACACCTCCTTAATGAAACAACATTGTTTTTTATTTCGATTTAATCTCGAAATGTCAACTTTGGACGCAAATGAGATTGTATAGAAGTCTAAATTGCAACAATATTGAAAGGTGGTGATTTTATTTGCAATTATTCAAAAGTTTAAATTAAATTGCAATTAAGTGAAAGGTAGTGATTTAATTTGCAATTAATCCTTTTTTTAATTACAAATGTTGTTAGTCAATTCCCCTCAATACTTATTAATTAATCTTTCAATAACCCAGATTATCTGATGGTATAAGTTTTGGACTTAGAAATATACATTTTTTTAAGTTTCAAGTTTAAAATCTTAAAAATGCAAATAATTTATAAGGGTCTGTACATACATAGTGTCATAGTGGTGAGATTAATCTCAAAATTAATTAATCTTTAGACTGTAATTTTCTTTTTAAAAAAAAGTAAAATTGATCATTAGATCGAATATATATTGAGACTTTAAAATTATAATAATTAATTTTTTAACAAAAATTGCTCTTGTAGCTCAGTTGGTTAGAGCACCGCTTTAGTAAGCGGGAGGTCTTAAGTTCAACTCTCAACGAGAGCATTTTGTTTTTTTAAATTCCATGGTATATTCTTTTGCACTTTTAAACCTACATTAATTACATTTTTTGCATTTTATGGTATATTCTTTTGCACTTTTAAACCTGCATTAATTACATTTTTTGCATTTTGTCTACAAATAAAAATAAGTTTCTAATACTTTTTTTGACAAATATTTTATAAATTTATATGTCTACTCTTCACTCTTATTTATATATAATATTACTAAATTTCACCTTACATTCAAAAACATAATAAAATAACTCATTGAAATTCTTGCATTTTGGATACAAACATCAAGAAATATAACAAAATAACTCATTGAAATAGTCGGAAAAAAAGTTGGGACCTTCTACATGTAGTCAGGGTGTCGTAATGTGTTGTAATGACTACCGTAGTCAGTTAATTTAAGCCATTAAAAATCAAATCTAAAGGCTTAAATTTGATGACCTGTTACCTTTTGTAAATTTTACGGTTGGTAGTCGGAAAAAAAGTTGGGACCTTCTACATGTAGTCAGGGTGTCGTAATGTGTTGTAATGACTACCGTAGTCAGTTAATTTAAGCCATTAAAAATCAAATCTAAAGGCTTAAATTTGATGACCTGTTACCTTTTGTAAATTTTACGGTTGGGACCTTCTACATGTAGTCAGAGTGTCGTAATGTGTTGTAATGACTACCGTAGTCAGTTAATCTAAGCCATTAAAAATCAAATCTAAACGCTTAAATTTGATGACCTGTTACCTTTTGTAAATTTTACGGTATGTATTGTCGTAATGTGTCATAAATTTGTATTTTCTATTAAAGAGAACGGGTCAAACATGGAAGTTTTTGTTTTGTAAATAAGGATATGATTTATCAATTTATAATTATCAATAATTTACCATAAATAATTTATATTTATAATTATTTGTAAGAATTATAATTATTTCCAAAATTAGAGTGTGCACGGTCTAGAATTCGTGCATTACACATAACTTACCATAAATAATTGATATTTATAATTATTTGTAAGAATTACAATTATTTCCAAAATTAGAGTGTGCACGGTGTAAAAGTCGTGCATTACCAATAATTTACCATACATAATTGATATTTATAATTATTTGTAAGAATTACAATTATTTCCAAAATTTAGTTGTGCACGGTCTAGAAGTCGATATGGGTCGTTCTCTCGTTTATCGGAGTATTCAACACATGTTATACGTCGATATCCATGTTCTACACAGTACTCGTATAAAATATCACATGGATCTAGAAGAATAGTCGGTAAGGTGTCGTTAGTGACGGTAATGACCTTCGTTCCGTTATAATGTCACACGGGTCGTTATCTCGTTTTCGTGTGTCAAATATGAAATTTAAGTTTCCCGATATCATCATTTTACAACCTAAACATGTTTTTAAGAATAGAACGACATGGTTAACCCCAAATTTAACGTGTTTGAAAACAATGGATGGTCTGATTGATAAAGAACACATGATTTATATAACCTAAAATATAGTGATTGAGTGATCAGTGGTGACCTGTCCAATGAACATAGCAACCTGATAATGGATTGAATCAAGGATCAGACGGATTTAATTGAGCGACCCTCGAAGAAAAGCCCCTTTATTCTTGGAGTGAGCGAGTTCGATTGTAGAGTAGAGAAGTAGAATCAATGAGAAAGATTCATTCTTGCTTCCAACCTAATGCTTCAAACCTGCTTGTTAATGGCGAATCAAGGGACAAGGATCACGAATTTGTGAAAACTCTTAAGAATGTGCGGACTGAATTGGGGAAGACAAAAGACCTAATTACTAATTTAACAAATCTATTTTTTAATTATTATTTGGATTGGTTTCATTAATTTTTAAAATAAGAATAATTGTATTACAAAAGGTTAGAACAGTAATTTTACCTAATATATATATGTATATATTTTAAAAATAATTTAAATAAAAGAAGGGTAATATAGTAAATAATAAAATACAATTTAAAAAATAATATAAATAACTTAAACCTGTATAACAGGTAGCAGATCGTTACGACGTTTACGACGCCACGTGGCGCGATTCGACAAAGTGACTATGTAGTCACTTTGTAAAATGTGACTATCGTAAGAATTACCCAAAAAAGTTAAGTACTTCATCTTTGCGTTTATAAGTTTCTTATTTTGTTATTTTAATCCATCCACAAATAAGTTTCTCATACTTTTTTTGACAAATACCTTATAAATTTATATGTCTACTTCTCACTCTTATTTATATATAATTGTATTTCCATCTTATTTACATACTCCCTCCGTCCTCTACTTGATGATCAATTTTACCATTTTGGACAATAAAAAGTAGATCAAATAAAAGAAAAAAAATCTAGGACCATAAGCTCACAAGTCGAGCCAAAGGCCGGAGTGCCATTAAAACATTGCTTGGAAAAACCCTCCTTAGAGATAAAACTCAGGTCAAGGAAAAAGGTACGCTCTTCTAAAAGTCAATGTCTATAGAAAACAGAATATAAATCATTATGCAAAAATGAGAGTAAAATATATGGGGGGAAGCCTCTCCAAACACAATTAAGGTCAGTCTTGGCCACAACATCCGCCGGCATCTCTAAAGACGTGTGAGTGTCTGATGTGCATGTCATGTATAGGAGGGTGGACCTGGCTCCAAAGGCCTTGCACACGCCAAGGAATAGAGGGATTGTTGGTCATAAAAGTGTCAATCGTGAGTGTCGAGTCCGACTCAATCCAAAGGAAGTGTCATCCCTGATCATGAACATACTTGATGGTCATAAGAGCAGCTGCAAGCTCAGCCTCAAGAGGAAGACCCTCACTTACCTTAGTGGCAACCACATCCACAAAAAATCCCCTAAATGTCCTGAAAACCACCCCTGCATGTAGGTTACCCGGGGAAGAAGTAGCACTACCGTCCGTGTTAACCTTGTACCAACCAGGATCAAGCGAGAGCCAAACTACAAACGAGCCGTGTCTCGTCGGTTTATGTTTGCTCGTAACCCCAATGGCCCGGGCAATCAGTAGACCCCGAACCGTATCGTCCGAATAACTCCTACCAATGGTGTTGACCTCCTTGATACCTGAAATGATTTGTGCTATGCATCTCCTAACAGAGGGCGAAACCTCATCGAAAATTACTCTATTCCGCATAGTCCAGACGATCCAAATAGTTGTGACGAAGCCCGTCAATTTTACCATTTTGAGTGTCTTTTACTTAATGACACATTACCTGCAAAAACACTTTTAAAAATCCCCTTATAACATCACAATATTACAACAAATGTTACTACTTTATTACTATTTATAAAGTTGAAAAGTTTTTACCATCCCACTTTATGTTTTATAATATTAATAAATAATTAATTCGTTAAAATCTATGTCCAATATTTTTGTGTCATCTAGTAAGAGACGGAGGGAGTATTACATAATCACTTATCTTAATTTTTATTACAAAAAATAATGAAAAATTTATAAATTGAAGAAATATAATAAATTAATAATGTAGAGTATGCGCCCAATGCTACATCTATCTATTCACGGGAATATTATTATAATTCTTTTTTTTGAAAAGGTGAATATTAACATAACGAAGCCACGTGCCCGTGCCTCTCGAAAGTCGAAACCGACCTCGTCCTCTCTGTGCGGTTCTCTCCAATTCGCTCCAATTTGGCTTAAAGTTTACTCACTTTTAATTAAATCGTATCAACAAGTTTCTACTGCAGACTGCACAATAAAAACAAAATCCTACCTCCCTTCGTTCCGAAGAATAGATTTCACCTCCTCTGTCAAATATCACACACACACGCGCAGCGCATAGTGTTTTCCATTTTGTTCACAGATCCAAATCCCTTTGATATTTCTCCACGAATCGCACAGATTCATCGCCAATGTCGGTTAGTATTTCTTTGCTTACATGTCGGTTAATTAATTTTTTTTGTTTTCAGTTTTAATTTGGATTGAATAAAGTTTATGGAATGCGTTGTTTAGCGATTCGTCTTTGTTTCTGTCGATGTATTTCTGTTGAACTTGGATTTAATTGGTTTGATTGATGTGATCTCATTCCTTGTTGCTTAAACGGATCGGGATTGAGCAATTTTGTGCAAGTCTTGTTTAATTTGTTGAATTTCTGTCATATGATATGCCGTTTGTGTTGGACTGGATTGCGTATGCTGATTATGATGTAATACAGTCTGACCATTTTGTATAAATACGTATATGTATATTATGCGTTTGTATGGACACGCGCATATTACTTGAGCTAGATGATTTGATGAGTTAAGGGAGTCTACTTGGCTGAATTATTGTATGTGATTAATAAACTATTTATGTATATGTATGTAAAGACACACACATAGTATTACCAATGAGCTAGATAAATTAATAAGTTTGAGTACTGAATTGTTGAAACTGGTGACTGAATATCTAATTGCTTTATTTTCCCCCAAAATGTGATCATCAAATGCTCCTTAATGAGGATAGGATAGAATTTGTAGCTGTATTCTTGGTGTAGGTTGAAGTTTGTTCTCTAATCTTCGGTAGTACAGCCATATACAAAATAGTACATTGATATGACAGAAAGAGCATGGTATTTGTGTTGTTTTGTTGATTTGCATTACTCTGTGGTCAATTAAGGATATATCTACATTGTAACTTTGAGTTGAAATTATTTGATCATCTTGCTTGCTTAGTTGTCTTCCCACACTCCCAATACCCTCTCCCTTCTTCTTCTCCTCTCTCTCTCTGTCATTCTCATTTTTATTTTTGTTTCTTTGCCATGATACAGCAGGTTAGAACTGTAAAAGTGAGCAATGTGTCACTTGGTGCAACTGAACAAGACATCCAGGAGTTCTTTTCGTTCTCTGGTGTAATTGAATATGTTGAAATGAAAAGGTTTGACCATATATTCTCAGATTGAATATGCTTTGATATGTGATTTTGGTCTTACATAATACATTCTTGTAAATTTTGGTTTATCATTGCCTTATTTCTTCTTTATTTTGATTTTAGTGAGAATGAGCGATCTCAAAATGCATTTGTCACTTTCAAGGAAGCTCAGGGTGCAGAGACTGCAGTTCTTCTTTCGGTATCCTTTTCAACTTTTCTATCTGTCTATCCAATAATAGTTTGTAACCTTAAAATCATTGCAACAAAGATGATATCTACATGAAAACGTATATGATGTCTGTGAACTGTAGTCTGTTGCTATTAGAGACTGAAGATTGTTCTGTAAAGTGAGATTAATTCTTTAATAATTCTATTGATGAAATGATTAGCAAATATGCCAATTATGTCTGGACTAACTGGTGGAGACTTACTCTTTGCCATGATAAAATTTGTATTCTAATTTAGTTACTGTTAGATAATTGAGTAGTGCTAAACATTGATATTTGCTAGTGATTTGTTATTCTATAGCATATATTATTGCCATCTCTTTCTCATTTTCGTTATTGTTGTAGACCATTTGCATTTAAAAAGGGACTACCCTTGTTAAAGTTAATCATAATATGTTGTTCTCGTTGAGTCCCCACCCGGTCATTTTGTTAATTGTTGGGTATCTTCAGTTTGTGTCGCTAGTGTGGTTAACCTATAGAAAGGTGGATAAGAGAAATTAACCCGTGCTATGTGGGAGAAATATTTTGGTATTGTTACTCAATTTGTGATCCCTTCTGCCTAACGGTTCAGCATTTCTGTTCTAACGCAGGGAGCTACAATAGTCGACCAGTCAGTTACAATTGCCCTCGAACCAACTTATACGCTGCCAGCTGCAGCATCAGCAGCATCTGCTGTATGGAAATATATCCTATAATACTTTCAATCCTTTCCTCGATATATATCTCTGAAACAAACTTCATTTTTCAGGCATCACAAAACAACAACGCAGGGGGTGGTGCTGCATCTGCTGCCCAAAAGGCCGAAGAAGTCGTGAGCGGGATGTTAGCCAAGGGCTTTATACTAGGGAAGGATGCTCTCAACAGGGCAAAGTCGTTCGATGAGAGGCATCAGGTCACATCAACGGCTGCTGCTAAAGTGGCATCTTTGGACCAAAAGATCGGATTGAGCGAGAAAATCACCCTCGGAGCAACCATCGTCAACGACAAAGTGAAGGAAGTGGACCAGAAGTTTCAGGTTTCGGAAAAGACAAAAACGGCCTTCGCAGCTGCTGAGCAGACGGTTAGTACGGCGGGATCAGCCATCATGAAAAACCGGTACATTTTGACCGGGGCTACGTGGGTTACGGGTGCTTTGAGTAGGGTGAGGGAAGTCGGGCAGAAAACGATGGATAAAGTGGCTGAAGAAGAAAATGTGAAAAATGAAGCTGAAGGTTATACTCAACTCCATGCCCCTGAATCACCAAAGCCTGCTGCTAAGACTGAAAACAAGCCCTCTTCTCCAAAGGGTTTGATTCTCTAAATTGTTGGGTAATAATAATTTGTGTATATATTCGTACATGTTTGGAGTCTGAATCTTTTCATTAGAAACTAGCTTTCTATTTTCAAATATTTGGTAATTGGCTGGCTTTGAACAATACTTGAGATTCTACTTGATAGATATTGCATTTTTATTTATACCTTTTAAATTGGTACGCTTGAGAAGTGATGTATTTGTTGGTTGGTTATTATTAATATAGACCCAACATCAATGAGGATATATATTTTATACGACACCAAAACTTCTCTATTACAAGGGATGTATCCTTGCTCGAGTAATTTACCTATGTTTTCATCCTTTATTGGAATTGATGCTGTCTTAAAAAGATAGCAAGTTATGTATGCGACATTTCTTTGTTTTTTGACAAAAGTATACTGCACGCACTTATTCAAATGTAATAAGTAAAGTTATAAAAAAAGTGATTTGTTTTGCAGCATATAAAAATTGATTAAAACACTATTCACTCTCAATTTTAATCCCTTTAAATTAATCACTATTGTCAATCTAAATTATAATTCGTTGCGTTGTTGATCTTCATCAGATTGACTATAAAGTGCTTGTACAAAGGTATGTTTCGACTAAATTAGTTAAAACCTGTTCAAATTATTTTGTTAAATCTTTTCTCGTCTTTTCAATAAATTATAAGGTATAAGTATTAAACTTTAAGTACCTTTTAAACAAACCGACCTTAGCTCAGTTGGTAGAGCGGAGGACTGTAGTTGTCACTTTCAGCAAATCCTTAGGTCGCTGGTTCGAATCCGGCAGGTCGGATATTTTTTTTATTTTTTCAATTTTTCTGAGGTTTTTGTGTGTGGTATGCTATAAAAATATCTTATTTAACTCCTATTAAAAATCGGCGGCTAAACAAAACCACTCTATATTTTTTGGGACACTTCAGTTTTGGAAAAAATATTTGAACTGTGTTCTTGGATATTTTTCTTGATAATATATGTGTACAAATATTTCAGTTTTGTAATGTTATATTTAATCAAGAAAATGATTAATTGAGCTTAGTGCTGCCGCTTTAATTGAGGATTTGACAAGAGGGACAATGATACACAAAACTTTATGCATGTAATTAACTGATGCAAAGGATGGCAAATGAGTGACTGCTTATGCTTCTTTTTAAAGTGAAAACTAATTAAAACGGAAAAAATAAAGAGCATGCATAGTATATTCATTGGTTTTTTTTTTTTTTTTTTTTTAATTCAATAGTTAAATAATTGCTTAATTATTTATGAAAGTAATGATGAATGAGTGTGATAATTTTCGACCATATTTAAAAAATGTGGTGAACAATATTGTGTTCATCAAATGTTTGATAAAATGCCTTAGAGAATTAATTCATGATATTTCTGGACTGGAATCTCTTATGGGAATGAGAGTAATTAAAGAGGGTAGGTTTAATATATAAAGATTGATTGTTAGTTTTTGGCTGAAATTTCTCACAATAACACGTGCCAAATATAATTATTTACGTTTCGATTTTTCTATTTTACTGATATTCCACCCTACGTTGATTATTTTTTAATATGATACATGTCAATTATTCATATAGTAAAATAAAATGTGGAACACTAAAATTAAGATAGGTGATCTCATCCAAATTATTTGAGTTTTTATCTATTAGATGTTTATTTCTATATTACTTCTAAAAAAAATTGTTTCTTGGACTTTTTAATTTCTTGGCACAATGCTATATATATATATGGAAAAGGAACAAATTAAAGTAAGGTTTTGAAGCACATAGCTATATAATGATTGGCATAAAAACCATGTCGAGATTATCAAACTTCATTCAAACTTCTAAATTGTGTTTGGTGTGATGGCGCCGGCACCTAAAAATAATTGGGTTGGTCTGCTATGGATTCGAGTGCATGTTGTGCACCCTAATTCATGTTGCACTTTTCAGTTTTACTGACTTACACATTTTGGTAAATGGTGTTGCACTTCACGCACGCCAATTGCCCTTCTTCCCAGCGTTGACTTCCGACGGCTGTAGTGTGTTCCCTTTTCTCTTTTGCCTACTGCCATCCAAAATCCAATTAATTTGTTTGGGCCTTGAGCCCATAGCTCATGGGCTCAGCAACAATATAATCCCTCAAAGAAGGGTGGGACTATTTACACCTCCATTTCGGTTTAGAACACTCCCCCTTTGAGTTTAATAATAAAATAATGAGGTAAAAAACCAAAAATACCCTTCAAGTCCTATTACATTACTAAATGCACCCTCTTCACCTTTTTATCCAGCCTCAGCCGCCGCCACCACCACCACCACCACCAAACAAACAACAAACAACAAAATTTCACCAAAAACAACAAACAAACAAAATCCAGGAACTTAGAAAATTTTCAATTTTTCGACAAACCAGTGTCGACCATATTCACTCTCGTCGACAACAGGGTGTCAACGAGAGTGAATATGGTCGACACTGGTTTGTTGAAAATTTAAAAAAAAAATTGAAATATTTCGACAACTTTAAGTCGATCAAAATACACTCTCGTCGACAACAATATGTCGACGAGAATGTATATGGTCGATCTACAAAAGTCGAAAAAATTTAAATTTTAAAAAAAAAAAATCGACACAGTTGGTCGACCATATACATTCTCGTCGACAATAATTTATCGACGAGAATGCAAAGGGTCGATAGACCAGTGTCGATGAAAAGAAAAAAAAAATTACCTTTGTAGCCGGAAACAAAAAAATTGACATTCGAGGAGAAAAGGAAACAAAAAAACCAAAGAAACGGAGAAAAAAGAGAAAAAATGAAGAAGAGCAAAAAAAAACCCTAAACCTAAAATTCAAACCTGATGGGCGGCGGCGGCGGCAGGCAGCGGACGACGAATCGGGGTGGGGCGGCCGGAGTTTGGGCGTGGGCAGGGATGATGGGTGGTGGGTGGGTGGGGTGAATGAATTGATTTTTCTTTTTAATTTGCTGCGCACAGAGAGAGGGAGGGAGGGTGGTGACCAAGGAGGGGAGGGGAGGGTGGTGACCAAGGAGGGGAGGGCGGCGACGGCAGAGGAGGGACGACGGCGGCTAGAAGAAAGAGAGTGTAGAGATGTAAACACACACTCATCTAATAATTGTAAAGAAGGAAATACAAAACAAAATGTATTTCATATATGGAGTGTTACAATGTTTACAATGCTAAAATGCATAAAGTGCATAAGGAATACAAAAGACCCTAATCTATATTTATAGACTAAGTAACAATTAGTAGTTACTAACTAACCACTAACTATTCAAACTAACTAACAAAGGGAAGTTACAAAAGAAAACAATACATGTTTATTGTGTTTAGTATAAGCACACTACTTTATATTACCCTTTACAGAGAGGGAAGGGAGTAGAACAAAAAAAAAAAAAAAAAAGAGAGGGGGTGAAGAATGATCGGAGAAGAAGGAGGAGGAGGAAGAAGGGGGAAATTAGGGGGTGTGTGTGTGTGTGTGTTTAGTAAATAGATTTTTAAAATAAAAGGGTATTTAGGACAATTTGAATGGGGGTGTATCTATCTTGACAAATTTTAGGGGGGGATGCATCAATCGGGGGAGCGTTCTAAACCGAAATGAAGGTGTAAATAGTCCCACCCTCAAAGAATTAGTTGTCTTTCCTTTTAATTCACGGCCAACAACTCCAGGCCCAACTCTTTTAATTCCTTTATCAAAATACTTCACTTTCTGAATTAAATAAGAAAATAAAAATATCAAAATAATTGAAGTAGCCAAATAATGAGACGTAAAGATACACCAAAACATCAATTTAATTCATAAATAATACTCCGTCTCATACTTGAAGGCACATTTTACCATTTTGGGAGTCCCATACTTGAAGGCACATTACCTAAAATAGCAAGAACACTTTTAAACACTCCCCTTAAAACATCACAATATTACAACAAATGCCACTACTTTATTACACTAAAAAGTACTTCAACTTTATTACTATTCATAAAGTTGAAAAATCTTTACTACCCCACTTTATCTTACACAATATTAATAAATAATTCATTCATTAAAACACGTGCCTAATTGGTTTGAGTCTTCAAGTATGGAACAAAGGGAGTATTAATTTAAAACACATAAATATGTAATAAATCCAACTCATCATTGCTTTTTTTTGCTGAGTTGCACAATCTGATACTTATTAAGTTATTATAACGATTCTTTTCATCTATATATTTTTCAAAAAAAAAAAAAATCGAGGCAAAATTAGCTGTATTGCATTAAAATGAAAACTGAATAAGCAAATCTCTAATTTAGATATACATGCATGCATTAAACAATAATATAATAAAAATTAAATTGATTACTAAGTAAAATTATAGTTGGTAAAGTCTACTATGCACTCGAGTGCATGCTGTGCACTCTAGTCTACGTGCACTTTTCAGTTTACTGACTTACACTTTTTGGTAAATGGTGTTGCACTTTTCAATTATTACTAAAAATATTATTATACAGTTTAATAATTGAAAAGTGCAACACCATTTACCAAAAAGTGTAAGTCAGTAAACTGAAAAGTGCAACATGGACTAGGGTGCACAACATACACTCGAGTCCATAGCAGACCAACCCTTATAGTTAGCACCAGACCCGGTCCTAATGTAAGGCCAACGAGGAGATCGATTCAGACCCAAAAATATTTCAATTTTTTAGGGGCCCAACTTTTAAGATATCTTTTATATATATTAATATAACTATATATAAGACTCACAAAGAGAAGTGCTAAAAAAAAGTAAAAAAAGAATTAGTGAATGAGAAGGGAAAGAAAAACTAAGAAAAAAAGTTTCAACAAAAAAGGTCTAATTCAATTTATATCTTTTAAAAAAGTCTCAATAAAGTTTCAACTTTAAAAAATTTCTAAAAGTCTCATTAAAATTAAAAATCACTTGTATAAAAAATAAAATAAAAATCTAAAATTGTCTAAATAAAAAATTCTAAAAATCTCATTAAATTTTCAAAAAATTATAATAATTACATTAAAAATCTGAAAAATCTCATAAAATTAAATAACTTAAAATCTTAAAAATCTATTAATTAAAAATTAGAAATTTTAAAATGGGTAAAAAAAAATCTATATGGTTAGTTCTTTAAAAAATGTTTTACATTATGTTTAATAAGTTCTTATAGAAAAAAATCTCTTAAAATTAAATAACTTAAAAATCTATTAATTAAAAATTAAAAATTTTAAAATGGGTAAAAAAAAAATCTATATGGTTAGTTCTTTAAAAAATGTTTTACATTATGTTTAATAAGTTCTTATAGAATAAAAAATAGGGGGAATCACCCTCCCATGTGGGCTAAACAATTGCAACCCACTCCCACCAAAAAAAAGATGTTGAAAGGAGCTTTTAAATTGGAGGTGTTATGACTATAATAACCCTGATGATTTCCCCTTTTTAAAACAAAAAAAAAAAAGTCCCTTTTTGCTTTCTGACTTTTGTCTTCCCAAGGCATTCCCACCTCCCAGTTCCACCTACATCCCCCAAAATGATTTCCGACAATGGAAGTTAATTGCAAAATCACCCCAAAATGATTTTCGGCAATGGAAACTAATTGCAAAATCAACTGCGTCTCCTCGAAGACTCATAACAACTCCGATGACCGGCGCTAAATCCGATGACTTTCTCTTTGATTTTTCTGATTTATGATGGTTCCTTCGAAATCTTTCCAGACCAGGTGAAGAAATTCGATGGCCGGCGATATAATTTCGAAAAGCAAGGGGAAGAATTCCGATGACCTGTTATATATCTTCGAAAAGGTTATTCATTCTTTTCTGTATTTTTTTCCAACTAGATTCGACCTTCTTTCACGTACTTCAAAAAAAAAAATTGATTGAGCACCTTTTTTTTTCATGAAAGTCTGTCGAGCCTGAAGAGGGCCAAAGAAAGGAGATGCTCGTCCCCTCATTTTTGAGGCCGTCTGTTGAGCCTGAAGAGGGCCAGTCGCTGCTGTCAAGAAACACATTTTTCAAGCGACGGTGGCGACGACATACGGGCTACGGGAGCGGCCAGATTTGGGGCTCTAGGGTGATGGTCAAGAGATGCATTTTTCAGGCGACGGTGGCGGCCAGATTTGGTGCTTTGGGATGGTGGCCTGAAAAATGCGGAATTTGGTGCTTTGGTCCTTTTTGCCGACTCTGTTTATGAGGGAAGGGAATTAGGTTTAATTTTTCATTTTTTGTTGGGCCTGTATTGTATACTACTCCGTTGATAAGTCCAATAAGCAATAATTCAATTTTTTAATATTTTGTGCCCAACAATTAATTATCAAATTGCAATGTAATATTCAAACTTAATTTAAATTTACAATTTTCAAACTCAATTTAAATTTATATTTTAGTAACTTATGTAATAATTTAAATTTACTATTAATTTAAAATTTAAATCTTGATAGGAGAAACGTGATGATGAATAATTTAAATATATAATAATATAATACTAATATATTCAATATAATGAACGAATAATTAATAATATATTATTAAATATAATTTCAATTCCAAATAATCTGATGAATAATATATTCATATACTCCTGTATAATTTCGGAAAGAAGAAAAATATGTCATACAAATAAATACAATTTTAATAAAAAAATAAATATAAAATTTAATACTCAAATAATATTGAATAATTTAAAAACTTTCAAATTGAATAAGAATAAAATTTTACCAATATAAAAAAAAGTGATAGAGATTTTGAAATTTACATTATTTTTTTTTAGAGAGAAGTACACTTTGGACAGTAATTTATATAAATTCTAAATTAAATTTGAATAACTAAACTTAAATTGAAATTTAGATTGATTCATTCCTTCATCTTAACTTTTTTTTTTTCAATTCTTCTCACTTAAATTCATTATCAAGAGGGAAAAAAAAATCTCTTTGTTCAAATATTCACCCTCTATGTTCAAATATTTATCTCCCATGTTTAAGGTTTATGTTTAGTACTTTGTATACTATTTAAGTTTAATAACTTATGTTATATTCAAATTCAATTGTGTAATATTCAAACTCAATTAAAGTTTAAAGTTTATATTTGGTACCTTGTGTAGCATATACGTTTAGTAACTTATGTAATATTGTTCAAATTCAATTTAAGTTTTAGTAACTTATGTAATATTCAAACTCAATTTAGATTTAAAGTTTATGTTTTGTACCTTATATACAATTTAGATTTAGCAACTTATGTAATATTTCAATTTCAATTTAAGTTTTGATAACTCATGGACATTCAATTTATATATGTAAATTTAATGAATGAATCAATCAATTTAAGTTTAAGTTTAGTATCTTATGTACTAATATTTAAATTTACTAAAACTTTGTAAGGTTTAGAGTTTAGAGTTTATTACCTTATATGTATTTCAATTTAAGTTTAATAACTTATTAATATTCAAACTCTATAAGTTTAGTAACTTATGTAATATTATTTAAATTTAATTTCAATTTAATTTTTAGTAACTTATTTAATATTTAAAATCAATTTAAGTTTAAGGTTTATAACATTATGTTTAATACCTTATATACAATTTAAGTTTTGCAACTTATGTGATATTCCAATTCAATTTAGGGTGTAGTACCTTATGTTTATAGAATAATAATAGTTTTAACAAGAAAATTAAACTTGCTGAGATGATTGAGAAATATTTTTTCTTATTTAAAATGGATAGTGATTTTATGTGACATGTTGAGATTGTGCAATTATTCAATCTCAATTTCAATTCCAATTTTAGTAACTTATGTAACATTCAAACTCAATTTATTCAATTTCAATTTTAGTAACTTATGTAACATTCAAACTCAATTTATTCAATTTATATAGTAAATTGACTTGTTTCTATCTATAACGAGTATTTATTTATGATTGTTTTGTATCGTGTTGTATTTCTATTACATTGTGTTCTCGATGTCAATTTTTAGATTGAAATTGGAGTAAAGTTAATAGGAAATCATAAGAATCACATTTATTCTGTCGATAGCTTTGAGTATTTGTCCAACACTTAGTTTTAACCCAATACACCTAAATATATTAGGGAAATAAAACAACTTAACTTTTTTTCAATTCTTCTATACTTAAATCCATTATGAGGAAAAAAATTCAAAAAAATACTCTCTTTGTTCAAATATTCACCCTCTCTGTTCAAATATTTGAATTTAGTACCTTAAGTTAATTTTAGGGTTTAGTACCTTAAGTTATGGTTAGGTACCTTATTGACATTCTATTTATATATAATATTTCAATTCAATTTAGGTTTTAGTGCCTTATGTTTATAGAATAATAATAGTTTTAACAAGAAAATTAAACTTGCTGAGATGATTGAGAAATATTTTTTCTTATTTAAAATGGATAGTGATTTTATGTGACATGTTGAGATTGTGCAATTATTCAATCTCAATTTCAATTCCAATTTTAGTAACTTATGTAACAATCAAACTCAATTTATTCAATTTCAATTTTAGTAACTTATGTAACATTCAAACTCAATTTATTCAATTTATATAGTAAATTGACTTGTTTCTATCTATAACGAGTATTTATTTATGATTGTTTTGTATCGTGTTGTATTTCTATTACATTGTGTTCTCGATGTCAATTTTTAGATTGAAATTGGAGTAAAGTTAATAGGAAATCATAAGAATCACATTTATTCTGTCGATAGCTTTGAGTATTTGTCCAACACTTAGTTTTAACCCAATACACCTAAATATATTAGGGAAATAAAACAACTTAACTTTTTTTCAATTCTTCTATACTTAAATCCATTATGAGGAAAAAAATTCAAAAAAATACTCTCTTTGTTCAAATATTCACCCTCTCTGTTCAAATATTTGAATTTAGTACCTTAAGTTAATTTTAGGGTTTAGTACCTTAAGTTATGGTTAGGTACCTTATTGACATTCTATTTATATATAATATTTCAATTCAATTTAGGTTTTAGTGCCTTATGTTTATAGAATAATAATAGTTTTAACAAGAAAATTAAACTTGCTGAGATGATTGAGAAATATTTTTTCTTATTTAAAATGGATAGTGATTTTATGTGACATGTTGAGATTGTGCAATTATTCAATCTCAATTTCAATTCCAATTTTAGTAACTTATGTAACAATCAAACTCAATTTATTCAATTTCAATTTTAGTAACTTATGTAACATTCAAACTCAATTTATTCAATTTATATAGTAAATTGACTTGTTTCTATCTATAACGAGTATTTATTTATGATTGTTTTGTATCGTGTTGTATTTCTATTACATTGTGTTCTCGATGTCAATTTTTAGATTGAAATTGGAGTAAAGTTAATAGGAAATCATAAGAATCACATTTATTCTGTCGATAGCTTTGAGTATTTGTCCAACACTTAGTTTTAACCCAATACACCTAAATATATTAGGGAAATAAAACAATTTAACTTTTTTTCAATTCTTCTATACTTAAATCCATTATGAGGAAAAAAATTCAAAAAAATACTCTCTTTGTTCAAATATTCACCCTCTCTGTTCAAATATTTGGGTTTAGTACCTTAAGTTAATTTTAGGGTTTAGTACCTTAAGTTATGGTTAGGTACCTTATTGACATTCTATTTATATATAATATTTCAATTCAATTTAGGTTTTAGTGCCTTATGTTTATCGAATAATAAGAGATTTAACAAGAAAATTAAACTTGTTGATATGATTGAGAAATGTTTTCTCTTATTTAAAATGGATAGTGATTTTATGTGACATGTTGAGAATGTGCAATGATTCAATCTCAATTTCAATTTTAGTGACTTATGTAACATTCAAACTCAATTTAAGTTTATGGTTTAATACTTTTTATACAATTTAAGTTTAGTAATTTATATAATATTCAAATTAAACTTATATTCAATTTATATTGTAAATTGACTTGTTCCTATCTATAACGGTCTATTTATGATTGTTTTGTAGTGTGTTGTATTTCTATTACATTGTGTTCTCGATGTCAATCTTGAGATTGAAATTGGAGTAAAGTTAATAGAAAACCATAAGAACCACATTTCTTCTGTTGATAGTTTTGAGTATTTCTTCAACGGTTAGTTTTAACCCAATACACCTAAATATATTAGGAAAATAAAACAACTTTAACTTTTTTTTTTCTTTCCAATTCTTCTCTACTTAAATCCATTATAGAAAAATTCGAAAACATATTTTCTTTGTTCAGATATACATCCCCTGTGTTCAAAAAAATATTATCTTTGTTCAGATATTCACCATCTATGTTCAAATATTTGTCTTAAGTTTAGTACATTGTATACCATTTAAATTTAGTAACTTATGTTATATTCAAATTCAATCATATAAGTTTAGTAATTATTTAATTTAAATTTTAGTAACTTATATAATATTCAAATGCAATTTATGTTTAAGGTTTATGTTTAATACCTTATATACAATTTACACATACGATATAAGTTTAGTAACTTATGTAATATTATTCAATTTTAAATTCAATTTAACTTTTAGTAACTTATGTAATATCCAAATTTTAATATTAGATAGCTTACTAAAATATAAATTTTAAATTAATATTAAAACTTTAAATAAGATAAGGGAAAATATCACTTTTGATCACTGAACTTTATCACTTTTCACATTTGATCACCCACATTTCATCACTATCAAAATTGGTCACTCACTTATTCTTCACTATCAAAATTTGTCACTCACTTATTCTTTCTCTATCAATTTTGATGTTGCTGTTAGAGAATCTGTTATTTACTAATAGAGAAAAGGTTTTGAGCGCCAAACTTCTATTTTCCCTCTTTTAATTTCTTAACCCTAAATCCCCCAAACCCATTTTTTTAAAAAATTTACTTCAATTAATATTACTGGTGTGTGGTTAAGAATATATTATCAAACCCGAATAAGTATAAATGGGGAAATGAATTCTAATAATTAACTATTTTGAAATAAGTTTATATTTTCAATCATTATACAAATGGTAAAGTCTAGTATGCACTCGAGTGCATGTTGTGCACCCTAGTCCATGTTGCATCTTTCAGTTTACTGACTTACACTTTTTGGTAAATGGTGTTGCACTTTTCAATTATTACTAAAAATATTATTATACAGTTTAATAATTGAAAAGTGCAACACCATTTACCAAAAAGTGTAAGTCAGTAAACTGAAAAGTGCAACATGAACTAGGGTGCACAACATGCACTCGAGTCCATAGCAGACCAACTATATACAAATTCAATATGAAAATCAGTAATTGAAATATTATTCAAAAAAGTTTGAAAAACAGAGTACAAAAGCAAGTTTGAATAATTTTCAACCACAGTGAATACAATAATTATAAACCATCGAACTACACACCATAATTATAAAAACAGAGTACATAAGTTACATAGGCTTCATTTAGATAAAGGAATTTTGATAGATGAATTTTAAATCCAAGGTCCAAATCCACCTCACTTGTTTGGATTACAAAATAAATGAATTTATTTTAAATATTTAGACTTGTGCCCATCTTTTTTAAGTTAAAATGAAGAGAATTTTAAATTCTCACTAAAATCATTTCATTTGAAAATCATGTATTTTTAAATATGTTTATTTGAAATGTCTTTCTTAAATCAAATTCATTCATCCAAACTCAACATTAGAGTTTACATAAGTACCTAAACCCTAAATTGAATTTGGATATTAAGAAGGAAGGGGTGTATCAATCAACTGACATAATTAATTACAAAAGAAACTCTTTCTTCCGAGTACTTGTCTTAGTGTTCAATCTTGCAACGCCTAGTGTTCAACTTTGCAACCCTTAGTGTTCAAATTAATATTTTAGTTTTAGTAACTTATATAATATTCAAACTCAATTTCAATTTGAGGTTTATAGGGATTTAGAACTTTAGAAAATGTAATATTGAACAATCTATTAATTACAAAATAAACTCTCTGTTCAGTCACAAATAGGGTGGTAAACAAATCGAATCGAAATTTTACAATTTCGTACATCAACAATTTTGGTCTCATGAGAATTTTTTAAAACAATTTTAGTCTCACGTTCTTTTTTTGTCCCATTTTTTGTAAAAACGATCTCAACCGTTAAATTTCTAACGATTTCCGTTAATTTTCAAACTTTCTGGAGTATCATTTAAATAAATTAATTATATTATCAAATGAATTCATAAATTAAAAATTAATTATAAAATTATGTATAGTATTGAAACATAATTAAAAAAAAACGAAAGTTAATTTTCAAGCATGGTGTAAAATCTGGAATTTTAAAAATTATACTCCGTACATTTGATTTGTATATAATAATACTCCAATATAAAATTAAATAAATTTGTTTTTTATAGTAAGCACAAAAAAAAAAAAGTTAAATAAATTTTTTTAAAAAAAAAAATGTATACTCCATTTAATTATCTACTGTGCGGCGTCTGTGCCCATATAGAGATATACAGAGTATATGTATATCTACACCTTCCCTGCTTTTCACTCCACCACAAAACTGCCCCACCCACGTTGCGGCCAACGCCACCGTCACCCCTGTCCCACCCTCGTCGCGGTCAACGCCGCCGCCACTGCCCCTCTACATAACTGCCACCGTTATTCTCATATAATTACAAACAATCTCACGAAAAAATCCCTCGACGGAATTTGAACCTTGCAACGAAATTCGTCGAGACTAACTGTTCTAGCCTCGTCTCAGCAGTAGGAATCAAAGTCCCATGTCAATTTTAAATTTCCATCTCACCTTCATCTTCAATTTGTGATTTTTTCTTTGACAATTTCTTAATTGTAATTTTTTGGTTTTTCTACTTTCTTGTGTTTATGTTTAGGAGTGAGGCTAGTGGCGGAGGGTTACATAGGTTTGCCGTGGCGATGAGGGCAGAGTGGTCGTGAGATTTTTTTTTTCTCAGAACTTTGATAATTTTCGGCTAATAGAGTAGGCGAAAATGACGGGCTCACCGAAATGGGAGAGGAAGCTGACATACGTTTGTACTGTGTTGCCTTTTACTCCAAATAGCATCAATATTTCCAATATAATATTTGATTGGAATGAAGGGTAAAATGGACAATTCTACTTTAGTTGGGAGTTAAATGCAAGAAAAAATTGTCATAAATAGTCAATGGGAGTCATCTGCTTTAGTTGGGTGAAGGTGGGAGTCAAGAGTAAAAAATCTCTAAAAAATATGAAGGGACGGGGACTTTTTTAAAAGTTCTATTCAGACCCAGATATTCTTAGGACCGGCCTGGTTAGCACCATTATTTCATCACAGTTTGGAAGATTCATTAACAACAAATTAAAAGTAGACCTTAAATGAAAAGACATTTAACAAATCATCTCTAAAATCATGAATAATAAAACTGGATTTAAACCCTAAACTACATACAAAAACAATAGTGACAAACATCTTAACTATATACAAAAACAATAAGAGATCGCCCTTATCAGTCGATGGAGAATTGAATTAGGACAGTAATTTTTATTGATTCATTTGTTTGATTTGCCCCGGCCATTTGTTATTCATGTTTATTTGTTTTATGCTTTTCTTTCGTTTCTCACTTTTGGTTTCACAACCACAATATATCATGTTCATACATAGCATTAGCGTCACACCGTATTCATTATATATTTTTCGTGGATTGATAATTTAATCGAACACTTACTTTTATTACGAGAATTCTTTTACACACTTGAGATATGACTCGAGTGAATATTAAAAATACGTTTCAATACATATCTCCAACATTACTCATTTTAATTTGTTTATAAAGACAAATTATTTTAAATTTTCAACAAAAAACAATTTAAAATACATTCACATACAAACACCTGTAACACTCATCATCGATATTCTTTTTTTCCAATAACATTTTACTGCAATTCCTTTCTTGTCTTTTCGATACCTTCTGAGGTTCAAGTATTAATCCTGAGCAACTTTAACACAAACCGACCTTAGCTCAGTTGGTAGAGCGGAGGACTGTAGTATGTGCTGATATCCTTAGGTCGCTGGTTCGAATCCGGCAGGTCGGATTCTATTTTTTAAATATTTGTTTCTCCCACAATTTCATAAATTTGTGCCATTTTTTGAAAAAATAGAAAAATTAATGAGGGTAAATGTGTTAAAAAAATATATTTCTTAATTCTATATAAAATTAAAAATGCAATAGACTTTAAAAAAAAATGAATAAAATAAGAAGTCGTGCCTTTGATTAATATGGCCACCTATCTTTATTTTTTCAAATTTATATATTACGAGTAATAATTTTAAAAATGTTGAATCTATGTAATTAATCGACATAATTTTTTGAAATAGTGAGGAAGTCTCAAACATGGTACACAAGTCTCTTTCTCGATGTCAATGTAATTTTTTCTAAAATACTACTACCTCATAAATGTTGAGAAATATATATAAATTAATTTCTTAATCTGAGCCCAACAAATCACCGTAACTGGCCGTGAAAGTTACGGCAGGGGCATCAAAGTCATCACCCCAGCCTGTGGGCACGACGGCTTGGTAAATTTCAGAGCCTTCGTCGTTTTCTTCCGCGGCGTCGCAAACTAAAGAGATGCTGTCTAGATCTTGACACAATTCGATATCATTGAAATTTGAATCCCAATCAATGTGGTTGATATAAAGATTAGGATCAGACAAGGGCACGTCGCAGGAAATGTCATATCGTTGTGACCAAAATCGTTTTTTGGCGTTGTTGAAGGCCTCTTCGCCTGCAAAGTCGTTCCACTCGATGATCTTAGGGTAGAGGTGTAAATCCTTCTTCTTTTGCAAAAAGTCATCCCACTCCATTGAGCCAACCACTTTGCAAAACTCTATCTCCCATGAATTAGGCACGTTAGAGCTAGCCTTGAAGGGCTCATCAGGGCAAGACTTCAAAACACCTACGGGATTGAGTAGACAAGTATATATGTGACTGAATGAAGAAATTAAATTTATAGGCAAGAAGTATAACACAACATGATTTTGTATTGAATGTGAAAAACTCTGAGTGACAACCTTTTTAAAAAGGTAATCATGCCCTCCAAAAAAAAAAAAAAAATTGTAACAAATAAACAACTTTTAAAATTATTTTTTATTCAAAATTTATGAAAATTATTGAAAATAAGAGATTATAGAAGCAGTTTGTTGTGTTTCTAATTATGACAAAAGCGCCATTTCAAATTGAAGCAAATGGCATTTTGTTCGTGCGCCTTGATTTATTTATTTTATCATTGAAATTTTTTAATCTCGTTCACGATTTTCTCTTTAATTATCTCCTGATTCAATATATGACTAAATCTTATTCTAATTAATTAATAATTAAGTAGGTGAAAAAACAAAGCTCAAGCGTACCAAAATTAACTTAACCTTACCAGAATATAACTCTTAATTACACGTTAAAAACCTCAATTTCACGCCAACAATTTGAATATTTTGGTTCGAAAAACAATCCTTATGTAGAGAAAATATTAGCAACTCAGATTTCAATATGTATTATGTCTAATTATATGACCAAAAAATTACAAACAATACCAAGTATATGAGAAACGTATATAATCGAACAAAAAAGGATTGGAAAACATTTTTTTTTTCTTGGCTTAACTTGTAAAAAAATCATATTTTTTTATAATCTTAACACACACAAAAAAAAATATATATATCGAATTCGAACGTACCCGTAGGTGGCTTCTTGTTCTGTGCCCGTCTGTAATTATTCTTTCTTTGCTTCCTTCCGCCACCCATGATCACAAACTATTAAAAATAAAAAAAAGGATGTATTAATTAAATATAATTTTTTATATTTGAAGAAGAAAAATTAATCCAAGAAAAGGGCGTACAGAGGAATTCTTGACAATGGAGATAGTCGAAGGTTGAAATGTACGAAGAGGGTTAATATAAATTAATTGGAACAATTAACAACAACTTTACAATTTAGTAAATTTTACAAAAATAGTTGAAGATATAAAAATAAAAGAGCGAGCTAAGATTTTCACTAAAGAAACGATATTTCTAATTTATCTAACAATAAAATTACTTGAATAACAACGGATGAATTTAAATAAAATAGTTCATAAAATTCTTTATAATAAACCGTGATATATAGATTTTGACATGAGAAATATAACTTACAAGTTTATTAAATAATAAATTTTCTTGACTATCCGTGGAAGACCAATCTTCGAGTATTTTGGTGATCGTGAGGATCAGGGAAGAAAATAAACAAGACGTTTTAGCCTTATATGACGAAATTTACAAGAAAATAAACAAGATGCATGTTTTAGTCTTATATGATGAAATTCATGTAAATTCGAGAAGGTCCTAGAGTTTAGAGACGAGACAAGACTCGGGAAAAAAAAAGTTTCTAGATGAATTGGTATGTATGCGATTTGTTTAAGCAAGGAGGTGGATTCTTCAAACAAGAGAAGTTGAATATGTAGTTTCTTGAATCAAGAAAAAGAATTCTGAGTAGGTTGGGGTTTTCTACCATAAGACGGAGGGTTCGCCCTGTCTTACAAAAGGCGTCCAATGAATAGTTGACACGTCATATTGTATTGCTATAGGCGATCGCACTTCGCAATTAGATAAAATATATATTTTTTATAAAAAATATATATAAAAGTACAAAAATATCCTTATAATGTATTTTAAATAAACACATACAAATTTACAAACTTAACCTTCCTCTATATTATTTTAAACATAAACATAATAAATGTATTAAATAAAACTCCACAAGCAAATCAAACTTTTCTAGGGCAGGAAACGCACCCAGAAAAATCCAACTCATCACTCTTCAAATGAAATCTTCAAATGAAGAATCCCCAAATCCATTTCACAGGTTTAAAACTCCCCACGCTGAGCTCTAAAAAAATCCTAATCCTTGAACTTCCTACCCCGGTGCCCCACACTCTGTCGTTCCCACGCAGTCGCTCTCTGTTGTTACGACGCGGTCGCGCCGCCCCTTATCATCACGGCCCTTAATCGGCCTGTTTTAGGTGTTGGTTACAATCTCAGGTATGGAGATTCTGCTTAATCGACCTGTTTTAGGTGTTTTGTTTAATTCTTTTGTTCGAATAGCTTTTCATTTTGAATGAGTTCAAATTTATTTTGATTTTGTTTCTTGAAAATTTACGATCTTTGGTATGAATGTATTTCTTGTTTCGTTAATTACTTGTAATTGGATTTTCTGCAATGAATTTCTGTATCAATCTAATTCAAATCAGAATTTTGTCCTGTCGACTGTTGATTTCTTCTGGTTTCATTCAGTATGTTCTTTAGGCATAGCATTGTACAATACTTCAAGCAATTTAAGGCCTATTATTGTTCTGGAAGGCCAATTGTGCTTATATACCTTGAATGGTGACATTTTTTTTTCTGATCAGATAGATAGCTGCCTGGTGTTGTAAATTATTCTTGATTGTTTAGAAAGTATTGTCATTCGCTTAAGTTTTAAGCATGGAGATAAATGTTGTCAATTTATGTGGACATTATCCAGATTATGATACAGCCTGATCAATAGTTTCTGTAGGTTGCTGTTCCTCCTAAGATATTTCATTTCTTTTAAAATCAATCTTTAATTTTTAATACTTCAAGTTCAAGTGTTCAACGCACCTATTCCTCTCGGTTCATTAAGTGTTGATTGATCAGTCAAGATGAATATGGTTTACACATTTAAGTTTTTGGGGGTATATATTTAATATCTACTGAGGATCAAGACTGATTCCAAATTATTATGGCTTAATTATATTATCCAAAATATGTGTTGTTATATTTCAAAAGGTATCCTCAATCCTGATGAGCAAGACCAGATTTTTATTACTTTTACCCAAGTTAATGATGTTGGATCCTAGACCTGTTGGTCTTTCTTTTCTATAACAAATTAATGAACTTCTAGTTCGTCTCATAATCATTCATCTAAATACCTGGAATTAATTAAATGAAGTTAGGAATTTCGTAGAAACCCTTCTGTCTCTTGGATGAATTTTACCAATCTGCGTTCTATTATATATGTCATACGATGTGATCAATGTTTTCTTTTTTAATGAGATTGGCACAGTGATGGGTTCTTGCTTTGATGAATGTGGTATATCTGGGATTGTAACTAGTGGTTGTCTTCAAAATTTGTAAATTAAATATGTATCTTTTAACTTCTGTTCAAATGATCAGTCATAATGAGAATAAGAAAGCATTCGACTACAAACCGGCACGATCTTGGGGATGTTGTGGTACTTTAATGACCCTTTCCTGTGGCATATAAAATAAATATTTTCCTCACAGATGTTAGTATTCAGATGCTGTTGTGCTAGCCTTTTGTGATTATCTTTGTTCCATATACCTCTATATTCTTTCATGAAGTTTTTTCGTGCATCTATAATTTCTGGGTATTTCTTTTGTATGACCTATAGCATTTTACTACTTCATTGCCTCATTGGTTGGAAGAATCGTCTTGGAATATTGCACATTAATCAAGCAAGCAATTTCAGTGTTTTATTTGTGATTTTTTGAAGCATCGAGGGTGTTTTTTTAGAGATCCAGTTGTTAATGTATTTTATTGGCAAGAATATTTCCTATGCATATGTTGGGATAACAGATCCAATTTTTTTTTTTGGAAGAAGCAAAATTTATTGATGGGGTATAAGGGATACCCAGCAAAACGATTACAACACCTGATACAAACTAAAATAGAGCATCAAGAGATTGAAAATCAAAACAAAGTACAACTCCTGTCCATTAGAAATCAGCCTAGGCAAAATTTAGGTTCCCTCAACCATTCATTAAATGTAAATCCTCTAGCAATCTTTCCAGCCGCTTTCAACCAACTGAATGAGCTTGTCTTTATTCTGTCTACAACTCTCTCCGGCCTGAACTCGAGTCCCTTGAAGTGCAAATTCGAGAGGAGAAACTTACAACAACGATTTCAAGTTCTTAAATCTTCGTACGCAATTGCAGTCGACACATCATCGTCTTCTACTCCACAGCCAACCCTGCAGATTCTGATAGTTACAAAGAAAAATATCGAGATAAATAATTCAAGAATTGGTTAGGGTTATGAGATTAATTGATTTAAAATATCGTAATTTGATTAATTTTATAATACAATAGTAATTGATTTAGACGATGTATTACAAAAAGTAGAAACTTAGACAATCACAGGTCAAGCTTATATATGTTAATGCGCTTGTGAAAGCCCTATTTCAACATTGGGACACCACGATACATTTAGAGCTTGATGTACTGTAACCACTATGATGATGATCCATGAAAATTCACACACAGAAATAAAGCATTTTAGCCTATTCCAACATTAAGACGCCACGGTACATTAGAGGCTATGATATGATCCATGAAAAAAAAATTTACACAAAAAATAAAATCATTTATGCCTAATCCAACATTGAGACACAATGATGCATTTCGAGGTAGATGCACAGTAACCACTACGATCCATGAAGCTTTACGCACAAAAGAAAAGCATTTTAGATATATTGATCTGCCTTTCTGCTGTCTAATTTTCACGCCAACTGTTAAAGGGACGGGGTGTTTGGCTAGAGAAGAGGAATGAATGAGCACATTATTGACAATAAAAGTGGTGGGGAATCACTTTGAATGTGAGGAATAAAGAACTCTCTAACTATTCATGGAATGATAGTAGTATAAGTAACAAACACATAGGAGTATTTTACTTCATTCTCGCTCCTTTACCCTCACACCTCCCAACCAAGCACTCTTCATGATTTCAATGATAAGTGACAGATTTGATTAGCCAGATATTATGACTCTTAAGGGTCATGAAAAGGACAAAGTATAGTAGCCAAACAATTCACAAGATAACCCATACTAAAAGGCTAAACCCCAAACCTGTTCTTTTGATGGACTGTTAGGTTCTACTCTTTACAAGACGGAATACTGTCCTTGCCCCTACTTTGCCATCTTAAAGCAGCCCTCCAGTCATCCACATGTTATTCTCTCCTCTTAAAGCACAAACACAATTTCACCTCCTCAGTTCACTAGTTTCACAATCTTGCAGTGGCTAGTCCAACACTTTTATGTTTTTCCAAATAAGGTAAGACTTAAAATAGCATCAAGAAGAAGCAGAAGCAGTGAATGATATTGGGAAGGATGCAAAAATTTCAAATATAATCGTAGAGGCAAAATTGACATCTTCTGTCGGAATTTGTTGACTTGGATCTTTTACTACTTAGGCTATGTTTGGTAGGGGTTACTGGTTAGAAATTTATATGGATAGTTGAGAGTTGTATGCCTTTCATTATGTAACACTGTAGTATTTAGATACCAGAACAAAAACGTGAAATATACAACCATTTTTGTACCGAGAGAAAGAACATACAGAATGAAACCATAAGAAATCAACAGTCAACCAAATTCTGATTTGAATTAGATTGATACAGAAATTCATTGCAGAAAACCCAATTACAAGTAATTAACGAACCAAGAAATACATTCATACCAAAGATCGTAAATTTTCAAGAAATAAAATCAAAATAAATTTGAACTCATTCAAAATGAAAAGCTATTCGAACAAAAGAATTAAACAAAACACCTAAAACAGGTCGATTAAGCAGAATCTCCATACCTGAGATTGTAACCAACACCTAAAACAGGCCGATTAAGGGCCGTGATGATAAGGGGCGGCGCGACCGCGTCGTAACAACAGAGAGCGACTGCGTGGGAACGATAGAGTGGCTTACAATATGCAAAAAAAATGCAGTGTATTGGGAAGGGAGTGACAATCAAAATGCAGAAAAGTACACGAAATGGCTTGACGGTGCGTACAATTTCATGACTCCGTATGTGTCGAAGAATCCGAGGAGCGCGTACATGAATTACAGAGATATCGACATTGGAGTGAATAATGTTAGAGGCATACAGAGAATGGTGTTAGATGAATATTGAATTGGTTAGGGTTATGAGATTAATTGATTTAAAATATTGCAATTTGATTAATTTTATAATACAATAGTAATTGATTTAGATGATGTATTATTTAATGATTATTTGTTTTAATAATAAGGATATTTATGTAATTTTATAATTTAATATTTTTATTTATTTTTAAAATAAAAGGATATTTTTGTCATTTTATATATGTCAATTTAATTTATTAGTAGGGCGATGTAGTGCGATTGCATAATGCATAGAGCAAACGCACTAATGCGAAGTGCAGTTATATAAATTAAATTTCATACGTCAGATCAACGATCTAACGGTATTTGAAGTATTGCCTTTTGTAAGACAGTGCGAAGCCTGTCTTACCATAGAAATAGAAAGACCCGAGTAGGTTTTAATGAATGAAAGAAATTAATTTAATCTAATCTGGAATAAAAAAGGAAGGAATCGAAGATGACGATTTTGTAGCAAAATGTAACTAAAAATTTACCATATATATAAAATACAATATATATAAAATCCTAATAAAAATATCAAGAGAAATTACATAATAGAAAAAGAGGGTGAGAGAGAGAGATTTAATCAAAGGCACACAATAATTCCCTCCCTGTACGCACATTATCATATCGATCAACTGGAAATAACAAAAATGATTATTGAGTGTTAAATTAAAGTTACTAGAAATAAACTTGTAAAATTTTAAAATAACATGCAAAAAAAACATAAGTACAAAAAAAATGAATTTATAAGTAGACGTCTTATCTACTTAAAAAAAAAAAAACATAATTGAGTTTTTTTTAAGAGTTGGTACAACAATCAAAATCTATTAGTATTATTTTGGTCCTAACATTTTTAGAGTTGATCACAAACTCTTTTAGGTTTAGACAAAAGTAGTCACACCTTGATTTGTGTATCATCTTTACATTTTCTAAAGTTTCGAACATTTTTATACATGTTATATCCTTAGAACATGTTTGGTTTATTAGATTAGACATGATATATTGTTTTATTCCTATAATTTCCATGTTTGGTTTACAGGTTTGGATAGATAAGGTAGGATAGGATTAGATGGGATTGCATTATTTTTTGAATTGAGATTTGTGTTTGGATTGATGGATTAAATTATCCCACCTTCTCTTTGGGACTAATAAACACTCAAATAAATGATTAGGAAGGATAATAATTCCGGGCCTATTTTAATCACGGGTTTAATTCCTGTAAACCAAACATAGGAATAATTGGGATAAAACAATCTATCATGTTTAATCAATTAAATCAAACATGCCCTTAGTGTTTATTAGTCCCAAAGAGAAGTTGAGATAATTAGTCTACTTAGGCCTAGTTTGGTTTGATTGATTAGGTTGGATTAGACTTGATTGACTTTTTATTCTCAACCAATCAAACGTTTGGTTTGATTGATTATGGCCCGAGATTAATACAAGGCCCGAACATTTTGTACTATTTTTCATGCATATGTGGAATTATTAATCATAGGGGAGGGGTGAGTTAATTTATCCCACATTATCCCATCCATCAATCCAAACTAACAAAAAAAAATATGTAAATAGATTTATTCTAAGAAACTTTAAAATTTAATCCATCTATCCAAACACAAATCTCAATTAAAAAAATAATGCAATCTCATTTAATCCTATCATACATTATCTATCTCAACATGTAAACCAAATGAGTCCTTAGACTATACAACTTGAAAAATACAAAATAAACTTTCCTGTTAAATCTTAAGCAAACTCTAGCAGTCTTATCCCAAGTTTCCGTTATATAAAAAAATATAAACTATTCGATTAGAAGCAAACATCAAGTTTTAACAAATTTCCTCTTTCATATTGCACGAATTCAAGCTATAGGCTCTGATATCACATAGAGTAGGAAGACTCTCTCAATTGAAAAGTGGTTATCGATAGTTTTATATATATAGAGGTAGTTTACCAGAGAAGGAATAACAAACTGACTACTCTATCTTATCATAACTACTCTTAACTAAAACTAGCAACTCAATTTTTAAACTCCAAATCATTTTGATATCAAATGATTTTGACAAATTAAATCAGAGGAGTCTCCAAAACTTCTTATATTCAACATTAGGTTTACTTTGTAATACATATGATTTTGACATATTATAATTCAATTTTTTTTACAGGAAATTTTGAGGCGATATCCAAAAATGCATATAATAAATTTCGCCAAATAGCTGAAAATCACAAGAGAGAGGTATTCTACATTAGAATTTAAAAAAATATATTATGTTATTATTAATAATAATTAAAATAAAATAAGAAGACATTTATTTGGTAGAATAAACATAATTGTATTGAAAATATAATTTTTTTTACCATAAATCAACTTTTTGTAACCAATGTTTTTTCTAGGTTTGGGTAGAATTTATTTATATATATTTATTGTTTGATGGTCTTTATTTTATTTATGGCCATCACCACAACACAAATACAATATCCACTACAAAAAAACTGCGAAATACCGACGGATTTAAATCCGTCGGGATTACCGACGGATTACCGACGAATTATCAAAGTCAACCGATTTACCGACGGAATTTGTTACCGACGGAATTTATTTTCCGTCGGAAATTACCGACGGATATTCCGTCGGCAATCCAAAAAAAAAAGACTACCGACGGAATTACCACGGAAATTTCCGTCTCTAACCACAAAATTAAAAAAATATATTAAAAAAATTAAAAAAATTGTGATTACCGACGAAAATTTCCGTCTCTAACCACAAAATTAAAAAAAATTATTAAAAAAATTAAAAAATTGTGATTACCGACGGAAATTTCCGTCGCTAATCACAAAATTAAAAATTAAAAAAAATTAAAAATTTGTGCAAAAATTAAATTATTAATTAAAGAAGAAAATATTTTAGTTAGAAATTTATGATTGATTAAAATATAAAATTTGTTGATTAAATTTGAAACATGTCGATTAAATTATAAAATTGTTGATTAAGTTAATTAGGAAATTATTGATTAAATTATAAAATTTTATATTAAATTAGGAAATTATTGATTAAGTTAGGAAATTTTATATTAAATTAGGAAATTATTGATCCAATTAAAAAAATTTACATTAAATTAGAAAATTATTGATTAAATTAGAATTTTTTATGTTATATTGTTTTGACATAATTTCTTTAGTGTTTATATCCATTTAGTTTATATGATAATTAAGTCTTTGTGTGAATTAATAAATAAAATAATTATAAAAAGTAAAAAAAATAAAAATAAAACTACATTTACAATTTATAAATTTAAAAAAAAAAATTACAATAATTACAAGCCACAAATTTAGTAATTAATATAAGTGGAATCATATTTAATTAAAACAAAAAAAATTATACATGTGAATTTTACAATTTTAATTAAAACCAAAAAAATTACATTTATAATTTATAAATTAAAAAAATAATATTACAATAATTATAAGTCACAAATTTAGTGATTAATATAAGTGAAAGAATGTTAATTATTAAATGAATTTGTTGTTTAACTTGTTTTGAATAAAAATATGATGCATGCATACATTAAATTATTAATATACTATTTGAAAATAAGATTCACACATATACAATAGTTACAAGTCACAAATATAGTGATTAATATAAGTAAAAGAATGTTCAATTATTAAATGAATTTGTTTAAAAAAAAGAGTAAAACATGTATAATAATATGAACTATTTAAAATTTTAATCAAAACAAAAAAAATAAACAAATTAGATTTACTATATATAAATTAAAAAAATTAAATTTAAATTAGTTATAAATCACAAATTTAGTTATAGTAATATAGAAAGAAATTAATTTTGTGAATTGTTTAAAAAAAATTGGGTCGAAAATGAGTACATATACAATTAATATTACAATTATCAACGAAAAACAGACTTGTCCGAGTGGTGGGCGCTCCTCACTAGGTGCCCACACACCCGTTCGAGTCCCATGTATACTGCTTAAATTCCACAATTAAGGTCGGGCCCTCGCGGGCCTTGCTGGGTCTGGGCTGGGCTGGGCCAGCCCGTTGGCCTGGGCCTAGGTGAAATATATTTTTTTTTAATTTTGTTTTACCGACGGAATATTCCGTCGGTAATTAAAAAATAAAAAAATAATTAAAAAAAAATTCCGTCGGTAATTAAAAAAAAAATAAAAAATTATGTCGGTAATATCGACGGAATTTTTTATTCCGTCGGTAAGACTTACCGACGAGGTTAGCACCGACGGAATTTTTCCGTCGATATTTCCGTCGGAAAACACTGTTACCGACCGAATTTCCGTCTCTATTTCTGTCGGTAAAACAGCTCTTTTTTGTAGTGATCAACCGTAAACAATAATATCACTAATAATAAAATAATACTCCGTAACTCTTTATATATAAAATTTTACAAGTACGGATAAGATAATTAACAGACATAATTTTTCGAAATAGTTAGAAAGCCTCAAATAGTACACAAGTCTTTCTCGATTTCAATGTAAATATTTTTTTTCTATCATACTATTACATTATATAATGTTGTGAAATATACAAATCAATTTCTTAATCTGAGCCCAACAAATCACCATAACTGGCCGTGAATGTTACGATAGGGGCATCAAAGTCATCACCCCAGCCCGTGGGCTCAATGGCTTGGTAAATTTCAGGACCTTTATCGTCTTCTTCCTCGATGTAGCAAACTAAAGAGATGCTGTCTAGATTTTGACACAACTCGATATCATCGATTTTCGAATCCCAATCAATGTGGTTGAGATAAAGGTCAGGACCAGGATCAGACAAGGGCATGTTGCAGGAAATGTCATATCGTTGTGACCAAAATCGTCTTTTGGCATTGTTAAAGGCTTCTTCGCCTGCAATATCATTCCACTCGATGACCCTAGGGTAGAGGTGTAAATCCTTCTTCTTTTGCAAAAAGTCATCCCAATCCATTGAGCCAACCTCTTTGCAAAACTCTATCTCCCATGAATTAGCCTTCAAGAGTTCACTAGGGCGAGGCTTCAAAACATGCACCTACGAGATTAGGAGACAAATAGTGAGAAAATTTATAGAAAAAAAGAACAGCATAACCGGGACAGCTTTTTAAATTAAAATGCAATTCTACCCGGTCAAAAAAAAAAAGAGTGTTTGTAAATTTAACAAACAACTTTAAGAATAATTTTTTATTCAAAACTTTGTATACCTCCTTAAATATACAAAGATTAATAAAAAAACTTTTATACCGTGATGACAGAAATTTAATTACACGTTCAAAGCACACAAAATTTCACGGCTTAAGAGTTGAGACAAAAAAAAAAATTGGAAAACATTTTTTTTCTTCGCTTAACTTGTAAAAAATTACATTCTTTATAATCTTAAGACACACACACAAAAAAAAAAGAATTGGAACGTACCAGTAGGTGGCTTCTTGTTCTGCGATCGTTTGCAATTATTCTTTCTTTGCTTCCTTCCGCCACCCATGATCACAAACTAAAAAAAAAAAATCAAGAAAAAAAAAGTGTATTAAATATAATTTTTTATATTTGAAGAAAAATTAATCAAAGAAAAGGGCAGAGGAATTCTTGACAATGGAGATAGTCGAAGGTTGAAATGTACGAAGGGGATTAATATAAATTAATTGGAACAATTTACAACAACTTTACAATAGTAAATTTGACAAAAATAGTTAAATATATAAAAATAAAAGGGCGAGCTAAGATTTTCACTAAAGAAACGATACTTATAATTCATCTAACAACATACTTGAATAACAACCGAAGAATTCAATAAAATAGTTCATAAAATTCTTAATAATAAACCGTGATATATAGATTTTGATATGAGAAATATGACTTACAAGTTTATTAAATAATAAATTTTCTTGACTATCTGCGGAAGACCTAAATATTAAGTAATCTTCGAGTATTTTGATGATCATGAGGACCAGGGAAGAAAATAAACAAGACGTTTTAGCCTTATGTAACGAAATTCATGTAAATTCGAGAAGTTCCTAGAGTTTAGAGACAAGATGAGATTCGTGAAAAAAAAAATAGGTTTCTAGAAGGATTGGTATGTATGCGATTTCTTTAAGCAAGGAGGTGGATTCTTGAAACGAGAGAAGTTGAATATGTAGGTTTAATCTAATCTTGAATAAATAAGGAAGTCTTGAATAAATAAGGAAGGAATCGAAGATAAGGCTTTAAAAGAATGAAAATTGAAATGCAAAATATAACTAAAAATTTACCATATATATAAAATACAATATATAAAAAATCCTAATAAAAATATCAAGAGAAACTACATAATCGAAAAATACAAATCATAAAATTTTCAAATCAAATCTTAAGCAAAATCTAGCAATATTCTTATCCCAAGTTTCCGTTATATATAAAAATATAAACTATTCGATTAGAAGCAAACATCAAGTTTTAACAAATTTCCTCTTTTATATTGCACGAATTCTAGTAACTCAATTTTTAAACTCCAAATCAATTTGATATCAAATGATTTTGACAAATTAAATCAGAGGAATTTGCAAAACTTCTTATATTATATTCAACATTAGGTTTACTTTGTAATACATATGAGAACTAAAATTCAAAACTCCAAATCCATTTGATATGAATTTGTTGATTTCAAAGCATGACATGCACAATATATATGTAAGAGTATGAATCTGTTATATATTTCACATTGAGTACCATTACAATTTATAGATGACGGAAGAAATTGTTTTATAAAGAACAGAAATTGAAAGTGAAAGTGAAAGTGATGTGTATCATACCTTGATAAAGAAGAAATACGTTCGAGAATTATTAGAATTGGAACTATTATTTATTGTTGCCTCTGTATTTTGAATAATGGGAGAAAATTGAGGATAAGTAATGTGTTGTATGTTTATTTATAGAGCAATAAAAAAAATAAGGAGTAATAAATAAAAATGGTAAAATATATATTTTAGATATTTTTAATAATAAATTGTTGGTGTAGTGGATTTTACTGAAAACAAGGGATACACGTGGATTTTTCTTTTCTTTATTTGTTATATGAGTTTTTCTTAACTAGTCAAATTACAGTATGTCGAATTGTGGCGTATACAAATTTAAATTAATTAAATTATTTTTTTAATTATATTTTTTATTTACTATATTACCCTTCTTTAATAAAATAAAATAAAAAATTTTAATTTATAAAAATTACTATCCTACCCTTTTAATACAAATTTCATTAATTATTATTATAAAATTAAATAACAAAAATAAATTAAATAATAATACATTATTCAAATTGAAAATAAAAATAAAAATAATAATTACATTAGAGCTCTTCTCATATCCCCTCAATTTCATCGTGCGTGCAGATTCTCTCCGGTCTTTAGAACTGTCAAATGGACTGGGCCAAACATATTTTTTGAGTCGAAAAAAAAGGTCGGCCCCGAAAAATTATATTTAAAAAAAAGTAGGGTCGGCCCGTCAGGTTACTTGGGCCGGCCTAAATTGGCTCGGTTGTTTTTCGGGACACTATAATTACAGGCCAGTCCAATAGTCGGGTGGGCTGTGTCGGGCCCATTTTGACAGGCCGGCCTGTCTTCACTTCCGTCGTGTGTCAATTAATACTGATTTTTTTAGTTTAATTTGATTTTTTTATTAATTTTATTAATAATATAAAGGTAAATAGGTAATTTTAACATTAAAAATTTTAATCAAATTAATAAATATTTTATTGTAGAAGGATAAAAATGTAATTTTAAAATTATATATTTTAATTATTTAAATATAAAAATACATATACCACATAATACAACACATTATACAAAAGGTAACAGGTCATCAAATTTAAGTGTTTAGATTTGAATTTTAATGGTTCAAATTTAATTGATTATGTAGTTATTACGACACCATACAATACTCTAACTACATGTAGGAGGTCCTTTGTTATAATTAACATTTTTTTTTAAAATAACAGGCTAATTGTGATCATAATGTGATGAACTAAAGACGAACTTGATCACCTAAATGAATAGTATAATTTAAACATGATATTTTAACATTTTAGTAAAAATGGATGTTAATATGTTTTTTACCATGAGATCGTCTCACCAGTAACTCTTTCTTAAAACCTTTTTATATTTTAATACTAGAGATGAACACCACATATTGCGTATTACGCGGAATGATAATTAAAAAAAGTATTTATAATATATATTTTTAAAAAAATCCATTTTTTTTTTAGAAATAGAACCTAGTGTTGAGCATGTAAATTTTCTTAATATAACCTTTAGTAAATGTGAAAAAAATATTTAAATAAAAATAATAATAAAATTTAGTAAATAAACAATTTGAAGTAACATGAGTTCTTTAGGTCGGCCAGCTTTCAGATAGGTGCTTTCGGAATATGGAAATATCCTCCGTCAGGAGAAAACATATTGGCGCCAATGTGCTAAGCTTTTCTAGCGCCACTATTTTGACACGGAAGAAAAGAAATATGTTAACGCGACTTCAAGATGATAATGGTGTGTGGGTGGACTCTCAAGAGGGTCTTTGTAATTTGGTAATGAACTATTTCAATATCTTAATTATTTACCGAAAACACTGATCATGGGGGTAGTGCAGAGTTCTTGGATTCGGTTTAGAGGGTTATCACTAAGGACCAGAACACCTCCTTGACTAGAGCTTTCACGAGTGATGAATTCAAGATAACCATAAACCAGATGCACGAAGACAAGGCCCAGTGTCCGGATGGATTAAATCCATCATTTTACAAACACTACTGGAATATCTTCAAAATTATATTTTTCTGGTAGGTAGAATTTGGTTGGATAGAGAGGAGTTCCCCATGGACTTAAATAATACTAATATTGTGCTTATTCCAAATATAGAAGCTCCCCAATAATTAGTCAAGGATCTATGCCCCAGTAAATTTAAAAATTAAATATACATTAATATATAATAAAAATATATAAATACTAATAACACATACCTCTAAACTGAGAAATCATTTATTATTTGATAATAGTAATTTAAACAACAAACCATCCTAACAATAAAAATTAACAATAATAATAATTTAGGTAATTTTACACAACATCAATTTTCATTCCTTGTGCATATCAATCATAACAATTGTCATTCATTCATTTCCCACATTCATTCCATTCATGAGTTCATTCCATTCACTCATGTTTTCATTCCATCATATCAATAATGTCTTACTATTATATAGAGAAGAACCGGACTCGTCGAGAAAAGGCTTTAGAAGAACAGGGTTTGTGAAAATTGAAATACACCATGTATTACCATATATATCCTTTCAAAATAAAATAAAATTTATCATATATATAAAATACAATATATAAAAAATCCTAATATCCTAATAAAAATATCAAGAGAAACTAAATAATCGAAAAAAAATTATTGCACGAATTCTAGCAACTCAATTTTTGAACTCTAAATCATTTTTGAAGGGGTATCCTCAAACAAAACAGAGAAGCACATCTTTAAGTGAAAGAGTCAACTCTGAGTTCTTTATAATAAGAACTCGAGTCTATTTAAGACCACCCTTTACAGAAATATTTTAGCATAAGGTGAGGTTATTAACACCCCTAATTGCTAGATACACAAGTCTTTTTCTCGATGTAATGAATGTAATTTTTTCTAACATACTACTACTACCTCATAAATGGTGAAAAATATATAAAAAATAAATTTTTAATCTGAGCCCAATTACAGATCACCATAAGTTGCTGTGAAAACTACGGTAGGGGCATCAAAGTCATCACCCTAGTCCGTGGGCACGACGGCTTGGTAAAATTCAGGACCTTCGTCGTCTTCTTCTGCGTCGTCGCAAACTAAAGAGATGCTATCTAGATCTTGATACAATTCGATATTCTCAATTTTCGAATCCCAATCAACGTAGTTGATCATATTAAAATCAAAAGCAGACAACGGTAGGTCGCAAGAAATGCCATATCGTTGCGACCAAAATCGTCTTTTGGCATTGTTGAAGGCTTCTTCGCCTGCAATGTCGTTCCACTCAATGATCTTAGAGTAGAGGTGTAAATTCTTCTTCTTTTGTAAAAAGTCATCCCAGTCCATTAAGCCAACCACTTTGCAAAACTCTATATCCCATGAATTAGGCACCCTCAAAACACCTACGAGATCGAGTGGACAAATATATATGAGAAAGAGAGTGAGAAAATTTATAGGGAAAAAAATAACATAATAGGGGCAGCTTCTTAAAAATGCAATTTTGTGTTTGCAAACACAATAAACAATTTCAGAATCAGTTTTTTATTCAAGAGTTGTGAAACGAAGAATCTTTTACTCCCTCCGTCCCATATTAATTTTCATAGGTTGATGGGCACGAAAATTAAGAAAGTGTAATAATGAGTGAAGTTTTGAGGGGTAATTTTGTAAAACTTTATGTATAAAGTAAATAAAGGAGTTGACTTTTGTGTATGTGTGGAGATAAAGTAATGTCATTTGCGTAAAATTGAGGTTATTGTGAGGGTGGAGTTTATAAAGGATTTTCCATTTTAAGGGTGTGAAAGTTATTGTGGGACGTCCCGAAAAGGAAAGTGTGAAAGTTATTGTGGGACGGAGGGAGTAGTATATACCGTGGTAACAAAAAATAATTTGAATCTTTTAGATACTCAAAGATTAATAAAAATCTTTTAGTATATACCGTGGTAACAAAAAATTAACGTACTACATGTTCAAAACATCAATTTCACGCCAACAATTTGAATATTTTATTTTCTAACAATCCTAGTGCAGAGAAAATATTAGCAACTCAGATTTCAGTATGTATTATGTCGAATTATATGACCAAAAAATTACAAGCAATTAATACCAAGTACATGAGAAACTATATATATAGTCGAACAACAAAGAAGAGAGATTTAATCAAAGGCACACAAGATTTCACGGCTTGAGAGTTAAGACAAAAAAAGATTGGAATTTTTTTTTCTTGGCTTTAACTTATAAAAAAATCACATTCTTTATAATCATAAGACACACACACAAAATTAAAGAAAAGGAAAAAAAAAAAAAAAGGAATTCGAATTTACTACCATTAGGTGGCTTCCTGTTCTTTGGTCGTCTATACTTATTCTTTCTTTGCTTCCTTCCGCCACCCATGATCACAAACTAAACAAAAAATCAAGAAAAAAAGGGTGTAAAATTTTACGAAAATAGTTAAAGATATAAAAATAAAAGAGAGCTAAGATTTTCACTAAAAAAACGATACTTAAATAAAATAGTTCATAAAATTCTTAATAATAAACTGTGATAGATTTTGACACGAGAGTATCACTTACAACTTTATTAAATAATAAATTTATTGACTATCCACGGAAGTCCTAAATATTAAATAATTTGGAGTATTTTGGTGATCGTGAGGATCAGGGAAGAAAATAAACAAGGCGTTTTAGCCTTATATGATGAAATTCATGTAAATTCGAGAAGTTCCTCGAGTTTAGAGACGAGACGAGACTCATGAAAAAGAAAAAGTTTCTAGAAGGATTGGTATGTATGCGATTTCTTGAAGCAATGAGGTGGATTCTTGAAACGAGAGAGGTGGAATATGTAGTTTCTTGAATCAAGAAAATGAATTATGTGTAGGGTTTAATGAAAGAAATAAATTAATTTAACCTATAAAAAAGGAAGGAAGATGGCGATTTACAGGGCTGTGAAAATTGAAATTTGAATTTGTAACTAAAAATTTACCATATTTATAAATTACAATATATAAAAAATCCTAATATCCTAATAAAAATATCAGGATTCAGGAGAAACAACCTAATCGAAAAAGAGGGAGAGAGATTTAATCAAAGGCAATATGAATTTATAAGCAACCTACTATTATTATTATTATTTTGAATTGACTCTTTTAAATAAAACATAATTGTGTTTTTTTAGAATTGAGTTTATATCCTTAGACTATTCAACTTGAAAAATACAAATATTAGTCAAACATAATCTTTTCCTGTCAAAGTTATATATAGAAATATAAACTATTCGATTGTAAGCAAACATCAAGTTTATGATGGAGATCAATTAGCAGCAATTAACGAAGGATTTGAAATTGATGGCTTGATTTGATTCGTATTGACAAATTTCGTTCTTTGTATTGCCCGAATTCTAGCAACTCAATTTTTAAACTCAAATGACAAATTAGTTAGGGCTTTAAAATAGAATAAAGAGAAAGAGATGTGTATCATACCTTGATAAAGAAGAAATAGGCTCGATCGAAAATTAGTAGAATTGAAACTTTTTATTTGTTGCCTCGGTATTTGGAAAATTGAGAAAGCGTAATGTGTTCTATGTTTATTTATAGAGCATTCAACGCAGAAAAAACACAAGATTTATTTCTAAACTTGAGCAATATAAAAAATAAAAATAGGAGTAATAAATAAATCGCAAAATATATATTTTAGATATTTAAAAAAAATTGTGAGTATTAAAATATCTAAAAAATCGAAAAATATATATTAATTTAGATATTTTACAATGTATATTTTACATAAATATTTTATATAGAAACTGCGGTTGATTTACTTAACGCAATGTTTATCTCATGAATAAATATTTAAAACTTTTCCATAAATAAAATTAAAAAAATACTATTATGATTTGACATTATCCAAGTCTATCATATTAACTTATTTAATTAATTCAAAATATGAAAAATATATAATTGCATGTATATCTAACTTCTACCCCTAAAATTAGGAAATAAAATATTTGATTTTTTAAAAAATTATTTTTAACGGGTTTTAGTATTACATAACTATTAAATATTACACCTTTAATTTATTTGTTGTACACTACTTAAAAAAAATCATTCATTTATATATTTTATTTTTTTAATAATCAAAAATTAAAATTATAAAAAATAATGAATTAAAATTATATATGTAATAATAATAAATCCTGTTAAAATAGTTTTTAAAAAATCTTAAAATATTTTATTTTCTAATTTTATAGAAAGTGATTGAAATATTTTCCATATTTTAAAGTATTTAAATAAGTTAATATGATGAATTGAATAATGAATGGTTGGAATCTACACTCCCGTTTTTATTTAGGGGGTGTATTCAATTGAGATTATGTTGGATTTTTTTGGACTTTTAAAATTTAGGGGTATTCAATTCGGATTTTTAAAAGTCTTTTAAAATTTTGAGGTATTCAATACGAATTTTAAAAAGTCTTTAGAAATCTTTAGATATTCAACAATCTATGGATTTTAATACTCTACGAGATTTCGTTGGATTCTCTTTAAAAAAATATAAATAAATTTCACTATTCAAAATCTCTTCTAAAAACTAGAGATTCAACGGATTCTCTCGGAAGACTCCTAAAGAAAAGAAAAAAAAAACTTTGTTCGTCTAACAAAATTTCAATGTCCATCTCCTTCGTGCTCTTCTTCAAACGAAATAAAATCAAGAAACGTAAATCACAAACTCTTCACCACCACTATGTATTTCAAAATTATGTTATCTCTTTAAAAATTATAGTATATGGGCACAGTTTCAAATGGCAATTCACAATTTTTAAAACGCACTGTTTCCATTTCAAACACAAACTAATGCTAGTATTGCTAATGCTACATGGGAAATGAAGATAAGAATAATAATGATGAATATTATTTTTTTTAAACTAATATATTTTTAGTATTTTTTCTAAATAATTTAGATATTTTTTTTTATATACAAGTGTGTTCGATATACATTTGCATCAATAGTAGTAGGGACGTAGTCTATGAAAATCCATGTAAATCAATAAAAAAAATGTGTATTTTAGAATCCTGTCAAATCTATGAAAATCCATATAAATCAATAAAAAAGTCAGTTAAACTCTGGAGTCAGTGAATTTAACTTTTTAAAGTAAAAAAAAATCCAACAGAATCTTAATTGAATACATCCTCTCCTTAGTTACTTTACCGTCGGTAATTTAATATTGTTTTAAAAGTACTATATTATCCTTTAAAATATATTAATTTTATTAATTTACCCAACCTCAATCCTAATTTATACACCACATCTGAATATAAAACCACGAAAATCAAATCAGAATATTTTAAATATATAAATACCAAATCTTAACAAAACTCAAAATTAATTGTCGAAAGTTAACTTTTAGAATATTTTCAATCAGGTTAATTTTTAGAATATTTTAAATATATAAATACCAAAAATCAAATCTAAAAATTAATTTAAACATTAAAATCAAATTGAAAAGCCAAGGTTTTGTATAGACTCAATTCCTTTTAAGGAATCGAGTTGACCAAAAGTCAACTTTTTTAAAAAAAATGTACTCCGTATATTGAAAAGTGGAAGTCATTATAACTAAAAAGTGCAACACAATATTATTGAAAAGTGTAAGTCGCTATAATTGAAAAGTGCAACACAGTTTTTAATGAAAAGTGTAAGTCATTATAACAAAAAAGTACAACACAATATTATTAAAAAGTGCACGTCTATATAACTAAAATGTGCAATATAACATTATTAAAAAGTGTACGTTAATATAACTTAAAATATTATTTAAAAAAGTGTAAGTCACTACAGTTAAAAAGTGTAACAAAAAACTTAATTTTTTATATGGACTCAATTTCACAGGAGACCTACCCAATTGAAAATTAACCTGAATATTAAAACCAGATTTCATAGATCCTGAAATTCGTCCAAAAACCAAATCTGAACAAAAATACCACGTTCCGGCCACAATAAGTCAAAAATTATTGTGACGTCTCGAAAATCATTGATAAATGATAAACATGACAAAAATCATCCAAAAAATTAATTGATTGAAAGTCCAATTCTTTTTCAATAAAAGGTAGTCGAAAATCTAGTACTTGTTCGAGACTGATTTATCGAACAGAGAAAATAAAATTTTAAAGAAAAAAATAGAGGAGGAGGCCGGGGTGGCGGCACGGGTACTACGTGTGGCAGCGGTAACTGCCGTGAAACTGTAAAAATGGTACAATAAGGACAGCGGTAGAGTAGTAAATGAATAAATAAATGGCGCTGAATAAATAAAATGGTACAAATATTATTATATGATGCTAATTAAATTAACCCGTGTGTGACTTGTATATTAGCACATGTTAAAATGGAATGTGGGAATTACTGTACGACATTATAGGCGTAGAAGGACGGTATACAAGCACGTACATTGAGATTATTGTATGACATTGTGGCATGTATAAATAAATAGTATACAAAGCACGTGTCAAATTAGGTATCACAAGGAGATTAATGTATGTCATTATAAACGTGTATGAATGGTACAGGAACACGTGCTAAATTAAGTGTCACGCGCGTGAAGAATGTTATATTACGTACATTATATAGGCGCACGTGTCAAATCAAGTGTCACGTGGAGATTTTTGTATGGTTTTATAGGCGTGTGTGGACGATATATGCACACGTGTGAAAGGACCACGTGGAGATCGTTGTATGGCATATATACTATGCGTGTAAGAAGATAATTGGTAGGTCGAGTCGATGATCCATCTATAAAAGGCGCAATCCTGTATGATAATTTTACAATGTGCTAAACTATTTTTAATGTTTTCAAGGTGTTCAACTCCTAAGGTTAGACATGTGCCTCCACCTCTAATTGTAGATGCTTCCGACGTCAGGTAAATATATCATGTATTATATATACTATGGCTTTATTCATTAATAGTTTTCTTTTAAAATTTGTCCACGTTTTATAAATCGATGTGCATTATTGATATTGGATGTTATTGATTTGTTCAGTTATCCTGCAGATCTGAAATCTTAAAATTTAAAATTGATGGCCTATATGGAATATACATTTTTCTTGCCATTATTTTATTTTATTTGTTATAGGAGTTTATGTTTGACATATTATTGAGAATCAAAACAATGATTCATACAATAAATTTTGCCAAATAGCCAAAAATCACAAGAGAGAGGTAAGCTACATATATTATAATTTAAAAGATTTCTTTTATCCTAAAATAAAAAAAAATGTGTGCCTTAGTTATTGGAAATAAAACAAGGTTTCTTCTTTTTTATATAGTCAAAATTAATGATTTGGACTTGTTTATTAATTTGTAGCCCAACAAATGTTTTATTAGGCCCATATATAATTATCAAATTATGTTTTCATCAAATATCTCAATCTGAAAATTTTATTCTTTACATTTTCACTTCAAAGTATGGTTTTTTTTTTAATTACAAGTTAAATAACGATCCCTTTTTCCCCTCCCCATGACTCGAACCCAGGACCTAAGGCCTATGTAGTGGAGCTCTAACCACTTGAGCTATCCTAGTTTGTCAGTATAGTTTTATTATTATTTGCTTAATTTGCAACACTAGAAGCATAAATGAAACTCAAATCACCATCTCATTCTTCAAATATTCACCTGTCTACAATTAACAGTAGGGACGGTGCTACGTTGGGACTAGGGGGTTCAATGGCCCCCACTAATTTTTTTTAAAAATATATATATATATGATAAATATTTTATAATAAATATATATATATATATATATATTGTGTGATAATAGTTATTATCATTGTATATATATTAATGTTACAAAATGATTGATCTATTTTTGTCTATTTGTTCTCAAATCACTCTATTTCAAAATCTATTTTTTCTTATTAATTTCACGGTTATTAATTTTTTATTAATCATTAATCTTAACCATGCCTATTTTTTAATCTTATCTTTGAATATTAAAATTTAAATGAAACTTTTTGATATATGAAAATAAAAGTATTTATTTTTGACACATACATAATAAGTATAGAAGAATAAAAAATAAATGCTTTCATACAAAGTTTGAAAGGAGTAATATATTTTTTCATGTGTTTTTTACTTAAATTAGTTTCTTAATACTAAAAAAATAAATTATTTCTTCAACAGAGTCAATAATATAGATTGATGGTGTATTTGAGAATTATTGTCTAAATTTTTGGTAAGAATCGCAAAATAATTTAGTAAATTTTAAATTGTTTCGCTTCATTTTGAATCGAACTATCAAAACTTCAAAACAAAATGAAAGACAGCTTGTTCAATTTAATTTAATGAAATGTATTGACAATTTTATCATGTAAAATTTTAATGAGTATAATAAATATATATTATTTTATTTTTAAAGTAATGTTAATCGGGCCCCTACCAAAATTTATTGGCTCCGTCACTGATTAACCGTACCCACAATTTCTTTTTAAAGTGATAGAAAAGAAAAAAAATATATAATTGGACCTCATTACTATTAGAATAATTGATCATTGCATAGAATCCTAAATCATATAGCCTTCCTACATCCACCTATTTTTTTTTTCAGCACAAATATAAAAACACCATCAACAATACATCACAAACTCCTAATTTATTACAATCAAGATAGGAGAGGCATTTTGGTAAATGGAAATTGGCAAAGTGTGCCGATTACAAACCACTAAAAAAAAAAAAACAGAAAAAAGAAACAAACAAAATAACAGAGCCCTCAACATAATGTATTCTCTGTGCATGAATGTCTCTTAAGTACAAAGTGAAGAAATTATAGATTATGTTTCTTGCCAACATTGCATTGCTAGCAAAATTGATAAATGTACACAACCCATTCAATTTTGAGAACCAACAAAACACAGAAGAAGAAGCACTCTAAATAATAAGAATCGATAGGGTGAAATGAAAGGAAACAAAATTAGTGTTCATTGTTATTACAAGTTTTTGAGCCCTAAAAATCACATATTTTGAAATCAAACTTCACATCTAAAACCAAAAAGAAGAACAAAGAAAGTGAATAAATTACGTTTGAGTTTGAAGAAATTACAACAGAGTGAATATTACACCCACTTCTTACTCTGCTGGAGGAAGAAATGTCTTAGGGTTTTTTCACATCTTTCTTTGTGAGTGCAAATGTCTTTTAACTCATATTTTCACCGACGAATTATATGATATACACCAACCAAATTTGGGTCGGTATAAAATAATAAATTAATTTTAATTTTAATTTTAGGAAAGGTATTATCGACGGGTGAGTTGTCGGCTTCGTTTCTTAAAAACATTAATTTTTAATGGAGAGTAATTTTTTTTAAAAGGTATTACCGACGACGGTTTTGTCGGTAGTGGATTATGGAAATTTCCAATAAGAAATTTTGATGATGATTTCCGACAAGAGGTTAGTCGGTATTTGTTTTAGAGGGAAATATTCACACTCCTGCCACTAACTTTTACCGACTAAGCTATGATGTTTTCCGACGAATTTTACCTTGGTCGGAATTATGTGCCTTGGACATCAATTTTTACTTGAGATTATTAACCCCATGATACAAAATCTGCCCCTTAGTGTTTGAAGATACATACGCATTTTTTTAAAAAATTCTTCCACTTGGTAATATAAAATTTCAGGTAAATTGTCTCTTCTACCCCTTTAATAAGTTATTGCTTTTCTTTTCATCTGCATTTTTCATTTCGCCGGTAATTATGTCTAGTCAGGTGTCCCTTCGTGGCCCTTCTTCCCAGCTTTCTCCACCATTTCAATTTCAAATTCAAATATGACATGGAATCTTCTCACATCATTTCATATGGCCGTCTTCTTCGATTTAGATTTTATTTTTTGTTTGATCGTGATTCCATTTTCGGAGTAATCGAGGGTTTCAGTAATTTGGAAGAGGTTCAAGCTTCTCTCCTTGATCGAAAGCATTTATTTCTCCGATTTTCGGCGTTAGATATCCGGTACGTGGCTGAATGGGAGTCTTCCGATTTTTCTTGTAGTTTTTCTGTTGGGAATGCTGTTGATTGCATTTTCGTTAAAAACACCAATACGATGCCGGCGTAGAAACGTCGCCGTTTTGGCAACTTCGGTTTCATCGACAGAGAAATAGAAATCTAAAAGAAAACGAAAAATACAAGGCGAAGCACACTATTTCCGGCTGATTGATGAGGAATTTCACTTTATTTCATGGCTCTAGCCATTAATCTAAGCATATTTTAGATTCGATGATATTTTTTTTAATCTAGAGTCCATTTTGTGAATCTTTCATTTTGGTGTTTGCTAACAAGATTATTATGTGGGCAATTAAACTGGCTTTGATTTAGATTTTTACCATTTTGTGTGCCCTAGATGTCATAGTTTGTGTGATTTCGCTCTCCCCCTCTATCTGTTCTGTTCGTCCTTGATTTTTGGTTGTTTTATATAATTGTTGTTAGTCTTAGGTGTTGTAGTTGTTGTTATAATTCTTGATTTGACCAGTGTTCTCGCAGATCTGGGCTATTAGATCCCCTGTGATGGTTAATTTAACGTGCGGGTAGAGTTTCAGATTTGTAGTGATTTTCGGTATTTTTATGTTTGGCTCAGTTTTCTGATTAAGGATATGGCCCTGGTTTTAATTAGGGCTCACTCAGTCTCAGATCTGATAGGCTGTGGTTGCTGAGTTTGTGATTACAACCAATTGCATTATTTCTACGGCTCACATGTAATTATCTCTATTTTCTTAGTAATTTAAGGTCATGAGTTTGAGGGACAGTTTAATCTTAATAGAGTTATATGGGGGATATCCATATTTCGACTGAAAGGTTTCAAATGTGACATGAAACACTAAACTTAATTTTCTGCAGCAAATTTGTTATGTGAACTTAACTGGTCATGATTGATGTATCTACTCTTGACCGCTTATTAATTATTATACATGCATTTTTTTTTTTGCTTGTCATTCTGGATTTGATTATTGTATTGCAGTCACTCTTTCTGTTACTGCATTGAAAGGTTATTACACGTTTGCTGTATATCTCCATTAATATATTGTCAAGTGTGTGTTTGGATTGTATCCATGCTATTGTTACTATTTACAATATGTGCTGATCCTTTTTGAAACAACTGCTGTTCTAAAGTTCTTCCTTAATGTTAGAGGCTAGTAGTACTATTTGTGTTAATAGAGGCTGGTCCATTAAGCAAAAGAACCTGTAATGGTTATTTTCTAGTTTGGGTTGGGAGGATTGAGATTACTGCTGTATGTGATGGGAGAATGGAAGGAAATAGAAGGGGAGAAAGGAAACATTATATATTGAAAGAATACGGAGAAAGGAATGTGGTACTTCCTCTATCAAACACAGTGCTTTTCAATGGCATGGTTCCTTATCCTTCTTCACCATTTCCTCATAAGTAATCTTGGTTCTTTTGTTCCCTTCTTGTTTATGTTCTTCTCCTTCATTAAAATGGGATTGAAATGGAGAAGGATAGAAGTCTTATTCTGTATCTTCCTCATGAAGCATTTGAAATTGATGGCTGGTACGAAGATAGTTAAATTGTTTATCATGTTAGTTTTTCTGGATATTTTATGTTTATGATAAAGGTGTTTTTGAGGTTGTGGTTGGCCCAGTGTATATTTAAATTGGAGTTTTTAATGGGTGTTGGTTTCCAGCGTGAGTGGATGCACGGTGGTATTATTTGTTGAAATAAGTAATAGTAGTGTTGGATTATGGTGTTCGATTTATGAAGGATAAAGTAAGATTTCCTCTGACTTATTGATCTGGTCTTGGATGTGTGGTGGTGGACAGGGAGGAGGCAGCAGCTGTGGTGGTGGTGATATTTTGCATATAAGTGTTGGTGTGTTGATTGGGATAGTTTTGAAAATGAGCTTAGACAGCAGGAGGCGAAGCAGAAGCAGGAGCAGGAGCAGGAGCCCAATGGACCGTAAGATGCGTACTCAGCGCTATTCCTATCGTGATGAACCATATAGTCGGGATTCAAGACGGGGCTTCAGGTTATTTGGTCATCATTCATTCATTTGTTTGGTATTTTGTTAACAATTTGGATTGGGAAGGAGACAGCAGTTGATGTACGGGATCAATCTAAAGTGGAAACCTGATCAGTTGATCTGTTTTTTTTGTGTGTTGACGGGCATTAGATTCATGCTTGTTTGCGAATATCTTAATCACTGTAGCTTAACTTTTGTAATATCGAATTAATGTCTTCTCTGAAGGTAAGATATTTGTGTTTCTCAATTTAATATGCTCGTCATCAACAAGCATCGTGCAGGATTGAAGGTAAGATATTTGTGTTTCTCAATTTAATTGAACATAGTTTTATGGATTATGCTGTTCATACTCCGTACTCGTCTCTGCATGGAAATGGTATCAATAACCATCATATAGTGTCTTTTTTCCTGAAGATTAGATTATAGTCCATGTGCTCTGTAGGTTTGTGCTGTGAAAGCTCCTGGTTTTGGTGATAACAGAAGAGCAAATTTAGAAGATCTTGCCATTCTCACTGGAGGAGAGGTTTGACAAGCTCTAACAGCCTACACTTTTTTTGTTGTTGCACTCTTCCAGTCTGTCCAACCATTGTGCTTGCTGCAGGTCATCAGTGAAGAACGGGGAATGAGTCTTGACATATGCTTTGAAACAAAAAATTGGAATATGTTGACAACTATTCCTTGGTTTCTCCCATCCAATTGCTTTAACATTGGGCTTCTCTTTTGGATATTTGCTTTTCCTATCATGATGATATAAACTGATTTTTTGTTTATTCTTCGACTGGCTGTTTGTATGTGTTCGTTCCCATATAATCGGTAGAGATGTCAATTTTTATTTATAATGGCTATTTACACGAGCTCTACTATTTCCCTCATTCGGTTATTTTATTTTTCCAAACAGGTGAATATGTTGATATGGTGAAGGCTGGAATTGTTGATCCTGTAAAAGTTATTAGAACGGCTTTGGTGGATGCTGCTAGGTGATGATTACACTTCATTCATAACTTGTTTGCGCGTTTAAAATGTTTCCATTATCTCTAACTAGCCAACCAACTCATACACGATTTCAGTGTGTCGCTGTTGTTGACAACCACCGAGGCTGCTATTGTCGATGCTAAAGGCGTATATAATCCACTTAAAAACCGTGTTCCAAATATGAGTGGTATGCCATAAATTACCAAATGCTGCTACATTTTCTCAACTGATTGAGGTGACCGAGACGAGACATTAACTGCTAACGTTGTGTTTATATACTGGATTTAGAATAGGCCATTATTTTGGATTAATGCTAAAATAGCTCAATCAATTGTTCATGTTTAATATATTTCTCTTGGGGCTTTGTGCGTTTGAGTTGATTTGAGTCAACTCTTCACCCCCGGGTTTTGGATCAACTTTTTGGATACAGCCCCCTTTACAAACATATGAGGTTTTTGTCTGTAAACGTTTATGAAACATTACATTATCAGTCGATCTTTGCATTTTGAAATTAATCAGATTGTGTATTTGAGAGTCCATCCCAGACCTGATTTGTCAAAAAAATTCAGAGATTAGGATCTGCAGGGTTCAACCTGCCGTCTACATTTTAATATATATATTCAATATAGATGTTGATATTCAGTATTATGTGATATTCAATATTGTATTATATTCAATATATATCGGTGTTCAATATATATGTCGATATTCAATTTATATATCTTCATATATATTTTGATGTTCAATGTATATATCGATGTTCAATATAATTTGACATACTGATTATGTATGAGTTATACATATTATTTTCTAAATCAAATAAATATTTTTATATAAAAAAATTGAATAAAGAAAATTGAACTAAATATTTTTTACTTAAAATTTCAAAAAAAAAAATCAATAAAAATCAGAATTAAAAAAAATTGAATAAATTTTTTAAGTAAAAACTGAATAAAATATAAATAAAAAATTGAATAAAAATAATTCGTCCAGTGAGAGAGAAACAAAATTTAAAATCAATTTTGAATTAAAAAATTTAATAAAATATAAATTAAAAACTAAATTTAAAAAACTTGGTAATAGTTGGAATTGATAATGTGGAAAATGAATTGGAATTGAAAGGGTGGAGTGAGAGGGATCTAGTTGCAGATTGATGTGACTAATTTTTTTACAGATTATGCGGAAGGAAATTTAAGGGACCAATGGTCTTTTCCCCCTTCAGTATTGTATCTCCTCACACTTTTTTAATCTATTGTATTTGCACACTTTTAAGTCTCCTAAATGTACTAGAGCACACTTTGCCCATTACAACATAAAATATGCATGCAAACAAATGAACTTAAAATATGTCATTAAAGAGTGTTAATTAGAGAAATTATATTGAGAAGATTTAATCATTAAAAGTTAATTTTTCTGGTAGTCATTTTCAATTCAAAATCTACTTTTTTTTTGTCAATTTAAAGTACGGTATAATTATTTTTCTAACTGTAAGATCGATCTAACGAAAAAAATATATTTTCTCAATTAAAATCATATAGGCCTAGTCTTGTGTGAGGCCGTCTCACGGATGAGACGGGTCTACCTTCATCTTCATACATAAAATACATAAAAAGTTAAAATATTTGAGCAAAAAATGATAGTGTTTAAGTAAAAATTGACAATCACTTTTGTTAAAAATATTATCATTTTTTACTTAAACATGATCACTTTTTTTACAAATTAAAATATAAAAAAAAATATATGAATTATCCTACCCAAAATTTTAAAATATAAATTAAAAGAAATCTTCTCACAGAAAATATCCCCACGGTCTCACACAAACTTTTATCTATCATATATATAAGATGAGAAAAATTAAAGGCATTGCTCAATATTAAAAAATGTATATTTAGAAGAAAAAAATATCATGACTGAAAAGGAATGAAATTAAATAATGATATGAAATACATTAATTAAATAATGATATGAAATACATTGTATGTTATATTTTATATAAATTTTTAAATTTTATCGACATGTCCATTAATAATATTTTTATGAATTTAAGATTTCAATATTTTAAAGGATAACAATATTTTCAACCTAGAGCCCCGTGCAAAGATGGAGAAACAATATTGATTTTCTCTAATAAAGTACAGGGCGCGGTATTTTAATGTGAAAAATGAGGAGAACGGGATTAATTAGGGTTTAGGAAGGGAGGGGTATTTTAGAACTTTTAATGTGGGTGTTCTCATCTTACGGGTGTGTGTACTCATCCAGTGGGTGTACTCATTAGGTTGGTGTGTGTCTATAATCGCGCACTAAAGTACACTAGTCAAATCCATGTGCAATACTAGTCAAATTTTGATGGGCTTACTAACTAGTCTAATTCTCAACAAGAATTAAAATATTAAATCGAGGCCCAGGCTATATACCGGCCCCTTCAGCTTTGTTAAACATACCCTTCCGATACATTAAATATACTCTCCCAGTACATACACCCCCTTTAAAGTGATAAATGTTAAATATACTCTTCCTTAAATTACTCAAATTATCCTCTTTCTCTCTAAAACATCAATGCTTAAATATACTCCTCCATTCAACCCTAATTATAAAAAATTGATAGAGTACAAAGTTATATAACTAAAAATTAAAAATTATGCTACCGTAATAATAAGTAATATAAAATAAAAAGACATTTATGTAGTAGAATAAAGAAAATTATATCTTTGATTTACACATATGTTTAAAAAATGAATGAATAAAATAAGAATTTTATATGACCCACATATCTTCAACTTCAAATAGTACACTAGTCTCTTTCTTGATCTTAATGAAATTTTTTTTTCTAACATATTATGTTGAGAAATACATAAAATATAATTTCTTAATCTGAGCCCAACAGATCACCATAACTGGCCGTGAATGTTACGACAGGGGCATCAAAGTCATCACCCCAGCCCGTGGGCTCGATGGCTTGGTAAATTTCAAAACCTTCGTCGTCGTCTTCTTCCGCGTCGTTGCAAACTAAAGAGATGCTGTCTAGATCTTGACACAATTCGATATCATCGATTTTTGAATCCCAATCAATGTGGTTGATATAAAGTTCAGGATCAGACAAGGGCACGTCACAGGAAATGTCATATCGTTGTGACCAAAATCGTCTTTTGGCGTTGTTGAAGGCTTCTTCGCCTGCAGAGTCGTTCCACTCGATGATCCTAGGGTAGAGGTGTAAATCCTTCTTCTTTTGCAAAAAGTCATCCCACTCCATTGAGCCAACCACTTTGCAAAACTCTATCTCCCATGAATTAGACACATTAGGACGAGGCTTCAAAACACCTACGAGACCGAGTGGACAAGTATTATATTATATGAGACAGGGAGTGGGGAAATTTATAGACAAGAAGAATAACATAACATGATTTTGTATTGATCAATTGTGAAAAATTTGAGTGACAACTTCTTAAAAAGATAATTCTGCCCCCGAAAAAACAACAAACAACTTTCAGAATAATTTTTTATTGAAATGATTGAAAATAAGAGATTTTAAAAGTAGTTTGATATACCTACTTAGATATTCAGAAATTAATAAAATTTCTTTTAGTACCTGACAAAAAAAATAATTACTAGTCTTCTAAACTCTAATTATGACAATAGCGCCATTTCAAATTGAAGCAAAGGGCATTTTGTTCGTGCTACACTGCTACTTGATTTATTTATTTTATCCTTGAATAAATTTAATCTGTCTACAATTTTCTCTTTAATTATCTCCGGGATACAATATTAAGACAAAAAAAAAATCGATTTCGAATTCGAACGTACCAGTAGGTGGCTTCTTGTTCTGCGATCGTTTGCAATTATTCTTTCTTTGCTTCCTTCCGCCACCCATGATCATAAACTAAAAAAAAATATCAAGAAAAAAAAAGTGTATTAAATATAATTTTTTTATATTTGAATAATTAAAATTAATCAAAAAAGGGGCAGAGGAATTATTGACAATGGAGATAGTCGAAGGTAGAAATGTACGTAGTGGTTAATATAAATTAGAACAATTAACAACGATAAAGTCTAGTATGCACTCGAGTACATGTTGTGCACCCTAGTCCATGTGCACTTTTCAATTTTACTGACTTACACTTTTTGTGGTGTTGCACTTTTCAATTATTACTAAAAATATTATTATACAGTTTAATAATTGAAAAGTGCAACATCATTTATCAAAAAGTGTAAGTCAATAAACTGAAAAGTGCAACATGGACTAGGGTGCACAGCATACACTCGAGTCCATAGCAGACCAACCCATTAACAACAACTTTACAATAGTAAATTTTACAAAAATAGTTAAAGATATAAAAATAAAAGGACTAGCTAAGATTTTCACTAAAGAAACAATACTTCTAATTTATGTAACAATAAAATTACTTGAATAACAATGGAAGAATTTAAATAAAATAGTTCATAAAATTCTTAATAATAAACCGTGATATATAGATTTTGACATGAGAAATATGACTTACAAGTTTAATAAATAATAAATTTTCTTGACTATCCGCTGAAGACCAATCTTCGAGTATTTTGGTGATCGTGAGGATCAGGAAAGAAAATAAACAAGACGTTGTAGTTTTATTTGACGAAATTCATGTAAATTCGAGAAGGTCCTAGAGTTTAGAGACGAGATGAGACTCGTGAAAAAAAAAGTTTCTAGAAGGAGGTGGATTCTTGAAACGAGAGAAGTTGAATATGTAGGTTTAATGAAAAAAGAAATTAATTTAACCTAATCTTGAATAAAAAAGGCTTGAATAAAAAAGGAAGGAATCGAAAGATAAGGCTTTTGAAGAATGAAAATTGAAATGCAAATGTAACTAAAAATTTACCATATATATAAAATACAATATATAAAAAATCCTAATATCCTAATAAAAATATCAAGAGAAACTGCATAATCGAAAAATACAAAACATAAATATCAAGTTTTAACAAATTTTCTCTTTTATATTGCACGAATTCTAGTAACTCAATTTTTAAACTCCAAATCATTTTGATATCAAATGATTTTGACAAATTAAATTAGAGGAGTTTGCAAAACTTCTTATATTCAATTTACTGCATGTGTAATACATATGAGAACTCAAATCCGAAACTCCAAATTCATTTGATATGAATTTGTTGATTTCAAAGCATGACATGCACAAAATATATATATATATATATATATACACACGTAAGAGTATGAATCTGTTGTATATTTCACATTGAGTACAATTACAATTTATAGATTACAATTTATAGATGACGGGAATTAAGAAATTGTTTTATAAAGAACAGAAATTGAAAGTTATGTGTATCATACCTTTGATAGAGAAGAAATACGTTCGAGAAATATTAGAATTGGAACTATTTATTTTTGCCTCTGTATTTTGAATAATGGGAGAAAATTGAGGATAAGTAATGTGTTGTATGTTTATTTATAGAGCAATAAAAAAATAGGAGTAATAAATAAAAATGGAAAAATATATATTTTAGATATTTTTAATAATAAATTGTCGGTGCAGTGGATTTTACAGTTTTTACTGAAAACAAGGGGTACACGTGGATTTTTCTTTTCTTTATTTGTTATATAAGAGTTTTTCTTACCCTAGTCAAATTAAATTAAAATAGGTCGAATTGCGCCCCGTATTAATTACAGATTTAAATTAATTAAATTATTTTTTAAATTGTATTTTTTTATTTCCTATATTACCATTCTTCAATAAAATAAAAAAAATTATTTTTAATTTATAAAAAATTACTATCCTACCCTTTTAATACAAATTTCATTAATTATTATTTAAAAATTAAATTACAAAAATAAATTAAATAATACTCCGTAATACATTATTCAAAGGTAAAGTCTAGTATGCACTCGAGTGCATGTTGTGCACCCTAGTCCATGTGCATTTTTCAGTTTACTGACTTACACATTTTGGTAAATGGTGTTGCATTTTTCAATTATTACTAAAAATATTATTATACAGTTTAATAATTGAAAAGTGCAACACCATTTACCAAAAAGTGTAAGTCAGTAAACTGAAAAGTGCAACATGGACTAAGGTGCACAACACGCACTCGAGTCCATAGCAGACCAACCCTTATTCAAATTGAAAATAAAAATAATAATTGAAATTAGAGTTCTTCTCATATTCCCTCAATTTCATTGTGTGCGTGTAGATTCTCTCCGATCTTTAGGACTATCAAATGGGTTGGGCCAAACATTTGTTTTGAGTAAAAAAAAAAAGGTCGCCCGAAAAATTATATTTAAAAAAAAGTAAGGTCAGCCCGGTCGGCCCGCCAAGTTATTTGGGCCGGGCTAAATTGACTCGATTGTTTTTCGGGGCACAATAATTACAGACCAGTCCATTAGTCGGGTGGGCTATGCCGGGCTCATTTTGACAGCCCTGCGTGTCTTCACTTCCACCGTGTGACAATTAGTACTGATTTTTTTATTAATTTTATTAATAATATAAAGGTAAATAGGTAATTTTAATATTAATTTTTTTAATCAAATTAATAAATATTTTATTGTATAAGGATAAAAATGTAATTTTAAAATTATATATTTTAATTAATTAAATTAAATATAAAAATACATACACCACATAATGCAACACATTATATAAAAGGTAACAGGTCATCAAGTTTAAGTGTTTAAATTTGAATTTTAATGTTTCAGATTTAATTAACTACGTAGTCATTACGACACCATACCATACACTAACTACATGTAGGAGGTCCTTTGTTATAATTAACATTTTTATTAAATTACATGCTAATTGTGATTATAATGTGATGAACTAAAGACAAACTTGATCACCTAAACGAGTAGTACTCCCTCCGTCCCGGGAAAAGCTCCCCATGAGCTCCGGGCACGGAGGTTAAGAAATACTAATATACTAATGGAGGTAGAGGCTTTCGGGACTTCTACAACTTCAACATTGCCATGCTTGACAAAATGGGATGGAGGCTCATGATGGATTCGGACGCTCTGGTCTGTCATGTCATTAAAGCTCGATATTTCGCAGGGAGATTTTATTAGTTCAAGAATTGGCTGGAACCCAAGTTCCACTTGGACCAATATTCATACGAGTCGAGAGCTAGTTTGAGAGGGTATTTTCAGAAAGGTGGGCAATGAATGGGGAGACAATTAAAGTGTGGACAAATGCGTGGATTCCAGGGACAGTGAAAATGAAGGCCGAATCTGATTGTTTGGAAGGGCTAGAAGACGTGAGGGTCTCGGCTCTTTTCGATGCACAATTACGAGGGTGGGATTAGTTCTTAATCCAATTAAGAACTATTGCCCCTTAATTGATTCGTAGTGCATTCTATCTATTGCCATCCCACCTAAAGGAGCCACAGATACATACAGTTGCTACCTGGAGAGAAACGGGATTTACTCCGTCAAATCTGCATATAAATTATTGATGCAAAACAACCCTGATGCATCGCTGAAAGTGCAAGGGGATCGGAACAAAATTTGAAAAGTGAAGGCTCCGCCTAAAGTCAAGGATCTTATGTGGCGTATGGAGAGGGATTGCCTTCCCTAAAATATCCTAATAAAAATATCAAGAGAAATTACATAATAGAACAATAGTGAACAATAGTGTTGTGCAATAACTTACACGGTCAGATTGTATATCCCGTGGATTAAATATCCGGGATTTCGCTCTAGTATGAATGATCCTCGAATGTAATGTCTTCTTGGAATTAGCCTCTCGAGAACCTGCAAAAAATACGCCGGAGGGGAGTCCGGCGCGGACACTCCGATGCTTAAGTCAGTAAGCGTATTTTCGTATTAGGTAAGGACTAGAGAGTCCTCTGATCGTCAAAGAGATCCTCAAGAGGTATATGAGTATCAAGTAAAAGACTCAGTGTGTAAAAATGATATTAGAGATCGTAAACTGTAAATGTACCTAAGCTTGCCTATTTATAGAGGAATTCTACCTGAGGGGAAGTTAGGTTTTCCCCTTATCTCGGATCTGCCACCTTTTTCTCTCTTTGAATTAGTCCACCTGCCTTTGAACTCCCAATCCCTGAAAAGGTGCAACCACTTCCACCTCTAGATTTCAGCCGTTGAGTAGAAGAAGAATGAGTCTTCCTCTATCCAATCTTATCCCGTTTTATATGGAACCTCTCCTTAGCTTTCGGCCAACTAATTCCCCTCAGGGCCAGGTCTTCCTGATATCTCTTCCCTGAGGTCCTTGGATGGAGCCCCCTCCGGAGGGACACCCGGATGAGATTCTCTATTCTGAGGAGTCCTCTTTAAGCTCGTATCCTCTCATCAATCCTATCCTCTATACACGTGTCGACTTCTTACGAGGTGACAATTTTAGACCGCATCAAATAGTGAGAGAGATTTTTAATCAAAGACACAATGATTCCCTCCCTATACGCACCTCTATAAATAACAGCAGTGTTAATTAAAGATAATTAATTATGGGTCGAATTAATATGACATATAAGGTTTAAGAATTACTATTGATTTTTTTTTTTTTTAAACTTTAAAATAACAACTAAAAATTATAAGTAAATAAAATGAATTTGTTTTAGGGTGAATCCCAACCGTTCCAACCTTTTTTTTTTTGTCCTAATATTTTTTGAGTTGATCACAAACTCTTTTTTTTGTCCTAATTTATATTGCACGAATTCTAGCAACTCTATTTTTAAACTCCAAATCATTTTGACAAATTAAATCAGAGGAGTCTGCAGTGACGGACCCAGAAATTTTCGATTGGGGTCCGATTAACATTACTATAAAGATAAAATAATATTTCCCATGTTCCGTGATTATGTGTACACTTTTTTTTATTGGGACGTTCCAAAATTACTTGCACACTCTTAATATGAAAATACCCCACAAAATTAATACACTTTCAACATCATTTTATTTTGAGATTTTTTACTAAAAGGGTCATTATCACCCTACATTAATCTAATTGCAACGCCTAATTAATAGTTTGTCTATTTGCTTCATTTTCGAGATAAAAACCCCTAATTACCCTTAAATCATAATTACCATTAAATTATTCAAATTCAGATTTAAATTTTCAAAACTCTCCCTAATTTTTATTCTACCTTAATTATCGGGTTCAATTAATTAGGTTATACAATTGGAAAGACTACGACTTTCCAAATTTTGAATTCCCAAATTTTCATTTCGATCATCTCCAGATTCTACCAATTCAGATTCGATATTCATCTTCAATTCCGATCATCTGCATCGCGCGTACGTATATTCATTTTCAATTCCATGAGTATTAATTCTGCATTTTCTGATATTATCAATTCCATGTGTTAATCTCACCCCAATTCCATGTCGTGGTTGAAGTGGATCGAGATCGTTTTAGAATCTCGTTCGATGACGTCATCGAGATCGCGAAGGTGATGAGCTCCAGATCCATTGCGAAGAACTGGGCAGGAGATTAGGATTGAGGTTTTGTTGGATTTTGATTTGAAGTTTAAGGTAATTGAATTTTCTGTTTAGGCTATGATCTCTACTTTTTTTAGTTTTGTTTAAGCTTTGGTTGTACTGATTCTGAAGTGATGGAATATGCATTGAAATGACGTTACTTTAGTTTGCATGTACTTCAATATGCATATTATTAAAATGCACTTTAATTTGCATACTCCTGAACGTAATTCACATGAACTTCAATATACATATTTTTAGACTGCACTTTAGTTTGCATGTTTTTATGCAAAATTGTCGAAATGCACTTTAGTTTGCATAATAGTGAACGTAATTCACATGAACTTCAATATGCATATGTTTAGATAATACACACGCTTCTATTTTTCTGTTCTTCTACACTTCGCCAGAAGCTTTTTCCTAAACCTGTAGATTGAATTGCAGATTTCTCAAAACCCTCAGTTTAACAAGATTATCTTTTAGAAATTTTTTTATATTTTAGATATACCTACTTTTTAGGAAATTTTTTTATATTTTAGATATACCTACTTTTTAGGAAAATTTTAAATCTTTGGAAGGTGCTAAAATTTCTCTGTTTTTGAAATTCTCCCTTAATCGGATAATTATGATAATTATGGTACATAATTGACTTTTGAATTCCTATAAAATATCCGATTTATTTGAAATTAATTGAAGGGTATAAATGTCTCAAAGTTTTCAATTTGATGCTATTAGACAAGAAATTATATTGTAGGTTTTATTAGATAAAACTAGTAGTGAAATGATCTTATTAATAAATAACCCTTTTATTTTTAAAATTATCACTTATGTTTTAAGTACATTTTAATTTACACCTCACCAAATCCACTTTACACCTTACCAAATCACCTAAAATACCTCTTATTTATCTTACATCACCAACCACTAAATTAATTTTTCTTAAAAAGTGTGTGGGTCAAACCATGCAAGTTATCTGAGGACGGAGGGAGTATGTCGTAGTATTAATTGTACTCATTAAAAAAAATTATGATAAAATTGTCCATACATCTCATTCCATTAAATTAAATTGATGGAACAAGTTGATTTCGTTATGTTTTGATAGAAGTTCATACTCCCTCAATTTTGTGATGACTTGCACATGTTAACCAACTCACATTTTAAGAAAATTGAATTTAGTAGAGTGTAAGATCAAATAAAGGAAAAATATTTGGAGTGATTTGGTGATGTGCAGAGGGAATTTTTAGTGAGATACAGGATAAAATATGAACCCAAAATTAAATTAGTATCAATTTTGAAAATAAAATAATATTGCAAGGACATTAATTTTGTGAGTTATTTTTATATTACTCAGAATTTTTCAATAATTTTAAAATGTTCTAATAAAAAAAATGTAAAAATAAATATGAAATGAAAAATTAATTATATATATGTGAAATTACTAAAATACTCATAGTAAAATTTCAAAATTAGTGGGGGCCACGGGCCCCGGGCATAGCGTAGGTCCGTCTCTAGGAGTCTGCAACCTATTGAGAAGGCCTAAGCAACGAAGCTTGAATCGCAAGCAATTTGGATGGAATGCACTCGATGGTAGTACACAATACATATTAAATCCATTATATATCTTAATATTATTTTGTATTTAAATTCTGGCTTAGGAATTGACTTAACATAATCAAATTTTAATCTTCCTTTATTTTCATGCAAATGAATTGGACTATATACACATTAACGCTAGATTAAGGAATTGAGTCCATTTTAAAAAATGGGTAGGATCAACAAATTTAGTTAATAAGCATAATTACTGTATATGGACGAGGTTATTAACACCCCTAATTGCTAGATACACAAGTCTCTTTCTCGATGTCATGAATGTAATTTTTTCTAACATACTACGTATACCACTACCTCATAAATGGTGAGAAATATATAAAAAATAATTTCTTAATCTAAGCCCAACAAATCACCATAACTTGCCGTGAAAATTAGATAGGGGCATCAAAGTCATCACCCTAGTCCGTGGGCACGACAGCTTGGTAAAATTCAGTACATTCGTCGTCTTCTTCCGCGTCGTCGCAAACTAAAGAGATGCTGTCTAGATCTTGATACAATTCGATATTCTCAATTTTCGAATCCCAATCAACGTAGTTGATCATATTAAAATCAAAAGCAGACAACGGTAGGTCGCAAGAAATGCCATATCGTTGCGACCAAAATCGTCTTTTGGCATTGTTGAAGGCTTCTTCGCCTGCAATGTCGTTCCACTCGATGATCCTAGGGTAGAGGTGTAAATTCTTCTTCTTTCGTAAAAAGTCATCCCAGTCCATTAAGCCAACCACTTTGCAAAACTCTATATCCCATGAATTAGGCACCCTCAAAACACCTACGAGACCGAGTGGACAAGTACATATGAGATAGAGAGTGAGAAAATTTATAGAAAAAAAGAATAACATGTGTTTGCAAGCCCAACAAACAACTTTCAAAAACATTTTTTTATTCAAAAGTTGTTAAATGAAATTTTATAAGAAATTTTAGAAGCATGTATTTGCAAACAATAACAAAATCAGTTTCAAACACCCTCATACAATATACAACGGGCTAGTGTAATAACGGTATACCTACTTAGATATTCAAAGATTAATAAAAATCTTTTAGTATGGTGGTAACAAAAAATTAACTACATGTTCAAAACATCAATTTCACGCCAACAATTTGAATATTTTATTTTCTAACAATCCTTATGCAGAGAAAATATTAGCAACTCTGATTTCAATATGTATTATGTCTAATTATATGACCAAAAAATTACAAGCAATACCAAGTACATGAGAAACTATATATATATATATATATATAGTCGAACAACAAAGAAGAGAGATTTAATCAAAGGCACACAAGATTTCACGGCTTGAGAGTTAAGACAAAAAAAGATTGAAAAAAAAAATTCACATTCTTTATAATCTTAATTAAGACACACACACAAAATTAAAGAAAAGGAAAAAAAAAAAAAACAAAAACGAATTCGAATTATTACCATTCTTTGGTCGTATACACTTTGGTCGTCTATACTTATTCTTTCTTTGCTTCCTTCGGCCACCCATGATCACAAACTAAACAAAAAATCAAGAAAAAAAAGGGTGTATTAAATATAATTTTCATATTTGAAGAAGAAAAATTAATAAAAAAAAAAGGGCAGATGAATTCTTGACAATGAACGAAGGGGGTTGATATAAATTGGAACAATTAACAAAAACAAAAAAAAATAGTAAAACAACTTTACAACAACAGGAAATTTTACGAAAATAGTTAAAGATATAAAAATAAAAGAGAGCTAAGATTTTCACTAAAAAAAACGATACTTAAATAAATAAAGTAGTTCATAAAATTCATAATAATAAACTGTGAGAGATTTTGACCTGAGAGTATGACTTACAAGTTTATTAAATAATAAATTTATTGACTATCCACGGAAGTCCTAAATATTAAGTAATCTTGGAATATTTTGGTGATCGTGAGGATAAGGGAAAAAAATAAACAAGGCGTTTTAGCTTTATATGATGAAATTCATGTAACCTCGAGAAGATCCTGAAGTTTAGTGACGAGACGAGACTCGTGAAAAGAAAAAAATTCTAAAAGGATTGGTATGTATGCGATTTCTTGAAGCAATGAGGTGGATTCTTGAAACAGAGAGGTGGAATATATATGTAGTTTCTTGAATCAAGAAAAAGAATTATGTGTAGGGTTTAATGAAAGAAATAAATTAATTTAACTTATAAAAAAGGAAGGAAGATGGCGATTTACATTGCTGTGAAAATTGAAATTTGAAATTGTAACTAAAAATTTACCATATTTAAAAATTACAATATATAAAAAATCCTAATATCTTTTTATTAGGAGAAACTACCTAATCGAAAAGAGGGAGAGAGAGAGATTTAATCAAAGGCAATATGAATTTATAAGCAACCTACCATTATTATTATTATTATTTTGAATTGACTCTTTTAAATAAAACATAACTGAGTTTTTTTAGAATTGAGTTTATATGCTTAGACTATTCAACTTGAAAAGGGTTGGTCTGCTATGACTCGAGTGCATGTTTTGCGCCCTAATCCATGTTGCACTTTTCAGTTTACTGACTTACACTTCCATGTTGCACTTTTCAGTTTACTGACTTACACTTTTTGGTAAATGGTGTTGCACTTTTCAATTATTAAACTGTATAATAATTAAAAAGTGCAACACCATTACCAAAAAGTGTAAATCAGTAAACTGATGAAAAATACAATATCAGTCAAACATAATCTTTTCCTGTGTCAAAGTTATATATAAAAATATAAACTATTCGATTGGAAGCAAAAATCAAGTTTAATTTTGACAAATTTAGTTCTTTGTATTGCCCGAATTCTAGCAACTCAATTTTTAAACTCAAATATATGACAAATTAGTTAGGGCTTTAATTAAAATAGAATAGAGAGAAAGAGATGATGTGTATCATACCTTGATAAAGAAGAAATAGGCTCGATCGAAAATTAGTAGAATTGAAACTTTTTATTTGTTGCCTCGCTATTTTGAACAACAGGAGAAAATTGATCGAGAAAGAGTAATGTGCTCTATGTTTATTTATAGAGCATTCAACGCAGAAAAAACACAAGATTTATTTCTAAACTTGAGCAATAAAAAAAAAAATAGGAGTAATAAATAAATCGTAAAATATATATTTTAGATATTTTAAAAAAATTGTGAGTATTATAATATCTAAAAAATCGCAAAATATATATTTTAGATATTTTACAATGTCTATATTTTACAGAAATATTTTATATAGAAACTGCGGTTGATTTACTTAACCGCAATGTTTATCTCATTAATAAATATTTAAAACTTTTCCATAAACAAAATTTAAAAAATACTACAATAGGGAATTTTAATTGAAGAGAAATAATATGGAGGCCATTAATGACCTAATTATGAACTCAAATGAGTTATTATATTAATTTATTTAATTTAAAATATGGAAAATATATAGTATATCTCAACCTCTCCCAATAAAATTAGGAAATAAAATATTTGAAATTTTTTTAAAAACTATTTTAAACAATTTTAGTATTACATAATTATTAAATATTACACCTTTAATTTATTTATTGTACTTTACTTAAAAAAATCATTCATTTATATATTTTATTTTTTTAATAACAAAAAAATAAAATTAAAGCAATAAAAAAATAATAATTTAAAAAATAATGACTACATTAATTTATTTAACTCTAAACCCTAATACCCTAAACCCTAAAAAATCATTATTATTAATTTATAACTTTAATTTTAATTTTTAGAGTTTAGGGTAAATTAATGTAGTCATTATTTTTATTCCATTGTTTTTTATAATTTTAATTTGTGGTTATTAAAAAAATTACATATATAAATGAATAAATAAATTAAATATGTACTCTCTCCTCTCCGTTCAATTTCATTATTCCCACTTTCTTTTTTTGGTTGTCCAATTTTATTATGCTAATTCCTTTTTTTGAAATAATACTATTCACACTACTTTATCTACATCCTCCAACCATCACTTATTTACTCAAATTGCCACTAACTTTATTCATAAACAATCACTTTACTTATAAATGGACCCCACAACATTCCATCATACCCCCAACTTATCTACTTTATACATAAACTAATCAATATTCATTAAAACTCGTGTCCGGAGAAGTGGGCATAATAAAATTAGACGGAGGGAGTAATATTTAATAATTATGTATTAATAATAAGATCTGTTAAAAATAATTTTTAAAATATTTTAAAATATTTTATTTCCTAATTTTATGAGAAGAGACTGAGATATACGTGTAATTATATATTTTTTATATTTTAAAGTAATTAAATAAGTTAATACAATGACCTGAATAATGACAAATAATTATGGCTCCGTATCCATATCATTTCTATTTAATCCAATTCATAGAATGGTTGGAATATAATCCACTCTCCAGTTTTTATTTAGTTACTTTACCGTCTGTAATTTAATATTGTTTTAGTTTGGATTGATGGATAGAAAAACATGAGACAAATTAACTCACCCCTCTTCTAGGACTATTAGTCCTACAAATGCATGATAAATAGTATAAAATTAACGGGCCTTGCATTAATCCCGGACCACAATCAATCAAACCAAACGTTTGATTCGTTGGGAATAAAAAGTCAATCAAGTCTAATCCAACCTAATCAAGCAAATCAAACTAGGCCAAAAGTACTATATTATCCTCTTAAAAGATACTCCCTCCGTCCCCGAAAAGTTTGCAGGGAATCTTCGGCACATGATTTAAGAAAAAAAGTGTAATGATGAGAGTGTTGAGGGGTAATTTTGTAAACTATTATATATAAAAGTAAATAAAGTAGGTAGATTGAGTGTATGGTGGGCCCAAAAGTAATGACATAAAGGGTAAATATGTGTATATTGTGAGGGTGAGGATTGTAATGATTATTTCTATTTTGGGGTATGCAAATTTTTCGGAACAAACTAAAAAAAAAGTATGAAAACTTTTCAGGAAGTATTAATTTTTACGGAGTATTAATTTACTCAATCCTAATTTATACACCACGTCTGAATATAAAATCAGATTGTAATAAAGCAAAAAAAATCAAATCAGAATATTTTAAATGCGAAAGTCTCATGTGCACTCAAATACACCGTGTACTTGAGTGGACTTTGACTGATCAACTGTTGAGCGTTGACCGATCAACGGCCAAACTTTAACTTATTTTTTTCGATTTTTTTTCAATTTTTTTTTTTTTGAAAAGGTGTATGTTAGTATATACGGAGTATTGAAAAGTGCAACTTTGTTTTTTAACGAAAAATGTATGTTATTATATTAAAAAGTGCAATAGTGTATGTTATATTAATGAAAAATGTATGTTATTATAACTGAAAAATGTATATTATTATAACTGAAAAATGCATAATACTATAACTGAAAAGTGTATGATCTATTGATGAAAAGTGTAAATTATATATTAATGAAAAGTGTATGTTATTATAAGTGAAAAATGTATAATCTATTAATGAAAAATGTATGATATTATAACTGAAAAATATATGTTCTATTAATGAAAAGGGTAAGTTATATATTAATGAAAAGTGTATGTTATTATAACTGAAAAGTGTATGATATTATAATTGAAAAGTGTATGTTAATATATTTGAAAATATTTTTGAAAAATGTAATTTTTTTGTATAAATTAAAAAAAAAAATGAAAAAGACTATTGATCGGTCAACGGTTGACCAATCAAAGTCCACTCAAGTGCACGGTGTACTTGAGTGAACAAGAGACTCACCCATTTTAAATACTTCCTCCATCCAATTTAATTATTCCCACTTTCCTTTTTTGGTTGTCCAATTTTATACCATTTTTAGAAACAATACTATTCATACTACTTTATCTCCACCCTCCTACCATCACTTATTTACCCACTTTGTCATTCACTTTATTCATAAACAATCATTTATTTACAAATGGACCCCACAATACTCTATCATACCCTCAACTTATCTACTTTATCAATAAACTAATAAATATTCATTAAAACTCGTACCCAAAGAAATGAGCATAAAAAAATTGGACGGAAGGAGTATATAAATACCAAATCTTAACAAAACTCAAAATTAATTGTCGAAAGTTGACCAAAAATCAAATCTAAAAATTAATTTAAACATTAAAATCATATTGAAAATTAACCTGAATATTAAGGTTTAGGGGGTGTTTGCAAACTCTACAAACGGCTTCCAGAATCAATTTTTTTTTAAAAGTTGTGAGAGGAAGCTTTGAAAATAAGTGATTCTGAAAGCAGTTAGTTGTGTATCAAAACACACCCTTAGTCTTATATACCCTTTTTTTTTTTTTTTTTTTTTTGCAATTTAGTTTTTTTCCTTTATCCTACTTTCTTTTTTTCGCATTTTTAGTTCTCTTTTTATTTTATTTTTTTCCTTTTCTATTTTTGGCTGATTTTTTTTCCTTTTTTTCGGCTGATTTATTTTTCGCCTTTGTTTTTGCTGTTCCTTTTTTTCACCTTTTTTTTACACAATATTAATAAAAATTATAAGTCAACTGAAAAGTGCAGGCTGTCCAGCACAATATTATAAAAAATTAAAAGTCAATATAAATAAAAATGTAACACAATATTATTAAAAAGTGTAAGTCAATACTACTGAAAAGTGCAACACAATATTATAAAAAAAATGCAAGTCAGTATAACTGAAAAGTGCAACACAATATTTATTAAAAAGTGTAAGTAACTATAAATAAAAATATTATTGTAAATTGTAGGACACTACAATAGAAAGGTGCAACACCATTTACCAAAAAATGTAAGTCACGCAATAAAAAAAAATGTAACACAATATTACTAAAAAATGTAAGTTACTATAAATAAAAAATATTATTGTAAAGTGTAGGACACTATAATAGAAAAATGCAACATCGTTTATCAAAAAGTGTAAGTTAGTGAAAAGTGTAAGTCACATAACTGAAAAGTGCAACACGGTGGGATTCGAACCAAAATAGTGACGTAGAAAAAACTAGATAGTACCACTAGGCTATACATGAATATATATAATAATACATCAATTATAATATATATCCTATTTTCTGGACTCAAGTGCACTATGTGCACTTAGTCCACAAGAGCCCTACCCGACCACAAGAGCTCTACCTGAATATTAAAACCAAATTTCATAGATCCTTAAATTCGGCCAAAAACCAAATCTGAACAAAAATACCACGTTCGGCCACAATAAGTCAAGAATTATTGCGACGTACGTCTCGAAAATCATCCAAAAAATTAATTGATTGAAAGTCCAATTTTTTTTCATAGTACTTGTTTGAGACTGATTTATCGAACAGAGAAAATAAAATTTAAAAGAAAATAATAGAGGAGGAGGTCGGGGTGGTGGCACGGGTACTACGTGTTATAAATAGTATACAAAGCACGTGTCAAATTAAGTGTCACGTGGAGATTAATGTATGGCATTATAGACGTGTATGAATGGTACAGGAACACGTGCCAAATTAAGTGTCACTGAAGAATGTTGTATTACATTATATGCGTGTATGGATGGTATAAGAGCACGTGTCAAATTAAGTGGCACGTGGTGATTTTTGTATGGCTCTATAGACGAGTGTGGACGATATATGCACACGTGTCAAATGGCCACGTGGAGATCGTTGTACGGCATACTATGTGTAAGAAGATAATTGGTAGGTCGAGTCAATATCTATAAAAGGCGCAATCCTATAATTTTATAATGTGCTAATGTATTTTTAATGTTTTCAAGGTGTTCAACTCCTAGGGTTAGACATGTGCCTCCACCTCTAATTGTAGATGCTTCCGACGTCTTACCTTCGTCAGGTAAATATATAATGAATTATACTATGGCTTTATTCATTAATAGTTTTATTTTCAAAACTAGAGATAATTTTTTTAAATTTGTCCACGTTTTATAAATCGATGTGCAATTTTTGAATAAAATTTTGAAATTGATATTGGATGTTATTGATTGGTAAAGTCTAGTATGCACTCGAGTGCATGCTGTGCACCCTAGTCAATGTGCACTTTTCAGTTTACTGACTTACACTTTTTGGTAATGGTGTTGCACTTTTCAATTATTACTCATTACCAAAAAGTGTAAGTCAGTAAACTGAAAAGTGCACATAGACTAGGGTGCACAGCATGCACTCGAGTTCATAGCAGACCAACCCTATTGATTTGTTCAGTTATCCTGCAGATCTGAAATCTTAAAATTTAAAATTGATGGCCTACATGGAAATATGGAATATACATTTTTCTTGCAATTATTTTATCATTAAGATGTTAAGTTGGTCTCATTAATTTAGAAAGTAAATTTATTTGTTATGGGAGTTTATGTTTGACATATTATAACTTCCCTTCAACTTTGCCAGAGGAGTAACCCTTTTTCTTGACTAGGGGCTTTATTCCTAAATGAGGGTTTTCTCTTAACAAGATTTTTAACGGGGCTCCGACCTTTAAACTGATCTGTAGTTTTATGGCTCTTAGGTTCTTTTCTCCTTTTATATAAGACTAAGTTATATATGTTTGACATATTATAATTCAATTTTTTTACAGGAATTTTTGAGGCAATATCCAAAAATGCATACAATAAATTTTGCCAAATAGCCAAAAATCACAGGAGAGAGGTAAGCTACATTATAATTTAAAAGGTTTCTTTTATCCTAAAAAAAAAAACGTGTGCCTTAATTATTGGAAATAAAACAAGGTTTCTTCTTTTTTATATAGTCAAAATTAATGATTTGGACTTGTTTATTAATTTGTAGCCCAACAAATGTTTTATTAGGCCCATATATAATTATCAAATTATGTTTTCATCAAATATCTCAATTTGAAAATTTTATACTTTACATTTTCACTTCAAAGTATGGTTCTATTATTATTTGCTTAATTCAAAGTTAGGTTTAATTATTTTTCTAATTTCTCAAAAGGTATGTACAAAAATACATATTTTCAAATATTGGTTTTATAGATTGAATATTGACGATGAGCCTTTATATTAGTGGTGCATTTATATGTAATATTAATTTTGAGTATAATTGTACTCTTAAATTTAAAAAAAAAGCTCAAAATTGTTTTTTCCTAAAAAATAAATAAATAAAGCACTAGTTATTAGTTGTAATTATAAATTAAGTTAATATTTGATTTAAATATTATGTATGTATATATCATTGGTTTAAACATATGGTCGAGTTCCCTCTTTCACTATTTCTCATGCTCTAGGAGCCCCTCCACATGGACAAACTTCTAGGTGAGTTGGTGGTTGCTTGCCTCGTAATGAGCTGCAAGCAATGGGTTGACTGGTGGTATGGATCCAATGCAGGTGTTTAGAAACATATTTGCAATGGTTTCTACATTGGGATTGTCGTATGAATGTGCTCTTTCGTTCGAGGGAAAAGATTAAAAGGGCGCTCTCAACATTCGAAAGGGTACTGAGTTTGCTGGCCTTTTTGAAAGGGCAATCGTGCCGCTTAGAGAATGTGGTCAAGAGATTCGTTTCATTCTCAATCTTCTCCATTATTATTTTTTGACGACCCTTCCCCTTCCGCTGGTCATTTGATACGAAAGGATTAGAGTTGTTCTCATTCCATCTGAAGCATTCATGATAAAAATATAAATTAAAGTATTGTAAGTATTTTTTTTTAATATATAAAAATAAGAGAGCAAATTGAGTTGAGTGAACAAATCATGAGAATAAGGGATATTTGTTCACTTAACTCAATTTACTCTCTTATTCTAATTACAATTTGCTTTCTCATTTTTATATATTTCACATAAATACTTACATACTTTAATTTTTTTTTTTTTTTTACGATGAATGTTTCATATGAAACTAATTCAAATGAGAACAACCCTGGCCCTTTTCGACCAAACGACCCGTGAATGGGGAAAGATCGTCAAAATAAAATAATGAATAAGATAGAGAATGAGACAAATCTTTAGAACTATGCGATGTGCTAGCTTTTTAGAAAGGCCAACAAACTCATCACCCCTTTGTGGAGTTAAAAGTGTCGTAGTGGTCTTCTCTTTGATCGAGAAAACATATTCATAGGACTACCCTGGCGTAGAAATAATTGAAAATAGATTTCTAATTAAACACCAATAATATTGGGCCCATACTATTGCTCAATCTGTTGCTTGCCGTTCATCACGAAACAAACAATCGACAACTCAACCTGAAGCCCGTCCACATGGACGGGCTTCTAGAGCGTGAGACACATCGAGAGAGGATATGTTTGTTCTATCCGTGCATCAACGTGCTGAAGTACGAGCAACATCATCAAGCTTCAAGGCATCGGTGTTGGCATTAAAATATGTCTTCCTCCATTCTTGACTTAAAATGTGTAAGATGATATGGTGCAACTCTAATTGATAATTAATTACCTTATTGTATTTAACAATTATGTTGTAGATTGTAATTTTAGCTAGGATGTTTATGATTTTTTGTATTATTAAAACTATTATATATAAAAATAGATAGAGAGATAGATAGATATCTTAGAGTCATTTCACATAAATGATTTAGAGAGTTTAGCTTGCTAACTTTAATCATATAATAATTTCTAATAATTTCATTTTGGTATTTCTTGACTTGCTGCTTTGAAATTTTTACCACATTAATATTCAGAGTTTGTCTTGCTAGCTTTCATATATAGTTCGACTTATTGTATTTAACGATTCTATTTCTCTTTATCTTTCACCTCTTTCATTAATTTCTCTTTATCTTTCACCTCTTTCATTAATTATTTCCTGCATTCTATAAAAGCACTATAAATTGAGTTGTGCAAATGCATTTCTTTTTTTTCAGTTTTTCATTTTTTAACTATTCATTTTTCAAATCATATCATAACTTGTGTTTCTATTTTATGAGTACGTACCCTAAAGAATATAATAACATATAAACATTCTAGAAAAATAAATAATTTTTTATAACATATAGAACAATAAACATTTCTAATGTACATTCTTTTTACTCGCACAAGCCAAATGATCAATAGTCATCTTGTATGCTTTGACCAATAACATTATAAAGATAATGTGTTCCATTTTGTGCAATTAATAATAAATAGATCACTAACTTTGCAATACTTAAAACAGAAATTAAACACAAATCATAAATCTATGTGAAATACTATACAAAATTCTTATTTAATTACAACATAAAATATGCAAACAAATGAATAAAAAATTAAAAAAATGCAATTAAAGACTTTTATCTAAAGAAATTATAATAAGAAGATTTTGTCGTTAAAAGTCAATTTTTTGGTATGATTTTCAATTCAAAAGCTGTTTTTTTTTTTTTTATCAATTTAAAGTTCCGGTATAATGTTTTTTTTTAAGTATAACTGTGTTAGATCGATCTAACGAAAAAAAATTATTTTCTCAATTAAAATCATATATACAAGAAACAACAATGGTCGTGGAAAACGCTCTTAGACTTATACTCCCTCCGTCTCGAAATAACTTTCATATGTAGTTGAACACGTAAATTAAGAAAGTGTAATAATGAGTGGAGTTTTGAGGGGTAATTTTGTAAAACTTTATGTATAAAATAAAGAATGAGTTGACTTTTGTGTATGTTGGAGAAAAAGTAATGACATTTGTGTAAAATTGATGATATTGTGAGGGTGGGGTTTATAAAAAAAAAATCATTTTAAGAGTGTGAAAGTTATTGTGGGGCATCAAAAAATGTGAAAGTGGGAGGGAGTACCATTTACTTCTTTATTTTTCTTTCCTTATTTAAATGTAAATTGAATCATAGTAATCGTGTTTGTAAAATTGAATCCACAAATGCTATACTCTGTCTTTCCCAAAATTTAGATAGAATTTATTTTTCTTTAATAATAAAGGGTGAAATTGTTTTTATTTCTAAAGTAGACAAAGTTTTAAACCTGAGCAATTTTATCACAAACCGACCTTAGCTCAGTTGGTAGAGCGGAGGACTGTAGTATGTGCTGATATCCTTAGGTCGCTGGTTCGAATCCGGCAGGTCGGATTCTTTTTTTTATTTATTTTTTTTCATTTTGTTTTACTCCTTTTATAATGATATATATCCATTTTTAAAATAAATTAAAGGAAAGATAAAATTGAAAGAAATTGTGTGAAAGAAATTGTGTGAAAGAAATTGTGTGAAAGAAATTGTGTAAAAGAAATTAAAATATTATTTAATTATGTACAATAATAAAACATTTTTTTTTCTTTTTCTATTTCACTATTCATCTAAAAAATTTCCTTAAATGCACACTGTGCAGATGCACACACTTTTTTAATATTTTAGTTAAATTAAAAATATTGTACGTACAATATATTATACTCCTTCCGTTTCATATAAAAATTCCTTTTGAAAAGTGTAAATAATTATGAGACTGAAATAAGAAAATAGTGCAAATAATTGTGAAAATGAAAGGGTTATACCTAAGTTCTTCTCATCCAGATATACCATGCTTATTATTCCATTTGAAATTTACATAAATAAAAAGAATCCACCAATATAATGCAGAACATTAATTAGGACTTAGGTGCTTATCATTTTACATAAATTTACACTTATCATTTTACATAATTTCATGTTGGACTAATGCACAAGATTAGCTGATTTAATCAAGGTGACAAGTTCGATCTCTAACGAATCTATTGAGTTGATCGAGTTGCGAGCTATCGTTAGTAATTTTTACATGAATAAAACAGATCGAAAATGGTGGAAGAAACTACAAGGAATGATGGATATTTTTACATGAATAAATTGGATAATGATATTATTAATTGTTTGCAAAAATCAATAAACATAATACTAGTAAATTAAACTACAAACATATAAAATCAAAGAAGAGGTAGCTAGAGTTTGATCAAAATGATCAACATTTGCAAAATATGGGTCGGAAGAAGCTTCTCGTAACTTTTATCCCCAAGAATCGAATCGAGGACCATCACACGACCTAATAATCGTGTGGTGATTCGAAAGGTTCGAATACTAAACGCTGCAAGCAGTGCCTAAGTTCCTCCTCATTACATAGTTTTTCTACACCCCTGGCTCTGGGATGGACAATGTAGTACTCAGAAAAATTCCATCTAACTAATAACACCACACAATTCCAACACTCCAACAATACAACATTATTACCGTAACCACCACACATATCTAAAGGTATTATCCTCTCATTTTTAGAATCAAATAATTCATTTCTTTTGATGGTGATCTTCTTCTTCTCCTCTTTGAAAGTACTTGAGCCCGTGTAAATGGTGAGAGTCACTGAGGCTGGGGAATTTCGAAGCGTGTAAAAACGACGAAAATCATCAGAGGAGATAAGGGAGAGCCACGGCTTGCATACTAATTTTAATCTTGTTAGAGACCTTATAGGCAGTCGTGCAAGGATCTCCGTCAATGCATCTTCGTTCAACGACACCACTCTGTTGCTCCTCTCACCATCTTCATCTTCGTTCAACGACACCACTCTACTGCTGCTCCCACCATCTTCATCCTCGTTCAACGACGCCACTCTTCTATTGCCACCATCTTCGTTCATCTTCGTGCCAATAGAGCAGCAAGGAAGAGATTTTTTCATCCAATATATGGCCCAAAAACGCACCTATAAAAAATAATCGACGAATTAGGTATACAGACAGCAGACGATTTTGTGCATATCAAATGACTGAAAAACACACAATTTGTATCAGTTGAGATTTACAAACCTGACCGTAAATATTTTAACATATCTACCAAACGAGGCATCAAAGTAACGTTGTTTTACCTTGTTAAGGGACACTGATCTTCCACCTGCCTCTCTGTTTTCTATCCTCATGTCTTTCCTCTCTCTTACAATTCCATTCATAATTCAGATACAACTAATTGAGAAAATGATCAGATCTACATATATTATTACATTTGAGGATTTAATTGTGAATCTCCTGAATTAACTGATATTCAGTTAGCAACTAACAACTTCAGTGGACAGATTCTTCCAACACATTGTCTTCGGGAATGTCATGCATGTCTTATTAAAAAAAAAAAGGTAAAGTCTAGTATGCACGAGTACATGTTGCACTTTTTAGTTTACTGACTTACACTTTTTGATAAATGGGATTGCATTTTTCAATTATTACTAAAAATATTATTATATCCATTTACCAAAAAGTGTAAGTCAGTAAACTGAAAAGTGCAACATGGATTAACATGCACTCGAGTCCATAGCAGACCAACCCTTAAAAAAAAAAAATCTTAACTTTGCATTTCTTGAGAAAGGCATTAAAAATTTCGAATATATTTTGTCAAACTTTGTAACTTCAGTCTCAAAACATTTAAAAACAATGCATCTCGTTTCCTCTACTAAATCTCGTTCTCCTTTAAAATTTAAGAGACGGTGGATGGGATGAGTTAATTGCAGATGTGAAATCGTATATGAGTATATATTCAATTGTATACGATTTGCATGATGTACAAAAGAGACGTTCAAAGTTTTAATATATTAAGTACATGAATATTGTTACCAAATAAAATGCGAGGGCTATGATCTTCTCGAGTACATATATGTGAAACAAATTACGAATGCACTATTCACAAATGTACAAAGACATGAGGAGCAGAATCAGAAAAGAAATCTAGTCTAGTAAGAAAAAGAAACACAATACTCCTAAGGTAGAGTTTCACCAAGGCGATTAACATGTACATAACAACAATGTATTCTAGTAAAAAGTTCGAAATGAGGAAGAAATTCCTTGTAACTTTCATCAATTGAAACTCCCACAAGGTTACAGATGGTTTGGATGAGATGTTTCCCACAAAGGCACAATAGTAGAGAGAACCATTCGACTCTTGGAGTACGTAATGATAAACTAAGAATTGATCAGCAAGTTTAGGCAGTGGAGAAACAATAAATTGGGAGAGAATGTTAAAGCAGTAAAGAAGGCCACAATGGATGAAGTAGAATAAGCAGGTTTCATTTTCACTGGTGGTGAATCCCTCAACACATTGACTCCACATTCCACTCTCGGAGTCGAAAGCTCTAATCCGGCCCTGTCGACCATCTTCACGAAAGCATACAATCTTGTAACGATGGGGTGATTTGGAAGGATCAAATAGTAAATGAACAGACTCTCTGTACCAAGAGTGAAATAGTATAAGTTTTGAGTGGTTGGTTATTGGATTGAAAACATAGTAATGGCCAAACATGTTCTTTAATAACAGAAGACCGTTACAACAACTCGAGACTTCAACAGTACCATCAAAACAAACATCAGAAGGTATTATCCTGATCTGTTTTTCATTACTCATCGTTTTGATATATCCACCCTGATTTGAACAATAAGATAATTCACTTATTTCGATTATCTTCTTGCATAAAGAAAGGTTGGTAACGATGAGAGAGGGTGGGGGTTTCCAGAGTTGGTGGAGACGACGGAAATAATCGGAGGAGATAAAGAATAGCCACGATTTGCATACTAATTGAAATCTGATTACCGACTTTTCAGGCAGCCGTGCGAGGATTTCCGTCAACGAATCGTTGTCGCCATTAAAACCGTTGTCCTCCTTTTCGCTTGAAACTCCGCTCATTCTGCAGTTTTCTTCAATCAACCATGGAATAAAAACTCTAACCCTGAGGAAGGAGTTTGATACAATTGTTTCTTAAAAATAAATAAATAAATCTTATCTTATTATATACTATATAAAAAGAGGAAAGTCACTCCAGCCTTTCGACATGTGTTTATGAGTCTTCAATATTTCGACATGTGTCGAGCAATGTCACTAAACTCTTTTGACACGTGTCATCATTTATTTAAAAAACAATTGAAAGTTAAATCACAAAAGAAGTACTCCCTCCATCCACCAAAAGTAGTCTCATGGTGGATGGGCACAAGTTTTAAGAAAAATGTAGATAAAGTAAGGGTATTATAGGGTATTGTGGGGTTCATTGTGATTAAAGTGATTGTTTGTGAATAAAGTTGATGGCAAATTGAGTAATTAAATGATGTTTGAGGGGTGATGGTTTCCATAAAAGTGTATGGGACTACATTTGGTGGAGAAAGAAAATGAGGCAAATGAGACTACATTTCATGGACGGAGGGAGTATGTTATTTCATGATTCCATAAGCTCTAATACATGATAAGTCCAATTGCGCAAGGTTTTGTAAATCTTACTCCCTCCGTCCATCTATAAGTTTAAAAAAGTACTTAATAAAAAAAGTATGAGAAGCTTATAGTAGTAAAATGAGAAATTTATAGGCGGACGAAGGAAATATTTTTTTAAATTATCCCGATATTAATTTCTTGTACAAGTATTTGACTTTATTGTTCTTTTAACACAGATATAAAGATTGAAAGAAACTTTTCTGAAATTTGTTTGCATTTTAGATTAATTCTAATTTTTCTGGTTTTAGACACATGATGTTTCCTCTTTTATATATTAACGAGAGATACAGTTACTTGATTTATCTATTATGTTAGCCTTACACATCTAAAGGGTATCAAATAGAATATGAAAACAAGATTATTCCATACGTCTCAACTCTCTCCTGTGCAAAAATTACGAATACGGGTGGAAATTGGCTAGGCCTAGGTAGGCTTTACGAAAAAAAGTCTGACCTGTTAAATATTTTTTAGGCCGAGCCTGGCCCATGGCCTGTTATAGATTTTTTTTTAAGGTTTGGCCTGACCTTTTTAATAAATAGGTCTGACCCGAAAGCCTTTTAAAGACTTTTTTAGTTCTATTAGTGCATTTAAAAAAAAATCTCGAACACTTGTATTTAATCAAATCATAAAAAAATCACAAATTGTATTGCTTAATGCATACTAGTTAGAAATTATATATATAAGACACTCTTATTTAAAATGTTTTCTATATTTAAGTATAAGTATTATGTATTTATTATATTTTTATATTATATATATATATATATATTATATTAAATTAATTAAATAGACCGGCCTGTTGGGCTTGAAAGGCCTACGAAAAAGCTCAAGTCCGGCCTATTTAACTAAATAGGCTTTAAAAAAAGCTTGAGCCCGACTTGTTTATTAAACGAGCCAAGCCGAGTCGAGCTTTAATAGGCCGAGCTGTAGGCCCCTGTCGGGTAGCCTGGCCCATTCCCACCCCTAATTACGAACTCCTCAATTACTTCATTCAAAAAAGGCAAGAGGCGAACGCATCGGCTAGAAAATGGAAACTTTTTCATAAACCCCACTCTCACAATATTCACATATTTACACAAAATATCATTACTTTTACCCAACACTCCACTCATTACACATTTTTCTTAGTTTGCTTACCCATAAAATGGTGCAAACAATCCTAGGACGGAGGGAGTATTTGGTATCATAATTAGTCTTCGTTCGACTCTTTCTATATAATCCGTTTTACGGTTAAGTGCAAAATTGGTCCAATATTTATTTGGTGTCAGACTATTTTAGTCCATATAAATTAATTTTCAGTCCTATATTGACAAGATTACTTAAGTGTCACTCATGTGAAATACCTGAATTTCATGTAGCAATCTCAGACTGCGTGACATAATAAGAAAAAAAAATTGAGAAAATTGATTTGTAGACATGAGACCAATTTTGCAATTTACTCGTACGTCTTTTGTACTAGGAGAAGCTATGAATTATCACTGCCCTCTCTAATATGTTTGACTCCATCAGAAAATATATACTCCCTCCATCCGTCTATAAGTTTCTCATACCTTTTTTTGGTAAGTACTTTTTCTTACACTTCACTTTATATACTCTCTCCGTTTTTTTTAATAAAATGTTTTAGACTTTTTTTCTTGTGCATAAATATAAGATGTTTTAGACTTTTTACAATATTTATTCCAATTATACCCTCCCTTAACTTTGGAAAAAATTGAAATTTAATGTGTATTTATGGAATGAAATTAATGTAATTAAAAACCTTCTTTATTATCTAAGGGTATATTTGTCAAAACATACCCTTTCTTAATTCTAATAAAAATTTCTAAAACATCTTATAAAAAAACCGGAGGGAGTATTATTTTTTCTCTCTATCTCTCTCCTCTATCAATCACTATCATTTATACTATATCTATTATTTAATCATTTTTCTTAATTTATGTGTCAAAATGTAGCGTGAAACTTATAGGCGGACGGAGGGAGTATATATTTTGTAGGAGAGCAAAATTAATACTCAAGTTTCTTGGATTCATGTAGATGGAAGCAGCATCTATCATAGCTATAGCTATAGCTACACCACATGGATTTTAAAAAAGATTGTAGAAACATATGTCAATTCATGTGATATTTTAGGTAAGAAAATATTCAATATATACCTGATCCGAATACAAAAATACCATGTTAAAATAGATACTTATAAAAAAATCAGTCAATTTTAAAATTGCATAAAATTTTCCATTTTTAGTCAATTTTCATCCTATAATAATACTACATTAAATTAAAGTTTTTTTTTTTTTTTTTTGCCATCTTTAATTTGACATACATATATAAAATTAATAAATTTTCAAATTTAAAATATAAATTTATTTTAGTTGAAGAGTTTTCTATGAAACAGTTCATTTTTCAGGCAAGACAAGGTGAATTTTCTGCCTTGCCTTTAAGATGAGAGAGCAGGGGTGTGAATTGCAAGACTATCACATATTGGATTCACAAATAATTAGCACATAATTAAGTAAAGTTGAACGATAATTTAAATAATTAAGTCATAGTTGAATGGTGGAGATAAAGTGGTGATTTTCATAAAAGATTAAGGTATGAGACTATATTTTGTGGACCGATAAATAAAACAAATGAGACTTGATTTTGTGGACGCGCATAGTACTTTTACATAATTTCGTGTTGTACTGATGCACAAAATTTAGTAGGTTGGAACTTTATAATACATGATATAAATGAATGATGGATATTTTTATTAATTGTTTGCAAAAATCAGTAAACATAATACTAGTAAGTAAATTAAAGTGCAACCATATAAAATAAAAGAAGAGCTAGCTAGAGTATGATCAAAATATGGGTCGGAAGAAGCTTCTCGTAACTTTTATCCTCGAGAATCGAGGACCATCACACGATCTAAGAATAATCGTGTGGTGATTGAACCTCGAAAGGTTGAAAAACTAAACGGCGCATGCAGTGCCAAATTTCCTCCTCATTACATAGTTTTTCTAGCTTCTTGGTTCTGGAGTTGAAAATGTAGAACTCAGAAAAACCGAATTTAATTAATAACACCAGACCATTCGAACACTCCAACACGACCAACATTCCAACATTTGTATCAACAAGAATATCAGAAGGTATTATCCTCTCATTTTTCAAAAAAAATAGTTCGCTTTTTTTCATGACGATCTTCTTCCCGACATTATAAAGTGTGAGAGTTAGTGAGGATGGGGATTTTTGGAGCGTGTAAAAACGACTAAAATCATCAGAGGAGATAATGGAGAGCCACGACTTGCATACTACTTTTAATCTGGCTAGACACCTTATAGGCACCCGTATAAGGATCTCCGTCCATACATCTTCGTTCAACGACACCACTCTGCTGCTCCTGCCACCATCTTCATCTTCGTTCAACGACACCACTCTGTTGTTGCTGCCACCATCTTCGTTCATCTTCTCGTGCCAAAAGAGCAGCACTAAAACTCACCTATAAAAAAAATAGTTGAATTATGTTTACAGAGTTACAGACGATTGTGTGCATATCAAATGAAGGAAAGTCACACGGGGCAGTAAGATATATACGAATAATCAGATCTACATATATTATTACATTTGAGGATTTAATTGTCAAATCTCCTGAATTAACTGATATTCAGTTAAAAACTAACAACTTCAGTGGACAGATTCTACCGAGACATGCGCAATGTCATGTCTTATTTTGATCCCTTCATACAATTAACAAAATATTTAATGCACTTTGAAATATTTAACTATGAATATGAATATACTTAGTTCGAATATGAAATATTTTGAGCTAAATCTCATTTCTAATTTAATTATATTCAACTATATGTATTATATTTCGATTTTTTTTTTCTACATTAGTGACAATAAAGGTATATATAAAAAGAGAAAAGAAAAAAGACCTAAAACTAAAACTATAAAATTACATGTTGAAAACTGGAGTGCCATTAAATATCTTTTCAAGAGAAAATTCTTTTTTAGGAAAAAATAAGATAAGATTCCTCTTATGAGAGAACGACCCGCACAGTAAATATTCACGAATGAATGACACAAAGCTTTCTTGGTATCAAACATCCCAATTAGGAAAAAAAAAAAAAGATTCTTACATATAGCTATAGAACAATATACTTGTAATCGGAATTAAACTTATATGTACATCAGATTCAGTACATGATTTATTATGCGTGTGTTATATTATTAACACTATATATGCTCGGTCAATTGATTCATCAAGAAACAAAAATAAATTTAATGCAAATTAAACTCTTACTAGAATCGGGGTAATGTATGTATGTTCCATTATATGCACTGTGTTCAATTTTAGAGGGGGCTATCAGCCTAGCCCCTGACCAGATTTTTCTTCAAAAATACTAAACGACATGTAGAATATTCAAACTATATGTGTTGGTCAAGAAAATACATATCTTTATAGATAAACCCGTAAGTAGTAATTTTGTACACGCAAAACTTTTGAGTGAAGCGTGTCACACACAACCGACAAAGTGAAAATGTAACATGAATCTTTTGGATAGAAAAATGAGAATAGTACTCACAAAGGAAATCATACACTATTAGAAAGTTGATCTAAAACCTTGTAATTGATTAGACATGGAGCAAACAATGCACCTTCCCTATTTTTTGAAATTGTGACCCGCGCGAATGGGTGCCCGTATGCTTTCAAAACTCTTTCAACTCTAACTTAATGTTATAATAGCTTCAAAACAGTGGAAACATCCATAAAATATCTGCACACCTGTAGAAAAAGAAGCCAATTTCCTTTTTTTTTTCAGCAATAATCAAAGAATTACTAGCATATTGCTAGGCACATAGAGATTTACTGCAAAACTACAATAATTTTCTAGGGCGATTACTCATTTGCAAGACGAAACAATGAAGATGATAAATAAATAAATAAAGAAAGAAAATTTTGGAGTTGACATATCACATTCATTTTACATTCTCAGAAGGCACTTATTAAATCTCAAATTTTTATTTTATTTTATTAAATGTAATAGAGTATAGTATTTGAGAATATTCTACTCAACCTAGCGACCCTATTGTCAGACAATAATTAAAACAGAAAAAAATGTGTGGTAAATAATGGCTAAAATTCAGATGGCGTTCCTATTTCACCATGAAAAGTTTCATGAAGAGACCTAACAGATCCCCTTGCTACTCTCTTAAAACAAACACAAATAAATATAATAGAGTTTTGTAATAAAACTACTAAACTTAAGCAGTATGCATATAAAAGAAAGGAAATGAACTACAACCAATTGCAAAATAAAATCATGAGGGGAAAATGAAATACGTATTACTGCAATCAGTGGCGGATCCAGGATTTAGAATATGGGGGTACAAAAGTTATTAAATTTAGAATTGGGGGTACAATTTTGATTATCAAATTTTTTTTTTTTTTTACATAAGAAAAAATTAAAAAATAATCAATTTGGGGGTACAGGTGTACCCCCAAATTGTATGCTGGATCCGCCACTGACTGCAATAGCGCGCCAGTCTTGGAAAGTCATCAATAGCAAGGACGTAGCTAATGGAACATGGAAATAAATGGCTCAAAACATTATAATATTTTTTAGCGTATTAAATAAACCTACTTTAACAACACTCGGGATTAGGTTCATCACTCCAACGCACCTCTCATTAGGTGCATCATCCAAATTGAAGTCGTTTTCACATGGTACATTTGACTGGTTCTGGACCTGAAGAAATCAAAGGTATCAAATCAAGACGTGGCACACCTATTTACCTCAATTTAAACACTCCCGAATGAAATGAAGATACGTATTCGAATTGAAGAAAAGAAGAAAACCCAAATGACAGGTGGAAAGCGTAATCAGATCGAAAACTAAGCATATCTGTTGAAGATACGTGTATAAATTGTAAAACTTACTCAATAATTGACAACCTTTTCTGAATCTTCCCATTTTACTTTTTTCAAACACAATCAACCATTTATATCCCTCTTTTGAATTATTATCTACCCAACACAACAACCTCTATTTTTGACCTTACTCTCTTCCCTAATTTACACACAATTAATCACTTCTTCAAAATCCTGCGCTATCAAATCCTACAAAATCTACACACTCAAATATATATATATAATTCAAATCCACATACTGGATTTGAAATCCATTCCAATCCATAAGCAAACACCCCAAGAATCTTTATGTTGAATAATGCAACAATTCTAAGTTGTTATATAAGTTAGTCAGACAAGCATTCATGATACTTAGCAGCAACCTGGCAGTAAAACCCATAATGAGATTATTTGTGAGAAGGGAAATAAAATAGGGATACCTGTTTCAAGTGGTTTGGGTTCTCCTGAGATTGTTTTGCTTGAGATGAAAAAAGAAACGTACAGCAGGGGCCCTTTATATAGATATGAATCTGAATTGAGAAGAAAACCAATCGATACCGATCCTATTAATAAAATAATTTCATCAGTTGAAGATGATGAAAAAAGAGAACTGAAAAGGCACTAACATAAAAACGTACTAATAAAAGGAAAGATGAGAATTGAGTTTTGAGAGTCTATTTCTATAAGATTTGTAACGGGCATGTCTGATCAAATGTCGCGTGTCAAAGCAGAACACACCTAGAAATGACACGTGGTGCACACAGGAGAGTCCAATCTTCCTTTTATATATAAGGTTGTCATTTTGCACTAATCTAAAAGAACTGCATGTGAGACGATATAATCATGAGTTTGCCCTTCGTTCTGCATCATCAAAACAAATCTTCTGATTAACACACTAAAGATAAGATTACGCAAAACAATGGCTAACATAAAAAAAATCCTTGTACCTCAGCTGATTTGTAATACTTGTAAATTTCTTCCACATATTCAACAACAGCCAAGTCATTATTAACATCTGCAACAACAACGTCCACTATTTGCACCTGTGGCTTATTACTCAGCCAATAAGCAGCCTACAAAATTAAGTATAAATCATAAATATTGGAGTAACATCCACCAAATTCAGACTTAAAGAAGTAATTATAGCAACCTTGCTTCTAGCAGTTAGGGTTGATGTAAGATTTTACCTCGGTGGCTGCAGTAGAAGGCAAGTCGGATGCGCTACCCAAAGAAATGGAATGAGTAATAAATCGAAGTGAATAAATGATAGTAATAAATTGTTTAGAACGTTGCATGCTTAGGATTTAAGTTTCAGAATGACAAATGGCAGAAAACGGAAAACCTATACCTCAAATTTGACACGTGTCAAGCTCTGGAGAAGGCCCTATCCCCACAAGAGGGCAGTTTGATACTTTTCCTATTTCAAGTTTTGAAGGAAATTCTGAGCTCTGTGGTCGAGTTCTGCAGCGTTGTTGAATCTTTTGACTCATTCTACTCCAGGTACGAAGAAAAAAAGTTGTTGTCGCATTAGTCCTTGCAATCTGTAGTGGCGTTTTCAGGATGCCTTTGATACTATATTGCTTCTGGACATATATTGTTGAATATTTCGACTCGTATGGAGTATTTACAGAAGATGAAGAGGATCCTAGCCTCGTCATCGTTTTGTTACCAAATAACAACAGGATAGAAAGTCTTGACAGCCACAGACAATTTCAACCAATCAAACATACAAGGGGACATTATTGCATCCATGATTGTTCATGGAAAATGGGAGCCTAGATTACTAATTACACGAGAACCCCGATGGTGCATCCCAACCATTCTTGAGTAATCTAAACACTTATTAATTAATGCCTAATCTCGATCCAACATGATCGAGTAAGACAAACAAACACACACTAGAAGAAATTCAAATACGAGCGCTATGATCTTCTCAAGTACATATATGTGAAACAAATTATGAATATACCAAACATAAATGCATAAAATCAAGATATAATAACATGATGTTTGTTGTCAATTCACAAAGACATCAAGATATATTTTAAGACTGGAAATTGTTTGTAAAATCACTCTGTAACAAAAGAAACATAATAATACTAGTCCTAAAACTGCATTATTAAAATGAAGGTAGAGTTTGACCAACATGTACATAAAAATATTTTAAAGGCTCCAAGTGATCAAGAGGAAGCTGCTTGTAAGTTTTATCAAGAAAATTGTAAGCCATAATCTTGTCACATACATGAAACAGTACAGTGCTCGTCTCCGTAAAGAATGCCAACATCTGTACAAATAAGTCTGGAAGACGAGGGATTCTATGGTGGTACTTCAACAACCACTTAGGATCGTCCCCGTCCCCGTCCCCGTCCCCATTCACTTGCAACTCCCACAAGACTGCACCTGTTGTTGATTTGAATGAATGTTCCTTCACAAACGCACAATAGTAGACACAACCATTCGCTGACTCATGGAGTATTTTGCCATTAAAGATGCCTTGATCAGGAAGTTTAGGTAGCGGACAAACAGTAAATTGCGACGCATCTTTAACAATGTTAAAGCAGTAAAGAAGATCCCCATGGATCAAGTAGAATAAGGTTTTACCTCTAGTACTGAATCCCTCGACACATACACTCCACGTTCGACTCTCTGAGTCGAAAGCTCTAATTCGATCTTCCTGGATGTAAACAATCTTGTAATGCAGTGATTTGGAAGGATTAAATACCAAATGAAGTGTCTCTGCAGAGTTAGTGAACTCATCAGGAAGAAATATTTTTTGTGATTGATTGGTGATGGGATTGTAAACATGGAAGTCACCAATCATGTTCATTAATAACAGAAGACCATTCCAACAACAACTCAAGACTATAACAAAATTGTCACAACAAATATCAAAAGGTATTCTCCTCTGTTTTTCATTCCTCGTCTCGATGATCATCTGATTGGAATCATAAAACAATTCAGTTGTTTTGATGATTTGCTTGGGAAATCTTGGACCCGGCCTGAACACGGTGAGAATGAGAGGGATTGGGCGGCGTTTGAAGGGTTCTGTGTAGAGACGATGAAAATCTTTCGAGGAGATAAGGGATAGCCATGACTTACATACTGATTTAAATCTAACTACAGACTTTTCCGGCAGCCGTAAGAGGATTTCCGTCAGCGCATCCTCGTCCAACGAATCGCCGCCATGAAAATCAATCGGAGAAGCTTCTTTGGTGGATCCTGACAACTTTCGTTTCCTCGTCGTCTCTTCCATCTCCCCCTTTCTTCAATCGAATAATAACCCTAAACCCTAACAAATATATGTAGATTCAATTAATTCAGAAAAATTGGGAGAAGAAAATACGGATTGAAGGCAGTATACTCTGATTGAAAGAAATTGAGATAAGGGAGAAGCACCATTTGCATACTGATTCAACTCTACCACAATCAAAATCGCAGGAAAATTCATGATAAACATTTTCGTTTTTCAATCTCTAAGCTATCAACAATCAAGTATATACATACATTTGTTAATCAACAATTATACAATGTGCAAATAGAAAACCATAGAGGGACAATTGTAAGGTAGTTTTACCTGGAGTAATATTTGCAAGTGTATAGAATTGGTACATGAAAAGAGAGTATATATACATACGAGATTGGAAAAATATGAATGGTGATTAATTGAATAATAATTGTGTTCGGATAGAAGTTGTAAAATACCCACGTGGATGAAGAACTTTATGTTAAAGTAATAGTAGTGTTGTATTATTTTATTATTATTATTATTAGTTATGTGAGTAATTAGTGTATCACAGAAAAGTAAGAGAAATAATAAATGTGTGAAAGAAAAAAAAAATTAGAAAAGAGAATGAGTAATTTAAAGAAAAAAAAAAGTGATGTAATTGTATAAAAATAAGTATATATACGTGTGATGCGGCCTAAAAATGTCATCCGATAAGAAGTCGACACGTGTATAAAAGATAAGGTCAAAGTGAAAGGATTGGATTGTGTAATACTCCCTGGATAGGGAATCCTCTCTAGAGGTCCCTCTGGAGAGAGCTTCGGCTGGAGAAGGGCAGTGAGAAGAATCAGTCTTGATATGAATTTATGGGCCGTAAATATAGGGGAATCCCGCCATTTTCGGTCTAGACTCGATAAAAGGAAGACCTTATGCTCCTTTATCTTAGGGAACAAAGTCCACTAAGAAGGAGTGTCGCCGAGTCTTCAGGGAGTGGAGAGAAAAGAGGACTTCGTCCACTCTGCAGGGCCGAGTCTTCAGGGAGTGGAGAGAAAAGAGGACTTCGTCCACTCTGCAGGGCCGAGTCTTATGGGCAGCTCCGAAATAAGAGGAAGGCTTGACTTCCTCTCCAGAAAGTATCTCTATAAATAGGTAAATTCGGGGAGATTTCCAGGTTAGACAATTTTACATTACTGAACTTGATATACTTTAAACGAAATACACTTTTGAGATTCTTTGAGAACTGATCTGATACATTAAGGATCTTGAGATCCCTATGGGATATTGAAAAGCCCTATACTGACTTAGGCATCGGAGTGTCCACGCCGGACCCCCCTCCGGCGTGTTCTTTGCAGGTTCTTGAAGATTTCGAGTGAAGGCAGCACGTTCGAAGCGATCATACGTGTTCGAAGAGTAGGACATTTAATCCCGAGGATACGCAATCCTCTCGTGCAAATTTTGGCACATCAACTGGCGCCGTCTGTGGGAAAGAGTTGAAAGATTTTCTCACGAATTTCTATCCGTTCGAGCAAATGGGTGGCGGAAATAAAACATCTACTTCTGGAAAGAAGAATCTTCCGGGGGAAAATTCCCCTTTGCCAACTGATCCCTCACCGAGGGGAGCTCGAGGGAAGGATCCAGTTCATACTCCTTCTGGAGCAAATCCACCAGTGACGCCTAATACAGGCTTGGGAGAGGAAAACCATCCCCTCCCAATCGAAGAGGGAACCACAGGGAACATTGAAGCCCCAGAGTCCCAGACCGCGGATCCTCAGCGAGAGGATATTCCAGATTCAGGGCCACTCCTGATCTCTTCCGATCAATTGAATGCCCTCATCAAGCAAGCTGTAGAGAGAGCCTTCGTGGCTCAAAGAGATCGAGTTCCCAGAGCTGCACCAGGGAATCTGGAGATACCTACCCCGAGACTCCAAGAAGAGGCACCTGGAGCCTCCCAAGTGCTGTCCAAAGAAATGGGGATGCGGGCAGAAGAAGACGATAAGGTGCCCTCCCGAGCGGAAAGAAGCATTCCCCTTCGAAGTACAAGAAGGAATGCAGATTTGGCACCCCGAGAGACAGAGCTCCCTGAAGCAGAAGAAAGCACCGACGATACCTACGGAGGGCCAGTTAGCGACCAAATACTAGCCCTACAGAAGGAGATGAGAGATATGAGAAAACAAATTAACAATCGAGCGAGTAGATCCTCTTATGTTTCTGGATGTCATTTCTCTCCTAACATATAACAGGATGAACTACCATTCAATTTTAAGCCCCTCAATTTTGAGTACGATGGTACGGCAGACCCCTATGAACACCTAACAAGGTTCGAGAACGCCGCGTTATTACACCGCTACGGAGAGGGAATCAAGTGCAGGGTGTTCCTGACCACCCTAGCAAAAGCGGCACAACAGTGGTTCACTCAATTGGAACCCAATACAATCCGATCCTGGGGGGAATTCAGTGAGTTATTTCTCCATCAATTTGCAAGTGCTCGGAGGCAGCCGCGGGCCACTTTGACCCTCTTCAATCTGAGGCAGGGGGAGAACGAAAGTTTAAGAGCTTTTCTCCGGAGATTCAATCAGGCAGCTCTGGAGGTCCCTACAGCCTCTCCGGAGGTGAAGATCAGCGCTCATACTAACGGATTAAGGGATGGAGACTTCTTCTCCTCCCTAGCTAAGAAGCCGGTCAAGAACTTTGATGAGTTGCTACATAGAGCAGAGAAGTACCTCACCCTGGAGGAGGTTCGGAAAGCCAAGAGATTGGAGACTAGGCCCCCAGATCGAGAGAGAAGAAGAAAGGGCCCCTCCAGACGTTCCAGTCCAGAGGTCTCTCAGACCTCCGGGTCACCAAGAGATAGTAATCCATCTGGAGGTACGAGGCAGAGTATTCAGGACCCCGAGGTCCAGAATCAGAACTTGGAGGTACGAGGCAGAGTATTCAGGACCCCGAGGTCCAGAATCAGAACTTGGAGGTATGAGGAAGAGTATTTAGGGCCTCGAGGTCCAAAATCTAAACGTGGGAGTACGAAGCAGAGATATGATAAATGCATTGGTACTACAGGTTAGTACATGTGTTTGATAGAGTCTAAAGTATTAGATCTTTTATAGTAATGTGATATTGCTATGAGCACATTTTAATGATATTGACATATATGACACGAACTTATCTTTTCCAATGAATAAAGCATGATTCTCCTAAACTTACATGATTGATACTCTAGAAACAATTTTAGAATTGAGAATTACTTGAAATCGTAGAAGCATGGGTAAGCAACTCACATGTTGAGTCTTTTGATTACTTTATGTGGTAGAATTAACGATTAGACGTTGATGATGATTAATGATTAGATGCGGACGATGATTATGATTTTGCACACGATTAACATGTTTCCATATTTTAGATATAATTTCATATTACAGACCGAACCTATCCAAGTTCTGGAGGACCTCTGGGTAGGTTCAGAAGATTTCAGATTATAGATTAAGTCTACCCAAGTTCTGGAGGACCTCTGGGTAGGTTCAGAAGATTTCAGATTATAGATTACGTCTACCCAAGTTCTGGAGGACCTCTGGGTAGGTTCAGAAGATTTCAGATTATAGATTAAGTCTACCCAAGTTCTGGAGGACCTCTGGGTAGGTTCAGAAGATTTCAGATTACAGATTAAGTCTACCCAAGTTCTGGAGGACCTCTGGGTAGGTTCAGAAGATTTCAGATTACAGATTAAGTCTATCCAAGCTCTGGAGGATCTTTGGATAGGTTCAGAAGATTTCAGATTACAGATTAAGTCTATCCAAGCTCTAGAGGATCTCTGGATAGGTTCAGAAGATTTCAGATTATAGGTTGATTCTATCCAAGTCCTGTAGGATTTCGGGATAAGCTCGGAAATGGAAAGTGAAGATTAAGCCTATTTAGGTCCCTGAGATTAAGGCCAATAGCCCTAAACAGACAAAATGATAAGTCCGAAAACTAGAGTGAGTGAGAGGAGGATTGATTACCTGAAGCGGGTAAAGAATTTGAGAATCTTCAGAGCCGAAAAATATCTCACCCTCGAAGAGGTGAGGCAATCCAAGAAGCTGGAGGTAAAACCAGCCAGTGGAGAGAGGAAGAGAGAATCTACAGCAGGGAGGTCCAGCCCAGAAGCTCCCCGCAACTCTGGAGGAACAGGAAACCGCAATGCTGCGGAAGGATACCGATCTGGGCCTCGAGGGAGGTTTTAGAAATATACCCAACTGAGATTGGAACCTACAGAGGTCTTGGAGGTTGCTGGAGATCATCCAGATCTGAAATTCCCTTATTTCATATTTAAATTATATAATTGAGGCTTATGAAGCTTATTTGAGCACTCGAAAGCCTGTGTTGGAGGCCCCTTTTTCTTTTTGGTGTATCTTTACAGGATCGATTCGGGATTGATATACGAGTAAACCTGGAGAACCTAGAGGTCCTGGAGGAGCCCGAAAGAGCAGGGAACTATGGAGAACCAAACGAGTAGCTGGATTATGATATTCAGCCTGCTATGGTGCTGACTCCCAAATATCGATACCACCGGTTAGTACAAAATTTGATAAAGCTAAAAAAGGTTAGATCTTTTATGCTAACGTGATTTTATAATGAGTATGTCATGATGAGTGTGACATGAATAAGCTATGATATTCGTTGATTCGATATTGTTATAAGTATGTCATTATGAGATTGATATGCGTATCATATTTTGTTTTCCCTAAATCAAGTACGACCCTCCTACTTTTACATGATTATTATGTCTAGACGTTCTAGATGTGATGTTAAAATTTGAAAATTGACTTGAGATACTAGAGAGCATGAGTAGCACGTTGAGTTTATGTGGTTAACTATATGCTCTAGAATCCATGACTAAGGACTAATAATGATTCGTGACTTCAGAATGTGGGGCTAACATACTTATCTATGAATTTTGTATGATTGACATGCCTCGATATTCTAGATGTGACTTCAGATCTCAGATTAAGCTTGTATGATTGAAGCTCCACCGAGTCTAGCTGCTGAAGCTGACCAAACCCTCCCCAGGGTGCTGAAATTTGATATTCAAAAGTTGAGAAGAGCTGAATAAAGGACCAGCCCCTGCAGCTTCTGGAGAAGCTCGAGCTTTGCGGTTAAGATACTACATCTTGGGTGGCCAATTATACAAACGATCGTTGACCCATCCCTATCTAAGATGTCTCCCGAAGGAGATTACGTGATAAAAGAAACCCATGAAGGATGATCAGGTAGTCATGAGGGCTACAAGGCTACTGTAAAGAAGGATATACCCAAGAGTCGATCTATTAGGTGAGTAAGATCATCTAAAGTGTTGAGATGCGATATTCGGAGACAAGCATGATGACGGACCTTGCAAATGCCTTACACTTCGATGCTTAAAGGGGGTGATGAAGGGTCTAGGCCTACTACCTCCGAGATCCTGATATGAAGCCACGTAAGTGAAAAGTGTATATTTTACATTTTTACTTTGTGATATGATATGTGTGACCTAGACATAGTTGTTTAGAACATAAAACCTCGAAGCATATGAGCATTTGCTAAAGCTTCAGAAATGATTGATTTGAGAAACGCTAAGGTAATTACCTAGGAGAATTTCGTGATTGAATCGAGAGAATGATTGAGAATTTAGGCAGGATTAAGAACGTGTTTTTGATTAGTGATGAGTTTAATTTTTTCTAAATTATGTTAAAAGGCATGTTTATCTTTGATGAATATTTGAAGATTTTATGAGATGTGATGAAAACATTTGGAGATTTTTGGAAACTTGTATGAGCACATATTTCCTAACAATTTAAGATATGATTCATAAGCATACTTTGAGCATCCTGAAACGCGTGAGGGCTAACCACCCTGAGTAGCCGGATGGCTAAGTTTGAAAATTAGAAGTGATGAAATGATGAAGGATCTGTAGATCACTGAGCATATATGAGATATGAGAATTCAAAAGGGAGAAACAATTAAAGGCCACGAGGTCGAGGGAAGCTAGAAAGTTCCTCACCCTACTCTAAACCCAAGCGGATTACTTGAACTTAAAAGGTCTTGATATGATCAACACCTTGAATTAAGAGTGAGAAACACTCAGAGACCTAGAGGCCGAGGTGCTCCAGAGAGCCCTCATCCTACTCGAGACCCAAGTGGGTTACTGAAATGAGAAGATTTTTTGAATTAAAATCTTTTAAGAATAAGAGTGAGAAACACTCAGAGGCCTAGAGGCCGAGGTGCTCCAGAGAGCCCTCACAATATTCGAGACCCAAGTGGGTTACTGAAATGAGAAGATTTTTTGAATTAAAATCTTTTAAGAATAAGAGTGAGAAACACTCAGAGGCCTAGAGGTCGAGGTGCTCCAGAGAGCCCTCATCCTACTCGAGACCCAAGTGGGTTACTGAAATGAGAAGATTTTTTGAATTAAAATCTTTTAAGAATAAGAGTGAAAAACACTCAGAGGCCTAAAGGCCGAGGTGCTCCAGAGAGCCCTCATCCTACTCGAGACCCAAGTGGGTTACTGAAATGAGAAGATTTTTTGAATTAAAATCTTTTAAGAATAAGAGTGAGAAACACTCAGAGGCCTAAAGGCCGAGGTGCTCCAGAGAGCCCTCACAATATTCGAGACCCAAGTGGGTTACTGAAATGAGAAGATTTTTTGAATTAAAATCTTTTAAGAATAAGAGTGAGAAACACTCAGAGGCCTAGAGGCCGAGGTGCTCCAGAGAGCCCTCACCATGCTTGAAACCCAAAAGGGTTAGTCAATGAAATGAGAAGATTTTATGAATCAAAATCTTTTAAGAACGAGAGTGAGAAACACTCAGAGGCCTAGAGGCCGAAGAGCTCCAAAGAGCCCTCACCATGTGTGAAACCCAAAAGGGTTAATCAATGAAATGAGAAGATTTTATGAATCAAAATCTTTTAAACGAAAGTAAGAGACAAGTAGAGGCTCAGAGGCCAAGGAGAACTGGGGAGCATCCCCCCATAACCAAGACCCAAGATGGATACTTAGAAAACAAAAATTTCGCTAAAGTCAAGGAAAACCTTCTCGAGCCACCTGAAACCAGAGGTGATTCCGTGAAAGGGGGAGAGATTCCCTAAAGTTCTTGAGAAAATTCTTTGAAGGTTATGAAACCAAGAGCCAGGCCATTGCCAAATTACAGGCGGCCAAGGCGGGAAAAATCTCCGAAGGGGAGCACTTTTGAAATTCCTCTCCGAAACAAGAATAATACACGTCTCTCCAGAAACGCCTCTGTACTAGGCTCACTGGAATTTTCTACTCTCACAAAAGATATACCCCTTTTACGAGAGTAGGGGGGAGTAGATGATGAGGCCTAAAAATGTCATCCGATAAGAAGTCGACACGTGTATAAAAGATAAGGTCAAAGTGAAAGGATTGGATTGTGTAATACTCCCTGGATAGGGAATCCTCTCTAGAGGTCCCTCTGGAGAGAGCTTCGGCTGGAGAAGGGCAGTGAGAAGAATCAGTCTTGATATGAATTTATGGGCCGTAAATATAGGGGAATCCCGCCATTTTCGGTCTAGACTCGATAAAAGGAAAACCTTATGCTCCTTTATCTTAGGGAACAAAGTCCACTAAGAAGGAGTGTCGCCGAGTCTTCAGGGAGTGGAGAGAAAAGAGGACTTCGTCCACTCTGCAGGGCCGAGTCTTCAGGGAGTGGAGAGAAAAGAGGACTTTGTCCACTCTGCAGGGCCGAGTCTTATGGGCAGCTCCGAAATAAGAGGAAGGCTTGACTTCCTCTCCAGAAAGTATCTCTATAAATAGGTAAATTCAGGGAGATTTCCAGGTTAGACAATTTTACATTACTGAACTTGATATACTTTAAACGAAATACACTTTTGAGATTCTTTGAGAACTGATCTGATACATTAAGGATCTTGAGATCCCTATGGGATATTGAAAAGCCCTATACTGACTTAGGCATCAGAGTGTCCACGCCGGACCCCCCTCCGGCGTGTTCTTTGCAGGTTCTTGAAGATTTCGAGTGAAGGCAGCACGTTCGAAGCGATCATATGTGTTCGAAGAGTAGGACATTTAATCCCGAGGATACGCAATCCTCTCGTGCAAATTTTGGCACATCAACGTGTATTACAAAGATGAATGAGTATTGGGATAGGTATTTGGATGAAAAGGAATGGGATAGGGATGGTCCATCCAAATCCGAATGGATCAATCACAAACCAAACACACTTTAGTAATTGAATAGGCACGGATAAATGCCCCCAAATATTATGTTTTCACCCCTCACTCCAACTTATTTTTAGAACTAATAGTAAAAAAAACTATATTACGGTATACTGACTTCATCTCATCCCCTAACAAAAAAACAAACAACTTTCTAAATTTCATCTCCTCCCTCCCAAAACATACGGTTTCTACCTTGAAAAAAAAATGAAATCGTTGCATCTATAAAAATAACTTAAAAAAACTTAGGTCTAATGGTTCAAAAACAAAGTGTTCATATGTACGATTTCTTTGTATTTTTTAAAGTGTAGTTTATATTTTTTTGTATTTGTATATTATATTTTTGTATTTTATTATTGTTTTATTTGATCATATTATATCTTTGTATTCTATTATTATTCATGTTATTATTGTTTTATTTGATCATATTATTTGTATAAGTAATTTTAGATTATTAATATATGTTTCAAAATTATAATTAGTCAGGTTTTATAGATGACTAACACTTGCTTTAATATTCAATATGAGTAACTTTCATATTATTAATTCATTTTTTAATTAATAGGGGATTTCAGAAGAATAACAACAGATTTTTAGTTTAAGGATAAACAACACAAAATGCCTTTGTCCATCTTTTATGGATTTTTTTTTTGAATGATTGAAGTTGTGTGACAATTAAATATTTGTGTTAAAAATAATATTCATATAAAAAAACTTATTGTGTTTTTTTTAACAGTAACGATAAGATCTTTTAAATTTAAGTGACTTTACTATTTATAGTTATATTTACTATTTATAGTTATACAAGTTCTTTGTTTACAAATTCATTCCATTTACTCATGAATTTTGTTGGCTTTTGTAAGATTTTACAATTTTTTACCATAGTAACTCTAAACCTCACATATTATATCAATTCAACACTCAATACTCACTCTAACTCAATACTCACTCTAATTACAATGTTTTAACCCAAAAATAACACTTTTCACTAATAATACCACTTTTCAATAATAATACTCCCTCCGTCCCATTCAAAAAAGAAAAATATGGCTATCTTTGTGGGACGAAGAGAGTACTTACCACTTTTCAATAACAATACTTACCACTTTTCAATATTATAAAATAACACTTTTCAATCTTTAGAGTAATTACCATTACCACTTTTCACTAATAATATACTATCATTTTTTAGTATTAAAGATTACCACTTTTCACTAATAATAGTAACCACTTTTCAATATTATAAAAAATACACTTTTCACTATGAATAATTACCACTTTTCACTCGTAATAGTTAACACTTTTCATTATTATGAAACAACACTTTTCAGTATTAAAAACTATCACTTTTCGATATTAAACACTATCACTTTTTAGTATTATGAAGCAACACTTTTCATTATAACAAGATAACCAAATTGTTGTTGGTTCTCTTGAATGCTCTCGGTGGCCACATAGGAAGCCTTTGAAGGGCTGCAATGAGCCATCATTACCCTTCGTGATTGCTCACAATCACATTGCGAACTATATATATATTGCACAAACCAACAGAATGGATAGATATACGAATTAGGGTTGAATTCTTTTTAAAATTAAGGATTAAATTCTCAAAATATTACTGCAACATAACAGGTATATCAACATTCAACAGTCACAATAAAAACATAATTTAAAAAAGCAAATTACTCAGACTGGATTGAAATCTTCGGTGGTGCTGCAGCGAAGGCGGCGTCGGGAACGAAACTCCAGTCGGCGGGAAGAGGAGAAAGCGGAGGGTAGACGGCGGGACCACGGCGGATGTCGGGAGGATTACTCTTATGGGGCGTGTCTTCAAGAGGAAAAGAAAGGAGAAAAAGAAGCGGTTAAAAAAAACGAGTGTGGGTTAAGATATGAGACTATATTTTGTGGACCAATAAATAAGGCAAATGAGGCTAGATTTTGTGGACGCGGAGGGTACATAAATTTTACATAATACTAGTAAATTAAACTGCAACCTTATAAAATCAAAGAAGAGCTAGCTAGAGTTTGATCAAACTGATCAACATTTGCACTCGGAAGAAGCTTCTCGAAACTTTTATCCGCAAGAATCGAGGACCAATGCACGATCTATTAATAATCGTGTGGTGATTCGAAAGGTTCAAATACTAAACGCTGCAAGCTGTGCCAAAGTTCCTCCTCATTACATAGTTTTTCTAGCTTCCTGGCTCTGGGAATTAAAATGTAGTACTGAAAAAAAAAACATCTAAAACTCACCTATAAAAATAATCGTAAAATTATGTATACAGACAGGAGGCAATTGTGCGGATACTAAATAAATCTGATCATAAATATTTTAACATATCTACCAAACGGGGCATCAAAGTAACGTTGTTTTACCTGGTTAAGGGGCGCTGATATTCCACCTGCCTCTCTGTTTTTTATCTTACAACTTTAGTCATAAATCAGATACAATTAATTGAGAAAAATGTAGAACAAGATAGGAATGATCAAATTTACATATATTATTACATTTGAGGATTTATTGATGAAACAATTGTCAATCTCGTGAATGAACTGATATTCAGTTAGCAAGTAACAACTTCAGTGAATCTTTCGACTCGTCTAGAGTATTGAAGAGGATCCTAGCCTCGTCGTTTTGTTACCAAATAAATGGGAGACTAGATTAATGTCTAATCTCGATACAACATGATCGAGTAAAACAAACAAATGCACAAAATGACTAGAACAAATTAAAACACTGAGTGCTATGACCTTCTCAAGTACATATATGTGAAACAAACTGTGAATGCACCATTCACAAATGCATAAGATGAAGCTAAGGAGAAAAAAAAAAAAAATAACATGATGTTTGTTGTCAATTCACAAAGAAATTAGCACAATCAGAGAAGAAGAATAGATTGTTTGCAAAATCATCACTCTCTTCTTCTTATCTAGTCTAGTAACAAAAAGAAACATAATACTCCTAAGGTAGAGTTTCACCAAGGCGATCAACATGTACAAAACAATGTGTTCTAGTAAAAAGTTTTGAATGAGGAAGAAGTTCCTTGTAACTTTTATCACGAAAACTGTAAGCCATAATCTTTTTACCGACACGAATCAATACAGTGCTCGTCTCCCTAATGAATGCCAACATATGCAAACATATGGCTGGAAGACGAGGGGCACTATGGTGGTACTTCAACAACCACTTAGAGCGACGAGGATCGCCCCCAATCAGTTGCAACTCCCACAAGGTTGCGACTGGTTTGGATGAGTAGGATGAGACGTTACCCACAAAGGCACAATAGTAGAGACAACCATTCGACGACTCTTGGAGCATGTCGTAATAAACTAGGCCTTGATCAGCAAGTTTAGGCAGTGGACAAACAATAAATTGGGAGAGAATGTTAAAGCAGTAAAGAAGGCCACAATGGATGAAGTAGAATAAGCAGGTTTCATTTTCACTGGTGGTGAATCCCTCAACACATTGACTCCACTTTCCACTCTCGGAGTCGAAAGCTGTAATACGGTCCTGTCGATCTTCACGAAAGCATACAATCTTGTAACGATGGGGTGATTTGGAAGGATCAAATAGTAAATGAACAGACTCCTTGTACCACCAAGAATGAAATGGTATAATAATTTGTGAGTGGTTGGTGGTGGGATTGTAAACACAGTAATCACCATGGCTAGTCCATAATAACACAAGACCATTACAACACCTCAAGACTATAACATTATTATCATCATCAACACAGCAGGGTATTATCCTCTGTTTTTCATTACTCGTTTTGATATATCCACCCTGATTCGAATAGTAAGATAATTCACTTATTTTGACCATCTGCTTTGAAGAAGATGGATCCCGGTTGAGCGCGGTGAGGATGAGAGAGGGTGAGGGTTTGCAGAGTGTGTGGAGACGACGGAAATAATCGGAGGAGATAATGGAGAACCACGATTTGCATACTGATTGAAATCTGATTAAAGACCTTGCGGGCAGCCGTGCAAGGATTTGCGTCAACGAATCGTCGTCACCATTAAAATCAAGGGGTGGATGATAGGAAATTGTAGTATCAAAGTGATGTCGTTTTACCTGGTGGTTAACAGATCCTGCACATACCTCTCGTTTCCTCGTCTCTTTCATTTCTCTTCCGCCTTTCTTCAATCAACATGGAATTAAAACCTTAACCCTAACACTAACAAATACTCCTGTATAATCTGGAAGAAGGAGAAGATACGGCCGAGATTTCATATATCATTTGTTTCCTAAAAAGAAATATTCTCCGTATTATACGTGCATTGGGTTAGTTAGTAATTTTGTTTACATAATTTCGTGTTGTACTGATGCACAAAATTTAGGGCATGTTTGTTTTGGGATGGAAAATTCGGATTTGAGATTTCGAAACTCCACTCCTGTTACAGTTTGAGATTTTGATTCAGGATTTCAAAATTCCACCCTATAACCCTATAAAAGTCAACTCTATAAATATCTACAAATCATATATAAATACCTATAATCATATACTATAAAGTTAAATCCTACCCTACATAAATCCCAAAACAAACACAAAACATAAAAAGTATTAGGATTTTGAAATCCACTAGATTTTGAAATTCGGATTTCAAAATCCCAAAACAAACATGCCCCTTACAGTTTGAGATACCTATAAAAACCTATAGTCTATACTATAAAATTAAATCCTACCCTATTTAAATCCCAAAACAAACACAAACCATAAAAAACATTAGGATTTTGAAATTCACTAGATTTTGAAATCCGGATTTCAAAATCCTCAAAATCCCAAAACAAACATGCCCTTAGTAAATTAGAACTTTATAATATATGATATTGATGCGGCCAAAATATGTCGTCCTTGGAGATAACGACACGTGGATATAAGATGAATTAAATCTTGGTGGAGAGGATTAATACACCCCTAAGCCCAAAGAGGGAAATAGGTGTAATTGGGTCTTTGGCCCATATCTGAGGCTCGATTGTTCTTGGGCTGAGTGTTCCCAGCCCATGAAGGAAGTCCCTATGATCCAGTCTTGATAGATGAGGCCCGAAAAGAAGTCAATCAGAGGGAGAGGAATGAGTCCACCGAAAGATCGAGTCTTAAGGGGCGGTTGAGAAAGAAGAGGGAGAAGGATTCTCCCTCTCTCCCACGAAAAGAGGCCAGGTATATAGGCAGGTTTGTTTACTGGTTGACTACGTTTTCACTTTAAGAAGATACATTTTTTACATTATTCACAAGAACTATACGAGAAACACACTGAAAATACAGAAAACTCCACGATACTTGCGAGAATTTCCCTTGAATTACAGGGAAATTCCTCTCTGATTCTCCCGAGAAAGATTCTGACTTGAGCGTCGGAGATTCCACGCCGGAATCCTCTCCGACGTGTTTTTGCAGGTCTTTAAGAAGCTTGAAGGAGGATTATTCGTGGATAAGCTCGCGGGAAAGTGACGATCTAAGCCCACAACCACCGTAATCTGGATAGGAAGATTCGATATCCCTAGTCGTTACTTTCTGACGCAATAGATATAATCAAAGTTGACAAGTTTGACTCTTAAAAGGGGGTGTAACAAGACTATTGAATTCAGTAGCGAGTCGAGCTCGAATCAATCCGTTAGTAATATACGAATTTATTGTAAATCTTCACTATTTGTCCTTTTTTCCATTCCTTTACGGCATGATTGATACGAAGGAATGAAGTAGGAATGGAATGTGCATTATTAATTATATTCCGAATCCTATGATTGACAAGTTTTATTGTATTGAATATTCATTCCATATGGAATGATTATTCCCAAAAATTTTAGAATAGTGATTCTTTTCCACTTTCTAATTTTATTTACTAGTTTTTTACCCGTGCTAGTTGTGGTTTTTTTTTTTACGTAATTTGTAAAAGAATAAGTGAATATTTTAATATATACCTATATATATATATGTATATATATATTAAAACATTTTCACATAAAAATTTTGAAACTTATTTTGCTACCATTATTTTCATAGTTTGCTTGCTTTAAATAATATGTTCATGCATAACTCAATAATTTTAATCTAAGTAAAGTAAATAAAAACTAAATTCATTCACCCTTACACATACCTATTAATCATATTTTTTTTTAACACTAACCTTTTACGTTGTTTTGTTTAGGTTGATTACTGCTTTCAAATTTGTTTGATTAAACGAAAAGAAAAATAACAAAATCATTCAACTTTTGTTTTCAAAATTTTGTTCCAAGTTTTAATTTCATATGTTGAAAGATTTATTCCAAAACTGATGCACAAATTTGATATGATGGTCAAAGATTAAATTGCACAAATTTGAAGAGAATTTAATATTGGTGTCAAGATCTTTGCTTTCCTCGTGAAAATTCTCTTGGACGCTTCAATATAGTGAAACTTGACATACTCATGAACAATGTGGAAACCTTTGTTTTCCTTACCAAAATTCTTCACCCCAAATTCGAAGACTCCTACAACATTCTTGACCTTTTCTTCAGAATCAACTTTTCATCTCAATGCTCCCTAACAACGATGGAACAAATAAAAATTGTGCAAGAAAACATGTTAGCAACAAATATCAAGAACTGAAGTTTGGTAGGCAGGTATTAGTGAAACATAAATGTTGATTATAGTTGATACATTTATAATTACTCTGTTTTTCTAAACCATGTATCGAATGAAATAAAAAAAGATGGGTGGATTTTGGGAGTATTGCTAAAGTTCAATGAAACATGGAATAACATCAAATTATTCGCAATTGTCATTTACTGAAACCATAGAATCTTGTCAATCCTATACTAAATAATTAGACAAATGCATACCTTTTGCTTCCACCATTAATTAATTTTTCAGCCTTATTAGGAAATTGTTCTACTTCCATGAGCTACATTACTTTAACATTAATTTTATTTCACAAAGTTGGAAGAAGACAAAAAATAGAAGGCAAAGACCCAAAATTAAGGAATGCATATGAAATAATCATCCAAAAATTGATGCACAAAATGAGAAAAGGAGAACCCACCTTACATTAGCATACTCAAATTGAATTGATAAAATTACTTCACACATAAACGTGAGTTTTGAAATATCCCCCACCCACTCCCTCTTTTGGCTTATCCGGCCAAAACCATCTCTTCTGTCTATAGTTTTCAGGAATGGTGGTTTTGAAATATCCCCCACCCCCTCCCTCGATCTTTTGGCTTTTGTTGTGTAAATAAAGAGTTTTTGGTTTCATTCTTCACACCATCACATACACAGATGCAACACATTCATTCCTCGATTCCCAATCTTTATAAACACAATCAAAAACTAAAAAATCTTTTAAAACCCATAAACCTCCTTTCTGATTATTCATAGGATCAATCGATCAGAATGTGATTGTTGAATCCAGATTTTCAACTCTGCCCGCGGGAGCTCCCCACTGAATTTGGCATCAATGTATCGAATAAGCCATGTCCACGTATGTCCTTCCCTCCGCTCTTGATCCATTAACTTGATAATCTCATCAGTTGAAGATGCAGATGCGCAGGAATAGAATTAATGAAGTGAGAACTATAAAGAATTAAAGACAACAAAGAAATTAAAAGAAACGTAAAAAGGATGGTGAGAGTCTCTCTATCTTCCTATTCTTGTTAAGGTACACGTGAATGTAGAAGTACCAAATAAGATTACACATGAGAAATTAAAGATTACCTCTTCAAATTCCAAATCCTGTTAAGCAAATGGGACCTAAGATGATCATATAACTCAACTTCTACTATCACATGACTTTTTAAATCTCTCTTATTTGGTATGAAGAAAAGCAGTAGACCACTGATGCAACCACTGTCATTGTCCTGCGTAAATCACCAGTGAAAGAATATGGAAGATGCAAAAACTTGGAATAAACTCAAACCTCGAAATTACATGAGAAAAGCACCATTGAAACCATCCATTAAGCGAATCAAAATTTCCAGCCTAAGTGCTTTTAGACATGAAATAACCATCAAAGTCCCTGAAATTGACGCAAGCAAACACCCCAATAAAAAAACGAATATACAAACAACTTGGGCACCCAAAATTACAAAAAACCATAATCATTACCATGACAAATCAGGAGAAGAAAATTTGAAACTTGAATTTGAGTTTTCCAATTCTTTAACATAGTTCTCCATGAAATATGCTTACACAAATCATTGTTCATGAATTGGGTGGATTGAATAAAATTAATCACCTGAAATAAACAAAGAGAATCTTGATCCATAACAACACAAAATTTAAGAAACAATAAGAAAAATCTATAATTAGAACCAAAGAAAGTAGTTCATTCTCCTTCCCATCCCTCGTCAATCAGGCACTCCACCTTTTAATATATGGATTTCTTTGTGCAGAGAACATAAACGCAGCTGTCTCTTCATTTTAGTTGCCTTCAATTTTTTTATTATGTATCTTCAATTACTTCACAGTGTAACTCCTAAATCAGTCCCTTGCCTCTTCGTTATCTAAGGACCTTCTAATTTACTTTTTTTTAAATGACATGGACCAAAAATACACGTGGCAGAGGAGTTTTACATTAAATTTGACACATGTCAAGAGCAGAATTACATGGCAAAAGGATGGAGATCTCTTCTCCTTTTATATATATAGATTCCCTTACTTGATGAAAAGTTATTTAAGGATATTTTTAATTATTTTGACTAATTTATACAGTATTCATTAATTTTTTAAATTTACATAATTATCTTCAATTCTAATTATTTTAATAATTGTTATAAATTAAATATGAAATAATTACATAGAAGAATATGTAAAAAAAAAAAAAAAACTCCGTGGGAAGTAGTGCCAAAGTTCCTTATCATTACTAAGTTTTACTATCTTCCTGGTTCTGGTATTGAAAATGTAGTACCCAAACCACAAATCAAAATCCTTGTTCCACCCCTTTGAGAATCTCTGGCTATCCAAATTGGTTCTTCAATTACATGGGAGATTTTCCTCATCTTTTTTACTTTAGATTTATCAAATAAGCAATCTTGAAGGCCTAGGAGGGCAGTTTGATGCTTTTCCTAGTTTAAGTTTTGATATAAGGAAATCCTGAGCTCTATGGTTGAATCTTTCGACTCATTCTACTCCAGGGATGAAGTTGTGGCATTTTCACCATGCCTTATTTTTTCAAAGAGGAGAAATCTGGACGTTTGTTTGTATTTACAGAAGATGAAGAGGATCCTAGCTAGCCTCTTGACAGCCACAGACAACTTCAACCAATCAAACATAATCGGTTGTGGATCGAGGTTTTGGATTGGTATACAAGGAATGGGAGCCTACATTACTAGTAACACAAGAACGAACCCCAATGACTCGAACAAATTATTAATAACATGATGTTTGTTGTCAATTCACAAAGATATTTTATCAAGAAAACAGTAAGCCATAATCATGTCATATCCAGGAACATGAACCAATACAGTGCTCGTCTCCATAACGAATGCCAACACATATACAATTAAGTCCTGATGACAAGGGATTCTATGGTGGTACTTCAACAACCACTTAGGTATAGAGAAATAATGAATAGAAAAATTATAATTTCATTGAGTGATTGTAAAGTGTTTACAAGAGATGTATTTATAGATATAAAGTGTATCTATATTTACAAGATATGGATAAATATTTACATTAAATATTCTGTAGACACCTAAATTTTAAATTCCTTTGGACCTCTACAGTCCAGTAAATCAAGACGGGCCTCTAAAGTCCGATAAATCAAGACGGGCCTCTAAAGTCCCATAAATTTAAGACGGACCTCTAAAGTCCAATAAAGTAAGACAGACCTCTAAAGTCCCATAAATGAAGATGGGCCTCTAAAGTCCAACAAACCAAATTGAGCCCAAATAGGGTATTGTTAGCCCAAGTAATTCAAATTTTGAATTAAACTCTAACCACTTGCACAAATATCTCCCTGACCCATAAGAAACCCTAGGTTCTACACCTATAAATAGAGGCCTCATTTCATTCATTTCAGAATCAAGAAATCAGAACCATTGAAGGCTCTAAAATTCTCTACAGAGATTTTAGAGTGTTCTTCAGCAAGCGGAGGAGCTTCAAAGGCGTTCTTCGGGGAAAGCGGCGAGAAGCAGCGTTCGAGTGGAGATCAAGGTGCTAAGCCCCTTCGATTCGGCGTTCTTCGTGCAAAGCGGGGAGAAGCAACGTTCAAGTGGAGATCAAGGTGCTAAGCCTCTTCGATTTGGCGTTTCTTCACGGAGGAGGTGTTTCGTGGATCTTTAATGGCGTTCGTCCCGGATAAGTCACGAAAAAGTCCCGATAAGTCCCGAAAAGTCCCGAAAATCAACGTTTAATCCAAAATACGGCGTCAAGCCCTTGGATTAACGTTACAAAGTCCCAAATTCAAGAACGATCTTCAACGACGTTCATCACAAAAGTCCCTAAATTCAATGTTTAATCCAAAAATACGGTGCTAAGCCTTTGGATTAACGTTATAAAATCTCAAATTCAAGATCGAAGAGGATTCGGCTGCGGATCCAACTCCAAAAGCTCAAGAAATTCAAGTGAAGTTCAAGAAGAGAGAATCAGAGGAGCAAATTAGAGATTGTAACCCGCAATATTCATCGGTTTAATCAGAAATTAAATAAAATTGTTTCACATTTTCGCGTTTTTATATTTAATTCACGAATTTGTGTTTACAAATTGGCACGCGACAATCTCTACCTCTCATTTATACTCTTCAAGCAAATCAAGTCACGACGATGGCGCCAATCAAGATTAAGATCAAGAGAGGCGTTGCATCTGGATCAACTGGCGTCGACTTTGAAGACGTGAACGTAACCACAAGAAGTATGTCAAGGAGCTCCAAGTCATCCGCTGCTTCAAAGAAGAATATTGCAGAGGGTCCACCACCCAACACTGTGAACGAGGAAAACAATGCAACATGTTCTCCCACTCACTCCATGGCTAGCTCATCATTAGATTCAAGTGCAGCTTCAGCAATGGCGACAAATGTCACGACTGTTGAGGAGCAATTGACAAGCTTGAGTAGAGCCATAGAAGGACTCACGAAACATGTCCAAGAACAGGATGCTCAGATTGCTAAGCTGATGAGCAATGCAGACAACGGGCAGTCAAGTCGTGCAAAGGGAAAGCAAGTCGAAGGACATGATGTTGAGACGTCTGGTGAACGTCAGCAAATGGAAATTCACCAAACTCTTAAGGAGTTACAAGTTTCTCCCGATGGTTTGGTGCCCATTGACCGGCTAAAAGAAATCATACTCGGAGCGATCAAAGATAAGTTCGAGGAAAGTCCTAAGTCTTCATTCACCTACATCAAGCCTTACACGAAGAGGATTGACAGTTTGAAGATGCCAGCTGGTTATCAACCTCCAAAGTTGCTGCAGTTCGATGGCAAGGGTAATCAAAAGCAGCACATTGCTCACTTCGTAGAGACTTGCAACAATGCCGGCACTTACGGAGATCATTTGGTGAAGCAATTTGTGCGCTCTTTAAAGGGAAATGCATTCGATTGGTATATTGATTTGGAGGCCAGTTCGATAGATAGTTGGGAGGAAATGGAGCAGGAATTTTTCAACCGATTTTACAACACTCGAAGAACGGTTAGCATGATTGAATTGACGAACACTCGTCAATCAAATGAAGAGTTGGTGATCGATTACATAAATCGATGGAGGAATCTAAGTCTAAATTGTAAGGATAGATTAACTGAAACTTCAGCAATCGAGATGTGCATCCAAGGAATGCAGTGGGGCCTTCGGTATATCCTTCAAGCAATTCGACAAAAATCATTCGAGGATTTGGCTACTAAGGCTCATGACATGGAGTTGAGCATGTCTATAAGTGGAGTTGAAGAGTTATCATCCCAAGAATGGGGGCAAAGGAAAATAAGTTTGAAGGAGTTGCAACGAAAGCAATATCCATTTCTAGACTCAGACATCCCCGAAATTTTCGATGACTTGATCAAGAATGATCTCATTGAACTACCACGAATGAAACGACCCGATGAGGCTGGGCGAACGGACGACCCCAAATATTGCAAGTACCATCGATTGGTAGGACATCCAACTCAAGACTGTTTTATACTTAAAGAGAAAATTATGCAGCTAGCCAAAGAGGGGAAGATCTTGCTAGAAGAAAGTGTAACAACGGTGAATCACATCACAGTTGAAGACAATCAAATCAAGGAAGATTACGCAAATGACGCCTACAAATTGATTTCTAAAGACGGCGTATACATTGGTCCCATGAACGGAAAGTTTTTGAAACGCTACTACGCGTAAAGAAAACAAGTATGCTCCATAAACGCACGAGCCTAAACTGCTTGTTGCTCCATAAACGCATGAGTCTAAACTGCTTGTCGCTCCAAAAATGCACGAGCCTAAACTGATTGTTGCTCCATTATGCACGAGCTTAGACTGCTTATTGCTCCATAAACGCATGAGCCTAAATTGTTTGTTGCTCCATAATTTGAAATAATTTCGCAATTCGTCCACTTCGAAGGCAAACATTCTTGTGAACGAAATGCGAGGGGGCATTTGTAGACACCTAAATTTCAAATTCCTTTGGACCTCTACAGTCCAGTAAATCAAGACGGGCCTCTAAAGTCCGGTAAATCAAGACGGGCCTCTAAAGTCCCATAAATTCAAGACGGACCTCTAAAGTCCAATAAAGCAAGATGGGTCTCTAAAGTCCAATAAATGAAGATGGGCCTCTAAAGTCCAACAAACCAAATTGAGCCCAAATAGGGTATTCTTAGCCCAAATAATTCAAATTTTGAATTAAACCCTAACCACTTGCACAAATATCTCCCTGGCCCATAAGAAACCCTAGGTTCTACACCTATAAATAGAGGCCTCATTTCATTCATTTTAGAATCAAGAAATCAGAAGCATTGAAGGCTCTAAAATTCTCTACAGAGATTTTAGAGTGTTCTTCAGCAAGCGGAGGAGCTTCAAAGGCGTTCTTCGTGCAAAGCGGCGAGAAGCAGCGTTCGAGTGGAGATCAAGGTGCTAAGCCCCTTCGATTTGGCGTTCCTTCAAGGCGTTCTTCGTGCAAAGCGGGGAGAAGCAGCGTTCAAGTGGAGATCAAGGTGCTAAGCCTCTTCGATTCGGCGTTTCTTCAAGGAGGAGGTGTTTCGTGGATCTTCAACGGCGTTCGTCCCGGATAAGTCCCGAAAAGTCCCGAAAATCAACGTTTAATCCAAAATACGGCGTCAAGCCCTTGGATTAGCGTTACAAAGTCCCAAATTCAAGAACGATCTTCAACGACATTCATCACAAAAGTCCCTAAATTCAACGTTTAATCCAAAAATACGGTGCGCGCTAAACCTTTGGATTAACGTTATAAAATCTCAAATTCAAGATCGAAGAGGATTCGGCTGCGGATCCAACTCCAAAAGCTCAAGAAATTCAAGTGAAGTTCAAGAAGAGAGAATCAAAGGAGCAAATTAGAGATTGTAACCCGCAGTATTCATCGGTTTAATCCGAAATTAAATAAAATTGTTTCACATTTTCGCGTTTTTATATTTAATTCACGAATTTGTAGACACTGGAATTTTATTAAATTTTGAACGTGTCTAATATTGTAAATCCTAATTTTGGAGATAAGAATATAAAATAATATCTCCAAAATTTGAGGATTATCTCTTTCCTTATTTTTAGGATTTTCGAATATCATTTTCTTGCTCTCTAAGTTGTTCGTCTCTTATAAATAGGAGAGTGCAAATAGAATTGTAGTAGTTTCAGATGGAATAAGTCAGTCACGACTCCATCAACTCCCTACTACTAAATTGTAGGTCAAATCGAGTTCGATAGAATAAGTCACAAACGACTCCATCAACTCCCTACTACCAAATTGTAGGTCAAATCAAAATCCGGAACACGTCGCTGAGACCCCGGTATCAAATTATGTTTAGAGAGTGGAATCAAGAGATCAACGAGAGTGTTGGTTTACAAATTGGCACGCCCGGTAGGACAATTTTCGCTCTTCATCTCCACTCTCCAAGAATTTCGTGGGGGCATGCTAAATTACCGTTGGGGGCATGCTTATATTAATCACCTTTTGAGTTCTACATCAAGAATTTCGAGATCAAGTTGCATTCGAAATAGATCTCTACAACAGATCTCGAGGGGGCATTAGTAGACACTGAAATTTTATTAAATTTTGAACGTGTCTAATATTGTAAATCCTAATTTTGGAGATAAGAATATAAAATAATATCTCCAAAATTTGAGGATTATCTCTTTCCTTGTTTTTAGGATTTTCGAATATCATTTTCTTGCTCTCTAAGTTGTTCGTCTCTTATAAATAGGAGAGTGCAAATATAATTGTAGTAGTTCCAGATGGAATAAGTCAGTCACGACTCCATCAACTCCCTATTACTAAATTGTAGGTCAAATCGAGTCTGATGGAATAAGTCACAAACGACTCCATCAACTCCCTACTACCAAATTGTAGGTTCAAATCAAAATCCGGAACACGTCGCTGAGACCCCGGTATCACATATGTTTAGAGAGTGGAATCAAGAGATCAACGAGAGTTGTAACCCAAATTCTAAATAAAAACATGTTATCCTATTTTTTATCACATTCTTTTATGCATATTTGTAGGTGTTTAAATTTATTGGTTAACATATTCTAAGAGATAAGAATGAATCATAATATTAAAAGATATAAATCTTTATAATATTATATTCCTAATACGCCCCCTCAAGATGGAGCACCGTAGGAGAGTCCAATCTTGATCATAAGTGGTTGTACGCGAGAACGAGAAAATGATTTGGTAATAGCATCAACAAGTTGATCCACAAACGAAACATTCGGGTATGAAAAATGGGGCAGTAGGGGGTGTATTTAGTAAGTTGGGAGTGCGTTGATCGTGTATTTACCAGAGTTGGGGGTGTATGCAGCCGTGGAGTAGGGGATCTGTCCCATCTAGGCAGCAAGCGAGTATGTAGTTGTGGAGGGAGTGTGTAGATTCGAGGGGGTGTATTTACCAGAGTGTGTAGGTGTGCATGGATTCTGGGAAGGGGGTGTTTTTACTAGAACTGCGGATGTGTTTACTTGGGGAGTTTGCATGGGCTTCCATGGATGGAGATTTTGGAGAAGAAAGCTTCTCGTGAGTGCACGGTTGTTTTAACCAAAATTAGTTACCTTGAGAGGGTTGCAACCGTGAGTTTTGATCGGTGTTGAGTGCCGAGCAACGGTTAAGGGTGGTAGTCGGGAGTTTGGACGGCGCTGGACGTCGAGCAACGACTACAAGAGAGGGTTTCGGATCGAGGTGTTAGCCGTACGACTCGTTGATGTTGGGGTAATTGTGGGTTTTGTACGACAAGAACATCGAACAACAATTACGGGAAAGAAGAAACGTGTCTTCTTGAGGATAGGGTAATCGTGAGTTTTGTACGACAAGAACGTCGAACAACAATTACGGGGAAGAAGAAACTTGTCTTCATGATGAGGTTGGGGTAATCGTGGGTTTTGTACGACGAAGAATGTCGAACAACGATTACGAGGAAGAAGAAACTTGTCTTCTTGAGGTTGGGGTAATCGTGAGTTTTATACGACAAGAACGTCGAACAACGATTACGGTGAAGAAGAAACTTGTCTTCATGAGGTTGGGGTAATCGTGGGTTTTGTACGACGAAGAACATCGAACAACGATTACGAGGGTTTGAGTGGGATCGAGGCGTGAGCCGAGAGGCTCTTGATACCATATAGCGAGAAACAATAAATAGGAAATTATAATTTCATTGAGAGAACGATTACGAGGGTTTGGGTGGGATCGAGGCGTGAGCCGAGAGGCTCTGATACCATAAAGTGAAACAATGAATTACTAAATTATAATTTCATTGAGTGAATGTAAAGAGTACATGAAGGAAGTATTTATAGATACAAAACGTATCGATCCTAAATCTCTAATTAAGGAAAATAAAGATATATAAAATATATTATACCAGATATTTATATAATATCTCTTAATATATTTGTATATGCCTAATATTAGGATCGTCCCCGTTCACTTGCAACTCCCACAAGGCTGCACTTGTTGATTTCAATGAATCTTCACTCACAAGGCACAATAGTAGACACAACCATTTGAATTAACGATGATTTGATCAGCAAGTTTAGGTAGCGGAGAAACAGTAAATTGATTTTCAACAAAGTTAAAGCAGTAAAGAAGACCCTCCTGGATCAAGTAGACCTCTCGTGAATCCCTCGACACATACACTCCACGTTCGAGTCTCCGAGTCGAAAGCTTTAATCAGCTATGGATCTTTCCGAATGGAAACAATCTTGTAATGCAGTGATTTGAAAGGATCAAATACCAAATGAAGTGACTTTTCACGGGAAGAAATATTGTTTGTGATTGATTGTAAACATGGAATTCACCAATCCTGTTTCTTAATAACAGAAGACCGTTGCAACAACAAATCAAGACTAAAACAGAAGAGTCACAACAAATATGAGAAGGTATTATCCTCTGTTTTTCATTCCTAATCTCGATCGTCTGATTGTGATGATTTGCTTGGGAGATCTTGGGCTCCACTTGAGCGTGGTGAGGATGATGAGAGTGAGTGGAAACGACGAAAATGTTCCGAGGAGATAAGGGAGAGCCACGACTTACATACTAATTTAAATCTAATTACAGACTTTGCCGGCAGCATTTCCGTCAACGCATCGTCGTCCAACGACGCACCATGAAAATCAATCGGGAAATATATGTAGATTCAATTTGTAATTCAGGAAATCTGGGAGAAGATACGATTGAAGCCGGGCTGCCGGTGTTCCCATAGCTCGGCCCGCCTGCTATTGGATTGGGCTTGAAAACCTGTTGTGCAGTGTGAATATACTTTTTTTAAATATTATATTGAGATTTTTTAGTAATTTTTTTTTATAAAAGATAAATATCTATATATAAAAATCTATATATATATAATAACAGGATAGTCTGACCAAAGTCAATTCCCGCTCAAATTTCTGTGGGCCCAGCTGTTCTTTTTTAGTTTTTTTTAAAGCCGAGGGCCCATCTGTTCTAATTATTGTCTGTGGGTCCAATTAAACTGAAGCAAATGACCCAATAATTATAATTCTAGATTTGTTATAAATTTTAGGTTATATCACTTCTGAAGACATTCTTTATTCGTCGTCATTAACATATTCAAAATATACAATTTATTTTTTTGAGTATTTTATAATTTAAAAAAATAAATATTTTAGTGACATTCTATTTATGAGTATTATTGTTTTTGAAAGTATATGGTTTAACATTGTTTAATTAATTATCTGACTTACATCTATTTTATTTAATTACATTTATTAAAATTTTAATTTATTATAAATACCTATAAATCTTATAGTAATATGTACACACGTATAAATTCTATAATATAAAGTTAACTGAAAAGTGTAAGTCAGTAAACTGAAAAGTGCACATAGACTAGGGTGCACAACATGCACTCGAGTGCATACTAGACTTTACCATTTGAATTTTGATTAATTACTTTGTTTCGTTAGAAGTTTTCATCTTTTCATTTAGACGTCTCACATAAAGTTTCTCATTTCATTTTTTTAATACATTGTGTCCCACCTCTTTTACTCTTAATTTCTTCTACACTCCATTTCATTTTCTCTCTTCAATCATATCAATTTTACTACACCTCATTTTATATTAATGTTCTTCAAATTCTATTTTATTTAATTACATTTATTAAAATTTTAATTTATTATAAATACCTATAAATCTTATAGTAATATGTACACACGTATAAATTCTATAATATAAAGTTAAATTACAATCTACTTAAATTTTAAAACAAACCCATATGATTATAACTATTAGAATTTTAATTATTAAAAAAATATTTGTAATTACACATACACCTATAGATTTTAATTATTAAAAAAAATATTTGTAATTACTTTATGTATATTTGATTATTTAAATATTTATTTGTACATATATTTTTGTTTCCCAAGATAATATATAGATTTTAATTATAAGTTAAAATTTGTATAAGATAGTTTCATAAATCTTATTTCGTAAATTTGAATTGGGTTGGTCTGCTGTGGACTCGAGTGCATGCTGTGCACCCTAGTCCATGTGCACTTTTCAGTTTACTGACTTACACTTTTTGGTAAATGAGTAATAATTGAAAAGTGCAACACCATTACCAAAAAGTGTAAGTCAGTAAACTGAAAAGTGCACATAGACTAGGGTGCACAGCATGCACTCGAGTGCATACTAGACTTTACCATTTGAATTTTGATTAATTACTTTGTTTCATTAGAAGTTTTCATCTTTTCATTTAGACGTCTCACATAAAGTTTCTCATTTCATTTTTTTAATACATTGTGTCCCACCTCTTTTACTCTTAATTTCTTCTACACTCCATTTCATTTTCTCTCTTCAATCATATCAATTTTACTACACCTCATTTTATATTAATGTTCTTCAAATTCTATTTTATTTAATTACATTTATTAAAATTTTAATTTATTATAAATACCTATAAATCTTATAGTAATATGTACACACGTATAAATTCTATAATATAAAGTTAAATTACAATCTACTTAAATTTTAAAACAAACCCATATGATTATAACTATTAGAATTTTAATTATTAAAAAAATATTTGTAATTACACATACACCTATAGATTTTAATTATTAAAAAAAATATTTGTAATTACTTTATGTATATTTGATTATTTAAATATTTATTTGTACATATATTTTTGTTTCCCAAAATAATATATAGATTTTAATTATAAGTTAAAATTTGTATAAGATAGTTTCATAAATCTTATTTCGTAAATTTGAATTTTGATTAATTACTTTGTTTCGTTAGAAGTTTTCATCTTTTCATTTAGACGTCTCACATAAAGTTTCACATTTCATTTTTTTAATACATTGTGTCCCACCTCTTTTACTCTTAATTTCTTCTACACTCCATTTCATTTTCTCTCTTCAATCATATCAATTTTACTACACCTCATTTTATATTAATGTTCTTCAAATTCTGTGATAATTAAACGTTAGACGGATGGAGTAATATTCTATCAATAATTATAGTGAAAATAGATTAAAAAAGATGTAACTGAAGCTTTATTCACATGAAATCAATGATATGGTCTCACATAGTATTATTTTTCTTTAAATTTTATGAAATTTCGCCATTGAAAGTTTTAAATCACACTAATTAAAGTAATATTTTATAAATAATCAATTGAAATTTATTAATAATTAATTCGTGCAACGCACGGGAGAATTACTAGTATATATAAAAATAGCATAGTTGACCGCTGGTCAATTCCCGCCTAAATAGTGGTGGGCCCAACTTTTCTCTCTCTCTCTTTTTTTTTGCAAAAATTTATATGCAATATGACTAATTAAGGTAAATTAGGTCAAAATTCGTGGGTCAAAGCGGGTCAACCTTAATTAAAATATTTATTTTCACTCTAATATATTATTTTACTACATGACCAAAACTATGTTACTACAGGAACTAAATTTTGTCACTACAAGGCCTAAAGTGTATTACTGCAAGTCCAAAAATATTCTGGACACTTATTTTTCTTTTGGGCAAAATTACTAAAATAATTTTAACTTATTCGGCTACTATATGACTAAAACAATGTTATTACAAGACCAAATTTTTATCACTACAAGGTCAAAAGTGTATTACTACATGTTCAAAAATATTCTGGAGACTTAATTTTTTGGTGAATTTTTCAGAATGTTTTGACATGTAGTATTAAATTTTTGGCCTTGTAGTGGTAATATTTTGGCCTTGTAGTAACAATATTTTGGTCATGTAGTAAACCACATGTTTGCAACCCGCGAATTTCTGGGTAACCCGGATCCAGGCTTATGACCCACGAATTTTTTAAAATTGACTTAATTTGACTTTTGGACTTAAGGTTTTGACTTGCCTAATTGGGATGAAATGCATGTATGCAATATTTCACATAAGATTAACCATTTTTTTAAGCAAAGGGCCAACTGTTTTAGTTTTAGGGTTATATCACTTTTTTTGTTTTTTTATTCTATTCGCAGTCCAGTTATAAATTAATTATTAAAAAATATTTATAATAAAGTATACCCCTACAAATTTTAATTATTAAAATATATTTGTAATTAATTTATGTATATTTGTACACATACTTTTCTTTTGTTTTTCAAGATTATATATAGATTTTAATTATAAGTTAAAATTTGTATGAGATAGTTTCATGAATCTATTTCGTAAAATTGAATTTTAATTAATTACTTTATTTCGTCAGAAACTTCCATCTTTTCATTTAGATGTCTCACAAAAAAAATTATCATTTTATTTTTGTGTATACATTGTGCCTCCGCCTCTTTTACTCTTAAATTATTCTACACTCCATTTTATTCCCTCTCTTCAATCATATCAATTTTACTACACCTCATTTTATATTAATGTTTTTCAAATTCTTTGATAATTAGACGGATGGAGTAATATTCCATCAATAATTATAAGTGAAAATAGATTTTAAAAAATGTAATTGAAACTTCATTCACAAGATGAAATCAATGATATGGTTTCACATAGTATTATTGTTATTCAAAATTTGTAAAATTCAACCATTGAAAATTTTAAATCGCACAAACGTATTCTATAAATAATTAATTAAAATTTATTAATAATCAATCCATCGTGCAAGGTTCAATTGCCATTTTTATTGGGGCATCTACGGAGACAGAGCGAACTCTTGTCTTGGGGTAGAACCGCTCCAAAAACATATCTATTCCTTTTAATCAATTTTCATTTTTATCGAGGAAAAAACTTGTGTGAGACCATCTCACGGATCTTTTTCTGTGAGGCGGGTAATCCACATTTCAAAATTTTGGGTAGGATAACTCATATTTTTTTCCAAATTTTTAGTTTTGTAAATGAAATGATAATATTTAAGTAAAAAGTGATATATTTTTAACAAAAGTGATTGTCACATTTTACTTAAATACTATCACTTTTTGTTCAAACGTTATCACCTTTTACTTTTACATGAGGATTAAGTGAGACCCTATGAATCTCATTCTATGAGACGGTCTCACCTAAGAGGCCAAGACTAGCCCTTTTACCAACCGTTCATCACTATCTTTTTTTACATTTTCGGCGGTCGGTTTTAGAGAGAAGAGAGAGCTTCTCTCTCTAGAGAGTTGCTTCTCCCTTCTTCACCGGCCTCCGTCGCCGTCGCAGATCCGTTGTTCATGTTGCCGTCATCGGTCTTGTCCCTATTGCTGCTTTGTCTTCGTTGTCGCCTCAGATCTATTGGTTTCCGCCTCTCTCCAATCTTCTGTTATTTTAGTTTTCGTTAGATCTGCAAATTTGAGTTGTAGATCTACAAATTTGAGTTGTAGATCTGCAAATCTGGTTTAGTTTTTTTTAGTTCTTGTTTGGGATCAACGTAGATCTTGTCCGTAACGGAGCCACGGTGACCGTTTTGGTATTTCTTTGTTGATCCTATTTTATTGCTTTCTTAGGTAGTTTTGGTGCTTGCTTAGTTTTTGTTTTTGTTTCTGTTGGTTGTCTCGGTTGTGCGAGTTGTGAGACTTTTTTTTTTAAGGTTGGGCTCTTTGAGATAGTCTCGAGAGCTCTGGTACTATGGTACTTTTGAATCGGGTACTCATGGAACTTTGTCTGTTTATTCTGTTTCCTATTCTTGATATGAGAACACCTTAGTGTGGGGTTGTCTCATTTAAAGATTGGAGACCTGGACACCTGTTAAGGTAAAGGGAAGTTCGTCTTTCTTCTTCACGCGATTGGAGTGGAGGCGATATCCGTTTGGTTTGAAGATCAAGATCTTAGGCTCATGATTTGTTACTCTATTTTATGATCTTGTAACCCCCCACGAAAAAAAAAAAATTATTTTTACATTTTCTATTTTTTTCTCTTTCCTCTCTCTCTTTAGTTTTTACTTTTCAATATCTCTAAACCACAATAATTCACTACATATTAAATGTTACTCCCTTTGTTCCAATTAAATAAGTTGGTTTAACTTTTTACAAAGATTAATATAATTTTATTGGAAAGACACATTAGACAATTAAAATTTATATTATAACACTATTTAATGAATTCTATACTTTATAATGTAATTAATGTACATAGTTATATTAGTAAATAAATTAAAAAATAGAGTTCATGTATATCAGTTACATGCATGCATGTAACTGGATCCATTTTAAATATGAATCTTTTTGAGTGCTTAATATATATATTTCGAAAATATGTTATAGGTAAGGATGCTGGCCTATTGGTTAGCTTTACTAAATTTTAGCATGCACTTCATTTTACCTCGATTAATTACTTTTTCATTCCAACATCTCAAATTTTATTTCATGTTACCTTATTTAATTAATTTTTCATCTAAACTTACGTTGTTAAAAAATATTTACATATTTTAATTTGATATGAATACTACATTTTAAATTATACATTGTATGACACTGGCTTCCAATTTCAAAGTATATATAATATGTTGTAAGATCTAAACTCGAAAAATATACAATATTGGTTCACATACAATATAGTATTAATCCACATACAATGTAGTACTACTTCACATACAGTATAGTATTAGTTTATATTTTTCATTCCAATCACACTTCCAACTACTTAATCATTAAAATACATCTTTATTCTCTACAATTAGAAGCGAATTGACAAAATTATGCACAAGAAATGTAAGAGACAATAATTTGTTAATTTATTTGTAAACTAATATTATACTACATATAAACTAATAATATATTGTAGAGATTATTCCTTAAGGGGATGTTTGTTTTGGGATTTTGAGGATTTTGAAATCCGGATTTTAAAATCTAGTGGATTTCAAAATCCTAATGCCTTTTATGTTTTGTGTTTGTTTTGAGATTTTGTAGGGTAGGATTTAACTTCATAGTATAGGATTATAGGTTTTATAGGAATTTGTACAGGGTTTGTAGGTATTTATAGAGTTGACTTTTATAGGGTTATAGGGTGGGATTTTGAAACCTTGAATCAAAATCCCAAACTGTAACGGGGGTGGAGTTTCGAAATCCCAAATCCGGATTTCCCATCCCAAAACAAACATCCCCTAATAGAGTCATTCTTACAACCCCTTAAACAAATAGAAACTCCAAGTTTAAGAATTTTCTAATAGGTTCAAAATGAGTGCTAAAAAACTCTTTCTGCCCCGATATAAATACAACTTCCTTCTTTCCCAACTCATTCATTCCCATTTCATATTTTACACCTCCAAGCCCAACCCATCTCCAAAACCCTAATCTTCCCTCAACCATGGCCGCTGTTCTAAGAAGCCATCACCCATCACCGTCTACAAACCTACAAAGACGAGGCTTCCCTATTGTCGTCGCCGTGGAAGAGCTTGCGGGGGCCATCGCCGACGAGTCACCCCCATCGACTCTTGACCATTCAAGCTCAGATCTGCAAAATCCGGAGCGGACCGAGGAAGATGGAGACCGCGAACCCATGGCCACCGTTCTAAGAAGTCGCCGCCCCTCGAAGCTCCATGGCCGCCGCCAATCACCGTCTGCAAACCTACGAAGATGAAGACGAGGCTTCCATGTTGCCGCCGCCGTGGAAGAGCGTGCAAGGGCCATCGTCGACGAGCCACGCCGACGAGTCACCCTCATCGACTCTTGACCTTTCAAGCTCAGATCTGCGAAATCGGGAGCGGGCCGAGGAAGGTGGAGGCTGCGAACCCACCGATCTTTTTTTCGTGGCGGCCTATCTGTGCGGCGACGGTCAATCTTCTTACAGTGACGAAGGGGAAACTCTTCTTCTAGCGGAGGCCATGGCGAAGGAGCGGCGGCATGTGCACTGTGTTTGTTATAGACGACGGCGGGAAGTGGCCTGCTTCATCTTCTTCGTGGTGGTGGCCGATTCGACGCAGACGGTGTTCGCAGTGGTGGCCGGTTCGACGAAGACGAAGCCTCGAGTGTTTCCATTTATTTTTTAACATTTGAAGCATTAAAATCGACGTCATTGTAACATACGAGTTCGAATTTGTACCTAGATTTTTTTCCAGATTTTTTGAAGAACTCTGTTATTTTTCCAGATTCTTCTAGATTTTTGTAGATTTTGTTTTTTAAATACATGATTTTTAACGTCAGTTTTCAATTTTTTGCAAAATAGTAATTCTATTTCAATCGAGTATGATATGCAACGTAATCATCATATTTTGAATTATGCATAAAGTTATATGTAAAATAATCATCATATTTTAAATTATGTATGCATATTTGTCGTCATGTTTATATGCAAAATAATTATCATATTTTGCAATATTACATTTTGTCATTCATACATTCCTTTACTATACGTATGCATATTTGTCGTCATGTTTACATGCATTCCTTTATATGCATTTTGTCCTTCATATATTACCTGGTGTATATGCATTTTGTCCTTCATATATTACCTAATGTATAGAAGGGTTTTTGGAAATCGCCCTAATGAAGATTTGAATTTTAAAACGTGATGTGAGAAAATTACGATCTTAAAAAAATATGCATTTATAATTTGATTATATGTTAATGCTGACTAATATATAATAATTTGAAATTATTTAAATTGAATTGTCGTATTTTTAGGAATTTTTGAATTATGGAAGGTGATATAATTTCACGTTTTACTAGAATATGCCTTTATCCAATTGATTTGATGGTAATCTTTATAATATTAAAGAATTTGAAATTATTTAAATGGAAAAAGGGAAACACCGTCTATTTAAGTGCCAATTTGACTATATTGGATAAAAAACAATAACCTATTCCCTATTAGAAAAAAGTCTTAGTGAAATGACTCTAATAAAAATTTCCCCTATATTGTATATGAACTAATACTATACTGTATATAAACTAAAACACTTTTGTATGTGAACTAAAATATATTGTATATAAATTAATATTATATTGTATATATGAACTGATATTATACTACTGGTCCTAATACTGAAAGAATAAAAAATAATTGTTGATATACTTGAACAAGCTAAACAAAGTAAAACTATACAATATATGAACTAATACTATATCATATATGAACCAATATTATACTATATATAAACTAATATTATACTAACAATCGTAGAGGTGTATGATAAACTCAAAGTTGTTCACTACATTGAGAGCTTAATTCAACAAAACAAAGCTAGTAATATTAGATAAATTATTATAAAATATTAGGAGTAACATCAATGTGTATTTAATCATAACAAATATGTAGAAAAAATTACGTAATAGAGAGTTCACCACCAAGTTGAGCATATTCTTCACAATATTAATTGAGTTTTCAACAAACAATGATTGAAACTCAATTACAGAATGTCTAATGACAACCATTGTACTAGGGAGCTACTCACAATCAAATCAATTAATACATTATAGAAATCTGTCATACTTTTTTGTGCGTCGTCTAGATAAAAAAAAAATACTAATTTAGTTGAATTATTTTTTGTATTTTTTCTCGAAATTTTGGTAATTTTTCAAAAAAAAAATCCGATTTTTTTTAAAGATTCATATTTTGGTTCTAGTAATTTTTTTCGATATTCATAGTTTTTTTCGATAATTGTTTTTCGAAAAATTAAAAAACAATATAATATGTGATCCAGTGGTAACTCAATTGTGATTTATTGGTGACTCGGTGGTGGGTGTTCAATTATAATTTAGTTAATTTAATTTAATTGATAAAAGGGTAATATAATTTTTTAAATATAATTTTCTTTTAAAAAAATTGGGGATGGACTCGTAAAGAAGGGTGTAAAATAACTGGATCCTGTCTAAAAACTCAACCCATATAAATTATGAATAACATTCAACCCATTTAGAAACACTGGATTCAGTTACATGTATATAATGGTACACACAATTAATTGTCTAGAAAAATTACTCTATATGAAACAAGTTTATTTAAATGGAACATTTATAAAAGAAAAATAAGACTATCTAATTGAGAAAATATTATTTATTAACACAAAAGGGTACTATATTTCCTTATCATTCTCTCTCTAAGCAAAAACTCTCCCCCTTTTCTCTACATTAGCTTACAAAGTAAGCTGCCCTTCACCTCTAAAATCCCAAAACCACCACCGCCCACCTCTTCATACCCCACAACCGCCTGCGTATAACCCCTCCATCTTCAACCCCCAAACAAAATTACACAACATCGCCTATTTTCTGCACAGAAGTTAGAAGTTGAGCCGTCGCGCCGCTTGAAACTCCGCCATCTGCCTGTCGCGCCGCCGGTAGCGCCGCTGCACCGCTTTTCTATTGGGCGAAAGGTCTTTTTTAGGGATTTAGTTGGGATCAATGGGTGAATTTCCCCGTCGGAGCCACGGTGACCGATCGGGTGAGTCATCCGTCTGATCCCATTCTATTTTCGTTTTTCCTTTCTGCATGTTATTTTAGTTTTTTCTTCCGTTATTTTCTGCTTTCGTTATTTTCCCTTTACCCGTTGTCCCTTTACCCGTTGTCGGTATTTTCCCTTTCCCCGCTGGTTTGTTTTCTTCCCTGTTATGATGGGTTTTCTTCCCGTTTTCGGGTTTTCCCATGGTGGCACTTTGTTGTGTCTGTTGGAGCTGGTAGGCCTTGGGTCCGTACTTATGTGGTTTGTGAGGTTTGTAGCACGGCCGTTGCTATCTTCTTAGATCGCGGAGTTTCAAGGTATGCTCATTGATCGTTGATCCTTCCACCCTCTCACGATTGAGTCTGGAATTTGTGATCTTTTGATATAATTTGATGTTTGGATAGGTGAGGGCAAAGTGATATGTAATTCTACTACCTTAAAAAAAAATTGAGAAAATATTATTTAGTACTCTCTCCTTCCTTAATTATATTTTACAAGTATATTTACTTTTTTTTTAAAAGTATAATAATGAGCATGATGAAAGGTATTTTTATAAAATTTTAAGTATAAAATAAATAGATAAGTTGACTTGTGTATGAGTGAATTCAAAAGTAGTGATTATAAAAGTTTTTCGTTTTAAAAGTTAAATGAAATTAATTATAAAAGTAAAGCACGACAATTAAACTAAGACAAAAGGCTGGTGACATGAAAAACCTACAAACAAAGGGTAAAAATCACATATAATGACGGGATCACCAATATACTATGATTTGGCGTCACTAAATGGTGCCAGACGTCATTATTGGAGTCCGACGTCATTATTACAATATTTAGAAAATAAACCTTAAATCGAGATTTGAATAATAATATGTTTGAACTATAAAATTTCACATACAAAATAAATAAAATAGAACCAGAAATTTTGCAAGTCCCGAATTTTCTCAAAAAATTAATAAACACCAAATATTTCACAATTCGTCAAATAAATTTTAAAAATTCATATATCCTAGAATATAACTAGCTAGTTGGAGTGTGTTCTTAACTCACTGTAATTTAACACCTATGTTTTTGTTTTTCAAGAAAAAATTAATAGCTAAAAAATGACATAGTCAGGACCAATTTTGAAAAATAAAAAATTTCACTTGTCTTAGGAATTGCGTGGTTTTGAAAAATATTTTTTTACTTCTATTTCCCTATGAATATCACTAAATATATCATAGAGAACCCTAACTTCACATACAATATCAATAAAATAGAACCAGAAATTTTGCAAGTACCGAATTTTCTCAAAAAATTAACAAACACAAAATATGTCACAGTTGGTCAAATAAACTTAAAAAAATCATATGTCATAGGATATAACTCGGATTGATACGATTCTAGTTGGAGTGTGTTCTTTGACTCACTTTAATTTAACACTTGTGGTTTAGTTTTTTTTTTTAAAACAAAAAGTAGCGAAAAAATGAAAAATGGCATAGTCAGGACCAATAAGGAAAAATTCAAAAATTCACTTGTAGGACTTGCAGGGTTTTGAAAAATAATATTTTACTTCTATTTTCATACGTCTGAATATCACCAAATAAATCATAGTGGCCTCTAACTTCACATACAATATCAATAAAATAGAACCAGAAATTTCGTAAGTACCAAATTTTCTCAGAAAATTAACAAATATCAAATATGTCACGGCTCATCAAATAAATTTAAAAAATTCATATCTTCTAGGATATAACTTGTATTTGCACGATTCTAGTCGGAGTGTGTTCTAAACTCACTGTAATTTAACACCTATGGTTCAATTTTTCAAGAAAAAAATAATAGCGAAAAATGGCATATATAGTTAGGAATAAATTAAAAAAATTCACTTATTTTAAGACTTGCGTGGTTTTGAAAAATAATTATTTACTTCTTTTTCCATATGTCTGAATATCACAAAATAAATCATAGAGGTCCCTTGATTCACCTACAATATAAATAAAATAGAACCAGAATTTTCGGAAGTATTGAATTTTCTCAGAAAATTAACAAACAACAAAAAATAAGAGCGAAAAAATGGCATAGTCAGGACCAATGCGGAAAAATATAAAAATTCACTTGTTTTAGGACATGCGTGGTTTTGAAAAATAATATTTTACTTCAATTTTAATACCTCTGAATATCACCAAATAAAATCATAGAGGACCCTAACTTCACATAAAATATAAATAAAATAGAATAAGAAATTTCACAAGTATCGAATTTTCTCATAATTAATTTACAAACACCAAATATGTCACGGTTTGTCCAATCAACTTAAAAAATTCATATCTCCTATGTAACTCGGATTGACACGATATCTCCTATGTAACTCGGATTGACACGATTCTTGTAGGAGGGGTTTCTTAACTCACTGTAGTATAACTGTATAACACCTATGTTTAATTTTTGAAAAAAAAAAATAATAGCGAAAAAATGACATACTCAGTACCAATGTTGAAAAATAAAAAAATTCAATTGTTTTAGGAATTGCATGGTTTTGAAAAATAATTTTTTACTTATATTTGCATACGTATAAATATCACAAAATAAATCATAAAGGTCCCTAACTTCACATACAATATCAATAAAATAGAACCAGAAATTTCGCAAGTACCAATTTTCTCAGAAAATTAACAAACACCAAATATGACACGGTTAATATATCAAATAAACTTAAAAATATCATATCTTCTAGGATATAACTCAGATTGGAACGATTCTAGTCTGAATGTGTTTTTAACTTCCATTTTAGGAGCTCGAGTAAAACTTTAATGACGGACGAGTTCGAATCAAGTTGAAATTTTAATGAAATATTAATAATTTTTATTATTCTTATAAGATTTGTAGAATTTGTAAATTTAATCTACACATTCTTTAAAAAATAAGATTTGTAGATTTGTAGAATTTGTAAAATTTTATTGAGATTTTAGAATTTTGTAATTTTTAAATTACACATTTTCCGATTTTTTTAATTGTAGAATTTTTTATTTTTAGTATTTTCAGAATTTTAGAATTTTTTATTTTTATTTTACACATTTTAGAATTTTTAATGAGATTTTTAGAAATTTTAAATTTTATTTTATACAGTATATTTTATAGTTTTTAATTTTATTTATAATTTTTTATTTTTAATAATATTCTAAGATTTTTTGGAATTTTTAATGGTGTTTTAAAAAATTAATTGTTAAATTTTAATTTTCAAATTCGGGTGAGTTTGAAATTTTTTCGGGAAAAAGGATGAAAATTGAACAAAGAAGGATATAAATTAAAAAAGTTAAAACTTAAAGAATATAAATTGAATTAGGCCTAAATTACATGACGTAAAATAAAATTTCTCAGAAAATTAACAAACACCAAAAATGTCACGATTGCTCAAATAAACTTAAAAAAAATCATATCTCCTAAGATATAACTCGGATTGGAACGATTCTAGTTGAATTGTGTTCTTTACTCGCTGTAATATAACATTTGTGGTTTAGTTTTTAAAGAAAAAAATAATAGTGAAAAAATGGCATAATTAGGACTAATGCGGAAAAATATAAAAATTCCACTTGTTTTCGGACTTGCTTGGTTTTGAAAAATATTTGTTTACTTATATTTCCTTACGTTTGAATATCACAAAATAAATTATATAGGTCTTTAACTTCACATGCAATATTAATGAAATAGAACCAGAAATTTCACAAAATACCAAATTTTCTCAAAAAATTAACAAACACTATGTCACTGTTGATCAAATAAACTTTTAAAAAATCATATCTCCTTAAGATCACAAGTTTGATTTTTATTTTTTTTCCTCCTTTTTTCTTAATTTCGACCACTCTAGGTCGATCAAAATACACCCCGTCGACAACAGGGTGTCGACGAGTGTTTTTTCGGTCGACCTAAAGTTGTCGACGAGTTTTTAATTTTTTTTTTTCGATCAACAAATGTCGACCATATGCACTCTCGTCGGTCAACCAGTGTCGACGAGAGTGAATATAGTCGACACTGTTTGTCGAAATTTAAAAACAAAATTTAAATTTTTTTTAAGTTCTGAATTTTTTTGTTGTTGTTTGTTGGTGGTGGTGGCGGCAGCGGCAGCGGCAGCGGCAGCGGCCGGATAAAACTTAGGTTTAGGGTTTAAAGGTGAAGGAGAGGTGCAATTAGTAATAGAGGTGCATTTAATAGTGTAATATAACTTAAAGGGTATTTTTAATTTTTTACATCATTATTTTATTATTAAACTCATTAGGGTGATTGTTCTAAACTGAAATGGAGGTATAAATAGTCCCACCCTTAGTTATTTCCCTTCTCTCTATTAGTTGGGACCATTTGTTGCAGCCCATATTAATCGGCCCATTCAATCTAGGGCACGATATGCTTATTGTATATATATAATATACATTCTTTAAAGATGTCGGTAAAAAATTCCACATCGTCGCCACCAGCCCCGTCGCCGCCGTAGGTAAACATTTTATTTTATTTGGGATCTGAATCTTGGGTAAAATTCATTTTGTTTTGGTTTTGGTTTTGCATCTGAATCTTGCATTATTGACTGTGATTTGGATTGAAAAAAATAGAATTTTTCCATTTTTTTGCTCTGTTTTTTCTGGTTTTATTTTCCGATTTTTTCCCTTTTCTTGGAAAACATTTTCGAAATATCTACTGTTATTTGGAACTTTTTTTTTCAAAAAAAATCACTTTTTTCAGATTTTTTTCGAAGAAATGTAACTTTTTTGTAATACAATCCCAAAACCAATTTTCAATTTTTCCCCATAAATTTGTTTATAATCTTGATAAAAAAAATCGAAAATCACATATTTTACTATTTAAAAAAAAATATTAGTGACACTTAGTTTTAGAAAAAATCAGGTAAGAATTTAACTCACTTTGAGACAAGTACTTTGTCTGCAAATTAGAGAAGTAAAAAATAGATAAGAGATATAAACCTAAATATAATCATTATTTTGAGTTTTAAATCTCACTTATCTACTTTGTAGACAATATTTTGTCTCGAAATGAGGTTGCTGGTGCAGCTTTCTTTGGTTCCATTTAGATTCTTTTCTGTCAAAATTTATTTTGATGTTAATGATAGAAACTTAGTGCAAATTAGAGAAGTAAATGAAGAAGAAAAAGAAATAGATAAGAGATATAAACCTCAATATAATCATTAAATTGAGTTTTATATCTCACTTATCTATTTTTTTTATATAAGTTTGAAATTTTATTGACTTATCTACTTTGCAGACAATATTTGTGTCAAAATGAGGAAATAAGATGAGGTGCAGTGAGTAATTCACAAGTACACAAATTATTGTCATCAATCTATAATTAGATAACTACTTTGTGTTTTCCAAGTTCATATATTACATGTAGAATAAATCTTCCGTAAATGTCGTCCTGTATTGGAATTGTTGGAATTGGACGACATATTATGCTGATTTGTCCTTCCTGTATTCTAAGAATTTGTAAACGGGGAGATGAAGTAGAGTAATCTAATTGTAGCACAATGATGACTTTCATCTGTCTTTATCCAAATATTCGACTATTTGGATACATTATTTGATAAATCAATGATGATTTTATGTATCAATAAGCTAAAAATAGGAATTATAGTATTACCGTTATTAAAGATGGATATAGATGATAATATCAAGTAGCCTTTGTTTGCAAGTCATGCATATGTTTTTTTTGTTAGGAAATTTCAACATCTAGAGGAAAACACAGTTTTTATTTTTCAATTATCACGTTTGAACTGTTCTTACAAAATAAGTCTCTTGTGCACTCAAGTACACGGTGTACTTGTATTGACCTTGACTGATCAACTGTTAGACCTTTGACTAGTCAAGGTCAACTCAAGTACACCGTGTATTTGAATGCATTTGAGACTTTGACGTTTTCATATTCTTAAAATTTAAAATTTACTTGTAGATTTTAAATTTTAAGAGTTGAATATAGCAAATAGAAAAAGAAAATGGAAACTCATTACTTGGCCACTTGCTATTTTATTTTGTAGAATAACTTGAAAAATAAAAATTGTGTGTTTTCTCCTCCGGTCGTGTTTGTAGCGTGCCTCCCTGCCTAATTCTACTCTTTGCTTCCTTTCCTGTTAGTTTTATCTTTGTTATTTTGACATAGGATTTACATTTGTATTTTCATTATTTAGTGGTCCACAGAGTTTCTTTGTTTGTTGTACTGTACATGTTTTTTTTCTTCAATCTAGCTTTTCCAAGTATAATAAATTTTGTGGTCTATCGTATAGTTTAGGTAGTCTTTTACTTTGCGATTCTGTTGTTAAAATTATTGAAGGTTAAAATTTATGATCGATATTTTTTGCAACTTAAAGTTGATATTTTAATTGATATTTCGTTTTTGTTTTTTAATTTAGTTTTGGTTGCTTGGATTTATAAATTATTTGCAGGCAGTAATCCTTGCCAAGTGTTTAATAGTCGGGCAAATTAATTAATTTTGTTGCCTTATAACCAGCCAAATATGCTTATTTATTTATTTCATTTATTTTAGCTGATCCTTTTTACCAACAACTCTATGAAAATTTCGAAATCTGTGTTAGTTATGTAATTGAAATTATGTTTCAACCACGTGATTTTTTTAAATGAAAATGTCGAAATCTCTGTTGGTTATGTAATTGAACCACGTTATTTTTTTGGTAGGTAAGAAAGCATGCAGAAGAAATATTGAAACAGACAGTTTCATATGATTTTTCAACATATGATGATTATTGACTATGAAAAGTGCACTTTTTTTTATCAGAAAACAATTGATTAATGACTATGAAAAACGTGTGCCAATACTGCTCCGTAGAGATAAATGTACAAATAGTTCTGTAACTTTGTTTAAAATTGAACATATTAAATTTTCATAGAATAATTTATTTTTATGATTTATTATATATATATATATACACTTCATTTTTCATAATTTTTAATTAAATTAAATTACGTATTTATTTATTAATTTATGAATTAATAATTGAATAATCCTTAAATACACACTTTTCAATTATTAATCTGTTCGGGACTAATGCATTTTGGTTATCATCAATAATATATGGTAGAGCCCCTTTGAGTTTTAGTGTTAAACGGTTTCCTGGATTACGGGCTCCTTTTTTAAAAGAATTCGAATTCATTGAATTATTTATATTAAATGAACCAATTGCATTTGAAATGATTGTTTGCTATGTTAGAAGAGAAATGTGCATTTTTAGAGCAAAACAAGCCTCAAATATATTATTGAGTCAATCGAAAAAATAAATCTAAAAGAAGAGAAAGATAACGGGTCAAGAAGGAAAAAAAAAAGGTCTAGCTGTATATTGCTAATAAAGCTTTGTTAAAATGTGACATCTTCGAAATCCCATTCCACCTTCACTAAAATGTGACATCTTCAGAAATCTCATTTCACCTTCATTTTTTGCTTTCCTAAGTTTCTCCCATCTTTGTCAATGATTTTTATGTCCTTCCTCTTTTGTGTCAATGAATTGGCACATAACTTTTCCATGGTCTCACAGTTTTGAAGTGGGATTCTAAAGCATGACATGGTATACGTTGGGATTGCTCGTAGGATTTCTTTTATAAGGACTTCTCGCCTTCCTTTCGAGAAGCTTCTTTTCTTTCAATTGTCAATTTTCTTTGTCATTTTGTCTAAAAGAATTTAACTTTCTTACCCCGAAGGGAAAAGGTTGGAAGCCCTAGAGGATGTCTTGTAGCTCTCTCTTTGATAACTCATTCATTCCAGGACTACAAGTGGTTGTTGATTTGTTGAAATTAATCATGTGACCCGATGCTGCCTCGTAGGTTTGTAATGTCTTTTTCACACTCCTTGCATTATCTTGTGATTCCTTAAAAAATAGAATATTGTCATCTACAAAGAACACATGAGTGATCTTGTGATTCCCTCAATCTCTCGTTTGCTTCACAGTCCCAACAAAAAGTTCGAGAAACCCTGAGCACGGAAGACGAAAAGAAAGGGGAATAATGGGTTCCCCTATCGTAACCCTCGGGTTGGGATCACTTTCCCTATGGATGAGTTATTAAGTCTAAAAGTATATGAAACCGTTGAGACACATTTCTTAATAAGCCCGATCCATCTTAGGTTAAAAACTACAATGTTCAAGTTGAGCCCGAAGAAAATCTCATTATATCCTGTGGATAGCCTCATAGCCAAGCAGTGCATTATCAATTATTAATCTGTTCGGGACTAATGCATTTTGGTTATCATCAATAATATATGGTAGAGCCCCTTTGAGTTTTATTGTATGGTATTAAAGCCTGATAATTCGGCCCACGAATAAGGGGAGTATTAGGAAAGTAATATTGAATGGGTTCCAATTTTATCAGTTGATTAGAATGAATAATTCAAACCGAGTAAATAAGTTTGCTGCATTTAATTCTGTTTATATAGTCTCGTGTTGAATTAAATAGGGTTCACACAAGGGCGGAGCCTCTTATGGCTAAGGAGGGCTCCAGCCCACCCTAGATTTTTCTTTTATATATACTCCGTTCCGTAATTATTTGTACACTCTTATGGAATGCCTAGACGTTCCTATGTTGTAAAAGTCGACGCCTAGACGTTGATCCATCGCTATACTAGTGATTTTCAATTAAGTGGTTTTTTTTTTTAATTTGGACTTTCTGGCGTCAAAGTCTGATTCGAGCCATCGAGCACACTTTTTAAGATGGAATTGACACTCTGAACAAAATAGGTGGCTTTGTCATGATATATAACTTTTTTTTTTTTGGTAAACTTTTATCATATAAGGAGTAAAAAATAACACTTTTATATTTCGACATTTTTTTTGCAAGTTTTAATTTTTTCAGGGACATTTATTCAATTTTATGTTTTTGTGACAATACATAAAATCGTTGAATTATGTATACAAAAGTGCAGCATGGAAGAGATTTTCTCATCCAATATATGGCACTAAAACTCTCACCTATAAAAAAAAAAAAAAAACGGATAGCATACGTAATGTCATGTCTTATTTTGATCCGTTCATATAATTAACAAAATATTTATTACTTTGAGATATTGAAATAGTAAATGATTATATATTCAATTGTAGATGATTTTCATGATGTGCAAGACAATTCTAAATTTTAATATATTAAGGACATGTTTATATATTTTGAGATATTTAACTATTAATATTCTAAAAATTAAAACACGAGTGCTATGATCAAACATAAATGCATAAGGAGAAAATATAATAACATGATGTTAATTTGTTGTTAATTCACAAAGACATGGCTGCATTATTATATGTTAAACTGAAAATTGTTTGCAAAATCACGACTCTTTAACAAAAAGACTAGTCCTAAAAGTGGTGCATTATTTAAAATGAAGGTAGAGTTTGAGCAACATGTACATAATATGTTAAAGGTTCCAAATGATGAAGAGGAAGCGGGTTGTAAGTTTTATCAAGAAAACTGTAGGCCATAATCTTTCCATATCCAGTGACATGAACCAATACAGTACTCGTCTCCGTAACGAATGCCAACATATCTACAAAAAAGCCTGGCAGACGAGGGATTCTATGGTGGTACTTCAACAACCACTTAACATCGTCGTCCCCGTCCTCGTTCACTTGCAACTCCCACAAGACTGCACCCGTTGATGATTTGAATGAATGTTCCATCACAAAGGCGCAATAGTAGACACAACCATTCGTCGATTCTTGGAGTATTTTGCCATTAACGATGCCTTGATCAGCAAGTTTAGGTAGCGGAGAAACAGCAGTAAATTGATTTTTAACAAAGTTAAAGCAGTAAAGAAGACCCCCATGGATCAAGTAGAATAAGCAGGTGCCTCTAGTACTGAATCCCTCGACACATACACTCCATGTTCGACTCTCCGAGTCGAAAGTTCTAATTCGATCTTCTCGAATGGAAACAATCTTGTAATGCAGTGATTTGGAAGGATCAAACACCAAATGAAGTGTGTCTACAATGCTATTGTACTCGGGAATAAGTATTTTTTGCGATTGATTGGTGGTGGGATTGTAAACATGGAATTCACCAATCATGTTCCTTATTAACAGAAGACCATTCCAACAACAACTCAAGACTGCATTAACACTACTGTCACGACAAATATTAAAAGGTATTATCCTCTGTTTTTCATTCCTCGTCTTGATCATCATCTTGTTATTGGAATTAATATCATAAAACAATTCAATTGTTTTGATGATTTGCTTGGGAGATCTTGGACCATTCTTGAACACGGAGAGGACGAGAGAGATTGGTTTGGTGGGTAGTGTGTAGAGACGATGAAAATCTTCGGAGGAGATAAGGGAGAGCCACGACTTGCATACTGATTTAAATCTAATTACAGACTTTGCAGGCAGACGTACAAGGATTTCCGTCAACGCGTCGTCGTCCAAAGACACGTCGTGAAAATCAGCTTCGAGGTTAAGAGATCCTGCAGCAGCAGATACCTTTCTTCTTTTCCTCGTCTCTTCCATAATATATGTAGATTCAATTAATTCAGAAAATTTCTCTAGTTTTTTTTTTTGTTTTCAATCTCTCTAAACCACTATGCCTCCTCACTACCCATTAAAACAGAGTATGGGGCAAAGTATATATACATAAGAATGAGGCAAAGCTGAATATTGTTTGAATAACCAAATATTATTTAGATACTGCGGAAGAATGTTTAGATTTGAATAACCAAATATTTATAAGATACGGCTATTATGAATATTATTATTCATATCTATAAATCGCCCTATCATATATACTAAAATCCATTTATTTCTCTTCAAACCATACACTCATTAAATTCAATTAATTATTTGACAAAAGGATGGATACAGATTTGTTTCCTAAAAAGAAATACTCCATCTCCATAACTTAATTAATAATACCAAAATAAAACCTAATTACACACAATTAAAACCATAAACTCAATCAACCCTATTCTCTTCATTTGTGAAATAAAATTATTTTATTTTAAAATCCACGACCCCGTTTTATCACAAACCGACCTTAGCTCAGTTGGTAGAGCGGAGGACTGTAGTATGTGCTGATATCCTTAGGTCGCTGGTTCGAATCCGGCAGGTCGGATTCTATTTTTTATTTTTTCAATTTTCTTAAATTTTTCTTTGATTTATTTTTTCAATTTTCTTAAATTTTTCTTTGACCTATGCTATATGCCTATATGTTGAGATATCTATGATCAAATTGCTCAAAATTGAATCGTAAATGGTTTATTTTTCGATCATTTGATACGCAAACAATCAAGTGTACTTTTATGTATTGTGTAGAAATTTTATTTTAAATCTAATTAGACATTTATCCTAGGTTCGATTACCTATCTATCTCTTGGGTTAATCTACCCTATCAAATTGCGACAATCTTACATGTGTAGTTTTTAATAATTATATACACAATAGGGATACAATACTCGATATTTTTACTGATGCAAGATGTCCAAGACTTCAGAAATAATTTGTTAAAAACGTGTCTAATCCATTGTTCATTTTCAATATCCTGAAGAAACAATAAAGTATCCGGAAAGAAGGGTTCATAAATAAAAATTTGTCATCATCATCAGCTGCTATGAAATGCTAGAAAGTGGTTTTCCTGCATCAAACTCACTAGTAATGTAGCCAAGGAACCTTATGCTTCTTCGACTTGTACTTGACACCAACGACAATGCAACTATAAAAGCTTCAAACCACCAGTTACTTCATCAACTAGATCGGCAGGCCCTGCACAAATACGAAAGATAATTAATGAATGAATGACAAACAATAAGCAGAGGTTCATCACGACCACGTATAGATGTCTAACAAGATTAGAAGCTTACCAAGGATTGCCATCACTGTCCTCGAATCTGGAATACAAGAAAGATTTTAATGAGTTGTTTTCCAATGAAGATGATGCAGAAATAGAAAACATAATTTCATTTCCTATGTAAAGGTCTGATTCCAAAAACAGAGGCCATAAGCCCATAATCTTGAGATTTAGATGCTTATGGAATTCTCAGACGCATCTCAAATTTAAATAATATAAAATTTTATTGTCACGACATTTAGATTACCAGAGTATAAGCACTGTCTCACATTTCCAGCACAAGTATGGAACCAGAAAACAAAAAAATATGGCACTCACTTGGAGCTATTTGTGTCCTTCCAGCATCAATTGTAATATGCGTTGGTAAATTCATTGATTTTGCTCTTTCCTGCATGGGTAACACGGAATTATTTAGACACAAAAGATGGAGAATAGAGTGTGCTGGTGATCGAACTTCAGTCAGCTAAAGAAATATAAATTGGAGAGGTTTCCGGTACGCCAAGTTAATGGGGTTTAAAATTTCAGCACAAAGCAAAGTAAACCACCTTCAGATATTTACATAAATTCCTAAGTGGAGTGCTATATTTAACTCAATAGATAGTGACAATCTTAATTCTTACATGGGCAGTCTGAAATAATTGTATCCACAATCAAGACGGCATCTAATGTATAATAACTCTAAGTAGATCAGCTTCATTTTCCCTAATTCTTAAATCATATTTATTTATTTCTAGCAGCACATAGAAAGAAGCATCCCATGTTTAATTCAGAGACGGTTTTTCTTCTTCAGTATGTTTTGTATCCGAGAGAAAGAATCGATACTTAATATGTAGAATTATATAGGAGTAAGAGTTTTACTCTATGTATTATTCTTCTTTAAATAATTCCTACGACAAGAGAATCAGAATCAGCAAGGAACAATTTAAAAAAATTAAAAAGTTCCGGAGCTGCTAATAAAAGAGTGCAGCATTATTACTATTTAACTTTTAATGTTGTATAGGCTAAAAATAAACACTTTAGTACTATAATAACGCAAGAAGCAAAGAAATACAGAGACACCATTCTGACCTGTAGAACAAGCATTTCATCTTCACTTTCAGTTTTCACAACCACCTTAACCTGCCCACACATCTCCCATCTGTATAAAGATAAGCATACAACTATAAAATAAATGAACAACTATTTATATCGGTTCAAGTTACTTGAGATTCATTCTGCAGTAGGTGTAATATACCTGTTTAAAGACTTTGGTGCGCGGTGTAGGACTTTCTTATACAGCCCCAAAGTCGCGTGGCTACAACCAAGAAGGGTGACAGTCTGAGAGTCAGATTAATAATCGCAAATTGGAACATAAATTACTAGCTACCTAACAATCAACACTTAAACGAAGGCCAAACTGCTATAGAATGTTATTTTCTAAAACTAGCTTCCACTAAACTATAGAGTTTATGAATATATGTCCAAACTTCTATATATGGTTGTTCCTAGATTGCTGAATTCCAAGTTATCAACTATCAAGTTTAAATTATTGTACACAGTTTATTAAGGCATAAAACGGAGGCTCGTGGAATTTCATGCATATGGCATAGAAACCAAAAGTTTTCTGTTTTAAATTTTGAGAAATACAATTATGATTGTCAATTAACTTGAGACCTTACAGACTATAGAAATCCACATTTTACCATAATACTGACACCCACTAATAACTCATTCAAATTTTTTTAACTAGTTCCTCAACTCCTAATAACCCTAATCACATTAGACGAGCACTTATACATTCTCTTGTTTTCTTTCTCTCGTTCAACTCGTATGATCGATCTGTTATTAACATGATCAACAAAATAACAAGAATATATCTCTAAGACACCCAAATGCAGGACACCAAACAATCCAGAAGCTGTTGAGAGAGACTAACCTGCATTGGGCAGCAATCTTCCCTTTCCCCATTTTCAGGTCATTCCTCACAACCAAAACCTAAATCCAATCATCACACAACACAAGACACATGCTCAATTACACACAAAACCATAAACTCAAACTTATTATCCCCCAAAAATTCGTACACAATACCATTTTAAAATCTTCAATAATCTCAGCTAATTTCTCAACCTCAAGAGGCGGTTTTCCCCGATTAATCTTCTTCTTCTTCCCTTCATCCTTAATTTCAGCATCTTTCGACGGACGCAGAGGAGCACGAGGCGAATGCCGCGCCCCAATTAGGCATCCCAGAGCAAGGCAACCCGCTCCGATTAGGAATGCGCTAAGCCAAGTCATATCTATCATATCAAACCCCAAACCAGCACTCTGCACTGCATTGAAATAACCGTTCCTCAAAAAAATTATCAAAGTTGAAAAAAACGGAAACTGGAGACTGTTACTACAAATTAAACTAAAAATTTCAACAAATTAAACTAATAGAGAGAAGTGAGTTAGAGTTACCTGCGATGAGATTCATCGGAGACTCCTCCGGCGCCCGTGGGAAGGAAGAGACGACGGCGTATGATATCCCGAGGGAGGTTTTAGCCAATGAGAAAGAACGAAAGACTTCAGAGTGTAATGGAACTTGGGGTTGTGGCCTAGTCAAAAGGGTTATTTTGTAATTTACGTTTTCGTGACAAACTTAATTTTGGGTGGGTAATTAGTAGTACAAGTTAGGTCCCTCATTTGATTACTGCTTACATTTGACATAAAAGTTGTTTATTATTCTTTTTATCTATCAATTACTTTTACACTTTTTTTTTTTAAACGTTTAAAATCATTTTTACATTTTAAGAAAATTATTTATAAACTTTATCAACATTATATACTCAATTTTATAAATATCATTACTTTTTCTCAACACATATACAAAATTTCATTCATTTTTTCACTTTATCCATAAAATTTTACAAAATTACTTCTCAAAACTCCACTAATTATTACAATTTCTTAATATGCTGTCCATCTACATATTAAAGTAATCGGAGGAGTACTAATATTATAAAGAATAAAATATGGGATAAAATAAGACTAAAAGATATTTTTATATAATAAAAATAAGCCAAATTTTCCCGTACACTCGCATTATCGTACACACCTAATTTCAATTTTATGATTTACTACATCCCACTTTTATTAACTTCACCCCACAAATTATATAAACAGTTGACTATAATTATTTACACCCCAACTTTTAGGGCATGTTTGTTTTGGGATGGGAAATCCGGATCTGGGATTTCGAAACTCCACCCCCGTTACACTTTGGGAATTTGATTCAACATTTCAAAATCACACCCTATAAATACTTATAAACCCTATAAATACCTACAAACCACCTATAAAACCTATGATCCTATACTATAAAGTTAAATCCTACCCTATATAAATTCCAAAACAAACACAAAATACAAAAAGCATTAGAATTTTAAAATCCACTAGATTTTGAAATCCGGATTTCAAAATCCCAAAACAAACATGCTCTTATTGATTTCACCGTCTAAATTATTATTTTAAAAAAATTATAGGAGTACCTAAAATTACTATAGCACCCTTCTATTAATTTAAACAAAATATAATATAATCAATCATAATTTATATATAAACAATTGACCACGGTTATTTACACCCTTACTTTTGTTGACTTCACCCCCCAATAATTATTATTTTAAAAAAATTGCATCTAAAATTACTATAATGTCCTTCTATTAATTTACACAAAATATAATATAATCAATCATAATTTATATATAAACAATTGACCACGGTTATTTACACCCCCCTTTTATTGACTTCACCCCCCAAATTATTTTTTAAAAACAATTACACCTAAAATTACTATAATGTCCTTCTATTAATTTAAACAGAATATGTTGGTCCCAAGTTGAGTGTTAAGATTGATTAAGCTAGGAAAAGTCTAGAGGGGAAGGGTGAATAGACTTTTCAAAATCTTTCAAAATATCAGAGTTTAATGCGGAAATGTCTTCTGAATAGTACTGCTCTTACTGAGTTAGATCAGTACTTTCCAGTTTCAGTTTTATACTCAACTTTTACTTAGATCTTTTACTTTGTAAACTTTTAATGTTCTTAGTTAAACAATTCAAACAAATATCAAACAGAAAGTAAAGAACATAAGATTTATAGTGGTTCGACAAATGTCAACATCCACTCTCACAACTCCAGTTGTGAAGTTTTATTAACTCCTTCTTGAGTTTCTTGTGGCTTAAAGTCCCAAGATTAAAGCTTTGATGATCTTATCGATTATACCTCCAGGTATATCTTCGATCTACTAGTAATTTCACAAGTAACTAGCACACTTGTTTACACAATACAAACTTTAAAATGAAAAGTAAAACTTCTCTTGAGTAGTAGCCTTTGATTCTTCTCTTCAATTCAGTGGCTCTTCTCAGATTTTGATCTCCTTCAACTCTATGAGTTCTTGAATGCTTTGAATACTTTGATAGCTCTTGAATGCTCTTGGATCAGTAAATGTTCAGTAGTCTTAGCAGTAGAAGATCACACAGTATTTATAGACATTAGTATGACAGTTAGCAGTTTGTAAAACTAATTCTCAACTAACTCTAAAACTGTTTTTGTTGTAACTTCCTTTTGTAACCGACTTTGTAACTTCCTTCAACTTTATCCAAGTCAGCATATCTTTAATATATCTCCAGTTACGCCTTAAATAAGTTTTCCAAACTTATTCTTCAATCATACTAACTCAGCACAGTAAACTACTCTTCTTAGTTTTACTGTTCTTAGTCAGTAAGCACAGTTCTCCAAAACTGTTTTGCATATCTTCAGAATACTTCTCTTGTATCTTTGAGATTCATCTTACTTCTCTTGATAGTCTTCTTACTCTGAAGTAGTCTTCTGATCTTCCTTAGTCTTCTTTAGTCTTCTGATCTGGTTCCAATCTACTGTTCTAAACTTTTACAATACTGAATACAATAGAATACAAACTTACACATATATAAAACCTATTTATACATCAACTGAACTATATACAGATGAGTACAACTAAGTCATATACTATAAGTTGTCTATACAATATAAACATCAGCTTAGCTCCTAACAGTTCATATATCAGATCAGTAACCACGTAAAATCAGTAAACATATATAAGATCAGTAACTCAGTTTATAAGTTTTCTCAAGATGACTTAGTTAAGATGACTTCCAACCACATATATCATTAACTTTAAGTTACTTTTGGCCATCAAAACATACAATCATCAACTAGAACATTGTTTATAGGATTCATATCCCAACAGAATATAATACAATCAATCATAATTTATATAAGCAAATTCTTATATACACTCGCGTGCATATACACTCTTCAATCTCATTAAAAATTTGAGCCTAATTTACTTTTTTTGGTGTAGACAATTAATGGGTCGCACAAATCTAATGAAAGACCACGATTATATGCACACACAAGATTGAGGGTCCACCCGCCAATTTTTTTTTTACAAATCAATGATTTTAAAATTGAGAGGTCTAGAAGAAAAAAAATATACTTACATATCTGAATTTTGAGGTTGAGAGATCTAGAATAAAATTGACGATGGAGGGGCGGCAGAAACAAGGAGGAGGCAACAAATCTGTTTTTCTAACTTGCAATCGAAAGAGGGACAAATGACTTGGGATGCGACGAAAGGAGGAGGAAGCGATGGGGACTTGGAACGTAGCCACAGACGGCGGCGACTTGGGACGCAACCTTGGACGGACGGTGAGGCTTGGACGAACGGCGAAGCAGACGCGCGTGAAATCGGTGAAACAAATGCGGCGACGACGAACGAGGTTATGGCGGTGAGACTTTGTGCGCCAACGAAGAAATGTTGTGGCAGCGACTTAGCGAGGCTTTGAGAGGCATCCAACGAGGCTGAGAGAGAAGTGGGTGTCCCAATGATTGGGTGTGAGATTGCTCGTATTTGTGCACATTTTTGCTATGTATTGTAGCATTTTGATGTGATTTTGGTCGTAATTGATAGAAATTGTGTTTCTAACCTTGTTGTCAAGAAATGTATTCAAAGTGTAGGAAATAAGGTGAAATAGTCCATTTTAGAGGAAAAACGAGCATTGGCGCTTGGATATTGAAGTTTGATTGGAGGACGAGCAAGGAAAGCCAAGAAAAAGTCCAACATGCAAAAATGACACTGGCGGCCGAGTGAGGTCGAGTTACAGAAACATTCGAGGAAACTCATCTCACACTGGCGGCCGAGTGAACTAATCTCACACTGGCGGCCGAGTGAGCTCACACTGGCGCCCGTGTAGGTTCTGGAACCCAGTTTGGTTTTGTAATCCATTTTCACTCGGTTGACCGAGTCAACTTACCAAATTCGGAGAATTTCACAAATTTTGAAGAACTTCAAGGACCCAAATGCTAATTTCGTCTCACACACTCTTAAAGCTTTAAATAGCTCCCAAAATCAGATTATTGTGGGGTTCTTGGCCTCACTTCTACACACTCAAACCCTAGGTCATTTTCCTACAACATGTGAGAAATAGAGAAGCAATTAGCTTAGATTTGAGGAGCTTATCTCCTCAAACACACTCTCTATTAGATTATTTTTATGCTTTCTTAGGTTAGAATCATTTAGGTATTTCATTTTCATGTAAGAATGGAAGAATTTCAAGACTCTCAAGGTGTTATTTTTCTTTTATTTAAGCTTTGTTTGTTAAATTTCATTTTCATGTCTTATTTTGTTGTTTTAGCCATGGGTGTTTTCTCAAACACCAAGGCCTAAGCTTTTTATGCTTTGGGTGTTTGAAATCATGTGGATATTTAGTGTTGAAATTGGTTATGCTTTGATTATTGTTGATATTTGGATCGTTGCTTCTCTTATTGGGTTCTATTGGTGCTTTGTGTATTAACTTCTATTAATCCGTATTTTGAGGTATGTTTAGCGTAGACGAAAGTTACATGAACATGTTTAAATTTATGGTGTGAGTTGTTGTTATACAAAAACGTTTATTATACTTTTAATTCGTCGAGAGAAGGTTAATCGTATTAGAACCCCCATTAGGAGACATTAAGTACTTGAATGGTTATTTGGGTAGTTGATGAGGATTAGGAAGATGTCTTATTAACGGGTTTGGGAACACCTTAGACGTAAGGCTATAGTCACTATGCCAAATAAGCTGATAGACAGCGGTTAAAAACCGTTGTAAATTGGTATCAGCAACCGCTGTGGTACAAAGCGCTGTAGAAAGGGGGTGCTGATAGACAACGGTTATTAAACACTGTCGTATCTATATACAACAGCGGTTATTAACCGCTGTTATTCCATCAAAACCGATGTGGTATGTGCTTGGTTTTAACCCTTTACAATATTTACAACAACGGTTTTATTAGTTATGACAGCGGTTATGAACCGCTGTTGTTTGGATTTACTACAGCGGTTTTTAACCGCTGTTATTCTTTCAAAACTGATTAGTGTGAAAATTGCTCGAAATTCATGTGTTTAATTCGTTTAATTTTATAGGATTTCGTGCATCATTTACACTAAATTGACTAATTGCACTCGATCTGGAGAAGTGGTGTGGTTTGCTATTTTTGTAGGTAAAACGAGGTGTTTTGAATCAAATCACGAAAAATTCAGCCGTTGGATTGTGTCCATTAGTTGACCACATTAAAGAAGGTGAAGTGAGGGTCGAAACGAGACAAGAATCGATTCGATCGGACACTCGAATCAAAAGATATGAGCAAAACAAGATAGGAGGGGCACGACCGAGCCCGAGGCTCGAGCAAGGTGTGCCCGTGACATAGAGTATAGGGAAAATCAGTGACACGACCGAGCTTCATGCACGGCCGAGCCACGGAATGGAGAAGGCATTTGTTGCTTTTATTTAATGGGCCCAATTGGGCATTATTAAAAGGAAGCACCTGATTACATATTCAGGCCCACGTGAAATTAAAAGGAAGCAGCTGATGAAATTTTAAATAGCTTTGGGCCTAAGCCCATTTCATCATAATTAGGCCTAGGGTTATAAATGAATCGAATCGAAGCGAATACTGCAGTATTCGATTCGATTCGTAAAAGTATTCGAATATTCGTATTCGTTTAATTTTCGAATAATAAATTTGATTCGATATTCGATTCAAATTTTTAATACATATTCTAAACATTGTTTTTCAAATATTCGATTCGAAATTGATTCGTATTCAATACTATTCGATTCGAAAATTTATGGAGAAATTTTTTAAAATAATAATTGAAATAATATTATAGAACATGAGACAAATATACATTTAAAAATATATTTATGTATATATATTATAAATATAATCGAATACTTACGAATATCGAATCGAATATCATAATTTTGTATTTGTATTCGTTTATTAATCGAATCAAAAAAAATATTTGTATTCGAATTCGAATCATAAAATTTCGAATACGAATATCAAAATTCGAATACGAATACCGAATCGAGCAAAATTATTCGTTTTTTTTACAACCCTATTTAGGCCACTCACATTTCATCAATGGAAAGTAGCAACAATTAATTTTTTAAAAAGCAGCTGGGGGATGTAGACGCCAATACAGAGCCGCGTGAAACAGGGGGAGAAGGCACGCATCATTCATGGGGAAAACCCTTTCCTCCCTGGCTTCACTCAATACACTCTTAGTTTAATTTAGTTTATTAACTAGTTTAAATGTAGTGTTTCATTTTCTTGCAAGCAACACAAGACTTGAGGTGATACCTTTCTTAAATTTAATGTTTTACTATTTATCTTTCATAAGCTTGCTTTCAATTGTTAATTTAATTATTGACTAGGTTTGTTGGTGTTTGGGTGTTTTGATTTGTGATGGAATTTGTGTTATTAGCTTAATTTTAATTGTGTAATTAATTGGAGGAAATATTGGTTAGGTTTATGGGTTTTGATAGATCATTTGCTAGAACTCAATTAATAGGTTATATGTGAAACTCAATTAATGCAACGAGAGTTGGTTAATCGGGGTAGATAATATAATCGAGGGTTGGGAATCGAGTGAATTGAGTAAATATTGAGTTATCGCAACGAGAGTTGGGTAATTTTCATTAGAACCCCATTTATCTACATTGATTGCTTGAATGAAAATTTGAGTGATTAATGAGAAGACCATAGGAGTTTGGTTGTTAGTATTCAAGTGGAAAAACACAAAGAGGGATTAGTTTAGTTAATTAGATAGAGTAGAACCCCCTGTAGGTCCCTAAGTTGAGTTAATATCGAGGGAAGCTAAAGAAAATGTCTAGAGGGGGGTGAATAGACTTTTCTAAAATCTTTCGATATATCAGAATTACAATATGCGGAATACGAAATTATCAATGAGCCCAATTCAAGATTATACTCAACTTATTTTCGAGAACTCTGTTCTATACTCAACTTGTCAAGTTCAGTTAAGTAGTTAAACCTGTTGGTCCCAAGTTGAGTTTAATATCGAGGGAAGCTAAAGAAAATGTCTAGAGGGGGGTGAATAGACTTTTCTAAAATCTTTCGATATATCAGAATTACAATGTGCGGAATACGAAATTTTATCAATGAGCCCAATTAAAGTTTATACTCAACTTAATATGCGAACTCTGTTCTATACTCAACTAGTCTAGATCAGTTAAGTAATTCAACCAATTAATCAATTTAACAATCAAAACTGTAAAGTAAATCAAACACAAGATTTATAGTGGTTCGACAACTTGTCTACATCCACTCTCACAAACCCAGTTGTGATGTTTCCACTAAACTCTTCCAATCGAGTACAAGTGTATGTTCCTGTCTTTAAAGTCCCAAGAAGAAGACTTAGATCTTCAACAGACTATACCTCCAGATATGTCTACGATCTTACTAGAAATTTTACAAGTATCTAGCACCTTGAAAAATAACAAACAAAAACTTAAAAACTTCTCTGTTCTTCAGTAGTAGCCTTCTTGATTCTTCACTTGTCTTCTGGCTATCTTTCTGAACTTCAATCAACTCTGAGAGTAAACTTCAATTGAATCTTTGAAATCGTTTGTAAGTAGTAATTCTTTAGTATCTTCAGTAATCAGTAGTCTTTAACCAATGAATACCTTGGGGTATTTATAGACTTCAATCTTCAAGAACTTAGTAAGTTGTAACCAACTTTTCTTGATAACTATCTTCAACTGAATCTTCTTATTAATCCACGCGTTTCTGTTATGAATTAGTTATTCCATAACTAACTTCTATATCTTTATCTCTTCACGCGTTTCTGTAACTAACCTTCTCGTTGACCTGTCTTGAGTAGACTTGTATGTACTTGTCTTGTAGTCCACCTGTCTTGAGTAGTAGACTTCTAATAGAATTAATCTAGTCCTATCATCTAACCTAACAAGACTATTACATTACTTTAAGCTTTTATAATACAAGCTTAGTCAACTTACAAGTTATACAATGAATCTAATTTATTACATATAAAAAACATGAGCTCTATACAACATTTAAATAGCTCAGTAACAATCTAACATATATGAAGTACTTATAAATCGTACTTATCTTTTAATAATACTTGCTTTTAAACTGTACTTGTCTTTTGAATTCTACTGATCTGTACAAGATAACTTCAACTCAACTAGACTAGATTAGTCAACACTTAGAAAATATTCAAGTCTTCTTTTTGGCTTATCAAAACTTTATCTTTTATCTTTTGTTCATCATTTAGGCTTTGTTCTAGGATTCATATCCCAACAAAACCAATTAAGCAATTTAAACAATCAAAACTGTAAAGTAAATCAAACACAAGATTTATAGTGGTTCGACAACTTGTCTACATCCACTCTCACAAACCCAGTTGTGATGTTTCCACTAAACTCTTCCAATCGAGTACAAGTGTATGTTCCTGTCTTTAAAGTCCCAAGAAGAAGACTTAGATCTTCAACAGACTATACCTCCAGATATGTCTACGATCTTACTAGAAATTTTACAAGTATCTAGCACCTTGAAAATAACAAACAAAAAAACTAAAAACTTCTCTGATTTTCAGTAGTAGCCTTCTTGATTCTTCACTTGTCTTCTGGCTATCATTCTGAACTTCAATCAACTCTGAGAGTAGTTTCTTCACTTTGAATCTTCAACAACGTGTGTAAGTAGTAATTCTCAATATTTCAGTAGTCAGTAGTCTTTAACCAATGAATACCTTGGGGTATTTATAGACTTCAAATCCAAGAACTTTCAGTTGTGTAACAACCTTTCTTGAAAACTAACTTGTAACTGATTCTTTTATTCTTCCACGCGTTTCTTCAGTTAATTAGTTATTCCATAACTAATTCTTCATCTTCAATACGCGTTTCTTTAACTAACTTCAAGTTAACTTGTCTTGTGTAGTCTAGTAGATGCACTTGTCTCGTAGTCCACCTGTCTTGAGTAGTAGACTAGTCTTCTCTTCTTGTGCAGTACACCTCTAATAGAACTAATCTAGTCCTATCATCTAACCTGTTGGTCCTTGGTGGAGTATAACACAAGTGTATGGGGGGGGGGGGGGAATGCACTTGTGTATGCAAAATCTTTTCTTTTTGATAAACTGGTCCTATCAGGCAAGTTGTCTCACAACTGGCCTGAGTGTGAACTTTGATAGATACTTGTCCTACTGATTACTATTAAGTGATCAGTTGGCTAAATATCTAAAAGAGTTGCTAGGTGCGGAATGTGGTTGGCCTTTACTCAAAGAAATACTCCAAGTTGATTTCTGAAAATACAGGTTATCAGGGACTTTGTCCAAAACAGATTTTTCTAACTTACTGAGTTATGAATCTTTGAAATATGATTGAATGGAGTGAAGTTAAGAATGCAGTAAGTAAATGAGACACAAATTTATAGTGGTTCAGAGACTCAAGCTCCTACATCCACTTTCCCTGATTGAACAGGATAATTCCTTCTCAATGGAATTAGCTTGTTTTATAGTGCCAAGGTGCACTGATCAACAACACTCTCTTAGTGTTTTGATCCCTAGGATAACTTGAGTCCTAGTGCTCAATCTCTCTGAGTTAAGACTGTGTTTCACACTAACAGTCCTTAACTCCTCACTTCTACAACAAACACTCTCTTCACTAAATGAGATAAGGTTTGAGGTTTGGTTCCAACTAATAGAGATATCCTTTACAATAAGAACAGTGTAAAGGAATAGGATATCTCAATGCTAAGCTAGGATGTTTACAAGAGTTGGCTTAGCTGACTTGAAGTGATTCAGGAAACTTGGAATTCTAGAGAACAGCTTGGTTTCCCTTTTGTAAGCTTGATGATAGTTTGATAGCTTGTAGTTGGATACTGAATTCCTTTGATCACTTCTGTATTTATAGACAATTTGAACACCTAACCGTTGGAGGGATTAGTAATTCAAATATGTCTATTTGTAGCACCATTGAAACGGCTATGAAGCTTGACATCCTTTTATCCACTGTGTAAAAGAGGTCTTCAATGGTTGCTTGAATGAATGTGTTGACTTCTGACAAAGGCGGCTGGGAAGACTTGTGTCAGTTTCCAATTTTGCACATTGTCCTAGGTTGATTTGTGGCAAACTTTACACACAGCCAACGGTCAGATGGGACAAACTCCCTGAACATTCCTGCTGCAGTTTTAGAATGTTCCAACATTCATTCAATCCTTCACTCTTTAATGCTCTAAGTCTTTAATGCTTGGTTCAGGCATGATTGGCAATAAATGCTTCATTGAATCTTCTGTAAGCTTTTGACATTTAATTCTCTTGATCATTTGTACTTCAAACTGCCTAGATCTTTTGCATTTATGAGCACAGCTTCAGTATACTAGAACTCTTCAGCCAGGTTGTCCATTTGATCAGTTTGTCTTGAAAAGATCAGCAACTTTGTCCTATAGACCTATCAAGCTGCCTAACATTTCAGCTTGGGACAACTATCCTGATCACTAACATCTCATAACTTTTCTGAGATTTTAACTTAAGCATACTATACATATAATGCTTTGGGACAACTTGCCTGAACACAACTTTGAGCATATCTCAACTAACTTGTACATCATCAATCAGGGGTTTTGGTATCTAGATCAAAATCATTTTATTCCCAACATAACCTAACAAGACTATTACATTACATTAAGCTTTTATAATACAAGCTTAGTCAACTTATAAACTATACAATGAATCTATCTATTACATATAAAAACATGAGCTCTATACAACACTCAAATAGCTCAGTAACAACCTAATCAACGTAAACATATATGAACAGATATGAAGTACTTATAAATCGTACTTATCTTTTAAATATAAACAATACTTTTCTTTTTTTATGTGAACTCTACTGATCTGTTCAAGATGACTTCAACTTAACTAGATTAGATTAGTCAACACTTAGAAAATATTCAAGTCTTCTTTTGGCTTATCAAAACTTTATCTTTTATCTTTTATTCATCATTTAGGACTTGTTTTAGGATTCATATCCCAACAATTTCCCCCTTTTTGATGAAGCCAAAACTACTTGAATCTTTTCTTATTAGTAAACTAGTTAAGTAGTTATCTTGTCTTTAAACATCAAATAGTACTTTATCTTTTTCATTCATTCAGAAATAAGATCAGTAGATATTACAAGTACTTAACAAAATCAGAATAAAACTAAACTATACTGAAAAATTACCTCTTTCTGAATCTGGAACACAGAAAGCATTGAGTAGTCTAGTATGAATTCCTTTGATATGTTCTTCATCTTCAATCTTCTCGTTGTCTAGCAGCTCATCTTCATACTTCTTGATCTGGTTCACATCTGCCCTTTTACCTGAACTAGTCATGGGACACTTCCATTTTGGAAAACCAGGAACAAGAATATTGAAATTAGCAGCAGCAGATATTCTTATGATCAAATTCCATAGCATCTTATGCTGTCCTTCCATGAACTTGTCAAACATAGCATAAAGATCATCAGAGTTATCAGAATCTCCAAACTTCCTGATAATCCAGTGATCTAGTTCCCACTGCCTTTTCACTTTCATCCATTCTTGACGATGTTCTTTGTCAATAAAGTGATCAATGAGCTTGTCTTCTATTTGATCTTCATCAGGCTTCTCCTTCAACAAACTTTCAATATGCTTTTCTATCTTCTTCTTCTTCGCATAATGAGCTTCATCACTTGGATCACCAACCTTTTGCTTCTTCAAAATAGTTGACTCAGGAGTAGGCTCTTCAATGGTAATAGACTTCCTTTTCGCTACCATTCTTGTCTGCACTTCAGCTTCTGGAGACGCAATAGCCTTGAACTCCACTCTTGCATGTACATAATTGGACCAGGGGCCTTGAACTCCACTCTTGCCATCTCAGCTGCTGCAAACAGCTTTTGGTAGAGATCCCTGTGGTTCTCAAACATGAACTGAACAAAGATTTCCTCCACACTCTCACCAATCCACTTTCCAATGACATAGAAGTCATAAACAAAACTTCTTTTGGCCTCCTCCCATGCATCATTCAGTGAGATTGGAACCCACTTATCATGGTGAGGGTACTGAGTGTCCCATCTTTGCAGCATTTGAGGTTTGAGCCTTCTGTATGAAGCCCTCCTTCTTGGAGCTTTGAAGTTTGCCCTTCTCCCATCTCTTGCTTTGTTGGCCTCAACCAACTGATCCATTTTTTCTTTGGCTCTCAAGAGAGCTAGCTTTTCCTGAGTTTCTGGATCTTTCCCAAATCCTTCTTCAAACAATTTGGAAGGATCATCAGCAAGCTTGGGCACTACTTCTTCAGGCTCTTTGTCCTGTACTTCCTCTTCAACTTCTTCAATAGCAGGCATCAGGACTGCTTTCTTCATTTTCTTTGATTTCTTTGCTGGAGTAGATTCTTCAGTTTGAAATTCTGATGGCAAAGTCAGGCTGGTTGGGAATTCATTGAAGGCTTGCAGTTCCTTCCTCTTTCTTTCAGATGACCTTGTCACCTTCCCCCTCACTTCAGCAACCTTCTCTTGAGGTTCAAGTCCTGTAGACTCACCACCTGGCCTTTGAAGCTTTCTTGCCTGACTTTCCATAGCTGATACCATGGATTCCTTGACAGCTATTTGTATCTGCTCTTCCTCAGTTAAATCTTCAACATTCATTGGGCCTTTGCCTTTCCCAATGTCTTCTACTGCTTCCTCCTCAACTTCAGGGGCCTTCTCCTTTCCCTTGGATTCACCAATCACCAAGGTTCCCTTTGCCCTTGCTCTCTGTCTTTCCCCCTTTTTGGCATTATCAAAACACTGGGGCTTTAATTCACTCATAGTGACAGAGAGATGTGAGTGGGAATGGGTGAGGGACTTCAATTCCTGCAGTAGATAAACATTCTCATCATGAATGTTTTGCATTTTATCATCAGCCATGCTCAAAAAGGTGTGAACAGGCTTCATCTTCTGGGAAACTATGGCATCCAATGTGGCTTTCAGTGATTGATCAAGTTTGGCCTGAAGTTGTTCAGTGAGATTGGCCACAACTTGATCAGAGACTTTGGCCATGAGTTCAACAGTGAACTTTTCAGCAGCTTCCTTCACCATTGCAGCTTTTAACTCTGCTGCCTTCTTTCTCTGTGCTGCTGTCCTCTGCCTTAAAGCATCCTTGATTGTCTTTCTCAATGCCTTCACATTGTGCTTGTACAATGTTTTGAGACCCTGCTGCTCTTTCTTCACAGATCTAGTGAATATACCCATAGCATCTTTGGCTTTTGTTACTTCAGTTGAAACTGTTTGCAGTCCAGTTTCAACTCCACAAAGTCTTGCATCAATAGTAGGTAGGATCACTTCTTCAGACCCTGTGCGCCTCATTTCCACAGAGGCTAGAGTCTTCCCTTGGCCATCTAGGGTATCAGCAGTGGTTGCATGAGCCTTCTCAACTTCCCTGACCAGTGTGTCCAACTTTCCTGACTGCTCTTCAATGATGGATGCAGTCTGAGTAGCCATCTGAAAGTGAGCCTCAGAGGTGTTGGCCTGTTCAAAGTAGATTTGGTTAAGTGTGGACACATTTGCTGATACTGCTTGAAGATCAGTGGCAGCTTCAACTGGTATATCTGTCAGGGAGGCATCTGCAAAAATCTGTTCAAGAGTAACAGCAACTGAATCTGCAAAACTAATAGGGTTAGTAAAAACTCCCTCATCACCCTCTATTTCTTTTTCTCCCATAAGGTCTGATACATCAGCACCTTTTCTCTCATTTTCAACTTTATTCTTTTCTTCTTCCTTTTTAAGAGATAATCTCACATTCACTGGAGAATCAGGCCTCCTTTCACCAAGGGATTCATCAAGTTCAGATTTGACTTGAAGAATAGCCTGACTCTCATATTGGGCTGCACCCAATATTTCTACTTCCTCTCCCTCTATTTGTGGTGCACTCAAGGAACCAGTGATCACACATTCCTCACCATCACCTCCCTCTGATTTTTTAGCACTCACAGCCTTTTCAACTCCTTCAATGTTTAAACCTGACACCTCTATATCCTCAACAGGATCCACAGAGGGCAGTTGTTGGGAGATCACAGTGCTTGGGCATCCCAAGTCCACTGAGTCATCCTGAATGACTAAAGGCTGGTCAATGTCCAACTTGCCTGACATTGATGAGGCTTTAGCCAAACCAGCTTCTCCTATGGAAGTCTCAGCATTGTCAAGCTGTGCCTCAGGTTCAAAGGAACCATCCTTGGCCAATGCATCTTGGACTGAGTCACCATCGTTGGTCAACTCCTCTGAATGATCAGAGTCCTTTACAGAATGAAAAGTCAAGTAATGTACCTGAGCTGAGTTGATACCAGGGGGATTGGGATTGGTGTGATCATCATCATCATCATCATTATCAGATGGACTATCAGGGTGCCTGAGTCCTTGTGCAATTCTTTCTTTCTCAGCTTGCACCTTTTCTGAGACAATTGTGCAAAACAGGGCCTCAGTGGTTAACACACTGGATTTCTTCACATTTGCAAAGTTTAAGAGCCTGTTCTCTTCAACTTGCCACCAGCTTGCTCCTTTGTCCTGAATAGCTTGAGCTATTTCCACCATAGTTCTATCCTTGATCTCAACAAGAGCTCTGAGATCATAGAACTGTTGCTGCAGTCTAGGATAGTCCTTCAACCCTGGGTAAAGTGCATCCACATTAGCCTTGGCAATCTGCCTTAGCATCCCCTCATAAGTGTATTCTTCACCACTTTCATCTTCAGAAGAGTTGGATTCAGGAGGGTTGGAATGGGATTCAGGTATGTTGGGTTCAGAAGGGTTGGGGTCAGGAGAAATTAAAGCAAGTTGGGATTCAGGTGCTGTTGAGAGCAATGTGCCTGAAGAGGTAATTGGAATGGCCGGAATGGGTGGGAAACCAACTTGATCACCTTCTTGAAGGGCAGATTCAAGAAGTTTGGTGTAAGAGAGGAGTCTAGGATCAAGTGGGGAAAAAGGTCTGTCTTCAAGATTTACCAAATCAGCCAGCACATCAATACCTGATCTATCAGGTGCACCTTCAGGGGAGTACACCTTCTTGGCAATGATTGGTGCATCCTCAGGAGTCTTGCACTCCTCTTCTTCTTGCCTTGGTGATATTCTTCTAGATTGAATATCAGGGGAGTTGGCTTCAGGGCTGTTGGGTTTGGACTTGGATCTAGACTTGCTTGCCTGTCTAATCTCCTTGAAGAATTCTTTCTTCTGCTTTTCTTCCTCCATCAACCTTTGCTTCTCAGAGGTCTTGATGATTCTTCTTTTTCTTTCATACCTTGTTGGCTGGTCAAGGTCTCTGAATTCAGTTATGCTTTCAGGCTGAAGGGGGACAATTTCTCTGAATACTTCACCCTCTTCAGGAGGGTTGACTCCTTCCTCAGCAACCTTTTCTATTTCCTCAGAAGTGGCTCCTCCACTTCTTGACTGATTCTCTGGTGAAGATTCATGCAAAATCTTCTTCATTTTCTTCATTTTTGGTTGAGCTTTTGGTGGCTGGGCTTTTCTCTTTCTTGGAGAGGCCCTTGTTGCTGGTATAGTTGTGATGGCCATCTTTGAAGCTGCATCCTGCTTCCTCTTCTCTGTTTTAGAAGACAGCTTCCTAAACATAACCTTTTGAGCTGGAAAAGGCTTTGGCTTAGCTTGGAGGTGGGTGTAATGTGCAAATCTTTCCAAGAGTAGGCTTGCTCTTGTGCAGAACTGGAGTTTTCCTTCAACCACCACCTTGTGGTGTTTCACCTCCTTGAACTTGAACTTTTCATTCATCATCTTGTCAAGAATGAATTTCTTCCAGTTGAACTTGACTCTCTTCTCAGCAGAGTCAATTACAGCAGCCATCACTCTTAATTTGGGCATACTGATTTGTTCTACACTCCCTGAGTGGCTCAATAGGCTTTTAACAACACAATCAAACAAATGCCTAAACACTGGCTTTAAAGTGTTTTTGTTTTGAGCACTCACAACCTTTTTAGGTTCTATCATCCAAGAATAATAAAACTCCTGATCATCTTCTTCCTTGTACAATTCAGGATTCATACCTTCAGAAGGTAGCCCAAAGCTAGCTTCTAGGTCTTCTGCAGTGAAGATGATTGTATGCTGAGTTTCTTCTTCTGCATCTTCTTCAGCATATGTGAGCTTTGTGCAAACATCCCCCTTCTTGCCCTTCCATCTTAGATGGGCAAAGAATTCTGCCATACATGGATTTAGGCATGAGTCAGGCTTGGTGCCAAGAAATTTTTCTAGGCCTGCTTCCCTAAGCCAATGGAGTACTGGCTCAATCTCCTTGTCTAGGCTGTCAAAAGCAACCAGCTTTTCAAACCATAAGGAGTTTGGGTTACTGAGATAAGAGAAATCAATGTCCAGGGAGGAATCATTGAAATCTACAAGTTCTTCTCTCTTGAGTTTTGGTGCCATGGATAGATTTGAGAGAAGGAAGGTTTTGGAGAAAAGTTGCAGGTTTAGAGGTTTTGAGACTTCAAAGGGTTTGGGAATTATGAGTGTGTAGGGATGGTGGTGAAAATTGAGAGGTTTATATATGGAAGGGATTTATTAACTGTTGGGTAATGGAATGTAACAGTGGGTAATTTGAAAAACCGTTTGAATATAGTGGGGTAGTGGACTTTCAATGGTTCGATGGAGTTTTGAATGCAATTTAATGGTTTGGATGAAGGCTCAAGAATTCATGCAATCTTATTAAGATTTCTGCATTAAATGCTGATTTGCCTTTTTGGGTTTAAAAATCTTTATAACACACTCCATCCTAAAATGGCCTACTCTTAGACCAAGAAACCTCTTAAATGTCTAATCAATGCTAATAATAGCAATGATTATCCAATTAACTAGGACAAACATCCTGAGATGTGCTTTGGTTTCTGTGTGGACCAAATTGCCTGATTATTTTGCCTGAGTGGGTCCCAAAGTTGCTGACTGGGTCCCACTTGGACAAATCCCCTGACCAACATTGCTGATCACTCCAGGGACAACCTTGCTGAGTTTCCCTCTGTGGCTGACAGCTTCAATGAGGTTGGTCAACTTTGCTGAGGTTCCATTTTGATGAACTTTCCCTTTCATATGAGCTATACTCTCCTCATTTGTCCATCTTGCCTGGATCAAGTAACCCTAATTCAGCTGACAGTTCCAAGAACCTTGCTTCAGCTAGGGGCTTGGTCAGAATATCAGCTTTTTGCTTACCAGTGTGAATTTTGACAAGCTTGATATCTTTCTTTTCCACATGATCCCTTATGAAATGATGCTTGATATCCACATGCTTGCATCTGGTGTGGAGCACTGGATTCTGTGATATAGCAATTGCACTATTGTTGTCACAGAATATGGGCACTTCATTTGTGATTACTTTGTAATCTCTTAATTGTTGCCTGAGCCATAGAATCTGAGCACAGCAACTTCCAGCAGCTACATACTCAGCTTCAGTTGTTGAAGTTGCAACTGTATTTTGCTTCTTGGAGAACCATGAGATAAGCTTGCTGCCCAAGAATTGACAAGTTCCTGAGGTGGATTTTCTGTCTATTCTACATCCTCCATAGTCTGCATTTGAATATCCAGTAAGCTCAATGTTATCATCAGCTGGATACCATAATCCAAGATTCTCAGATCCCTTGAGATATCTTAGAATCCTCTTGGCAGCATCAAGATGGCTCTTCTTTGGATTTGCTTGAAATCTTGCACACACTCCAACTGCAAATGTGATATCAGGCCTGCTTGCAGTGAGATATAGCAGTGATCCTATGATTCCTCTGTAGTTAGTGGAGTTTGTTGACTCTCCACCTTCATCAGGATCCATCTTCCAGTTAGTATTCATAGGAATTCTGACTGGTTTGCTTGTAGCACATCCAAATTTCTTGATCATGTCCCTTGTATACTTGGCCTGATTGATGAATATTCCCTTCTTTGATTGAGTGACTTGAAGTCCTAAGAAGAAATTCATCAATCCCATCATGGACATCTCAAATTTGCTTTGCATGAGTTTAGAGAACTTCTCACACAATTTTTCATTTGGAGATCCAAATATAATGTCATCCACATAGATTTGGACTAACAAAATATCATCTCCTTCACAGATTCTGAACAAGGTTCTGTCAACAGTGCCTTTGACAAAACCATGATCTAGAAGAAACTGTGATAAGGTGTCATACCAAGCTCTTGGAGCTTGCTTTAAGCCATAGAGGGCTTTCTTTAATCTGTACACCTTGTTTCCTTCTTCAAAGCCTGGGGGCTGTTCCACATATACTTCTTCTTTGAGCACCCCATTGAGAAATGCACTCTTCACATCCATTTGATATACCTTGAATCTCATGTGAGCTGCATATGCTAGGAAGAGTCTGATTGCCTCAAGTCTGGCCACTGGAGCAAAGGTCTCATCATAATCAATCCCTTCAGATTGACAATATCCTTTGGCCACCAGTCTTGCTTTGTTTCTCACAATGATGTCATTTTCATTTTTCTTGTTTTTGAACACCCATTTAGTTCCAATGACATCTTGATGGGTTGGCCTGTCTACTAGCTCCCAAACTTCATTTCTGGTAAATTGATTCAGCTCTTCTTGCATGGCTATAATCCAGTTGGTGTCTTGTAGTGCTTCCTCAATGTCTTTAGGTTCCTGTTCTGAAAGAAAACAACAAAACAGAGCACTTTCTCCATGAAATCTTCTAGTTTTGATCCCTTCACTTGGATTACCAAGTATCAGGCTAGATGGGTGGTCATGCAACCAAGTCCTTCTAGACCTGATCCTTTCAGGAGGATTGTCCTCATCTGAAGTTGGATCACTAGATTCATTAAATTCAGGAAAGTTAATTGAAGGATCAAGTTCAGGATCATATTCAGGGGTGTTGTCCTCATTGTCAGATAAGTTGACATATTCATTGGTTCCCCCTTGAATAGTGGATCCATTAACTACCTCAGCATTGCCTGCTTCTTCATTGGTAGTTGTTACCTGGTTTTGAACTGGGATGGGGTCATTCAGTTCAATTTCTCCTTCGGGTTGGTTGTCTACTGGTTGATTGCTATCAGGTAGGTTGTCCAGTTTTTGATTTTCATTAAGTTCAGGTTGGGCAACCTCCACAAACACTGTTTCCTTGCTTTGAAGCCTTAATGTGGTTGTTCTTTGTGTTATCTCATCAATATTCAGGTTTCTATCCCTGAACTCATTAATAGATTCATCAAACACAACATGAGGTGTTTCTTCCACAATAAGAGTTTTGCAATTGTAAACTCTGTAAGCCTTGCTGATTTGTGAATATCCAACAAATATTCCTTCATCAGCTTTGCTATCAAAAGCTTTCAATTGCTCTTTCCCATTATTATGAATGAAACACTTACAACCAAATATGAGAAAATAAGCAACAGTGGGCAATCTACCTTTCCATATTTGATATGGAGTTTTACCTTGTCCTTTGGTGATTAATGACCTGTTTTGAGTGTGACATGCAGTGCTAATGGCTTCAGCCCAGAACCTTTTAGGCAGTTTGGATTCAGCAATCAAGGTTCTAGCTGCCTCCTTCAAGGTCCTGTTCCTTCTTTCAGCAACCCCATTTTGTTGAGGTGTTCTTGCTGCTGAAGTTTCATGAGTGATGCCATTTTTGCTGCAATACTCATTGATGTATGAGTTAATGAACTCAGTGCCTTTGTCAGATCTGATTTTGACAATGTTTAGGCCCTTTTCATTGCTTAATCTCATCATCAATTCAGGTAGTTTGACTTGGGTCTCCTTTTTGTTCAGCAAGAATACTACCCAAGTGTACCTGGAAAAATCATCAACAACAACTAAAGCATATTTTCTTCCATTTAAACTTACTGGGATTATTGGTCCAAATAAATCCATATGCAATAGTTGAAGGACTCTCTCAGTTGAAATGACAGGTTTTCCTTTGAATGAGGCTTTGATCTGCTTTCCTTCCTGACATGGCTGGCATATATGTTCTTTGGTGAACACTTGATTTGGCAGCCCTTTAACTAGAGAGTTTCTTGCAATCTTGTTGATGGTTTTGAAGTTCAGGTGATTCAGTCTCTTGTGCCATAGCCAGCTTTGCTCATTTGTGCTTTTGGCAACAAGACAGACTGCTTCAGGGGTTTTGCTCCAATCTGCAAAATAAACATTTCCCTTTCTCACCCCTGTTAATAGCACCTGTTGTGTTGATTTGTTTTTGATAGTACATTCATTTGGTGCAAATTCAACACAATATCCTTTGTCACAAATTTGACTTATAGACAACAAGTTATATTTTAGGCCTAGAACATATGAGACATCAGTAATTTTAACACTACCAATGTTTAATGTACCATAGCCTCTTGTGATGCCTTGAGAGCTGTCTCCAAAAGTTACTGAAGGACCATCTTTTTCTATGAAATCTGAGAGAAGCTCCTTGTTTCCAGTCATGTGCCTTGAACATCCACTGTCCAGGTACCATGCTGTTTTCTTGTTGATGCTTCTCTTCTTTTTGGGGTCCTTGCAGTCCTGCAAAGTCAAAATTTAGGTACCCTTTGAGTGTTGGGTCCTAGAGGGTTAGCTGTACCTTTTGGAACCCAAATCTGCCTGATAACTCTGATTGATTCAAAGTGACTGACTTGGTTTCCATTTACATCTACATACACAGTTTGACCCTTAAATGCCTTGGGTGATTTTTGTGTATAAGTGTTAGCTTTGTAAAGTTCAGGAGAGTTGGTAAATTTCTTTGGGACATTTCTCCTGAAGTTACTAAGCTTAGGTGCAGCTGGGTAAGACTTTTGAGGATATGCTTTTGGATGGCCTTTTCCATTTGGCAAGTAAGGTCCAGGCTTCCTGAATGTTTTATACCTATCAGAGGGGATTGGCCTTAATCCATTCAGTTGAGGTTGCCTCATTTGAGTTGGCCTCTTCTGAACTGGTTTTGGACAACTCCTCTGATGATGATTCAGATAGATTGACCTTCCATTGGTTCTACCTTTCTGAACCTCATTTCTCCTGTAAGCAATGCCTTTAACCTTTTCCAAAGGTGTGGGTTTAGGTACATTGTTTACCTGAGTTGGTATAGAAATTCCTTTTCCCTTATCCTTGATCAGTGGTTGATTTACTTCAATTTCATTTTGTTGTGCCACTGATCTTACAAAAGTCATCTTAGAATTGCTTGAAGAAGCAATACTAAGACCTGGTGAGGGTTCAAATGGATTATAGCCTAATCCATCCCTTTGAGCAAATGGTCTTTGAAACCCTTGAATTTCCTCTATTGCCTTAGCAGATTTGTTCAAGGCAGACATTTTCATTTTCAAGCTCCCCTCACTTAATTTTAGAGTATCAAATTCTCTTGAGAGATTGTCAAATTTAGCTTGAAGAGTTCTAGAGTCAAAATCCTTTTTCTTTAGAGCCTGATTTTGTTCATCAATCAGCTTTTGTTGTTCAGAGACTTTGAGAGACATTTCTTCATGTTCTCTCACAATCTGTTGATACAACTCAGTTGATTTAATGTCAACTTCAGATTCAGGAGGATTGGACATTTTGACTTTAGACCTCAACTGTTCATTTTCTCTCAGAGCCATATTGCATACTTCTTGCATTCTGGTGAAATCTTCCAACAACTTTTCAAAGTCAAGATGGATTTCACTAGATTCATGTGTGTTAATTGACAGATTGGAAGTTGAACATACCTCTTCATCTTCAAGTGCCATTTGACAGTCCTCATCACTGTCACTGTTGGAGAACAGTCCATCATCAGAAGAATAGACACTCTCCTCACTTGCTGAATCTCCAGCTACCATAGCCTTTCTGTTGTTCAGCCTTTTATCTCTCTTGTTTTGCCTTTCCTTCCTTTCTTTTGCACTGAGGTCAGGACAGTCATACTGAAAATGACCCTTCTTCAGGCAGTTGTAACACACATCTTCATCATCATTCTTCTTGCTTGAGGACTCCTTCCTCCTTGATGATGATGGTTCTCCTTTGCTGAATTTCTTCCTATCAGCATATCTGTCTTCTTTCTTTTCATCAGAGACTTTGTCCTCTGATTTATGTTCAGGAGAACTGAATCTCCTTCTGGTTCTGTTATCTTGGTAGAACTTCTTGTATCTACCAAATCTGGAGTTGAGCTTTTCAAATCTTCTAGCCATGAGTGCCAGCTCCTCCTTAATTTCAGATTTTGAAACAGACTGAGAGGATCTTTGAGTAATCTTCTTTTCTGTTTCAGCAGCTTTGAAGGCAACACCTTTGTTTGAAGAGGATGGCTCTTCATGCACCTTCTTTCTATTGAGATCAAACTCATATGCTTTGAGTTCAGAGAATACTTGCTGCATTGGCATGTTGTCAAGATTGCTGGTATTTTGCATCATGACAGAATAAATGTCCCACTTAGATGTGAGACTTCTCAAGATCTTTAAAGCAACTTCTCTTTTGGCATAGAATTTGCCAAGAGAGTTTATTTCATTCATGATGTCAGTGAACCTGCCATCAAGATGATCAATAGTTTCATTGGCTTCCATGGAGAATTGTTCATATTTTTGGATAGCCACTTGAAGCTTGTTCTCCTTGATCTTTTGGGTACCTTCACACATAAGTGCTAAGGTATCCCAAATCTCTTTAGCTGATGTGCAGTGGTACACTCTCCCCATCACTGCATCTGGAATTGTCTGGTACAATGTGTTCATTGCAATGTAGTTCAGGTTGTGCCTTTTTCTTTCTTCAGCTGTAAGGTCATCTTCATCTTTTGGTAGCAACTCCCTTGGATCAGCTTTTTGAGCATCAGTGAGCTTGGGATTTGCTTTAGTGAATGTGAATGGCCCTCTAGTGATGACTTTAAGCATCTCATCATGCTGGCAAGCAAGATGTGCTCTCATCCTGATCTTCCAGAAATCATAGTTCTCAATTGAGAACATTGGCAGTTTGTGATGAGAAAAATGATTGACTTGGTTTGGACCCATATTGTTGATGGTGTTGACAGCATCTCCTGGAACTGCATTGTTAGCCATTTCAACAAATGTAATATAGGATGAACACAGAAGAGTTTTTCAGAAATTTTGGATCAGTTCAGTGACCACAGAAAAAATGTGATTTTGAAAATCAGTTGGATTTTCAGAAGCAGTGGTCTTTGAACCCCTGCTCTGATACCACTTGTTGGTCCTTGGTGGAGTATAACACAAGTGTATGGGGGGGGGGAATGCACTTGTGTATGCAAATTCTTTTCTTTTTGATAAACTGGTCCTATCAGGCAAGTTGTCTCACAACTGGCCTGAGTGTGAACTTTGATAGATACTTGTCCTACTGATTACTATTAAGTGATCAGTTGGCTAAATATCTAAAAGAGTTGCTAGGTGCGGAATGTGGTTGGCCTTTACTCAAAGAAATACTCCAAGTTGATTTCTGAAAATACAGGTTATCAGGGACTTTGTCCAAAACAGATTTTTCTAACTTACTGAGTTATGAATCTTTGAAATATGATTGAATGGAGTGAAGTTAAGAATGCAGTAAGTAAATGAGACACAAATTTATAGTGGTTCAGAGACTCAAGCTCCTACATCCACTTTCCCTGATTGAACATGATAATTCCTTCTCAATGGAATTAGCTTGTTTTATAGTGCCAAGGTGCACTGATCAACAACACTCTCTTAGTGTTTTGATCCCTAGGATAACTTGAGTCCTAGTGCTCAATCTCTCTGAGTTAAGACTGTGTTTCACACTAACAGTCCTTAACTCCTCACTTCTACAACAAACACTCTCTTCACTAAATGAGATAAGGTTTGAGGTTTGGTTCCAACTAATAGAGATATCCTTTAAAATAAGAACAGTGTAAAGGAATAGGATATCTCAATGCTAAGCTAGGATGTTTACAAGAGTTGGCTTAGCTGACTTGAAGTGATTCAGGAAACTTGGAATTCTAGAGAACAGCTTGGTTTCCCTTTTGTAAGCTTGATGATAGTTTGATAGCTTGTAGTTGGATACTGAATTCCTTTGATCACTTCTGTATTTATAGACAATTTGAACACCTAACCGTTGGAGGGATTAGTAATTCAAATATGTCTATTTGTAGCACCATTGAAACGGCTATGAAGCTTGACATCCTTTTATCCACTGTGTAAAAGAGGTCTTCAATGGTTGCTTGAATGAATGTGTTGACTTCTGACAAAGGCGGCTGGGAAGACTTGTGTCAGTTTCCAATTTTGCACATTGTCCTAGGTTGATTTGTGGCAAACTTTACACACAGCCAACGGTCAGATGGGACAAACTCCCTGAACATTCCTGCTGCAGTTTTAGAATGTTCCAACATTCATTCAATCCTTCACTCTTTAATGCTCTAAGTCTTTAATGCTTGGTTCAGGCATGATTGGCAATAAATGCTTCATTGAATCTTCTGTAAGCTTTTGACATTTAATTCTCTTGATCATTTGTACTTCAAACTGCCTAGATCTTTTGCATTTATGAGCACAGCTTCAGTATACTAGAACTCTTCAGCCAGGTTGTCCATTTGATCAGTTTGTCTTGAAAAGATCAGCAACTTTGTCCTATAGACCTATCAAGCTGCCTAACATTTCAGCTTGGGACAACTATCCTGATCACTAACATCTCATAACTTTTCTGAGATTTTAACTTAAGCATACTATACATATAATGCTTTGGGACAACTTGCCTGAACACAACTTTGAGCATATCTCAACTAACTTGTACATCATCAATCAGGGGTTTTGGTATCTAGATCAAAATCATTTTATTCCCAACATAACCTAACAAGACTATTACATTACATTAAGCTTTTATAATACAAGCTTAGTCAACTTATAAACTATACAATGAATCTATCTATTACATATAAAAACATGAGCTCTATACAACACTCAAATAGCTCAGTAACAACCTAATCAACGTAAACATATATGAACAGATATGAAGTACTTATAAATCGTACTTATCTTTTAAATATAAACAATACTTTTCTTTTTTTATGTGAACTCTACTGATCTGTTCAAGATGACTTCAACTTAACTAGATTAGATTAGTCAACACTTAGAAAATATTCAAGTCTTCTTTTGGCTTATCAAAACTTTATCTTTTATCTTTTATTCATCATTTAGGACTTGTTTTAGGATTCATATCCCAACAATTTCCCCCTTTTTGATGAAGCCAAAACTACTTGAATCTTTTCTTATTAGTAAACTAGTTAAGTAGTTATCTTGTCTTTAAACATCAAATAGTACTTTATCTTTTTCATTCATTCAGAAATAAGATCAGTAGATATTACAAGTACTTAACAAAATCAGAATAAAACTAAACTATACTGAAAAATTACCTCTTTCTGAATCTGGAACACAGAAAGCATTGAGTAGTCTAGTATGAATTCCTTTGATATGTTCTTCATCTTCAATCTTCTCGTTGTCTAGCAGCTCATCTTCATACTTCTTGATCTGGTTCACATCTGCCCTTTTACCTGAACTAGTCATGGGACACTTCCATTTTGGAAAACCAGGAACAAGAATATTGAAATTAGCAGCAGCAGATATTCTTATGATCAAATTCCATAGCATCTTATGCTGTCCTTCCATGAACTTGTCAAACATAGCATAAAGATCATCAGAGTTATCAGAATCTCCAAACTTCCTGATAATCCAGTGATCTAGTTCCCACTGCCTTTTCACTTTCATCCATTCTTGACGATGTTCTTTGTCAATAAAGTGATCAATGAGCTTGTCTTCTATTTGATCTTCATCAGGCTTCTCCTTCAACAAACTTTCAATATGCTTTTCTATCTTCTTCTTCTTCGCATAATGAGCTTCATCACTTGGATCACCAACCTTTTGCTTCTTCAAAATAGTTGACTCAGGAGTAGGCTCTTCAATGGTAATAGACTTCCTTTTCGCTACCATTCTTGTCTGCACTTCAGCTTCTGGAGACGCAATAGCCTTGCCCTTCTCCTTCTTCTTCAACTCTTCTGCTTCAACTTTAGCTTGCTCAGCTTCTGCAGTTTTAACCAATCTGCCTCTGCCTCTCTTAGGCCTTCTGAGATCTTGCATAGCTTCAGCAGCTTCCTTTGCTTCTGGCTCAGTACTGAATTTAGATTTTTCAATTTCAGCTTCAGCACTAATCTCAGCTGCAGATTATTTTGTCTTCTTTGTCTCTTCCCCCTTTTTGGCTTCATCAGTAGCCTGGAGAGAGAAAAGAGAAGTGAAACGAGTCATCTCTTCAAACATAGCTTGTTTCATTTGACTCGTAGCTCTTTCAATTTGCTTCTCATGCGAATTGTTTTGACTCAACTTGTCCAGCTTGGTCGCCACCAACTCCAGCTTTTGAGTAGACAAGTTCAACTCATTCTTAAAATGTGTTGCTGTCAAACGCAACTTCTTATTTTCTTCAGTCATAGCAGAGATAAGTTGTTGAGCTTGAGTTAACTGATCATACGCTTCCTTCCTCTGAACATCAGCAACCTCGATTCTTGCTCTATAGACTCTTTCCAACTTCCTGGATTCAGTAGCTAGTACGCGAGCAAAATCGACTGAGCTCTTCTCTGAGTATTCAACTTGATCCTGGAGAAATCCTTCAAGTTGTTCAAACATATGCTGTCTGTATTCATCATCTACCTGATTGACTGCATCTACTATCAAATCTTTTGAACTTGTCACAAGGACAGTGTTTTGTTCAATAAGAATCCTCTTGACATCAGATTTGAGAAATTCATCAATAGATGATTTTATAACACCTTTCAAATCAGCTTTCAACTCATCTATGGAAGCAGTGGAAAATCTTTGAGATGACTGACCAACTTCAGCATGAATGGTTTCTTCCATGATCACATCATCAACAATAGATATCAAATGACCTTCTGTAGCAGTAGTTACGGCCTCGTCTTCTACTACTTCTGAATCTTGAAACACACTTCCAGCTATGGCTTTCAAACTTGGAAACGGACAGTAAGGCACTATAGCTAACTTAGCTTCCTTAGCCTTCAGGATATCTTCAGCCAAGTCATTCCTTAACAAAGCGTGCAACTTTGCCATATATCCACAGAGTTCAAATGGAAGTAAATCATCAGAATAACGATTTATAAAAGCAAAATCTGACCTTGGACAGTTAGCATGATCAACTTGAAACCTGAACACAATGCCTCTCAACTGATTTGAGACATTGTCTAAGTCCACCATAGGATCAGTAGACTGGACTTCTTCAACTTGCATGACTTCAGTCATAATCATATCATTGTCAAAATCGGAATCTGAAACTTGAATGCCTACATCAAATTTTGATTCTGAGCACATCAAATCATCAGAAATGTGTAGCAATCTCTTAGCAAGATTTGTGATGGCATGAGCTGGGAATAACTCTGAGTGATCTTGAACACCACTGGTCTCCTTCTGTTCCATTTCCCAGTCCATAAAGTTCGAGATGCCTCCCTTTCCTAAGATAACTTCGAAAAGGTCATCCGTGCCAGACTTCTTCAATGCCACCCAAGTGCATACTCTTAGAAGTTTCTCAAACTGTTCTGATTCATAGTCGACTTCAATAGCCGAGAGCTTCTTTTTCAAGTTTCTGCTCATCTTCGAACGGATTCTCCTTTCTCTCAAACTCATGGGGTAATATACCAAGGATTCAAATCTGACTTCAGACGGGGTCTGAGTAGGTGGGGTCCCTATCTCAGTCGTTGCAGTGGCAACTGGCGACTTATCTGAAGCAGATGGGTGAGTAGGTTCAACATATTCTGTTGAGGATAAAGAGAGATTTTGGACTGTGGTTTCTGTGGGCTTTGACGTGTCTTGGTTTGGTGTGACAATTGTCGGAGTATCAGTTGTATCACTTATGGGAGTGTATAGGGGATGACTGGCTCTCAGCGGTCGTGCTGCCAGTGCTTGCGAGGTTGGGGGTACAGGTCGAGGCCTAGATCGATGTGATCTAGCCTTGGTTCGGATAGAAGTAGACGGGAGAGAGAGAGGAATTGAAACAGATTGAGTAGAGGTACCAACCTGTATACTCGACTCGACTGGACGAGTAGGCGATTCAACTCTCACGAGAGTGTACATCTCAGGTATTTGTTCACTCGACTCCTTCTCCTGAGTCGGCTCTTCATCTGACTGAGTCTTCTCTGAGTCGTCTGCACTAGACTCTGCTTCTTCAGACTTGTCTTGTGAAGAACTGGATGAATCGGCATACGGCAAAACTTCTGAATCATCAATTTGAACCTGCCTTGGGGCAGCTGGCCTTGCAGCAACCTGCTTCCTCATTGCTTCAATTTTTAAGTAAAACTTAAGAGGATGAAATGGCTTTCCTTTGCTCCAATCACTCTTGTTGGGCAGCAAACATGGAAGTAATATACTCAGCTTGTTTCCATATCCAACTGCTTGAGATACTACCCAATTCCGAGTATCAGCATCCACCCTAACACTTCTTTCGAAGTACATCATCCTGTCAGCTATCAATTTAAACCAATTAACCTCAGTGATTCCATCATAGATAACTGCCATGATCCTTGTTTTGGCTTGGGTAACTAAGTCATGAGACCCAGTGGCACATAGAAGCATCTTACTGGCTATGTCCAACAGAGTGCGATATTTCTCCAAGAGTTCACCCTTCTTGGCTGTAGGAGCTTTACCATCAGGCTTGAGCTTCATTTTCTTTCCACAGAAGATGCTCAAATACTTCAACTCCTGTCCTTCAGCATACTTCTCCACATCAATCGTTCCGATGGGTAGCCTTAATTTTTCGAACATCACTTCCCGAGTGATTTCCACACGATTCCCATCAATAAAAGATTCTATCACATCTCCTTGTCTATTGACGTTGGCATAAAATTCCAGAACCTCTTCCTCCAAAACAACTTGAGGAAATGCCTCTAGGAAGGGCTTTAGACCGCATCTGATGCATTTGGTCAATATTTCCATGTTTCCGTCCTTGTGATTGCCTTCGAAAAATAGGGATGGTTCAACATGCACCTTGTTGTCATTTATGTATCTCCCTAGATCAAATGGTGCCTGCATGTTGGAACTTACATCGAAAATCGATCGAATAGACATGGTGAATGATTTGTTATGAATAAGGGAATAGATTGTGCGAGAAATCAACTGTCAGCACTTAGAAGAGTTGTGAAAACGTGGGTAGAATGTGTGTAAGTGTTTGGGTTTTGATTAAAACTGTATTTTTGATCCAACG